>CP126895.1:47775011-49085845 GCA_030440675.1 Furcifer pardalis
AGCCCAATTCTGCTCTGACTGCAGGGGCAGATGTGCTGCTATCAGTTCCTGTACAGTATTTGTTCCAGAAGTAAGGCTCTGTTTAGAACCCACAATTCTGCCCCGTATGACAGCATTGGGACAATTTTTGCCCCAAACAGACAAAGAAGTATGGTTGAGTTACCCCCACATCCTCCTGACTTAGCACCTCTTAGCACCCATAAAAATGTTGTGCACCATAAAAAATTGGCTGCACTGGTGGTACTTCAGGAAGGAACTGAAATTGTATGTGCAGTGATACAAATAGTAGACACTTTGACCAAGATTACTCAAGCAATAGTTTGCTATAATCAGAAGTGTCTGGACGATGATGATAACCACTTTGTACACCTCTTGCAATTGCAGAAGTCAAGCATGACTTGCATTCATCTTTTGTTATTGCTATATATTGAGTATTACAATCTCAATACAGTTTTTCCCTTTCTTAAAATGTGTATACATTTTTGGCACTCTCTGTGTATGTCACCATTCAATCATACTAGTAGTGCAAGATAAACATTCTAGAGAAGGGTTCCTCATACTTGACTCTTCAGATGTTCTCAGACTTTAATTCCTAGAATCCCTGATCAGCAGGTGTGCTGACATAGGCTTCTGGTAATTGAAGACCAAGAACACATGGTGAGCCAAGTTTGAGGAACCCTGCTCTAGAAAACACACCAGCAGAACTCTATGGTTATTGAGACACTCTGGGAGTTCTTCTTTTATAGTCACTGAGGCTTTCATTTTTTTTTTTTACAGGTAACAAACTTTTTTTGGAGGTGACTAGTTCGGTCACCTCTCCGGCCGCCCTTCCTTGCAGCCAAAATGGCTGCTGGTAAGTGTGCATGCGTCAAAACACAATTTGACGGATGCATGCTGAATACTGGAGGCATGCATGCATCAAATGGTATTTTGAGGCATGCGCACTTACCAGCAGCCATTTTGGGCTGCAAGGAAGGGTGCAGCAGCTAGCTGTTGAGGCCCTCAGCGGCCTCTTTGGAGGAGCAGCGGCGGCGGTGGCCTTCCCTTGACTGCTGACGCTGCTCCCTTGCTGCTGCCAGGCTGGGCCATGGCGCACTACTGGGACGGGCCAGGCCAGGCCATACTGCCAGGCCAGGCTGTGCTGCCAGGCTGGGCCAGGCCAGGCTAGGCTGCACCCAGTGGTGGGATGTCAAAACTTTTACTACCCCACCGTGATATCATCACAGTGTGGGTGGAGCTAACATCATGATGTCATGATGTCATGGGCGGGGCCAAAGGAAAAAAAATACAAGATAATAATTTAAAAAATAAGCACACCCACACACCCCTCAACCCACCCAGCCACCCACAACACAAACTCATAAATAAATTAAATAAATAAATAAATAAAATAAAAAATACATTAAAATACACCCACCCACCCACCCCAAACACAAATCAACCAGAGCTTTTAAACCAGAGCTTAAAGCTTATTCTGACTAATCTTTCTCACACTAGGTCAGATGGAAGGAACTACAGAATGAACTCACCACAAGATGGCTTCATTTTGTCACTTTTTAACTTTTCAACAGTTAAAGAAGTTAGGTACTAAGTCTTTGCCTAACCAGTTCTCTAGGATAATATGCCTTAATGTAAATGTAAAACAGCTGTACCTCCTTAAGGGTTCTCCAATTGGAACAGGTGTAGCTTATTGATGAGGTAATTCCAAGACTTTGCTTTAAAACACCAAGCCAGGCCACCAGGCCTTTTTAGGAACTGTGGTAGTACATCAATATAGGTAAAGGTATTAAATACACATTAAAATACACGCAGACACACCACATCCAAAGGTGAGTCACCCTGGGGAGTAGGCTATAGGGAGCTTCAGGCGAGCAGCTTCTCTTCCTCCTCCCCGCTTGGGAGGACAGCAAGGAAGCCATGCATACGTGCCAAGCACTGTAGGCATGCATGCACACCAAGTGCTTGGCGCGCATGTGCAGTGGGGAACCAGTGAAAAGGTAAGCCCCGAAGGTGGTTCCCCAAAAAAACTGCTACCGGTTCTCCAGGACACTGGGGAAAGTTACTACCGGTTCTGGAGAACTGGTGAGAACCTGTTACATCCCATCACTGGCTGCACCGCTGCTGTTGCTACCTTTCTGCTGCTCCCCAACCCCAGCCAGGATAAGTGACTAGGGTTTGTGTTTGGGGAGGGTGGGTGGGTGTTTAAAACACTGTGTTTTATGCAGTGTGCTTTTATTTCTATTTAATGTCTATTTTAATTTAAATTTTTATGTTTTTTATTTCTATGTAATGTCTAATTTGTATTTTTATGTGTTTTTTCTATTTTAATATGTACTGTATTTTTATTTATTTATTTATTTATTTTTATTTTTATACCGCCTTTCTCGCCGGGGCGACCCAGGGCGGTTTACAACATCATAAAAGCATAATACAACCCAACCCAAACCCATTGTTAAAAACTTCAAAATTACAATTATAAAATTTTTTATTTTTTATTTTTTTTACTTTGGCTCAACCCACATCGTTGGCTCCACCCATGACATCATAACATCATGATGTCGTCTCCGCCCATGATGTCATGACATTGCCTCCACCCACGATGTCAGCTCTGCCCACAGTGTGGTAGTAAATTTTTTGGCTGCCCACCACTGGGTGAGGTATATTTTTAAAAGCATGTTGCTTTGTAAATGAGGAGGTTGAGTGTAAGTATTCTATATTTTGTCATGAAAATGATGAATATAGAAAATGGTAGTCAAAGAAAGAATAACTATATTCTGGGTCAAATGTTAGCCTTTGAGGAATTTGTGTCTGTCTTCAGAGGTGCTTTGGAGCCACAAAGTCTCTTAGAATTAGTGGGCTTTTTTTCTTCAGCTTTAAAAAGTGTCCACATGTTTCACATCAGAAATGTAGAACTTGTAGAAGAGATTTAGAATACTTAAGATAATAATGGAATTTAAACTCAAACTATTTTATAGTCTTTATTAAAAGCTTCCCTCTAGTTATTTTGCTTTAGAATGTGGGTTGGGCTCTGTACTCATTTTTCATCAAATCTCAGTCTTTCTCTCTCTTGGTAAAAATATCCAAGGTACCCAATTAGTATAGGATTTTAAAACAATTAAAAATACAATTTTAATGCACTATTAAATAAACGTACTTAGTCATCATTAGAAAGCACTAGATGATGTTGCATCAGAACAACTTGGAACCACATTTAAAGAGATTTTTTAAAAACAGATAACTCCCTTTCCCCTTAAAATTGCTTCCTGAGCAACAGTTT
Source organism: Furcifer pardalis (assembly GCA_030440675.1). Lineage (NCBI taxonomy): Eukaryota > Metazoa > Chordata > Lepidosauria > Squamata > Chamaeleonidae > Furcifer > Furcifer pardalis. The sequence goes on from CP126895.1 coordinate 47,778,289, forward strand.
GTCAAATAGAAATCCTTCTCAAAAATAAAAGTCTTTGATTGTGGACAGCTGGGAGGAGGCCAGACTCGTCTGCAGTAGAAGACCTTCTCTTATATCTGCCTGTGAGCTTGGTGGAACAGAAAGAAAAGTCTCCTCCAAAGATCCTAAAATTAAGATAAGTTTGTATGGGTAGATATGGTTCTTCAGATTAGCTGAATCCCACTGCTTGAGTCTGATTAGAGCATTCAAAAATCTCCTTTATAGTCCTGCTATAGTTTGGTCAACCATGTTTTGGATGCTTTGTTTTTTATGCTGGTCTTTGACTGTAACAATAAATTGATTGATTGATTGGTTCTTCAGATAGCCTGGACCTAATCCATAGAGTTTGAATCCCATACTTGAATTAATCCCAGAAATAGATCAGTAGCCAGAAACTTTCCAATCAGATTGATCATAGATAATAGGACACGTATTTCAGCCATATCTAGAGGGCAACCGCTGCATATCTGTTTTGGAAGAAACAACTGGATGTGCAAAGCAATAACAAAAAGAAAAGTATAAAACAGCAAAAAGAACAAGTTAATACAGTCATCTATCTCTGCTTTCCTTCTGTGTTCCTGGCTTGCTCAGAATGGATTCAATTTCCCTTCAGTTTTTTCCTTACTTTATGTCAACATTTTATGGAACAGCATATTATTGCTTGGGAAAGTGGCTTGTTTTATTTAATTTTGTGCCTTGGGCAGTCATGACTGACGATGTTTGGCTACATAAGGACTGATAACTTGATGAAAAACAGAATTATGTTAGTGCGTGTGATAATGATATAGTTTGGTGTAATGTAAAACCTGGGCAAGATTTAAGAGAGAATCATAACCCTGAACTCTGGTTCTTTCTTTACTCTTTGATTTTGTAAGTTCCTAGAATTATTAAATGCCATATTCACAATACTGCACCCTTTGGTTTACTATAGTATTTATTTATTGGTTTATTTTCTTTAAAACATTTATATACTGTTGATTTGGAGAAGAAAATTCCCCAACCTGGGTGGTTTACAGCAATAAACCTTGGAGTCGTTATTAGGTGAGGAGTCCATGCATTGGTGGATGTCTCCAGAACAACATTCTTCACCTGCAAATGTGCCTGAAAAATCAGGTCCACTTGCGTGCGGTTTTTTTGGCCATTAGGATACTACATCACCCTGTAGCTAGGGGTTTCAAATGTCTTCTTTATTTTACATGAGAGCTACCAAAATGTCTGCCTCTTTTCCTTGTAAAGATTACACTGCAAACTGTGGCTTCTAGTGGCTAGCTCTAACAACGTAGAGCCTCCGCAGATAACCACCCAGCGGCCCTGTTCCGGGTGACTAGGTCCCTCCTTGGCAGAGGGGGGCCGGGCCCCGGTTGGCAGGGATCTGCTGAAGCGTTTGCTGATTACCTAGCAGGGAAAGTCGCTCAGATTCGCTCAGAGTTTAATCTTGGCGTGGAAGGTGTTGAACTGGAGTTGACCGAGGCACAGTCTAGCCATGTTATCTGGGATCGGTTCGATCCAGTTGGCCCTGAGGAAGTGGACAGGCTTCTTGGATCTGTCCGCGCCACGACCAGCGTGCTGGACCCATGCCCGGCCTGGTTGGTCAAAGCTTCTAAGGCCGTGGCAGGTGGGTGGGTCGAGGCGATCATCAACTCATCATTAAAGGAGGGGGTTTTTCCAACATCTTTCAAACATGCCATAGTGTGCCCCCTCCTAAAAAAGCCATCCCTCGACCCTACGGTACTGTCTAACTACCGTCCAGTGTCCAACCTACCCTTTTTGGGAAAGGTCCTGGAAAAGGCTGTGGCGCGGCAGCTACAGGATGCCCTGGATGAAGCGGATTATCTGGACCCTTTTCAGTCAGGATTCAGGCCCGGATATGGTACGGAAACTGCACTAATCGCTTTGGTGGATGATCTCTGGAGAGAGCGGGACGGAGGTCACCCGTCCGTTCTAGCTCTTCTCGATCTCTCAGCGGCTTTCGATACCGTTGACCACGGTATCCTTCTGGGACGGCTCCAAGGATTGGGGATCCAGGGCACTGTGTTGTCCTGGTTTTCCTCATTTCTGAGGGGTAGGACCCAGTCGGTGTGCTTGGAGAGGGAAGGGTCCAGTCCTAGGCCCCTTCAATATGGGGTGCCTCAGGGCTCGGTGCTCTCTCCTCTCCTATTCAACATCACATGAAGCCGCTGGGTGAGATCATCCGTTCCCACGGGGTGAGGTATCATCAATATGCAGATGATACCCAGCTGTACATCTCGGCCCGTGGGGACCCAGGCGGTGCAGTGGAAGTCCTCTCCAGGTGCCTGGAGGCTGTGAGGGTCTGGATGGGGGACAACGGGCTACAACTGAATCCCGGCAAGACTGAGTGGCTATGGGTGAGGGGTCCTGTGTTATCACAGGAGTTGCCAACTTTGGTACTGGATGGGGCAGTTTTGCCCCAGAAGGACCCGGTGCGTAATCTGGGGGTCCTCCTGGACTCACGGCTACTGTTCGAAGAACAGGTGGCAGCCGTGGCCAGGAGGGCTTTTGCACAACTTCGTGTAATACGCAAGTTACGCCCCCTCCTAGACCGGGATGCCTTGCTCATGGTCACGCATGCTTTGGTCACCTCCAGACTTGATTACTGTAATGCGCTCTACATGGGGCTGCCCTTGGTGACCATTCGGAGGCTTCAGCTGGTCCAGAATGCGGCAGCCCGGGTAGTGATGGGGTGCGGGCGTTATGCTCGGGCCTCACCACTGCTCCGGGAGCTGCACTGGTTGCCAGTTTGCCTCCGGGTGCAATTCAAGGTGCTGGTCATTACCTTTAAAGCCCTACATGGTAGTGGGCCAGGATACCTAAGAGACCGCGTCACCCTAAGAATGTCTGCCCATCCCACCAGGGCGGACCGGAGGGGCTCTCTTGTTACTCCATCGGCTAGGGAGGCTCGCCTCACGAGCACCAGGAAGAGAGCCTTCTCTGTGTTCGCCCCGGCCCTTTGGAACCTCCTTCCGACAGAGCTGCGCCTGCAGGCGGAGCTTCTGCCCTTTCGAAAGGGCCTGAAGACATGGCTGGCGGGTCAAGTGTGGGGACATAGCAATGCAGGTTCCCATCCAGGATGGCTAATTTAAGAGCAGCCATCCGCCCCCATCTGGTAGCTGTTATTATGGGTTTTTATCCGTTTTCACTGTTCAATGTTTTAAATTTTTTATGAATTTCTTATGAATTTTATGAATTTTAAGGCCATATATATTATGAGCTATGCTGTAAGCCGCCCAGAGTTGGGTTCGCCCGATTGGGGCGGGATATTAAATGCAAATAAATAATAATAATAAATAAATAATAATAATAATTTCAGGGATTTTTATTGAATATTTTTTATACCTACAGATAACTGAAACTACAGATAATGAATCCGCAAATATGGGGTAACCTGTACACAAAACCTAGGTTATTAGACTGGAGTTGTGAACTCACATAACTCGTTGTAAATCTGCTTGAACTCAGAGGGGATTCCTTTTGGATGACCATGTATATTATTCATAAACATCTAGATGCATAGTTCAAAACATGGAGCATTTGCCCCATGGGGGGGGGGCAATTTCATTTTTAAGGGGGATAATTTGAGAATGGGTTATTAACAGTGACTGGTCTTTTAGGCTTTCTCCACAGGAATAGGAGTTCACTTTTTTGGGGGGGAAAGAATTATATGTCATGTCAAAGGGGGAGGCATTAGGATTTTAGAGATGCTTAAGTAGGGCATGGCCAAGAAAAGGTTGGGAATGACTGATTTAAATAAGGAATAGCTGCATCAAGTTTGTTTACCTGATGACATCATGAGGATGGGGTCCTTTTGGCTGCTGCAGTTGCTTCTCCTGATGTTGCAATGTGTTACAATCTGTGTAATAATGTGAGGTTGACCTTGCTTGAAGGTCAGTCATTTCTGACTCTAGGGCTGAGTGTTCATCTCTGTTTACAGCCAAAGAGCCAGCACTGTCTGCATCTGTAGACATTCCTGTGGACATGTGGCAGGCATGCCTCAACACCGGAGTACATGGAACACTGTTTACCTTCCCACCAAAGTGGTCCCTATTTATCTACTGCTAGGTTGGCAGGAGTTGTGACAGAGAGGGGAGCTCACTCCATCATACAGTACCCAGGAATCAAACTCTGACCTTCCCCACTTGAGCCACCACAGTCCCATAATGTGAAGTCATGCATAATTTTCCCATCCAATATGATGTAGCAAACGTTGGAGTCCCATAATGTGAAGTCATGCATAATGTGAAGTCAAGCATAATTTCCCCAGGCAATATGATGTAGCAAACTTTGCCTTTCAGTTGGTATTAAATACTACACAGCTTTGGTTTTAGGGAAGGAAAGAATATTTCTGCATTAGCTTTAAATCATAGCAAGTAACAGCATGTGAAGTTCCTACTAGAAGAGGTAAAATACAAAATGAGTTAACTGAAGCAAAATTGTATTTAAAATTACAATATAGCATTTTTTATAGGAGGTGCAATCTGTGTTTATGTCACTAGTGTTAGCATTTCATTTTAGTGTCAGATCAAGTAAGTGTAAGTAGGGTTTCTGGAAGAGGAAAAGTATCTTTATTCTGAATGTGGTTTCTCCTGATAAGTATTAGAAACACAGTCAGAATGAAGAAAGCTGAGCACAGAGATAATCTACTTTTCTCATCTCTCATCTAAATCTCTTGATTTGTAAACAGCACTAGCCAGTGTGGTTGTCAGCCTCTTTCTGGCATTACACCAGTGCTTCCAAGCAGGAGATATTTAGCTGGAGAAACTTCCACTGGTGTTTTATAACTATATATGCTGTTCATTCATTTTTTAAAAAACCAGCCAAATTAAGAAATAGTAAAAATATTTTCAGAAAGCAGTTTTAAAAACTGAAAAGGATCCAGTCAATAAAACAGGAGAAAAATGATAGTTGTAGAGGCTATATGAAGTGGAGGCAGCAGTTACATCACTATGAAAATACATCAATTAGTGGGTTGCCTTAAATTGTTCCTTGCACTAGTGTTTTATAAGTATATATATTGTTCATTCATTTAAAAAAAAAACCCCAGCCAAATTAAGGAATAGTAAAAATATAGGCTTTGTGTGAGAAGTCCCTTGGGTTGGAAAATAACTGCTGTTGAATGTAAGGTCAGTAAATGGCCTGGAAAAGGTTGGGAACCCAGGATTTGATCTTGAATGAGCATGCCAACTTGGCCTTTCCTACAGAGAGGTACCTGGCTGGATGTTTACAGAAGCTCATTTTTGTAGGAAGTCAAACTTGAGCAGATGGGGAGGTGGAGTTACCATGTTTCTATCCCCTCAAGGCTGCCTTTTATTTGACAAATTTGAGACAGTTCATTCAACATTGCCAGAGGGAATTTGAAACAAACACTTCTGGCTTGACTGCGCAACCTGCAGTTCGAAACTGGCACAGACATCTAGCCATGATTTTTTAAAAAATTCTTGAATATTTATTGCATCATTTACAAGTAAGTAGCGCCTGATGAAAGCAAATATGGACTGACAGCTAGCCTTTGTTTATGCTTTTTAGCGGTCTAACAGAGGTATCACCTGCTCCTTGCATTTGGAGTCTATACTAGGAGAACACAGATTTTTCTCCTTGTTTTCATACCCCTGAATTAATTATAACTTGCTCTCAACCAATTTATAAGGTTTCATCTTTATTCTTGATGAGGCATAATCAAATAATAGAAATAAATGTGAATAAAATGGAATCAAAACTCTGCTTGATGCTAAAGAAACTAAGGCGACGAGGCAATTTAGAAATTCTGCTTACAAAGGGCAACTGCAGTGCTTACGTGGACCACCATAAGGTCTTGATGATTAAATGAGTAATGTTTACTTATAACTAAATGTAGTTTGTACCCAAAGGAAATTAGAGGTTGACATGAACTTTAGTATATAATAGCAAAGTCCCTGCGTGATCACTCTTGAATCTTATGTATGTTAGGGGTACACGGAATGTTACATAAATGTTGTACAAATGTTATACAAATAACCCATGATCAGAAATGGTGAAATTGACCTGGACTTGGGTCATAAGAAGTATATGTTCCCTGATTGCAAATAGAAGATGTTACTTAAGTTTCCTTTGAGACCTTTGTAATGGGTAAATAAATGTTATGATGAAAGTATGAAATAATAAATTGTATAACTTGACAATGACATGTCACAGCAATCAGGTCAAGATGTTTTGAGTAAACAGAAATGAGGGGAAAACTGTATAAAAAGGCTCTGTCTTTCAAAGGTCGATATTCTCAGCTTTAGAGTGACAACACTCATGAGAATCATTATTATGCATAATAAACTCTTCTCTGTTTGAGCAAAGGAATGCTGTTTTGTCCTACCTTTAAATGCTATAACATTCTGATGATATGGGCAACATGTGCTTCTTGTAACCTGGCTGTCTCCCCACCTCCATTAGAATAACTTTATTATACCATGTTGGGAAATGAGACAGGTTGGATTTTCTGCCTCAGAGTGCTAAAGGCATTGCATCATTTCTGGCACTGAGTCAGGCATTGACAATGTTGTAATGCATATGTGACTTCATACATTCTTATGACTCTTCTTCTGATTGATTCTGGCTTTCTTTGTGCCTAAGATAGATTAGTAGTAGAAGTGAGCACAAATAGTTAAAAAACAGTGGAACGTGTCACCTCCAAATCTGCTTTTTGTTAAAAAAAAAAAGAATTCTGTATACGTTTATCCAAACCTTACAGTGTAATGAGTTATTGATTTTTACCTCTGGCCACTCTGTTATACGCATGCACCCCCACTCACACGCTTGAATTAAAGAACAGGCCAAGTTCAGAGCAATTACACAGCTGTTCTGTAATACTGAACATTATCTCTATTGTGTGTTTGGGCTCTTAATGGCTGCAAGAGTAACCAACGGGAATAGCGTTAAGAAAGGAGACATGATGAACAACATCCATTTTAGAGAGAGCTGTGCATGTAATCTAAACAGTCGCTGAAATTCAGCTCTGAAGAGGAGGGACAGCACAGAGTCCTAAGTGCAATCAGTGAGGCCCTGAACATCTTTCTTCCAAGGGCGCAATCAGCACTTGGCAATTATTGTGTCCTTGCCTGGGTGCTACAGAAACCGGGGAAAAGCACCAAATTGACTTCAGAGCATAACATGACAGAGAGTCTGGGGGTATAATGTTCATAAAAGATTTAGCACATATTTGAATGCTTGCTCTTTCCTTGTTTAAAATGGTAACTAAATAGAGAAGAATTCTGAATTACAGTTGTACCTCGCTTAAAGAGCATAACACGTTCAACAGGATTGCTCTTTAAGCGAGTTTGCTCTTTAAGTGAAACACCATTGTAAGTGACCAATTGTGTGTGTGTGGGGGGGGGGGATTGCAAACCCCAATTTATTTGTTAAGCGAGTTTTTGGTTGGTTTTATTTGTTAAGTGAAGCGAACATTCAGAGAAAATTCTGCTCTTTAAGCGAGGCGCTCTTTAAGCAAGGCACTCTTTATGCGAGGTTTTACTGTACTTTTATCTATACAGTATAAAGAATATGACTAGAAGCTCAGTTTTGTGGTTAGAAATAGTGATGCATCTTAGACTTCTTTGTGTTATAATATCCAAGGTTTCGTACATCTCTGAGGTTCTACTGAAATTTGCACCCCAGAGCAGACTAGGCTGCAGCAAGATATAAACAATCTGCTTTCTTCCCCTTCCATCTCTACTTTTAGTAGCTGCCTTATAAGTTGGAGTCTAGTGGATGAAATCTTTCCTGTTGTAGAATGAAGGGTTCATAAAAAGAAAAGTGCTTACTGTATGCACCAAAGAGTACAAGTGGTACCTCATACGATGATTTAATCCGTTCCATGGGGTTCGTTGTTGTATGAAATAATTGCTATACGATAGTGATTTTCCTTATGGGGTGCTTTGTACAATGATTTTATTTTTTGCTATTTTTTCGCTATTTTTTTGCTAAATTTGCTAATTTTGCAATTTGTCAATTTTCCCATTGACAAATTGTTGTATAATTTTTTCCATAGGGAAAATTGTGATGTGGGACGCCATTTCCCCCCAAAACCTAATTGTTATGTGATTTCGTTGCTATACGAGGTGATTGTTGTTGAGGTTCCCTTGTAAATCCTGTTGATCCCAGGCTCTTGCTCTACAGAAATGTATGCTATCAGAATGGCCTGATGAGAGAATAATACATGAATTAATAAGAAAAGATAAAAAGAAGGGAAAGCATTTATTTATCTGCTGAAAGAAAAACTTTGCTAATAACAATTGCTTACTACTTTTTTCTTACTCCAATAGGGACATTTTCAAGTTAAATGGAATAGGAAGAGCTATTAGCCATCCTTGCTTTTTATTAAGATATCATATACTGTACTGTGTTATGATTTATTTATTTATTTATTTTTATTTACTCCAATTTCTATACCGCCCTACTCGGCTGGGCCGACTCAGGGCGGTTCACAAGCACAGAGTAAACAACAAATTCATAGACACATCACATAAATATACAATATATAACTCAACATCGTTCCATCACAAAAGTTCAATAAGCATCAATCTCAACAACAATAAAACTACAAAATTCATCAAATATGCACAAAATTTTTTAACAATTATCGAGAGTCCTGGCACCGCCGCGGCCCTTGAACATAGCCTCCGGAAGAGGTGGAGGGAGGGAGTCCCGGCTGGGCACGGCGGTAGTCTCTTCCCCCGGCCGCAGGTGTGTTCCGTGGTGGCGGGGCGAGGAATGCTCTGCCGGGGGAAGTCCTGCCGCTACCGCGGCCAGGGAGGCTCCTTTTTCCTTCCTTCCTCCCGGCCGGTGACGAGGGCCGGGAGGGCGCGGCAGCAGCAGCAGCGGCGGCGGCGGCGTTTTCGGGCTTCCCTCGCCTAGGGAAGCCCCTTTTATCTTCCTCCCGGCCGGTGACGAGGGCCGGGAGGGCGCGGGCGCGGCAGCAGCAGCGGCGGCGTTTTCGGGCTTCCCTCGCCTAGGGAAGCCCCTTTTATCTTCCTCCCGGCCGGTGACGAGGGCCGGGAGGGCGCGGGCGCGGCGGCAGCAGCAGCAGCAGCAGCAGCGGCGGCGTTTTCGGGCTTCCCTCGCCTAGGTGATATTTTCAGTAGGAAATGTTATCTGTATGGATCTCATATGATTCCATGGGACTCCTCAGCCCAATCAGACAGGGATGGAACAGTGTAACTCTTTAAAAAAAACTTCAATCTGAAACCAGTCATTTATAAGGAGCTGGATTTTGCTTCCCGTGTTCCTTTATCTTCAGCAGCTGATTGTTGATGTTTTGGACTCTTAAGGAATAGAAGAAGGCACAGTGGGGAATCGAACTCCCAAACTTTGGCCCTGTAATCAGATACTCAGCTATCCAGCCAGTACAAATAAGCTTTAAGCATAGGCAGTGATGGGATCTAACAGGTTTGCACCAGTTTGCCAGGACCAGTAGTAACCTTTCCCAGTGTCCTGGAGAACCGGTAGCAGCTTTTGGGGGGAACCACCTTCAGGGCTTACCTTTTCACTGGTTCCCCCACTGTGCATGCATGCAGTGTGCATGCACGCCTACAGTGCTTGGCACGTATGCACGACCTCCTTGCTGTCCTCCCAAGCAGGGAGGAGGAAGAGAAGCTGCCAGCCTGAAGCTCCCTATAGCCTGCTCTCCAGGGTAAGTGACCCACCTTTGGATGTGGTGTGTCTGTGTGTATTTTAATGTGTATTTAATACCTTTACCTATATTGACGTACTACCACAGTTCCTAAAAAGGCCTGGTGGCCTGGCTTGGGGTTTTTAAGCAAAGTCTTGGAGTTACCTCATCAATAAGCTACACCTGTGCTGTTCCAATTGCTGTTCCAATTGGAGAACCCTTAAGGTGGCACAGTTGTTTTACATTTACATTAAGGCATATTATCCTAGAGAACTGGTTAGGCAAAGACTTAGTAGCTAACTTCTTTAACTGTTGAAAAGTTGAAAAGTGCCAAAATGAAGCCATCTTGTGGTGAGTTCATTCTGTAGTTCCTTCCATCTGACCTAGTGTGAGAAAGATTAGGCAGAATAAGTTTTAAGCTCTGGTTTAAAAGCTCTGGTTGATTTGTGTTTGGGGTGCTTGGTTGGGTGGGTGTATTTTAACGTATTTTTTATTTTATTTATTTATCTATTTAATTTATTTAAGGTTTGTGTTGTAGGTGGGTGGGTGGTTGGTTGGAGGGGTCTGTGTGTGTGCTTATTTTTATTTTATTATTTATTTATTTATTTTCATTGGCCCTGCCCACATCAAGATGTCATGACGTTGTCTACGCCCACACTGTGATGATGTCGCGGTGGGGTAGTAAAATTTTTGACATCCCACCACTGATTCATAGGTCAAATCCTTCTGCTTTCTATTTCTTGTATTTTTCTCATCTTCAGGTGCTGTATCCTTTCCAGATGTTTGCTATCATCATGGCAATAATCTTCCTGTTCTTAACTGCTTGGAACAGTTCTTCTGAGGACATGTCACACCAGTCTCTTAGGTTCTTCTGGCATGAATTCCATCTTTGTTCAGGGACCATCTTCCCAGGGATCTTTCCTTGCAGAGTTGGAGGATTCTATATTTCATGTTGTTCCTCATGATATGTCCAAGGTATTGGAACTTTCTTTGTTTAATGGCCTAAAAGACTTCTTGTTCTTTATCCGTCCGGTGCAACACCTCTACATTAGTCACATGGTCAACCCATGATATCCTTAGCAGCCGTCTGTAGATCCACATTTTAAAAGCTTCGATTTTCTTTTCAGATGCCTTAGTCAATGTCCAAGCTTTGGTTCCATATAACAACAATGGGAATAGGTAACATCTCACATTTATTTATTTGTAGTTGGCGTTAGGTCTCTACTGCAAAACAAATGTCTCATTTTTATGAAGGTGGATTTTGCTTTTTCAATTTATATTTTAATATAATTTAAATAATTTAAATTTAATTTAAATAATTTAAATATAATATAATTTAAATAATATAATATTGAATTTAACATACTCCCCAAATATTCCCCAAATTTTTCTCTACCATGTCTGTTAAAAGTGAAACACAGAGAGGTTATTAAATAGATGAAGTCCTCTGTTCCCCTTACTTTCTTGTTATAAGTCACTTTGGTATATGTCTGGTAAATCTGTATTTTTCTGTAAACCTGTTTTCATGTAACTCGATTGTGTAGCCCCTGCTGGAATTGCTTTCAGGCATTAGCACAAATGAAGTTGTTTTGGGAGCTGTGAAATATGCTGTGTTGGAGTTGGTAATCTTTGCTAATGTGCTGGTGTTAAAGGTACACAATTAATGCAGTTCTCAGCATATCAAAATGATTGTAGTGTATAATAATGCCCTACTTTAATAATAAAAATGGTGTGTCCTCAAGTCAATTCTGACTTATGGCGACCCTTTGCATGGTTTTCTAGGTAGGAAATATGCAGACATCTGCAGCTTTCCCATTTCTACACCAGCTCACTCTTCTCTCAAGAGAGCCTCTTGCTCTGTAGCCAGATAGCAAAACTGCTGAGCTATCCAGCCAGCGAATGTCCAGCTGGATTGGTGTTTTTCTGTGCCTTAGCTGATATATCTTATGTTGGAAACAATTTCTTTGGCTTGCAGAATGTTACAGAAGTAACATATTAAAGACATAAGCATAAAAGCATTTAATTAGTAGCATTTTCTATTTCCATAGGAGCAAAGAGCCTACCACAGCATCCATTTGTCACTGTCAAATAGATGTCTTTGAAAAGCTTACCAGTAGGACAAATGGCACTGTATAGTCACTGTTCTCCACAAATGGGTATAACATGGCCATCACCTAATTCAGGGGTTCTCAACCTTACCGTACCATGGGCTGGACAACTCCCCCTCAGACCATGCTGCAGGCCAAATGAAATGGCAGCAGGCATGTTTGCGGATGTGCAGGCACATTTGCATGAGCTTCCACTTCTGGGGTCATTACTGTGGACCGGATGGAATGGCGTTGGAGGCTAGGTCTGGTCCATGGGCCATAGGGTGCAACCCCCCCAAACTAATTCTTCTTTTCTAATACAGTTGTACCTCGCTTAAAGAGCTTAATGCGTTCCACAGGATCGCTCTTAAAGTGAGTTTGCTCTTTACGCGAAACACCATTGTAAATTACCAATTGTGGGGAGAATTGTGGCCCCCGATTTATTTGTTAAGCAAGTTTTTGGTTGGTTTTATTTGTTAAGCGAAGCGAACTTTCAGAGAAAATTCTGCTCTTTAAGCGAGTTACTCTTTAAGTGAAACGCTCTTTATGCGAGGTTTGACTGCCGCCCTGCCGCCTTTGCAACACCTACGGCAGGAAGAGAAGACGCCGGACGCTGTCTCCGCCGGGCGGGAAGCTTGAAAAGCCCCGCGCCGGCTTCGCTCCTCTCCCTGCTGCCTCAGCAACACCTGCGGCAGGAAGAGAAGACGCCGGACGCTGTCTCCGCCGGGCGGGAAGCTTGAAAAGCCCCGCGCCGGCTTCGCTCTTCGCCCTGCCGCCTTTGCAACACCTGCAGCAGGAAGAGAAGACGCCGGACGCTGTCTCCGCCGGGCGGGAAGCTTGAAAAGCCCCGCGCCGGCTTCGCTCTTCGCCCTGCCGCCTTTGCAACACCTGCGGCAGGAAGAGAAGACGCCGGACGCTGTCTCCGCCGGGCGGGAAGCTTGAAAAGCCCCGCGCCGGCTTCGCTCTTCACCCTGCCGCCTTTGCAACACCTGCGGCAGGAAGAGAAGACACCGGACGCTGTCTCCGCCGGGCGGGAAGCTTGAAAAGCCCCGCGCTGGCTTCGCTCCTCGCCCTGCCGCCTCAGCAACACCTGCGGCAGGAAGAGAAGACACCGGACGCTGTCTCCGCCGGGCGGGAAGCTTGAAAAGCCCCGCGCTGGCTTCGCTCCTCGCCCTGCCGCCTCAGCAACACCTGCGGCAGGAAGAGAAGACGCCGGACGCTGTCTCCGCCGGGCGGGAAGCTTGAAAAGCCCCGCGCCGGCTGGGTTTCTTCACCCCTTCCGCCTCTTCAACATCTGCAGCTGGCCAAGAGGACCCCGGACGTTGTGTCCCAGACAGAATGCTGGCTTCCGCTGCCTTGGAGGACACCTGCGGCGGGAAGAGAGAGATTACCACCACTGTGCGGCCTCGAAAGTGCTTCCACCTGTTTTGGGAACCGGGTGGAGAGAAAGTTGGCAACGGCGCCACGCTGGCCCCGAAGATGCTGGCCCCAACATCGCCCCCATCCCCCGCCGCCACAGTGGACACCTGCGGCGGGGAGAGAGAAGCCGCTGACGCGTCCAGCCCCGGGATTGCTTTCACCTGCGCCGGAGGCTGGATGCGGAGGAGGAGAGGGCTCAAAAGCCGCAACGGCGCCACGCTGGCCCCGAAGACGCTGGCCCCGACATCGCCCCCATCCCCCGCCGCCACAGTGGACATCTGCGGCGGGGAGAGAGAAGCTGCTGACGCGTCCAGCCCCGGGACTGTTTCCACCTGCGCCGGAGGCTGGCTGCGGAGGAGGGCCACGGCTCGGCCGACAAGACTCTCGACCCCCGCCACCTTCAATAACATCTGCGGTGGGGGAGAGGAGGAGGATGCGGCCGTACTCAGCCCCAGGACTGCCGCCATCTGTGTCGGGGGCTGGGCACGAGGAGCGCCCAATACTCGGGGCCGGGACACGGCTTGACCAGCTAGATGCCCGCCCCCCGCCCCCCCGTGGCTAAGTACCTTAGGGGGGATGTACCATCTGAATGGTGGCTGGGGATATGGGCTCAGGGAACGAGAGAGTATAGTCTGCCAGCCGGGAAGTAGGGACGGGGCTCCGTCTGATAGGGCGGGGGGGTTCTGTGGGGCGCAAATTAGTGTGGTGACGGGCATGGGATGTTACAGCGGGAGCCGAGGGGTGGGCCGCACTCGGAGAACGCGGGACAGATGTTTGATTGCTGTCCCGTGTTCTGCCCCCCCGGCTACACCTCGGGGTCCTGAGCAGCCGGTCAAGAGTGACCCCTCCCTTAGGCTGCTGCTGGTGAATGCCAGATCAGTCTGCAACAAGGCCCCACTGCTTGCAGATACCATCTTGGGGGAGCGCGCTGATCTGGCATGCATCACCGAAACTTGGCTGGTGCCTGAGGATGGGGTTCCTCTGTCTGAATTATGCCCAGCCGGTTTCGGTATTTGGCACCAGCCTAGGGAGAGGGGAAGGGGCGGTGGAGTCGCCGTGATAGCTAGGGAGTCTCTGGGAGTCACCAGGGCCACGGCTCCACAAATTCCGGGTTGTGAGGCCTTGTTCTTGCGTGTGGGCCCTAAGGGTCAGTTGGGAGTCTTACTCATGTACCTGCCTCCCTGCAGAGTAGCAGACTCCCTGCCTGAGCTCCTCGAGGCGGTCTCCATGCTGGCATTGGAGGCCCCCAGGCTGATGGTCCTGGGGGACTTCAATTTGCCATCATTGGGGACCGGCTCGGAGGTGGCTCGGGAGTTCATGGCTTCCATGGCAGCCGTGGGCCTGACTCAGGTAATTCAGGGTCCCACCAGGAGCAGTGGCCACACCCCGGATTTAGTATTTTTGTCAGAGCTGTGGCAGAGTGATCTGAATTTACAAAAATTAGATATCACTCCAGTGCCATGGTCAGATCACTATCTGGTGGCTCTAGACTTCCTAGGGGCTGGACTCCATCGCAGGGAGGCAGGGCCGATTAAGTGGGCCCGCCCCCGGCAACTAATGGATCCAGTAGGATTCCAGAAGGAACTGGGGTGTTGTCCTCTTGACCTGCAAAGCGCTTCATCTGAGGCTGTTGTCGATGCATGGGACAGGAGGGCGACGGCAGCCTTGGATGTAATCACGCCACTACGGCCTCTCCAAGTCCGTGGGGATCGATCTGCCCCTTGGTTTTCAGAGGAACTAAGGGAGCTTAAACGGGCTAAGAGACGCCGAGAGCGCCGCTGGGTGAAGACTCGGAGTGAGTCCGACCGAACACTAGTTAGAGCTGCTATTAAAGACTACCTAGTGGTGATGAGGGTGGTGAAGCGCCAATACTTCACCACCCTTATTGCCTCTGCAGATAATCGCCCAGCGGCCTTGTTCCGGGTGACCAGGTCCCTTCTCGGCAGAGGGGGGCCGGGCCCTGGTTGGCAGGGTTCGGCTGAGGATTTTGCTGATTATCTGGCAGAGAAAATCGCTCAGATCCGCTCGAGGCCAAATCCCGGCGTGGAACATACAGAGCTGGGGTTGACCATTGCACAGTCTAGCCATGTTACCTGGGATCGGTTCAATCCTGTTGGCCCTGAGGAAGTGGACAGGCTTCTTGTATCTGTTCGTGCCACGACCTGTGCACTGGACCCATGCCCTGCTTGGTTAATTAAAGCCTCCAAGTCTGTGGCAGGTGGTTGGATCGAGGCGTTAATTAACGCTTCTCTAATAGAGGGGCATTTTCCAGCACAGCTTAAACATGCTTTGGTGCTCCCCCTCTTGAAGAAGCCATCCCTTGATCCTACGGTAATTTCCAACTACCGTCCAGTGTCCAACCTACCTTTCTTAGGTAAGGTTTTGGAAAAGGCTGTGGTGCGGCAGTTGCAGGAGGTCCTGGATGAAGCGGATTATCTGGACCCGTTTCAGTCAGGATTCAGGCCCGGATATGGTACCGAAACCGCGCTAGTCGCTTTGGTGGATGATCTCTGGAGAGAGCGGGACGGAGGGGAACCGTCTGTCCTCGCTCTTCTCGATCTCTCAGCGGCTTTTGACACGATCGACCATGGCATCCTTCTGGGAAGGCTCCAGGGGTTGGGGATCCAGGGCACTGTGTTGTCCTGGTTCTCCTCATTCCTGAGGGGCAGGACCCAGTCGGTGTGCCTGGAGAAGGAGAGGTCCAGCCCTAGGCCCCTGCAATACGGGGTGCCTCAGGGCTCGGTGCTTTCTCCTCTCCTATTCAACATCTATATGAAGCCGCTGGGCGAGATCATCCGTTCCCATGGGGTTAGGTATCATCAATATGCAGATGATACCCAGTTATACATCTCTGCCCGTGGGGACCCAAGCGGTGCGGTGGAAGTCCTTTCCAGGTGTCTGAAGGCTGTTAAGGTCTGGATGGGGGACAACGGGCTACAGCTGAATCCCGGCAAGACTGAGTGGCTGTGGGTAGGGGGTCCTGTGTTAACAAAGGAGCTTCCAACTTTGGCCCTGGATGGGACAGTCCTGCCCCAATCAGACCCGGTGCGTAATCTGGGGGTCCTCCTGGACTCACGGCTACTGTTCGTAGAGCAGGTGGCAGCCGTGGCCAGGAGGGCTTTTGCACAACTTCGTGTAATTCGCCAGTTACGCCCACTCCTAGACCGGGATGCCCTGCTTATGGTCACACATGCGTTGGTCACCTCCAGACTTGATTATTGTAACGCGCTCTACATGGGGCTGCCCCTGACGACCATCCGGAGACTCCAGCTGGTCCAGAACGCGGCGGCCCGGGTAGTGGTGGGGCGTGGGCGTTATGCTCATGCTTCGCCACTGCTCCGGGAGCTGCACTGGTTGCCAGTATGTCTCTGGGTGCAATTCAAGGTGCTGGTTATTACCTTTAAAGCCCTACATGGTAGTGGGCCAGGATACCTAAGAGACCGCATCATCCCAAGAACTTCTGTCCGTCCCACCAGGGCGGATCGGAGAGGCTCCCTTGTTATCCCTTCGGCGAGAGAGGCGTGCCTCGCCTGCACTAGGAGGAGAGCCTTCTCCGTGTCTGCCCCGACCCTCTGGAACCTCCTGCCCACCGAACTGCGCCTTCAGACGGAGCTCTTACCATTCCGGAAAGGCGTAAAAACCTGGCTGGCAGGACAGGTTTGGGGACCTGGGAACGTGGGTTCCCACACCAAGTGGCTTACATAAGAACTGCCTCCCTGGGTTGGAATATGGGAATACTGATGTGTAGTCCTGCGTCGTCTTAATTCTGTGTTGATTTTTAATTCTGATGTTTTTAATTCTGATGTTTTTAGTGATATTGAATTGGGTTTTATTTCTGTTTTTATTAGAATGTAAGCCGCCCAGAGTCGGGTCCCCCCGATTGGGGCGGGGTATTAAATTTAATAAATAATAATAATAATAATAATCTTCTTATTGTGGGAAATAGCATTAATTTTGTACTGAATATATTGTATTTTAAATGTTTATTCTAGTCCTTTGTGGACAGATCATATTAAGAAAGTCGGTTGGCCAAAAGATGAATACAGTTGTACCTCGCTTAAAGAGCATAATGCGTTCCACGGGATTGCTCTTTAAGCGAGTTTGCTCTTTAAGCGAAACACCATTGTAAATGACCAATTGTGGGGGGGATTGTAAACACCGATTCATTTGTTAAGTAAGTTTTTTGTTGGTTTTATTTGTTAAGCGAAGCAAACATTCAGAGAAAATTCTGCTCTTTAAGTGAGTTACTCTTTAAGTGAGGCGCTCTTTATGCGAGGTTTGACTGTATGTTGTTTTGAGATGTTACTTCAATTTGTTAACACTGTTTTAATTTTGTTGTTGTGGTGTATGGTGATTGTCATCTACTAGATTTTCAGGGGGAAGTGCAGTTAAAAAAAGGTGTTCCAGTGCAATCTTATGCATATTTATTCAGACCTTGATGTCAAAGTTTTCCATTGTGCTTAATACTCTTATTGTGTGTTTTGGAATGCAGCTTTACATAGAAGACAGCAATAAAACCAAATATATATTAAACTATAAACAGTAGCTTCAGACCACTAACAAAGAATAGCTTTTCAGTAGAGAAGTGTCCAGCATCTTCTATGAGGATTTTTGCCTCATGATTTTAAGAGAGCCATTGAAAAGCATGGTGCCTTTTTAGTTAAAACTTCTTTTGAGTATACTCCTATGAGGTTTTGCGGTATATAATATTGTGAATAGCTTTGATTGTGAGTTCTATCATTTTCAGTCATGGATGGTATAATTTAGCATTGGACTAGCATGCTAAAGTTCAATTCCCAATTTAGCTGTGAGTAAGTGATTATAGGCAAGTCACTTTTCATCAGCTTAAATTATTATATAAGACAACTTGTTGAAAACCAGCCATGATGATTTCTTTGTATTTGGGTGAGAAGTGATGGGGATGGAGTGGGGGTGGGGGAGAGAAATAAATCAGTGTCTGGGATTTTTCCTTGCTTGTTGTCTCTTTGTGACTAGTAGTGAGCACAAGAGGATATCATGTAGATCAGTTTCTCAACCTTGGGCTCCCAGTTGTTCTTAGACTTCAGTTCCCAGGAGCCCTGATCAACAAGTGTGCTGACTGGGGCTCCTGAAAATTAAAGTCCAAGAACACTTGGAGGCCCAAAGTTGAATTTCCTGGCTATTTCCTATGGAAGTTTAAGTGTAATAGTTTGGGCTAGAAAACTGTTCTAACCTCCGTTTCTTCATGTGCTATATTCCTTGCCATATATGTACTCAAATTTGAAGAAATATGCAATCTCTGCTTCTAACATATTAAAATGCCATTGATAGTCAACAATCAAGAAGTATGTGATCATGAGAGGTGAGGTGAGAAGAAGGAAAATGGGATTTTTTTTTTCAAAACAAAGAATTTTTTTAAGTAAAAAGCCAGACTTCCTGCTAGATAAAGCAAGAACCGGTCTGCTTGAATCTGGCTCTAAGATCAAAATGTCACCAAAAGCTCAGGTCCTTTCTCTCTTCATTCATCCCTCCTTATTCAGTCCTCACTCATTGCTTGTGAACCCTTGTTCTTTCTGGTAAGCTTCTGCTGAGCATGCTCCAGAATTATACAATGGCTGATTTTGTGTTGAAAAGATGTGGCTTAACTTTTGAACAATTCCATGACTGTAGGATGGATTTGTTGTAAATTTTAAAAAATTAGTAGCAGGCACTACACTCCTACTGTGCCAAAGCCCTGTTTAAAAATTTTAACTTTTTGTTCAGCTACCCTATTTTCAAACATCTTTCTCAAATGTTAATTTGCTCTGCCATCTAATATGAGCATCATGGGAAGTTGGAAAATCCTCTCTCTGGTTTTTGAACACTCCCAATGCTGTCTTCAGGTTTCCCTACACTGATTCTTATTTGTAGAGACTCACTTAGTTTCCTTGTTTAGAATATTAGCAGGGCACTATCAGCAAACAACAAACAGGAATATGAACTCCATGCATTGTGAATTATGAATGGTTTAGGTGCTTAACTGTAATAGATCTTTGATAAGACATTAAGAGTGTTCCATGTAAATATGAGGCTATTGTTTTTGTGTTTTAAGTAAATCTGTGGAACTGGTTTAAATTAGTGGCAGCAGATTGTTGCTAGTTAGAGAGTTCATCCTTTGATCTTGAATCTTATTTGTACACAGGGCAATAGCCAGGATTCTAGATTGGGGGGAGGGGTCAGGAGGGGCAACAATGTCACACTCACATATATAACATTGGCACCACGGGGTCGGTTGGGGAGAGGGCAGTTAGCTCAGGAGGGGTTTTTGCTCCCCTCCCCTGCTCCCCTGGCTCCGGCCTGTTTGTACACAAGCACCAAGATCAAAGTAGGATCTTTTAATTACTAGTAATCAGTAGTGGGCATCAGCAGGTTCACACCAGTTCGCCAGAACCAGCTGCAGAAAATCTGTCTGGCTTCGCCCATCCAAGTTTTGAAATAAAGTAGTCCTAATTTGGGTGCAACGTAGGGCTTTCCCCCTTGTCATGCCGACCATACCACACCCAAAGTGTGGTAGTATTTATTTATTTTATTTATTTTATTTATTTGTTCTAACTTGTTATCCCGCCTCAATCGGGTAATCCCAACTCTGGGCGGCTTACAAAACAGGAATAAAAATACATAATTTAAAACCATCGTTATCAAAATTCACTTCAATATTAACAATTAAAAATGTGAGTTGATACAATATTAAAAAATTAGGCTAAGAAGAAATTGAACATTTTCAAATTACAAAATTACAGAAATTTTAAAAGAGCAAGTGCAGGAGTAAGGAGGTAAGAGCAGAGGGTGGCTGTCTCATCTGATCAGCCACCCAACATGAGATCCAGCATTCTTTGATCCCCAAATTTGTCCTGCCAGCCAGGTTTTAAGGCCCTTCCGGAAGGGCAGGAGCTCTGTCTGTTGTCGTAGCTCAATTGGCAGGAGGTTCCACAGGGCCGGGGCGGTCACGGAGAAGGCCCTCCTCCTAGTGCTAGAGAGGTGTGCCTCTCTAGCTGATGGAATTACAAGAGAGCCTCTCCAATCCGCCCTGGTGGGACGGACAGACATTCTTGGGGTGACACGGTCTCTAAAGTATCCTGGCCCACTACCATATGGGAGCCCACCACTGCTAGTAATGTTGTCTCCCTTACACCATCATAGCTTTTGCAACATGATTTTGGCCATTTAACTTTTAATTGCATTTTGGCTGCTGTGGAAAGAGTAATTTGCTTTGGTCATCATAATGCCTTGGACAGTTTTGTTTCTCTCATGGTAGATATTTTATGGTGTCTCCCTTCCATATTCACTTTATCTACATGAACAATTAGAGCTTCTTTGTGTTAATGGCTTCACAGAGGCTGCATGTGTGCCCCACATCTTGCTCCATTTGCTTATGTAATAATTTGCTTATGTAATAAGGTACAGTACATGACTTTGGAGAAAGGTAACATAAGATGAAAGGCAACATACACTGAAATAACTGTGTAATATGTATTGCAAGTAGAGACACAACCATGGTTGACAAGATAATTACTCCTTGAGCAGTCTTTGTGTTTGATGACATGAGAACTTGGTTACCATAGCAGACAACTGCAATATCAGAGTTGTCACCTTAGTGAGAAAGAATTAATGAATATTTAATGTCTCAAACCCTACAATGACAGAAAATATTATCTAGACTTTGAAGGTCAAAATCAAGCGCTTGATAAGTATCATCCTTATATTCTACATCAGATAACCTTTGTAAAGGAATCTTTATATGCTTCATATCATTTGGAGGTAATGCCATTCATCTATAGATGGGGAGAGAGAAATCTTCATCAGCTTGGCAAAAAATACAAAAATTAAGAGTTGTTTTAAACTGGCTTTCCAAATGTATCTCAAAATGTCAGTGGCGTCGCGTGGGCTTCAGCCGCCTGGGGCGAATACCAAACTCGCCGCCCCCTCTAGGCTCCCCCCCCCCGCGGGACCCAGTTAACTCCATCCAGTGGCGTAGCATGGGTTTCAGCTGCCCGGGGCGGTGTGAAATTTTGCCGCCCCCACAAAAAAACTGCTGCCACCCCCCCCCCCCCCATGATGCAGCAGTGTGTGTTAAGGAGCACAGGAGTTGGGGGGGGGGGAACAGTGTCACGAAGGTGACAGAATAGGGGATGAAGACGCAGGTGTCCAAATGGTTTAAGAAGTAAACCTACAAATGTCTGGGGCTTACCTCCTTGCCAAGTTCACAAACAAGAGGCACCCCTTTTTGGGCCTGTTTAGGCACCTCTTGCAGCTCTTTTCCCCCACAAATTTCTTCTCTCTTCCTAGCCATGCAGTGCCTGCGCCAATTTTGAGGCCAGGAACCACACCAACAGCAACCAGCTGACACAGTCCCAACGCTCAGGGTGTAGGAACACTTTGCCAACCCACCCCCCACCCCATGAGGTGAGAGGGAACTCATGAGAAAAATAGCACCTATTCCTTCAAAGATGGGGCAAGGTTAAAGGAAGAAAGGAGGGCATAGTAACCATTCCCACCCTTGAGCCCACCTGAAACCGTGGCTGCTGATAATAATTTCATGTCAGAAATTATTCTGGGTTAAAAAGATTTTGCTGCAGAAATTCCCCTCAGGGGATGCCCGAATGAGGCTCCTTTCTCATCCCCAAGATCTTTTATCACCAAGTCAATCCTTAATTATGTGGAGAAGTTGTCTAATAAAACCACTTTCCCATCAGCTAAGTTACCCCAACACCTCCAAATGACCTCCTGCTTCCAAAGTTCTGTGAAGCTGACATGATTTGGCCACCCCTGACACTCACACATATATAAACCTCTCAGTACATAAAACATGTCACCTTTGTTTTGTGTTTAGCAAATTAAACCTTGTATTTCTAAGCCACTGCAGCCCTCAAATTGTTAGATGGGTACATACAAAATAAACATTGTGCATTATACATTTGCTAATTAGTTTACCACACTTAACAACTAAAACCAACCAAAAACTCACTTAACAAATAAATCGGGGTTTGTAATCTCCCTCCCCACCAGAAGTCACAATTGGTTACTTAAAGTGGTGTTTCACTTAAAAAGCAAACTTACTTAAAGAGCAATCCCATGGAACACATTCGAAAGCAAGGAATTTAAAGTACTGTACAGCTCCTATCTCTGTTCCAGCTCCTGCCAACTGTACAGTACTTTAAATTTCTTGCTTTCAAACGGCTAGGTTGGCAGGAGCTGGGACAAAGTTAGCTCACTCCATCATCCAGTACCTAGGAATTGCAAGATCAGTGTCTTAACCACTTCAGCCACCGCAGTCCTTGAGTAGTCACCAGTGACTAAATACATAATTACCCCGGGGTGGGTGGGGGTGGTATTATTATAGATTTCAAATAGTCTTATGTTTTGCCGTTACAAATGATAACAACCTAAAAAGAAGAAAGTTATTTAAGGAGTGCCACTTTGGATCTGGACCATGGGGATACTGGCGTGTAGTTTGTACTGTTTTTTTAACTTTAGATAACTTCAGATAATCTTTTAAACTTCATGATTTTATATGTTTTTATCTTTTACCTCTGTTTTATTATGATGTAAGTCGCCCAGAGTCGGGTTCTCCCGAGTGGGGCAGGGTAATAAATTCAATAAATAATAAAAATAATAATAAAAGTTTGAAAAATCAGTAAATGAAACCTTTTACCATACAAAAACAGTTTTATTCATAAAACTGAAGGGAGGGAGGAGCTTGATCAAGGAACAACATTAAAGGAGGATATAGCTGAAGATCCCAACCTCCCCTACATCACATAGAGCAGATGTGCTCAAACTTTTTGGGCCATGGGCCGGTTATGTGACTCAGGGAGCTGGTCATTATGGCCCAGGCGCCGGATGCAGCCCCCATATGGGCACATTTTACTTCTGCTTCCAGGAGCAATGAGGGCTTCATGGGCCAGATGAATTGGCATTGGGGGTTACATCTAGCCCCCGGGCCATAGTTTGGGCACCCCTGACTTAGAGGGACCCCGAATAGGCTGAGGGTCCCTAGAGTCGGATACGACTGGCTTTTGAGCAAGGGGCAACCTTTCCTTTTCCCTTCCTGCCCCCACCAGCCCCGCAGGAATGCTGGAGCAGCAAACCAGACCCCAAGCCTCGCTCTAGGGAAGCTGGAGAGGCAGCAAAAAGATTTTCTCCTCCCCCGCTCTCAGCAACTCAAAGCCTCTTGCCTATAGCCATGCAAATAGCAAAACTGGAAATAGAAGCAGTAAAAAGTTTTTCTCCTCTCTCTCTCTCCCCCCCCCCTTTACCAAACTGAATGGCTAGAGCAGAGAGCTTTGGAGTGAACTCTAAGCCTCATGCCTATAGCCATGCAAATAGCAAAACTGGAAATAGAAGCAGTAAAAAGTTTTTCTCCTCTCTCTCTCCCCCCCCCTTTACCAAACTGAATGGCTAGAGCAGAGAGCTTTGGAGTGAACTCTAAGCCTCATGCCTATAGCCATGTAAATAGCAAAACTGGAAATAGAAGCAGTAAAAAGTTTTTCTCCTCTCTCTCTCTCCCCCCCCCCCTTTACCAAACTGAATGGCTGGAGCAGAGAGCTTGGGAGCGAACTCTAAGCCTCTTGCCTATAGCCATGCAAATTGGCGAGATCATAGGGAAGCAGGGAGAGGGAGAAAAACAACACCTTCAGAGCACAGGTTTAGCAGCAGTAAACCTACCTCCACACTCGTGGTGGCCTCCTCTGCCTCCTTCCACGGGGATACAGCAGCTTCTCTCTCAACACAGGGCCACTTTTGCCGCCCCTTGGAAATTGCCTGGGCCTGGGAAGCACGTGTATATCGCAATGCTTGCTGGGAGATTATGCCGGGCCCCTAGAAAATGCTCAGGACTGGCTGGCTGGATCACGTGAGTGCTGAAATTGCCGCCCCCTAAAATATGGCGCCCGGGGCCTATGCCCCCCCGCCCCCTTCCTACGCCACTGCAAAATGTATAACTTCCATTAAGTGTGATACCACAAAAATTGGCTTTCAATTGAAACTGGGATAGTTTCCAGAAGTCCTTTAATAAAACTGAATATTCTTCTTTTCTTCTGTCATCTGGAGATGCAAGTGATCATCACACCACATAAAGTTTGCCATCTGATACCAAACTCTACCTCATATCTCTGTAGTGTCATGCTTTGCACTGGATCTATGTTCTTCCTTCTGTGCAATAGCACTGAGATTTTGCAAAGAAAAGTATGCAAGAGGTGACTGTTAAGTTAGCACTAACAAGATTAGTTTCCAAAGAGGTAGCTGTATTACTTTGTTTCAGGAAATTGAAAAAAATAATAATGTCTCTCTCTGTGTGTGAAAAGGCGAAAGGAACTTTAACCCATGTTAATAGATTTGATTCTATTGTCAGGAAACAACATCTTTTTCCTAATGTTCTCAAGGCTTGAGGTTGTAGTTTTAGCTAGGCCTCAAAAATCCTTTGTTCTCTCTGACTCACAGACTACGTGTCACAAGATGGTTTGTTTTCAGCCAGTGTTCCTGCCTGCTATCTCCCTAGCTAGCATGTTTTGACTGCACTGACTGAACATGTGTGTAAACAATTATTGTTTTGAGAAAGTAGTTTTCTGTTTCCTGATTGGCCAAAGGTAACCCACCTGACTGCAGAATCTCCATTTTGCAGAGAAGTTAGCTAGTTCGTGTTTGGATCTCAATGGCTTAAGATCTTTGCCTGGGGGCTATGCCTTTTTGCTTCTTTAAAATGGTTACTTAATGTACCTGTGGACTGTTTGCTGGACTGACTTATACTACTGACCTATGCTTTATGAACCTGATCAATATACTTGATCAATAAACCTATGTGTGCTTGAACAACGTCTCTTCATTGGACTAAAGGGGTAAGAGAAGCAATGCATTCACACACAAGCCTCTGAATACGCTACCTGATTAAACTTCTTTGTGGAAGAGAAGCAGCTAAAGGCTGCATTGCTGGCCAGCTTGCCCTCTGGGGGCTTTGGTGTAGGAGGGCCAAGGCAGAAGGAGCCGGCTGGTTTCGTGACATCTATGTGAGCTTTCATCAATCAGAAATCTTGTTTTTCAGACTCATGGAGTGTTTGTGCCATGCCATCTGTATTTATAGATACCCCCCATTGAATTAAAGGCAATGACGAGATGAGGATACACAATGTAGACAGAGTGAAAGTGAATTGTTAGTCCTGGAATATTGTTGTGTACATTAATTATACAAAAAAGCAGCCCTTCCATTATTAGTTTTATGTATTGGCAAACTCCTTTAGGAACTGCAGTGGCTTAATGGTTAAGACGCTGAACTTGATAACTGCAAGGTTGGCATGTCAGCAGTTCAAGACCCAAGTGCTGCACGATAGAGTGAGCTCCCATTTCTGTCCCAGCTCCTGCCAACCTAGCAGTTAGAAAGCAAGAAATTTCAAGTAGATAAATAGGGACCACTTCGGTGGCAAAGTAAACAGCATTCAGTGCACTCCAGTGTTTAGTCAAGCCTGCCAGATGTCCATAGAGAGCTCTGGCTCTTTGGCTGTAAGCAGAGATGAGCACTGAACCTTAGAGTCAGATAGGACTGGCTTTTGAGCAATGGCTACCTTTACCTTTACCTAAACCCTTTTGCATTTGTACCGAGTGTCTATCCATATTCTAATTTGTTACAATTATACTTTACAAGTGGCTTTTGCATTCATTTTCACATTTTTTCTAGCTAAATAGTCATCGAGCGTTGCTATTTTGATTATATCTTATGAACAGTTAAGCCATTTTTAGTTCCTAAAATTAAGAAATATTTTAAAATCTTTTTCAAATATGGCTCAGTGTGAATTTAGTGCTTCTCTTTCAGCCATTGTTGGTGAGTGTGTGTGGATGGACAGATGTCAGGATCTTTTACAGTTCAGAGTTCTATTGAGTGTTGTATGCTTTATGAAAGTTGTGTAGATGTCCACATTTAGATTTAAAAGGGCAGATTGCTTACCTTTTAGAATTTCTAATGTGAAAAGTACTTTAGTGACCAGTTTTTAAATTTTTTAAAATAAATTATGTAGGTATGATGGAGCAGAGATGCTAGGTATCCCTCAAAAATGGCAGAATACATCCGATACTTCAAGGTAGCAAACAGCCAGTCCAGTTCTTAAATCTGTCCATATGTCATAGCAAGATAAAGTCAAATGCTGCATTAAAAATATATATATAATTGATTTTTCTGTGGAGGAATATGTTCTACTTAATGTCACTACAGTCTTCCTTGCTGTTCGTTGTGCAGTGTACAGTAATTTCAGCCCTCCGGTGGTGCACTCTTTGAACAGAATTTTGCTTTCTGATCAGAAAAGATGTGTTTCCCAAGGCTTTTGTTTGCAGCAAATCTGTTGTCATTGAAATCTGAATCCATCATTCATCACATAGAAATGCTTCACAAAGCATCCTTTTATAGATTTGGTTGGCTATAAGCATGCATTACTTTCATGTAAAATCAACAGTCTTGTGCCACTTTAGAAGACTAACGTGTATATTTGGCAGTAGTTAACTGCAGCCTACTATTCAGATGCATAATCAGTATCAGTAATGGGTTTGGTCTCTGGAAGCTTCTGCCAAATTAAACTTGTTTGTCCTTATTGTGACACGGAACCTGTTTTTGCTGCTAACACAGTTGCCTTTCCCGATATTTATTTTAGGATGTATTGTATATTGGTTCTGTTTTTTAATTATCCTGGAAATCTTGTACTAAGTTGATATAAAATTACTATGTCTGTATATTTTTTTAAAGATTGAGGTGTTTAGACTCTAGACAATATTCAGTTCATGTTCAGTTGCAGTTGTTTCTTACTTTCTTGAATATTTGTTGACAGATGGCACTAATTGGCCTTAGAGCACAATTGACAATTTGCTATAACTGTCTTGTGGGAACGTGGAGGTTGCTGTGCTGAGATTAAGGCTGGTGGCTCTGTCTTTCTAGTAGATCTTTCATAGTGAATCTCAAATTTAGTTTATTGTTTTGATACATTGGCCTTTGCAGATATTTTTTGTTGTTCAGTCGCACAGTCGATTCCGACCCACTGCGACCCCATGGAACACTGTCCGCCAGGCACTTCTGTCCTCCACCATCCTCCTCAACTTGCTCAGCTCTGTGCCCATTGCATCCACAATACCATCTAGCCATCTCATTTTTGGCCACCCCCTTCTTCTTTTGCCATCCACCTTTCCCAGCATCAAGGCCTCCTCAAGTGAATTCTCTCTTCTCATTTGATGTCCAAAGATTATATACCAAATTATATACCAAAGATTATATATCAAAGGGGAAAAACTGCACACATGCTCAACACAGCACAACTCAAGAGTGTTTAATCTTCTCAGATTTAAAAATTGTAAAACCTAAATATATCAAACATATCTAAACATAAACATTAATACAATTAGTATACTTAACTATGAGATAGTATATCAGTGACAAATGATCCTCAATAACTGTCAGCTTGGTTGACGGTATACTATACAGACTTTGTTTTTATAAGTGTGGAAATAAACCTTACCATTCGAAATGAGACAAATGTATCTTTACCAGAAGGTAACATCCTAAGTTTTTCTGTGGAGAGTTGTTCCAAAATTTGTCTAGTACAACCTGCTGTGAGTGAGGAGGACAGACGAGAATAACATATACCAGATTTCTGATTGATTTTTTATGCTGGGAGCAGAATCATTTATAAGGAATTCCTTTATTCTGGCCTTCAAAGACAGCAAGTGGCAACATATTTAGATTTATTTTATGAAGGCTTTTCTGTGATCAGAATGCATAGGTCAGTAAAACAAGATAAAAGAGTCAAGGACAGAGGATAGATCATTCTGGAAATGGATTTAATTCTTCAAGTGCCTAATTGAATCTATATTTATTTGCACACAGAGATCTAACAATATTTGTTTAATGAGAGTTTTGCTGCAGAAAAAAACAACAAGATATCTTGCACACTCGTCTGAAAAAACACGTTTAACAAGATTCAGAGCAAAGTTTTTCCACGGTCCAAGTTTCATAGCCTAATGTCATTACTGATATTAGTGCAAATTCTTGTCTAACTATAGCTGAAGCAGTTGAATGAGAGACTGCCAGCAATAGCCAGACAAATTTATCTTAGATCGCTTTTAATCAATATATTCCCAAGCCCCAAAATTTCAGCTCTATGTAGTATATAAGGGAGCAATTTTGTTTTGAAAATTTCACAAATGACAGGAACTAAACATTCTCTAGTTCTATAGAACCTGGCTATGTCAAATATTTTGGTTGCTAAAATTTTATTTCTGAGATTGTAGCTGGTGGCCACTTTGGTAGAAACCTGAAAGCTAACTTGGGAGATGAGGCCATATTTCCTGTATCAGTTATAATTCAATAGTTTAGAATAACATTCTTCCACACATCCAACAATATGTAAAAGTTAAGCTCGCAACAAAGCCTCCCTTCTGCTGTTGCCAGAATTTGCCAAAACCTTCCCACATCTTTCTGGGACAAAGCCAGAATCCTGGTATGATTCTTTTATTGAGGCTAATTTATTTTCATTTTGTGAATCTGTTTATAATTATTGTGAAATTCAAAAAATTATATTTTTAGGATTTTAGATTAATTTTGCTTATGGGGCCTAAGAGCTCTTCTTAATTGCAGTTTCATAATTTCTCATTCTTTATCAAACCAGCTATTATTAGTTTGTGGTAAAGCTTTGCATGCATTTTGGCTACACTGTGCCACACATTTAAAACAGAATCCTTCTACTCTGTTGTGTATGTGGAATGCCAGTACCTCCGTGTGTGATTCAAAGTCCCATTGAAATCAGTAGGGTGATGTTCAAACTGTACATCATCAACTGAAATCCCTGCCAGAACGTTTCACTCCACTTGGAGTAAACAGTGCATCTGCCATAATTTTATCACAACACATAGTTTTGCCTGTTTTCAACAGATGTGCTTTAGGATGACATCACGTCTTTCAGTAATCTCCTTCTCCTTAATAGTCATTTACTATTTTTGGAACTAAAGTCAAAGCTGGTAAAGTCTTTGATCGGAAATATGGTCTTCCCAGATTTTAATGTCATAATAGACATGAGATTGTTCTGTTATCACACTACAGAATCTAACTGGGGAGAAAATATGATCTCTTCTTCGCTCGATTGTTAAATCTGAGAAGTAATCTGTTACCCATGGAAACCAAGAACCTGTGCCAGAAGGTGAAACACGGTAAAGATAAAGTCAGCAAACACTGTGAGGAAAATGTCTGTAGTGCAATCATATAGTAAATTTAGAAATAACTAACATGATCTCTTTTGTGTCATTAAAATAGTTTTGTGGGAAATATATCTCATGCCTCAAAAAGTCTCCTAAAAATCCTAGTATTAATAGCATTTTCTTTTTATGATATATGATCTTACCTCAGTTACTGAAGGCAATTAATTTCAGTCTTATTGAAAACTGAAATAATAATCAAAGACATTTTTCTGTTCTTCATCTGCTTGATATTATCATCATTTGCTGCTCTGGTACCCATGGCAACAGTCATTAAGATAGCACTTTCTGGGAGAAAAAGGGTGCTGTTTATGTCTAATATCTCTCCAGCTGTATAACTTAAGATTCTAATTGTGAAGTATAGTAACCATTGAAGCCCGAGGTACAAAATAAGATTTATCTCTTTGGCTGCTAACAAACAAATGCAAAACTTAAATGCTATATACCAGTGGTGGTGAACCTTGGCACACCAGGTATTCTTGGACTTCAATTACCAGAAGCCCAAGTCAACACTCCTTCTGATCAGGGCTTCTGGGAATTGAAGCTACAGAACAACTAGAGTGCCAAGGTTTGCCACTGCTGCTATATACAGTAAGTGCAGGGTTTCTTTTTGAACCTGCTGGGGCATATTTGTCTTTGTTAATATATACAGTCAAACCTCGCATAAAGAGCGCCTCTCTTAAAGAGTAACTCGCTTAAAGAGCAGAATTTTCTCTGAATGGTCGCTTCGCTTAACAAATAAAACCAACCAAAAACTCGCTTAACAAATAAATTGGGTTTGCAATCCCCCCCCCATTGGTCACTTACAATGGTGTTTCGCTTAAAGAGCAAATTCGCTTAAAGAGCAATCCTGTGGAACACATTATGCTCTTTAAGCGAGGTACAACTGTACTTAGTTTCTTCAGCTGTGTGGCTACCAAGGACAATCTACCACCTAACAGTATAGCAGAGGCAGACAGAATATTGATTGAAGTCCACGTAGGTAATATAAACCAGTGGCTTTTTTTTTAAAAAAGTGTTTTTGAAAAACATGAATTAGATTTTTAATTTTTTTATTGTTAACATAATTTTTTTTAAACCAATGGGAATTAGGTATCTGGCCACAGAGCCAGAGGCTGAGAATTCAGTTTCTCACTGTGCACATGAGGAAGCTGCACAGACCCAGGATGGTAAACCAGTTTATTCTCCACTAGCAAACATTGGAAAGGAACTTGATGGCATAGTTATTATTATTACACTGGTCAACACAATTTTTCTGGCATGAGGTACTCTAACAAGTCTGAGGTAATTTTGAGGTGCTGATTTCAAATATGGCATCCGTTTTTTTCTAGCACATCAGGTTTTTGGGATCTCAGATATTGCAATATAACTACAAACAGCAAATTTATCATCATATTCGTCAAGCTAAACAGACATACGGACCTAATAAAATAACATCCAATATGCAGGATGGAATGAGCTCCCGTCTCTTTCCCAGCTCCTGCCAACCTAGCAGTTCGAAAGCAAGAAATTGCAAGTAGATAAATAGGGACTTTGGTGGGAAGGTAACAGCGTTCCATGTGCTCCGGTGTCTAGTCATGCCTGCCACATGACCATGGAAACGTCTGCAGAAGCAGACAGCGTTGGCTCTTCGGCTTAGAAACAGAGATGAGCACTGACCCCTAGAGTCGGATACGACTGGCTTTCGAGCAAGGGAAACCTTTACCTTTACCTATGCAATACTTTATTGAACAAACATATATAATTATGAACTGAAGAACAAATTTGAGAGTGAAAGCATATTAACATGTAAGAATTGAAACGTTAAGATATGAAAATATGTACAAAAAGGTAAATTGACAATATCGACCTTACATTGCCATGAACGACCTTTTCTTGGAAGCTCTGCAACATTCAACGTGTGTAATGTCTCTCATCAAGGACCAACAGTAATCTGCCATCATTTTGGTGTTCCATTGGCCTTGGTAACGTTCTTCCATTACTTTAATGTCTTGATGAAAACGTTCACCGTGCTCTTCACTCATGTCACCCAAGTTCTCTGGAAAGTTGGCCAAGTGACTAGTAAAAAGTGAACCTTGATGCTCATTCTACATTCAAGTGCTTGGAAACTCAAGAGCAGCTCCTCCACCATCTCTCGATAGTTGTCTGCTTTCTTGTTGCCAAGGAAATTCTGAACAACAACAGTGAATGCATTCCAAGCTCTAGCTTCTGCTGCCGTCATTGTTGGAAGAAAGTGTGGATCCCTGATGAGAGTTCTAATTTGTGGGCCATCAAATATTCCTGCCCTTTTCTTCTCCATGCTAAGACCTGGAAAGGTTGTACATATATAGCTGAAGCAGTTTCCAGTTGTGATTCAGGGCTTTTATGAATTGCTTCATTAACCCAAGTTTTATGTGCAGTGGAGGTAATACAATTTTATTCCTATCAACCAGAGGCTCATTCGTAATGTTCTTGTCACCAGGCATCAAACTGATTCTTGGTGGCCAGGTTTTTTCCATCCAGTGTTTTACTGTAGCCCTACTGTCCCAAAAGCAAAGGAAGCAAGGGTATTTGGTGTAACCTCCTTGCTGGCCCAGCAAAACATTTACCATTTTCAAATCAACACAGATCACCCATCCATGTGTGTAATCCAATCTATCCAGAATTGTCTTTATATTGCCATACACTTCTTTCATTTGTACGGAGTGTCCTATTGGGATTGAACCAAATATATTTCCGTTGTGCAATAACACACATTTTAAACTCCTTTTACTACTGTCGATATAAAGTCTCCATTCACTGGAATCATATGTGGGCAGTCCTATATGGAGAAGAAACGCTTTAACATCATTACAATAAACAAGTGGACCATCAGATTGGAAGTACTTTCGCAGTGTTGCTTCTCTGTTATGATAAAAGGAGACACTAGTGCCAGGTCTGAGTAGTCCTTTCTCTTTGAGCCTGGAAGCCAACAATTCTGCAGACTGCTTTGGCAAATACAAATCTCTTACCAGATCATTCAATTCAGGTTGACTAAACAGACTAACAGAATCTGCATCAGGTGTATAGGTTGGAGCATCATTATCCTCATCATGTGTAGTAGAACCGGATGAATTGTGGGATTCAACATCAATCTCTGGTAGCTCTGTATATACAGGCACAGGTATTTCCTCACAGTGTCCAACTGGTCGTTTGGCAGATGGGGTATCGGGGTATTGTATGTGGTGTCTGTTCTTTTTCTTGAAACCTTTGACATTGACAAGGCAAAAGTAGCAGTCATCCACATGGTTCCTTGGTTCTCTCCAAACCATCGGCGCACCAAACATCAGCTTAGAATTCATTCCTTTAGACCACGCCCACAATGTTTTGACACAGGTTTTGCACACTGTATGAAGAGCCCAATGTTTGTCTTGGTCTCCCAGTGGTACTTTAAAGTAGGGAAGATACACCCTCTTGACAAAGGTAGTGATGTTGCACCTTTGATCCTGCAAGGTGAAGCTGCCACAGATGTAACAAAAGATATCTGCGTCATTACGGCATTTCCTTCTTTCCGATGTTGTGTCCATTGTTATATCACAAACTGCACTAAAAATATATATACGTAAGTAAGGTTATCTATATAACATCACATTATAATCACTAATTTTATCACTATAATTCTATAACTGATTCTCACCAACATGCAGTCAGGAATGACAATTGGGTTGGCAAATAGCATAAAAATGAGATGTGATGGAGCAAATCTGAGATCATATTTGTAATCAGCAGCCTGAAATTAGTATAAAACAACTGCAAAAGCTCATGCCAGGAAAATTTTTTTTTTGTATAGCTGTGTTATTCTAACATACAAAACATAGTCAAATTATATTATTTAACATATAAAGTTTTAACCAAAAACATAAGTACAGTATCTGTTAAATAGTGATATAATACATATAGTATGCTGTTTCCAATATTGCTGTTTTCTGCAGCTATGATGGTATTTTATAAATTTGCAGTTGGTTATAATATTTTATGAAATTCCACAGCTTTGTTCTCAGTACCCAGATGATAGGAGCACTGAAGTATGTTTCATCTATATGTAATTAAGCTATTTCTATTGCAAGGACCCTGTAAGCACTATGGGGCAGTATATGAGATTGTTTTGCTTTACTTAATGTTCCCATGGATTCTTAGATGTCAGCAAATTATATGTTTAACAAAGTGATCTATGTATTAATTTTATCACTGTTACCACATCTTGCTTTGTAGTCTTTCTGCACATTCTTTAAACATTCATGGATTAGGTATGACAGTTTCATTTCTTTTTCGGCTTTAATTCCTTGAGTTTAGTTTTCATAACATTAGTTTGAATTGCCTATTCTTGCACAGCAAAAATAAAACCTTTGGGTTTCCCCCCTTGATGATCCCGTTTTAGCTATGCCCAATGGCTGTCATGTTGTCCATCAATACCGTATTTTTCAGTGTTGTCCATGCAATTGGCTAGTTTTCTAATTGTTTAATTTACTTTCAAATTGTTGTTTCTTACATTCCACCTTTGTTTCTGTTGTTTTCAAAATGTTTTCCATTGCCACTGCCTGAAGCCATTCCTCTCTGCTTCTATTAATATAATCATTTAGTACTTTTTCCTTCCTCTACTGTCAATTGTATTTGTAATATTCAATGGCTTCCAATTTTCACATTACGTTATAATCTGTTCACATACCATTTTGGGTGTAGCACATTAATTTCCAGGTTCTTTGAACCAGTTCTTCTAATTTACTTTGGAATCAATTTGATTTTCTAACTGGGTATCTGATTATTAGAATTGCCATTGTTGGAGAAAAACAGCAGTACTCAGGCATGCGATTATTGTCTTGCTTGCATGCCCCATGACCCAAATAACTGTGACACCTGACTCAGAGTGATCCTTTGAGAGAAGGTGATAGTCTCCTCCAACGCTTTAGCCAAAATAATAATGATAATAAAAAATAACTAACCAAATTCTCAACTTCATTCATTTTGGAGAAGTGAAGTTACAGAAACAGTGTACATGTGTAGGAGACACATGCTTTCATCCACCTTGGCCTTGTTGGAACTACCCTCCACCTCATGTTAGGTCATACCAAATGTCTTATTTGGAGTTTTTCTTGCCATGACAGGGACACAACTATTACTTATATTCAATCTATTTGCCCTTTCCCACTAGTAGACTCTATTTATGCCACCATATTTGAGACAGAAGAATTATAGGAGAAAGCACACTTTCAAGAAAAATCATTGAGACCAAGCTAGTCATTAAAGCAAAGCAAAACAATCATACTTCTATACTGCCCCGTAGCACTTAGTGCACTCTCTGGGTGTTCCACAAGTTAATTAGCATTTTCCCCCCAACATGTTGGGTACTCATTTTACTGACCTCAGAAGGATGGAATGCTGAGTCAACCTCGATCCCTGGTCAGGATAGAACTCACAACCTTTAGGTTGCAGGAAAGCAGTTTAACCACTGCTTCTCCACACAAAGGTGAAAAAAAATGGGGGGGGGGATAGTGTGAAGCATTGAATTAAATAGAAACAGAACATCATAGGAAATTGTCTTAACATGAACCAGATCATTGGTCTATTTGACACTGAGTGGTAGAGGCTTTCCAGTCTTTCAGACAGTAATTTTGTGTCCGCGTCCGCCCTGACTATGGTGAAGCTTGAACCTAGGACTGTGACAAAGAAGCTTGGCACTCCAGGTGTTCTTGGACTTCAGTTCCCAGAAGCCCAAGTCTCTGTGAATCCACATGAATGGGTTTACTGCATGTACACACAGTAAACCCATTCATGTGGTTTAATAAAACTTGGACTTCTAGGAATTGAAGTTCAAGAACAGCTGGAGTGCCAAGGTTTGCCATGCCTGAGCTAGGGCATTCTACATGTAAAGCTATTTAATCTGAATTATAGCCCTGTCCGAATTCCCAGTTAACACAATTCATTCTGGAGGTTCTTACGTATGTGTCTCCTTTCTCATGTTTAGTATAGAATATTCTTTTGCTGAGACTTGCAGGTTATCTATTTTTAAAATTAATTTTTGGAATTTGTGATTAGCTTTTTTATTCTTTAAATTTTATGTTCAGCTATAAGCATAATGAACTGTAACTTTAAAAGATACCTTAAAGGCTGTTTAAGGTATACCTGACAGTTGTAAATTTTGTTGCTATGCTACTTAAAATGAAACACAGGAACTAGAAGTCTTTTAATCTCCTAGGAGAGTTTGTGGATGTTTTCTTTATGCTCAACATTTTGTATGTAGCCACAGAGCCCAATATGTTTCTTCCTGTGTGTTTTGCTTTTTGATAGTGTTCATTCATAACATCTCTTTACCTGAAGGTTTATAAACCTGTTTTCCTTTGGACACAATGAGGAGAAATTACATGTAACAAATGCTTCTATTAATCTGGGATACACAAATAAAAGTCAAACTCTTTGTTCATCAAATGAGAAAATAGCCCTTTATCTAGTGCAGTGATGGCGAACCTTTTAGAGACCGAGTGCCTAAACTGTAACCCAAAACCCACGTATTTATTGCAAAGCGCCAACACAGCAAGAGGGTAGGAAATGCTCCTATTGGGCTGCTGGGCACAGCAAATTCTGTGCTGGGGTAACTGCATGGGTGCCCGCAGAAAGGGCTCTGAGTGCCACCTCTGGCACTTTTGCCACAGGTTTGCCACCACTGATCTAGTGAGTTGGCAGAGTAAAAGCATGGTATGGTAGATATATTCTTCTTAGAATGAATGTTGATTATTTGTTAGCTGCACTGTAAAATATCAGTAGGCAAGCTTTACAAGTCTGTTAATCCTGGTGAACCATACCATAATGATATATTACCCTTCATTAGTTAGCTTTAGTTACTCTTGTATTTAGAATCAATTAAATGTACTCCAAATCTCACATATATTGAATGGAATATACATTTGCCTTTGCAGAATATATACATTTTTAAAAAGCCGTTAACCTATAGCCTTACATCCTACCAAAATGTATCAAGCTGAATTTTCTAGCTGTGTTAATTGTTCTCATTCTCCATCTGTTTATACGTTTCTGTCTTCTGGGGATGATGTAATTATCTCATGGACTTGACTAGCAGAAAGACATCAGCCAGTATTGTGTTGTCTTCTTCAATGATTAGGGAAGAGCTTTTAGAGATTCAGAGGACTTGGATACTATAGTCTTGTCATTGGTCTGTTAAGTGACATTCTTATCCTGATTCACTTGTAAATACTAGCTATAAACGTATAGCCAATAACTAGTTGACAGAAATGCAGGGTAAAAGGTCAGGCAGCTATGGTCCTTCAGTTCCCTGTAACTAGCTTGGTTGGCTAGGGTTGTGAGAGTTGCATGTCAAAAAGTGTGGCAGGACACAGTTGCTCATCCCGAGTGTATACTGGATTTTGTCCACACCTTTTCTGCATATAGCATAGAAAACAGTGATTGTTCTACTTTACGAATAAGAATAAACATTATGGATACTAACTGAGTATTGGTTGTTGTCCTTGGATGTTGTGTCATTAACCAATTCATTACAGGAGGTGAGGCTGTTTTTGGCATTTGATCAGTCTCCAACCCCAAAGACAGCAAGTTGTTCCAAATTTCTGATAATCAGAATGCAAGCCTATCTTTGAGTTTTGTTGGAAAAAAGCTTAACTACAGTCAAAACTCGCATAAAGAGCGCCTCGCTTTTGCCACCACATGCCCGCACAAAAGAGACTGACCACAGTATTGCTGGTATAAACAATGGGCCACTTTATTTTAAAATCAACTTCATTAACTTTAACCAATAACTTTCTGCAGCAGGCCGCAGTAGCACTGGTAAGGTACAAAGATATCCGTTCCATAACTTAAACTTGGATATCCTTAAATCATTTGTTTAACTTCCTTTAACTGTCCTGGTCAGAAGTGACCTGTTGTTCTCTCCCTTCTGACCCAGAACCGGGCGAACTGTATATTGGGGCTGCCAGCTGTCGAGCTTGGCAGTTCCCAAGTTCATGGTCCGCATTTTGATCAGGCCCACTCTTCTATCTTCCCGTCTTTGCTTCCAGAGTGGCCGATCAAAATACGTGCCAGCCAGGTTCTCCTGGGACCAAATTTAGTCCCCACCAGTGCTACCCGCCCAAAATTCACCTAACAACTCCAACTCGACCTGGTCCCACAGTGTGGGATGGGCGAAAACGCCAAGAGACCTACCGGCCAATCAAGGTCTCAAGCAAAAATTCCCATCCGGCCCCGAAGCGACCCAAAAAGAGTCACACTGCATCCAAGGAGGGAGGGCGGGTCTCGCGATGCCGGTCAGACGGGGACTGGCGGCGAGCGCAGGGAGCGCGCTGCCCTTATAAGGGCAGCGCTCAGCCACGCCCCCTGCGCTCGTCCCCAGGCCCGTCTCTTTGACCGGCACTGAGACAAAGCGCACGGCCACAGCAGTTGCCGCGGCCGCTCGTCCAAAAGAGTAACTCGCTTAAAGAGCAGAATTTTCTCTCAATGTTCGCTTCGCTTAACAAATAAAACCAACCAAAAACTCACTTAACAAATAAATCGGGGTTCGCAATCCCCCCCACAATTGGTCACTTTCAATGGTGTCTCGCTTAAAGTGCAAACTCACTTAAAGAGCAACCCTGTGGAACGCATTATGCTCTTTAAGCGAGGTACAACTGTATTTTGTTTTACTGGCTGAAAATATGCAAACCCTGAGGAATTTTGGCTTGAATGGTGGAAAGTATGAGGTGAGATAGGTGAAAGCAGAAGCAGTTTTTGTGAGAAGAATTTTAAGGTGTTTCACATAAAGTATTCATAGAGTGTACTGAATTTTGTCAGAAAACATCCAGAAAAATTTCATGTAGACTTCAAAACATGGTGCATGGTTTCTTGTGGGAGGTTTCTGCCTGTGCTTACAAAAATGTACGAAAATGTAAAAACATCTGTAAACTATCTCTTCCTCCAGATTGATTGGTTGGGTTTTTCCCCTGTAAAACATGGAAGTTACTGTTAGCTTTCGGGCACTCAGTCTTAGCTATAGAGCATTAATTACATTGAAAGAAGAAGTAAATTCAGACTTGGATATGATGGCATTCTGCCCAGCAGAAATCCATAAAGGCAGTCTAGCTGGAAAAGAGAGGCAGAAATAAATCTGGATAACTAGTAAAAATGTCACACTTATATTTATAACATAATTGCGTGCTTTATTGATATACACAGTAAAGCAGTTTATAATACAGTAAGTAAGGCATATATTTGGTGAAATTTGATATGTTGTGAAAAATGCAATAAAACGGATGTTTATAAAAATATTTAGTAAGTGTTACAGTGTTGATGCAAGAACACAACAGATTATGATACCCCAAGTAATAAACCAGTATTGGATAACAGTGGTATAACATGCCAGATGATAGTTATTCAGTTGCACCGATAATGTTTTACGGTTTAATAATTTGTGGATATAAAGAATATGAACTATCCCCGCCTCAAATGCTTTAAAAGCAGCAGTAAAGCGCTTAAACTTTTAAAAATATTTTTGACAGACTCACTTCAAAACTCAGGTATATGAAGAAATAAATGAAAACCTGATGAAAACAATCGTGCGCTATATTAGTCTTCTAATCTGTAACGAGAAATTTCAACCTTCAACTTAAAAGCTTAAAAGAAAGACACCCTGGTTAAACTGATACTTCGCCTTCCTAAAGAATGGCTATGAGAATATGTAAGATAAAATGCACACTCCACCTTAGCATGGGTAGAGTGTTTACAGAGATAGGAACAGACACCAGACTCAGCAGAGCCTTGTGACTCCTCACCCTTAATGTCAATGCTATGGAGCTTAAACATGCATCTGGGAGATGCATGCCTCAACAAGATGCACATGGACTTGTTGTTCAAAATAATAGCTGGAGAAAAAACAAGCACCTGATTCAGTGGATACAGAAGCCAGAATTGTCAAGACATTTAAATTGGAATACTTATCACCACCTCAACCCGCTTCTTCCACGTAAGGAAAGGTGAATCTGAAGAAAACAGGCTCCAGCTCATATGAAAACACTACATGTGAGGAAGAACTGTGGAAACTATGAGTTTTATTCACATGGAAATCCTACATGTCCTTTAGACTTACAGTCTCTGGTGTGAAAAAAGCAATGTCAAGGGTGGGGTGGGTGAGTTAGGTGCTCCCTTATAACTGTGTTGACAAAATTGGATTCCAGACCGTCTAACGCAGGGGTTCTCAATGTTTTATAACTGTGGGCCAGACCATGCCTCCTTAGACAGCTGAACGGGCCAGACCGGCAGCGGCTGGAGTGAAGTCAGGGGTGGACTATTTGGCGCCACAGGTCGGATCCGCCCCACAGGCTGTAGCCTGTGAAATCCTGGTTTAAAGAAGGCAAAGGTGACAGTCTCTATAAATTCTATGCCAGTGTGGGATCTCTATGACGACAGTAATACTACTGAGATACATGTCCCACTTTTGTTTTTAAAAACTTTTGTACAAGAAGGTATTTTGCCAATTGTGATGAGTTGCAAAATTAAAACAACCTGCAATTTAAAATTTAACAATAATAATGAGTGGGTAAATTTGTTGCTAAAACAGTAAGACCGGTTTACACAATGGGCAAGTGGTGAGGATGTAATAACTTCTGTACAGAATTGTCGAGAACACCACAAAACCAAAGTGAGGTAGAAATAACATGACTACCCATGTTTAATGTTAAACTAGCATTAAAAAAACAAACAAAATAATTTGTTTTTCTCCCAGGTTTAATTACACTTCATACAAGAAGAGGTAACAGATTTTACCCTTGCAAGGTATTAACATGGTTTAGATAGTAAAATTCTATCTGCAGACAATGGAATTAAAGGCTGGTGGAAGGAAATGAAATGGTAAAGCTTTTGTTAACAGCACCTCAACATTTTGAAGAAGTAAACCTGAGGAGCTGTTATATAACTTCTATTTCTGTTATCCCTCTCCTGAGGCATTGCTAATTGTGCGGTATTACTAACAGAAAGACCAATGGAGGAGCCAAGACTATTGGCTTCTGCCTTAGATGACCAACCCATGATGCAGTTGTGGCTCCTTTCCACTCAGTGGAGCGGAAGATGACAGACTTGCTCCACACCCTTTTGTGTTGTTTTAATTGACCTGCTTTGACTCCTTGGGATTTGGTTGCAAGGCAGGTGAGTAGTGACCATTTTTGCTTTGCAAGGCAATTTTGCAATGCATGGTAACACTGCTACTATAAAAATTCAAATTCAAAAATAATAAAAGTAATGTAACTTTCAAGATGGAAGTGGTTCACAAATCACTACCTATAGTCCTAATCCCCCCTCACAGACATGTGCAATGATCTTACAGGCCATGAAAGCAAATCAGACTTCTTCTTTGAAGCATTACGGTGCTGGTCAATGACAGAGGCAGGATGATGAAATCCAAAGGTACGATCTGGAAAGCCAATTCCTATTTTGTCTTATTAACCAGATTTGAATTTGTAGTAATGGAGGAATACTGATGCTATTTATCTTTTATTTTTGCAAGCTCTGAAGATAATATTTGTCATGTAATGTGCTCTTTTATATTATTGCCAACTAGCTGGATAATTCCAATACAATTTGATTTTATTTGGAAGGAGGCAGAAGATTACCTCAGCTGGAAGTTCAAGACAGATGAATTTTAAGCCAGTGCTAGTCAGACAAAAGCTATGAGAAATGTATGTTGATTATTTTGGTGCTATTGAAATTCTTTCTTTGATTTGATAGGAAAAAGAACACAGAACATGAATATCTGTCTTGTACAATTACAGAGCTGAAGTTAGGCTAAACAAATGCATTGCCTCTTTTTTTTGTTTCATTTTTGTAGGGATTTATATAAACAATTATTTTCTTTATAAAGCACTCTTTGTTTACAATCTTTCTTTATAATGGTTATAAATTTTTTTAAACAACCCAAAATGCGTTCCATATAAAGAAATGGCAAGTTATTTAGCTATCAAGATTTTACATGTAATTTTGTTATAATTTCTTTGTACAATTGCATAGACGTGTAAAACCTGCCATTGTTAACAAAACAATAACAGACTTAAGAAACTACTGAAATCTACAGTATAGTACCACTACCCTTCACAAAAATATAAATTTGTTTTCATGTAAACTCTTACAGTCTAATCCTCTGTCATATGAATATTATAAAAAACCATGCAGATACGCCTGAAGTTGTAAAACACATCTTGCTATTCTAACACCTTGTTGTCAGTCATCACCGTCACCAAAGTTTCCATTGCTCGGCCCAAATCGTCTGCCATATGGAAAAGGCTGCCTACATTGTGGCCTGTGAATCAAACAAATAAATAAATAGGAAAATGTTATAATATATTGACATGAGTTTCAAATATTGCCATGTGTGCTATTTGTTAATAAACAAACAAATTAGGATGTCGCTCCATACAATAATACACACTTCATGCAAGGGAAATTATCAGATTATTTGGAGGTTTTCAGATACAGCAACTGCCAGCAAAGCTAAGAGAAGTCTGCAGAGAGCTATTCATTGCAGCATACAATTAAAATAAACAGCTTCACAAGGTACATGCATGCAAAAACTTGGCAGAAAAGCCAAAATTAAATGTACAGTAATACCTCATATAACATTAGTATCGAATAACACGAAAATCGCATAACATCAAGGAATCTGGGGGGAAGAATTGCATCAGATAACATTAAGATCCTATGGGATGCTTCAGATAACAACCGCGAAAGCCTGTGTGGTTACAATGTATCTCTATGGATCCCATAGAGGATCAGATAACACGAAAAATCATATAACACGAAGACTTGTGGAACCAGGTTTTAGCGTTATATGAGGTTTTACTGTATATGTAAAAAAACCCCTTTGCTATACAAATGTTTGTAAATTAATTTCTTAACATAAGTACAGTAGAACCACGTACACAATCACCCCATATAACAACGAAATTGCATAACAGTTAGGTTTTGGAAAAAATGGTGTCCCACATAACAATTTTCCGTATGGAAAAATCCATACAACAATTTTTCAATGGGAAAGACCACTTAGCAAACAAAATCATTGTACGATGCATCCCATAGGAAAAATCGCTATACAATGCATGTATCATATAGCAATTGTTTTGTACAACAATGAGACCCATGGAACAGATTAACATCATTGCATGAGGTACCACTGTAACTGCTATCCTAATCAGGCATAATCAATCAAAACTCCAAGATGCTAACTGGAATTGATAACAGTAAGGGCTTGGGTGAAACTTCTGTGGGTGGCCAAGTTGCTGATTTAAATTGAACTTTACAAACTTATTAAATATTATGAAATACTATTCTGCTAGGAAGCCTAAAGACTTGTTATTCAAATCAGTGAAGATAAAAAAGCTAGATGTGCCAAGCTGACCTAGTAACTGCAGACTGTTTTGCAGTATGTACCGGTACTTTATTTGTTTGCTAAGAAATCACGTTTAATGAAAATGTTTGCTTTTTACCTACATGGTACTTTATTTTAATTCACTTCTCAGAGAAAGTTTGATCTTGCTGTATATCCGAGAGTCAGGTCACACGTCAAGGCAAAGACATAGTTCCATTTCTTTACAATGGTGTCCCTTTTTCCAGGCATGCATATTTTAAAGGACTCCATTCCTGAGAAACTAGACTTGCAAATGAAGTCGATGCTTATTACTTGATGAGCAAGAGCAACCAAATTATCCAAATTTGTTGAAGACTTGTGTTGGACTAAATCTTCTCCTCTTAAGAGAGCCCTACTGCTAAAGACATGTTAACTGTATTGTGTAGTACAGCTCTAATAGACAGCAGGAGAAAGAAGGGATGAACACAGAGCAAGTTAACAGTCAGATGTTGATCAACTGCAAGGACTATTGGATCTTGGTTCTAGTTTAATTTTAAACCAGTTTGGGGCCTGGATTTGGAACTGAAACTGGTTCTGTAAGCTTGTGAATGATGTGCCTGAAGAACTAAGGAAAGATTAATATTATTGGTTCTCATCAGTGATGGGATGTTACCGGTTCTGAACGGATCCACAGAACCGTTATAAGGATTTCCGGAGGGGTCTCCGGGAGGGTAATATCGGTTTTGAGGCGTCCGGATCGGACGCCTCACCGGCAGAAAAAAAAAAAAAATTAATTTGAGCCAAAATGGCTCCAATTCAGTGCGCATGCGCCAGTGGCGTCGCGCAGCGTTGAGCCGCCTGGGGCGAAGAAGAAAATCGCCGCCCGCCCCCCCCCCTGCTCGCTGCCCCCCCCACCGCTCGCCCCCCCCCCAGGCAGAAGGCGCTCCCTCCCCTGCTGAATAGTGGGCACCCCCCCCCTGCCAGCCCGCCGCCAGAAGTTCGAAAAAGGTAAAGATCGCGGCTCGACTGCGGGGGTTAGCTGGGATCCCGAGGGTTCCCCCCATCCTCGCCTAATCCCCGCAGAGCCGTCCGCGTGCACGCCCGAGGATTCAAAAGGGTAGGAATACCCTTTCGAATCCTCGGGCGTGCGCGTGGGCA
Organism: Furcifer pardalis; assembly: GCA_030440675.1. NCBI lineage: Eukaryota > Metazoa > Chordata > Lepidosauria > Squamata > Chamaeleonidae > Furcifer > Furcifer pardalis. The sequence continues at coordinate 47,822,204 of CP126895.1, forward strand.
GCTCTGCGGGGATTAGGCGAGGATGGGGGGAACCCTCGGGATCCCAGCTAACCCCCGCAGTCGAGCCGCGATCTTTACCTTTTTCGAACTTCTGGCGGCGGGCTGGCAGGGGGGGGTGCCGACCCACCCACCCAGCCAGCTTGCCGTCAGACTGGGCGCTCGTCGGGGGGGGGGGGGTGGCGCCATAGCGGGGAGCCCCTGGCTGCTGGCTGGGTGGCTGGGGGGGAGGAGGTGGGCAGCGCGCGCGTGCAGGACTTCCCAGGTGGAGGGCGAGCCTTTTGCTGGTGATCGCTGCTCGCCTCCGTCCCATTGGCTTGGGTACTCCTTTAACCGGCCTCGGTCGCCAGCAACCGGCTAGGCATGCCTCCTCTTCCTGTGGCCGTTGCCGAGCGCCGAGGCCCAGGGCCGCCCGCTGAGGGTTCCAGCCGGAAGGCCCTGGGCTGCCCGGCTAGCTGCGCCGCCTCCTCCTGCAGGAGCTCGGTCGCTTCCAAGGGTAAGTACTGTTTTGTATTGTTTTACTTTTAAGTGAGGGGTTTGTGTTTGGGGTGGGTTGGTGGGTGTTTGGGTGGGTGGGTGTATTTTTATTTAATTTTTATTTTATATCTTTCTTTTATTTATTTATGGTTTTGTGTTGTGGTGGGTGGATGGGTGTGTGCGTGTGTACGTGTGTGTTTTATTTTAATTTTTTAAATTAATTTTTTATTTTTAGGCTCCGCCCACAACGTCATGACGTCATGACGGTGTCTCCGCCCATGATGTCATGACGTTGGCCACACCCACGACGTCTGTGACGTCAGGGAGTGGTATAAGATTTTTTATCATCCCATCACTGGTTCTCATGTAAGTGACATTTGAGCCTACAGGAAGCAAAAATAAGCCGTGTGACCATGCATAAAATTCAAAACTTTGCAAGCTTTCATAACTCAAAGGTTACTTCATCAGGCACTTTCATGGCATGCTGTCTGAAGCCATGCTTTATTCTTAAATGTTAGATGTTCCATGGAAAAGTAGACAGAAGATTGCATCTTTTTACAATCCCCAAAACAGGAAGTTTTTGGGATTGTAAAGATATACAATCTGCTGCTTATTTTACCATGAATCATCTAACATCTAAGGCAGGGATGCCCAAACTATGGCCCGGGGCCAAATCCGGCCCCTGACACCAATTCATCCAGCCTGCAAAGCCCTCATTGCTCCTGGAAGCGGAAGTAGAATGTGCCTCTATGGGCATGTTTTACTTCAGCTTCCAGAAGCGACGAGGGCTTCATGGGCTGGATGAATTGGCGTCGGGGGCTGGATCTGGCCCCTGGGCTGTGGTGACCAGCTCCCTGAACTACACGACCGGTCCATGGCCTGAAAAGTTTGGGCACCCCTGATCTAAGAATAAAGCCTGGCTTCGGACAGCATGCCATGAACGTGCCTGATGAAGTAACCATTGAGTTATGAATGCTTGGAAAGTTTTGAATTTTTATAATGACCTATAAAAGGTATCGCCTTGCCTGTGCATTTGTTTGATCCTACAGTTCACCTTCATTGATAGTTTAAGATGTGGAGTGCTATATTACAGTGGTTCTGCATCTGTTTACATGATTAACTACAGAAGATTGAAGAATTCTTACTGTGCCCTATGGAGGCTGTGAGGTTTTTCAGGGAGTTTATTTTATTGCTAGTATTTTCTTAGCATCAACCATTGGAGGTGATGTCACTGGTAGATAAATAATGTCTAGCTTCTCCTTACTGTTTCACAGGTCAGGCAGCCAATGTAAATAAATTGTGTTTGGGCAGGGTGCAGGGGTTGATGAGGTTCAGTATCCTGAGCCTCACTCCACATGAGACTGAAGTACTGTACACTACTTGTTTGTTGTCTGCCAGGTTCCGCAGCATTTATCCTACTCTAGAATGGACTGTACTTTGCAAATGACCAGGTTTGCAGTGAGGAGAATGCTGCTATAGCCATCATTAGAAGCTCAGTCCTGTTGGTGTTCCCTTCATTGCCCTTGGCTGACCCTATTATGTTTATGCTTGGACAAAGATACCCTTGCAACACTTACTCATTAAGGACATGTTTTGCTTATTTAGTTCTCACAGAAAAGAACAAAATATTCAAAAGAACCTTTCCTGCTGGCAAGATTAGGAGGAGTTTTTGTGCACTACTATAGCACAATATTTTTTGCACACACAAAAAAATATCTGCAAAATACCCTTATTTTGAGGGAAGATTTAATATTTTGTGCAGCCATTATATACTACACAAAAGACAATTTTGAACCAACTGTTAGATGAAAAAATATTTTTATAAGCACTATTGGCCAAAAGCAAAAAAAGAAAACAAAAGAAGAAGCCCCGGTCTTTCTGCTCTTGTGTATTAATGAAAAATCTTGCAGTAGCTACACATTTTATTCATATTTGAAATATATTCTGTTCTGCTGAAGATGAGAAAAATTGAAAGTATTTGTAACTTCTTTATAATTCATGATCTACCAACCTTCATGTTGTACTACAACTATTTGTTCTAATTGAACAAATTGAAAATGGCCCAGCCACTTTGGAATTCAAAATAAAACATCTAGATCACTCACTGGGGCTAACAAATATAAACATGTTACGGTAGCAACTCAATGTGCTCAATGTTTATGAGCCAGCAAATCTAAATAAATGGCTCTTTTCTTATCTACCTGTCCAATTCTAAAGTCTGAGATATTCTTTCATATGCTGTTGCTAAATGAAGTGCTATATTGATTATAAGAAAGAGGGTTTAATCAGTGGTGACACTTAGTTTGCAGAACGTCTCTTCCTTAAAAGCACAATTGAAATTAACTTCATGGGTAGAGTCACTAGGCTTTCAGACAGTACCTAGCCCTTCTCTCCATTGTTGTTTTGTAAATGAATCTACTGGAGAGGACAACTTTCTGCTTGTGTTTACATTTTTACGTGATTATAGCTTATGCACAAGTAGGAGCTGTCTCTCCATAGATGAGTTAAGTTCCATGTGCAGAAACTGATAATAGCAAGAGAAAGGAGCTAGGCATGTGCAATCAGACAATGATATATAGGCTGTGTTGGACTGCACCAGAAAAAAGTTGCCTTGATGATGTAATCTTTAAAACAACTCTTTGGTCCAAATGCAATCTAGTCTTGACTGCTCCGAATGAATGAATGAATGAATGAATGAATGAATGAATGAATGAATAAAAAGGTAGCCCTTTCTGGAGCATCTACAGCAAATCAGACCATGCTGTAGATCGGGGTGGCCAACCTTGGTTCTCCAGCTGTTCTTAGATTTCAATTTCCAGAAGCCCTGAACAGCAGGTGTGCTGACTTGGGCTTTTGGGAATTGAAGTCCAAGAACAGCTGGATCACCAAGGATGACCACCTCTGCTATAGATGCTTCAGAAATCTTCAAACATTTTAATGGCACTGATGTCAGGTGATCACTGTAATCTGAGATATTTCCAAATGGTGGCCCATCATTCATGTTACTTCATTTGTCTTAATGCAACAGTGGTATTTTTATTCCTACCATCTTCATATACAAGTTAAAATCCAAGAAACAAAAGGCAGACTGAATTTCAGTAGTCGAAGAATAACATGTAGTATTATCAGTATACTAATAGCTCCCAATTCTGCCTCCTGGCCAAGAAAAGTGGAGGAAGTTTGTATCTGGGGTTTAGGATCAGCATGGTTTGGATGAAGGAGAACAAACCAATTTAATCCAACCATAATTCTAGGTTCAGCTAACCTAGAATAGAGGCTATGGTTTATGAAGGAGAGGATCACAATTTCTGTTGATGCAAGTTTACCATCTTGGAATTTGCACTATTTCATAAACTGAGGTACTTCTAGAGTAGATAACAACCACGACCTGAGAAGAATTATTAAGAAAACTATCATTCCAAACTCATACAGAGACTGCCCCCTCCATAGATAGGGGAGGCTCTTCTCTTTAGACCCAGTTGCTCCCACACATAGAACAGTGATGAAACTAGAAACAGGTAGAGCAGGGCTGCACTGTACACACAATAGGTATGCTCAAGTTAGTAGCCACTGGATGTGGTGTTCAATGTGCACCCCATGCCCTCATTTTCAGTGATATGCAAAACTCTCATATCCATTCTAATATCAATAATTAGTACTTGGAATGCAGAAAACAACTCTGCTTACAAAAGTAGTCTATTTTACTGACTTTATTTGTATTATTTTGAAACGTGTTACAAGCATATCAGAGAGTAAACAAAACAAAAAGAATAAAAAAGTTGTAGCACTTTAAAGACTAATTGCTGTATTTTAATGTTCGCTTTCATGGATCAGGTCCACTTCGTCAGACAGAAGAGAGGCTTCATGGCATCAATTTATATACGTCAAGTATAGGGGCATTTGTATACTTATCTTTTATTCTAATCATTCTGTACCTCTATACTTAATGTTGACTTGATCCACAAAAGCTAACATTAAAATACAGCAGTTAGTCTTTAAAGTGCCACGTTTTTTGTCTTACAGTATTTTGTTTACTCTCCGATACATCTGTATTATGTGTTCTACAAAAATGTAGGCCATTTTGCCTGATTTTTTGTTCAGTTATACTTCAGCAATTATAATTTAAAAACATCAGACTGCAGTACAAGAAAAACTTTACTTGGCTTGGACCAAAAACTACTGAAGTTCTAAGTGCCACAATACATTTTATGAATGTTTTAGTTTTACTTGGTTAATGACACTACATCTTTTGAGCAATAGACTTGCTGCAAGATAAAAACATTAACATTCAACATTCAAATGCCTTCTGTGAATAGTTCAAGATTACACAGTTCCAACCTTTTTTAAAGTTCAGTAGCACATAGGACCCAGTATACTTTTTATAAGGGGAAAAATCAGTTTATTGTTGTGTGTTCCCAAGACATGCATAAACATTGATGATATATACACAATAAACTGAAATTCTTATCACATAGAGATTTCCATACTCCATAAAACAATTACATTTGCTATGTCACAGCTGTAGTATTCAAAAGGAGAGGGAGGGAGAGAGAGAGAGATGGGCTTAAGGCTACACAGGGTACAAAATTTAAATCTCAAAGTATTGAACATGTCCAGACGTCATCGACCACAATAAAGTTTGATTGATTGATTGATTGAACATGTCCAGACTGCACCTTACAAGGCATTCAGGGCTTGCTCATTTTCAGGTTGCTTCTGGACATGGGAGAGGCTAAATCACATTTGGCCTGCTCTCTCCCTCCAAACACCCCAAACTACCTTTTGCTTGTACAGAAAAGAAGGGAACCAAAGTTAAACTTGGTTTGTGATATTCATGCCTTCTTCTCAATTGAATGCTGTCTAGCTGCGCCTGTCACTTTACAGCAATCCTTACCTGGTTTACTAGTGAGAAAATGTACCCAGTTTACTTGTATGCATGGAGGCAGCGACAGCAGTTGTTTAGCATGCTTAATAATCTCTCCCTGCCTGTTCCATTAAAGTAAGTGGACATATCCAAACAACAAAATAAAAAGAGCAGCAATAGCCACACAAGCTGACTTATAAAGCAAGTTTTTGTAAAGGAAGAGGAAGACAAAAACACATATAAATGGGAGCAGGAAAATGGAAGAGGAAAGCTGGAGGTGATGCTGATGGTCGCACAAGCAGCAACGGGGATGTGGGGAAATGGAAGGTGGGCACACATGAATACACACAGAGAGTCACCAAGGAACAGGTTTCCACTATAGTGGTGTCTCTGTGTGCGCATGTGTTGTCTGCAAAGGCATCAGTGGATGTGTGGTGCTCTCTGCCACCCACAGTAGTTGCTCCTGCTGCTTCTACCAACTCTGCCTGTGACTAGTGCTCTTCCCAATGGATTGCCACTGACTCCCCTCAATCCCTACAAACTGACGTTTCCTCCTGGAAATAGCCTTTCCAGCTGTAAGTCTTTCCTTACACATCAGTGTCCAGAGGTGAGGGATTGGCTTATTTCCAAGCATAGAAGTGCTTGGAAGTTTAACAAGAAGTGTTCAGGGAGCTTGGACTGCTCCAGTATCCTGTGAAATGCATATGCATTGAGCCCAGACCACCCCCAGATAATTCAAAGGAGCAGGCTTAACACCCATCTGGACAGGCTCATTGTTTCCTATCTACTGGGCCATGCTGGTTTTCATATATATATTATAATGCACCTGTGAGTGTTAGCAACATTCTGGCTGCTGCAGTGCTCAGCTTGCAACTTAACTAAAGGAAGATTTATCATTTATACCTCTCCATCAGATAAGTATAAGATAATTGTTTATCTTAAAGAACTGAAACATACATTTCTAACTCAGAGCACAGGTTAAACTAAGTTATTGTTTCACACCGTAAGGATGATTTCATACAAGTATTTTCATGCTGATTTCTATTTAGCAAAACAGCAACGACATGTTTTGTAAGATTATAATGGGGAAAATAGCCTGCTCTGAAGTCTACTGGAAGTTGAGAGGCATTCTATATTAGATCACACTTGGTGAAAATTTACTTAGCAACAAGCATGCTGTGCTACAGATGCCATACAAAAGCAGAGGACACAGCAGACAAAAAGCTATTGCAGTGGGAATCAGACTCACTGACCTCTCTCACTGGCTTTCCAGGGGCATTTCTTCCTTTATTAACAGAAGTATTAAGAAGAAAATGAGAAAAGACAAAATACAGAAATACTTGAGTTTTCATTCTGGAACTAATTTTTTTTTTAAAAAAAGACTTTTTTTTTTAAAAAAAGTATGTCTTTAAATGCAAATTAGTACTGTTTGTTAGCCATCTATAAAGTACTGTAATAAAATCTAGAGATGGGATTTTGGGCGACAGGTCTCAGGTTCCTCAATTATGAGAGTTCGAGCTGAAAGACAGGCATCTAAATGTGCCTGGGAGGAAAGCCTCAATTGGAAGGCTTTAAGACTGAGCTAAGTCAAGCTTCGCCAAAGTTTCCTATTGTTGCCTTAGTGCACTGTGTATTTCTGAACTGAGCCTAGCCCAGGCCAAAAGTGTTCCGGTTGAGGCCTTTCTCCCACATGGGCCAGATTGAAAATTCCAAAATGGAAATCTATGAGATTCTAAAGTCTAAAAAAATAAAAATAATCTCATCCTGCTGAAATGTATTGCAGCAGGCAGTATGGGCGGCCAACCGTCCCGGATTTCCCGGGACCTTCCAATGCAGGGAGGGGGAATCCCGACACTTACCCTTCCGTAGAAAATGGTACGGACCTCTCCCGTCGCGTCACGGACACACCGGATCCCTGTCTGCCCGGCAGGCAGTTAAAGAAACACGGAGCCGAAATGGCTCCGATGAACTGCGCCTGCGCAGAAACCGAATCTGATGAACTGCGCCTGCGCAGAAACCGAATCTGGCGCCAGATTTGGTTTCTGTGCAGGCGCAGTTCATCAGATTCGGTTTCTGCGCAGGCGCAGTTCATCGGAGCCATTTCGGCTCCGTGTTTCTTTAACTGCCTGCCGGGCAGACAGGGATCCGGTGTGTCCGTGACGCGACGGGAGAGGTCCGTACCATTTTCTACGGAAGGGTAAGTGTCGGGATTCCCCCTCCCTGCATTGGAAGGTCCCGGGAAATCCGGGATGGTTGGCCGCCCTAGTATTAATGTATTACTAATCCATGTGTTTGTTGAAACAAGATAAACATATATATTTTAACAGTATTTGTTAATGTGGCAGTCGATGTCTGTACCAAAACGCTTATGTATCTCTTTTATTTTAGCAATGTTGCTAAAATGGTCTGCAGCATTGTTGCATAGTCAAAATGACATTTCAATCTGAAACATTCTCAATAGCAAATTAGGGAAATGATGACTGATATATTAACAGAACCACCTGTGACCTGCCAAACTAGACTGGACAGAGACTGAACTAGAAGTACCTTGGACCCTCTGGAATCACATGGAAGCTTAAGTCCTATTGACTGTAATGATACAATTTTAGTCAGTCATGACTGGTCTGTCCCACTGATTCCAATGAGATTAAAAATATGACTAACTTGGATACAGGCAGCACGGTTTTGATATAGACTGATGTTAGCATGGAATAAGATGGACACAGCTTTAAGGGTTCTCTGTTCATTAATAATATGTCACTTTTCAACACAGATTAGATGTGATTTGGTCCTATTCAGATGTTGTGCCTGAAACTGAGTAGAGTTTAAAGCATTCTGGTAATGTGGGTACAGAAGCATTGGTGCTTATCAGCATATTCTGTTGAACGTGCTTATGGTGTCTTTTTAGTAATCAGAGCAGATGAAGAAGTGCTCCAACTCATGGAAACAGTATAAGTATGTTCAGGAGAATGTCCTTCCAAGTGCAGACTTCTGCTGTGAACATATGAGGATCAACTTACCTTTTGGGTATACACTTGCAACATTTCAGGCGTATTTGCTTCTTATGGAGAATTCTTAGGCCATATGGGCTCCTCGTTATTTCTCATTTGGAAAATAACTCTTTTTACTCATTATGCTAACAAGAGTTCTTTTCTAAATGGAAGCTAATGAGGGGCCATCTGTCCTAAGGATACTACAGTACATGAATTCTGTATAAATCTCACAGCTTAGACAAAAGTATTTTTCAAGCCTATATTTGATTGTATTTCTTAAAAAACAAAACCCTGAAGATAGATATGAACTGCATACATATAAAACTTAGCAGAAGACCTAGCTATATTGATTTCACACCATTTTTATGGACAAACTGGTTTGTGACCTATTATCTTGCAGGGTTTAATAAACCACTAAGGAGGTATTTAAAACTACATTTCCACCAAATGTCAGACTTATGGCTTTGACATCTGTCTTGAGTTAGCACAGCAGCTGTAAATAGCAGCTGCAACCACCATTAATTTGATTTGAGCAGTATGCCAAAGAAGACACAGAGCAAACTGTACAGCTAAAAAGGAAAAGGAACTTTCTTTAAAACCAGCAGTCATCAGAAACTGAGCAAAAATATCCACAGTTTTTATCACCATACTTCAAATTTGCAATGAGTACAGAGATCCTTCTATTAATATTTTCTCTTTGTGCCAGTCTTTGCACTTCTATACAATTTACCGAATGTCTTATTTCTTAGAAAATGCTAAAATAAGACTAAAGAAAGAATATAAAACTGGGTGGATTATACAGTTGAAACTGTGGATGGTAATTATATGTAACTAAGCATCAAGATGGAGTAATTAATTATTAATCCACACCCTTCTGAGGTTAAACCTAACACAGTTTATCTACATATTTTTAAAATATAAAATCTCAAAAAAGAAAAATCCCTATTATCATACCTCACCAATCCTTTGGGTATTTCATGAACTTTAATTCTAAAAGTTCATGCCATAATAAAATTGTTATCTTTAAAATCCAAGAAGAATTGTTTCGTTCATTTCACATAATAGAAGAGTATCTCTTTTTTACTAGAAAGAATTTTGGAAAACTCACAAAATCTATATATTGACTAATTCCAGGGCGCTTTGTGAAAAATTAGATGCATGATTTGCCAGTGTAAATACTTAATATATAGAAAGGACTTTTATGAGTTTAAGGTGTTCTTGACTTTTCCTAGCTATAATCCTTGCACTGGAAAATGAAGTTAATACTACCCATGCTTCGAATGGGAAAAGGGATAGAATCAGAAAAGAAGATGACAATTCCATATTTCAGGCCACCCTAATAGCAGCATATAAACCAGTGAATATCCAATTTGAAGCTTGATCTCTTAACTATTGAGACTACACATGCCATTCCTTGTGCATTAATCCTGTTAATGAATGCCTGTTTAATTTTCTGAGCTTGTATTTCTTCAAAAGTAACTACAAGTAACAAATTTAAATATATACAGTCCAGATCATTTTCTCTTCTCAATGTTATTTAATGGTGTCATAATAAACAGCTATTTTTCTTTTTTAAGGCTGTCAGCTAATGTGCAATTCAAATGCAGTTATGCAAATGAAAAATAATGGATAAGCCTTCTTGTCAGTTTGCAGCTTCATATTTAACATTACCAAGGCTTGACATTCAATTGTTATACTCTGCAAGCTAATTAAAAAAATTAATAAAAACAGAGAAAAAAAAGATTATAATAATACAGATAACATTGTCTGCAGTCTTATTTCTGTAAGTTTCATGGTGTGAGATAAATGGTACCCTTATGGGTACCATTTAATTGCTTTCATCACAAGTAACCTGTAGGGAAGAGGCCACAACATTTCTTCCTTCCTTCCCTTATATGATCTAGCTACAACTTCAAAAATTATAATTTTATTTCATATTATTATTATTTTGGTACATTACTTTGAAAATACTGTGAGTAGAAAAGTCATTTATAAATTTTTAAAATAAATTGTCAAGACTGCTGTAATTTCCATTTTTTAAAGCTTTTACGTGCTGCATTTTGAAAGCTATTGCCAAGATGGTGTAACTCACAAAGTCAATCGTATATGAAAACAAAAATAAAAGTACAAATTACAGCATTAAAACTAATGCTTATAATTTAAAAGGCCAAATTAAAGTGATGTGTCTTAACTGTTACCTAAGAAGCTAAAAGAACAGAGATGAATGGAGAATTACATTTGCTCACCTGTAGATTCACTAGGCTCACTAGGCCAGTGATGGCTAACCTTGGCACTCCAGGTGTTCTTAGACTTCAATTACCAGAAGCCCAAGTCAGCACTCCTGCTGATCAGGGCTTCTGGGTATTGAACTTCAAGAAGATCTGGAATAGCAAGATTCGCTATCACTGCTCTAGGTTCTATACATGAAGTCTCCCAAAGAAATATAAACCCCAAAAAACACCATGGAAGATGTTTTTTTTGCACATTAATAAGAAGGAGAAACCAGAGTAGGTCTTGTGGCATTGGAGTAGAACCTCCTGCAGGTGAACAAAATGTAGGCATCTGTAGTGTGGATGTTAATTGGAACCCCCAAAATTCTACCTAAGTACTAGTTTTGACCCCTATAATTCTTAGAAAATTCTAGAAATTGGAATCCAATCAATGGAACATTTTTGGCATTGCCTAATGCTGTAGCAACAAAGGAAAAAACATCCCTTTGCAAGTAAGGTTCTCCTTAAAATGCCTTTTTCTAGAGACCTTGAAATACCTGACAGATTCATCACAGGTGGTAATTCAGACAGAATAATGAGAAAACCTAAAATTCTATAGAACCTCAGCTGCTCTTTAATTGTCCTATGACCAGTGAAACTTTGCTAGAGAAGTAGCTGCACTCTCAGAAAATCCCACTGCTGTCACTGCTATCCAGGGAGGACCTCTAGCAGCACAAATTTCTCTCTGCTGGCAGACCTTCATCCCTACCAGGAGATCAATGATAATATGCATATTCCAATTGAAATATTTAGCTAATATCTATGGGACTAAAATCCAAACCTATAGTGTCATCTTAAAAAGTGAATTTCAATACAGTAAAACCTCATATAACGCTAAAACCTGGTTCCACAAGTCTTCGTGTTATATGATTTTTCGTGTTATCTGATCCTCTATGGGATCCATAGAGATACATTGTAACCACACAGGCTTTCGTGGTTGTTATCTGAAGCATCCCATAGGATCTTAATGTTATCTGATGCAATTCTTCCCCCCAGATTCCTTGATGTTATGCGATTTTCGTGTTATTCGATACTAATGTTATATGAGGTATTACTGTATAGGACTATTAAGGGGACTATGGCATTTACTAACATGGAAAGAAGGAACTACTACATTTGATTCAGAACCTGGGGAAAGATTAGAATATGATCAAATTCCCTTCCTCCACAGAAAACCATGCTTGCTTATTCCCACTGCAGCAGATTATGTTCTAGGGAGGCATTTATATTCAGCCTCTACCAGTGATTCAGTGATTCATGAACAAGTATATTAAAACGCAAGATGCGAAATCTTTTAAGTCTAAGGCTACAGTCCACACATGTTCACCTTTTAAAAAATTATTTAAATGGCCTAAATATGTGAGAGTTTAGTCAGGACTCAACCATCAGTCATTTTTATCCAATTATTTAAACCCAGCCCTCTTGTTCCTACTAGATGACATAAAGGGTTTTCATTTTTACAGCAGCTGAGTTATTGTGCTCAGAGTCCTAGTTCTGTGCTGAGTCTAAAACAGTCTCCATTTCCAAGCTTTTCAGATCAACCCATGACCTACAGAAATGGCAGTGCACTAAAAATATGGCACTCAATTTTCCTGGCTTCTATAAAGTCCTGTACCAGTCTGGATTGCACTTGCTTATTATTCATTACAAAAGCAATGTTTAACTTTTTCCTTATACCATTTGACAACTATCGTCGTTGACAATAAGTTAGCTGGTCAGTTTTGAGCTTGCTTGCCCTCAGGTATTTATTTTGTTGTTCGTTTTAGTATGCTGCTGTTGTTTGTCTGTACACTGCTCAGAATGGGAAATAGCCCAGATGGGTGGTATAAAAATGAAATAAATAAATAAGTTTCTTAGTGCAATTGCAATTATTTAGTCTAATCCACTGATTGTTTTAATATCCCCTAAATAAAAACACAGAGAGGTCATATTTTAATTAGAAATGACCTTATCAAAGAATGCAGTAAATGTAAAAATGTATGGTTCTGTGCTGCTTATCTGGGTGGAGAAGGTGGGGTGTCAGTATGGCAGTGTAGTGATATCTCCCCACATGCCAATGCTGGTGTTGGGATAGAAGGCTTATGAGCCTTCCCTAACCTAGCACTGGCCTCTGGTGTTTTCGGTGGGCTCACCTGCTTTCCTTGTGAGTCCAGTTCAGTTTTTCCCTAGTTGCTTTGGGGCTACGTAGGAATTTTTAGGTAATAGGGAATATTTTGCCTAAGAATCAGAATTACTATCTATTGCATGATGGGGAGGGGGACATGACCTTACAATTGTTAAAAATTTTTTTGCCTCTACCTGAACTCAACATCCTCTGAGTCTTGTCTCTTTACTTGTTTCTGTGGGTACACGAGCATGTGAAAACATTAATGGCAAGTGTAGCTAAGGTACATATGACTTTATCCAAAGCACAGTGTTTTGGCAGAATATTTGCTCTAAGACAGTGATGGCAAACCTTGGGACTTCAGGCGTTCTTGAACTTCAATTCCCAGAAGCCCAAGTCAGCACTCCTGTTGATCAGGGCTTCTTGGAATTGAAATTCAAGAACATCTGGAGTGCCAAGATTCACCACCCCAGCTCTAGGAGACATTTTCAGAGCAGGTTTAAAATATCTTCATATGAACAGTGATCAGGATTCTTTGTTATTCTTATGGTACGATAACATTGCAGTGGACAGATCTCAAACTTATGGTGCCTACATTGATTTTTTTTAGTAGTATCTTGGAATCTAGTAGCTGGGACTGTGTGTTTTCATAGTGGCTGAATGAAAAAGACTGACACAATTAGAGAAAACTGCAATGTATTTCTGAGTACATGGCCATACCGGAAATTTGTTTTTATTACCAAGTTAGGCTCTCAGGGTTTTTTACAAAGACAATCACTCCTGGGTGTTCTATTTCCCAAAGAAGAAGTACGTATAGCTGTTTCTATTCTTAAACGGCTGGAAGCCAGACATTCTTACAAATCTATTGCAGATCAGATGGAGGCCCATCTTTCTGCCCATTCCTGCAATAAATCTTGCCATAGTCACATTTAGCCGCTGACTTTTACTTGAGTACCACCCACTGTTTTGAGAACATTACTCCAAAGAGAAAGCAAAGGTTCCAAACATACATTTTAAAAACATTTTGGAGGTAAGCTCCAAATCCTCTCCTCTACTCATCAGTTAAATGAGTATTATTTGATCAGATGCTGCAACCTCTCTAAGTTATGTTATATTTGTGGCACTGGAACACAAAATAACATATTTATTTTGGATATTTGAAAATGGACAGGAATTCCATTTGACAAAATGTGGGGAAATATGGGCATGCAGCAGGAAGGTGGGAAAGAAGGACATACTAAGATGTGAATTGCCTGGAATTCAAAACAACAACACCTATTTTAGAAGAGAAGCTCCTTCCCCATGTAGATTGTCTCTCTTTAGTGAAATGAATGAGGCTTTCCACAAGCATTTGCATCTAATGGTACTATAATTTTCTTTAGAGAGAATGTTCTTAGTCAGAGTGCTTATGGATACAGGCTTTAGAAATACTTTGGCAATGTGCATTTTGCTCTTAGATTCACACCTTTTACCTCTGCACGTTTTTGAACATGATACTGCTGTGCAAAGAAGCTGCATCGCCTACAATGAAACAGATATCTGCTTCCAAGCATTAAACATACCTCTTGTACTTGGGAAGGAGTTGTTGAGCTGTTCCATGACCTCTTCTAACCCTGTGCTTGTGTCCTGGGGAGGAGTGAGCAAATCATCCTCACCTGGAAAACCAAAAACAGGAGTATACATAGCTTAATAAGAATCATAAGAAAGCTACAGCCACATAAATAATGCCACTGGTTGAGATTCTTTGACTCCAGTCATTCAGTTGGGGATTATATGAGCTTTAGTTTGCAGAAGTCCAGTAAAAGGGAACTGATTTCACCTGCTTCAATTTCTTTCTTTTCTTAAAAAATAATCAATAATTCAGAATCTAACAGAAAAAATTTATATGCATGCAGATACCTGTAAATTTCATAATCCTTTACTAAATTATGAAGCTTCTTCCAGTTAAAAATATATGGCTATGGGGTAAAATACAGTCAAACCTTGCATAAAGAGTGCCTCGCTTAAAGAGCAGAATTTTCTCTGAATGTTCGCTTCGCTTAACAAATAGATTGGGGTTCGTAATCCCCCCTATCAGGGATTCCCTTAGCGATATGTGTGGCTGGATAGCAGAGTAGCACTTTTAAGCTCTTACGCAGCGAAAGCCTTAGTGCAATAACACACACACATGCCTTCAGTGGAAAGGTGCGCTTTACTTACAGTGAGGGGAAGACAGACATACACAGGACTATATACAACAGTCTCTCACTCTCTCCAAGCCCCACAGTAGGTAGACAGCTTGGAGTCCTCTGTTGGCTCCAACTCCAGGAGCACTCAAAAAGAGTCCTGGTGATCCTTTAGCAGTTCTTTCTTCTCAGTTGAAGAAAAACTCTGAACACCATCACCTCCTTCAGTGTCTCAGTCCTTCTCAGTATATAGACTCCTTCAGAATAGCAACCTCCTCACAGATAACCTCCTCCATAGACCCTTCCCAGAGGGCCACAGTTATACCCCCAGTGTTGCTGGGCAGATTCTCTAATCAGCCACAGCTGGGCTGTTACATGAGCACGTGGACCAGGCATGCACAGCCTGGCAATCAGTTTGAGGCTCTATTATGGACACCTGTGTTCAGAACACATGGAGGGCCTTAAAGTTGTACTATTCCACTGAGCAGCAATCTTTGTACAATACCCCCAAATGAAAAATGTCCTAACATGCTCCTCCTATTGTACAAGATGGATGGCACAATATACAGGTCAGAATACATAAGCAATATATACATATACACAGTTACAGTACAGCATTCTTTACAGTACACTCAGTTTCAGTATTTACAACATCAGCTTACACTCTTCACATGCCTATTGGCACCAGGAGGAAACAGTTTATTATTTTTCTTTGCACCTTTGAAATACCTTGGTCTCCTAGACCCACACACCCTATGCCTTTCAGATTCTGGCATACACTCAGACAGGTCCCGAGGTGGGAGTACTTCCCTGTCTGTCTCTGGCTGCTGTGCACCCGACTTTGCACCTGGCAATGCAACTACCTCAGTAGTGGTTTCTGGGTTTGCTTCATCCATTAACGCCACAGTGGCCTGATATCTATCAGGTGGCCTTCTAGTCCGACTGGACCTACGAGGCAGGACTCTATCAGTGGTATCTCCCCCAGACTCCCCAGAAATGTCAGACTCCTCTGACTCACCACTTATTTCTTGTTTTACCCCAGCTTCCCCATCAGTGGGACTTTTGCTAACAAGCTCGCTACTGCTGGGTTGTAAGACAGGCTGCTGTGCCTCCTCCTCCTCAAACAGGAGTCCAGGAATGTGGACACTTTCCACATGTTCCCACCGGGAGTGCTCCAAGAACTTGGCAGTCTTACTCCTTGTAACTTGGTTGGATCCAGGCATCCAAAACCTATACTCCCTATGGTTCGCCTCATACCCTATGAAGATCAGTTTGCAAGGGCGAGGCTGCCCTGGGCTCCGTACCCAGGCAGGAGAGCCAAAGACTCGAAGATAGCCCAAGTTTGGCTTCCTTCCATGCCACCTGGCATGTCCCCAATCCCTGAATGATAAACATTATTCAGCAGATGGTTCGCACACTTTATAGCCTCTGCCCAGAGTGTGCGAGGGAGACCTGCATCACTTAGCATAGCCCTTGTCATGGCCTGCAGAGTTTGACCTCTCCTCTCTACAGTTGAGTTATGCTGAGGTCTTTGGTGGACTATCCCATGCTTAGCCAGGAAATCAGTGTTGGTTTTGTTTGAGAACACTGTCCCATCAGTAATCAGGGTCTTTACCTGTGTGTTTGCCTTGTTCTGGGCGAACCTTACCCATCTGGTTAAAGTTGAGCAGATCTCACCCTTGGACCTTAGCAAATACACAAACCCATATCTGGTGTGGTGATCTACGATGCACAGGGCATACCTTGAGCCACCAGGGCTTGGGCTCATAGGACCTATTAATTCAGCAGACACCACCTCTAAAGGCTGGGTAGTGCTAAAACCACCCACTCTACTTGCAGGAGTGACCATAGACTTCTCCTCGTTACAAGGATTACAGCTCAGAAATCTGCTGCATGGTTTCACTGCAATGCCCTCAGTCAGATCAATGGTCCTTCTCAAGTCTCGGAAATTCACATGTCCCAACCGTCTGTGCATTAAGTGTATGCATTTACCATGGGGGAGCTTGTTGCCAAAACCTTTATCAGCCAGATTCGCACTCAGTGTACGGGAGCCTAACACAAATAGATCATTGTGTAGGGGTACAGTTAACTCCTTATCTCGTCCCTTAATGACACATTCCTTCCCCTGGAATGTCACTGAGTAACCCATTTTCAGTAGGGTCCTAACAGACAGCAAATTATACTTCATCTCAGGGATATAAAGCATTTCTAGCTCTTCACCCAAAGCTTCACATCTTACCTGGCCTTTACCCAGTGCACGCACACGTGACCCGTTGGCTAACGTGACAGTCTGGTTTGTTTTAGACATTTCAGTAAACATTTTCCTATTTTTACAAATGGAAAAAGATGCACCAGAATCAATTAACCAGGTGCCAGGTTCAACATAAGTAAAGGCAGCTACAGAGATGTTTGCTTTTCTACATGTCTTGTCCTTATCTGGGCTCGACCTTGCCTTACAGAACTTGGCAATATGCCCAGACTTCTGACACCTAAAACATCTCTTTGCTACATACACAGTGGGAGGAGGGGGTGATTTGCTTCTACTACTTTCTGTATGAGGTTCTGGTTTTCTGAACTCTTTCAGAGAACCCCTTAACCTATTTTGCTCTAGTAAGCGTCCTTGGACCCCCTGGAAATTTAACTCACTCTTGGGCAAAATGTCCAAGGACGAAACATAACCATCAAATTCTTCCGACAAAGACGATAGGAGAATATATGCCTTTTGTTCTTCAGTAAAGAACAAGTTTGTTTCAGCAAGACGCTGGAGCAAATCACTAACTGAATGGAGGTGCTGAGCCATATCTCCACCAGGCTGGAGGCGTAACCTAAACAAACGTCTGGTGAGAGATATTTGGGAACCGACTGAGTCCCTTACATATAATTGCTTAAACCTCTGCCAACATGCGGCAGCTGAATTCTCCCCTCTCAGATATGTTAACTGACTCTCTGCTACAGTTAACCCAATAATTGCCAAAGCCCTTTGATTATCATACTCAAGTCTGTCCCTTTTGTCAGTGTCCTCTTCATCCAAGGCTTCTAGCTTCTGGGGATTCTCAACAATGTCCCAGAGCCCTTCCTTGCGCAGAAGCAGACTGCACTTGGTTGACCACGTCTGGTAGTTGGTGCCATCAAGCAGGGGCACCAGTGAGAGACTGGAAACAGCCATTCTTCCCTCACTTGCAGACTCACAAAACATGCAGCTGGCAGGGACTCTCGAAGCAAAGTGGACGTCTTCTGGACCTCTGTTGGGGCGTCTGGTTGCGTTGGGGCGCTGTCCTGCAGGCGATGAGTCCTCCAGGGAACGCGGCTCCTCCGAACGCTGATCAGGGCTCCACAGCTCCAGTCCAGGCACACAGCATTTTGGGGCTTGACAGGCGAAGACTCACGGGCGCAGTTAGGGCGTCGGGCGTAGCTGTTAGGCGCACTCTGGGCCCATAACCCATTATCAGGGATTCCCTTAGCGATATGTGTGGCTGGATAGCAGAGTAACACTTTTAAGCTCTTACGCAGCAAAAGCCTTAGTGCAATAACACACACACATATGCCTTCAGTGGAAAGGTGCACTTTACTTACAGTGAGGGGAAGACAGACATACACAGGACTATATACAACAGTCTCTCACTCTCTCGAAGCCCCACAGTAGGTAGACAGCTTGGAGTCCTCTGTTGGCTCCAACTCCAGGAGCACTCAAAAAGAGTCCTGGTGATCCTTTAGCAGTTCTTTCTTCTCAGTTGAAGAAAAACTCTGAACACCATCACCTCCTTCAGTGTCTCAGTCCTTCTCAGTATATAGACTCCTTCAGAATAGCAATCTCCTCCAGAATGATAGCCTCCTCCATAGACCCTTCCCAGAGGGCCACAGTTATACCCCAGTGTTGCTGGGCAGATTCTCTAATCAGCCACAGCTGGGCTGTTACATGAGCACGTGGACCAGGCATGCACAGCCTGGCAATCAGTTTGAGGCTCTATTATGGACACCTGTGTTCAGAACACATGAAGGGCCTTAAAGTTGTACTATTCCACTAAGCAGCAATCTTTGTACAATACCCCCAAATGAAAAATGTCCTAACACCCCCCACCAGAAGTCAGAATTGGTCATTTACAATGGTGTTTTGCTTAAAGAGCAAACTCGCTTAAAGAGCAATCCTGTGGAACACATTAGGCTCTTTAAGCGAGGTACAATTCTAAATTATTTCCAAAGTTTTAAGTCTCTATAAAAAAAATGGGGAAAGTAATTTCAGGGGTGGGGGCGAAGCACTTCTCTTACCAAAATAAGATTTTGTAGTTGTGAGCTGCATTTTAAGGATGTTACAGTAGACTGAAAATTCTTCCTTAGAAAATAAATGAGAGCAAATAAATATTCAGCTACATTGGTATTAATAGTTTTGACCAGAAAACTGCAGAAAGTTTCATCTGTAGCCGAAAGGATTTTGGAAGGCCTGAGCAGGGTTTTTAAAGAAAGAGCTTTTGGGAAGTCACTAATTAATAGGGTTGCCATAAGTTGAAAGTAACCTGACACCACACAGCAAAAACCTGGAACCTACAAAAAGTTCTATTACCCAGATACCACAGATTCCTTTTCAAAGTTCTTGTGTTACTCCTGTCACATATTTTTAGATTAATATTCTGGTATTATCGGAAGGATCTCAGGTATTGTCTAAAATGCTATTAATTCTTACACTAACTCTGACTTAATACAATACAGTCCCAAAGAGTTCACATCCTAAGGTACTTATAAGCAAAGCTCATCATGTTGAGTGGTCTTTTTCCTATGTACAACACCTTTTAAAGTGTTATGAGATGGAGAGGAAAAAACAATCACAGTTGTTGCAAATGAATGGTTTAACACCTTATCACCATTATGACAGGAACAATTCAGTGAAAACTCTATGGGCTACTATAACATTTATATATTTCCTTAGTTCCACTTAGACTACAGTTCCAAGATTTGTGTCTATCGGGAACAAAAAAGATAGTCAATGAATGACTGAATGAAAAATCAAAATACCAATTTTCTTATAAATTACACGGCCATTGAAAGGGAAGTACAACATTCAAAATTTTCACTGACTGATCAATACTAAGGTAAAGGAAAAGGTTTCCCTTGCTCAAAAGCCAGTCGTATCTAACTCTGGGGTTCAGTGCTCATCTCTGTTTCAAAGACGAAGAGGCAGCGCTGTCTACTTCTGCAGATGTTTCCATGGTCATGTGGCAGGCATGACTAGACACCGGAGTGCACGGAATGCTGTTTACCTTCCCATCGAAGTGGTCCCTATTTATCTACTTGCAATTTCTTGCTTTCAAACTGCTAGGTTGGCAGGAGCTGGGACAGACGACAGGAGCTTATTCCGTCCTGCAGTACTTGGGAATCGAACTGCTGTTCTCCTGCCTTCCAGTTAGCGTCTCAGCCATTTGAGGCACTGCAGTCATTGCCATAAATTAGTTCTTCAGCTGACTGAAGGACTAGTCATTTAAATAAATTATTGGCTAAAATTCTGTTATGCAAATGGTGTAACCTTTATAGGCAAATTGCCATAAGTTAAGAAATCTATGTAGACCTTATCTGTCACATGTCAAGTTATGCAACTCAGCCTACAAGGATTTCTTAACAGTAATTTGCTTCCTACAGTTATGTGTTTTACATATACTAAGCTGTTAACTTAATAAATGAACAAGCAATGACTGAGGCATATATTAAGAGGAAAATGGTAGCTAGTTTTCTTTTTTACTTGCTTGTGTAAAATAATCTGAGAAATGTCTTGATGGTGGTGGTGGGGAGGAATGCTATTAAAATGTATTCAAAATGATAAGAAATACCAATTACTGTTTTCCCCTAGCACTTATTTGATTTCCATGAACTAATGATAGATAATAATAAATCTGTGCTGTCAAGCCAGTTTTGACTTATGACAACCCTTTCCTGGGTATTCCAGGTAGTGAATTCACAGAAGTTGTTTACCATTTCCTTCTTCTGAGAGCTTGTGGAATTGTGCAATTTATCCTCAACTATACAGACTGGCTCTTTTCCTGATAAGCACAGTGGGGAATCAAACTCCAAAGTTCTGGCTCTGCAGCCAGAAACCTAGCCATTAAGCCAACGTGGCAGCTAAATTACTAGATATGAATACAAAAAAAAGAAAGAAAGAAAATGAAAGAAAAGAAAAGAAGAAAAAGAAAAAGATTTTTAAAAATTTATTTACATTTTTATACCGCCCTTCTTGCCGGGGCGACCCAGAGCAGTTGGATACCTCGTCCTCCAGCCACACCAACTGGGTCCGGCCCCTCAGAAATGAGGAGAACCAGGACCACACAGTGCCTTGGATCCCCAATCCTTGGAGCCTTTCCAGAAGGATACCGTGATCGACGGTATTGAAAGCCGCTGAGAGGTCAAGAAGAGCCAGGACAGACAGATGCTCTCTGTCCCACTCTCACCAGAGATCATCCACCAGCACAACCAATGCAGTTTCAGTGCCATATCTGGGCCTCAATCCTGACTGAAAAGGGTCCAGATAATCCACTTCATCCAAGACTCCCTGTAGCTGCCGTGCCACTACCTTCTCCAAAACCTTGCCCAAAAAGGGCAGGTTGGACACTGGTCGATAGTTTGCAAGCACCGTGGGATGGAGTGATGTTTTTTTCAGGAAGGGGCGTACCAAAGCATGTTTTAAGGTAGCTGGAAATACCCCCTCCCACAATGAGGAATTTATGATTGCTTCGACCCAACCGCCTGTTACCGCCTTCAATGTTTTGACTAGCCAGGTGAGACATTGGTCCAGTACACAAGCAGTAGCACGAACAGATCCAAGGAGCTTGTCCACTTCATCAGGGACAACTGGATCAAACCGATCCCAGATAACATGGCTAGACTGTACTCCAGACAACCCCAGCTCTACCTTCTCCATGCTAGGGTTAAGCTTGGAGCGAATCTGAGTGATTTTCTCCATCAGATAATCAGCAAAATCCTCAGCAGATCCCTGCCAGCCAGGAACTGACCCCCCTCTACTGAGGAGGAATCTGGTAACCCGGAACAGGGTCGCTGGGCGATTATCCGTAGAGGCAATGAGGGTGGTGAAATATTGACATTTCACCACCCCTATCGCCACAAGGTAGGCTTTAATAGCAGCTCTAACCAGTGTTCAAATAAAATCCTTTGTTGTTGCTACTGCTTATGCCTTGCTTTACAAACTTGAACATATACTAGTTCATATTTGGGGTATGTTCAAATAAATATGTTTAATCTATTTCTACAGAATTATGACTCCTCGGTGCCTCCCTAGAAGACAGATTTATAATACAATTGATATGGCTATGTGCAAACAAAGGGACCTCTATAACTTATTGTTTTGATTTATTTTTAGATCTGTATATGACATTTAGCCTGAATCCCCAGATCAACTTTATACATAATAAACTGGAATAGGAGATGAGTTTAGAAACACATTTTCCCCATTTCAGAACAGATACCATTATCTGCAAGCTGCGACAAAATTCCTTCCTTTGTGAAGTATGTCACAATTAGCTCCCTGTGCCACGTACAGTACTTCTCTTTTACTTTGTTTCTCTCTTTCTGTTCTTATCCAGAATTTACAGCAGAGAAATGAGAATAATCATTACAAAGGATGCCTAATAGCAGGGGATCCATCTTTCAGTTTGCTTTGCATCTTGGCAGCAAAATAGTAGCTTCTTTGTCACAGCCAGTGTATGGCTGTATGGTGTATGTTAGAATCTCAAGTATAATGGCTTGAAATTTTTACTACTGATCAGGGAAAAAAATAGCAATTTTGGTGCCCATGGCTTCACTGCCATTTTTGTTAAGCTTGGATCACATGAGAATAGCATTTAGGGATGAGGACAGAAGAATAGGAAGGAAATGTAGATGTAGCACTTGATGGTCATGTTATTTCTATCATGAGTATAGCTGTTTATGATTCCTAATGTCCTGAGGAACAGGGGAAGGAGGTTCATTTCCTTCCAGTAGCAAATTTTTATGTTATCTTTTAAAAAAACTACTTTGGTTCAAAATTCCCCATCATGCTGCCCTACATACAGTTCTGATATTGTGCTGCATAATTCCCAGTGTTGAACATTTTCAGAAATCTCCATTTTGCTACTCGGTGCTTAAACATAGTCTTCTCTGCCATTCATCCTGTTCCCTGCTTCTAGCTTCAACTAACCTCCTTGCAAGGTAAGATTGACAGAGGAAGGAAACATACAGGAAAGCAGAGAAATGAAAGAAGCTAATTGGCTTTAGAAAGCTTGCAAAAGAAAACTGAAGCTTTTTCCCCAGAATTGTGTGAAAAAGTTCTGAGGGGAAAAGGAAACTATTTTTTAATATGTGCCTTCTGTTGTAGTAGGGTGTTCACAGCCTTTAGGATAAAAATGGTTTTCTCTAAGAAGAAGATTCACTGGGAAATACTGAGGAGGGGTGCCAGTTTGAAGGACTACAGTACCATAAGGTAAAGGTCTCCCTTGCTCGAACGCCAGTCATACCTGACTCTATAATTCAGTGCTCATCTCTGTTTACAGCCAAAGAGCCAGCGCTGTTTGCATCTGCAGATGTTTCAATGGTCATGTGGCAGGCATGACCACACACACAGAACGCTGTTTACCTTCCCACCGAAGTGGTACCTATTTATCTACTTGCAATTTCTTGCTTTTGAACTGCTACCGGTAGTTTGGCAGAAGACAGGAGCTCACTCTATCATGCAGCACTCTCGTCTTGAACCGCTGATCTGCTGACTTTCTAATAATCAAGTTCAGCATCTTAACCACTAAGCCACTGCAGTCCCAAAGTATCATAGTTCATGGATACCAAGCATTGCAAAGTTTATACATTCCATGTTCCAATTGTCTGTGTTGTACAGCATTAGAATTTCCTTTCATATATGTGCACATATCCTTCTGTCTTTAATCAAACTGTGTCATTAGCAACAATGTTATTTGTTCTTCCCCAGTAGCTGACCAAGTGCCTTCCAACACTGAAGTCTCATCTTCCATCACTAGCTCTTGTTTCATGTTAGATTGTCTCATCACAAGGTTTTCAAGGTAAGAAAAGCTTGGTAGTTATTTACACCACTGCCAAATTTTGTGTAGAATCAACAAAAATTAGCTTTCGTATCACCCTCTGCTGCTACTGCTATTGCCTGGTAACTGCTGCTCCCATCACCGTTATAACTATCAATTCTCTTTTGTTGATGTGGTTGTTATCTTGAAGATTTGCATCCTAGTCTCGTGTCTTGGCCAGCCATACATATACTAATATAGTAATACCCCAGATAGCGTTATGACTTGGTTCCACAAGTCATGACGTTATCCGATTTTTAGCATTGTCCGATGCATGCATCGAACAACGCTAAAAAAATAGCCCTGACTTTAGGGACAAACCGCTTTAAAGGCAGGCAGGGAAAGAAAGAGATCCAATTGGGTCTCTTTTCCTCCCTGCCTTTAAAGCCACCCCCCACCCGCAGTGGTCTCTGCGGCTGCATTAGGGTCGGGGAAATGCGCACCTTTCCCCCGACCCTACTGCAGTCACAGAGAGTGCTTATGTCTCTTTCCATCCCTGTATTTAATCTACAGGGAGGGGGAGAGAGACGTGACTGGTTCTCTAGAGAACCAATCACGTCTCTCTCTTTCCCCCTCCCTGTAGTTTAAATACAGGGAGGAAAAGAGTAAGATGCGATCGCGTCTTACTCTTTTCCTCCCTGTATTTAAACTACGGGGAGAGAGAAAATGCTTGTGTCTCTTTCTCTCCCTGTATTTAAACTACAGGGAGGAGGAAAGAGAGAGATGTGATTGGCTCTCTGTAGTTTAAATACAGGGAGGGAAAGAGACACAAGCAGTCTCTGTGACTGCAGTAGGTTTGGGGGAAAGGCGCGTGCTTTTCCCTGACCCTACTGCAGTCGCAGAGACCGCTGCGGGTGGGGGTGGATCCGCAGACCATTGCCTCGGATAACGCTAAGACTCATTATCCAGAATCGTTATCCGATGCAAGTTTTTTCCAAAAAACTTGCATCGTTATCCGATTCTAGCGTTATCTGATGCAATCGTTATCCGGGGTATTACTGTATAGTAGTACCTTGCTTAAAGAGCACAATATGTTCCATGGGATTGTTCTTTAAGTGAGTTTGCTCTTTAAGTGAAACACCATTGTAAGTGACCAATTGTGACTTCTGGAGGGGGGAGATTGTGAACTCCAATTTAGTTGTTAAGTGAGTTTTTGTTGGTTTTTCTTGTTATGTGAGGTGACCATTCAGAGAAAATTCTGCTCTTTAAGTGAGTTAGTCTTTAAGTGAGGCGCTCTTTATGCGAGGTTTTACTGTACATGGGTTTTTAATAGATTTTATTGTCTTGAATTACTCAACACATTACTGTTTTGTGAATCTCTCTGAAATCTAGAAATAAATGCAGAATGAAAATGAAATAAAAAAGATTCAATGGACAGTGAAAGGAATTAAGATTGCCTGGAAGGGAGCCAAGTTAGCTAACAAATCAAATCAGCAATAGGAAAGCTGAACATAAATTGCAGACAATTCCCTTGCTTTGGAAGTGTGACCAGTTTCATCTTACCCATAGATTCTGAAGTCTGACTGCCAACTACACGAAGGAGCATTGGCTGATTACTATCTGACCTCTGTAATGAGGTAGGAGGAGAAGACTGACTCGTACCATTCACCTTGGCGTCCCCTTGAGGCTGAAATATCAAATGAAAACATGATAGTTATCCTTCAAATAAAGGGGGGGAATGCTGAGCAACACGTATACAGATCAACTCAGAAGTCCGATTCACTGAGCTGAGCAAGATATTTTCAGGATTTATTTTGTACAAAATTGCTCAATGTTTACATAAGGAGTTTTCAATTTAAATGTGTTTCTGACAGATTCAATAAATAGAGACACTAAGTGGTTTATTGCTAGCCAGCCAGCCAGAATATCATACTTTCTACATTTGATAACAGATTCAAGACAAATAGGATAAAATGTCTGCTACTAGTTTGGCCATTAGCTTTTGCTACTGTTCAGCTCAGAAGAATTGACTGAAGACTCACCTGTTCAAGCAACTGTCTCAGCCTGTGTAGCTGTGACTCCAGCTGTTTGTTATGATCCTCAAGGATCTGCATCCTAGCTTCGAGGCGGCCTTTATGCTGACGAAGCAGCTTGGCTTCTGCAATGAGTTCAGCATCTCGTGGACTCTGTGGGGAAACTGGCATCATCTCAGGTGGGGATGGCAGTGGAGACAATCCTTTATTATCATGCTGCTGCTTCAGACGGTCATATTCTGCCTGCAGGTTTCTGTTGAAAATATGTAGGTGATATCTTTATGGAACTGCCAGACTTTCCCATGTTAGGGCTCTTTCAAATACCATGTGACCTAAAATAGGCTACTTTTTGACCCGCCTCCCCCTCTGTGACTTTCCGTGACCTTTGACCGACCCCACCGAACCCCCTAAATCATGTGGTTTCTCCGTTTCTCCTGATTTGAAGAGAAACAACCGTGCTTTGAAGATAGATCTATGGCCAGCTGGATGCGAAAAGCAAATGAAGACTTTTCAAGGTGAAGTTAAGCATCATGAAATTTTAAGATTGCATGGACAGCCTCCATCTGTTCTTGCAGACAATGGTAGCAAAACAAGACACTTCATTAAATTGTGTCAGAGTCACTTTAATCTTTTTAAAATTTGTGACAACACTTTTAAAAAGAATGTAAACAAAGAAATTCAAAAAATAAATATTCCAAAAAATAAAATTGTTTAAGACGGCGCGACGAGCAAGTATGACATGGCACTTTTAAAGAAAATGCAAACAAAGCAATTCAAAAAATAAAAGCATGTGAAAGAGAGTATGACACTCATGTCTGATATAAATACTCTGAAAGGAATATTGACAAAATATTGTAAAATAAATAAATATCCGCCACCGCCCACCACGCTCAGCTCTGCCTGCCATCACCGCCAGCCGGGTGCTGTCTCAAGTCTTGCGCTGGAAATGTTTCAATAATTTTGGAGTCACATGGCTTCACGCTGAATCCCCCTCCTCCATGACTTTTGGTCGACCCCCTCCCCCCAAATGCTCACATGATATTTGAACGCCCCCATATAGCTTGGATGAAAGTCACTACTACCTTATCTTGCAAAACAGATCCAAGATCTGATCTCCACTAAAGTAATGTTTTAGACTACTATTGTAATTCTTGAACCAGAAGATAGCTGTGTTGCTTCTTGAACAAGCTGTTGTCTCCAGAACCAAAAACAAAGCCCTAATTCCATAGGAGGAAATATCTATATTGGGATCAATTAAAATTGCATAAAAGTATGCAAACTTTTGAATTCTCTAGTGCTCTCTGTCAGATTGGGTACTTAAATTAAGTACAAATATCTACAAATCTGGCTAGACTTTTTAGCCATAAGGCTGTAAAATGGTCTCAAAAAGATGAAGAATCATCGGTAAATTTATATATAGCATTGCATACTGGGCTGGAGAAGAAATTTTAATCTGTTATTGTTTAGCATTTATACTCCAGAAAGCTTTTTGAAACTGTTTGGGAGGACAATGGGCATGAATAGGAGGACAAGAAAGCCATCTTGTTAGTTTATGACTGGAGTTAGTTGTTATTTGGCTGAATGGTCAGGTTGTTTTGCTTTTTGTATCTGAATTTGATTTTTACCATGAAATGGTTTTTTGGCCTCAGCACTGCACTCTTAAAGAGTTTTATTTCTAATAACCTTGCTGGAGTGGTTAAATGCTGTATGAGCTGAGATAATTTGCTGTAGTACTTCATGTGAACAGAGAAACTGACTTTCATTCTGCTTCCTCTGCACCTTCTTTGTCTATCTTGGATTTCTTTTAAAATGCCTCCACAGCTGGGTTCTCTTTATTACTCTCCATGCTGTTTATTATTTAGTTCTGTAGGGTAGTTTAGAGGCAGTTTATATGAAAGCAGCTTCCAACACGTATTGTTGCTTGAATTGCTCCATTTCATTAAACGATGTCTGTGATCATGCAGAAGGCAGCAGTCTTACAGTTGCTGGCAGTAATTTCATCATTAACTTTTATTCATTGTATTACAGTGGTGGCTAACGGCTCCAGTGAAATTATGGGAGTACTGCTCTAAGGCATGGATATAATACTTGAAGCTTTTCATAGCAGGTATAACAGATTGATTTCACACAGCAGTGCAATTTAAATGCAAGGTACAATGAATGCATCACAAGTCATCATTAGACTGTATGGACAATTTTCATTTTGAAGAATAAAAATCCCTTCTTTGGTTTCAGTTAAAAAAAAAAAGACATCTTTCTTCCATTTGCACTAACACTAGTACTGAGAGCCCACAACATGAGAGGACTGCATGGTAACTGCATTTTTCTCTTTCCAATCAGCCTTACCATTCTTAACGTGACTGCTACAGGAGACAACATATACCCTAACACTTTGCTAGTTTGCTTGAATACTACCATATGCATGATTTAAATTGTGCATGTGTAAAAATATTGCCTAAGTAAACCCACCTGTTTTCTTCTTCCAGATCTGCAAGGATTCTCTCTAATTCACCTCGTTCTTCACTCTCTAAAGAAATCAGAATCTGTGCAGGACTTCGAGGCTGACTGAGTGGGGATTCCTGGTTTAAACTTTGGCAGTAGTGCTGGATTAACAAATGCTCATCATCTCTTTTTTTAAAAAATAAAAAAGAAAGAACAAATCACGTGGGTAAAGGAACGACATTGAGGATTTCATTCTTCTTTAGTCATAATTCTTCCAATAACTTGATGTGTTTAAAATTATTTAAATTGTTCTATATTATTTTTGTTGTGCCCTCCCTGAGAGCTCTTGATGCAGAGTAGGATATAAATATTCTAAATAAATAAATTCTCCTTATGTTAAGAAGATAGTGAAAACAGACAAAAAAAATTCAAAAAACAAAAACCTAAATAGTCACCTGAAAGTTATTCTTGGTCAGTAGATAGAATGTCATATTGGATTTTTAGAGATCTAGGTTCAAGACTCTATTTGGCCTTGGAAACTCATTGGGATATGGCAAATTAAAGTACCCTGTGAACATCTCACACATCTTGAAAATTGTGCTAACTTACAACCTGATGGCAAATAACACACACCTAGAAAACTGACTTTCCTGTACTCTGTATCACTATAGATATAGACTGCACTTGACTGCAACAAGCCCAGAACTCAGACTAAAGATAATAAATGGTTTACAAGCAAGTGATTCAGCTGTATTTAAAATTAAGTGTTGCTTTATTTTAAGCCACGGAATTGACCCCTTCCAGACACTATTGCAATTCAAGTAAAAGAACTGAGTGGTATATCAGGAAAAGAGGTCAAGTCAAATTCTCATATATGCTTAATACAATTCATTGAGCAAAGAGGTAGAAAAAGATACAGGGATGAATATCAAGCAATAAAATGTGTCAATAAAATAAAATAAAATACAGTGAGATTTATGAACCATATGCCTTGTAGGTAAAGATTCCCATCTCTTGTTTCATATTAATTCCCCCACAACCTGTTTTTTAATATTCTGGAGCTTCTAAAACTAAAAGCTATTCAGAGTTCCTTAAAGCAAAAGGACTGAAATTATTTCATCTAAAGGAGTAGAAATAGGACACTAGCTAAAAACCTGTTCCTCAGCAAGTATAACTCCTTCCCCTCTGCAACTCTAAATCCTTCCTCAAAACCATTTTAAAGGGTGTCCCAATCTTCTGGAGCCTGTTTTTGGAAGGCACAGAGTGGCAGAGAGGAGAGGAGATAGCCTTCTTCAATAAAAGAAGCTCCATTAATAGAAGTACAGGTATTTAAGTGGATTCAGGTATATGTGTGTATTCCTTGACATGAATATTATATTGTCTTTAATCTGTATTCACAAACTTTGTTATATTTTATTTATTCTAATGTATTTATGACACATAGGTAGAAGGAAGATGGCATAATATTCAGTCCCTTCTAGTGGGCAATTATGAGTCACTACTGCGAATCTGGAGGTAGCACTTGCCCACTGGCTTGATACTTGCTCAAGAATCTCACCAGGAAGTTAACTGCTAGCTCAAAGCAACTGAGTGTAACATTATTTGTAACAAAGCAACAGAATAAATACAACAGTTACTGTTGTCTTGTACATCATAAAAATTATTTCATAATTTCATAGAGATAACATACTTACATGCTTTCATTAGGAGAAATACTATCATTCAGATATGTTCCATTGGTGTTTTCCATTTCTGCTAACCTAAAGAGGAAGGGAAGTATCTTTTATAACACTATGTATTCCATTTATTAAAAGCACTAACTAAGCATGAAAAAAGAAATGACACATTTGAGATAAGAATATCTTTATGTGTGTTTGCGTATGTACACCTATGCATGCTCCATACACATCCATTCAGTTTCCCTTGGGGATGTAAATATTTTACTATTAGATCTCAACCAGTATTTTGTGAATATTTTTTAAAAAGTAAATTAGATCAATGTATGATTTTTATTCAAAGCAATGATTTCTCCCTTATAATATTCAGGAGTTGAATTATCAAGCCTTTAAAGCAGGGATTCTCAACCTACAGCCTGTGGGCCATATGTGGCCTGCAGTGCCATTTTATGTGGCCCACCACCACCTCCACCACACCAGGAAGTGCCATGTGGTGGAAAAAGGGCAAAATGGCCATCCAGTCCCTGAAGCTGTCTGAGGGAGCGTGACCCAGCCCCCGGCTTAAAAAGGTTGATAACTTCTGCTTCAACGTATAGTCCATGTATTGGAAAAGGATTGCTGCAGGATCCACTGAAGCAAACATTTGAAGACTGCATAATGAAATTCTATTTAAAACTCTATTGACAAAATATAAGCAAGTACATGCTTTTGGCAATTTTCATTTTATATACATTTTAAATAACATGCAGGTATTCTACATGCAAATTAGCAGGAAAACGGATTAGTAGAATGGGGAGCATTGTATACTATCCATCCTTGGAGACTTGGATGACTTAATGACATTTCCTAACTTTTGTGGTGATGACAACAATAATTTCGGCCTTCCCCCCTAAAAACGCCTGTTTAAAGAAAGATCTGCCTAACAATCCACCTGGTCTCATACCTGCTAGCATAGTGTTCAATGCGTGAATGGGTATCATCATGTGAAAGCTGAGGGGACGAAGCAGGCCTATAAGGCAGAAAACACTAATTAATTACAGAAGCAATTTTCCTCAGGATAGAAAATGCACTTGGTTTCACATTTCTAAGAAATGTCTTATGATCTGTTTGCTTCCTCAAGCTACCTGCAAAAAATATTTATCAAAATGGAGAAACATGTCTTCAGTAATATAAGAATTTATGAAGTTTAGGAATTATTGAGAACTGTATTTAAATTCAGTTGTTGATGGGGTTCTTGGGAAATATTTTAAAGAAAGCCTTTTTCTTTGCCTTGTTGCCAGTGTGTTTCCTTATGAAGAGTACTCCGACGGTATTACGTTTAGAACTTTTCTTTGGTTTTCTTTTCTGTCAAGTTACATTTTTTGCTTGCTGTATTATAGTTCACCATGAAAAATTCTATACACCTGAGCCAAGTCAATATCCAACAAAAGGAATCTTTCAGCTTGTTTTTTGTGGTCTCATATCAACCAAGATTTCCCCCAATAGGTCATACAATCATAAAATATAGAGGTGGAGGTATTAAAATTTAATGCCCAGAGATAGCAGATCTATGGGTAAGCATCCATGGCAAGATTGCCACCCAACCACTGTTTAAAAAAATTCACCAAAAGAGAACAGACTACCTTCCAAAGTAGAAGTTCTTTCTAATGTTTAGTTTTCACTAACCTCTACATCTCTAGAGAGATACAATAGGATGGAGTCAGAGTTTCCATGGCTTATGCAAAAGCTTGGTTTGAATGTTGCCAGAACTCAAGAGAAGTTATGGATGCTAAATTAAGTGCACAAAGAAATGACTATAAGACAGAAGGACAGGTTTCACTTACCAGTAACTGTCGTTCTCCGAGTATGTTGTTTGGGGATTCACACTGATGGGTTCTGCGCCTGCGCTGAATCCTGAGCGGAGCTGGAAAGCTGATTGGATAAAGAGTTTTGAATGTGGGACCGCCCACCATGCCCAACCCCTTTAGGCGCCATTTCGTGCTTTCCCCTCAGTTTGATATTAAAGCTGCCCGCTAAGCATAAGGCCATCTCAGGCCGGCAGCCCTGAGGGGAGGCAGGGTTGGGTTGTGTGAATCCCCAAACAACATACTCAGAGAACGACAGTTACTGGTAAGTGAAACCTGTCCTTCTCCTTCATGTTGTTTGGGGATGCACACTGATGGGTGACTAGCAAGCTCACTTACTTGGATGATGGACAGCCGGTGTCCTGAGATGTAGGAGAGCGCGATGGCATCATGGATGGGCGGTCATCAGCGAAGAGGATCGGAGACCAGCCGTCAGGATGGATCTGCCTCGTCTGACATCGGAGGCAGACCTTGTGTCAACCCAGTAGTGGGTGATGAAGGTGGAGGACCTGGACCAGGTAGCAGCCTTGCAGATGTCCTCCATTGGGATGCCCTCCAGGAACGCAGTGGAGGAAGCCAATGTCCTGGTGGAGTGAGCCCGGACATGAGGCGGGGGTGGCAGAGATGACATCTCATAGGCCAGGTAGATGGTGCTTGAGATCCATTTGGAAAGTCTCTGGGCAGACAGAGAGTGTCCCTTGGACTTGCCACCATAGGCGATGAACAGTTGCTTGGCTCTCCTGAAGGACGCAGTCCTTTGTGTGTAGAACAGCAAGGCCCTCCTGACATCCAACGAGTGCCACACTCTCTCTTGTGCAGATGAGGGATTCAGGAAGAATGCTGGAAGCGTGATGGACTGGGCCAGATGGAACTCAGTCAGGACTTTGGGCAGGAAGGCCAGGTTCGGGAGCAATACTACCCGATCGGGGTAGAATTTGAGAAAGGGAGGGTCAGACCGTAGGGCTGCCAGTTCTCCTGCCCGCCGGGCAGAGGTGATGGCTACGAGGAAGGCAGTTTTGTAAGAGACAAACTTAATGTCCACTGTAGCCATGGGCTCAAAGGGCGCCCTTGTGAGCGCGGTGAGTACAGTAGTGAGGGACCACTGAGGAGGTGGTATCTTCACAGGAGGGTAGGCATTACGAAGTCCTTGGAGGAACCTTTTAACAGTCTTGTCTCTGAAAGCGGAGGACAATACTGAGGAAAGTGGGGCCTTGGCCACCACCGCAGCGAGGTGTACCTTTAAGGACGAGTGTGCGGACCCAGATTCGGCCAAGTGCAGGAGGTAGGACATGACATCCTGCAGGGACGCTGAGTCCTCGGTACGGTCGCTGGATGCTAGAAAGTCTATGAAGCGACGGTACTTGGCCTCGTAGGACTTCCGCGTGGAAGGTTTCCTTGAAAGTTCAAGGATCCGCGTTATGTCGGGCGGATAAGCCAGGCCGTCAGGTGGAGGCTCGGCAGATCCGAGTGGAGGATCCGACCGTCCTCCATGCGGAGGAGGTTCGGATCAGTGGGTAGGCGGAGGCGGTCGCAAGCCAGGGTTTGGAGTAGCGGGAACCACGGCTGGCGCGGCCAGGACGGGGCAATCAGGATCGCCCAGGCGTTCTCCGCACGGATCCGTACCAGGACCCGTTGGATGAGAGGGATCGGAGGAAACATGTACAGTAGTTCCTGGTGCCACGGCACCATGAAGGCATCGCCCTCCGATTCGTGGCCGATCCCCGCCCGGGAGCAGTAACGGTGGCACTTGGTGTTGATCTGTGTCGTGAACACGTCTAGGCTCGGTGTGCCCCACCGTCGGCACAGGCAGTCGAACACCGATCCGTCCAGTTCCCATTCGTGCATCGCTGTCCCTTTGCGGCTCAGGGAGTCCGCCTCTAAGTTCAGTGTGCCCTGGATGTGGACACCTATGGGGAACACATGTACCTTCAGGTACCACTCCCAAATCTGGACCGTCAGGTGAAGGAGGGAGAGAGACTTGGTCC
This sequence comes from Furcifer pardalis, assembly GCA_030440675.1. Classification (NCBI taxonomy): domain Eukaryota; kingdom Metazoa; phylum Chordata; class Lepidosauria; order Squamata; family Chamaeleonidae; genus Furcifer; species Furcifer pardalis. Next base: position 47,856,056 of record CP126895.1, read on the forward strand.
CTCCTTGCCGGTTGAGGTAGGCTAGGGTCGTGGTGTTGTCCGAAGTGATCTGCACCACGCGGCCTGCTAGTGACAGTCTGAAGGACCTCATCGCCTTCCACACCGCTAACAGCTCGAGGAAGTTGATGTGGCGGTCGGCTTCCGCGGGCGTCCAGATGCCGTGGACCCGTAACCCGAGGCAGCACGCACCCCATCCGTGTGTGCTCGCGTCGGTGGTGACCTGGACGGATGGCGCGGGGAGGGTGAAGAGCTTCCCGGCGGTCACATTGCGGTCCGTTGTCCACCAGTTCAGCTGGTCTCGCAGTTCGGGAGTCGGTGTGAGCCACTTCCCGAGGTCGTCGTGGGTGCTGTCGAAGGAGGCGAGGAGCCACGACTGGAGCGACCGCATTTTGAGCTTGGCGTGCGAGATCACTGCTGTGGTCGACGCCATGAGTCCTAGCAAGCGGAGAGCGTCCCTCGCACGGACGCGACGACTGCCTTGGATCCGTGCCACTACCGTGCGGATGTCGAGCAGACGTTTGGGAGGAGCGTAGGCTCTTAGAGCCAGAGAGTCCAATACGGCTCCGATGTAGTCTATTCGTTGAGTGGGGGTCAACTGAGACTTCTTGTAGTTGACCCGTAGACCGAGACTCTGCATAAGGGCCAGGCAATGGGCAACATCGTCCTTGGCTTTCTGTTGGGTTGGGGAGCAGACCAACCAGTCGTCTATGTACTGGAACACTTGGATGCCTTGCAGCCGAAGATGAGCAGCCACCGGCGCCATGCACTTCGTGAATACCCTCGGAGCGATGGAGAGGCCGAAGGGTAGGCAGGTGTACTGGTAGATGTCGCCGCCGACCTGGAAGCGTAGGAAGCGGCGGTGTTCCCTTCTGATGGATACGTGGAAGTAGGCATCCTTCAGGTCGATGACGGTAAACTAGTCCCCGTGGTTGATCAGTGGGAGGATGGAGTGAAGAGTCATCATCCGGAACTTCCTCGCGTCGATGTGCTTGTTGAGGAGACGGAGGTCCCGGATTGGACGTGCCCCCCCGTCTTTTTTGTCCACGAGGAAGTAGCGGGAGAAGAACCCTTCGTGAGACTCCGACGCTGCAACCGGTTCTATGGCGCCCTTCTCTAGGAGAGCTGATAGTTCTTCTTGGAGTGGCGGGGACGGATCGGTGACGCGGACCCGTCCGACAGTAGGGCATTTCTTGAACTCGATCGCGTAGCCAGAGTCTAAGATGGTTAAAACCCATCAGTCTGTGGTGATGGCAGACCAGGCCGATAGGTAGTTGGTGAGGGGACGGTAGGGTAGAGTCTCGGTCACGGAAGAGTCAAACACGTTGTTTGCCCTTCCGTTCCGTCCGTTTACCAGTCTGGTGACGCTGCTGGTAGCGTGGACGGCTGGGTTGTGGTCGTGGCCGGTAGGGCTGGTACCGGGAGTAGTCGCCTTGCCTCTGCGGTGGGCGAGGTTGGTAGGACGGACCCGCCTGGGACGTCGATGGTTGGTCCTGCTGGTAACGGTTGGACCCACGGCGTGGAGGGCGGAGCTGCTTGATGGTGGCGTAGTCCCCCTTCAGCTCTCCCAAGGAGGTGTCGGTCTCCTTGGCGAAGAGGCCCTCACCGTCGAAGGGGAGCTCTTCCACAAGCCGCTTGACGTCGTCCTGCAGGTCAGCGGAGCGGAGCCAGGCGTGGCGACGAAGCTGGATGGCGGAGGCCAGGTTCTTCGCCTCCGACTCCGTGACGTGGCGGCCCGTACGGATCTGCTGGAGAGCGAGTTGGTTTCCCTCCATGCAGACCCTCTCGAAGTCCGCTCGCTTGTCCGATGGTAGCAGCGACTTGAAGGACTCCGCCTGTTCCCACAGTCGGCACTGGTAGCCCCCCATGGCCGTCGCGTAGTTGGACGCACGGAAGGACAAGGAGGCATTGGCGTAGAATCTCCTGCCCAGTGCGTCCAGCTTCTTCCCTTCCTGGGTCGACGGAACGGGGGTGCTACTGATCGGTGTCCGGTGTTGGGAGCCTTTCACCACTCAGGAATTCGGCGCCGGGTGGACATGCAAGAAGTTGGAGTCGTCCAGCAGTCTGTACATGGAGTCCACCCTGTTGGACACCGAATGGGAAGAGACGGGTCTCTTCCAGACCTCCTTGGCCGCCTTGGCGATCTTCGGGAGTAGTCCCAGGCGGACGGGGACTAGCTCCTTCCGGTCGGCCATGCCGCAGACGACATCTTTGCATTCGTCCAGGGGAGCCTCCACCCGGATCCCCAGCGTGGATCCGAGGCGGGTGATGAGGGCCGTGTACGTCTTCTGGTCCTCCGGTTGGGAGCCGTGGACGGAGCCGATGTTATCGTCCGGGGATTTGTCAACCGCAACCGGTGGTGGCCGATCCTCCTCCTCCTGGTCCGACGAGTCGTCGGAGCCTCCCGACCGCTCCGAGATGCTGGGCGGTAGCAGGTAGGCCTCGGGGTCCGAGTCCGACCAGTACGGCCTGGCGGATCTCGGATCGTTCCCCGGCAAAGGCAGCTGGTACGGAGGGAGAGAGGCCTCCGACCGTGCCTGTTCCACTCGTTGCCTCTTCGGTGCCGGGCCCTCGTCACGGAGCGGTGGTGCCTCCGTGGCTGGTTCGGGAGGCAGAGGGTGCTCCACGAACTCGGATGGTGTCGGTCGAGGGCCTTGGAGCTCGGCGTGCAGCTTCCGCTCCATCGCCTCGATAAACGGGGCGATGAGGCTCAACTGGGGTGGCGCTTCGGAAGCCAGACCAGGAGCCACGGAATGGACGCGAAGAGAGGAAGATCGTCGCGGTGGTGGTGCAAGAGCCTCTGGCGAGGGCGAAGGGCTGGGGGCCCTCTCCGGCGTAGCGGCTTCCCGGGCATCGAACGACATCCTGCCCGGCGTAGGTGGGGCTGCAACCGGGCCGGATGCTAGGGAGCGTGGCGGCGAGGGGTGAGCCGGTCCCGGGGTCGGTGGGAGAGAAGACGAAGAGCTACGACGCTTCTTCTTCTCTTTCTTGTCTTTCTTCTTCTTCTCCTGCTCCTTCTTCCGTTTAAACAGTTCGGAGGCCGACAGCTGTGAAGAAGGAGCGGAGGTCGAAGGAGCAGACGTTGAGGCAGCGGCCTGCTCTGGAGCTGGGGGAGGCGGTGGTGCGAGTGCGGCCTCCATGAGGTAGGCTTGGAGGCGGTACTGGCGGTTCTTGATAGCGGCCTTCGAGAAGCCTCTACACACCTCGCAGGTCTGGATCTGATGGCTCTCCCCAAGGCAGCGGAGGCAGCGCACGTGTCCGTCCGAACTAGGGAACTTTCTCTTGCAGGACGGACACTGCTTGAACGCTGCCACTGAGGCCATCCACCGAGGTAGATGGCCGAAGAGAAAAACTTATCCCGGCCGGGAGGCCCCGGCACGAGATTGCAGGAAAAAACGGTTTCCTTCTCTTGTTTTTTTTTTTTTTTACCGGCGGCTGAGGGCGAGCCCCAGCCACACGAGGACCAAGGGATCAAGTCCCCTGGTCCGAGAAAAATTGTAAGTTAGAAAAATTGGAAGATTCTGAGACAATCTCAGCTAAAGTACTCCCAGCTTTTTTTCCAGGCTCCTGCTTGCGCAGCGGAAAAAAGCAAACTGAGGGGAAAGCGCGAAATGGCACCTAAAGGGGTTGGGCATGGTGGGCGGTCCCACATTCAAAACTCTTTATCCAATCAGCTTTCCAGCTCCGCTTAGGATTCAGCGCAGGCGCAGAACCCATCAGTGTGCATCCCCAAACAACACGAAGGAGAAGAAAGGGATCCATAGCTTGATTCCAGAGAATTAAAGGGAACCTCAAGACATTTCTTTGCTACTTGGATTGAATCAGATCAAGCCGACAAGTTTGAACACATTATATTTTTGCTATATTACCTGCAATGCCATTATTTTTAGATGAAAAACCTAACTGGCCCTGGAATCCACTGTTATGCTGGCTCTGGACTGGGAATCAATCTGTATAAGGATTACTGAGGGTAGGGCTGAAAGACAACTGGCAGTAAAACTGGTGGGATGAAATCCATCAGCAGTTGGTAGAGGCTACAAGGGCAGCAAACACATTTATCTATAGTTCTATGTGTTTGAATCATTCTATTTTCTTTTCAAGTTAATGTTGGTTGGTTGGTTGAGTAGATCTGACACAGAGTGGATCTGTGATAAGTGTTTGAGATTGGATCACCTATGTTCTTAATGCACTGTTAAGCTACAGCTTCACAAACTATAGTGAAATATGGATGGTAGCCTCTCTGGCTTGTCACTGTTAAATGAAAGTGATTGGTTAGGACAATGTGTATGACACATTGAGTGGGATTCTGTTTCTTTTATAGCAACTTCACCATTTTCTTTGTCCCATTCATGACTCCAAATGCATCTAGTTGATATTTCCAATTAGAAAGTGAATATTTTGGTTTTCCATATTAGACAGTTTCTTGAAGCAGAATTGGTTTATAAATTCATGGTGCTATACATGCAGCCAGTTTAACTATCAAAATGCCTATGCTGTTATCTTCAATATAACCCATTGAGAGAAATACTGTTTGTATGTCTTTGCCCCACAGCCTAACTGGATTGCAAGGCATATTGTGACAGTGATGCCTTTAAGGCTCTGCTGCAGGAACACACAGGTTTTGGGACTTTACCCAGGTGTGTTCTGTGTGCCACTGTATATAGACGCGAGCAGAAGCGCAGGCTCTTCAGCTTTGGCTTACCAGGGGCTTGGCTGAGCTGCTTTCCAAAGCTAGCTTCAATGCTGCTTCGCTCCATTGATGCCAGCTTGTACACTGGACTTCCTTAAGCTTCAATGCTCAACTTGACCAAGCGTTCTCTGGTATCAAGTCTGGACAAAGGTTCCTGTACTTTCTACTTTGAGGGCTGAATCCTGATGATGGCTTTTGATGATGGCTTTTGCCTGACAAGCCATCTGTATCTGCCAAGAAGAGAAGGAGTACTTTGGGTAAGCCTCCATCAGGAGGACAGAAGCTGTAAAACTTTGTTGCTTGGTCTGTATTACAGCTTGTACTTACCCTACTGGACTGGATTGTATAGACTTGTATAGACTTGTATAGACGGCAACTGAACTGTCTCAGGGGGCTCAACTGAGATAATGTTTCTGCTTTGTGTTACACTGTATATACTTGCACCTTTTACTTCCTCAGTAAACCAATTTTAAGTTTGCCTTTGAACCAAGAACTGTCTGCCTATTTTTGCCACTAGGGGCCAACCTTGCCAGGTGTGCACCTCTTGCTAGCCACTGCACACCACTCTGCTACCGTTGTACACCAATAAATATAATACCTGGTCTTAAAAAGTGACAATTCCATATTGTTTGTGAAAGCACTCAGCAACTAGAAACATCCCAGGAATATTGACCACAATATTGACCAGTTCCTGTATGAGGTTTGTGAGCACAAAGGATGTTAACATTTCAGTTCATGGCAAAGTGAAACTAGGAGTTCCTCTTTAGATTAAAAAATGTCCTCTATATTGACAGAAATTATTGTCATTCTGTCCTAAAAAGGTTTCTTTGGCTATTTTCCTCATCAGCAAGTTCACAGTGCAATGATTCTGGATAGGGACAATTAGTCAGTTACACATGGTTGTCCTGGGGATGCCTGACTGTACTTGCAATACTTTCCATTTGTTAAACAGGCTCCTTCAATGTCTCTCCCCTGTCGCCCCCCACCATTGACCCCGGCCTGATCTCAATCTATTCCATTCTATGAGAGGTAATTTTCGTTTAAAAAAGGTTAATAGGGGAAGGTTTACAACAACTATGATCGGTTTGCAACTTCCATTATGTAATGTTCTATGTGTTCATTACAAGAAAATGCTGGACCTACTATATCTGAGGTTTCGCTCTGAAATCACACTTTGAAGAATATCCTTTTAGTGAACATATAGTAAAAGCTCCTCTGACGGGAACAAAAAGAACTCCCTGGATAGACACTATAACAGAACTTGTCATGGCAAGAAGCAGTGAGAAAGCTTAGAGACTATGGAAAAGACTGAACAATCAAAACAAAAGGACACTGTATAGCCCCAAACCAAATAGCACACCAACTGCTTTTGGCATGGGAGACCAAATACATCACAATAAAAACAAATAATTAAATGGATATTCAGAGCAAATCCAATTTACTTTCTACTGCCTTCATATTCATGGAACTAAAGTCATAAGAATGTGTAGGAATGGCAAAGTAGTAGGGATCAATGATATTCAGACTTTACAAATTAAACATTTTATTTATTATTTATTTTTGTGATTTATATTGTTGTGCAACTCAAAAGACTCTGGGCAGCACACAAAGAATAAAAACCAACATCACAGTTAAAAACTCTAAAACCTATAAAACCCCCATTAAAAATGACTATCAAAAATTATCCCAAGCCTTACCAATTAAAAGAGAGTGTTCTTCCTAGATCAGCCAGCAGGTGGAGGTCACCATGTCTTTGGTGCCTCACACCTGCTTTGACAGCCAGGTTTTTAGGCCTTTTGGACAAAACTTAAAGGAATTGTTTAATAATTGTTTAATAACTGTTGTGCCAGCAAAAAAATAAATAAAATCTCAACTACATGGCAGAATATGAAAGTGATTGCTACACTGAACCCAAGCAAAGAACCACCAGATTCCACAGTCTACAGGCAAATATCCTTATTATACCATTTAAAGAAAGTGTCTGAATAAATTATGTTAAATTATCTAGCCTCTAAATTTGGACTTCTTCAGCCTGACAACACTTTTTTTCATTGACATGAATGATTAGTCAATGTCCCCATACTCCAGGAGTTTCATCCATGCTTATCATCTTGCCTTGAGAGTTCAGGAAAAAAATCTTTGAGTTCACTGGACACTAGATTACTTCTGCACTAGATGATCTTTCTTTATATTATTTTTTAAAAAACCAACTAGCCGAATCCAAACCCTTTAAAAACACAAGCTTGAGGCTTCCACTTAAAGAATAGAAAAATAGAGAGGAAGCTTTGAGTTAGCCACAAAGCTTTTGGGACACTGCCTTGCCCCAAAGTATTTGGGTATCACTGAACACTGACCTACATAAAATACTGTCTAAACACCAAGCAGAAAGTTGCAACCCAAAATAACATACTGGTTCTTTAAAAACTTGCTCAGTTAGACTAGGGTGCACACCCAGAAACAATGAGAACAGTTTTGTCCCTGTGCTACTCTTCAGCAGAATCAGGGCCATAGCCAGGGGATGGCCAGGGTGGGCATCACCCACCCTGGGTTAGCAGTTTGTCCACCCTCAAACTCCAGCCTGCTTATATATATACATCTAGAATTCTGGCTATGGCCCTGAGCAGAATATGCTAGTGCTGTACAGTATAAATCAGCACATGCCAAGCAAGTGGATGTTTCTTACTGAATCCTGCAGGATTATTACTGGCCATGTGAAAAAAAATTAGTCTTTGCTCTGATAAAAATTATGCAACTAAAATAGAAGGAATAGCTGTAGATGCACAGCCTAAAGACTTCTAGATGTTGTCTCACATAGCAAAGTTTATTTTAAACATAGCAACAGCAATTTTAAGAGAAATTGGCTCAAGATGTTGCATTTTACTGGGTGCTAACCTAGCAGTTAAATGCACTTTTAGGAAACTCAGCAACATAAAATGATTACTATGTAACGATCTAATAATTGTGTTAACAGTACTGTATTAAGTATATTATTGTGGGAAGGTTGACCAGTTGTATAGTTTGCAAACACTCCCAAACAGGGAAGAGAGTTATGATCTGAGCAAGAAATGAAACACTGCCAACAGTGCTTGGATAAGCAAGATTCCACAAATTCATTTATAGAAAAACACTGGATGTGAAGAGATCAAAAAGTCACTAGATGCATTTTAGACAGAAAACCCCAGTATAACACACCTCCAAGAATTCAAAGACTGATATTAACATTATTGAAATACTTGGTACAAGTAGAGAAGATTAACTTGAGAAAGCCTTGATGCTGGGAAAGGTGGAGGGCAAAAGAAGAAGGGGGTGGCCAAAAATGAGATGGCTAGATGGTATTGTGGATGCAATGGGCACAGAGCTGAGCGAGTTGAAGAGGATGGTGGAGGACAGAAGTGCCTGGCGGACAGTGGTCCATGGGGTCGCAGAGGGTTGGAATTTACTGTGCGACTGAACAACAAAAAGTATACAGACCAAGTAATCGTCAATAAAAGCCAACAGCCACAAGTGCTGTTGTGTTATCTTATTTTTCAATCTGAAATGAAGGAATTTCAAACAACTACTGATAATAGAACATTCAGTAAATGGAAATAAAGTTTTAATATGACTGCCAAAAGGGAGCAGAAGTGCTAGAAAAGATGTTTGCTTATTGGAACTTAATGGAAAAAAATATTAAAATAATATACAGTAAAACCTCATATAACACTAAAACCTGGTTCCACAAGTCTTCGTGTTATATGATTTTTCGTGTTATCTGATCCTCTATGGGATCCATAGAGATACATTGTAACCACACAGGCTTTCGCGGTTGTTATCTGAAGCATCCCATAGGATCTTAATGTTATCTGATGCAATTCTTCCCCCCAGATTCCTTGATGTTATGCGATTTTCGTGTTATTCGATACTAATGTTATATGAGGTATTACTGTACTTATATGTAAGATCTAAAGAATGAAATACTGAATGTTGAGGTTCACCTCAACATTTCAACAGTGCACCTAAAGGACTTGAGAAACTGTTTACTGATCAGACAAGTATAACCAGACTGAAGACTTGATGTAGTACTATATGTTAATTCTTCATAAAAATATCATAAAAAAGAAACAATGCCAACCCATACAATTCTGACAAGATGTTAGCAAAAGTGGCTAAGAGTAATAAACCCAAGTAGATAGGTGGTAGAGGGCCATGGTGGCTTAGTGGTCAAGACACTGAGATAGATGACTGGAAGGTCAGGCTGGCAGTTCAAGACCTGAGTGCTGCACAATGGAGTGAGTGCCTGTTGTCTGTCCCAGCTCCTGCCAACCTAGCAGTTTGAAAGCAAGAAACTGCAAGTAAATAAATAGGTACTGCTTTGACAGGAAGGTAAACAGTGTTCCGTGCATTCTGGTGTCTAGTCATGCCTGCCAAATGTCCACGGAAACAACTGCAAATGCAGACAGCACTAGCTCTTTGATTGTAAACGTAGATGAGCATCGCCTCCTAGAGTCAGACAGGACTGGCTTTTAAGCAAGTGAGACCTTTACCTTTTAAAGCCTAGATAGATGGTAATACAGTATATTGATATTTTTTTAAAAATAGAGAAATTCAATGATGACAATTGTGGTAGGAACTCCCACTGTTTTGCAGCTGCATAACGAGAGTACTTCTGATGAACATCAGCACAGAACTGAAGTGCTGCCAGCTGTTGTAGGCATATGCCAAGTGATAAACTTGTTTTATTCCACATGCCAATCTGCCATGAAGCCTTGATAGAATATTTGCAGCAGCATCAAATATTATAACATCAAAGGTGTCTCAATAGTTGCTTTGCTTGTGGGAGGAGGGTAATGTTTTTCTAAAATCTTATTTGTGGTGGTAGTTTTTTATTTTGTCACTCCATCATGTCCTAAATTCTCTCTCTCAATTTCTTTCACATGGAAATTAATGCAGTAGCATCAGGATCAGAATCAACTTCTGCTAGCTGCTCAACTACAACCACTGATATGAACTACCTTCTTTTACCTGGTGTTGAAGTATCACCTTCAATGTTGTAAATACACCCAGAGTACACCCAGAGCTTTACATCCATTCCCTACAACTTCACTTAGAAATCAAATTAGTCAGAAAAAGGGAGGCATCATACAACCGAAGACTTCATCCAAACAACTTCATTGCTGGTGCAGGTGCCCTTCCAGACTTCTCCCACCTCTTGTAGATATGATTGTTAGGCATACCAACAGACTCTATTTATGAGCCAGATGAAACTGGATGCAACCAGGAACCCACATGCTACCTACCACCATGGATTAATCTCTAAAATGTTTTGTGTCATGCCTTATAAACAACCCATTTTAAACACATTTCAACTCATATATTGTTATTGCCAGGAATATATTTTGTGTGGGTTTCCAAAACCTCACACCATTAGGCCTCCACATTTTTGCTTACTATGCTAAGAATGCCATCATCATCTGGGAAGATTAGACATGACAAATGACTAGCCTTCTTCCCAGCTTTAGAGATGTGGGCAGGAATCATCCTGACAATTATAAGCTGATTCCTGCCACCCAAGCTCAAAACTGGAAGGAAGATGGAGTGGGGAAGTGGCAGGATTTAAAATAATGAGAACTGCTATGCTCAGAGAGCTGGGAGGAAAAACAGCTTTCCTGGCACCTTTTCATGAACAGTGAAAAACCAGGCTCTTACAACCAAGGTTGGGAAAGACTGATTCTAGACCTTCTAATGCTATTGTTTTCAAAGTAACACTACTTGCCCTAAGATTTTTTTTTTAAATAAAGAATTGAATATTAAAAAAAACAAACTAAACAAAATAAATGAAGGAATAAATAAAACAAAGACTAGATAACTGATTTCAATCACTGCAGTTAGTTATAGGTACAGTAATACCTTGGATAACGCTAAGACTTGGTTCCACAAGTCTTGGTGTTATCCGATTTTTAGTGTTATCCGATGCATGTTAAAATCCTATGGGATAGATCGGATTATAACGTTAAAGCTCCATAGAGATACATTGTAACCGCACAGGCTTTAGCGGTTGTTATCCGATCCATCCCATAGGACCTTAACGTTATTTGATCCAATTCTCCTCCCCAGATTACTTAACGTTATGCGATTTTAGCGTTATCCGAGGTAAATGTTATCTGAGGTATTACTGTATTAGCAATAATCATTCAATGCAGACCAGTGGTAGGATTCAATTTTTTTTACTACCTACATTGTGGACGTGGTGTTGTGGGCATGGCCAGGTGACAGCCCTGTGTTGCACCTGAATTGGGGCTTTATTTCAAAACTTGGATGGGCAGGACCAGCCAAAACTTCTGCTACCGGTTCTGGCGAACTGGGGTGAACCTGCTGAATCCCACCACTGATGCAGACTTGTAAAACCATGCAGAAAATAACAACATGCTAATCCCGTGATGGTGAACCTTGGCACTCCAGGTGTTCTTGGCCTTCAATTACCAGAAGCCCAAGTCAGCACTCTTGCTGATCAGGGCTTCTGGGAATTGAAGTTACAGAACAGCTGGAGTGCCAAGGATTGCCATCACTGTGCTAATCTCTTGGCACCTTATTGCTTGTTTTTCACAAGAATGCAGTTAGTCTTCAAAGTAGCCTAACCTACACACACATGTAATGATTAATGTTCTATATACAACTTTAGTACTGCTTGTTTCAATAATCACTTTTTCTGAACTGGGAATAGAGGCTACATGCTCAATGTCAGTAACATTCATAGCCTAAATTTAGTCCTCATTTGCCACGAACTTTTGGCAGATTTGTGAATTGAGTAGAATAAACAAATAATTAAGCCCAATCATAATGTTAGGTTAGAACCAGATTTCAAGCTGATAGTTATTCATAGCTAAACTGAATAGTTATTAATATCTACAATTACTGAAATAATCTATCAGTAAATCCATTTATCCCTAGATTAACAAAGGCTTCCAGTGGAATAATAACATTTCAGCCCAAAATAAAAACTTTGAACCTGCTGTTTTCAGTGGGAGAGTGTTACATGGAATAAAATTCACCTGACATGAGAGAAACTTAGAAATGCTTTACTTTGGATGGATCATAGCCAGAGTGCTGGCAGTAATGTAGAAGACTGTACCTTCCTAGGAATGTACTGTAATTGCAATATAATGGAAGAAATTTTTACAATATAATTAAATAACTCTAAACCAGGGGTTCCCTACTAAGGCCACTGGGCCAGATCCATTTCATATACCCTACCCCACCCCCTCAAGAAACAAAATGGCCATCCCATCTTGCAGGCAGAGTGTGACCCAGTCCCTGGCTTGAAAAGTTTGGGCACCCCTGCTCTAAACTTTAACTTTGCTATGATTAGGCCAATGACTGTTTAAAGGTGAAGAAATAAAGTGTATTTAATAGACACTGCCTGCCTACATGTGCTTCTTGACTGGCTGTACAGTTCAGTAAGTTAGGGTGGGAATTTGATTCCCCATGGTGCCTTCTAGATACAGGCCGCATAGCCTTGGCCAGACTGCACAGTCCCAGGGCATCCCAAAAAGAAGGAAATGGTAAATGACTTCTGTGTACTCACTACCTAGAAAATCCCAGAAAGGGTTGCCATATGTCAGAACTGACTTGACAGAAGACCATATTATTAAATGTTTATCTTCTCCTTTAAATTGAAAGACAGGATCCATGCAGAAACATAGGTACCCACTGGTGCCTCCATCAAACAAAGAGAAAAGCCAGCATGCACAAGATACCCAAATGTGTATCTGAGCACATACAAATCTGGACGAGGACAACTGTGTATATATGTGCACACATACTAAATAATGACATTAAATACAAGATAAATAATATCTTTGCATTTGTTTCAAAGAGCATGAGCAGATCTTAAAGTTGCCTTGTTCCAAGGAAAAGTGTTTATTTCTGAACAGAAGTCTATGTGTATAAATGTGTACTTTTCCTTATAAGGTACTGGAAGATTCTGCAACAAAATTCCAGTGATTTAAGACAGATCATTCAAATGAAGAGTAACTTCAACGATAGAAATAATTTCTGTGAGTAGACTATATTGAGTACACATCTCGTGAACCACAGAAAATCCTGCTCGTATACATCATATTAATTTGCAATAAATGTTTTTTCTCATTAGGAAATTTAACTGGGATGGGGAGGAAGAAGCAAACTGACGCATGAAAAAAACCCAAACAAAGAGAAATTAGGAACAAAAAAGTGAGGGAATGCAACAGCAGCAGCAATAGCAGCACACTTCGGCAAAAGTACTCACGCAGAATCTACTGGCCAGAAGTTGATCAGAGTAACAGGACTGCAAGACAAAAAATGAGGAGGTGAAGAGAGAGGAAGAAAAAACTTAGCAGCAAAATAATTACAGGAAGTTAAAAAGAAATCCAAAACCAAGAAGATCCAATAGACCAACATGAATGTTCATGGAAAGCAGCCAAAAATGTGATAAATAAATACTGAAGAGAGGGAGAGAAAACAACAAGCTGCAGTGCAATTGCCATTAAAATGTTAAATTTATCAGAGAGATACCGAGTAATCTCTGTTGGAAGAAATATGAAATGCTGGCATGTGAGATTTACTTTATGAATTTATATTTACGCCAAAATAGCAAAAGATAAAAAGAAAAAAATTATCTATGTCAATGGCTGAATTTTGACTTCTGTTTACTCATTTTCAAGCAGAATCCATTTTAGAGGCTTTCAAGTCAATCAATAAGACAGCAGACATTTTTTTCTCCCCAACTGAAGTTTAAATTATTGAATCTTTACAGATGAGAAAAGCTAAGGGGAATAGCAACTGAAACATCAGCTTGTGTTTGCCCTTGAGCTTAAATAAACAAAAATGACAGAAATGAAAGAGGCTTTATATACAGTAGTTAGAAAGTATAGCAAGTAGGTGCTGACTGGGGAGCTCAGAAGGTAATAAATGAGATACAGTCCTACTTATTTCTTTACTCACGTTTCCATGTTGTCTCCCTCCAACACTGTTTGTACAGGCAGGTAACCCATTCTAGGATGCTTTGCAAAGTATCTTTTTGTCCGGAATTTATTTTTCAATACCTTGGCAAAGTCACGAACATCTTCTCCTGAAGTAGTCTGAAAGCAGCATTTCAATGATCTCAATTTATGACACAGGTTTCAATGATCTCAATTTATGACACAGCCATAAAGAAGAGATATTTAACATTTGATTGATCTACTACATCTTCTCTTGTAAGTAAATTATCATCATGTATTAAAGTGCATGTAAACTTGTTTTATTATCAAAGTTCATACAGGATAGGCATCATGACCTGGAGACTTACACTTTTTAAGAGTTCTGACCATCTATTGTGTGTTACAGAACATGTTCTTGAATATTCAAAGGTTCCAAGGAAAACTTTGTAGACTATAACTAACAAAAGGTACTTTGGTCATGATTTGCTACATTACTGAAAAAACTCTACTAATGCTAAATGATTGGGGGTGGTGGTGTCCAAGGACACAGTTTAACACACGTTAGGATTCTAGTGTACTGAATATCAATACCACGTGAATTCAGTACAGTGAGGGATTTGCCCTGCCCACCCTGTTGTTTCAGTAGGGGGGGCAAGGTAAATCTCTCTAACAGCACTGGGGAAAGCAAAGGCAAACCTAACAGCCAACAGCTTAGGAAAGCCAAAGGCAAGCCTAACAGCCAACAGCTTGGGAAAGCCAAAGGCAAACTTAACAGTGAGGGATTTGCCCTGCCCACCCTGTGGGCTTCCCAAACACGTAAACCCTCGGTCGGTGGCATCATGGGTGGGAAGCAGACCAGGGCCTCTCTGTTCTGCTTCCCAAACCAGTGCCGTCAGCAAGATGGATTTGCCTGCCCATGCTACTCAAGGAACAGGATGGGCAGGCGAATCTGTCTTGCTAACAGAGCTGGTTTGCCTTTGGCCATAGAAGCACTTTTCCCTTGGAAAAACACTTCTCTGTCCAAAGACAAACCAGTGGTGTTAGCAAGATGGAATTGCCTGCCCACCCTGCTCAAACAACAGGGTGGGAAGGCAATTCCGTCTTGCTAACAGCTCTGGCTTGCCTGGGATGTGCGCAGCAGTGTCGTTTGGGAAGCAGAATGGTGTGCTTCCCAGCCATGCCACACTTTGCAGTGGTGGCATGGCTGGGAAGTAGAACAGGGGCTCCCCATTCTGCTTCCCAAACACGCCGCTGCTGTGCACTTCGCAGGCAAGCCATCACTGTTAGCAAGATGGATTCACCTGCCCACCCTTTTGCTTGAGCAGGGTGGGCAGACGAATCTGTTCCGCTAACAGCGGTGTTTCGTTTAATGAGCAACTCGCTTAACGAGTAATCCCTATGGAACACATTTTGCTCGTTAGGTGAGGTATCACTGTATATGGCATGTAGATCAAACAAAAAGAAGCAAACTCAAGAACAAGGCATGTAATCCTCTCATTACAGAACTCTAAGACTGCTGCACAATGGTAAAAACAATTATGGAGAGAAAGCAAAGAAAAATCTTCATTTTAATAGAAACACTGTGTCCTTAATACATTCTACCATTATTTTTACTGGATATAACATTCCATTTAAAACAACAACTGTGTAAAGAATGAGCTTCTTAATGTACATATTTTACAAACTTATAACTAATATTAGGTAGTGTTCTGCTCAATAACAAACAGCTAAGTAATAAACAACCTTGGAAATGAAACAAAACTTGTAGCAATATCTTTTTTCTGAACAGCCACATGTTCTTGCATCAAATTAGCCAAAATTGCTTTTGCAAAATTTGAAGGGGAAGAAAAATAAAGGAAGCAGAGCTCAGTCATCTTTTGAAACAAACATGACAAGGGCATTTACAAAAAACAATCCCACATTAATCCTCCACTGGTTTACACCAAATAAATGTTATTATTGCCTTCTACTCAGAAATCTGTATTAGGCAACAGCAAGCATATTACTTACTGGAGTACAATATTCAACCATTGGATAGTGCATCTTATGACCTTTTGCAACTCGTCCAGAAAAGAAACAGCTTTGGCAGATGTCATAGTTAAAGTGCTTTAAACTTCGGTACCTGGAGAAGATAAGGAAAGTATAATTTCATTCCCCTGAACAAATTTTGCTTTAAATATAAAAAAAGATGAGCCTGTAATAACAGCTGTAAGTATAGTGCCATTCTTATTAATCTTCAATACCTGGAAAAAACTTTGTAAATTGTGTTATTTTCTTTTAAAGTTTATTTCATTCATTCAATTTATATTAAGGTAAATGTCTCCCTTACTCAAAAATTATGTTTGACTCCAGGTAGCGGTGCTCATATCTGTTTACAGCTAAATGGATGTACCACCCATCTAATACTGCATTAATATTATTTTGAGTGGCTAACAAAATCATCAAGTAAACAGCATAAAATCAAATACAGTAAAACCCCAATTTACATAAAAAGTCTGTTCCTTAGGTTTTTATATAATACGGTTTTTATGTAAATCAAAGCAAACTTATAGGAAAATGAATTTTTACATAAAATGAAGCAAACCCATAGGAACTCTGGGGAAATCACATTACATAAATCAGGACATTTACATAAATTGGGATGCGTTTTCTGCAGAAAATCAATACATAAGTCAGATTTTACATAAAACAAGGCATACGTAAGTTGTGTTTTTACTGTATACTACTTTAGATGCTAAAAACAGCACGAAATAAACCAAAATGTTTCCTTTAAAAGGCACATTTTCAGAAGTTTCTTAAACATCTGGAGTGGAGAAGGTAAGCATATCTCTTGACTTAAAGTGTTTGATAGGGAAGGACCCACTACTGAGAAGTCAGTTTGTTGTAGCTTCTGTTTTAATTGTGTTTAAAAAACTAACACTGGATTGTTTTCATTTTCCTGTTATATAAATAGGTGTGTGAAGGACTGTAACTCAGCAGAATATCTGTCTTGTGTGCAGACAGCTACAGGTACAATTAGCATTACCAGACAGAACTGGGGGAAAAATCTTGAGTGTAGATCAGGGCTGTACAACCTGAAAAGACAGTAGTTTTTCCCATGCAGACAGAGGAGACTATGATAAAATTAATTCCTATTTAAGTAATCCATCTCAACTCCACTGGTGATTATCTTTATAATGCTAATGCCTAGGGCAGTGGTGGCAAACATATGGCCAAAAACGGCGCTCAGAGCCCTCTCTGTGAGCATGTGTGCAGTCACCCCAGCACAGAGTTTGTCCCACTCCTCTGCCCAGCAACCCAATGGATGTGCTAACTGCCTCCCCCAGCACAGAGTTCATCCTGCCCCTCTGTGGTGTGGACTGCAGCCTGTTTAGTTTGAGCACTCGGTTTCTAAAAGGTTCATCATCCCTGGCCTAGGGTCATGGATAGCTGAAGGATCACCTTCTCCATGTTGATCTGCCCATTCCCTTAAAATCTCAATGGGAAACCCTTTCCTGTAACCCAACTTGCATAGAGAAATTGTTGTTGATGACAAGAGACAGGATCTTCATCACAATTGACCATGCCCTTCTTGTGAGACACTTTGAACCCTGAAGTCTTCTCTGGATGTCACTGGATGGAATTTTATTCTTTTTAACTGTGACCCTGTAGATATCATAAGTCCCATAATCTCTAACCAGTAGCTAAAGTGGCCAGATTGATCAGAACTGAAATGTAAACAACAACAACAACAAGCCCTCCAAAACAGCTGGAGGGCCACAGATGCAAAATACTGCTTTAAAATGATGCAAAAAATATTTTTAGAAAAGTCTTTAGGGCTGCAATCCTATGCTAATTTACTGAGATTTACTTCTGAATAAACTTGACTAGGAATCAACTGTTAATGAAGTATTACTTGCAACATCATCAGGAGATTGTTAACCCTGCCTAATAGCATATTTGTGTCTCAATTCTGAATTAAGTCCTATAGATCTCAATGAGACAATCCAGGGAGGGGTGTATAGAGTTGCAGCCTAAATTGTGCTGAACTAAATTATGTGGAACTGACACAAGTCCATTCTACCACAATCAATGGCCCATGTCCTGTTGCATATCTCTGTTAGCACAATAGGAGTGGTATCACTGGCAGCAGCATGTTGCCATTAATTAATGAGTTCTCACTTTAATTTTGAATTGTGTGTCATTTGTGCACAATGAGACAAAGTCACACATAACAAGAAATCAAAGTTGGAACTTTTAAATTAGCAGCAATCTTCCACGGCTGCTGACAACACTCCCTCTGTAATAATGAAGCTACACAGCAGCAATTTACTAGAAATTACACCTGCATGTTTGGTGATGAATGAACACAGTATTTTTTCCTTTTCACCACAAGGTAACTTTACAAATATATGGAATGCTGGAATGATATCATTGTATATGGTTAAATGCAACAATTATTAACTGGCCAATTTTTCTAATGCAAGATGACTTTCTCCAGTCATCTCCCCCCCTCCCTCAGATAATTAAAGTACATTACAGGGTCATGGATAATTCAACATGTCCCTGAAATACAGGTCAACCTGAACCCTTGACTTCTGAATAGCTCTCATTGTAGGTGGCCTCAAATATAAAAAAAGGAAGCCTGTTCTCCATTTGATGTTTGCTAAGAAATTGTGGTGCTTTACTGCTGCAGTGAAGGTTCAAGAAAGAAGCTTTTAATAATCCAGTGGGAAGAAACATTGTTCTGCGGTTCAGCACATGTTTTGCACACAGAATTTTGCAGATTCAATAATAAAGAAATATATTTGCCTGAGATTTTTGAGTGAAAACTAATGAAAATTATAATGGTTAAATGACTGTACAGTCATATTCAGCATATGCACCACAGATCAGAACTGATTTAGTTACAGTGACATTAACATAAAGAGGGGACAAATCTGCCATAACAATCCAGTAGGTTAGAAGGATTGGAAAGAAAAATACAGACATATTTAAAACTCATTGTTTACATTCCTTTAAAAATATGTAATACCTTGTATCAAATTAAAGAAGGAACAGGATGGAAGCTATTCTTTTAGAAATTTATACAGAGCAATTCTGCTTAAGATCATGTGTTAACTATCTTGGAAAGCAGACAAAATAATGGTGTTTTTCTTGAATGCAACCCACTCACAGCCATTTAGCTCAGCTTTAAAAAGATAATTCTGAAATGTTCTTTGCCAACAGCTTGATATACAGAAGGATAAATACCAGTGCTAAGAGGATCACATCCATGAAAAACACACAATAGCAGTTATTGCAAAACAGAATAATAGAACAAATATTAGGCATAAATGAAAGCAAGTGAGGGTTGTATGAATATTGGGTAGTCATATCTATCTAAATTATTTTAAAATATAATATTCTCTCTCTCTGTCTCTTTTTGCTGCAGTAACCATGCTTTTGACATCAAGGTAGCACAACAACTTAATTTCATAATTTACGAATAAAATGACTGTAAAGAGAAGTTTATGATTGGCTGAGGAGACTAGTTCACTTTATGATGAAGTATGTAACATACCAGGACTATACTCAGTTGTTTTATTATTATTATTATTATTATTATTATTATTATTATTATTATTATTATTATTATTATTATTATTATTATTATTATTATTATTATTATTATTATTATTATTATTAACAACAACAACAACAACAACATTTATATCCCGCCCTCATCAAAATACTCAGGGCAGCTTACAAGGTTAAAAACACAATTAAAATTATGGTAAAAACTTCATCCATGAACTGTACTGGTTACTTGCATCCTTGAAGCTTTCATCTTCATATTTTGTAAAAGTGAGGGAGGTGATCAAGGGTTACACTAGACAATACAATTAGTCTACACATGGAAACATTGGCTGAAATCTTATTCAACGTGGTGTAACAAAGCTATAATTACAGAAATGTGCAGTGTTACATTCAGTCCACATCATGCAACTTACTTGTGCTATCAATTGAACGTGTCAGTGCAACACTTACACCACATGCATGTGGAAGTGTTCTGTGAATCGCATTTCGCTTTGGTGTGATTAGGGCTACAACTAGCATAACTTTGATTTCAGCTGGATTTCAGCCAATGAGCTCTTAAGTGGTGACACCATAAGGTTTTCTCACTACTATATCTTGCACTCCAGTTTTGTTTTCTGTTTGGAAGGTAAACCCTGCCTTTATCAGCATTTCTGGTCATGCTGTGTTGTTGATGGTACTCACAAGGAATATAGTTTTTCCCTCATATATGTAGTGTGTCTCTAAGACAAAGTTCTAACAACTTGCCTATTTTTACAGAATTAAAGGAACAATAGATAAGCATTTTAGTTAAGGAAGCTGCCTTTAAGAGATGTGGAAAAGATGTGAAAGGATTCCGTTTTCTAAAACATGGCCTCTCTCCTCCATGTTTTCTAAAACATGGCCAAAGTTCCACTGCCAGAGTAGTATAATTAGTCTGACTTTTGGTGGTAAATTGCTGCACATCGAGAGGTTAGCATAAATATTATTTGTTGTGCACTGAATTGGACAATTCATTGTACAACAGAAAATTTCTCAACTGACTTTGTAACTTACAACAGATATTGGGCCAAATTTTACACCATTTCTACTATGGTGGCAACAGGATTTTGGCCACTGGATTTAATTCAACTGGTAATTAAAACATTTTGAACAGAAAATATTGTACCTGAATCCAATGATGGGACATTCCTTGCAGATGTTGCACTTGGCTTGGTGTTTGGCAGTTTCAGCAGCCGCCACCCTATGTAAAACTGGCAGCCATACCATGGACTGTGGCTCAAGTCTCATCCAATCCAGAAAAAGAGCTGCCTCAATTTCAGGCTTGTTATTGGCCTACAGGAGAAAGGAGACACATTAAGTACAGTAGAATCCTGCATAGTGCAAAAGTTCCGTTCCATGGAGCTCTTTGCTATGCAGTTTTTTCCGCTATGCGGATCCAACGACAGATCCCCTGCATAACGAAAAAATGTTCATTATATGGGGTTTCCATTAACCGAGGTATACCCCACTTAGCGGAAACCCCGTATAACAATTTATTTCATTATGCGGGGTATCGCCTTTGCATAACAAATGTTTCGTTTTACAAATTTTTCGTTAAAAGGAGCATTTGTTATGCGGGGTTCCACTGTACTGAGTAAATGCTGCAATCTTATTTCAAGCAGCAGACTAGAATGCAAAGCCACACAACAAGATGGATTCTAGTTAAAGTGCCTCTGTTAAAGTGCATCTGAAGATGTAAGTAGACATTACACAAGTGCAAAGTTCCTTATGTGTAAGCGTACCAGTCACCAAATGGTCTATACTAAACAATAGCATGCCACTGATTTAACTGACTGTGATCCTTTCTAAAAATTTCTAGGTATAATGTACTCATAAGTGCTTTACTGTATGCTTTCTCTGGGGATGTTCTGGGATGCTGTAGGCCAGGGGTTCCCAACCTAAGGACCATGGGTTGGATCTGGCTCATGGCAGCATCTCATATGACCCCCCATACCCCAAGGGCATTTGAGAAACAAAATGGCCACCCCTTTGAAGCTGTTTGGCAAAATGGCCACCCCATCATGTAGGCGGGGCAAAATGGCTGTCTGACCCTCGAAGCTGACTGAGTAAGCATGACCCGGCCCCCCGCCTAAAAAGGTTGGGAATCCTTGCCATAGACTACACAGGCTGACTCTTTTACTACAAGTCACAGTGAAGAAATGAACTCCTTGCCCTTGTAATCAATCTAATTTGAGTTATCCAAGTTATTCCTTATGCCTTTCAAAGGAGCTCTGTGGTGACAAAGTAAATCATTGCCTATATTACGTGGTGTTGCTCTCTGGATTAGCCTATTTGTAAGCATATCGTACAACTTTGGTAAGAAGCTTTATGTATCACCTTAAGGACAAAATTCTGTAGAAAGGTACCTCTGTATTTAGTAAATTGACAAGGGAGCTAGGACAGGACTTCTATTTATCACTGCACTTGCACTGAGGTGAAATTTAGTCATTAATCAAAGCAACTCAGTTAGCTTCTTAGAGTTGTCTTCCTAAATGCCAGAATAACTATTTAAAAGGTAACATCCATAGGGTCCAATATTTATCATTGTCATGCAGAAAGACTTATTCTAGGATCTGCATCTTGTACACTAGGTACCGGCACCTAATCAGGGGAAAGGGTTGCTAGGTCACCAAATAATTACAGGGACGGCAGACTTTCATTGGAAATATTCTTTATCAGTTTAAACATATTTGTGTGATACAAATCATTAGAAGAGTTCAGGATGGCTCAAGAAAAAAACACTATTTGTGTTGTTTTAAAATTTGAAATAATGACTTGTGCATGTGTTTCTTTTAATTGTGTTTATTGAACTGAGTTTTTTGTTTAAAGGGAGCTGGATGACAATAAAGCAAACAATGGGGAGAAAGACTTTTTCTAAACACAAAGTGGGATTGTGATGCCACTATATTAGACAATCATCTTCAAACAGGATATATCTAGGACTTAAAGAGAACCTGAGAAATACCAAGAAAAAAATATGATATGGCAATTTTACTATTGAGTGATGGGTTCTATATTGAATTGCCACAGCAGAAAACAAAATAAGAATGAGCGGCTCACGAGAGTAACATTTGTAGCTGTTTTCAGTTTGCAGGAAAATGCACTAAATATGAAACAGCTATTATAACCCTCAAATATCCATTTTTAATTCTGCACATACCTTTTAGTTTTGTTAACTGCTAATAGTTTTTAGGGTTATCTATTTTAATTGGCACAGTATACACCATGTACAATCTTCCTTCCATTAAAATACATGAAATATGAATGTACTTAAAAGCTACATTGAGAAAAGCTCTGCAGGTCAGACTGTACAGCACAGATACTTCTTGAATATCTCCTTAGCTGCTGTTACAAATCCTTTCATAATCTCTAAAGCCAGTCCAACAGTTGCTGAGCCCCCAACATAAGATATCCAAAGAAGAAAAATAAACTATTTTCCTTCAAACAATATTGCTCTATGCAACTGCAATACTAACACTGTGACCTATGGTCTTTCCCAGAGTTCACAAACAACATCTTATGTCTGATATTTAGATTCATATTGTTTCACCTATATGACATGAAACACTTGGAGGAGAATAATAATAATTCTTATTCTTTTTATTCTTATTATTATTGGATGTCGTAAAAAAACCATTTTATGCCATCTGATAAAGGAACTAATGAACTTTTTGAAAAAAGAAGATGTTGCTCATCTTTAATTTTAATCATCTTAGCTGATCACCAAGTGAAAAATTTCAACACTGGCTGATGAAAGTGAAGAACTTACTGAATTGGAACTAAAGTGTATTCTAGAATAACATAAGATGCATAGAAGATATTTAAGCCTACAATCAACATTACACGGGCATTACTGTCTGACACGAATAAAGAACGAACTGTGTCAGTACAATGTGGGTTTTCTTCCCCTCTCCTTTACTCTGTTAACATCCTAAAGTGAATGGAGAAAAAATGGGTGTGGATTCCCAGTCATTCAGATCAGCTTCTGGAGCCAGAGGTGGGCCTCCAGGGGGAATGACTGATCAATGCCTCCTGATAAGGGAAGTCTGGCATTACACATTGTCCTTACAAAGTGGTGATCTGCTTCAAGCATCTGGCATTTGCAAGTTTCCCAATTTCTTAAGCACAAAATTTATGAATAGAGAGCATCTTGCTGCCACCAGAGGGTCATAAATACCAAAGCTCTGAGAGCATGCATACTGGTAGAACAAGATTTTCTTCCCTAACCACCTTTAAAGACTTACATTTCAGATGCAATAAGGGAGACTGTCTGCCCATCCCCAACCATCATTTGCTACAATAAATGCCAAATTTTTGTACTGCTGTGCATGACAGGCAAGGTTTTTCCCAGGTAATAACCTACAGAGGCAAGGACAGATTCTGATACAGTAATACCTCGTAACGTTTACCTCGGATAACGTTAAAATCGCATAACGTTAAGTAATCTGGGGAGGAGAATTGGATTGAATAACGTGAAGGTCCTATGGGATGTATCGGATAACAACCGCTAAAGCCTGTGTGGTTACAATGTATCTCTATGGACCTTTAACGTTATCCGATACATCCCATATGATTTTAACATGCATCGGATAACACTAAAAATCGGATAACACCAAGACTTGTGGAACCAAGTCTTAGCGTTATCCGAGGTACAAGTAAAACCTCATATAACACTAAAACCTGGTTCCACAAGTCTTGGTGTTATATGATTTTTAGTGTTATCTGATGCATGTTAAAATCCTATGGGATCCATAGAGATACATTGTAACCACACAGGCTTTAGCGGTTGTTATCTGAAGCATCCCATAGGATCTTAATGTTATCTGATGCAATTCTTCCCCCCAGATTCCTTACTGTTATGCGATTTTAGTGTTATTCGATACTAATGTTATATGAGGTATTACTGTATTACTGTATATAGTTGCAGCTGGCCTGCTCTTTCTCTTGCTCTGTTATGCCAGCAGATGATTACCAATGTTATTGCCAACATAAAAACTGCTACTTCTAAAACTGCCTATCCCCATTTATAGTGAAAAATCTGCCCACCCCCATTTATAGTGAAAAATCTTTGACTCAAATACATGACACTGGTAATCGAAAGATATTACAGTCAAACCTCACATAAAGAGTGCCTCACTTAAAGAGAGCCTCACTTAAAAAGCAGAATTTTCTCTAAATGTTCGCTTCGCTTAACAAATAAAACCAACCAAAAACTCGCTTAACAAATAAATTGGGGTTCGCAATCCCCCCCACAATTAGTCACTTACAATGGTGTTTCACTTAAAGAGCAAACTTGCTTAAAGAGCAATCCTGTGGAACACATTATGCTATTTAGGCGAGGTACAACTGTATTATCTTCCAGAATAGCAATATTCAGAATTGCTGTTTGTGTGTTTTTGTTTAAATCTGCTATCCTGTTTCTTTCATTATAACTGAGTCGACGGCGAGTGGGCAGCAATATAAATTTGAACTAATAAATAAATAAATAACTTCACCTTCCAGGTCATTTAGGTTGAAAGGTGAAGCAGACAGAAAAGTAAAAACAAAAACATAAGATGGAACAAGACAGATTCCCACCACTATTTTGAGATAATCTGTTTCATTTTAGATATTATTCATTGTGTTGCCACACCAGAAGGGTACGCAGCATTGGAATGCTGTTATATTCCAATTACTTTTCTGAAAAAATATTCCAAATGAACCAACAAACAAGCCAGCCAGTCAACCAGCCAGCCTACCTTGTTTTCCACATCTAAAAAGGAAAAACAATCAGCAAAAAGCAAGAGCATACTCACAAACTGAAAACAACTCCTGACACTTGGTTCAATGTTACTGCCACCAAAAGAGGCAACTTCACCCAACTGCCTTGGAATCTGGATAGAATCATGAAGGAGAAGGCCCAGATGACGCTGGTCACAGAATCCAGTGGGACTAGCTACCTGCTTAAAGAGATCTGGAGGCAGAAAACATAATATGAAAAGCCATTAAAGCAACAGGGATTAGGCATCCTTTTTTTTTTTTGGGGGGAGGGGGGAGGGGGTTCTTCAGAGATAAAAACAAACATTTGAAGATACCCATTAGGTTTTACTTCTTTCAAGTGTCTGTTTACAACATTAACTTGTCTGGCAATTCAGAGATGCAAACTTCACTAACACAAAATTCTGAAATAATGTTTATTATTTATTTACAATTGTGAAAATGCTCTAAGTCAGGGGTGACCAAACTATGGCCTGTGGGCCAGATCAAGCTCCCAATGCCAACTCTTCTGGCCTGCACCACCCTCATCATTCCCAGAAGGAAAACAAACAGGCATGTTTATTTCCACTTCCAGGAGTAATGAGGGCAGTGTAGGCCGGATAAATTGGCATCAGGGCCAGATCTGGCCCATGGGCCGTAGTTTGGGCACCCCTGCTCTAAGTTCTCAAGTCACTAAGTTTCCCCCCACAATGGTGCATGCAAAATACTCAGGGAGCTTTTGTGTTTTGATCTGCTGATTTTCATGTTGGAAAAATTACCAGTAGTTAGTATTTCGAAACAGTCAGAATTCAATAGTATAACTGAAACAGAGGGTGGGAGGCCATATCTGTTAGGTAACCTTGCTGCCTATATGAAAAATCAGTATACTTATGGCAGTTAATTGTGCCATAAGAAAATTTTAATTTGTTGTGCACCTGTTGTACTGAATGCATTTCAGAGATTACAGTCGAAGTTTGCAATAGTGACAAACCAAACTTGAGTAAAGCTGAAATATTTATGTGGCAATATGTTTGCTTATTTTCCCAAAGTATTTAAAAGAAATATCAGCAGTATATAAATATTTCACTTAATAGCACAAAAGTTCACATCTTGTACACAAGTTGATTTTATTTTACTTCTACTTAATTAGCTTATTAAAGAAACACCATTTACAGCAAAGTCTGATATCAGTGTACCTATATTAAATAATTTTGCACTGCCAAGTCATTTCACACTTATACTCCTGCCACGGTTTTCTAGTTATAAAACACTTGGAAATAGTATCCAACACCCTTCTTCTGGGGCCACTCTGGGACTGTGAAGCTGTTAAGTAAGTAAGCACTTACAGACTTTTCATGTTTTGCCTATTATTTAGGAACAAGTCTTTACACAAATAATAACTAGTAGATATGTCACATAGTTTATCACAATACCTAGGACACTCCTTATTTTTTGAAGGCCCTCTGAAAAATATATTTTTATGGGTTAGTCTCATGATCCAAAAATGTGGGCAATATCAACTGTGCTGAGGACCACTTCCCGATTTTCCAGCAGTTCAACAGTCTCAATTCCTGATTGGTATACTTGATTTTAATTATTTTTAAGAATTTCAATTATCTGATAGCCATGTGTCATATCTGATTTGACTTGGAATCTTGCATTGAGCAAGGGAGTTGGACTTGATGATCTAAAACTCTCATCTCAGTTATTCTGTTGTTGTTGTTTAGTCGCAGAGTCGATTCCGACACTTTGCGACCCCATGGACCACTGTCCGCCAGGAACTTCTGTACTCCACCATCCTCCTCAACTCGCTCAACTTTGTGCCCATTGTGTCTACAATACCATCTAGCGATCTCATTTTTGCCCACCCCCTTCTTATTTTTGTTTTCCTCGCTGTCCAGGGGACTCTCAAAACTCTCCTCCAGCACCATATCTCAAAGGCATCTATTCTTCTGCGCTCAGCTTTCCTAATGGTCCAGCTCTCACAACCATACATTGCGACCGGGAATACCATTGCTTTGACTATACGAATTTTTGTTTGCAATGTGATGTCTCTACTTTTCACCAGGTTTCTCATCGCTTGCCTCCCAAGAATCACTCGCCTTTTTATTTCGTGGCTGCAATCTCCATCTGGAGTGAGCTTTGATCCTAAGAAAGTAAAATCTGTCACTGCTTCTACTTCTTCCCCATCTATTTTCCAGGGACTGATAGGGCCTGTTGCCATTATCTTGGTTTTCTTTATATTGAGTCTCAAGCCAGCTTCTGCACTTTCTTCTTTCAACCTAATCAGGAGCTTTTTTAATTCCTCCTCACTTTCTGCCATTAGGGTGGTATCATCTGCATATCTCAAGTTGTTGATGTTTCTCCCAGCAATTTTGATCCCAAATTGTGATTCCTCCATCCCTGCATTGCACATTATGTGCTCTGTGTATAAGTTGAATAAGCAGTAGAATGCTGCTCTTTTACTTTTAAATACATATTGGGATCCTTTGGCTGGGGAGAATTTGTAGCTAGGCTTCCCAAATCCTAAGCCATTACTATTCACTGCACCACATGAGAAACAGATATCTTCAAGTGACCAGATCATGTTTGTAACTTTTATAAAAGGTTTGAGGAAGAGAAGGGATGCCAAGGGCACCTCAAAACAATATTGTTTTCCTCATCCCTTAGAGTGAACATGAGGCCCATTTAAAATTGCTTTTGATTTTTTTTGTGGGGAATAGGGTGATGGGGGGAATATTTGTGAATCTCAGAGGCACATTTGAGCCACAGGACCAATGTTGGGCATGAGCCGGTCTGCACCTGATTGCCCGTACCAGTAGCAAAACTGGCTGGCCATTCCCACCTCCCCACCCCACCTACCTCCTCCTCTTCAGAGGGGGCTGGCTTCATCTCCCCCTTAATCCAAGGCTTTCCCGGGGCTCTGTTTCAACCAGAAGTGCCTTCCCAGCCCCTCTGGAGTGGTTGGGGAGGAGCTTTGGGCTGAAACAGAGCCCCACGAAAGCCTTGGAGGAAGGGGGAGATGGCTTCAGAGGTTCACTATAGAGCAGTGAAAATAGAAGAGGCTTCTATATTAATAGTTCTATAGTGAAGAGCAGTCATGTGGCCAACAGGCCACACCCACCCAGTCACATGGCCACACCCACAGTGTGGTAGGAAATTTTTGTTGATGCCCACCACTGCACAGGATGCCATATGCTGCTCATAGGCCATATGTTTACAAGTTTATTGAAGTACCCAGGATTCTTTGTACTCAACATTTCTCAAATTGGTAAAGATTTGAACAACATGTATTTTGCAAAGACAGCATGTAAATCTATCTGAAGCTTTCACAGCTTCAGCTGTTTTCCAAGTCAGCACTGCTTTAGCAGTGGATTTCCTGGTTCTGTAGGAAACTGGTATTGATGTCTTTTAGGATTCCCTGCAACTGTACAGCATTGTGGTCCTATCATTCCGAAGAATATGTAGATTTTTGTCCAGAATCAATATACATTGAAAACATCATGTAATACGTGCTGCTTATGAAAAAAAAAACATGCTGTTGTCTGTAATAATCTACAAAATATGAAATATGACTTACATCTGTATTTATCTTCCAGGTGTGCTTTACACAGGGAGATTATACCAGTTTTAAAAGACAGGACCCGGATTTTTCCTGTTCGGCCCCTGTTGATATTAAATTAAAGCAAACTGATTAAATGATAATATACAGATAATTAACAGTTACTCTGTATAATTGTAATAAGAAAGATGTAAGAAGCTAAGAAAAACCCAAGAAAACAGGGAAACTCAATTCATAAACCATATGAAAAAAGAAAAAACACAACAATGATCTATAGAGTGGCTGCAATCCCGTTGTGAAACTTAAAGGTGCTAAAAAGTAATGATGTTACTGGCAAGGGCGGGGAGGATGATTTTTTTGTAATTAAAAACTTCCTACCCTCATTCTATGGCTTTTTGACTTCTGTGTAATCCTTTTTATCACATGGAAGCTATGAGACTCGTGGGGATAGAAAGAAGTCTTCAATTGCTGAAAATTGCTACTGCCAGATAATGCTACCAAAAAAGAGAGTTTTTTCAGTACTTTTTCCTCCTTCCTTGCTGTGGCTGCTGTGACTTCTACACCACAAAAGGATTATGCAAGAGTCAGAAAAGCTGTGGGATGGAAGCAGAAGTTTTTAATTGCCAAAAATCATCCCATCAATATATCATCATCCTTCCGCATAAGTTATACAACAAGATTTTAGCTGGTAACTAAAAACTTATTAAAGGTAAAGGTCTCCTTTGCTTGTTAGCCAGTTGTATCTGACTCTAGGGAACTGTGCTCATTTCCATTTACAACCAAAGACCCAGCACTGTCTGCATCTGCAGACGTTTCCATGGTCATGTAGTAGGCATGACTAGATGCTGAAGTGCACGGAATACTGTTATCTTTTCCCCCAAAGTGGTACCTATTTATCTACTACTAGGTTGACAGGAGCTGGGACAGATGACAGGAGCTCACTCCATAGCACTTGGGTCTCAAACTGCTGACCTGCCAACCTTCTAGTCATCAAGTTCAGTGTCTTAACCACTAAGTCACCACAATCCCTAACTAAAAGCTTAGGTAGCTATAATTAGGATAACCAATGTCTGAAACTGTCTTCATACTACAATAGTCAAAATATGTTCAGAATTTTTTTATTTCTATATAAGTGACCCCCCCCCCCCAGTTACATACAGCCCTTTTGGACAGAGAGCCACATAGGGTGATAAACAAGCATATTTAAAACAGCCATATAAATATAAACAAGATAAATTAAATACATAATAAAAATGAACAAATTGATGTACTACATGCTACCTATGTAAATATTTCATTATGTTTTATGTCAAAATGGAAATCTTACCCAGATCTCCTTCGCTGACCAGTTTTGTATACTGTAGTTCAGATGCAGATACACAAGGTAACAGCTAATTCTACTCAATGAATGTATTATTTTTTAAATAAAATTAAGAATAGTCCAGTAGGATCAGATGACAGGTTCATTTAATCTAGCTTTCTGCAGTAGCCAAGAAGCTTCAAAACATGCTATAAATGCTCTCTCATTGTTGCTTCCATCCACTGTTATTCAGTGGCATAATGCCTCTGTATCTGGATGCTGCATATAACCATCGTGGTCAAAGGCCATAAGAGCAGAAGAGCTCTTCCTATTTGGAGTAAGACTCTCATGGGGTTGGACCTACCTGTTTTTCTTACAACTTGCTTTGATGATTTAAATATTTTGTGGATGATTCCTTCTTCAAATGGAATAACGTATGGCACTATCAACTCAGATTATCATTTGGAATTAAGTACAAATTTATATTCATGGTTGGTAGAACTGAACAGTAACTTTAGAGTGACTGGATCTAGAAAGCAGCAAATCCAGAAGCTAAGTTATAGCTATTTCTTTTACTGTATCTACAAATAATAATAATAATTTCATATCAGAAATTATTCTGGGTTGAAAGGATTTTTGTGGAAGAAACTCTGCTCAGGGAACTCCCAAATGAGGCTCCTTTCATGTCCCCAAGAGCTGGGAGAAAGACAGGTGTTCAATCCGTCATGCAATATCCAGGTTTCAAACTGCCAACTTGCCAGCCTTCTAGCTAACAAGGTGAGCTTCTTAACCATTGAGCCACTGCAGCCCTTTACATCCAAATTAACCATCACAATTAACCAATAAATGATTACTTTACCACAACTGAGGCAAATATTGGTAATAAAAATGTTCTATTAGTTTTGTAGTGATAGAGAAGAATACTACTGGAGACATTAGTAGTTAATAGCGAAAATTTAGTTTACAATTATTCTCTTGATTAAATCTTCATGAAATATTTTTAGTGTCTGAAAAGCATTGTAGCCCTATGAATTGGGTCTATATTAAAGACCTTCCAACTAAAGATGCTGTTTATATGAAGTTGTTTCATATACACAATAGACAATTTTCATCATGCTGTGGTGATGGACTCTTGATGAAGATGGTAGTTTAAATCAGGCCAATACATGCAAAGAAGAAATTATAGAAGGAACTAACAAATAATGGCTTAGCAGAGAAAACATATACAGTAAAACCTCATATAACACTAAAACCTGGTTCCACAAGTCTTGGTGTTATATGATTTTTAGTGTTATCTGATCCTCTATGGGATCCATAGAGATACATTGTAACCACACAGGCTTTAGCGGTTGTTATCTGAAGCATCCCATAGGATCTTAATGTTATCTGATGCAATTCTTCCCCCCAGATTCCTTAATGTTATGTGATTTTAGTGTTATTCGATACTAATGTTATATGAGGTATTACTGTATGGAGAACATGACCCAAATAATATCTGGATGAAATCCTGTTGTTCAGTGTAATAAATTATGCGAGTAGGAACATTGACTCAGTCAGGATTTGGTGAATTAACTCCATAAGTTTAGTTGATTCAAATAGTCCACTCTATTTGAAATTTACCACACTAAAGCAAGAGGACTACAGGTAGTATTTAGAATTAGCATCCCTCACTTTTTTATTTCATAAATTCTAAAAACAAATCAGGTTTCCAAAGCTAACCAAGAGCTTTACTACGTCTTCCGTGTCTAGGACAGACATGAAACTGCCAAAATAAAGCCAATGAACCAGCTATACAAAGCCTTTAAGCCATTACAAGTGTATTAGATTTCTACTCTGACTACTACTAGGTTACTTTGCTTGTTCCCTTTAATCCAGTGTATCCCAACCTTTGGTTTTTGGATTTCAATTCCCAGAAGCCTAAGTCAATTCCCAAAAGAACTATTCAGCCAATCTACTGACTTGGACTTCTGGAAATTGATCTCTTAAAATCAAAGGTTGGTAAATACTGCTCTAATCCATTCCTTTTCACAGGACAAAAAGTCATTATTGTCAATTGTCACCAAAATCTATTCACATGTGCAATAAAAATTCAAAATACACATACGTGTCATAAACATTCAAAAGCCAGTTGAGGCACATATCTACACAGAGAGGGACATTGACTAGGTTATTGTGCTCTTGTTCCAATCGATCATAAATTGTAGTCAAGCAGTTGATTATCTGCAGTATATCCATTGACTGGTCATTCTGTTTGAGGTTGTGCTGGTCCAAGGCATCACAGGCAGCAGAGAGGCTCAAAAGATCCACTGTATAAACAATGAAAACAACAGAAGCAGCCTCAGTTTATGACACAATATGCAGTCATCTAAACATGCACACTGGATTAAGCAAGGACTAAAAACCTAGCATAATAGCTTGAGAACTTAGCTTTAATATGTCATTTTTACTATTTTCAACCAATAAATGCATTTTTCTTTATAGGTAATATACCATTTAGTACCATTAAATGGCTGAAATTCAAAAGTAACTAGAGTAGACCGGTGGCGGGCATCAGCAGGTTTGCACCAGTTCACCAGAACCAGTAGTAGAAATTTAGGTTGGCCCCGCCCATCCAAATTTTGAAGTAAAGTAGTCCTAATTTGGATGCAACGCAGGGCTTTCCCCCAGGCCATGCCCACCATACCACGCCCAGAGTGTGGTAGTAAAAATTATTGGGAGCCCACCACTGCCCATGACATAGGCTCTACCCACAGCATAGGCTCCACCCACAACATAGGCTCTGCCCACGGTGTGGTAGCGAAATTTTGTGCTGCCCACCATTGCATTAGACCAATTTAATCAGTGGGAATCTGATTAGTCAAATCCTCTGCATTTTCCACTTATTCAACAGGCATACTTTAGTTACAACTTACTGATAAGTAAATACTTCTTGACCAGTAACCATCAATTTATCAGATGTATCTACACTATCTCTTACCCAAATGTATTATCCAAATTGAAAATTCAATAATATAGTTTTAACATGGAACCTAAGGTCGAGTATTCACTTCTGAAATATTTCACTAGTGATTATTAAATGAGTCCCTTGACGATTAGCTAGCACTCTTAATGACATCAACTGCTTCCATTTTAAACTACAGTTCCTCAAAAAGCAAACTCTGTTGTCCTTCTTATCCTCCAAAAAATGGATGAACAACAGACTAAGATATTAGCACAGGTGACATTATAAATGTGTAAAAGCTTCCAGAATGGTAAAAATCTGACTCAACCATGAAGATGTTCTGCATGTAAAGACAAACTCTACCATAAAATTCCTGCAGCTACTTGAAAGAGGGCCAGTGTAAGAATCATACACACAATTATCCTGAATTAGTCAACATATTTTTACAGTTGCACAAATGTTCATGGCCCTTCTCTACAATGGCAGAATCAAACTGCAGAATCATGCTACTGTAGATTAAATTAAGCCACAATAGTAAGCTACCAATTTTGAATTAGGTACTGGTTACATTCCCAGGAACACAATGAGCACTTCAATAAGGAGTACTGCAAATGATGCCATTTCACTTACAGAAATATACATCAGCAATGGAATTCTGAACAATACTTTACAGTAGACACATCTACAGAATGCAAACTGTCAGTGAACTATACTACATTTCAATCCTATTTAGGTAATATTATAGCCAAGTGCAAAATTCTTCCCATTCCTATTGTTTTTAATCTATGTAAAATAGTTACTTTTGGCATAAAGCCTTCCTTCCTTCCTAGTAGAATGATTACTTTTGCCCACACAGACAATTAACAACTGAGATAAGAGTTGTTTGATTCCTCTTGTGGAACTCTCAATAAACAAGAAAACAACTTTTATCTGTAAAAATGCAAAGAAAATGTTCATTGCAAATCTGGTAATATAATATGGGAATAGGAGATAGCACTTTTTATTTTTACATTTTGCATAATTTATTAACTATGCTATAATGGCTAACTTTTCTCCAGTTTGTTAGTACGGTACCTTGTCATATGCACAGAATTTCAGTGTGCACAGTGCTCTGTATATGATCTATTAGGTATTAGTAGCAGTATTCAAGTTCAAAGAAATGAAATGCATAACTGATCCCATGAGGGTCATAGTAAGTTGCAAATTTTTAGCAATATTAAAATAATAGATAAAAGCTGATCCCAGAACTCTAAGCCAGTCATTTGAATTTGACCAATAACTATTCAAATGATCATTAAGGGTACAGTATATGTTAAAATTCTTACCTGGACTATTCTGCCGAAAATGCATTGCCTTAAATCACATCTATACTAAGCTTCACGTATTTTTCAATTTGTTCTCAAAATCCACTCAGTTATAAGGGTTTGATTTAAATAAACAGTTCTGATAACCTCCAGAAGTCTAACCACCCTTTTAAATGACTGGATGGTGCAACTTTGAATTCAGTATATATACTGAGTTCACAATACTGTATATTTGTCTACAGAGCACATTGAATCTGATTATATTCCTCAAGATCTGGAATTTTAGAAATAATTTGATCATTAGGAAGTCCATAATCAGAAATAGGTTTTGCTTTATAATAATTAAATATCAAAGAAAGACAATAAAAGAATGTAAGATTTTTTTCTTGAATTCAGCAACTGATATTAGACTGAAAGGAATTTATTTATTTTGATTTCTATTGCTGCCCCCTTGTCGAAGCAACTCTGGGCGGCTCACAACCATGATAAAAACATCCAAATATAAAAACATCCCTCAACAGTAAAACCACTACAATTCCTATTAAAAAAATTGGTGCACTATGAAAACATAATTGTTTATATGAGCAGAGTAAGAAGGGAATGATTTCTCTTCTCCACAGTCTCTTGTTCTCTTTTATCTATTCCACATACTGTATTTAGAAGCCTCTGGTGAGGCAATCTAGGGGGGCAGGGTTGTAGGGAGAGAAGAGAAAAAAACCCAAGAGATGTGTTAGGTAAGAAGTCTATTTACACAACAACGTATCTCCTCCATATTTTATTGTGAGGTATTTTGTTATTTTTACCAGCAGCTTTAGCTTTGAAAGAAGCCTTACAACTGAAAAGCAATGCCTATGAACCAATGTTTAATATAAGCAATACATACTTCAGCAGACTCCCCCCACCCCCAGTTCTTCAAACAATATTTTAAGCAAAAGACATAAACACAATATGGTATTAACTATTTTCTTTTAAAATGTGTATAATACTCACAACAAAGAGCTTTCTGTAATCTTCGAAGCTTCATGGCAGTTCTGTATGCCGAGAATCTTACATTGTTCAAGTCAGCTAAAAGATGGACAACAAAGAGGAGAAGAAATCAATGATTACATCAATGTTTTCCAACTTTTGTTTTGGACTTCACTTCACAGAAGCCTAAATCAATTCCCTAAAGCACTGATCAGCCCATGTACTGACTTAGGCTTCTGGGAATTGAAGTTCCCATGTGGGGCATGTGCCCACTTTGGGAACCACTGGATTACATAATCAAGCTAGCATTCTCAATAAACCTAAAAATTAAAGACTGGAAAATTTAAACTGGGAAATTATTTAATTTACTGTCAAACCTCGCATAAAGAGCGCCTCGCTTAAAGAGTAACTCGCTTAAAGAGCAGAATTTTCTCTGAATGTTCGCTTTGCTTAACAACTAAAACCAACCAAAAACTCGCTTAACAAATAAATCAGGGTTAGCAATCCCTCCTACCAGAAGTCACAATTGGTCACTTACAATGGTGTTTCACTTAAAGAGCAAACTTGCTTAAAGAGCAATCCTGTGGAACATATTATGATCTTTAAGTGAGGTACAACTGTAATTTAATAATAATAATTTCGTGTCAGAGATTACTCTGGGTTGAAAAGATCTTTAGGGGACACCTGAATGAGGCTCCTTTCATGTCCCAAAGTGCAGCTCTCAGGTATCACAACCCAACCTTCCAGACTCCAGCTCAGCACCTTAACCACAAAGCCCCCAGGGAAATTGAAAACAAACAAAACCTACTAATACCACTGTGCTCTCATGTAGTTTGTTTCATACATAAAGCGTACAATATCTTCTCAGATGGGATCCGACCAGAAGAACTCTATGGGAACTACTTCCCAAGCAAACATATCTCGGGTGGAATCCAGGAAACAAATCTTAATTATAAATCCACTGAATCAACAGAATTTACAAGTGTGTTGACTCACCAAATCACCAGCAATTCAATGAGTTTAATCTAGTTGCAACCTACTGTTATATTTTAGCCACTGGATTGTTCTGAAAGTCTCATTGACTTCAAAGGGGAATAGCAAGGATTTATTTAATATTTCAACACTGGAATCCAGTAGGATTTAACAGTTTAAACCTTAGCCAGAGGGTGCACCAAAATGGCACTCTGTGCTATTGGAAGACTATTTAAACTGTATTCCAAAATCAATATTATTGTAATACATTTTTAAATGAATTGAAGAGGCATAAAATCTGTACAAGCTTGATTTTAATTTAGTTTTGCTTAAGCATACACGTAACAAAAATCTGAAAACTATAATAAAGGTTGTTACAATATTGAAATATGATGTACTTTTTTGCTTTTTTGATTGGTCTGCTAAAGTAATGGGTGCCCAGTGTGATGCAGCAAATAGCATGCCAGACTAAGACTCAGACAACTTAGCTGCTACTCAATCATGAAAATTCACTGGGGGATAAAGCTCCTCTCTAAATATCTCACTTACCTTGTAAACCCAACTACAACTTAGATGTGATTTGACACACAGTACATAAACACACAATAAAAGTATTAGCAATGTATAAATTTTAGAAATTTTTATGCCTTTCCATGCTTCCTTTATTATTTGAATCATTAAGTTGCAATCAATTAAAAAGTTGTAATCCTCCCCCCTGCCCATTCTTGCTTCAAAAGAGTGAGGCTGCTTTGGTAGAATGTTTAGAAAACTACAGAGAACCTAAAACTGAGACAATAGATCGTGTATGTGAGAACCAAACCACATAATACAACAGAGAACAGTAGAGCTTTATAAAGTGCTGACCCCTGATGTCACTTTCACCTAATTCTGTGTTCTTTCTTGCCAACATTCAATCTCTTTCAAGCCTACCAGTTAATTTTGTATAATCACTTGCATTTTATACCTTTTCTTTGAAGCTACATTGAATAGGCATAAAATAGGATCTCTTCCAATTAAAAGAAATTCACATTTTCTTATTTCCATGGAAAAACAAAATAAAAACACTATGCTTTTGCAAAGTGAGGCAACTTTTTGCTATCTCCCTATTCCTGTGTTAGAAGTAGGGGAAATTCTATAATGATAGAAGTGGCAGAAAGACAATTATTTAGATTGTTTAACAGGAATGTTATGGGTTGTAATTAAGAAGATGCATATCAATTGTTGTTTCTTTGTTGCTTATAACAGCTTGTTCCTGCATACTAAGTGGCTTCTCATATGGAAAGGTGATTAGGGAGTACATAGTGTGCTAGAATGTGGACAACAAAATCTTTTCAAAAACTGAAAGATAAAAACATTGCATATGTCAGAGACACCACAAAAGGTATCTTTACAAAAAATGAAGAGAAAAGCTAGGGTGCAAATTATCCTTGTTGGGATTTATTAGGGAGAAAAGGAAATAACATAAAACAAGGGTTGCAACCTTTTGAAGTTGAGGGACAGGTTCCGCTCCCTCAGATGGTGGTCCAGCTGCCACTGGAATCAGACATGGACTCATTTACGGCTGTTGTAAATGCAATTACAACAGCCATAAATTAGTCCCCAGCTGATTCTGGTGTGGCAGCTGGAATGAGGGTGCGGGGCAGTTGATTTGGCCTACAGGCTGGATCTGGCCCATGGGCTGTAGGTTGCCTATCCCTGACATAAAAGGTTACCTGAGACCTAGTTATCTGTTCTAGGCAACATACTTAGAGGGAAAACCTGCCCACATCACCGTGTCATTTCACTCAAGCAATCAATGATAATATAAAGAGGAAAGGCTGCAGCTCTTTATCTCGGTGATATGTGTGAGCAGGAACCTAGATTCTCTGGCATTTTGCTAACATGCAGAGTCTATGCACAAGGAAGCACTTCTTCTCTACAGACTCATCACAGAATAATCAATGAATGTACAGTATAAAAAAAGCAGTGCTACAGAAGGCCGAGCTAGCTCCTCTTCTTTAAGTTTACTACTAAACCAAGACACTATCAACATCTCAAGAGGGCTCTGGGGGTGGTAGCTGCTTTTTTTTTATTTTGTTTACTTTTATTCATCACCACCACCATGTTTATTATGTAGGAGAATAAAATCCTCCACACATAAATGGGGGTTAATTGCTGTGAGATGTCCACTGCACTGTCTGGTCCACCTTTTCTGGATCAGTTTCAGCTGCCATCATTGTAAGAACTCTCCAGCATGCTTGTCAGCTGTAGGGCCATCACCTCTTTACTAGACTCTTATCTATCCTGGTTAGTTAAAGCTCCCAGTGAGGATGGGATGGGTTCAGGTGATCGTCAATGTCTCTTTGTGGGAGGGTATTCTTTCAGCCCAACTGAAGGAGATGGCCATTTGGCATGGCTCTCCCTTTTTAGGAGTGTGTGCATAATCTGGGCATGCTACTTCACCAGGCTCTGACAATCGAACATCAGATATCATCTGTGTTCAAGTCCGCCCTCCATCATTGTCCAGCTTTGCCCACTCCTGGATAGGAAATCCTTGATAACGCTGACCTGCTAATCTCTGAGATTGATGACTGCAAAGCTCTCTGAGATTGATGACTGCAATTCCAGTCTCCCAGTATCAATGTGATTTATTTTTTAAGAAAATATGCAAAGGAGTACCTGCCCCAAAACATAAGTTTGCTTTCTTTCATATTTCAATATAATAGAATATGCTGTCAAGTTTTAAAATTTTGTATATACAGAGTGCTAAAATAATTAATGTGAATGCAAAAACTGTAACCTTGAAAACACACACTATGCTTCACAAAACAAGGTTGCAGCAGCAGTGTGCTAAAAGTCAGCTAACTCTCCATCCATCAGCTAGCTCTCCATCCATCCAAGCCTTACAGGGAAAGTGAGGTCAATGTAAGCCAAGGGTTCCCAACTTAAGGCCTGTGGGCTGGATCAACCTGTGGCACCATTTCATGTGCCCCCCGCCCCTCCAAGGGCATCTGAGAAACAAAAATGGCCACCCCTTTGAAGCTTTTGCAACAAAATGGCTGCCCCCCATTGTGCAGGCAGGGCAAAATGGCCATCCAGCCCTTGAAGCTGACTGAGAGAGCGTGACCCAGGCCCCAGCTTGAAAAGGGGTTGGGAACCCCTTATGTAGAGTAATATTGCCTTGCAAAGTAACTTACTTGATACACTAAAGAATCTCTTTCCTAGCAACCTAACACTTGAGCATAAACAGAGAAACATTGATAAGGAAAATGAAAATATGAAATTGAAAGAAAAATAAGGCGATAGACTATGAAATTCTAGAGTACTGAAATACAAGTACAGTAATACCTTGCATAACGCTAAGACTTGGTTCCACAAGTCTTGGTGTTATCTGGTTTTTAGTGTTATCCGATGCATGTTAAAATCCTATGGGATGGATCAGATAACGTTAAAGCTCCATAGAGATACATTGTAACTGCACAGGCTTTAGCGGCTGTTATCCGATCCATCCCATTGGACCTTAACGTTATTCGATCCAATTCTCCTCCCCAGATTACTTAACGTTATGCGATTTTAGCGTTATCCGAGGTAAACGTTATCCGAGGTAATACTGTACAGCAAATTGGTACCTCATCAAATTGTTTCACCAAGAATTTATGCTACTAGTGTTTTGCTGTAAGTATTCAAAGGACCTACTCAAAGTACAAACAGTGCACAGAGATTATTGCTTAATTGCCATGCAAGTTGACAATATTGCCTAGTGAGGAAAAAGGATACAGACAAATGTCCCTGCATGAAATTACTATCAGTATTCAGACTTTTTTAATAAAAAAATTACATGGTCTCTTTAACATTTTTAGAAACCCTAAACAAGCTGTCATCCTAAACAAACTTTTATCCTATAGATTAATTCATAAGAGTAACCACCATTATGTGTAACAGGAGTTACTCAAGATGCTGGATCTGTCTGAGTTTTAAAGGGAGATCCCTCTGTAACTTCTGAATGTTTTATGTGATATGCTTCCCCTATAGCAGCCATTTTGTGGTGTTGCACATATGTTTTCAAATTCCTTAATGTGGCCCCGAAAGGCTGAATATGATATCATATATCATAAGATACTTTTGAATACAGACGAATGAATGGGCTAAAATATGCACCAAATTACCAGCTCCACCCACTGAGTTGCTTCCCTGCACTGTAGTCACAGATTCTTTCTATTTGGAGAAGGCAAAGAATGAAAGTTTTTAGATATGCAGGTTTGATTCATTATTTTAAAATAAAATTTTAAAGTTACATCACATGATACAACAGGATTGTAAAAAGCTCCAGACTTCAAATATTATATATTTCATGTCCTTCCATTTCACATACCCCTTTCACTATATTTTTTTCTCCCTATCCACTCCATTCTATACTGTATTTTTGCCAAACAGCCTGAGGTGGAAAAGAAATGCCAAGAGAGATCTGCCCTGAGATAATCCTTTTCTCCTCCCATACATTTTTTAAAAGTAGCAAAATAGCCTTATATCATTGTTAAGATGTCAAGATGTCAAGCATCAGATTATTTGAAATGTAGTTTTTATACCATGCATCTTAAAGCTCAGTTAAGAAAACTATTATGGTTAATATGATGCTATTAACTTTCAGCACATATTTCTAATATACCTGCTGCTAGACTTTCATCCATATTTCTAATAATCTGCTCATTAATTTATTGTTCTGAGGTTGTTCTTTCTGCCAAATCTGCTTTACTGACAGCCCCCAACTTGAGTTTCCTTTGAAATAAAATGGTATTTAAACAAAGACTGTTAATCTATCCTGAAAGCAAATTAATAAAGTATTTGTTTGGCAATGCACACTTTCATTGACCAAACTTGTAGAAGATAACTATTTTAACTCTGAAAAGAGTAAAGACTGAAGAAAAAAGTAAAATGTCCATATTACAAATGAGACTATGAAGTGACTAACAGAGATTAGCATATAAATAACATTTACTGAAAGAAAAAAAACATGCAAATGCTCTTTAAGTAATAAAAATGGATAGTGTTAGGAAAAGTATAATACTTCATATGGAATGCAATTAGTTTGCATATCTAGATTATTAATACATTTATCTGCCCCTAAAAGCATGTTCACCCTTCTGATCTGTTTAATTCAGGAATTCTCAACCTATGGCCTACGGGCCGGATCCAGCCCACATCACCAAATCAGCTGGCATGCGCCCTCGTTCCAGCCACTGCTTCCGCCCCAGTCCACCCCTATAACTGTCTGAGGGAGCGTGACCCAGCTCCTGGCTTTAAAAAGTTGAGAACCCCTGGTTTAATTAATCTACTTATCCCCATCTTCTTCTCTATTACATTAAACTAATGTCTTTCATTCACAATATAATACGTTCTCTCCTCTTCTAGAGCTCTTATTTATATGTTTGACTGCATTTCTCAATTTTCTCCTCATCTGCATTTTAAGTGAACCACATTTAGTTACAAATACTGTATTCTAAACTCAGATGTTCCTCCTGCATAAAATATGTTGATCTAAATAAGGTTAGGCAACACAAATCATGCAGCAAAATCACTTTGATAATACTGTATTCTTAGTTTGAAAACTTATAAAGATATATAGATAAAGGAATTTCCTTGATCCAAACATGACTGAAAAAGAATCCTTGTCAAAGTTTTTAAACTTGGAAAACATTGTTTTCACACTGTTCTCACTATCACTATGGAACGGTCTCTGGTGTCCCACCATTTGACCCAATCAGCTCCAGTGAGCAACAAACATTACTGTCAGAAGACATAATGTACATCACATTACAGAAAGCTATTTTATAATTTTAGATCAAGATACATAGGAGCTAAAAGTTTAAGGAAATATTCTAGAACAGTAGTCATAAATTATACTAAATGTCAAGAGTGTTACCACAGGAAACTTTTGGGTGGCAATGAACATGTTGACATTGAGCCAGACCACACTATCTTGCTTTGGTACTATGAAGCACCTACAGGAAGGCGTTTACAAAGCCCTTCACAAA
This sequence comes from Furcifer pardalis, assembly GCA_030440675.1. Lineage (NCBI taxonomy): Eukaryota > Metazoa > Chordata > Lepidosauria > Squamata > Chamaeleonidae > Furcifer > Furcifer pardalis. The sequence continues at coordinate 47,898,048 of CP126895.1, forward strand.
AATCTTGTATATTTCCTCGCACATGGGAATAAAATGGATACAAGTTGAGGAACAAAAGTAGTCATCTGATACTGTTGCATTTAATGGAATAACTGTCTCTGACAGGAGGCACTAGACAGCTGAACTGTATATTTTCACAGATGATGGATACCACATGAGCTCCAAGAATTGATAGCATGGCTATGATGACAAGCAGAAGAGGTATGTTTTAATGGAAAAGAATGTGCTCCCTCCACATAGCTTGCAAAATTCATTGCTGTTTTCCAAAACCACCCACTACATTTTTAAACAGTTTGGATGATGACAGTTGAGTGAACTGAGATATTGCTGCTCACAGGAAGACCAGTAAGTGCAGCAAGCTTACAGAGTCACACAAAATTTCCAATATCCCCCCTCACCATTTCACAAACTCGTTTGCCCCTTTGTATCAGAGAAAGCAGGAGTATCGGCAAATATCTAAGCCCCCAGATCAGGAGTGTATAACGATACTGTCCTTGGGGAAGGCACCCAATGTCAACATGGGAACCGATTTTATATAACCACCAAGCCCATAAGAGGAAAATCAAAATTACTCAATCTATCAGAAACCAAATTTCATTTTCGTATCTGTGTACCAGAGCAAAAAATCATAAGGATTAACATGTGTGACACAAAAAGGACTTTAATATTAACTTTTCATATAAAATAAAAAAACTCTTTAAGGTCTTCAGAACCAAATCCTTATTACCAGTTCTAACCCAAGGCAAAGAGAAGTACCATAAATACATTAAAATGTCTACCCAAGGATAAACTGGTTAGACTTGAACAGCTCAATTTATATGAAGTGTTATGCTGTAATAGACACACCTGGAGCAAAAATATTTTTTCTTTCTTATTCTGCTCCACTATACTATGAGCAGGTTTCCTTACACAAGATGAAACAAAAATCCTTTAAAAACTCCTCTCTCTGCGTCACAGACATTTGTGTGCACCAGTTAAACAGGAAGGGGATTGTTGTTAAACTCGCAAGACATTTTGTCTTGTGTGAAATAATTTGTTTGCTTTTAAAACTATTTCAGTATCTATCTTCTCATACTGAATTTTATTCACATTAATGATCTATGTTGAAAAAGAAATTACTTATTTGAAATGACTTCTACACATTCACACTAATAGATCTATATTAATGTAGAGCCACCCTTTTTCAATATCACTGGATCCATCCCCTGCAGAGCATATTCTATCTTTCTCTCATTTATAAATTTCTGAGTTTTAAAAAATTGTGTCAGAAGCACACACAAGTGATTTCTGGGTTGAAAGGATTTTTGCTGGAGAAACTCTGCTCAGGGGATGGCTGAATGAGGTCCCTTTCATGTCCCCAAGATCTTTTCCTACCGAAGTGATCCTTATTTATCTACAGTCATACCTCGCAGAATAAATTTAATGCATTCTGAGAGGTTGCTTTCTATGCGAAAAATTCGCTATGCAAGTTTGACTTTTCCCTATGGAAAAACTCGCATAACAAGCGTTTCTATGGGGAAAACTCGCATAGCGAAAAAAGTTCGTTATGCGAGTTTCCCCCATAGAAACGCTTGTTATGCGAGTTTTTCCATAGGGAAAAGTCCAACTCGCATAGCGAAAAATTCGTTATGCGAATCAGACCGCTTAGAGAAAAACTTGCTCATTATGTGAGTTTTTCGCTAAGTGAAACGCTCATTATGAGAGGTTTGACTATACTTGCAATTTCTTGCTTTTAAACTGCTAGGTTGGCAGGAGCTGGGACAGAGATGGGAGCTCATTCCATCATGCAGTACTCGAGTCTTGAACTGCCGTCTTGCTGAACTTCCAGCGAACAAGGTGAACTTCTTAACCTCTGAGCCACTACAGTCCTTTATAAATTTCTAATGACACAGTAGCAAAAGTTTGGGATCCAGAAATATCAATGATAGTGCAACACGGCAGTCATGAGAATAAGCAGAAGACCACTTAGACTTCTGCAAATTTGTTATCCTACAAGTGACAGATGTTCCTTACAGAGCAGGGATTGCCAAACTACCGCTCATTGGCTGGATCGGGCCCGTGGTGCCTAATAATCTGGCCTGTGCTGCCTCCCTGCTCTGAGAAGTGGAAGTTAAATGCACATGTGCAAAACACTGCGGAAATTCAACTGCGGCTGTTGTAAATGCATTTATGGCAGCTGCGGGTGCATTTATGACAGCATTTTCCACATGTGTGGGCACGTTTTACTTCTGCTTATGGTGGGAGGAACCACGTGACCAGCCCCAACTCAATCATATGACCAGCCCATGGCCCAAAAAGTTTGGCCACCCCTGTTATAGAGATATGGTCAGTGATGGACTGCAAAAAATTTTTACTACCACTCTGTGGGCGTGGTATGGTGGGCGTGGTCAGGGGGAAAGCCCTGCATTGCACCCAAATTAGGACTACAGTAATACCTCGGATAACGTTTACCTCAGATAACGCTAAAATCGCATAACGTTAAGTAATCTGGGGAGGAGAATTGGATCAAATAACGTTAAGGTCCTATGGGATGGATCGGATAACATGTGCGGTTACAATGTATCTCTATGGAGCTTTAACGTTATCCGATCCATCCCATAGGATTTTAACATGGATCAGATAACACTGAAAACCGGATAACACCAAGACTTGTGGAACCGAGTCTTAGCGTTATCCAAAGTATTACTGTACTTTGTTTCAAAAGTTGGATGGGCAGGGCCAGACAGAATTTCTGCTACCGGTTCTGGTGAACTGGTGTGAACCTGCTGATGCCCGCCTCTGGATATGGTCCCTGGAAACAATTGAGAACCATTCCCTGCAGTTAGCTATCAGAAAGCATGAAACTTTGAGGGTGTCAATGGAACGAGAAGCCACTGCACCCCGAGAGAAGGGGCTTTTTCTTCCATCATTCTTATCCACAAATCATGGTACCCAAATCCTTTCCCTTTCCCTGACCTATGTTCCGTTGAATGTTTCTTTTCTGATTTTAGCTTGAACATGTTCCATCCTTTTTGAAATAAACAAAATACATTTATAATTTCTCTTTATTCCTTATAGTAACGTTAAACATACCTTTCTATTAATTGTAACTAGAAGCAGCCGAGTGTTATCTCTGGTTATGTTCTCATTCCCACTATGCTAAAAAGGGCCTCATTTTCAATTTTTACAAGTTGATTTATAGATAATATTTAATGTTGGTGAAATTAAACCAAATAGGTAAGAAATATTCAGCATTATGTTGGAGAAGTTGTCAGAAACAGATACTTATTTTCATATGTGGTGTGAGCATATATTGGAATTTTGGCAAATGTTTTTTAAAGAGATAAATGAAATACAGTAGCTAAATTTAGATGTATGCCTTAAAATAGCTGTTTTATCCATATAAAATAAGGTTCAATGTAACTAGTCAAGTAAAAAATTAATTTAAATGCATTAACAGCAGCAAGATTAATGATGGCTAGGAAGTAGAAAATACAGTATGGTTTTAAATAGAGTATGATTTTCAATTAGATGGATGGTAGAAAGAAATTTGAGTTACTGCTAATAAAGAAAAATACACTTGTGATGTTAAAGTTAAAAGGGAATTGTTGAAGTAGAATAGTTTTTAAAATAGTTTTTGAAGAGAATTTATAGATTATGTGTTATTAAAGGAGAAAGGCTCAACACCTTCACAAGGAACGAAGCAATTCTGGAAACAGAATTTGGTTTTTAAAAGATGTTGAAAATGGTTATGTAGGTTTTTGATCCTGGGAGGCGGAAGCCCTTTTTTAAAAATATTTTCCTGTAGAATTAGTTGCTTATAGGTTTTTTTTTAAAGTTTCATGTGTTTTTTATACTAACTATTTTTCAAAATAAAAAAATTAAAAATATAATAAAAAGCTTCCCTGAGAAGAGATGCCCTCTTATGACAAAAAATTAAGCATTTCTTAGTACAAAAGTCAAGTCTATCTAGAGACAAAGAAGCACACTAAAAATTATACTACAAGTTAAAAGGTTTTTTTAAAAAAAAAAAATCTTTCACACTTAATATGCCCTTTAAAATGCTTAGATGAATGCTGAAAATGACTGGAGGAAGAGAAATCTCACTGCTGAAATGAGACTGTGATTCCAGAGCTTCCTTCTTGCTGCTCAGCTGCTAACCAGCTAAAGTTTATAGTAGGAGTCCTCAACCTATATATATATATATATATTTATTTATTTGCATTTAATATCCCGCCCCAATCGGGCGAACCCGACTCTGGGCGGCTTACAGCATGGCTCATAATATATATGGCCTTAAAATTCATAAAATTCATAAAAAATTTAAAACATTGAACAGTGAAAACGGATAAAAACCCATAATAACAGCTACCAGATGGGGGCGGATGGCTGCTCTTAAATAAGCCAGGCTACACTCCCTCAGACATTTTTTGGGGCCGGATGGACATTTTGACCTTCCTCCATCACATGGCACTTTCTGGTGTGGTGGATGGAAGGGGAGAGAGCAGTGGTGGACATCAACAGGTTCACACCAGTTCGCCAGAACCATTAGCAGAAATTCTGGCTGGCCCCACCCATTCAAGTTTTAATTTTTATTTATTTATTTATTTATTTATTTATTTATTTATTTAGATTTATATTGCCGCCCACTCGCTGAGTAGTCCTAATTCAGGTGCAATGCAGGACTTTCCCCCTGGCTGCGCCCACCATACCACACTCACAGTGTGGTAGCAAATTTTTTGGGAGCCCACCACAGTGCGAGAGGCCACATAAAATGGTGCCACAGTCCACAGGTTGAGAATCTATGGTTTAGCTGCTCAACAGTGGGGGAAGGAGATTGAGGAAAATTGCCTTGAATTTCAGGGGCTAGGTCAGTGATGGCATACCTATGACACACGTGGCAGAGGGGGCACTCAGAGCCCTTTCTGTAGGTATTGCACCATTGCCCCAGTACAGAGTTTGCCCCGTCCCTCTGCCCAGCAGCTCAATGGTAGTGCTTCCTTCCTCCCCCGCGCACAACTTCCTCCTGCCCCTCTGCCCAGCAGCCCAATGGGATCACTTCCTCCCTTTCCCCAGCAGAGAGTTTCCCCCACCCATCTCCCTAGCAACCCAATGGAAGTGCTTCCTCTCGCCTGCCAGCACAGAATTTACCCCACTTCTCTATTTGGGCACTCGGTCTCAAAAAGGTTCGTCGTCACAGGGCTAGGTGAATACAGGCAGTAATATTCATCATGGTAACAATGCTATGTGAAAAGAGTCCTGTGCTTGGATATTTTAACAAGGCTCATACCTACTGGTTGATTCTTAATAAGATACATAATGTGCTTGTATCATAAAAGATAAAATATAGAAGAACTGAAAATCTCAAGCATTTAATGATTATAACCCATGAACTTCCCTCTTTTAACAGATGAGGTCTAAATTTAATTGCCAATTCCTAACTGAGCCAATCCATTGAATTGGTAGAATTTACATAAATGTTCATTTTTAAAATGCACTATTGTACTCTACTTTTGGAATAAAAATTGGATTGGTTTCTAATGAAACTTTTATTTTCATTGAAAATTAACTTCTTGATTTAAAAATAAAAATTATCCTGAATTATTTCACATGAATTCTATTACTCACCTAAAGACTGGTAGAGCTCTGTCATTTTAGGATGATCCCAACAGGTGGTTTGTGTTTCATGACTGTAAGACAAAGCAACATGGAATGCCTTCATTGTTCAGTTCATATTAATCTCAATACCTTTGAAATAAATATTACATTATTCCAGAATATATGATCACACAGATATACATTCCTATTATAGGTAAAATCTGGTAATATAATAAAGAACACATCATCTGACACAAGGCACAATCCTAACTAGCTAGGCTGACTGAGGAGAGGAAGAACTTCAGGTGGTCTAAAGGGAAAATAGCACAAGGAAAAACAAATTAAAAAACCCAAGTCCAGCACAATCACTGGTAGCAACCAGTCAGCAGCTAGTAGTCAACACAAGGGTTTAGCCCACCCTAAGGGCACCTGTGCCAGCACAAGGATCTTATGTCCTATCCAAACCCACCTGAATCATTCTTAATTTGGAGCTAGGATTGTGCTTATACTAAAAACCTTTTTTTGCAAAATAAAATTAATGTATTTTCCATGGTACCAGCATTATTCCACAATTGGTATATAACTCTTCTGTTTTCTAATAATTCATATATATCAGTGATGATGAACTTTGGCACTCCAGCTGTTCTTGGACTTCAATTCCCAGAAACCCAAGTCCCTGTGAATCCACACAAATAGGTTTACTGCACGTAAATGCAGTAAACCCATTCGGGACTTGTGCTTCTGGGACTTGTGCTTCTGGGAATTTAAGTCCAAGAACAGCTGGAGTGCCAGTAAACCCATTTGTGTGGATTCACAGGGACTTGGGCTTCTGGGAATTGAAATCCAAGAACAGCTGGAGTGCCAGTAAACCTATTCATGTGGATTCACAGGGAAATGAAGTCCAAGAACAGCTGGAATGTCAAGGTTCGCCATCACTGCCATATATTTTTAGTCAAATACAGTAATACCTCGGATAACATTTACCTTGGATAATGCTAAAATCGCATAACGTCAAGCAATCTGGGGTGGAGAATTGGATTGAATAACGTTAAGGTCCTATGGGATGGATCGGATAACAACCGCTAAAGTCTGTGCGGTTACAATGTATCTCTATGGAGCTTTAACGTTATCCAATCCATCCCATAGGATTTTAACATGGATCGGATAATGCTAAAAATCGGATAACACCAAGACTTGTGGAACCAGGTCTTAGCGTTATCCGAGGTATTACTGTACACAAATTCTCCAAGATTAATCCTGTACATCTCTAACGTTAACATGCATTTCACTAGGAAGAAAGTAAAACAAGTCCAAAAGCAATTTTGAGAAATATTAATGGTGGTAGCTTTTGATGGGAGAGAAGAGAGAAATTATTTGGCAGCTCCAGCTGTGATTCAACGTCAGTCAGAAAAAAATGGCAAGCAAACAAGCAACTGAGGATTGAACAAGACTGCAGATTCAATGTAATCTGTTGAGCAGACTGAGACTCAGTAATGTGCCAATTCCTCAAATGCATTTTTGGTAATGAAGTTCTCCATGCCTGCACACCATAATATGTTTCCTATAGGTTTAGCTCACTAAAAATGTAGAGGAGCTCTTTTAGCAAAAATTGATAATTAACTGATCGAGTAGATATAGTCTTCAATATGCATTATGTTAAGTCACAATTAATCATAGGAACATCAGGTCAGAAATAAAGAAAAAGCAATTGGAGTTGGGAGTCAATGGAGTGGATGTTGCATGAAAAGATCTGGGGATGGCTTGTATTTTCAAGGCCCCTGGGGATTGCCTATCCAATTTTAAACCAATTCTCTTACATTGCAATCCTATACACATTTATCTGAATGTAATTCACCTGTACTCAATGAAGTTTTCTAAGTAGTAGTTGTTGTTCAGTTGCACAGTTGACTCCAACCCTTAGTGACCCTGTGGACCATTGCCTGCCAGACAGCTCTGATCTCCACCATCCTCCTCAACCCGCCCAGCTCTGTGCCCATTGCGTCTACAATACCGTCTAGCCATCTCGTTTTCTGTTGCCCCCTTCTTCTTTTGCTCTCCACCTTTCCCAGCATCAAGGCTTTCTCAAGTGAATCCTCTCTTCTCATTTGATGTCCAAAGAACTTCATCTTCATATTTACTATTTGACCTTCTAAGGAGATGTCAGGGTTAATTTCTTCTAAGATTGACCTATTTGTTTACTTCACTGTCCAGGGACTCTCAAAACTTTCCTCCAACACCACATCTCAAAGGCATCTATTCTTCTGCAATCAGCTTTTCTTATTGTCCAGCTCTCACAACCATACATTACCACCAGGAATACCATTGATTTGACTAAGCGAATTTTTGTTTGCAAAGTGATGTCTCTACAGTACTTTTAACTATGTTCCCCAGGGTTCACATAGCTTGGCAGTCGCCTTTTTATAGACCTGTCACTATAGTTATAAGAATTTTGGAAGGATTGAAACTTTTTTTCTGGAAAAAAAATTAAATACATCTGTCAGGTTCACAAATGGCAATTTGATAACATATCTGCCAACCATAAACTCGCACTTCCTCTGATATTCTGCTTCTTTTAAAACTGAAAGACATAGGCTTGTTTGAAAAGTCACAAGTCCTTATCAAATTAAATCACATCTTTAATGGAATGAAATGTTTTACTTAATTATAGATATCTTAATAACAATAACAACAATAATTGGAAGCAAGTCAATTTTGACTTGTAGTGACCATTTCCAGGGTTTTCTAGGTAGAGAATCATAGATGTCATTTATCATTCCCTTCTTCTAGGAGCACCCATGGGCTGTGCATTTTGCCACACAATCTGGCTCTTGTCTCAGGAGGTATATTGGGGAATTGACCTGCCAGTCTCTAGTGCTGAGCTATCCAGCCAGCTTGCCATAACATGAACAAGTTACCAATGTATAATATATTGTTAGTATATTATTAAGAAATAGCATATTTAGAAGACATTTGAGAAAACATTTATCCATTTTACATATGGGGAAACTCAGGATTATATTAATATTCCTATCTATTAAATCCAGTCAGTGACTTGCATTTCCAGCAAAAGTTGGAATCTAACTGTTCCTAATAATCATAACTGGGTGCTTTCATGCCCGTTTTGACTCATGGCAACCCTTCCAGAAGGGTTACATAGATGTGGGTTAATCATTACTTAAACATACTGTTCCTTCATTCTTTCCCAATACACATCGTTCTTTCTATCTACAGTATCTGTCTTTAATAAGACTTTAATCTCACAGCAGTTACAATGTTCCTGGTAAAGGTTACCCTTGCTAAAAAGCCAGTCGCATCTGACTCTAGGGTTCAGTGTCATCTCCAGTGATGGGATGTAACAGGTTCTCACCAGTTCGCCAGAACCGGTAGTAAATTTTCCCAGTGTCCCAGAGAACAGGTAGCAACTTTTGTGGGGAACCACCTTCAGGGCTTACCTTTTCACTGGTTCCCCCACTGTGCATGTGCACAAAGCACTTGGTGTGCATGCATATCTACAGTGCTTGGCGCGTATGCATGGCCTCCTTACTGTCCTCCTTGCTGTCCTTGTGTTTTGGGTGGGTGGGTGGGTTGAGGTGTGTGTGCTTACTTTTATTTTATTTTATTATTATTATTATTTTTCTTTGGCTCCACCCACAATGTCATGATGTCATGATGTTGGCTCCGCCCACACTGATGACATCACGGTGGGGTAGTAAAATTTTTGACATCCCACCACTGGTCATCTCTGTTTATAACCAAAGAGTCAGTGCTGTTTGTGTCTGCAGATGTTTCTATGGACATGTGGCAGGCATGCCTCAACACCAGAGTGCATGGAATGCTGTTTACCTTCCCACCAAAGTGGTCCCTATTTATCTAATTGCAATTTTTTGCTTTCAAACTGTTAGGTTGGCAGGAGCTGGGACAGAGACAGGAGTTCACTCGATCATGCAGTTCCCAGGAATCGAACTCTGACCTTCCAGTCAGTGAGCTCAGTGTCTTAACCATTTGAGCCACCGCAGTCACATTAAATGTTCCTGAGCATTCCACAAAAGTACTGTACAGGAAATCAGCCAATGGCTAGAAGCATTGGACTCTTTCAGTTCTTCAACTAAAATGTTGACATCTCTACTGAGAACTGCAGTGGTGAGATAATTCATTTTAATTTTTGTGTGTGTATTTATTCATTACACATTTGTATCTATGGAAATTAGCACAGCTTATCTTTTGGTGGTGTTAGGGATACAGACATAAATACCTATTGTTTCAACTGCACTCTTAATCCATCTGTTCAAAACGAAACTATATTCCAAATTTAGATCCATGACTAAATATTCTGTGGGAACTGATAGGCTCACAGCTCATCCCCAAGCTAGATGTTATACACAGATGTGTGCAACAGCGATCAACTGACCTCTTATGAAGGCGTGCAGGCAGTTTCTCATGATGGGACCAGTACTGGAAGTGTGGAACATGGGAGGAACCTTTTTTCTGCTTTTGCACCAAATGTTTTGGAAACTACATAGGCACAGCAAGGCTTTCAGAGCCTTGACACATCCCTACTGTCATCTATTCACAGAGGAAGAAGGGTTTCCCCCTTCAAATGTGTTGCTAAGCTACTCTTGCCTATGAGCAATGAGTATTCTGAGGTTAAAATCCATTTCTATATCTCTTCAGTTACAAAAGTTCAACAACATATGTCTGATCAGAGCAAAAGTCTAGCTAGCCCAGGATTTTGTTCCAACAGTGACTAACTGACACCTGTGTGAAGACTCTTAACCAGAACATGCAGAAGTACCTTTCCAACTATGATCCTGTTTCTAACGGACGAAGACAACATCTCTATTCAAAACCTCTAAATCCACATCCAGGATGCAGCAACAGAGTGGTGCAAATCAGCCCTAAGCGATCCTTCAACTTTATTCACTTGGGAAGTTTGCAAAGGAATATCAAGTATGTAATTACAGACCTCTCCAAAATAAGGAATTCAAACAATCATGTTATCTCACTGCTAGGAAAATTGGTAAGTGCATTTGGTCAAAATGCTTATACTGTAATACCTCGGGTAACGTTTTCCTTGGATAACGCTAAAATCGCATAACGTTAAGTAATCTGGGGAGGAGAATTAGATCAAATAACGTTACGGTCCTATGGCAGGGGTCTGCAAACTTGGCTCTCCAGGTGTTCTTGGACTTCAATTCCCAGAAGCCCAAGTCAGCACTCCTGCTGATCAAGGCTTCTGGGAACTGAAGTCCAAGAACAGCTGGAGAGCCAAGTTTGCTGACCACTGTCCTATGGGATGGATCGGATAACAACCGCTGAAGGCTGTGCAGTTACAATGTACAGTAATACCTCATATAACATTAGTATCGAATAACACTAAAATCGCATAACATTAAGCAATCTGGGGGAAAGAATTGCATCGGATAACATTAAGATCCTATGGGATGCATCAGATAACAACCGCTAAAGCCTGTGTGGTTACAATGTATCTCTATGGATCCCATAGGATTTTAACATGCATCAGATAACACTAAAAATCGTATAACATCAAGACTTGTGGAACCAGGTTTTAGTGTTATATGAGGTTTGACTGTATCTCTATGGAGCTTTAACGTTATCTGATCCATCCCATAGGATTTTAACATGGATCGGATAACACTAAAAATCGGATAACACCAAGACTTGTGGAACCAAGTCTTAGCGTTATCCGAGGTATTACTGTACTTCCTCTTTGAAAGTTTCCATTCAACATAGGACATTTGAGGAAAGAGGAGTTAATGTACAGATTCTCAACCTGTGCCCTGTGGGCCAAATGTGGCCCATGGCACTATTTCATGTGGCCCATCACTGCCTCCAACACCCCTGGAAGTGCCATATAGTGGAGGAAGGACAAGATGCCCGTCCAGCCCCTAAAGCTGTCTGAGGGAGCATGACCCAGGCCCCGGCTCAAAAAGGTTGAGAACTCCTGAGTTAATGGGTCAAAAATGCAGACTCTCCACAAATACATTTTCAGAACACTTGAATAGGGCTAACACACTGAGTCATTTAAAAAAAAAATCTGAGAACCTTCCAGTGATTTCAGAAAATCTATGCCAGTGTTTACCAATGGTCTGCTCTAAGTAGTTTTGTCTCAGGAAAGTACAAGTTCTGACTTGTATTAAAGTGAATGGAACACCTTCTTATCAAACCAGTATAATTATCAGGTGTGATACATAAGCTCTTTCTTGAAGAAGGGTATCAATTTTAGAAATTAATAATAATAATAATAATAATAATAATAATAATAATAATAATAATAATAATAATAATAATAATAATAATAATAATAATAATAATAAAAGAAACAGAAACCAAGCAGCAGAACTTCTCTTAGCCCAGGCATGAAGAGAACAACAACTGTCATTGCCGAGATTTCTGTGAAAGTTGAGTGAAAATGTAGAAAGCAAGAACAATTTTATTAGCATGTTATATTCAGAACATAATGCTGCAGCTACTTCATTCCATCAAAGGAAAACTATTCCTTCTCACTGAATTTTTTTAGCTGAGAAAGTTATCAACAATTCCACACACGAGTGCAGCTCAAGGAAAGGTTAGACTCCACCGAGACTTCCCTTCATAAGCTTCTTTGCCATTTTCAAAGGCCATTTAATTGTTTGCTTTGGGGGTACTTGAATGAAAAAGAAAGAGCACCACGTGAAATAATACAATACCAACTCAGCAATTCTGTGAATTCTCAACCACAGTGGGAAGCACAGTAGCATCTTTAATAGAACTGAAGAAATTTTAACTCAAGTGAGCAAATCTCTCTAAAGCATGCAGGCTTATTTCAAATAAGCATTATTATTTCAATAACAATGCTCTCCACAAAATGTGCAAATGGTGAGGTATATTAAAAGAATCTGTACTATGGACCATTTTCACTACATTTCCTACCTCCCCAGGTTCTTGGTTTTTAACTCTGTAAAATGTACTCAAATACTGTACTAAGAAGAAAGCATCAAAGCACAGTATGGGGAAAAGGACAAGTTTCCATAAATAAGTAGACTTAGACTCATCTAATTTTCCCATGGAAATGACTACTGAGGCTTTTTATGATATCTACAGAGTAGTTGGATTTCATACGGGGTGCATGCATACCATATACAGTTATTCAAAATATGTAAGATATTTTTCCTTATAGTTTTTGCTGCTGTTACATACAGCTTAACATGGTGAAGGACTTCAGCACATCAGTGAAGGACAAAGCAATGCAATTTAGAGGCCAGACTCCATTATGAGCTTGTACTCCTAGCACATTCACCCAAATTAGAATTGTTACTGCTGAGATACTAAACTAAGATGAATTTACCTACTTTAAAGCAGCTACTAGGAAGCAGTAGTAGCTGAAGATGCCATTGGTAGAAGAGCAACAGTGGTGACACTTAAATTAATTTTTGTTGCTACTGCACAGAAAGTGACAATGATAAACAGCTGCTGGATTGACAGCAAGGAGAACAAATAGAAGAAATCTTAGAAGAAATCAACCCTGACTGCTCCTTAAAAGGTCAAATAGTAAAGTTGAAGCTAAAGTACTTTGGGCATCAAATGTGAAGAGAGGATTCATTTGAGAAAGCTTTGATGCTGGGAAAGGTAGAGGCCAAAAATGAGATGGCTAGATGGTATTATAGACGCAATGGGCACAGAGCTGGGCGGGTTGAGAATGATGGAGGAGGACAGAGGTGCCTGGTGGGCAATGGTCCATAGGGTCGCAAAGGGTCAGAATCGACAATGCAACTGAACAACAACAAATTAAAACTCTATGATGAGATATTCCAGAATGAAAAAAGAGATAGTGCTGCCAGATGAAACATCAGCTACTCCAGGTCAGATCATCAGCCTTTGGGGAAGAACAAAGTACAATTACTCTTGCTACTAGAGTAGATTAAAGCTGAGGGGACATTTAGTAGTTGACATGTATGGAAGTGAAGGGAAAGTCTGATGCTGCAGGATACATACAATTGGAATATGGAATTTGATCAGTATGAATCAAGGTAAACTAGAAACCATAAAGCAAGAAATGAAACTTAAGTATTTCACTGCTATAAAGAGGACTAGGAGGGGATATTCTCAGTCAGACAACTATTGTACTGTACATAGTTTCTACTCTGAAATTATAAACCCAGAAGAAATGGAGTCGCTGTAGCAAAATGTAGCACAGGCAGTTAGGAACCATAATTCAAAGAATGCCTGAATAAGATCAACCAAACTCTATCAACATAACCATTATTTAAGTCTATGTTACAACTACCAATGCTAAAAACCATAAAAAAAGAAAGCTTTGATCATGCACCAAACCACACCTGGTTATAATCACATGAGAATGTAAGGAACAAATATTTCAAATATTGTTTGAAATTTTTGCCTGGGGAGAGAAATGAATCAGAAGTCAAAGAATTCTGAGAAGAAAACAATCTGATTATTACAAATACAGTCAAACCTCGCATAAAGAGCGTCTCGCTTAAAGAGTAACTCGCTTAAAGAGCAAGATTTTCTCTGAATGTTCGCTTCGCTTAACAAATAAAACCAACCAAAAACTCACTTAACAAATAAATTGGTGTTCGCAATTCCCCCCACAATTGGTCATTTACAATGGTGTTTCGCTTAAAGAGCAAACTTGCTTAAAGAGCAATCCTGTGGAACGCATTATGTTTGTTAAGCGAGGTACAACTGTACATGCTTCAAGCAATCAAACAGATGACTGTATATGTGAACATCACCAGATGGTCAATAGAAAATCAAATACAGTCATACCTTGCATAACAAATTTAATTCTTTCTGCGAGGCTGTTCGTTATACGAGCTTTTCTCTATGTGAAACAAACTCGGATAGCAAAAATTGCTATGGAAAAACTTGCATAACAAGCTTTTTAAGGGGGAAAACTCGCATAGCAATTTTTTTTCGTTATGCGAGTTTTCCATAGGGAAAGTCCAACTCGAGCCGGACTCGCATAGTGAATTTTTTTTCATTATGTGAGTTTTCCCCATAGAAACGCTCGCTATGCGAGTGTTTTCATAGGGAAAGCCTGACTCACATAGAGAAAAATTTCGTTATGTGAGTCAGACTGGTTAGCGAAAAACCCACTCATTCTGCGAGTTTTTCACTAAGTGAGTCACTTGTTAAGCGAAGTTTGATTGTACTGTAGATTGTGTAATTGGAAGCAGGATAAGGAGAAACTGTATTCTCTCTGTAAAAACAAGAGTGTTAGTTGATTGTGACACTGATTATATCCTACATTAGAGAAAAGCTGAAAAAGACCACTAAAAATACTGTAGTACCAAAATATAAAGCAAACATTCCAGGTGAATTTAAAGTCCACATAAGAAACAGATTTGCGTTACTAAACTCAAATGGCTGTGAACCAGAAGAATGGTCAACGGAAGCCAAAGATATTATTAAGGAGGAAGGCAAAATAACAAGGTGTGACTTTTGGGCAACTCACTCTCTTACACGATACATTGTATGAACAAATCAGGAACAATCTTATTGTCCTGTGTTTCACAAATTTAATGAGCATAAATGTGTACATAGAAAGAGCCTCTTTGAAGATTGTGGATACTTTTTACATTTTTGACCCACAATCGGGTAAACCTTGGGCAATGGCAACCTCATTTTGCTGGTTAATCTTTTTCACACCAGATCCTAGACATGAAATAAGAAAAAGGATGAATGAATGTCTGTCCTCATGCATAACCTGTATTGTGAACAAGAAACTACCATTAGAAAAGAATATGGAGAGACATAATTTATTTATTTATTTACTCACTCAAATTTACAGTAAAACCCCAATTTACAAATGCCCCTACTTATGAATAATTCAACTTATGAATTAGTTCTGTACTGAAATCCATGCCTCGAGTTATGGACACCCCCCAATTTACAAATTACTGTAATTCTTTTTCCTCTGTGTTGCCTCGAATGAAGCAAAAAAACGCCATTTCCCCTACGGGTTTATACTTTATACACATGTAGCCTTTCAGAGCCCTGTAGGTAGCAGTAGAGTGCTTAGAGAGGAGTTCTTTGCCTTGAGTTTGGGCACCAAAATGGCTGCCTGTTGCTGTTTTTTTCTGGATTTTTCTGAGTTTTCTGTCCATTTTCAAAGCTTCTTTAAGGTAAGGAACAGCATTTTTGCTTATGCATGCTTTCCTTTCAATGCTGCAGTTGTTTTTGGATGATTTGATTGATTTTTGGAGGGTGGGACTTTTTCTTTACCCCTATGGGGATGCTTTGAGTTACGAACAAATTCAAGTTACAAACAAGACCATGGAACTGATTTTATTCGTAACTCGAGGTTTTACTGTATATACTGCCCTCCTTACCAGGGCAACTCAGGGCGGTTTTACATATCATATACAAACATGAATAACAAATCTGAATCAAAAATTATAAAAAGATTTAAAATAGACATATTAATAACAGATTAAAAGTTAAAACTCACTCTTGAGAATTAAAAAGAAGTTAAAGGAGTGGGAGTTCACACCAACCAATGGCTAGGGTCATTGTACAACCCATGCTCCATACCTTCCCTGCCATGTTTTTAAATTCTTCCTAAAAGAGAGCAACTCTGTCTAGAAACACAGCTTTGTTGGCAGGAGGTTCCATAGGGCTGGAGCAGACACAGAAAAGGCCCTCTTTCTAGTACCAGAGACATGCGCCTTTCTGGCCAATGCAACAACTAGAGAGCCTTTCTGGTCCACTCTGGTGGGACGGACAGATGTTCTTGGGGTGAGGTGGTCTCTTAAGTATCCTGGCCCACTACCATGTAGGGCTTTAAAGGTGAAAAACAGCATTTGAATTGCACTCGGAGACATATGGCAACCAGTGCAGTTTCCTACAGGCAAAGGTATCAGGCAGGGGTGCATTTTATCCCCTAATTCAGGGGTGTCCAACTTTTTTATGCCATGAGCCTAACCATGCCCCCCAGACATGGGGGTGATTAGGATTTTAGAGTCTTAGGTGGAGCATTGCCAAAAAAAGGTTGGGAACAACTAGTCTAAATACATTTATAGAGAGACCAGTTAAAAGGGCACACATTTGGTACTGCCCTTGGACTAAACTTCTGCATATATAACTGGAATTTATAAAAATACGTTTTTTTATTTTTACCTAATTCGAAATCTATACTTTATAGTTCTTAAGATTCAAGTAAAAAGTGAGAGAAAAGATCATCAGTAGGAAAAGGACATAATCATAGCAGTAGAATACCATCCTTTTATCTCCAGCCTCTTATGGAGAGCTCTTAGTTTGCTCAGGGAAAAATGCTTCCTCTGCTCCCAAGAAAATGCTTGCATGCGTGCACATAATAAGACCATTAGTGGCCCTGAAGCAAACTGTGTATTAACCCCAAGGTATGAGTTCATAGGTATAGCCAGGTCATTATTTGCCTGTTTACCACTACTGTATTTCAAAGCTCAACTAGCGGCTAACAAGAACACATGAGCAAGAAGATTATTCTCCTTGCTTACTCATTCTAGTCCCAACATACCACATCTCAACAGTGAAACATGTCTTTTGTGTACAACCCAGGTTCAATCTCTGGTGTTAGGGTAGAGAGAACCCTCGGCAACACCTGTATATAAAACTATATACTGTAAAACTGAACCAGGATGAGTACCAAGTCCTTCCCTACGTTCTCTAAATAGTTTTTTCTAGATCAGCTGGGAAGGCAAAAGGAAAGAGAATAAAGCATTTTTCACTAGTAAAGACACAGATGCTCTTCCAATTCAGACAGGATTTGCTCGCAATGAGGTCTATATAACATATAGAAGACTGGCGGCAGCAGACATAAAATCCTCCTCATTCCCATCCCTATACTAGCCTATGCATAAGATTTCCCTTACAGAGAGTCGGCATAAAGATAATCAAGCACATAAAGCCACTGCCACATCAGTGTTACCAGCAGGCTCTATCAACTGGCTGCATATGAGGGGGAAAGTTCAGTCAAATGAGGAAAGCATTAACTTCCTTTGCCCTCTAATTAATGAACACACAGAATTGATGCCATATTATTCAACTTGTACTAAAATATACAATATTGCATCACCACCTGTATGTATAAGGCGAAAGATTTATGCGATCTGAAGAGAAACCAGAGTATCACCACCTGAACCATTCCATCTCTGGCTGTGGCTCAATGTGCATAGTATTATTATTTTTTAAACATAACTGAACAGAAATTAGAAAGGACATTCTGCACTAGATTAGCAAAGGCTTTCTGCAAATGGATTGAGATTGATGTTGTTTATAATTTCACTCATGCTACAAAGATTAATAAAATATATCCAGATTTTTTTTTTAAAAAGAGAGTTCTTTATCAGACCTCTCCAAATATCGCATTGCGAGTGGGGAGGCATACAAGTAGAATAATTGAATTGAATATCTTTAGCAGCTTTACTTATAGCTTGTTTATAAAATGCATTGGTCTCAATTCATTTGCCAAACCTGATTCAAGTAGAACTGCTGAACTAGTACCACTAACACAAATGCTGACTGATCATTTAGCAAATAAATCAACAGGTTTACAATATGGAAACAAGGAGTTAGATTTAAGCTATTAGCAATTGAAATGATAAGAAAACAAGAACAACCAGCAGTGCCATACTTCATAGACTGTGGTTTAAATCTACTTTTAATACATATGTAGCTGGCTGGATATCTTAGTGGTTTAAATATCTGGCTGAAGAACCAGAGGTTAGGGATTCAATTCCACACAGTGCCTTGGGGGAAGGAGCCTGTGTCACCGTGGGCAAACTACACAGTTCTGCAACACGCCCTGAAAAAGAAAATGATAAACCACTTCTGTGGGATCTCTACTTAGAAAAAATCCTGAAAGGGGTATTGGACAAATACTTATCAATATATCATAGGTATTAACTTACAACAAAATTAGAGTGAAACTCTTCCTCCTGTCACTGTTTATGTGAGAAATGCAGTATGAAAGAAAGTGTGTGTGTGTGTGTGGACGCTAACAATCTCACTCTAAACCGGCAAACCAATGTAATATATAAAATTTAGAGATGCTATAATGATTTGTCTTCTTTATTTCAAGCAGAAGCTAAGGCTCCCACTGTTATAAATCAGCAGGAAAATATATACCAGGATTTGTTTACTCTTTTGCTAAACATCGAATGGTCATAAAATGCTTTTATAATAAAATGGTTGCTGATTTTGAAGAAGAATCAATTCTAGGTGAATTAAAATTAACTTGCTTGTAATGTCTGTGATTTAAGAGTTGAAATTTTTTTTTCTCCATTATCTTCTTCTCTCATTTTGTTGGAAGGAAAACTAATTGGTGTAAAAATAACAGAATAGTAGAATATAGCAGCCTCTTCTGGCTGTGAAAGCTTATTGTTTCTCTCTTCATCTTTACATCTAGAGTCCATTGATCTACACAGTGAACACCTCCCCCCCCCAAAAAAAAAATCCTTATGTTAGTGTGCTTTGGAGAGAAAAGGTTGATTGTTCATTGCTTTATTGGTTTTGAATGACATTTGTGGAACTCCATAAAGATGGACAAATAAATTAAAAAGTTTTTACACTATCAGTCAGTGGGAGAAAAAAAGAAAGAAATGTTATCTGCTAAGTACATCATAATATTTTCTTGTTTCTATCTCTCCCCTTCTCTATACAGTATTTTATTTTGTGCACTCTGACAGTTGTTCGAGCTTGGTGAGCCAATCCTCCAGCTGTTACTTGTCCTCTGATCTATTTGCTTTCCAAAGCTTATCCTCTCCACTTCTTCCAAAGCAATTTCACTGCAGGGTCTTGTTCAATCCACAATCAAACCATTACAACCGCAATCAATTCCTTAGCCGAAAAGGATCAAAAAATATTATATGGTATTGCCGGTGTATAAGCAACATCTTATTAAACCAGCTCTTATTTTAAAAGGCACAACAGATTATTATGACTTTAGAAAGGGCATATTAGTACTGTATTAAAAAACATGTAAAGCTGATATAAAATAAAATCCCATATACATGCAGCATTAAAAGAAAATTAAATCCAATCTGCAGTGAAATACAGTTCTGAAACTTGGTTATCCTTTTGTCCATTAGTTCTAATTATCTTGACACCCAAGCTTTTTAGGGTTTGGTTTCTAAATCAAAGTTTTAGAATATATACTGCACTGCAAATATCTTTTTTCCCCAGAATGAAAAGAAGAGTGAAACAATGAGGCTGATGTACCCCCAACCCCCAATATAAAGATCAGTTCTTAATTTTGTTTGTAACTCAAGTTTTCTAATGATGAAAGCTGCTTACCCACATTGGTCTCTTCACTAACATTTGATACTACTGTATCTTTCTCTCCTCATCTCGACTTCCTCCTTAGCAGCTCTTACTTATCGTTTCATTCATACCTTCCCAGCCAGCATGTTCTGACTAGACCACGTTTACCAAGACATGGGAAGCCACATTAAAGGGAAAGAGCGCACTGAATTGAATGTCACTTCGAATTTCCAGAAGAAATCAAGCAGAAATTTGACCTTTTCTCACAGGGAAGGAAAGCTACTGGGGAGGTTTTTCTCTCCCTCCCACCCCCTTGCAGGGTCTTCACAGACATATTGAGGAAACAGGAATTTTCCTCTCTTTTCGCGCCCACTGACACACACACACACACACACACAGAAACACGCAGTGCACGGCGAGAGAAAGGCATTTTCGGAAGAGCCAAGCTTTGAAATCGCCGGCTTGCGAAAAGCCCAGTGAACAAGAGGAATGTAGGGAAGAATGGGGCTGCGTGCCGGAAAACACGACTCCCTTGTTGGGCAAAATACAGTAAAACCTCAGATAACACTAAAACCTGGTTCCACAAGTCTTGGTGTTATACGATTTTTAGTGTTATCTGATGCATGTTAAAATCCTATGAGATCCATAGAGATACATTGTAACCACACAGGCTTTAGCGGTTGTTATCCGATGCATCCCATAGGATCTTAATGTTATCCGATGCAATTCTTCCCCCCTCCAGATTGCTTAATGTTATGCGATTTTAGTGTTATTCGATACTAATGTTATCTGAGGTATTACTGTAAAAGGCAAAGGGGGAAACATGCGCGCCTCACTCGCCTTTTCCCCTTGTATCAAGCAGAAATCTTTAATGTCCACATTTCCCATATTTTTTAAAAAAAAATCGTGTCAGAAACACACAAAGGTGCTTTCTGGGCTGGAAGGATTTTTGCTGGAGGGACTCAGGGGACGCCCGAAAGAGGCTCCCACCGAAGTGGTCCCTATCAGTGGTGGGATGTCAAAATTTTTTACTACCCCACTGTGATGTCATCACAGTGTGGGTGGAGCTGATGTCATGATGTCATGGACGGAGCCAAAGGGGAAAAAAATAATAATAATGTAAAAATAAAATAAAATAAAAATAAGCACACACACTCACACACACCTCAACCCATCAAACCAACCACCCACAACACAAATCCGTAAAGAGGCTCCTTTTCATGTCCCCAAGATCTTTTCCCCACCGAAGTGGTCCTTATCAGTGGTGGGATGTCAAAATTTTTACTACCCCACCGTGATGTCATCACAGTGTGGGTGGAGCTGATGTCATGGACGGAGCCAAAGGGGGAAAAAATAATAATAATGTAAAAATAAAATAAAATAAAAATAAGCACACACACTCACACACACCTCAACCCATCCAACCAACCACCCACAACACAAATCCGTAAAGAGGCTCCTTTTCATGTCCCCAAGATCTTTTCCCCACCGAAGTGGTCCCGGTGGGATGTCAAAATTTTTTACTACCCCACCGTGATGTCATCACAGTGTGGGTGGAGCTGATGTCATGATGTCATGGACGGAGCCAAAGGGGGGGGAAATAATAATACAAGTAATACCTCATATAACATTAGTATCGAATAACACTAAAATCGCATAACATTAAGGAATCTGGGGGGAAGAATTGCATCAGATAACATTAAGATCCTATGGGATGCTTCAGATAACAACCTCTAAAGCCTGTGTGGTTACAATGTATTTCTATGGATCCCATAGGATTTTAACATGCATCAGATAACACTAAAAATCATATAACACCAAGACTTGTGGAACCAGGTTTTAGTGTTATATGAGGTTTTACTGTAATGTAAAAATAAAATAAAATAAAATAAAAAATAAGCACACACACTCACACACACCTCAACCCATCCAACCAACCAACCACAACAGAAATCCGTAAATAACTTAAATAAATAAATAATACATTAAAATACATGCACCAGTGAAAAGGTAAGCCCCGAAGGTGGTCGGTCCCCCCCCCCCCAAGCTGCTACCGGTTCTCCGGGGCGCTGGGGGAAAGTTACTACCGGTTCTGGAGAACTGGTGAGAACCTGTTACATCCCATCACTGGTCCCTATGGATCTCCTCGCTTTCGAACTGCTAGGCTGGCAGGCGCGGGGACAGAGACGGGCACTCATCCCGCCATGGAGTCCCCCGGGTCCTGAACTGCCGACCTTAAGTTTCCAGCAGGCGGGCTTCTTAACCTTTGAGCCACCGCAGTCCCCAGATGTGAGGAACAGAGTAAGCCTTCCCCATGCTCTCTGGGCAGTTGCAAACACCTGCACGGAGTGTGCCGACACATGGCCCGGAGGAGGACCACCCGAGGTCGCACATTTTCCCCGCCTGTTCACTGCCCCTGACGGCAGAGCTGGCGGTGTGGGGGGCGGTGTGGGGGGGCCCCACCCTGCCCTGGCAAGGGAAAAGAGAGCATTAAACTTACCTTCTGAGTTGCTCCCTCATATCGCCCGGACCGGTTCAGCCACCCCCCGACCCGAGAAGAGCGCGCGAAGGAGAGGCTTCCCTTACGTGGCTCTTGAGGCGAGTGAGCTTAGGCAATGGGCATTGCGGTGGGAGGCAAAGAGCGGGAGAAGGCGGGAAGGAAGGCGAGGCCCGGGGAGGAGCTCTCGGGTTCGGCTCCACCTTGGGGGGGAACCTGCAAGTTCCCTATGGAAGGCATCGTCTTCTGGGCGGAGAGCCGAGGAGGAGTTCCTTTAAGGTGGTACCAGCTTCCAGCCAGGCGAGGGAGAAGAAAGCCGACGCCAGGGAGACAAAGAATGCAAGGGGACCCGGCAGAGAGAGAGGAGAGAGGAGCGCGGGAAAAGGCACACGGAAGACTGGAAGGGGATGGGTTGAAAAACCAGAAAGTCCGTCTCCTCACACACCTACAGATGCGCAAGCCACGGAGTCGTCACTCTAGTTGTCTCTCCCCCTTTCCCTCCATTCCCCCATACAAGTAATACCTCATATAACATTAGTATCGAATAACACTAAAATCGCATAACATTAAGGAATCTGGGGGGAAGAATTGCATCAGATAACATTAAGATCCTATGGGATGCTTCAGATAAACAACCGCAAAAGCCTGTGTGGTTACAATGTATCTCTATGGATCCCATAGAGGATCACATAACACTAAAAATCATATAACACCAAGACTTGTGGAACCAGGTTTTAGTGTTATATGAGGTTTTACTGTATTTACATTTGGCTCCCGTGTTTACGTTAGGTTAATAATTACACACTAGTGGTGGTTCTGGCATGAAGCACGTCCAGGTCGCCTTCAGAAAGCCCTGCACACAAGCCTCTAAATGTGTGTAAAACCAGGGGTGCCCAAACTACGGGCGCGTGTTACTTCCACTTCCTGGAGCGACGAGAGCTTTGTGGGCTGGATGCAGAGATGGGATGTAACAGTTTCATACCAGTTCTCCAGAACCGGTAGCAACTTGTCCCCAGCGTCACGGAGAACCGGTGGCAGCTTTTTTGGGGGAACCACCTTTGGGGCTTACATTTTCACTGCGCATGCGCACCAAGCACTTGGTGTGCATGCACGCCTACGGTGCTTGGCACGTATGCACGGCCTCCTTGCTGTCCTCCCAAGCGGGGAGGAGGAAGAGAAGGTGCTAGCCTGAAGTGTGTCTATGTGCATTTTAATGTGTATTTAATACCTTTACCTATATTGACGTACTACCACAGTTCCTAAAAAGGCCTGGCGACCTGGCTTGGGGTTTTTGAGCAAAGTCTTGGAGTTACCTCATCAATAAGCTACACCTGTGCTGTTCCAATTGCTGTTCCAATTGGAGAACCCTTAAGGAGGTGCAGCTGTTTTAAATTTACATTAAGGCATATGATCCTAGAGAACCGGTACAATGACCATATCCATCTTGCAACATGGTGCTGTCCAGGCACTTATACTCACAGGTAAGTGATGGGTTTGGGGTAGGTGGGTTGATTTATGTTTGGGGTGGGTGGGTGTATTTTAATGTAATTTTTATTTTTTTATTTATTTTATTTACGTGTTTGCATTGGGTAGGTGAGTGGATGGGTTGAGGTGTGTGTGTCCTTATTTTTATTTTATTTTTTTCCCTTTGGCTCCACCCATGACATCATGATGTTGGCTCCGCCCACACTGTGATGACATCACGGTGGGGTAGTAAAATTTTTGACATCCCACCACTGCTCTAAATGTGTGTAAACCGGGGTGCCCAAACGACGGGCGCGTTTTACTTCCACTTCCAGGAGCGACGAGAGCTTTGTAGGCTGGATGAATTGGCGGACCATAGTGACCAGCTCCCTGAACCACGTGACCGGCCCGCAGCCTGAAAAGTTTGGCCACCCCTGGTGTAAATGAAGAATACAGAGTGCAAGTGCAGCAAGAGAGGGGTGTGAGCAAAGGACTATATTATCTGGAAACTGCTTGTAAAATCCCAGTGAATGAAGCTGAGCTTCATTTTCTTCTTCAAGTGCCATATCCTATTCTGAATATTGGCTACCATCATGGCAATCAGCCATGACGATTGTCCTGGGGACAATAGTGCAGTGGCCTTTGGTTTGCCTTCCATGTCGCCACCGTGACACCCACACCAACTGTTTCACCATCACTTTCTGGTTCTGAGTCCTTTTGGAACACAAAGTCCTTCTCACCCCTGGGGACCCCCCAGTGCCAGTACTAATGTAGCTGCTGCCCTCATCAGGGTGGATTCATGGGATTTGATCCATTTGGGAACTATCAACCTTCCCTGTGGGCATTGCACCCAAGGCCGTTAGTCTTCAGGGTTGTCAGGTTTGTTCAGCGTTGAGTTGATGGCTGCATGGTATACTCTATTACTATAGCAGGATAACCTGGCCAGACTTCTGCCTTACTTTCAGCCACTGTAATTCACATTGGTCCCTCTTATCTTAGGGATTCCACTGGTCCATCTCGTCTTCTCTTGACAGCTAGAATTTTTTTTGTCCCTAACTGGAGATATTAGTGAATGAGATGGACCTTAGGCATTCAAAGCATGCACTCACCTACAAACTGGCTACTTGTCAGACATCTAAGAGTGCTGTCCTATACAAGTCTATTCATTGCCAATTGGAACGGCCTTTTACCCATGGATAGGAAGGATGGTGACTTTTCCCAATTTTGTACTGTCCAGATGTTTTGGATGACAACCCATAAGGTTCTTGAACAATGCTGGAAGTAGTGAAGATTAGGCGGTGGGTGGGTGAATTTTTTTCAGGATGGGCAACAATGTCATATATATATAAGCAGCCAGGAATTTGAGGGTGATGCTGGGAAAGGTGGAGCGCAAAAGAAGAAGGGGCGGCCAAAGATGAGATGGCTAGATGGTACTGTAGACACAGTGGTGGGCAGCAACAGGTTTGCCCCCCCCCCCGAGAGGGGGTAGTAAAATTGGATAGCCTGTGGGCAGGGTGGTGGTAAAATTGGGTGGCCTTCTGGCGGGCCGCGGGGGAAATAGCAAAATTGGGTGGCCATTCCCACCTCGCTGCCCTGCCTCATCAGGTTTTGTCTCTGCAACTGGTTCAAGGTCTCCCTTGCTCAAAAGCCAGTCATATCTGACTCTAGGGTGCAGTGCTCTTCTCCATTTACAGCCAAAGAGCCAGTGCTGCCTGTGTTTGCAGATGTATACATGGCAGGCATGACCTAGATCGCCCACAATGTAGGCTCTGCCCATGACCTTGGCTCTGCCCACATTGTAGGCTCCACCCATAATGTAGGTCCCACCCACAGTGTGGTAGCGAATAATGTTGCTGCCCACCACTGTGTAGACACAATGGGCACAGGTTGAGGAGGAAGGTGGAGGACAGAGGGGCCTAGAGGACAATGGTCCATAGGGTCGCAAAGGGTTGGAATCAACTGTGACTGAACAACAACCAAAAAACAACAACTGCTAACTCAGGGTTGACAAAGCCCACCCTGACCATCCCCTGGCTAAGGCCCTCGGAAGGGCTAGAGTAAATATTTGCAGCTGAAAATAGTGCATAGTTCCATGGATTGTGGTGCAAGCAGTTTGAGATTTTTAGTGCTTTGGAAGGTGGCATCCTATGCCTTCTTGTGCAGACAGAAGCCCTGTAGAAAGATTGGTTTAGAGATCAAGCAGAACTACACTAGCAGTGCAAATTTTGTTATGATGGCATTCAATAATATTCTGGTCTTAGAGTGGTCCATATTTATTTATTTATTTATTTATTTCCTTCGACTTATTATCCCGCCCAATCGGGTAAAAAACCCAACTCTGGGCGGCTTACATACACAATTTAAAAATACATAGCTAAACCACAACTCAATATAAAACCACAAATCAATATACGATAGCCTATTCACAGTTAAAATATAAATTAATACAATAATTAAAAGTTAAGCTAAAAGAAATAAAACATTTCCAAGTTATAAAATTATGCAATTATTAAAAAACAGAACCAGGGTAGGAAGGTAAGAACAACGGGTGGCTGTCTCATCTGATAAGCCACCCAACATGAGATCCGGTATTTCCGGATCCCCAAACTTGTCCTGCCAGCCAGGTTTTAAGACCTTTCCGGAAGGGCAGGAGCTCTGTTTGTTGACGTAGATCGATAGGCAGGAGGTTCCACAGGGCGGGGCGGTCACGGAGAAGGCCCTCCTTCTGGTGCTAGAGAGGCGAGCCTCTCTAGCTGATGGAATTGCAAGGGAGCCTCTCCGATCCGCCCTGGTGGGACGGACAGACGTTCTTGGGGTGACGCGGTCTCTGAGGTATCCTGGCCCACTACCATATAGGGCTTTAAAGGTAATGACCAGCACCTTGAATTGCACCCGGAGACATACTGGCAACCAGTGCAGCTGCCGAAGCAGTGGTGAGGCACGAGCATAACGCCCGCACCCCATCACTACCCGAGCAGCCGCATTCTGGGCCAGCTGGAGTTTCCGAATGGTCATCAAGGGCAGCCCCATGTAGAGCGCATTACAATAATCAAGTCTGGAGGTGACCAGTGCATGTGTGACCCTGAGCAAGGAGTCCCGATCCAGGAGTGGGCGTAACTGGTATATTACACGAAGTTGTGCAAAAACCCTCCTGGCCACGCCTGCCACCTGTTCTTCGAACTGTAGTCGTGAGTCCAGGAGGACCCCCAGATTACGCACCGGATCTGTCTGGGGCAAAACTGCCCCATCCAGAACCAAAGCTGGAAGCTCCCGGGATAACACAGGGCCCCTCACCCATAGCCACTCAGTCTTGCCGGGATTCAGCTGAAGCCCGTTTTCCCCCATCCAGACCCTGACAGCCTCCAGGCACCTGGAGAGGACTTCTACTGCACCGCTTGGGTCCCCACGGGCTGAGATGTACAGTTGGGTATCATCAGCATATTGATGGTACCTTACCCCGTGGGAACGGATGATCTCACCCAGCGGCTTCATATAGATGTTAAACAGGAGAGGTGAGAGTACCGAGCCCTGAGGCACCCCATATTGGAGGAGCCTAGGGCTGGACCTCTCATTTTCCAGACATACCATCTGGGTCCTGCCCCTCAGAAATGAGGAAAACCAGGCCAACACAGTGTCCTGGATCCCCAATACTTGGAGCCTTCCCAAGAGAATGTTGTGAAGGCCGCTGAGAGATCGAGAAGAGCAAGGATGGTCGGATGGCCTCCATCCCGCTCTCTCCAGAGATCATCCACCAAAGCGACCAGTGCAGTTTCCGTACCATATCCGGGCCTGAATCCTGACTGAAAAGGGTCCAGATAATCCGCTTCATCCAGAACTTCCTTTAACTGCTGTGCCACAGCCTTTTCCAGCACCTTACCCAGAAAGGGTAGATTAGATACTGGGCGGTAGTTCGAAATTACCTTGGGGTCGAGAGATGGTTTTTTTAGGAGGAGGCGCACCAAAGCATGTTTTAATGGTGCTGGGCAAGACCCCTCCTCCAATGATGAATTTATAATTTTCTCAACCCAACCACCTGCCACCGCCTTTGATGCTTTAACTAGCCAGGCAGGGCATGGGTCCAAGTCACAGGCTGTGGCACGAACAGATCCAAGAAGTCTGTCCACTTCCTCAGGGTCCACTGGCTCAAACTGATCCCAGATAACATGGCCAGACTGCGCACCGGTCAACCCCAGTTCCATACGTTCCACGCCGGGATTAAACTTCGAGCGAATCTGAGCAATTTTCTCTGCTAGATAATCAGCAAATGTCTCAGCCGAACCCTGCCAACCAGGGCTCTTCCAAGGAGGGATCTGGTCACCCGGAACAAGGCAGCTGGACGATTATCCGCAGAGGCAATAAGGGCGGTGAAGTATTGACGTTTCACCGCCCTTATCGCCACTAGGTAGTCTTTAATGGCTGCTCTAACTAGTGTTCGGTCAGACTCACTCCGGGTCTTCACCCAGCGGCGCTCTCAGCGTCTCTTTGCCCGTTTAAGCTCCCTCAGCTCTTCAGTGTACCAAGGGGCAGATTGGTGCAAACGGGGGCGGAGAGGCCATAGTGGAGCGATCCTGTCCAAGGCTGCCGTCACTCTCTCGTTCCATGAGTTGACGAGAGCCTCTGTCGAATCGCATTGCAGGTCAAGAGGAAAACACCCCAGTTCCCTTTGGAATCCTTCTGGATCCATTAGTTGCCGGGGGCGGGCCCATTTAACTGGCCCTGCCTCCCTGCAGTGAAGATTCGCCCCCAGGAAGTCTAGGGTCACCAGATAGTGATCTTACCATGACACAGGAGAGATGACTAAATTCTGCAATTTCAGATCACTCTGCCACGGCTCCGATATGAAAATTAGGCCCGGGGTATGACCACTGCTCCTGGTAGGGCCCTGGATTACTTGGGTCAGGCCCATGGCTGCCATGGAAGCCATGAACTCCCGAGCCACCTCCGAGCCAGGCCCCAATGATGGCAAATTGAAGTCCCCCAGCACCATAAGCCTGGGGGACCCCAGCGCCAGCATCGAGACCGCCTCCAGTAGCTCAGGCAGGGAATCTTCTACCCTACAGGGAGGCAGGTATAGGAGCAAGATTCCCAACTGCCCTTTTGGGCCCACACGCAGGAGCAGGGTCTCACAACCCGGAATATGTGGAGCCGTGGCCCTGGCGACTCCCAGTGACTCCCTGGCCACCACGGCGACTCCACCGCCCCTCCCCTTCTCCCTGGGCTGGTGCCAAATACCAAACCCGGCCGGACACAATTCAGATAGAGGGACTCCGTCCTCTGGTGCCAGCCAGGTTTCAGTGATGCATGCCAGGTCCGTCCGCTCCCCCAGAATGGAATCTGAGAGTAGGGGGGCTTTATTGCAGACAGACCTGGCATTCACCAGCAACAACCTGAGGGAAGGGTCACTCTTGACCAGCTGCTCAGGAGCTCGAGGTGTAGCCGGGGGGCTGGAACAGGGGACAGCAACTAAACATCTGTCCCGCGTTCCCCGTGTGCGGCCTGCCCCTTGGCTCCCGCTGTAACACCCCATGCCCGTTACCACACCAATTTGTGCTCCCGGGAACCCCCCAGCCGTATTGGGCAGAGCTCCTTTCCCATTTCCTGGCTGGCAGACTTCACTATTCTTCCACTTACCCTCATTACCCCACCCCCCACCAAAAGACCTCCTAGGGGCGTAAAATCCTTGGGGGTGAGAGGGGCCCTTTCCACAGTCCCCTGGGATGTTGTTTCGCACCCGAGGGTGAGAGCAGCGTCCCCATAGATGGCTTATATTCCCCGCCCGCCAGGAGAAGCTGGTCCCAGCAGCAGGGCTCAGCGATGGCGGCGTCCCTCTCTCCCACCGCAGGTGTTTCGAGTGGCGGCGGGGTGAGAGACGACCTGGCTGGAGCAGTTTTTAAAGGTCCCGCCTGACAGGAGCAGCAGCAGGGCTCAGCAACGTCAGTGTCCCTCTCTCTCCCACCGTAGGTGTTTCGAGTGGCGGTGGGGTGAGGGACGACCTGGCTGGAGCAGTTTTTTAAAGGTCCCGCCTGACAGGAGCAGCAGCAGAGCTCAGCAACGTCAGCGTCCCTCTCTCTCCCACCGCAGGTGTTTCGAGTGGTGGCAGGGTGAGAGACGACCTGGCTGGAGCAGTTTTTAAAAGGTCCCGCCTGACAGGAGCAGCAGCAGGGCTCAGCAACATCAGCGTCCCTCTCTCTCCCACCGCAGGTGTTTCGAGTGGCGGTGGGGTGAGAGACAACCTGGCTGGAGCAGTTTTTAAAAGGTCCCGCCTGACAGGAGCAGCAGCAGGGCTCAGCAACGTCAGCGTTCCTCTCTCTCAGCGTCCCTCTCTCTCCCACCGCAGGTGTTTCGAGTGGCGGTGGGGTGAGAGACGACCTGGCTGGAGCAGCAGCAGGGCTCAGCAACGTCAGCGTCCCTCTCTCTCAGCGTCCCTCTCTCTCCCACCGCAGGTGTTTCGAGTGGCGGTGGGGTGAGGGACGACCTGGCTGGAGCAGTTTTTAAAGGTCCCGCCTGACAGGAGTACTCATATGGTACTCTATGTGACGCAAGGCATCAAAGAGCTTATGCTACTCTAAATTCCTCTGTGAGAATACTGCATGATAATGCTAGCTGACAATAGAAGGCAAGATGGACTAGTGGCATCCCTAAGAATAAGAGGGGTTAATGTGAATCACTGTATCTGAAAATGAGGTGGAACTCTTGCTAGGTCAACTTGCTATAGAGCACTGACTCTTTAACAAAATCAGCAGCAACAAATGATTGTTTGGGAATGAAATCCAACTTTTGAGAGCTCAAACTTCTACTGTACCTTCCAGGATGCCATGATGACTCATGTGAGGAGACGTGCCCTCTCAGCTGTGTGTCCTTAGGTATGACACACAGCCCCAGAACCATATCAAAAGGAAAGACTGCTAAACCACTCCTGGGTACTTTCTATTTATTATTAGCATGCCTTTCAACTCCTCATACAGTTGCATAGGACAGCCTGGTGTAAGAAAGAGTAATTACCCATACTTCCTCCATACATCAGGGAGATTCTAGGACTGTGATGGTGAACCTTGGCACTCCAGGTGTTTTTGGACTTCAATTACCAGAAGCCCAAATCAGCACTCCAGCTGATCAGGGTTTCTGGGAATTGAA
Source organism: Furcifer pardalis (assembly GCA_030440675.1). Taxonomy (NCBI): domain Eukaryota; kingdom Metazoa; phylum Chordata; class Lepidosauria; order Squamata; family Chamaeleonidae; genus Furcifer; species Furcifer pardalis. The sequence continues at coordinate 47,928,982 of CP126895.1, forward strand.
GTTCAAGACCAGCTGGAGTGCCAAGGTTCAAGAACAGCTGGAAAGATCTGTTCAAGGTATCACAAAAATCCAAGATTTTTGTGATGAGTCTGATCTGGCACCATGTGCAACTACTATTTTTTATAATTGTGCTCAGTCTGATGAGAAAGGTGTGTTCTAGTTTCTGATAGCTATCAAATATGCCAGTAATTTGCTTTGCCTTACAATAAGTGGAGTGTTTATGTGTCACAGTACAAATTGTACAGAGTTGATAAGAAGCCATGATATAATATGACCTTAAATGACATTAAGTTAAAAACATGTCACAGGAGAAAAATAATGTGCATTTGTCTAATTTCTGCAAGCTCTATTGAAACAACTAATTTGAAAGAAAACTAGCATTGGTTCATGGTACTGAGTAAACCAATTTCCATCAGTTAACCACAAAGCAATTGGATGTTTTTTCAAAAAGTGTTAATAGTCGTAAGCACAAGAAGGTTTTTGGACTTCAGTTCCCAGAAGACTTAAGTCAATTCCCCATCTCCATTGTTCACAGAGAAACTCCAAGCATGGAACAGAAGGCTACAGAGCAAGTGAAGATGAGCTCCCTCAGATTTTAACTTGGTCTTAGCTAGAAGAGTAACTAACCAGTGTGCAAATGCAATCAAAATAACAAACATAAAAACATGCAACATTAAGTTAAGCAACAAGACCCCAAACCAACAAGGGGGGGAGGGGAACCCAGTTTGCACCAACATATTCATGTCAGGATTCATACATCTCATAGGATCGGGAAGTTTATCAGAGTTTTTACCATCCTGGTTTTTATAAGAGAAGCAACAGGAAGTATTGTATCGCTGAAGTGGGAGCTAAAATAGGTTGACAACTTTTTAAGTATGGACCAGACTGCTACAACTTCCTCCATGTACCCTAAAATGGCAAACTCACATTAGTGTAAAGGAGCAAGACAGCTATAGAAAGAGATGGGATATTTTTTAAAATGTTTTGAAATGTTTTTGTATTATGCCCTGTAACTGTATATTTTGTATCTTTGTATAACAACAACAACAACAACAACAACAACAACAACAACACCAACAACACCAACAACACCAACACCAACACCACCAAATGACACCAAAAACAATCCAAATAGCCTGCTACATGCCTGTCTGGATGTGCTCTTATTTGTGTGCTTCATGATAAAGCCACAGTGAACATAAATATCAGTCTTACACTACAGTGCTAAATTTTAAGAAATACAGAGGAAGGAATCACTGATATATGTTGCACAGTATAGCAAAGAAAGAAAGAAAAAACCCAAGGAATCCCAGCTATACAGTTGTACCTTGCTTAAAGAGCATAATGTGTTCCACAGGATTGCTCTTTAAGTGAGTTCGCTCTTTAAGCAAAACACCATTGTAAGTGACCAATTGTGACTTATGGTGGTGGTGGGGATTGCAAACCCCAATTTATTTGTTAAGCAAGTTTTTGGTTGGTTTTATTTGTTAAGCAAAGCGAACATTCAGAGAAAATTCTGCTCTTTAAGCGAGTTACTCTTTAAGCGAGACACCCTTTATGTGAGGTTTGACTGTACTTAATACAAGCAAGACAGAGTAAATGGAGAAGGGATATGGCTCATGAAATAAGTGTGAGACTTAAATGGGCAACACACATAGACTTTTTCCCACTTGTGCCAAATGGATTCTACTTATTTTACATTCTTCTTGTTAAAACTATTTTATTCTTTCATTAGTACCACTTATCATTCCTTCTCTCGGGTAATCATGTTTACTATAAAGAAGAGCAATAGTTTTGTTATTATAGAATGCATTTGACATGGCTTGGTTCCTAGGGGGGAAACATGTTTTTCTATCCAGGACAAGCTAAGAATGTTGCCTGTTGTCAAATTGTGAAGCCAGTGAGATGCTAATCCTCATCAACATTCCTATGTGGTATCTAAGAGTTAATTTGCTTTTAAATTGAAGAATGACTCAACTTTCCCCTTGAATGTTTATTTTTTTAAAAGAGAGTGTGTGGGTGTAAGACAGGAAAAAAAATCATGCAAATGGATATGCTAATTAGGGTTTTCACCTTCTGTGAGTCTAATTGAATATAATACAGTAAAACCCCGACTTACATATGCCTCGAGTTACATAAAATTTGACTTACATAATAATTTTTGCACTAAAACCATGTCCTGAGTTACATAAATGTCCCAATTTACATAACAAAATTTCCATAATAAAGTAAGTAGTAGTAGTAATATCCTATGGGCTTGCTTTGAGTTATGTAAAAAAATCATGTTTCCTATGTGATTGCTTCAATTTGCATAAATAACATTTTCCTATGGGTTTGCTTCTAGTTATGTAAAAAAATCATTGTTCCTATGGGTTTGCTTCAAGTTAAGTAAAAAACCGATTTACATAAAAGCCTATGGAACAGACTTTTTACGTAAGTAGGGGTTTTACTGTAGTTTATTTGTTACTAAAGAAAAAAAGATTATACAAAGTGTAAGGATCTCAGACTAGTTTTTATACTTCTCATACTAAGTCTAGTGCGTGGGAAAAGAAAACAGAATGTGTCTAAAGACAGTTTCTGTCTACTATTATAGTGAACTGGGAATTGAAAACTCATTGAAATGTTTCTGCTAATCTTATTCTCACAGTTATTAACCTGATTTAAAGCATCTTAAAATAATTCCTTGTGCGCAGTCTCTGGCTGCCCCCAGAAGTAGGGAATGATAAACCACTTCTGAGTATACATAGAAAAACCTTGGAAAGGGTCATCCTAAATTGGAATTGACTTGATGGCATGAAATTATTGTTGTTAAAGTATAGATTTAGCAATATATTTGGCCAGACAGCTTGTTACGGTAACGAAGGAGACCGTACAGTGAGCAAATCAATGCCGAATGTTGGGTGGCAGTAAATAACCTGACTCCCTAAACAGGCCAATGGCTATGAGTGGATGAACCCCTTTAGGTGAGGTGATGGTCCCCTTCAGTGGAGGAATTGCAAACAGCAAAATGAGCAGAGCCAAACAGCAAAATGAGCAGAGGAGGAACCACTTCACTACAGTATTCTTATTCTCAATGGTCATGGAGGTGAAAGAGGCCACATCAGGTGAGCTGGCTGTGAAGTCGCACCTTGTTAATATCCTCAAGGCTGCAGCAGTCCATTGCAGTCCCTGTGTTAAATCCTACATATCTCATTTCATATGTGCCACAGTAGCTGGCTCCATGAACACAGTGTGTGGATCAATTCATGGCAAGCAGGGATCCACCTTAAACAAATTCTAAGGATGCTTATTTACATGAAGGAATAACAGCTGTTTTTCATTGTGTGTAAAACAAAATAGATAGAATAGGCACACAGAAATTCTGCCACACAATTCATGCCAAAATTGGAAAAACGTATACAGTATTAATGTTGCTGCAATGAACTTTAGTCTCATTTTCTAATCAAATATATCAATAAAATTAAGACTCATCTTTTTTGTTTTTAAATAAATACCTTCATGGGCAGAGAAGGTTAAAAGCCCTGGTAAAGCAGCGGTTAAACTGCTGTACTGCAGTCCAAATATTGTGAGTTCAGTCCTGATGGGAACCAAGATTGATTCAGCCTTTCATCCTTCTGAGGTGAGTAAAATGAATACCCAGCATGTTCGGCAAAATACTAATTAAATTGTGAACTGCCCAGAGAGTTCACTAAGTGCTATGGGATGTTATATAAATGTAATTGCTATTGCTAAAATGAGAATAAGATTTTTGCAGATCTCTCAGCTTATCTGAGGAAAAACAGCTACCGTATATGCTGGTGTATAAGATGACTTTTTACCCCTGAAAAACATGCCTCCAAGTGGGGGGGGGGCGTCTTATATACCGGGTGCACTTCAGTTGAATAAAATACAGTAATACCTCGGATAACATTTACCTCGGATAACGTTTACCTCAGATAATGCTTAAATCGGATAACGTTAAGCAATCTGGGGAGGAGAATTGCATCGAATAACGTTAAGGTCCTATGGGATGGATCGGATAACAACTTTTAATATCAGATGACAAACAGGAGTTTGAAGGCTTTTAAAGGGAAACTGTCATGCCAACAAACTTGCTAGGGACTTGCCTGGCACTTGCTCTCTCCCTCTATTTGTTACCTTCCTTCTATCATTGACAGTTCCAGTTTGGTTATCAGGTTAGAAAACAATCAGCATGGCAGCTCCCATGGGTTTATTGTTTCATTCAGCTTTAGTGAATTGTCTTTGGTGAATTACGCTTAATAAACTTGCACTGTTTTACGTTTACTGTACATGTTTGATAACATACAGCCCTGTGACAGTTTTTCTGCATGTCATAAGCATTTGAATATAAATTAACATGTTGAAATCAAATCTGATGTACGTTTTATTTGGTGTGTGGAAGGTGTGCGGAAAAGGGGGTAGTCTTATACAGCGAGTATATAACAAACTCTATATTTTGAGTGGAAATGTTGGGGGGGTCGTCTTATACACCCAGTCGTCTTGTATGCCGGCATATACGGTATCTATCCTAAGTAAGAATTAGATCTCACACATTCTTAACTCTGTACTGTAGTATACCCATTGGCTTAAGCTGCAGGCAGGGCTTCAAACCTTTTGAAGAACTTTTCGTGATAGATTATCCATGCCATTAGAAGTGACAATGGAGACACCAGAGGAGTAGACTGTACATGCCTTATTTATAGAGGTTATTGCTTTCATTGATTTTACCAACATGAGCACAAAATTATAGTGGTGGGAGTGAGAGGGTTTGCACCACAATATTCAATAGTTTTAATATTGGCTTTTGAATGTGATTAATACTAAACAATATGAGACATATGGCAAGAAAAGTGTTCACTTGGTGATTTTATGATACACTTTTTTTGGCGACAAAAGGGAAAGGCAATAGTATTTGATAGCCATTTCCACTGTACTTTTGTACATTAAAATATGGGCCAACAATCTGGAGACAAGCGAAGAAGATGATACGGTACATTTTAATTTAGAAGCCACAGAGGAAATGTATAACAAGATAATTATTCTTACACAGATATACACACTCTCTAAAAAGAGATGCTTTTAACAACTAAACTGTCAGATGAGAAAGGAGTATTAAAGCAGGATGTTGTATACTCCTTTCTTATGTACAGTATGTTTAGTTTTCCAAGTTTTTAATTGTTTTAGAAGTGGTATTTTGAATACTGTATATATTTTAATTTAAAAAATAATTAAATCTATAGTTCTATGATTTAGTCCTTTGTGAGCTCCTTTGGGGACTTAAGTTGGATAGCTTAGTGAATTAAGTTTCTGGCTGCAAAGCCAGAGTCTGAGAGTTCAAACCCCTGCAGAACCAGCCAGGATGCCTTCAGAAGGATGGAAAACTACTTCAGCATGTATTTCATTTTTAAATGGAAGAGTTCGTTTTATATGCTCTTTAGGCTGTTAATTTTATGGCATAAGATTCTTAAGGCATTAATCCCCAGGATGACAGAGTTAGGAGCATTTTTGCCAAGCAGAAAGGTAAAACTAATTATCTAAACTATTTCTTGTGATGTTTTCAGATGAATCTAGTGCAGGAAAGATGCCACTCTGTGCAAGCATTTTAATAAATCTGTATACCTTGACATTTCTTCCAGCAAAATTTACCATGGAACAGTTTAAAAATCCTGTAAACTTCCTGTAAACTTGTAGCTCCAGAGATACAATCTGAACAGTCAACCTTGGCATTCTTTCTTGCACTTGTATGTTATATCCATCAAGTTAGAACCAACTTATAGTGATTTTAATAGAGGTTTTAAACAAAGTGAGATATCTGAAGGGTTTTCTCAACTTCATGCTTACTTTCCAGTGAGCTTCTGTGCTCAAGTGGGGATTTGAACCAGGTCTCCTGGGTCCAAATATATCACTCTATCCACAATGTGACTCATTTCTGAACAGAATGATAATGGAGCACTAATAGTACTGTTTGCTTAAAGTTATCAGCTCAAATGTAGCATACTTTATATTTTATTTATTATAAGTAATATTTTATTTATTATAATTATTTATTAAGAATATCATATGGCAACCAACCTCAGTGCTTGCATACACCAAACAGAATGTTTAAAAGTAACAAAATGCAAGATTAACAGTTTTGTCTAGGGTGGGTGAATGTCTGTTTTAGCTACTTGCGACGGTCTCTTAATGGCCAAGATAATCTCCCATCCCCCGCCCCAAGGATGACATTTTAAATTCTTGATCAAGTTTATCAGAATTTCATCTCAGATGAACAATACTGACATTTATGTGTCTAAACTGTGAAATAAGAGGTTATACAGTATTATGTCTGAGGTCATTGTGTGGCATGCTTGGAGAAAACCATGACATTTTCACAAACATTGAAAGAAAGCTTCAGTGAATATAATTATGATATTAAATGGTGGATAAATCCTGTACCTCTGAAACTCAAGAGAAAATACAGCTTTCTAATATTTCAGCAAGAATTTCCCACAGTTAAGTGAAACAAGAGAACAAAAAGGAGGGGAAAGAATCCTAACAAAGAAAACCTGCAAGATGGAAACCAAGTTTAAAAGATGAGAAGTTGAACTAAGCAAACTAAATATGCTTATTGAGTACAAGAACAATAAATGGTTGTGACTGAATGAAAACAGATTAGCACAATTACAATATTCTTTCTCTAAAAAACTTCACAAGTGAGTCATGAAGGATCTCCTTGGCTATGCTTCGTATAACCTGATTCTACATATCTCCTGAAAAATGTAGTTATTTCAGTACTTACTCCCTTGTCAGTGTTCATAAGACAGCAAATGTCCAGTAGTCCAATCTTTTCATAATTGGAGATGAGGCAAAACAGCAGTAAGAGTTGGCTGCAGATGCCCAAGCCTGCTGCTATCCCTTCCCTTCCCTTCCCTTGCTGACAACTTCTTGATCTAGAAGAATGACGATCTAAGGGTGTCAAGTCATGTCAGCACCAACAGAAAGAACTGGCAAATGATGGGGTCCTTGATTATAAACTTCATGCATTCATTAAGCTGAGGAAAGCGAAATGTGTTTATACACTCATTCAGCTCACTTTAACAAGCTTTTTAGAATAGGTGAAGTCCTATCATCAAATACTCAAAAGAGTTCATAAGTGATCGGAGTATCTAGAGGGATTTACAGAAGACATAATCACATGTCGTACTTGAAAAGAAAAATATGAAGCACATAAAGAAATTTAGGACTACATAAGGAAGTTTCAGATGAACTAAAGTGCAAAAGGCATTTATAGGGAATGGAAGGAGAGCAGATCACTAATGTAGAGTATATTCATAGGCAGATCAGAGTGAATAAAGTTCAGATTTCCAAGAGAGATTAAAAGTAATGAGCCAGAGAAGTTTCTGCTATGTTTGGGGCAAGAGGAAAGCCAAGAATGTCCTGGTCTGCCACCAGGAAATGAAAGAGAAATAAGAGACAGAAGACATATTTGCTTAATGCTTATTTTGCCTTCTTTTTTCCTGGAAAGTAAAACAGTGATCTTACAAGTAGAAAAAAAGAAGTGCTGATGAGATTGACACCTAAGATGCTTAACACTTGACTAATTCAAATAAATTCAGGTTTACAGGACAAGTATAGGGCAGTAAGTAGCATTCATCACTCCCAAATCTTAGCTGTCCTATTGCCCACTCTACTCTCTCAACCCAGGTGTTGGAGAGTCTTTGTACAAACATTACCTTCTTCAGCTACTGCTCCAAGGCATCCCAAACCAACTGAATGAACCCCTCATTGCATTGCAGCTATTTCTTTCATGGATAAGCGGTGGGACGTTTCATTGACAAAGAAATCCACTCAGAGCCGTAAATAGGGTGTGATGTGTCTACATGTCATGGACACTGGAATACCCTAACCACTCCACAAGTGTTTTTTAAGAACCATTTGGGGGTTCTGCTTTTAAAAATCAATAAAAAATATGACATCCTGTTTAAGAAAGGCAGCAACCTTCAAAGGCTGCGTTCTCTGTCAACTTCTGATATGCTGAGGGAGCTAATATGTTCAGTCAGTACACTTTCTCTGTTCCTCTGCAGAGAGGCAGGAAAGTGAAATATTTTTTACCTTGCTGATTTCCCCCTTGATTGGTAATCAAAGGGGAGAATGAAAAAAAATTTCCCCTCCTTACTGATCCACTACAACAATCAGCAAGGGGAGAAAAAAAAGACACTTTGCTTGCCCTGCTGCAGAGGAACAGCGAAATGTTTCATTTGCCCATACAGTATGGTGAAGTAGCTTGACAGCAATTTTTCCATATGGGCAAAGGGTTGCTTGGGGTGTTGGAGCATGCCTCTCTAGTGACCCTCTAATGGACATACTCCTAGATATCAGAAAAATTCATATAATTTTTTCTATGGAAGTGAATAGCTACACTTTGGGAAGAGATTATTTGTTTTTGCATGTCCTCATATTTTTGTGTGTGACAGGGGGCATAAAAATAACACATGCTATATAAATGTTCCTGGGCAATTCTAAAAATTCAGAATTTAAACACTGGTTCTGGGAATTGCCAAAGATTTCAGACCATTGTTTTGTCTTCTGTTTATGTGCATGAAAGTCAAAAGAAGTGAAACTGGTCAAAAGTTAGTCATAGCTGTGGAGAATATAATGGCAACGTTGGAAGAACTTGAACATTCAGCACTTTCTGAGCAGACCCCCTCCCCCTGCACTACACCATTCTAGGTCCCATAGATTCCACCAAAATGGCTTTAATAGTTGTTTTATTCGGAAAAGAGAATTAACAAAGAGCTCTTAACATTGGATTAACCCTACAGTATATTATAGTAACATTCTTCCCATAAAGCACTAAGGGCCGTAACCAGGGGGTGGCCGTTTGAAAGTATCAATTTTTCAATTTGTTGTTCAGTCGCACAGTCGATTCCGACCCTTTGCGACCCCATGGACTATTGCCTGCCAGGCAACCCTATCCTCCACCATCCTCCTCAACCCGCCCCGCTCTGTTCAATAATAGCATTCAAATGAAAAAGTTAAAGGTAGAATATACATAATCAGAAACACATTAGGTGCAGGCTTACTTGCATTTACTCTGGAGTAACCTTACCCCTGGAGTCAGTATAAGGAGAAAAAGAGGCCCCCATGACCTATCTATGGCTGAATTTTTTTTTCTTTACCAAACACCATTCTAAATGTAGAATTGTACATAAAATGATAAAGGAGGCGACAATACTGGTCATTTATCCCAGTTTTTACATCAGATTGGACACAGATAAATTAAAATTAAAACCCGGTGACTGCATGACATACAGTTCAATACGTGAAAGCCCACTGTAGAATAATCTTTTTTTGAACAGTGAAATCATCTTTTTGGGGTGGGGTGGGGGATAGGTTTCAGTCATCAGGGATGGTTTAAATTTGTTCCAATAGGTTTGAAATTGCTTTTGTCTGCTTTCTGCTAGTGTGGCCGCCTGATCTGATTTAAGCAGGCACTTGTGGAAGATACCAGTTCCCCTCAACCAAGTATCCTTTCTCTCCAAACTGTTTCTTTTTTTAAAAAAAAGTTTTGCTGGAAGAAACTATAGCTAAGGTTCTTAAAAGAATGATTAAGAGAGAGATGGAGGAAGGAAGGGAGAGGAAGAAGAAAATTGTATGTTGGCATTCTGTTGATGGCTCCTGCCCCCTCTGGCTCCTATAATTTGTCATTTCACCCAGGGAAAACCCAATTTCCACTGATGCAAATCTCAGTGAATCAAACTGTATTTTCCACACTGTGTAGCTGTGATGAGAAGTAGACATTACAGATAATGTTCTTGCAGATGAAAGAACATTACTATTACAGGGACATGATCGAGGCAGTCTTTCAGGTTTATGAAATCAGACTTCAAAGGAATATCATGCTTTTCTCAAAAAGCCCAGTCACTAAATAAAGCAAGCGAATGTATCTGTTTTTAGAAATATTTGTATGTTCCTAGAAATTAGAAAGTTTCTGCTGTGACGCTCAAATGTGTTCTTTAGTCAAGGATTTTCTTTTTCTAATCACCAGTTCATGCAGTCTGTTTCTAGCCTTACAAAGACAGGATGCCTTTATTACACCAAGTTTTCCCAGCTGGAATAGGCACATGTTGACAGACATGCAATGTCATATCTAATCTTTAAGAGATGTATCAGTATTTTTCCAAGCAGATGACGGGCAATTGCACAATAGAAGTCATTATTTTAATTACGGAAACCACAGAAGTCCTTCTTTTAGTTATGTAAGTTCTGTAGTGTTACTTATTACTATATTTGATATGTTTCTTGAATATCCCTCCAGACCTCCTTGTACTTTTAGAAAATGGATAAATGCACAATATGCTCTTAATGCAAGGTGCAATTTTTAGCCAGTTAACAAATTAAAACCATTTTGTGCATGGTGTGTGTGTGTGTGTGTGTGTGTGTGTGTGTGTGTGTGTGTGTGTGTGTGTGTGTGTGTGTGTGTGTGTGTGTGTGTGTGTGTGTGTGTGTGTGTGTGTGTGTGTGTGTAGACTTCTGAGTCTGGAAGACATATGCAGAGTTGAGACATCACAAGCCTCTACTAGACTAGGTGGCGAGCAGTGAGTGAAAACCATTCAAGAGCCTTTCTAAAGAAGAACAAAAATAAATTGTAATTTATGCACAAAATATAAAATGCCAAATTTTTAAAATAAAACCTACATTTAATGGATTAGTCTTAATTTTGACAGAAGTGTATTTTACTAGAATTTCCCCTGTAATAGAAAATGTATGAGAAAATCCTTTATCTGCAAACAAAAGCACAACAAAACATTTCCCCTTGCCCTGAATGCTAATGATGGAAGACTGTTGCTATGGTGATGCTAATTTTAACACAGTTGCCTGTGGACTTCATATGAACTGCCTGTTTTAACTCCTGCAAATGTCATTCATGAAATGAAAACCCATTAATGATTCGCAAGGGCACAATGTTCCACTTTAATTAAAATAATAAGGAACAAAGTACAGGTCTGTAGATTTCTACAAAGCCCATACTGTCAGGAGTAATTATCAATGGCAGGGGTTCTCTTTCTTTTTCTATAAAGAAAATGTCAAAATATTGGAATCTTCCAGCATAGCATAGATGACATTATAGGATGTTTGTTTTGAGTTAGGATTCATATACACACCCATAACAATTATATGACAGAATTGTAACTGTGTTCGGAAGAGAAAACAGCAAAGTTTATAAGAAGGAACAAAGTCCAATCATTTCTTGCAGCGAAATATGAGGTCACATATTGTCAAAAACATAAAAGAGGAAATCCTTAGCAAATGCAGGTAATTACAAACAGCAGTTTTAAGATTACAGTCTGTCCCAAATTATAGGGACAGCTCTCTAAAAATCCTGTTCCAAGGTATCTATGCACAAGCTCATCAGAAAACAAAACAAAATAAAAAACACTGTAGGACTTTAAAGACTAACTGCTATATTTTTATTGTTAGCTTTCATGGATCAAGTCCACTTCTTCAGACAAGGAGTAAAACTTACAGACATGGTTTTTATACACCAAATTCAGGGGTCAAAGGGAGCAGGATGTGCTCAAGCAAAATGACAGACAAGAAGCAACCACAACAGTACAGCTTCCCACAGCCATCAGCAACAATAGATTATTCAGATTAGCTATAAATATCTTCCTTTCAATCTCAAAGGGTCTGAGAAAGCCCATTCTGGTCTCTGATCAACCTTTGATCTGTAAACAAAAACACTGTACCTGGTTACTTCCTGTTTTGCTAAAGAGAACTGGCAGGAAGGTTGTAATATAATATATAAAATATCTAGCAGAATATAGCAATCTGTGTATCAAATTTTATAATGCCCCAGAAATCCTTTGAAATTGAAAGGGAGACATTTAAAGCTAATCTGAATAATCTATTGTTGCTGATGGCTGTGGGAAGCTGTATTGTTGTGGTTGCTTCTTGTCTGTCATTTTGCTTGAACACATCCTGCTCCCTTTGACCCCTGAATTTGGTGTATAAAAACCATGCCTGTAAGTTTCACTCCTTGTCTGAAGAAGTGGACTTGATCCACGAAAGCTAACAATAAAAATAGAGCAGTTTTGTTTTCTGATATGCCTGAACCACAGACTAACACGGCTACTATTCCAAAAAATTCAATTATGCAAAAGCTGAATGTCTTCTCCTTGTGTTCATAAGGCAGCCTGAATGCACTGAAAAATTGCACTAGTAAACCACCCTTCTATGGTAGGTCGATGTATTTTGATGTACAATATAACAATATGAGCACTTGCTGACTTCATAAGGAATTGAAATTTAGCAAATTCTTAATCGAAATATCATTCCCAACTGGAGTAGATCCACTGATTCACCACAAACTCAGTAATTCAACACATACCTTATTTCCACTGATTCTAAGGATCTATTTTATTTACAGTCATGGTGTTAAATCCTGCATGTCTCATTTCATGTGTGCCGCAAGAGATTTGGCTCTGTGATCATAGTGTGTGGGTCACTTCATGGCAAACTGGGATCTACCTTAAACAAATTCACGCCAATGACATTTTTCTTGTTTCAGGAAAAAAAAATGCATTCTTTGATATGAGTTGCAGTCGACAACAACATTATATTTACTATTAAAAACTGGATTTAGTCCCACATCCAGCCCATGCACTTGGGTTGCAATAAACTTGGGTGCACACTCACAAACAACAAAAACAATAGTTTTGTCAATGTGCAGCTCTTGTATTCTTTCACTTCAGTTAATACACAAATATACTGCCAACAGCAGAGCTAGTGTATCTTCATCTGAACAGGTATTCTTATGTAACATTACACAGTTATGAGGCTTGTACAAACTACTGGTTTGTATTGAAGCTGCAATTGCATAGGCAATGAATGTGTTCTTGCTCTTAATGGGAAACTGTGATTTCTGTAACTGCCTTGGATGTTTGCTAGATCCTGCTATACAGAGAGTTTCAACTGCATTGCACCATTTTCTGTACAGTCCAAAACCACAAGAGAGAAAATTTTAAATTATTAGAAAATGCTTTTCTCAAATAGTCAATTAGAAAGACTTTACCTAATTCAGTAAACCTAAGTTTAAAAGATCAGCAAACACTTATCATAGAATTTCTGAATGTCTAACTTTGTTTTACTAATTTAATGTACACTGACTGAATAGTTTACATTAGGCACAAATATGTATATATTATTTTAAAAGTTTACATTTTTATGGGACTGAAATGAGTCTTATGAAATCAAATGTTTAGCATGATTTTATTATGGTTAAATGAATCATACCTGTCTCATTGACTTCAAATCATGATTATTAAAGTAAAATTAATAATCAAGCCAGGGTTGCATTTTATAATATATCCTTGTCAACAATTTCCTTCTACAGGTAAAATCAACAAAGACTTCTTCTGGCACATTATAGACTAACAATTTTTACAAGTTAGACTGAGCTTTAAATTCATATTTATTGGCTTATTAGTAAATTGAACAAACATGAAATAGAAGTCCAGTAGCATATACAAGCACCATAACTTACAGTAAATGCAACGAGTACAAAGGCATCTGTACCTTACTTCTTCCTATGTATTAATTTCTTCTAGTTTTTGAGACCCATATAAGGAAACAGTTGGCGGTGGGGGTTTAAATTTACAGAGTAAAGTAGATTTTTGATTTCTTGACTCCAGTGGCCAAGAAGGAATTCAGCCTTCAAACTAGGTGATGGATTGCACTTGTAGTCATAACAAGCTGTAGACTGTGGTAACTGAACTAGTTTTGATGGGCATTGCATACTGTGCTGTAATTGGTTTAAGTCCTTCAGAAGGGGGAGGGATGAGTGGGGAAACATGTGTTTTGGATATGGGAAGAAGGAGGGGGAGAAACAGAGTTTTGCCATGCTTTTTGGATCACTTAATTGTTGGAGGCTTGTAAGTAATAGCTAGCAAAATGTAATACAATAAAACCTCGCATAAAGAGTGCCTTGCTTAGAGACTAACTCGGTAAAAGAGCAGAATTTTCTCTGAATGGTCACCTCGCTTAACAACTAAAACCAACCAAAAATTCATTTAACAACTAAATTGGGGTTCATGATCCCCACACACACACCAGAAGTCACAGTTGGGTCACTTACAATGGTGTTTCGCTTAAAGAGCAAACTCACTTAAAGAGCAATCCCATAGAACGGTTTATGCTCTTTAAGCGAGGTACCACTGTATTTATGTAAATAGGCCAGGTTAGGCCAGGCAAGCAGCTAGAGAGTTTTTATTGTGCTGATACTGGAATGGTATTAGCAGCCATGTTCCTTTTCTTTAATCTTCTGAAACTAATGAGTGTTCACTAAATAAAATATGATTATATCCAGAACCGCTGTCTCTGGTCCTTATAGAGCTAAGCTGGTTGGAGTAGGTCTGGTGTCTTGACAAGACTACTCTAAGTCTCTTTGAACTGCATGTCCTACCTAATCTGGCTGGTTTGCAACCACTAACAGCCAGTGGGTGAAACCTATCACAGTTTCTCTAGCCTAAAGCTGGTCCATAGGTACCCAGAAATGATACCAAGGGGGTGTGGGCTTCACCAAGGGGAACAGGCCACTGATGGTGGACTGGGTTGTGTGATAGGGGGTAAAAGGTAAGGGGCCTGAGACCATTATACCCTTACAACCCTTTCAGTGGATCACCATAAGTCAGATGCGGTGATAACATGTAACAAACAACATCCATTTCCATCAGATGTATATTTCTGTCTGTGAGTAGTTTATTTATTTATTTATTTTGCTTTATCTAAACATTTAATAAGATGTGTTGTTCAGCAGATATTTTATGCTTAATGGAAATTAGAAAGGAAAAAATTCATCATAGTATATATTTTAATAAATATATACTTTTTGTGTCAATTCTGTTATAAGCACTCATTTTATCCATTTGCTTATCCATTGTCATTGCGTACATTTACAAACGAAGTCTGTATTAGTTTGTTGCCATAATCACAAAATGCAATTAAAATTTAGCTTTGGCTTTTAGGTCTCAGATTTGGCAGCTCTGCTAGCATCAAATTGCTGTCTAGTGAATCAAACTGTCATTTGGCAAATGGAATGGAGAATGAAATAAAAATGCAGGAGCAACCATTGTGTATCCAAGGTTTCGTCTCCATTTCTCCCCTTTGTAAACTACTGCAAACTGTACAAAGTAAGGATTGCCAAAGCAAAATGAATATTACACTATATACAGTACTTGGAAATTTGATTTTTAAAAAGTCATCAGGACTTTGAGTTGACATGGGTTATGTTTCCCCACTTTCTGAAAGCCTGGTATCACCAGAATCAAATGTGCTAATGTTGGGTGTGATCTTCAGCTTTCACTAAAATGATATTTTAAAATCAAAGTTAATCACATGTCCATGAAAACTTCAGTTGGATTTCAACTGCTCTTTTACTCCAATGAAAATAGCCTGTTTTAGGTCTCTCTTAAAAAAACACACACACCAAGAGACAGGCATTTTTTAATTAGTCTGAAATGAAGCAGAGATAAACAGGAATAGCTAAATGGTGCTGAACTTTATTAGCAA
This sequence comes from Furcifer pardalis, assembly GCA_030440675.1. Classification (NCBI taxonomy): domain Eukaryota; kingdom Metazoa; phylum Chordata; class Lepidosauria; order Squamata; family Chamaeleonidae; genus Furcifer; species Furcifer pardalis. The sequence goes on from CP126895.1 coordinate 47,944,531, forward strand.
TTGTGAGGGGTTGCCTTGAGTACTCCAGCAGACTACCTGCCCCTGCCCCACTAGCCATCCCACATAGGAGTCACTGCGCCTACTTCAACCCACCATGGTGCTGGAGGCATTGCTGAGGGCATCCTGTCCATTCAGAGAAAATTCTGCTCTTTAAGTGAGTTAGTCTCTAAGCAAGGCACTCTTTATGCGAGGTTTTACTGTATTATATTTTGCTAGCTTTTACTTACAAGCCTCCAACAATTAAGTGATCCAAAAAGCATGGCAAAACTCTGTTTCTCCCCCTCCTTCTTCCCATATCCAAAACACATGTTTCCCCACTCATCCCTCCCCCTGAAGGATTTAAACCAATTACAGCACAGTATGCAATGCCCATCAAAACTAGTTCAGTTACCACAGTCTACAGCTTGTTATGACTACAAGTACAATCCATCACCTACTTTGAAGACAGAATTCCTTCTTGGCCACTGGAGTGAAAGAAACATTCCCAGAAGTCTTTACTTTATATTGAGTTGATCAAAGAAGGTGCTAAATTAACCTTGTCGGAGGAGATCTTTCTTGCAGAAGACCTCTACTCACCAACATCACTTAGAAAGGCTTGCACTATGGTTCTGTGCTGCTATAAGAATGCTGCAGATATAAAACTGGAGGTTATGTGGAAAGACTCCCGCATAGAGCTCGCCATGTGGGTGACCTTCTTCCAATCTCCTATTTTGCCACAAAATATTTTTTTTCTATATAATAGTCATACAAATTAGTAGAGCAGCTGCTTCATTAGTTCACATAAGGATGAATAAAGATAAAAAACATTACTATATACATAGACAAATCTTGTAGAAAGTCACAATTACAGTTCTGTACATCCAATAAATCAGTGGGGATTTAGTGAGTCAACTCCTCCATAGGTTCCACTGATTTTATAGGCCTACTCTGGAAGAGATGGAAAGAGTACACAGAGGAACTCTACAAAAAGGGCCTCAACACCCCAGATAATCACAAGGATGAGAACATTGAATTTGAGCCAGACATCCTAGAGAGTGAAATCAGGAAGTCCCTAAAAAGCACTGCAAACAACAAAGCCAGTGGAGGTGATGGTATCCAAGTTGAAATTTTCAATGCCCTAAAAGATGATGGAATCAAATTATTGCATTCTACATGCCAGCAGATTTGGAAAACACAAAAATGGCTACAGGATTGGAAAAGATCGGTATATGTTCCAATCCCAAAAAAGGGCAGGGTTTGCAGTCTCCCCCACAATTGGTCATTTACAATGGTGTTTCGCTTAAAGAGCAAACTCACTTAAAGAGCAATCCTGTGGAACACATTATGCTCTTTAAGCGAGGTACAACTGTACCTTAGTTCACTGACATCCTTTATAGAAAGTCTGGGAGCATGAAGGCAATAGGCCAGCGATGGCCAATCTTGGCACTCTGGATGTTCTTGGACTTCAATTCCTAGAAGCCCAAGTCAGCACTCCTTCTGATAAGCGCTTTGGGAATTGAAGTCCAAGAACACTTGGAGTGCCAAGGTTGGCAATCACTGCAATATGTGAGTGTCTCCAGCTTTTCCATTAGTTATGCTGCAGACATACAGTAGCTCACACTTGTCCCAGTTTTAAAAAAAATTCTCACCTGTTATCAAAATTTGGAGTACATTTGCTTTGCATTTTGGAATTGCAGTTATTTGCATCCAGTGAACACATGGATTCCATGTATAGTTCCTATATAGTTTTAAGTTGATTTTTCCAATGTCAAATATGGTAGAGGGAATCCTATTACAGATATTACATCTCAGAAGTTCTGCTGCAACAGTTCTGTATCAAAATCCTCAATAAATGTGCATCCGCAGAGCACATCACAACTGCTTCCTAGTTCTCATCATCAGTAAGGATTCATACAGAACTAATGTCCATCCTTTCTCCTACAAACACTTGAGAGAGGACAACTCCTCACTGCCATCTTTTTCATTTTATAGCCTTTCTCATTGACTGCTGTGAAGAATGCCTTATCCCCGAGTTTTTTCCTCTGTAACCTTTTTTCTACCACTCATCATTTGTAAAAGTAATCAGAATGGTTTTGTTGCTGCTTGGGGTGGGTGGAGGGTGTCCCCCGCTGTCTGGCAGTTTGTGCGCTGGTGCTGATGTATAGATTGCATCCAGCTCTTCAGCTATAAGTGATCATTCATGGCATTTTACTGACAATCCCTGGTAAATGTCAAACACAGCATAACTTATTTTACTATTTTTCAGTCACTGAAAAAAAATGTTCATCTAAGCTGTCCAAAATTTGATTCACCACCTTTTGTCTTCTCTGCTAGCACCTTCTATATACAGTAAAACCTTGCATAAAGTGCTCCTTGCTTAGAGAATAACTCACTTAAAGAGAAGAATTTTCTCTGAATAGTCACTTGGCCTAACAAATAAAACCAACCAAAAACTAGCTTAACAAATAAATCAGGGTTCACAATCCCCACCGCCAGAAGTCACAATTGGTCACTTACAATGGTGTTTTGCTTAAAGAGCAAACTCGCTTAAAGAGCAATCCCGTGGAACACATTATGCTTTTTAAGCGAGGTACCACTGTACTATAGTTCTGTGATGGTGAACCTTGGCACACCAGGTGTTCTTGGACTTCAATTCCCAGAAACCCAAGTCAGCATTCCTTCTGATCACGTCTTCTGGGAATTGAAGTTCAAGAACAAGGTTCACCATCACTGCTATAGTTGCTAAACTATCTGGTTTATTGTCCTCTACTGTAGCAGTTATCTTCAGCATGTTAGCTAGAGTAGCTTTATTATTTATTAGTTCAAATTTATATTGCCGCCCACTCACCGTAGCGACTCAGGGTGGCTTACCAACAATATATTACATTACAATATAATATGTTGATGGGGGTGCAGGGGGAGGGGCGGTGAAGTCCTCAATCTGCCCTGGCTCCTTCTTCCCTGGCCATTGGTGTGGGCAAAGGGGGAGGAGCAGCGAAGTCCTAGTCTTTGTAGGCAATTCTTCCAGGATTGAGAAGATACGGCACTGGGTCCAAAGGATGAAAGAGGATATCTGCCATTTGCACATCACCTGCTTATGGCATTATAATAATCCACGCAAATAGTGATATATATGGTTTCAGAACCAAGTCCATTACCATGAACTTTTGTTTCTTTTTTGTGGTGAGGGATATGGTGCTTAATGTTTTCTGGTTGTGTTTTGTTATGAAGTTTCTTGATGAACAGCTCATTTCCCAAGCTTTTCTGTTTAATGGCTGCAAGTCTTTTCTCACACAAAATGAAGTCTTTAATTTTCAAACATTGATTTTGACCCACTTTTAGAAAGGTCAGCTTGGAATTCTAGGTCTGTATCTTTACTCATTAACCATCAGACTGTGTCTTTGATGGCCCACAGTGAGTGACACTAGCCATACTTAATTCAGTTAGTTTGCAACTGCAGAAAGAAATGAGAGCTGCCAAATTGAGTATATGAAAAAGGGCTTATGTGCACTGATATTAGTAAACTTCTCAACTGCGATAAATAGAACATGAGTTCTGAGAATGATGAACATCTATTTGAGGAAGAGATGGAAGATCATTATGATGCCTATGTTAAAAATGAACAAGTTAGATAATATATGTCCTACTAAATAAACACTTCAATTAACATGTGAAATAGTGATGTCCTTGTAAAGCTGTTATTGTTGGCAGTGCCATGTACACAATGAAATCCATGAGCCAGGCTTCACTTTTTGACATGCTATAGACTCTGATATTGTAAAGATGCTCAGTGTTTATTTTGGGGACACAGTTATAGTTTTCTTATTCATAACTTTGGACTACAGTCATTGCATATTAATGGTCTTTGCGTAATAACAACACCTTTCTCCCCAGAGAATGAGGATGCATTTTGAAGGGAAGAATATTCTGGAAATGGAAATGTGTAATTCTTGTGTATTACAACTCAAATCTTATGAAGAATGGTCAAATGAACCACTATTCACATAGCAATTTCTTTGGAAAGGAATTGGAAAGTGGGTTCCAAACTTCATATCCTAAACAGGTACAAGACAGTGATATTTTACAAGGTCACCATACAATTTCCAAGTACTGATGTGCCGTATTTGAAAGGAAACACATTCAACCTTATTCTGTCCAGCAGCAAATTGGGTCTAATGAAGCATGGTTATGAATGTGCCATTACTTTTTTTTTTAACTACAAACCAAGAATTCCCCATTTTGGGAAGCACATCTGATGGACAGACATTTACAGATACCTAAATGTGACTCGCTGGGAAAAAGGTCTAATCATGAAGACTTTGTGGTTTAGCAGAGGCCTAGCTCCACCTAGCTTCCTGTTCATAAAGGAAGCTCTCAGCAAATACTATTTGTGCCCATTGGAACTGTTTATTTTAATATGGTTAGATATAGGCATGAGTTTTGTATACTGTGGTGTCTGCAAGGATGAAAGGCAGTTTTAAAATACTTTAAATAATAAAATACCACAAAGGTAGTCCATAGTCAAACTTTCAAAATCTGACTTGGCCTTGTTGAGACAATGAGATGATATCTGGTTGTCACTGTGTCATTTTGCTTCTACAGACATCGTAAGACTACCTACAGTGGCCATTAACTCATACTACAGTCTCCTAATAACTAAATGTCTCCTTAGTACTAACTACTAATTGACACCAGGGGATTGACTGTGTATCCATCCCAGCAACTGTTTGCCAGTCTGAGAATACAAAAGGCAAGTGTTTGCTTCTTGTTTCTCATATTGTTATGATTCTATAAATGAGGGTGCTTCAAAATCACAGAAGAAGAACATCTGGCTGAAGGGGGGAGTCCCCATTCAGCTTGCTGGTTTCTCACCACTGTCTTGGCCCAGCTCCTTCTTCCTCTACACTTGAAAATGTCTTATCAGCACAGAGAAAAAGAGATCCAGTAGAAAAATATCTTTTCACCCATTACTTTTCATCGATCTGGTACAATTACTGATCTTTTCCAATCCAATTCAATCTAGTCCCTGACTGGATATAAGGAATTTCTCCTGATTCCTCACATCCCCATGACTGAGATGCCAACCTAGGCTGTATAAAAGCTTAATGTCAACAGTAGAGATTGCTGTGTTAGCTATTCCTCCGTCAGCACTGAGCCCCTTCCAATGCAGTCTATGCCACAATTGACTTTTAAACATTTGCTTGCTAAACATTTAAACAATTGGTTTAACTGGGTCTTTACATCCAACTAACATCTCCCTGATGCCTTCTAACACAGCAATCTCTACTAATGCACAATTCTTGCACAATGTGCCACACAACACACTGCAATTAGGTTTATATACCCTCATATCCTGTCTTGGTATACTAGATCTAGGCAAACAGATTGGTGACAAACTCTCAGCATCGGGGTGATCTTGCATACTACATAGAAAAGATAGGTGAGTAGTAAAGGAACTTAGCATAAACCAATCTTTTTAAGCCAAGGGCTAGATCACGTCCCCTCAGACTGTTGGTGGGTCGGATAGGTGCCGCTGCCTTCTTTAGTGTTGGGTGAGTAGTGGGAGCTCAGGATGGTCCCGCTGCCACCACCCATGAAGGGACCACAATCACCCCCCCCCCCGACTACTCCACTGCCGCTGGCAGCAACAGGACCACCCAAAGCCATTAGGGACACATCAAGTGGAGGAGACAAAGATTAAGGTGGTAGTGGCAGGAGCAAGGTCATGGGCCAGATGAGTTGGTACTGTGGGCTGGATACAGCCCACAGACCATTGGTTGAGAACCCCTGGCATAAACCAAACCCACTATTCACCAAACTTTTCTAAAACCTAAATGGTTACATAAATGTATATATAGTCCCATCATATAGGCACTGTTTAATATGCATAAAATAAATTACCAGGCCTTACTTCTGTCTGGAAGCATTACACAGTGATCTGGAAACACTTGCACTTAAATCCTGATGTAAGAACTCTCCATAATTACTTAGTGGTAAGGAAACTGCACTCTGCAATGGTGCAAGGATAGTTTCATATATTCTAATTTAAATTCTTTTATGGTTGAGCCTTGGCATTTATTTCTTCCAAAGTAAAAAATAGCATTTGCTAGGTTTACATGATTCTTACCACAGGGCTCCAAATTGATGCAAAACTCTGCAGTATATTAGCCCTAGGAAAATGGGATTATTTTTAAATTATGCAGTAGATGTAAGATGTGATTTAGGCAACACTTGTGAATTTTATATGCACTCTGTACATTAACATTAACACTAGGTAGTTTGGAAAATAATAATGGAACAAATACACCAATACACGAACGGCCTGAGGGAGAAGACACCATGGCCTGGCAGGTGGCTGAGGGCCTCTCCCCCTCCTCTGGGCCCACACCAACGGCCTGAGGGGAGTTAGTCTGTGTTCTGCTTTGGTTGTTTTGTGAGGTTGTATTTTATGATTGTTACTGTACTGTTGCTGTTTTGACTGTAAGCCGCCCTGAATCGTCTTGGCAAATGGGTGGCAATATAAATCTGAACAAACAAACAAATAAATAAATATATACTATATATTAAATGTATAATGAAACATGTTACTTAATCTTAATAGCAAGCTTGCCTGTTCACTATTTAACAGACAAGCATTGCTTAGAAACTAAGTGGACAAAAGTAAATTTTATAAAGTGTCAAAGCCGGAATTCGAGCTTTTGCCCTTGAGGCAAGACTATTAAATTGTACCTCTCATTCCCCAAAGTCTTATGCTCTTTGCTGCTTCCTGGTAAAAGCAAGAAGAGTGGGGAGCAGGCAATGTGGAACCAGAAAATACACAATGCTGCACAAAATCTGAACTGTACAAGTTTAGAAATCAATATGAATTTGAATCCTTCCCAGAGAGTGGAGGGGCTAACTACTTCCCTGTAAACTTAGCAGGTAGGAAAATACTAAATTGGCCACTCTTTTCTTAATGGACTGATGTGTTGTTTCAGAAAGTAGATGCATATTTTGTTTTGAGTTTCTTTGCCTGTGCTCCTCAGCTTTGCATGCTCACTTGTCTTGTCTTTGTTATGACTATGACGTACTGAAATGTGTTACTTTAACTAGCAAAATATACTTTTGATTTGGCTTATCAGTATCAGATTGGTTTCATAAAAATGCAGAGCAGTTCCCTGCAACAGGTGTTAAAATTGTACTAAACTACTCATGTGGTTGAATATAGGCCAAAATATTACAAAATAGCTCAGAGAGAAATTGTAACTATTTTGTACTTTGTTGGCAGTGAAAATGGGTCCTACATTAAAATACTGCATCTGCACCCACTTAAAGTGCTCTGGTTCAGAAATCCAATCAGTTTGGAACAGCAGTATTGTAGTGCTCTGCGGGATGCTCAGGAAGAGAATGGGGGAAATTATGGCTTTCCCCCTCTTCCCCTCCCATCTCATGGAACTGTTCCCCTACACAATTATGAAACAACCAAAAGGCTCAAGATTGGCTTGGTTTCTAGTCCTGAATCTTACAATATATCTGCAGGGGTAGGGGACTGCTAAGTAGGAAATGGGAAAATGTACTATGTTTGAAGGGAACACAACTCATAAAGGTAGTATTTTTTTATCATTCATGTAAACTGAAATATAAATATATGGTGTACAGTGGGTCTGAATCTCATGCACCCTGGTTTGGGAGAAGAAAAGATATGAGAAGCAACGTAAAGCAAACATGTTGGACAAAGCAAGGTAAAAACAGCACCACAGCATATGGGTGGCACTGACATTTACTGAAGTAAATGAATACTTTACCGATAGCATCCCATTAGAAGTTGAAATTATGTCAATGTATCCAGATGTCTGATTCTGGCAGATGTTTGTTTAGGACAGGGGTCTGCAAACTTGGCTCTCCAGGTGTTCTTGGACTTCAATTCCCAGAAGCCCAAGTCAGCACTCCTGCTGATCAAGGCTTCTGGGTACTGAAATCCAAGAACAGCTGGAGAGCCAAGTTTGCTGACCACTGGTTTAGGATAATTATAACTGCAAAGGAAGCCCATGTTTACCCATAAATAACCAATCACACACACAAAAAGCTAGTTACAGCAAAATTGGGATGTTTCAGAAATGAAAACTGAGATAATGGCTCCATGGTAAGCAAGTGAACCTTGGGGTGCTGGTGGCCTCTTTTGTGGAAGAAAAGGATTTGGGCTCATTTGGGGCCATACAGAGAAAGTGAGGAAGGATGGTGGGTGTGGGAAAACAGCCTAAAAGATTCTGCCTCTGGTAGGGAGAGGGCCATGTAAGAAAGACTTCTGGAATTCATCCACCGGTAAAAGATCAGCTCCTTCTGTCTTCAGGAGGCTAACTCAAGATGGAATTGTGGCATTTTACATATGTTGGGGGTTGGTTGGTGGGAACCCTGAACTGTCTTTGATTCCTAATTTGGGCCTAAGGATGGGCACATGAAAAATATTTGGGCCAGCAGGAAAGAGTTAGAAATAGAATGGCTTCTGCCTTTATTTTTTTTAACTCAGGGAAAACTCAAATTGGGGGTTAGGGGGGAGAGGAATGAAAGAACCCAAAAGAGCAGTTTGTTTCATGGTAAGCAAAGGGACCAAGGCATGAAGAACATGGAAATGAAAGAGCTTGCCTCAAAAGAATGAAAAAGGACACAAAAAAGGTAAATTTTTATTGTGCATATAGCTAGTGTTGGTACCCGCAAAAGGTATTCCTGCCTGAAACCGGGGGAAGCCTTACAGTTGGCAAAGTTGAGCTTGGAAGGCTGACAGTCAAGCCCAATATAAAGCAGCTTTCTTGATTCAGACTAATTTGCTCCTTTATTAAAGAGAAATAAAGAATGAATTCACACTGTGATTAAAAATAATAACGATGCATCTGAGATTCATTCAGGGAACCAGGGATATGCTAACTCAGAAGCCTGTGAAAGAGCAAATGGGAATACTGTACTCCTATGCCGACATCTCTTTCTACTTTCTTTCTCACTTGACAAGATTCATACCTCCTATGAGACCACAGAGACAGCATGGAGATACAATAATTTAGGCAGCTGAAAACAGCTTTGTGAGGCATGTCTGTTTATGGTGTTTTTTAATAGATTCAAGCTAGCACCTCTACATGCCATACTAAACAGAAAATGCTTCTGAAAAGAAGGAATATTTGTTCAAAGAAGTTTGACAGCTAAGAATCATTGCAGGAAGAAAGAACTAGCTACTAACCTGCTTCTGTGGTAGAAACACAAGTCTAGATGTAGAGAACAAACAACATTAGCAGGGGTACATGAAGACACTCAGAAGGACACTCCGAAAGCCAAAAGACCTGACACTGGGACTGTTTTACACAAAAGTATGGGAAAGGGACAATGAGCAGAGATTGCATAGAGTGCCTGGGAAAAATCTGCTTCATTTTTATTTCTTGCAAGGGAATGAGTAGTCAGCTCAGGTGTCCCAGGTGAACATCATGTCTGCTCTAGTTTCATCAGAGACTGCGAATGCAAGAGTAGCAGTGAGAACCCAATAGCCAGCACTGTCATATCATGGCTCTTTAACAAAATGTAGTCCCCTCCCCTTTTTCATTGCCATTGTGCCTCTTTTTATTTCTCCCCACCCCTGCTAACCAAACCTGTTTAATTATAATGCAAAAAACATGTCTGTCTGGTGGCTGTTTTAATTAATCTGCTACATATATGTGTAATTATAGCTGTCAAAATCAAGGGGCCTGATATTGCCTACCAGTGAGAAACTCAGGATAATGCAACATATCTCTGATTTATGAACTCATAAAATGATCTGTCACTGAAAATGTGGAATTGATGAGATGAAACACAGCAATCCTGAGTCTTAAAAACTAAAATAAAAATGGGGGGAAGGGGAGGAAAGCACTAGGAAAAATCAAATATGCCAGAAATGCATGCATCAAAGTGTCTTCCTGTGTTCAGCATATAAAAATTATGCTTGCATAAAACAGAAAATCATGTCCAAATTAAAAAAGGGTTAGAAATTATGCTTGTTTTTTTTTGGTAAGGCTATAAACATACAGAAGCTTCTTTCAATATTTAAGTACCAAACAGCAAAGAAATACTTCTCTTTAAAATCCTATAAAATGACTAGTGCAAGGACTAAACATCATTATCTACATTCATGTAACTGACCTGCCATGCAATACTTAATATGTACAATGATATCTGAAGCTGAAACAATTTACCGCCAAAAGTTATACCGTTTGGATTTGTATTTGGGCCGTAGTAACTAAATCTATATAAAATACAGTTGTGTAGTACTTCGCTTAAAGAACATAATGTGTTCCACAGGATTGCTCTTTAAGCGAGTTTGCTCTTTAAGCAACACACCACTGTAAGTGACCAATTATGACTTCTGGTGTGTGTGTATGTGTAGGGGGGGGATTGTGAACCCCAATTTAATTGTTAAGTGAGTTTTTGGTTGATTTTATTTGTTAAGTGAACCGAACATTCAGAGAAAATTCTTCTCTTTAAGCGAGATACTCTTTAAGTGAGGCACTCTTTATGTGAGGTTTGACTGTACAGTAACATTTATTCGTCAACATTAACTGTGGCAACATATGTGCATTTTACTATGAAACAAAGCCTTCAAAGAAAACAGGTTGACTAGTATTGTCAAGCTCTATCTAATCCTATTGGTGATAGATTCTTTGCTAAAGGGAAGACCTACTTTTATAGAATCCTACATACTATAAAATAGAAATTTGCTTGTACCTCTGCAGAAATAAAAAGCTAATCTAAAATTGATTTTTGAATATGAAAATTAAATGTGTGTCATGGGAAATTTCTAATTTGTTTTGAGCAAAGCTCAGTTTTTGTTAGATGCACTAGATGCTGTAAACTACACCAAAGGCAACACTTCTGCAAGTTTTCACAACTATCACTTTCATGGTAATTTTTAAAAAAACATACCCTGTTCACAAATGCAAGAGCTACCAAGCAGTAAAAACACCACCAATAATCCAGGCCTTTTAATGGAAATCTTGATATAACTCAAAAAACATTTTCCTAGCTCCCGGGATTGTGGCTCACAAATATAAGTAATGGCATCTCACAAATATAAGTAATGCTAATGGAATGAGTATCTCACTATTGGCTAAGTGGATGTACAACAAGTTATATAATCACTTATGTAATAAATTGTGCAACAAAACCACTATCATATGCTACCAGTGGTGGGATTATATTTTTTTACTACCTACTCTCTGGGCATGGTATGGTGGGTGTGGCCAGGGGGAAAGCCCTGCATTGAATTCAAATTAGGACTACTTTATTTCAAAACTTGGATGGGTGGGGCCAGCTGGAATTTCTGCTACTGGTTCTGGTGAACTGGGGCAAACCTGCTGAATCCCACCACTGTATACTACTGCTGTATTAACTCTGAAAATTTACATTAGCAAAATGAGCCTTGTGCCCATACAATAAAACCCCTGGATATAGACTTTTATCTTTTGATTTCATTAATTGTCAGTTGATTCTATATCATGTAAGCTATGTTCTCTTTCAACACTATGGAAGCCCCATGATTCTTGCTCTCACATATAGCATTTTCTACTATGATCTTAATGGAAATGGAGACCACATCCCAAACACTTACTATTAGCTAAAAAGTGGAATTATTATTGTTGGTTCACAACAAGCCAAAGCTAATCAGCTGACAGCTTGAGTAGTTATCATAATGTTTTAATACTTACTTGATGTAGTAGGGCACTTTGTTTGGCGATATTGCCCTCTCCCAGGGGCCCTGGACAGAAGCTGTTAACAAAAAACAAAACAAAAACGAAACATAAAATCAAATAAAAGAGACATGGAGGTCAAGTTCAAAGCAAACAGGAATGACAACATTCATCTCTGGAATTACAATTTTATACTTGGCCACACTGATACAGGTCTGTTTGCTCAGTTGCCTATGAAGACTGTAAAGCTCAACCTACTGTTCAGAAATTTCTTCTTTAATCTGAGTGAAATTGAACTCATTCAGCTGCAAAGATAAATGCAAAAACCTCTTCAACTACTAAACGTAAAGAAAAGATAAGAAACAGAAAGCCTATCTTGTGCTGTACACTTTTAGGGCTTTGTAGCCACTATTTTCTGTTGCTTTCCATATTTTTATTTTAGTTGATTAATTTTTGTTGAATTAAATTATGCCTGGTTTACTTCCAAACATGGAAAGATAAGTTCACCACCTTTTCATTATTTCACTTAACTAACCATTTGGTATTTTGCTTTTAGTACCAGAATATCTAGGTGTGTATTTTAAGTCTGGCCGGACATCCCGCTATGGTAATGGAGTAGACCGCACAGTCAGTGACTCAATGCTGAGTGTCAGGTGGCGGTTAACTAACCTGACTCCCTAACGGGGCCAACGGCTATGGGAGGATGAGCCCCTTTGGTGGGGTGATGGTCCCCCTCAGTGGAGGAAATGCTATTGGAAACCATCATATTGGGCCCAACAGCAAAATGAACAGAGAAGGAACTCTGATTCCCAACAGTCATGGAGGCGGAAGTGGCCATGTCAGATGGACTGGCTGTGAAGGCATACCTTGTTCATATCCTCAAGGCTGCAGCAGTCCATTGCAGTCCTGGTGTTGAATCCTGCATGTCATGCTTCATGTGTGTCGTGGGTGATGGTTCCGAGATCATAGTGTATGGGTCACTTCATGGCAGGATGGGATCCACCTTAAATAAATTCATGCCAGGGACATTTTTCCAGCTTCAGGAAAAAATGCATTCTCGGATACGAGTTGCAGTCGACGATGTGTGTATTATTATGATATTTTGCTAAAATTTTATGGTGATTGTGGGCACATCTTGCAATTGATATAAATAGGTATAAATGCTAACGTATTCTCCCTAGAGAAGGCCTGTTTAAAAATACAAGTATGGAATGTCTATTACTATTTTCTTTTAAAAAAAATATATGTAAGAACCAAGTAATATGGACAAAATGCAATGGCAATGCATGGTATTATAGGCTGAATAAATATTCACTACATAATTTCACCTTAGGAACTTTAGTTTTTTTCCAGCAGTTTGCATTCAAATATGTTTAACAACATCTTGATGTGACACCATGTTGCTATCATTTCCCAAGTAGACATATTATATATGTATTTATTTAATGTTTAAACCAGCCATCTATTTAACTGTCAATCTGGACCGTGAACACATAGATAAAATAAAATAAACATCTCATACCACCCCACCTCAAACAACAGCAATACATAAATCCAATTAAATGACATCACTTACAACATAACAACAAAGGTACAATCAATTTATGACCTATTCAATCGTGAAGGCAAAATTAGCTCAGGGGCAAGATATTGACAAACACTTTCTTAACGAGCTCCGCCTTGGGCAATTTATGAAATACAGAAAGGGAAGGATCCCGCCAGACATGCAAATGAAGGGAGTTCCACAACAATGGTGCCACCACTGAGAAGGTACTATTATTAAGAACAGTCTTCCTAGACTCCCTTGAAGTGGGCAGCTGCAATCCATAAGCTTGGGAGGATCTGGTTGTCTTAGTAGAATTCAAAACCTTAAATTGAGTACAGCTGAGCCAGTACCAGGGAAACTATGATACCTGGTGAAGTGGGCAAGGTGCTTGGACAATGCAAGGTCAAAGCCCCCCCACTTGACCCTATCCCTTCTTGGCTTCTAAAAGCAGCCGAGGTGGCAATGGAATGGGTTACCCAGATTGTTAATACTTCTTTATGGGAGGCACCTTCCCACCTGTTTGAAGGAAAGAACAATTAGGCCCATCCCTAAACAATTGAATGGTATGATCAAGAATCTTAGACCAACAGTGGTTCCAGACAGTAACGTCGGTGGAACTCAGTCGCCCGGGGCTGAAGCCAAATTTTCCACCCCCTGGTGGATGCTGGCGCCCGCTCCCACTAGGGCTTCTGGGAATTGTAGTCCAAGAACATGCAGAGCCCAAAAAGCACCATCCAGGGCCAGAGCCCCCCTAGCCTCCCCTAGCAATACCACTGGTTCCAGATCAGCTGCAGGCATTCTTGGAGGACACTTAACAGCTAGTGATCTGACCATGACAAATGGGTGAGGAATGCAAGTTCACAACCCATCACTGTGTCTGGTTGAGCCTATGTGCTGCAACATGGGTGGGCCCCAGCACATGTTTGCATACACCCCTGGAAATCCATATTGCCCTACAAAGGCCAGCCCTCAACCCAGTGCTAATTCTCCTGCCTGTGATAAGGGAAATAAAAGTTATCTCCTCCATGAAGATGGAATGATACCCTCTTTGCCTGGTGAGCTTGCAAGATACCCCATTGCAAAAAAAGGAAATAAAAAAGTCCCTGGTAAAACCACGGTCTCCCAACATAATCCCAGAAAAAGTTCCTAAACAAATATAATCCCAAAAGCAAAACAACACATAAAAATAAACCCTGCAAGGCTAAGAATACTCTATCCTAGGGGAAAAAATAAGGTTAGGAAAAGATACAAAATCCATCAAATGAATCCACAAGGAAACCTACATTAAAGAAACAAATGACAATAAAAAAGAAATAAACTCCTTAGAGCAGTGTTCCCTAACCTTTGGTTTTGTACTTCAATTCCTAGAAGCCTACAATTCCCCAAAGCACTGATCACCCAATGTACTGACTTAGGCTTCTGGAGACTGAAGTTCAAAACTCAAAGGTTGGGGAATCCTGCCTTAGAGAACAGTACTTAACATGACAGGAGGAAAAAAGAGAGATCCAAATACAGTAGTACTATTTTTTTAAAAATGTATCTGAACATGTTGACAAAGAAAAATATTGCAGTACAGCACTGTACTTTAAAGACCAATACAATGGTACCTTGCTTAAAGAGCATAATGCATTCCATGGGATTGCTGTTTTAGCGAGTTCGCTCTTTAAGCGAAACACATTGTAAGTGACCAATTGTAACTTCTGGTGGGGGGAATTGCGAACCCCAATTTAGTTGTTAAGCGAGTTTTTGGTTGGTTTCGGTTGTTAAGCAAGGCAACCATTCAGATAAAATTCTGCTCTTTAAGCAAGTTGGTCTCTAAGCGAGACACTCTTTATGCGAGGTTTTACTGTACATTTATTTTTGTGCAAGCTTTCATAAATTCCACTTTCTCAGACATTAGAGTGCAAACATGTATAATTTTACATATTCTGTGACCTGGTAAAGATACAAACTATTAGATCCAAGTATCACTGATTCTCAGTAGCTGTAAGACAGGTGGACTTCACTGTCACAGGAATGCTAGGAAATGTTTCTAGGTGAGAGTTTGTCAAAGGAAGCGACTGTTTTCTATTCATAAGATATGACATAAAGCTGCATTATTAACATTTGTAATACACTAGGAATCCTTGATCTTTATTGAGGCCTTTAGAGATGCATTGGAACTTGCTTATAAAGTACAGTCAAACCTCACATAAAGAGCGCCTCGCTTAAAGAGTAACTCGCTTAAAGAGCAGAATTTTATCTGAATGTTCACTTCGCTTAACAAATAAAACCAATCAAAAACTCGTTTAACAAATAAATCGGGGTTTGCAATTGGTCACTTACAACGATGTTTCACATAAAGAGCAAACTCGCTTAAAGAGTAATCCTGTGGAACACATTATGCTTTGTACAGTCAATTTCTGTTGTCTCCCTTTTGAATCTCTCCTTTTTTCTATAGCAGCCACTTTAAGATCCATAGCAGAGTCTCTTGGGAGGTTAAGATGCCTTTCTGTATTGCCATTTTGAAGTTAGATTTGCGGTCATTCATTCTTTCCCCCAAAGATTGTCCTATTTGTCCAACACAGAAAATAACTGACTTGGCTAGAACCTACTAACTGCTTGATAGGCCAACATTTGCCTTAAATATCATTGTTACTCTTATTATCTTTATCTTCACATGGCCAGGGGTGGGTAGGGGTGGAGAGACAGACAGATATCTCTCATGTATTTACTTTTGAATATCTGAGAAAATTGAGTTTGAGCCACAAAACAGCACTGAAATAAAACTGTTAGTCTTTAAAATGCTAAAATAGTTTTTCTTCTCTCACCAATGTGTTCCTATCAACACTGTAGACTAAAATAACAATCTATATCAAAACCCATATTTTGATGCAGATTATTCCTGTAAAACCTTGCTCCCACCACCTCCAACACCACCAGACTTCCTCGCCTGGTGCTTGGGCGGAGACAATGGGACACAGCAGTGCGGGCCAGCTGGGAAGCATAAAACCTCGCTCCTGCTGTCTCCAACACCACCGGCATTCCTCGCCCGGAGCTCAGATGGAGGCAATGTGCCACGGCTGTGCGGGGCAGTTGGGAGGCACAAAACCTTGCTCCTGCCACCTCCAACACCACCATACTTCCTCACCCAGTGCTCAGATGGAGGCAATGGGCCACAGGTGTGTGTGGTGGCTGGCATAAAACCTCACTCCCACCACCTCCAACACCACTGGACTTCCTCACCCGGTGCTCGGGTGAAGGCAATGGGCCACAGCTGTGTGGGGCAGCCAGGAGGCATAAAACCTCACTCCCACCACCTCCAACACCAATGGACTACCTTGCCTGGTGCTTGGGCAGAGGCAATGGCCACAGCTGTATATGGCAACCGGGAGGCATAAAATCTGGCTCCCGCCATCTCCAACACCACCAGACTTCCTCGCCTGGTGCTTGTGCGGAGGCAATGGGCTACAGCTGTGAGGGTGGCTGGGAGTCACAAAACCTTGCTCCCGCCAGCCCCAATGTTGCCAGACGGAAATAAACAGCGATTGCTTTGATATTCTCTTTTATACTCTTATGATGTATATTGTATATATTGTCTTTATTATGATATCATGATTTATGTATTGTTGATATTTATTACTGTATTATATAGATTGCACAACAGGTTGGAGGGAGGAGGAGTATGAGGGGTGAAAGTCTTTTTATTTAATTGTTATGTTATTTAAGTCCTATGTGTGCATTTATGTAAATTGTATTAATTATGTAATTTGTATTATTTTACTGATGTATTATACAGTTAGATTTACTGATTGTATTGTGTTGCATTATATGCCATATTCATGTTATGTTGTTTGAGATTGTAAGACTATATTGTTTGTTATCTCTGTTGTTACAAAACCAAAATACATCATCATCATCATCATAATCAACAACAACAACAACAATTTCACATATCTAAGATGTTCCTATATGATTGTTTGCATCAGGGATAATGCAACATACAAAAATACATTTTCACAATTTGGTATGTCTTTGTCAGTTTCAATGTTCCTAGTTTCTGGAGTAGTTCTATTAACCACTGCCCTCACAAATCAATATTTGGGATAGGACAGAATCTATTGCATTATGGGGTTGTTATAAAGAAGTGTGAATGTGACTGTAACCTTTAACAGGATATTGGTAAAAAAAGAAGCATTGAATCCTTACATTTTATTTTCATAGTTACTATTGCTTAATGTTCTATTTCAAGTAAGAGTATATTGGAATGTGGTTGTTTAATGCTGAGTTACATGCTTGATATCTTCTGGGTAGATCTGTAGAGTAAACCCATTTAAGTAAATACAACAAGTTAGTAATGGCTAATGTACATCCTGCTAATTTAATGGGTATACTTTATGGACTAGGCATTAAATGTGACTGTGACTTTTGCTCGTCTAGATATTGTATAACTCATCTAAAATGAGTTACTATGGTATTTCATGAAGATGTATTCTCTATCCTGTTTTCTGAATTAACCTAAGCAATAGTATTTCGAGATGAAAATTTCTTATCCAAGAATCTCACATATCAAATTATTCTTGCTTTTAAAAAACTTGTAACAGTCATCTCCACTGGAACTAAATGCTTTGGAAATAACAAACAATTCTCTGACGTTCTGCATAATTGGATTTAGTGTTCCTTCAAAAGATTGTGCTGAAGCTGCTGGCCATGCGGTTTTTGCTCTGCTGGATAATGCCAATCTTGCATAAATTTGAGTCAACAAAATATGTGGTACCTATTACAACTCTGCTCTGAGAACCATCATCTTGTTTCTAAAAAAAACCCTGAAATGCTGAGAATAACTCTTTCTTATCTCTTTTACCAGTAGAGGTTTACCATGCATTACAAAACCAGTACAGATAATAGACATGTATTTTTAATTCTCAGTAAAACCAATGTTAGTAGTCAGTCCAATGAAATTGGAAAATCAGGGCTGTAGCCAGGGGGGCCAGGGGGCGCAAAAACTTTCCTTAGCTAACAGCCCCCCTGGTTCCAGTGTTATGTGTGTGAGTGTGACATTGTGTGCCACTCCTGAACATTTTTTTCCCTTGCTGGAAACCCCCCCCCCCAATCCTGGCTATGGCCCCGTGGAAAATAGTTTTTAATATGACCAGAGAGCTCCTCCTATACATTATGTATGCTCAACAGAGAAACAGTTTCCTGTGTGGCATGAAGAAGATTTTGGCATTGCATGGCAATGGACAAGTCTATATTATCAAGAAAGCCAGAAACTATGTGAAATATTGGCAAGAACAAGGATATATATGTCTAATACACTGTGAGTAATACCATTTAACATGGCAGCACATTACTCTTTTGAACATATGAAAATAAAAACCAAGGTGAAAACCACCTCACTATTATTATCATGTGCAAATACCTAAACCATTTTTTATTATAACTTTTTTTTAATCTAGAGATTGGCAATAAATTAATACATGGTAATAAACTTGCATAATCCTATTTGTTAGCTACACAGATTGTTAGCTAGTAAAGGTAAATGTCAAAAGGCAGTCGTATCTGACCCTAGGGTTCAGTACTCATCTCCATTAACAGTCAAAGAGCCAGTGCTCTCTGTGTCTGCAGATGTTTCCATGGTCATGTGGCAGGCATGACTGGACACTGGAGTACACAGAATGCTGTTACCTTCTCACTGAAGTGATACCTATTTCAAACCTATTTCTTGCTTTCAAACTGCTAGGTTGGCAAGAGCTGGAACAGAGATGGGAGCTCACACTGTTGTGCAGCACTCAGATCTTGTACTGCTGTCCTGTCGACCTCCCAGTCATAAAATTCAGTGTCTTAACCACCAAGCCACTCCAGTCCTGATTGTTAGCTACACTGCTGTAAATGCCTATGGCAAATTACTAGAGCTGCCCACTAGAGGCCACTATCAGGAATATAATACAATGAGCCCCCACAGTCCACCATAGAACAATGGAAGGCAAACAAGGAGTTAGCAAATAACTGGGCAGAACCACATGACTCTACTGCCTGGCTAAGAACAACCATGGCGTGTATGGGAAGCTTTAAATAGACTGCGTGCAGGTGTAGGAAGATCAAGGGCTAATCTGAGAAAGTGGGCTTTCCCTGTAGATGACAGCCTGGTTGAATGTGGAGAAGAACAAACTATTACTCATGT
The DNA here is from genome assembly GCA_030440675.1 of Furcifer pardalis. NCBI lineage: Eukaryota > Metazoa > Chordata > Lepidosauria > Squamata > Chamaeleonidae > Furcifer > Furcifer pardalis. Next base: position 47,963,903 of record CP126895.1, read on the forward strand.
GATACAATGCACACAGTACCCCTCAACATGCCCCGAGGAGTCCTTACATTGGCAAGAGGAAATGCTGTTGATGTGGCAGATGTCATATAGCTTTTTAAATTCTATTTTGTTTTAGATGTGTTAATTTTAGCTTTGATTGCTATTATATGCTGGTGGTGCTTCTGACATGAATAAAGAAACAATGTAATGTTTACAAGGAATGGAAGCAGGAATTATGTTAGCTCTCATGAAGAGACGGGGCATTTGGAACCCCTCTCCTACTTATATGACTTAGGTAAGTGCGCTAAATATAGGATTTGTTGTTACCCATGGCTTCAGTTATCCACAGAAAGTCTCAGAACACATCCCCTGCAGGTACAGGGGGTGACCTGTAATGGAATGAAGCCAACATATCATTCCCTCCTTCAGCTCTTTGTGCCCCCCCCCCCCGTGCTCCAGAATATCCCCTAGCCTGCCAGAGATATCTTTGGAAGTGCTCAGGGAGCTGCAGCGGGAACTAGGATCGTTCCTCTCAGCCCCATTCTCCTGAATCCCATTGCTTTCTCATTGGAATGTCATCTCTAGATACCCCTTCTCTTTTATTTAATGAGAAAAAGAATACTTGATTTAGCTATGGAGACTTTGCACTTCAGGACAATCTCTGTAGTTGTGAATACAGATACATGTATGCATAAACTGTACACCTGCCCTTGAGATTAATGAGGTGGTGGAGCTGTATATGAATCCTGGACTATACCATGCTTGCATCAAATGGCTGGATTAATGTGTTTATGGTGAGTCCTCAAAGACAAAGAACTGCCCATATACAATGTGGAAAAGGGTATGCACATTTGTGTGGGCCTGCCTCTACAGCTGTGGTATCCAACATGGGACACACACAAGTGGTGGGATTCAATAGGTTCACCCCAATTCGCCAGAACTAGCAGCAGAAATTCTATCTGTCCCTGCCCATCCAAGTTTGTTTGTTTGTTTGTTTGTTTATTTATTTATTTATTTAAATTTGTTTATCACCCTCCTCCCCGAAGGGACCCAGGGCGATTCCCAACACAACAGCAAAGACAACAATTTAAAACCAGTTCAGAAATTAAAAGTTTTAAAAAATTTAAAAGAAGCTCTAAAAACTTAGCATTAAAAACTAATGCTTGCCCCTTGGCCATGCCCACCATACCACACCCACAGAGTAGGCAGTAAATTTGTTTGAATTTCACCCCTGGGCACACACAACACAGGGGGGCAAGGGGCAATTTGATTTTTTAAGGGAGGGGGGGTATTTGGAAGCTTGTTTAGACCAAGTTAATGACCTTTTAAGCTTCCTCCATGTGAATAGGAGTTCATTTTTTGAATACTAAGAATTATATGTCATGGGTGGAGGAATCAGGATTTTAGAGATGCTTATGTGGGACATGGCCAAAAAATGGGTGGGAACCACTGTTCTACTGGATAGTAGATTAAAGCTGATGAAGTGTCAGTCTTAATTAGCATAAGAACCATGTATTCTGGAACAATTTTAAAGATGCCCCTGTAATTTAAGAAGCAGTAATGGTGAGTTTTAAAATCACACTGCTTTGTTCTTTAACTAACTCTGCTCTATGACTCATACCTGGATGTACATAACAGATTTATTAAACCTTTTATGTTTTGATATAGGATATGTATATCTACAATTTGAATAAAAAGATGAAATATTTAGGTAAACTAGAATCTACCATATGGTATATTCCCAGTAAATACAATACATGCAAAACTATATATTACTGTTATTGTATAAATATGCAAAACATATTGCATAAATATAGAAGATATTTTACTGCCTTTGACAAACAAATTAGTCCAGTGTAATGTCCTCTCTTTATCTGACATCATTTAAGAGCACTTTTCCTATATGCTTGTGGTTTTGATCTAAGATAAAAATGGTAAGAAGGCATCTTTAAGAAGTAAGCCACAGATTTTAACATCTATGTGGTTGAAACTACAGTGAAACCTCACATAAAGAGTGCCTCGCTTAGAGAGTAACTCGCTTAGAGAGCAGAATTTTCCCTGAATGTTCGCTTCGCTTAACAAATAAAACCAACAATAAACTTGCTTAACAAATAAATCAGGTTTCACAATCCCCCCCAGCAGAAGTTACAATTGGTCACTTACAATGGTGTTTCACTTAAAGAGCAAACTCACTTAAAGAGCAATCCTGTGGAACGCATTATGCTCTTTAGGTGAGGTACCACTGTTCAAGGTCACATATGCAGGGATACACTGCCTTCCAGATTTTGTAGGTAAATAGTTTACTTCAAATTAATTTAGTAGCACAAGATTTTGTCTTCTCTCTGCATCAATGTTACATGCACAAATTTTAATTTTCCTAAAGGCATCCAGAGTAAAAAGAGGAATTCCTCAGTTATGATAGTAGATTCTATTTGATTCTCATTCTTATTTTAAAAAGCATTCAAAAGGCTTATCTGTGATTTTTTTTTAAGGTCCCAAGTCTCCCAAGGGACACTTTTGTACTGGGGAAACTTTTGGGAGCTTCTGGACAGGGAAAAAGTTGCCTTTAATAGTAAAAAAATAATCGCCACTGGATTGTTGCCACTGAGATCAAGACCACTGGTGCCAATCTAATGGTGACTTTTGACTCTTAAAGGCTCCCCACCCTGCCCCATCCTGAAACTCCCAAACGTTTTCCAAGGACAAAAGAGCCCAAGAGAGTCTCAAAACCTGAAGGCTTTTAATCAATTTAAATTAATTAATTACTTCTGGTGCCTGACTGCATTTTACACTGGTAACAGTATACCAAAGGGGCTACAGTGGATTAGTGGTTAAGATGCTGAGCTTGATGACCAGAAGATCAGCAGATCAGCAGTTTGAGACCTGAGTGCTGCATGATGGAGTGAGTTCCCATCTCTGTCCCAGCTCCTGCCAACCTAGCATTTCAAAAGCAAGAAATTGCAAATAAAAAGGTACTGCTTTGGCAGAAAAGGTGACAGCATTCTGCACACTCTGGTGCCTAGTCAGGCTTGCCACATGACCACGGAAATGTTTGCAGGTTCAGACAGCGCTCCCATAATCTGCCTCAGCTCCTACCAACCTAGCAGTTCGAAAGCAAGAAATTCAACCCTATATAATGAAAAAAAAGTTGGTTCCACAATGTCTTTCGTTATATGAATTTTTTCATTATACTAAGCATGTCTCATATAATGAAAATCCCTATGAGATGCATCATACAATGGAAATCTCTATGGGGAAAATTGTACAATGGAAATTTTTCATTGTATGATGCATCCCATAGAGATTTTTGTTGACTGATTTTCCCCATAGAGATGCTTTGTTTTGTATAATGGAAAAAATCATTATATGGGGTATAATGGTTTCTGCAAATCCTCTTCATTGCAGTATATGAATTTTTCATTGTATGAGGCATTCATTATACATGGTTCCACTGTAGATAAATAGAGAAGTAGATAGATAGGTACACATAAATGTATGGCTGTGAGAACTGGACCATAAGGACACACCAACGACAACACCTGCGGCTGGAGGGAGGCCACCTCCGCGTTTGGCCCCCAGGACTTGTCCACCTGTTCCCAGAGGCTCCACCTGGCAGGGCTCACAAGCCGTGGCAGCTGCGGGACTCTCGCACCGCTGCCGCCAACGACAACACCTGCAGCTGGAGGGAGGCCACCTCCGCATTCGGCCCCCGGGATTCGTCCACCTGTTCCTGGAGGCTCCGCCCAGCAGGGCTCAAAAGCCACGGCGGCAGCAGGACTCTTGCACCACCACCGCCAATGACAACACCTGCGGCTGGAGGGAGGCCACCTCTGCGTTCAGCCCCTGGGACTCATCCATTTGTTTATGAACTGTTGTTTTCTTATGGTTAAGGTGAGAGCGCTGACATTGTCGGATCATGTACTTTATTTTTATATTGTATCCTATTATTGAAACTATGTCATGTACCAGTAAAACCTCATATAACACTAAAACCTGGTTCCACAAGTCTTGGTGTTATATGATTTTTAGTGTTATCTGATCCTCTGTGGGATCCATAGAGATACATTGTAACCACACAGGCTTTAGCGGTTGTTATCTGAAGCATCCCATAGGATCTCAATGTTATCTGATGCAATTCTTCCCCCCAGATTCCTTAATGTTATGCGATTTTAGTGTTATTCGATACTAATGTTATATGAGGTATTACTGTATATGTAACTGGAATCGTACTTTGTAACCTTATTTTTCAGTGTGGTTTTGTTTTGTTGCACTGCTGTACTGTACTGTTATATTTATTGCATTATACTGTATGATTTTTGATTATGTTTATTACCTTTGATTGTCTGATATGTATGGTTTCTGTAAACCGCCCTGAGTCGGTTGCACTGAGTAGGGCAGTATACAAATCAAATAAATGAAATGAAATGAATGAAGATTAGGAAGGATGAGCACAGAAGAATAGATGCCGCTGAACTATGGTGCTGAAGAAGAGTCTCTGGGACTGGAAGGAAATCAAATAAAGGAAATCAACCCTGACTGCTCCTTGGAAGGACACATAATGAAGTTGAAGCTGGGTCACTTTGTCCACCAAATGAGAAGAGAGGACTCACTGGAGAAGGCCCTGATGCTAGGAAAGATTGAAGGCAAAAGGAGAAAGGGTGGCAGAGGATGAGATCATTAGACAGGATTGTTGATGCAGTGGGTGTAGATCTGGGTGGACTATGGAGGATGGCAGATGATAGAGGAGCCTGGCATGCAGTGATCCACGAGGTCGCAAAGGACTGGACTTGACAGTGCAACTGAACAGCAATAACAAATAGGTACCACTTCAGTGGGAAAAGTAACAGTGTTTTGTGCATATCAGCATCTACTCATGGCTGCCACATGATCATGGAAATGTCTGCAGACAGTGCTGGCTCTTTGGCTGAAAATGAAGATGAGCACCACCCCTAGAGTTAGACAGGACTGGTTTTTTTCCCCGCAAGTGAGACCTTTACCTAACTATACCAATACGATTTTGCCATTATGCGAAAAATCTGTGATCAGATCCTCCAACACTATCTTCAAAGCATAAATGAAATTGCAAACTAAATGAATTGGATCTTTTAAGTGGATTTAATTCTCCTCTCAATGCCACTTTCTTAAGTTACAACCAAATATTATCTAAGGCTACTAATAGAGTCACAATATGGATACTTGTCTTTCTTTTCTCTAGTATGTAGCAACTGTGATTGAGTGGGATCCTAAGTACCGAGTTATCCTGTTTCTCTTCCATAAGGCCCACAGACTTACCTTGGGGTGGAAAAGGCAAAGAAACCACTTAGTAATCCCAGACAATAGAAGAGCATCTGTTCCTACTGGTAAGTGGAACTATAATCTCTAGTAAAAAGTATGTCCCACCAAAACTCCTCTGTCTAGAAGAAATAATGCATGGAACATCGGTTTTTCAGACTACAATTCCAGTTGCCAGCAGGAAAATAATCAAAGTCTGGATCCTCAAGTGATTACATCTTGGTGAAAATAATGCATGGAGTGTTAGAGTTTTGTGGGCATTTGGGGGTTAAGAGGTTCAGTTCCTGCTCCTCCTTGGCACTTTTGTTTCTCCCTTGTTTTTGATTTTGTCCCCAAATGCGGGAATTCTCTCACTGATACTATACTATAGTTTCTGTAAATTTCTTTTTAAAAAACAAAACAAAATATGCGAATTACTTTTGTCCTATTAGATCGGTAATCCTTTCAACAATCCTAAATCTGAATAAAGTCAATACTGTATGATTATTTCAATTTTGTACATTGGATGGGGTACAAGGCTGGACTTAGTTAAGTAGGAAGGCTTTTTAACACATGCATTTGTTTATACACTGTATACAAGCTTTGGACACACAATGTTCCCAGTTTATAAATTATAAACTTAGAAAATACTATTTCTGACAACTCAAGCAAGATACTGTACTCAACTTTCTTGTAATTGTCATTCTTGGGAAAGGCATATCTGTTGAAATATCTTTCTGCTGCCAAAAACATAGGAATCCAATAATAATAAGAGATGGTAAAAGACAGGAAAGGAACAAGATCATGGGTAGTCTTTTACGTGCAGAGAATCTAAGGAAATTTAATATTCTACTTTCTATTCATAAAGCAACTTGGAAAGCAATGATTTCGAGTGGGAAATTAGTGGGATGAATGGGCTGGTTAACATCCTCCTAACCCATTACATCATTTGCATAATGAGAAAACAATTTGCATATTAATCAAATGAATCCACCTGGATTTGGGAATCTGAATAGTTATCCTGTGTATAAATCAACAGCAGATGTGGTGTGCCTAGAAATTCTTTTGTAACTGATAAAACTGGATTTTTCTACACCTGAATAGCAACTGTGGTCAATGAAATTCTTTGTTACATCTTTCTAGTTTTTCTCTACTTTATAATTCTTATTAATAATATTCATCTATTTACTAAAATATGTAGTTCCACTTTGTTCTATTATTGATCGTGTATGATACTCACATCACAATTTCCTGCTGTTTAGTACTTAAATGTCTTACCTATAGCCATCTAAATTATGGGTTACTTGACATCTAGGTATGATCTGATGTAAATGGAATGCCAGTCCTGTATGAAAAATGTATCCAGGTGCTATGTTTCATAATTATGGGGGACAGGGTTGTTTAAGGCTGTCACATAAACAATGACAAGGCAGCAGAACAATGGCTTGAAGCAAGAGTAAATGTTGTATGCTTAGTGGCTGTGGACCTAATTTAATGAACATCAAGCTGGCTGTGTAAAATGCTGCTGGGGCACTATTTAATTGTCCATTCAATGTAACTTTTAAAGTGGGCCTAAATATACACATTGTATGCCTTGTTTCATTTCATAGCTTGTTGAATAAATAGAGGAACTAAAATTATAATACTAGCTACCACTATAAATAGAGATTGAGGATGGAGAAGTGCTTATTAATATGCTAGTCCAGCCTCAACATTGTAAAGAAATGAAGGAGGTGATTTTTGAGAGGCTCAATATAAACTCCATAACCTTATGAAGCAGTGGCAGTTTCTCTATCTGGATGCTATTTTCTTCTTCTGTTTAAGCTGACTCTGAGACAAATTTCCTTTTCTTACTTCTTTTCTGGTAACGGCACTTTCAAAGTAGCATTTGTTCCAAAGGACACATGAAAGACCATCTAACCCTTCTTTCATGCTCCTCCTCAGGCTTTTGCCCTTACAAATACATTCCTTTAGATTCTATGTGTTCTTTTTATTATGAAACTTGCTTTTTCAGGCTTCTCCTCTGACCTCGGTGTCAGGCCCTTGCTCTTTTCTGCTATGACCTCCTTTTCCTGGAATATGCTTGGTTTTGATCACAGGAGTAAGGGATAGCAATCTGTCATTTTCTTTAAGCTGGTCAAATATCTGGCAGCCATGACAAAGTTCTGCATTTGTCTTCCCTGCTGTACTCCTCACAGGGAGGAGTTATCTCTCAGCCAGTGGTTCTTTCTACTTAACCAAAAGTATTATTCAGGCATCATTCTATTTCAGATAAAGATTCTCTAGTAGAGACTATTTCTGAATCTACTAAAATGTTGGTGTGCAAAGTGTTGTGGAAGCTGTGGAGCACCAAGAAGACTTTTTGTTTTCCACAACCCCCAAAACTCTCTCTGGAAGCTCAGGAGACCAGCTTGACCATCACTAAGGAGTATTAGCTGAAATATGATGGAGCTCCCCTCGTGAGATATACTTCAACCTCATTTGCATCATTGCACCTACCTCTACAGCAATGTTATTATTTCATTTCTGGGCACAATTCAAAGTACTGGTTATGCTGAGTAAAGCTCTGTATCAGGTGAACCTTTTGGAGACCGAATGCCCAAACTCAACAGGCTGCTGTCCACGTCACAGCCCAATGCCACATGTGAGCTGCCGGCTTTACCCCAGACAGGGAGGAAGGAAGCACTCTCATTGGGCTCCTGGGTAGAGGGAAAGGGTGAACTCTGTACAGGAGGGAGGAAGGAAGTGCTCCCATTGGGCTGCTGGGCAGAGAGGTGGGGTGAACTCTGTGCTGGGGAGGGAGGAAGCACTCCCATTGGGCTGCTGGGCAGAGGAACAGGGTGAATTCTGTGTTGGGGTGGCAATGGTGCGTGAACACACAGAGATGGCATGTGTGCCATAGGTTTGCCAACACTGCTCTATATGGTTCACATGCAAGCCTGCCCTAGCTTTGAAATCAGTATGAAAGGCGCACTCACTCCCACCACCTTCTCAGACTTGTTTGGTAAAGGTGTGAGGGAGGGCCATATTTTGAAATGAGCAGCAGATCATGACAAAATTCTGAAGTGCATTCTGGGAAAATATTCTGAGAAATAAACATCAGTTTTCTCCTACTCAGATGGACATAATAATCTTATTGAACAACACTGTAGAGTTTGCAGAAGTAAGCATTACCTTTATCATTAAAGATATCATTGGCTGGAAGTGGCTAAGTTCTGCTGGGGACCGAGCATGGGCAGTATAACCATAACAGCTGCAGATCCTGAGGAAGCAATAGGCACTAAGAAGGCACATAGGCACTAAGAAGGCAGTCCCTTGACCATGCTAAGGTCCTGAGGGCCAATCACCCGCACACCAAAATTTAACTGATTAAAAGAACACACAAAGAAGAACTGGAAGGAGAGATCCCAACAGAGATCCTTTCTGGAATCCTCTACACTATAATGTAAAAAAGGAGGCGCTTAAGTAAGTTAGCTAAAATCCAGGTTTTTGCCCATTTTGCACCCATAGCAAAATGTTCATCTCTTGTCCAGAGTGAGCCCAAATGAAATCTCACAGTGTGATTCTAGCAGTCAGTACCCAGCTCCTGACAACCTAGCAGTTTGAAAGCAAGAAACTGCAAGTAGATAGATAGGGACCACTTCGGTGGGAAGGTAAACAGCATTCTGTGCATTCTGGTGTTTAGTCATGCCTTTCACATGTCCACAGAAACATCTGCAGATGCAGTCAGTGCTGGCTCTTTGGCTATAATCAGAGATGAGCACTGAACCCTAGAGTCGGATATAACTGGCTTTCGAGCAAGAGTGACCTTTACCTTACCATTATCCTTCAGTTCCTCCTCCGAGGGTACACAGAAAGAGCCTCCTTGAAAGTTGTGGTGTTTTTGAACCACAACTGGGTGTACCCTGTTAACATCAACCTTGTGTTGCTGGCTAATCTTTCTCATACACTAAGTCACGTGAAAGGAACTACAGAATGAACTTTCCAAATGGTGGTTTTATTTTGGCAGTTTCACACCTGGCCTAGACACAGAAGAAGGAGAAGACCCCCTCCTCAGGATAATACATATAAATATATGCTGAGTTGCGATGTATTATCTTGACACAGAAGCAAAGAGAAAACAGAGGAACAACAACAAAATCCTCTAAAGCTGTTCATCTGATTACAGACATAAAGGTTCAGTGAAAAAAACTCATACGGAAATAAATGTTTGCAGGAATGTAATAGACTATGATACTTGGGGTTAATGCAGAAAGTCCAGAGGTATATGTGTAGCTTTGCATCATTTTTTATCCCAAGAATGAGTGTTTTCATTTCATTTCATTTCATTATTTTATTTGTTTTCCCTATCTGCCCTAAGGAAGTTGCAGTTTGTCCCTTGGCAGGGACCATATATCATTAGAGGTGTGGCCCTTTTCTCTTATAGCAATCTTACTTTTAGAAGGTTCTGGGTGGACTAGATGTTCCTTGCCCTAAAAGAGTTCTCTTCCCTTGTCCCACAGGATCAAATTATCTCCTTTGCGGAACTCTTTTAGGACTCAACTCCTATCAACTCAGAGCACTCACATATATCACATTAGGATTGAAAATATTTCTCCATGAAGTGAGACAACTCTATTCCTTGCTTACTTTTTTCTTTATGTCTTTCTTAAAAGCACTATATTCCTGGCTATACTAACAATAAATTCATTTTCCACTTGATTTTCAAAGAATATTTTTCCTTTTTTTGTCAATATGTCATTGAAGATATTATATTTATGCTGCAATAGTACACAAAGTATAGGAAAACAACCTCTTTAACATATACAACAGCATATACAGCTATTTCCAAAGATTCCACTACAACCACTTGAAAATGATCCAGATTCCTGAGACACCAGAATAACAGACTGGTTCTTTTTAATACAGCTGGTGGAAAATATCATTGTGAATGTCTACTTCTCATTACCATGACTTAAAGAACAATAGCAGTTTAGGGAAATGGATGCTAATAGAACTCTACTCTTTCTTCTGCATGTTTTCTTATTATCTGATTTTTTTTTTTAGTTGTGGGCTGAATGTATGAATCAATGCTTACAGGCTCACACTCTGTGCTACCATCTTAACATTAATTCTGCTGCACGTGAAGAACCACTCAAAGAAATGGAAGTCATAAGAGGTCTCATTTAGATGAAAAATTTTAGCTGTCTGGGACTTTGGGGCTCTCTTAATTTATATGAAAAATAGAAACAAGCAGAAAGCCCCCCCCCCCTCAAAAAATTAAAAAATAAGAGCTACTTTCTTTTGTTTGAAATATTTCATGGAGCTTTACTCCTTGCTCTGTTTCACCAAATACACACATTTATATTTTCCCAGATTAAGATAATGCCTTTCATCCACAAAAGCATATAGAGAAGAACTGCACCTCTCTTCACTGGGTCTAATTGCATATTGCAACTTATTTCTCTCTATGTATTCCACTTGTCATTATGATGGCCATTTTTCTTGTACACTCCTTAAACCATATCATGCATCTTCTCAAGCCAACAAATCTTTGAATGAAGGGTTTTTTTTAGTAGTAGTTAAAACCAGAAGCTATATTATATATTATGATAATCTTTTCCAGGCTAACATATATATTATGGCATATCATAAAATATATTATGTTTTTACTTGAGGAAGGACTGCAAACTATCTGGAGTTGAAAGAGGAACACCCTCCCCCCCAAATTGGCTGATATGAACATGCTAATCAATATCTGGGTTTTTAGTCTGTTTAGTTTATCTGTTACGAAGATTTTAACAATGTGTTTCATGTAGGGATTTTAATGCTATGTTGGGTCTTTTTAGACAGGGTCATGTGCAATTGGATTGTGAGCTGCCCGGAGTCACTTTGTTGATTGGGTGGCTATACAAATCTAAATTTAAAAAAAAAAACCAAACAAACTCTAAAACAAAATTCATGCAACACTAGACCATCTGGAAGCAAGGGTGGTGAGTTTTACCACATCCATTATCTGGAAATGATTGGACACCTCCAAAATATTTTGGACATCAAACCCCAAAATCCCCAGCAGCACAGTCAGTGGCAAGATATTATGTGAATGGTAATCCAAAATATATGGATGACCAAAAGCTCCCCTGCCCAGTTGAATGCCTCTAAAAATGAGTTTCCTAAAGATATGATGCCATGCAGAATTGATGTATGGTGATCTTTCTAGGAAAAAAACGGTTTCATCTCTGAAACAGTACAATCAAAATACCTGCTTATCATCTCATATGTTGTTTGTAAGAAGCAAGCCTAGTTTGGGTAGTTTAATAGATTTCTGAGCCAAGTGTCAGCTCACAATGGGGAAAATCCAGGGAAGACTCATTAGCTGTCATGTCTGACAAGACTTATGATATAATGTAATTTTAAAAAGCATAATAGGCACTCTGTACATCACAAACACCAACTGAAACTGAGTAATTACTTACTGGTGAGAAAGTGCTGAGACGTAGGACCAAAATCCCGATGGGCCTCATGCAACTGCCTGATACGTTCATCAATGGCGACCTGCATAGAGATATGGGGGGGGGGGGGAAACCATATAATAACAATAGGCAATTTTTTCTTTAAATATCTCCTAGATATCTATACAATTAAGAGAAATGTTGCTACAATTTGGAATAAACATAACAGCAAATTGATACTTAGATCAGGGGTTTGCAACCTAAGGCCAACAGGCCGGATCCAGGCCATGGCCCCAAATAATCCATCCCCTGACCTTGCTCCAGCCGCCCCTGCTGGCAGAATTGGCCACCGACAAATTTACAGCCATCGTAAATGTGTTTACTACAGCCATAAATGAGTTTTACGGCAGCATTTATGGTGGGGTGAGGAATTGTTGAGGCCCCTTGCTTTAGATATTTAGTTGGAATCCTTACAGTTATGAAACTTCCAGAGAAAGGAATGGCAAATAGGCATGTGTAATAAATACATGCCATAGATGCCATGGTGGCTTAGTGGTTAAGATGCTGAGCTTGACAACCAGAAGGTCAGCGGGTCAGCTGCATGACCAAGTGAGCTCCTGTCATCTGTCCCAGCTCCTGCCAACCTAACAGTTCCAAAACAAGAAATTGTAAGTAGATAAATAGGTACTGATCATCGGGAAAGGTGACAGCATTCCATGCGCTCTGGTATTTAGTCATGGCTGCCACATGATCATGGAAATGTCTGCATGTGCAGACAGTGCTAGCGCTTGGGCTGTAAATAGAGATGAGCACCCCCCTAGAGTCAGACACAACTGGCTTTTGAGCAAGGGTGACCTTGACCTAATTCATGCCATCATGGCAATATTACCATGCTTGGGGCCAGGTAACAAATAATAAAACACAACTTTAAAAATAACATAGAATTTTCCAGAATCAGATAGCTTAGAGGGCCAGAGGTTAGGAGTCTGATTCTTCGTTGTGCTTCCCAAGAAAAGAACCAGCCTATGTAACCTCAGGCAAGCCCCAGGAACCCAAGATGCCTCCAGAAGAAAGGAATGGCAAACTATTTCTTAGCACTCTTTACACAGAAAACCCCCAAAAGGGTAATCATAAATCAGGAGTGACTTGACAGGACATGATGGTTGGTTTCTTTTTTTACCAGTAATAAAACAGCAATCTCTCCTTCTATTTCCTTTGGTTGAACAAATGTACAGTAAAATATTGAAATAGAAAGTTATAAGAAGTGTAAGAAGAGATCCTAAATTTATATTGAAAAAATCCTGCTGTAAATTAATGCTCATTTTTATAAATGTCTTTGTTCCAATTGGCTTTATTTATATTATGATTTAAAAAAACAAAATTACATAAAGCCAGCTAGGCAACATTTGGTCATAATGGCAAAGCAACCAGGGAACCTTAAGTGTCTCGCCAGGTAATTGACAAGAAAAATTATAACATGATAAGGGGTGACTTTGGTTGCATAAAAGCTGCCAACAAATAGTCAACCATGACTACTTCCTATATACCTTCATTGAGATAGATGGTACAGACAGCACCATCCAATCTCATTAGGTAATAATGGCAATAACATACATGACAAACACTACTATGATAAATAAATAAATAAATAAATAATATGGAGAGTAAACATATTCTCAAATTTTTGTTTTTTGTGCAAATCAGGGTCTTTAATAAATGCATATTCACCATTTGTATATGCAAAGGAAAAGACAAATGCCACACATAATTAAACTGTAACAAAGGTTAACTTATGTTACTACCCTAATGTATAGATTCATCTCCTCAAACAACCTTCATCTGTGATAGCACTTTTAATAAATACCCACTTCCTAATTTATAATTCTGGGTACAGGCTATTTCCCCAAACTCACATAATGTAATTAGTTTCTAGTGATAATTCCAATATACTTCTTAAGATAATATGAGGAAGATAATAAAAAAAAATCATTAGAGAATTGTACATATTGTTAGATTCTTCTTTTATATTTTAGTCTAATCAAAAATCCATATCAATGAAGAATAAGAATTTAAGTAGACTTTCCACATAACATTCCAGATATAATTGGCAAAATAGCAGTAGGTAGTAGTGGTCCATATTAATGAATAAAGAAGAGTAAGGGTAGTATGTTTCTTAAACTTGTTGAGCTTGCTTCTTCACTCCACATCCTCTTCCTAAAACCAGTATCACCAGCTAGGAGGAAATATAGACATATTTTTATACAGTCAGATGCATGATGTGATTGCTGCTATGAGCTAAAATCTTTGGATCAACATTGTTATTAGGAAAGGAAAGTCAATAAAACATATCCAATATAATGCACTTATATTGGAAAACATCTAAGAAACCTAGAACTTTTCTTAATTCTTATTGGGGTGATGAAATGAATGCAAAAAAGTAGGAAAAACTAGTCATTGCTTCAAATCTTGTGTGAATCTGTGAGGGTGGTCATTCAGCCACTGATGGATTTGGTGGGTTCAACAAGATGGTTTCATTTGCCTAAGATAACTTGTTGAAGAACAGACATGTAGCAGTGTTGTAGTAATATTAACTTCTGGGTTCCAGGCTTTTGAGATCTGGAATGATTACATGAACACACTTTCCTCTTTGCAGAGTCATATTCACATTTCTTTTTAAGAGTATTAGAAAAAAAATGGGCCTATTAAAGAATTACTCTTGAGATAAGAAAGGTTATAGAAGTCCTAGTTTATTACCTAATTTGGAGGCATCAGAAGCCATAGATGCACTTTCATCTCTAGGAAGTAAAGAAATCTCCTTCATGGAAGGACAAGAGAGAGAGAGAGATGTGTGAAGGAAAGAAGTGACATGAGTAGCCCTAACAAAAGAAATCTAAGTCCGAAGGAATGTCAGCACAGATCAGCATAGGTAAAGAACAGTCTAAGAAACCCGAGGAACTCCTACCTACTCTTATCCATGCAAAGCCATGAATAATCTCAAGAGTAAATCAAGTTGTACACTTCCAACATATCCAACTTCTTAGAATTTTTACTTTCCCCTTCCAAGCATTTTCCCATCCTCATCTCAGTTTGAAAACCACTGCACTGATAATAGAATGTAAGTATCTGAGAACATTAACATACATACGAGGTTTACTTAAGCTATAACCTGATTGTACAGGTTTTCAGGCAATACTACTGGAAATGGATGGTACTGCAAACAAGAAGAGAGACTTTCTAGTTCAGCATTTCATTTTCGACAGTACTGTACTTCATATGTCAGTAGGCAAAATACATACAGTGGTACCTCGCTTAAAAAGCACAATGTGTTCCACAGGATTGCTCTTTAAGCGAGTTTGCTCTTTAAGCGAAACACCATTGTAAGTGACCAATTGTTACTTCTGGCAGGGGGAAAGGGATTGCGAACCCGGATTTAGTTGTTAAGCAAGTTCTCTATGTAATATTTACCATGGCTCCAAATTATTTCTGTAGATTAGTGCCAGAGTCTTTCCCCTGGAAGGGATGGAAGATATGCGCCTTACAAAGTGGGACTGAATGTTTTCACTTTTTTACTCTTTATGTCCCAGTTCAATTGCCTACTGTTATTATTTTGTAATAGATTTCAAGAGAAACCATACATACTTAAGCAAAGTCATTCTGCTTTTCCTCTGCACAGTCCTTACTTCATGATAAAAAAATAACTTTATTATTTCCTCACTAAATATTTTCCCCTCATGTGCAGGTGAACAAACAGCTTCCTTTCTTACTGCTGTTACTAAACTATACTGCCATTACAATTTCATGACCGATTTTCAATAACAGTAATTTCTTTACCATAAAGAACATTCACATACTGTATTCACATTACTGTTTCTTTTCTAATATCTCCTGCCTTTTAGTATACTAAAAAACCAGAATATTTATTAAAATACATGACTTATTTTTCTTAAAGAAATGCAGCATTTCATCAGGTATATGTTGCCATATTTAATACATGAACATATATTGTTAAGATTGCAACTGAACAAGGTTCAGGTTCTTCACTACGATTTGAAATTACTGTATTTAATGTTTTTTTTTTCAAATTACAGTGACAAAGATCAGGAAGGTCTTGCACACACTGCTTTGGTGAAGGTTAAATATATACATTTAAGCTTATTTTCTGCAAATCATAATTAACATAAAATATGTTGCCAGAAGAGAGGTTTTTTAAGATCACATTAATGCCCTAGTAGAACACATAGTAGACATAGTAGAACACTAATTATACCTTAATGCTATCTACTCTTTAAACACAAGCAAATTACAAAATATGAGAACCTAACACTCCAATACTGAAATGTGGAAAAGAGAGACAGACATATTGGACATCAAAGAAAGCTTCTTAATGAAGTAAAGGGGAAGAGAATAACACAAAGTTTGTGGCTAATCCTGAGCCTTAATGGTTGAGAAACAGCCATTTTTCAAAAGTCAGCTATTCTAAAACATGAAGAATGATGTATTAAATGCACATCATACATAGACACATGTTCAAATAGGCTGCATACTTTTCAAAAGAAATACGCATATAACTGTAACCTCACTGCTTCTATAAAACTGTTCTATTGCAAGAGATGTACATGCCAGTCTGTCCAGGTTATCTTGCTATAGTACTAGAATAGACCATACTGCCAGCAACTCAACATTGATCATTAGTCGGAGGTTAACTAGCCTGACAACCCTGGAGATTAATGGCATTGGGTGGCAAAGTCAACAAGGAAGGGTGATGGTACCCAAATGGATTAAATTCCACTTGAATCCATCTTGATAGAGGGCAGCTACTTCATCAGTACTGGCCTAGAGCTGAGGAGGACTTTATGTGCCGAAAGGGCTCATGACCAGAAAGTGACTCACAGAACTGGATCAGTGGTATGGGTGTCATGCTGCAACGTGGAAGGCAATGGGAAGGCCACTGCATTATATTAAAAAGGACAGACTTCATGGCTGATAGCCATGATGATAGCCAATATTGGATACAGAAGAAGAAGGTACATAACAGATTGTATTTGCACAAGTGAATGCATTCTAAACACTTTGTCAGTACAAATCCATGTGTTGATGCACCATATACAAAGAGACACACTCAGGAGGAAAAAAAATCCAAGTCACTTTCTCTAAAATGGGGAAATCTAGTGATAAAAAGTCACTTACTCTCAATTTTTAGAAAATCAGAACATACGGCTAGAGTTCAGAAACACATTTTTGGCTGATCAAAAAAAGATACGGAAAAGGCCACTGATTTTGAACAGTCATTATGCAATTCCAATAATCCTTACATTCTTATAATTGAAGCAGAAGCAGAAGAAGCAGGGTGAATGGTAATTTCCCCATGTTTGATTATTCTGCTCAATCTGTTTTGAACAGGGATTAAATGTATAACAAAAATTCAAGAAACATTTGGCTGTTTGGCAAAAAGCTGGAGAAAGCAGTCAATGAGCATACTGTATAAGAACTATAGGCACACTTTATACAATTATCTGGAGTTATTTTTACAGATTATTACCACATGAGGAAGATTGTACAATAAGGGACACATGAGCACATTTTGAGCACATTTCCATTTTTTTAAAATGGGGCTCGGTGCTTGGGTCACATTTTGCCAGTGTAGACACCCAGTATGGTGTAGTGGATAGAGTAATGGACTAGGATTTAGGAGCCCTGGGGTCTAATCCCTGTTTAGCCATGGAACCCCACTGAGAATGTACAACTCCTCAAACTAACTCTTAAAAACTTCACTTACTTTGAAACCAATGTTAGGATGCCTATCAATTGGTTCCAACTTTAAGGCACATAATAACAACATCTTAGCAACTCAGATAAACAACCAGGTTTGATTAGCTATTGATTTGGAGAAAAATGGAGAAATGGCCTATTATGAGTCAGGATTTATGAGCAGGGGGAGGAAAGACTAGGTGAAGGCAAATTTAAAGAAAAATGTCAATAAAACTTCACAATGTGTTCGTGTTGCTTCATAGAAAGGCCTCAACAGGGCTTCAAATCTGAAACTAGAATGCTAGAGCTACAAGGAATACATGTTCTATTTTTTTTACTATTAAAACTGGTACCATTCATTCCCCTTGGGATCTTTCCTGCAGAAATATATATTAGCTATGCAAGTCATATATGTCATAAGCTCCACAAGCATTACCCTGCCCCTCTTCATGCTGTGATATCTACAGATCTGCCATATACAGGGGGCAGACACTTCAACAGCACAAGCTTTCAACATCTATTCACAACTAAGACATGATTCAACTCTGTCAAAGTGTCAAAAACAAGAACTGCCAAGGAGATCAATCAGATTAGCAAGGAAACTACTTAAAAGGAAAAGGTTATAGTCAGGTACTGTAGCCTGACCCCTATAGAAAAATATTTCAAGATCACATTTGTTCCTTGCTTAGATCAGGCAAGCAAATTCATTCATTCAGTAGACAATGATCTTCTTTAATAGCCATAGCCTTTTTCGTTTTTTTCCTTTCCTGTCTCTTTTATACAAATCTCTTTTTTAAAAAAGCTTTAAATGCTTGGATCTTTCACAGAAAAAAACCCTAAACACTAAAAAGTCAAAATATTATTTTGAGACAATCTAAAATCAAACCATACATTGGCTACAAGGGTGAAATGGACACTGGAGGAGGCAGATGATCATAAGTGGATGAAAAAGCACCACCATTTGTTGCTAACAAGTCACATACAATTGTTGCACATGGCAATGGAATGGAATGGGGGAAGAATCTATATGCCATCATTCATTCATTTACTGTATTTACATTTATAGGCTGGCTTTCTCCTCACAAGAGGATTTAAGGTAGCTCATTAGGTAGTACACCAAGAGCTGCCACTCAGGGGTGCCATGCGACCAAGCGCCCTGGGTGCTTAGTGTACATATAGCCTCTGCTATTGCCTTATATTAATAGCTGGTCAGTTCAGGCCATGGTATGTCCCACTCAATGGTGCCCATGTCTTAAGGTAGACTTCCAGCACCCTTTTCAGCAATCAAGCTGAATCAAGCTTTCAATTTTTATCTCCCTCTTCTTCCCCCTTCACCCACCAAATACAACAAAAATATTTGAGACATATTAATATCTAGGACAAGTAAGACTGAAATAACTAAGTATGCACTAAAACACAGCAATAGGAAATGGGTTCAAAGGCCTCCCACAAAAGGTAAAAATCATCCCACAATGTCTTGCAATCCACAAAAACTCACATTAAAGGAAACTTGTTAGATCTAAAGCTGACTACCCCCTTCAAGGATTGTTGCCTTGTGGTGGTGATAGGGTTTGTGTGATTCAATAAGAATATGGGCTATGCCATGGCCACACAAGATGGATAGCAGAGAATTCAGGCTAAACATGATCCACTGGAGAAGGAATTGGCAACCAGTCCAGTATACTTGCCAAGAAAACTCCATAGACAGTACCAACAGGCTAAAATATATGATACTGGAACATGAACCCCTCAGGATGGAAGTTGTCCAATATGCTACTGGGTAAGAGCAGAGGGCAAGAACAAGTAGTCCCAGGAAGGGCCAAAGCTGAAAGGACACTCATCTGTGGATGTGTCTGACACTGAAATGAAAGTCCGATGTTGTAAAGAACAATATTGCATAGGTCCCTGGAATATAAGATCTATGAATCAATGTACGTTGGGCATAGTCAAACATGAAAACATTAATCCATTCAGGCATGACTCAGAATTTCAGAGTTTCTCAACCTTTGACCTCAGATGTTCTTTGGCCTTTGATTTCCAGAAGTCCTGATTTTGGTGTGCTGACTTGGACTCCTGGGATTTGAATTCCAGGAACATCTGGGGACCCAAGGTTGAGAAATGTAAGGATAACATTGTCTATTATTCCACTATCATAGGGCCCATGCCATCTGCCAGAGATGTACACCCATTTAGGAAGCCAGCACAATGCCATTACTGCTTTAGAGGATGATAGGTTCTGTTCCAGGCTAGGGAAATCTATGATGGATTTAAATCCCTTGTTGTTTATGCTTACAAACCAACCAGATCAGGTAGGACTAGATTAGTTAGTGATTGGAAAAAAAAGGTTCAAAAGGAACTGAAATACTCACACCATCTTATGCTTCAAATAAAATCCAAAAAGTCTTCTGTAAAATGTCAAAGCTTTATTATATGAAAAAAGATTAAAAATCAGGAACACAAAACATTATAAAAATAAAAAGGAACATTCTTTCTTTCTCCCCTTTGCAATTGTTAAAACAAGAAAGGAATAACTATCTACCTATATTTCCTGGCCTAGCTAGCTAACACCATCAGGGTTACATTTTTCTATCCACAGGCAAGCCTCTGTAGTCCTCTCTCCTGATTAAAAACATGGTGTTTCTTACCTCAATTCTAAGGTAATAAAACCCATATTTCCCTTCCCCCCCTTTTCCTTACCAAATACAACTCCAGCATTTAATGTCCATCATATTTCCTTCCATTCTCCTGGTCTTAGATTGTTTCGACTATCTCACAGGAAAAGAATTTGCACCTTGGCCCAAGGCCAAATTCCAAGCTTCTTTTTTCTCCAGAAATTCACCCCCTCTTAGGAAGGAAAGTGAACAACCATAATCCATTTTAACTCACAAAGTCAAGGCTCCATTTCAATTTCATTACAAGAAACACTGAATATACAGTTGAAGTGAAGAATAGATTTAAAGGATTAAACTTGACAGAGTGTTTGAAGAACTATGGATGAAGGTTCATAACATTATACAGGAGGCAGCAATTAGAAACATCCCAAAGAAAAAGAATTTCAATACAGTGAAGTGGCTGTCTGATGAGGCTTTACAAAGAACTAAGGAAAGAAGGAAAGCAAAAAGCAAAGGTAAAAGAGAAAACTTCACCCAACTGAATGCAGATTTCCAGAGAATAGCAAGGAGAGATAGGGGAGCCTTCTTAAATGAATAGTGCAAAGGAATAGAGGAAAACAACAGAAGCTCACTGTATGCTTATTATTCAAAACTATGTCATTTTTACCATCTTTCAATCCTATTCTTAGTAGAAGTTTACTAGTGGTCGCTATTCTAGTTTTATAGACAGTTGGGTGAGAATGCAACAGAGTGTCTTAAATAGAGCTGCTCACTGGGTCCGTGCTTGAAATTATCAAACTTGTAGTTGCCATGAACAATTCAACAAGACTTCCTCTGAAATGTAATTTTAAATGCATTTGAATGAGGCAAATTCTGTAATCTCCCATGACATTTAGATGAGATGTCAATACCAGCTCAGCATGGAATTTTGTGACTGGAGTGCCTCAGGAAAGGGCAGAAAGAAGTATCTGTCAAATTTTGATTATTGAAACTGTATTTTCCCCAATGCTCAACGGCTTGGTGGACCATAGTGATTGTCTTTAGATGAGCTAGTGTAGGGATTCTCAACCTGCAGCCCATGGGCCAGATGTGGCCCACACCACCATTTCATGTGGCACCCACCGCCTCCACACCAGGAAGTGTCATGTGGTGGAGGAAGGGAAGAATGGCCATCCGGTCCCTGAAGGTGTCTGAAGGAGCATGACCCAGCCCTCAGCTTAAAAAGGTTGAGAACTCCAGAGCATGTGGAACAAAATTCACACTCAAAGTGACCATGAAAATCAGCAAACTTCACACATTTATGTACCCAAATGCAACTGGACTTAACCAAATATATCCACATTCTGTTTTACATACCATTGTTCTACATATATGATGTACCTTTATTCTCTCAATACCCCCCTGATGAATTAAATTCCATGGGACTAATCTGTATAGAATGTAGTCTCAGTACATTTTCCATATACATTTGGAATAGTTTATACAACTAGGATACAGGGTGAATAAAATGAGAAATCACATGGATATAGTTTAAAACATGTAGGAGACAGCATTTGCACACTGTTCCCACATTTTCCTCTAAATGTCATGGGAGATTACAGATTACAGAATTCGCCTCATTCAAATGCACCAAACATGCATGCATGAATTTAAAGACACTATCTGATTATTTGTCACTGAAGCTATTAACTGAGAGGTCACACTAGAGATGGTGAAATGCATTTTGTTTTCAGAAAATTCACAAAAAGGGGAAATCATTACTGTATGTGTCAGTAAATTACTCATGGAAGGTTTCCCCTCACCCCCACCCTAGCTAGCCAACTTGACATTACTGGCTGGACTGACTAATCACACTTCACAACTTCACTAAAGAATATGTAGTAAAGAGATTGTATAAGGCGACTACCACTTCCGCCATAAGGGTTTTCCTCTAATGCTTATAAAAACAAGATGTTATTCAGACCATTCTCCTTTCCTTCTCAATTGCACCATCCAAAACATACGTTCTGAAGTACAATCCTAAATATGCCTATTCAGAAATAAATCCCATTCAGTTCAATGCATATCATTTCAGCTACACTGTCTGATGTGCAATGTGATTGGTTTCAAAGCTGAACTGAACCATTACACATTTAAGTATTATGACTACTATGCTTTCCTACTAACGTGATATGAAGGCTGACAAAAATTGCATAAATCAGATAATCTCAACATTTTAGATTTTCCAACAAAATATATGATACAGCAGACAGAAAGGCTGCTGGGCCATAAAAGGCAGGATTTTTTTTTACAGTATTACTCTTTCTTAGGGGGGAAAATCATTTTCCAAACAGCAAGGGTGATAAATTGAAAGGACTATCCCAATGCATTTTCAATTAAATGACTAAATTAATGTAGGGACATTTAATTAAAGTTGCACTAGTTTTTCCTAATGCCGTTAATTAAGCAGCTATCTAAAATTAAATCTCTCCAAAATCCCTTGTATATTTCTGCAGCTCATCTGATACAGCTATAATTAAAATTCTGGAACTTCACCTAGATACATCTGAATATATTTCTCAAAAGAAAGCTTTAAAAAATGTAGCAATTTAGGAATAAATCCTTTTAATGGCAGTTATTTAAACCTTGGCAAACATGCACAATATAAAATAGATAAACCTGAGCTTCTTTGGCTATATAGACTTAGAATGTTTTGATTTCCTGCTTGTGAACTTGAAAATATCAAAGAAAACAAGAAACCGAAATGCTTATATCCAGTTTTTTTTTTTGCTTATTGAAAAACCTGAAATGAATTATAATTGCTAAGGTGAAATGTACCCCTCCTTACCCAGAATAAATCCTGCAAGCCAAATCGACATATGAGGAAATAAGCTGTAGTTAAGTAAGCAGTGAAGCTGATAAGGCACCAACATTTCACTTCTGCCTGTGAATACCACAACAAAAGATTTTCAGGCTGTTATACTAGCTGGATAGGTCTGTGGTGTAGATATCTCTCTGCAAAGCCAGACGTTGGAGTTCGATTCCTGACTGTACCTCATGGGTGAAAAAAGCCAGACATTTTGGGCAAGCTGCACAGTCCCAGCCTCTCACACCCCAGAAGAGAATGGTAAACCTCTTCTAAAGGTAAAGGTCACCCTTGGTTGAAAGCCAGTTGTATCAGACTCTAGGGTTGAGTGCTCATATCTGTTTTTAGCCTAAGAGCCAGTGCTGTCTGCGTTTACATACATTTTCATGGACATGTGGCAGGCATGTTTAGACGCTGAAGTGCATGGAACTCCTTCTACATATTATCTAACTACAAAACCCTGGAGAGTGTTGCTATAAGTCAAAATTGACTTGATGGCACATAATTATTATAATATTATTTACTACTGGCTAGATAGCTGATGGTGTTGGATCACTGGAAATTTAATTCCAGTCACTGGAAGTTTAATTCCCCATTGTGCCTCCCAAGAGATGGACCAGCCTATATAGAATTAGGCAAACTTCTCAGCCCCTGAGCATGCTCAGAAGTAGTAGTTTCACCCCAGTAAAACACTTCTGAGTATTCTGTATCCAGGAAGGCTGGGAAGGGTTGCCATAATTTGGATCTGACTGCTCATAATTATAATTAATCTTTATACAGTACAAGGATAGGGAAAGTTCCGCATGTAGGCTGCAATGGACCTCCTAGTACTTAACAGTACTCCTCAGCAGCCAAAGAAATGCTGGAATTGGTTCCTAAGTTTCAAGAGAGTTTTCCAGTTGCCACTAACTTTTGTACAAAAAAACAATTTCATGGAATGGCTCTCCAAAGACCAAAGTTGAGCTTATGAGGCCCTTCACCCTCTAGCGGTTACTAATGCCTGCTACACACATTACTTCGGAGACAGTCCCACTGGCCTCAATGGAACTTGGTTCTGAGAAAAGATGTTCCATAATAGGATTCAATACGTCAGAATATGTAGCTAATATAAACATTGTGAATACAAGCTATATGAATGTAAACCAGTTAATAGTAATTTTGGAGAATCCTGCATATGGTGGCTAACAATGGATACCAGATGAGATTTTCAAGCATTACCACAGAATACAAATTTCAATGAATGAGGCATGTCTCCAAGTTTTGTCAATTTCCTCCCTTCTCCTTCCTGAAGAGGCAAGGTGGTAGTGGAAAATCACTAGGAAGGGGGAAAGCAGGACAGAGGGTTTGCTGTCATGCAGGAGAAGCTTCTGGGTTTCTGTTGAGTGGTCATGAACACCCCCTGATACATTTATTACTCCATAAAATATGTTTGTACTGCTTGGGGGGGGGGGAGCACAAGAGGATAGGAGCTGAATTCCATTTTAAGGTAGGGCTAATTTGGAGAAATCCAGTTAAGTTAGGACTTCTTGACTAGTGTGACTACTGGGCATATTCAGTCATCACTGGACTCTGTCTTGGGGATTTGTTAGGCAATATTTAATGGGTGGAATGATTTTTAGGGGCTTCTGTGCATGATATTCTTTGTGGATATTGGGGGTCTGCAGTTGACTGGACAACAGTCTTGCCATGTTATCTGGAATCAGTTCTATCCTGTTGTTCCAGAGGAAGTGGACAGGCTCCTTGGAGCTGTTCGTGCCACTGCCTGCTTATTGGATCCCTAGCCTGCCTAGTTGGTTAAAGCAACCAAGGTGGTGTCAGGCAGTTGGGTCGAAGCAATAATTAATTCTTCACTGTGGGAGGGGGTGTTTCATGCAACATTAAAACATGCATTGGTGCGCCCCCTCCTGAAAAAACCATTGCTCGATCCAACTATAACAGCGATTAGACCTGTATCCAACCTCCCCTTCTTAGGGAAAGTGTTGGAGAAGGCAGTGGTGTGGCAGCTAAAGGGGGTCCTGGATGAAGCAGATTATCTGGACCCTTTTCAGTCAGGATTCAAGCCTGGATATGGTACTGAGACTGCACTGGTTGTGCTTTTAGATGATCTCTGGTGGGAGCGGGACAGAGGTAACCCTTCTGTCCTGGCTCTTATTGACCTCTCAGTGGCTTTTGATACAACTCACCATGGCATTCTTCTGGAATGGGTCCATGGACTGGGTATCCAGGGCACTGTGTGGTCCTGGATTTCCTCATTTCTGACGGGTGCCTCAGGGCTTGGTCCTCTCACCTCTCTTTTTTAATATCAACATGAAGCCTCAGGGGGAGATCATCCATTCCCACACCATGAAGTATCATCAGTATGCTGATGATACTCAACTGTACATCTCAGCTCATGGTGATCCAAGTGATGCAGTCAAATTCCTGTCCAGGTGTCTGGAGGCTGTTAGGGTCTGGATGGGGGACAACAGGCTACAACTGAATCCTGGCAAGACTGAATGGCTATGGATCAGGGGCCCTGTGTTATCTCGGGAGCTACCATCTTTGGTTCTGGATGGGGCTATTTTGCCCCAGACAGATCCAGTGCATAACCTGGGGGTCCTCCTGTACTTGTGACTACTGCTCGAAGAGCAGGTGGCAGTCGTGGTCAGGAGGACTTTTGCACAATGTGTGATCCACCAGTTATGCCCGCTCCTAGACCAGGACTCCTTACTCATGGTCACACATGCTCTGGTCACCTCTAGACTAGACTACTGTAATGTGCTTTACATGGAGCTGCCCTTGATGACCATTCGGAGGCTGAAACTGGTCCAGAATGCTGCTGCTCGGGTGGTAATAAGGTTCAGGTGTTATTATTATTATTTATTTAATCACACTTTTATGCTGCCCTCCTCAAAAAGACTCATCCTCACCACTGCTCTGGGAGCTGCATTGGGTGTGCCTCTGGGTGCAATCCAAGGTGCTGGTGATGACCTTTAAAGCCCTACATGGTAGTGGGCCAGGATACCTAAGAGACCACGTCACCCCAAGAATATCTGTCTGTCCCACCAGAGTGGACCGGAGAGGCTCTCTGAAGATACCATCACCTAGAGAGACTCGACTCTCTAGCACTAGAAGGAGAGCCTTTTCTGTGTCTGCTCCAGCCCTATGGAACCTCTTACCAACTGAGTTGTGACTCCAGGTGGAGTCCCCTCAGGAAAAAACTAAAAACCTGGCTAGCAAAGCAGGTGTGGGGCACCGGTGATGTGGTGACCCCGCCCTGGTGGCTTATATAGTGTAGGCCTCTCTGTTCCTTTAGTCATTCTTTTAACCATAATTTTAAAATAATTGATGGGGAGGATAATCTTTAAGGTCTATTAAGGATTTTAAAGGGTTTTTAATGTTTTGTGATTGTAATGTTTTCACTGTTGTTGTGCTGCCTGGAGTCGCTTGTTCAATTTGGGCGGCAATATATAAATTTGAATAACAAACAAACAAACTCTATTTTATTTCATAGGGCACAAGCCAAACTACCTAGGCCAACTTTAGGTTAGCTGAGCAGATTTAGGCAGGCTGAGCCTATGCAGGAGTATTCAAACCCTTCCCAGTTTAGGAATGGAGGGATTTCAACTGCCCTAAGGAGAAAATAGCACACGGGAAAAATACAAGTTAAAAAACACAAGCCCAGCAGAATCGCCATGACAACTGAGTTGATAGCTACCAATCGGTAGCTAGCAGCCAGCACAAGGCGATAGCCTGGCTTAAGGGTCTATCGCCCTTAAGGTACTCATGCCCTATCCAAGCCCACCTCAGTAATTTTTTGACTTGGAGTTAGGACTGTACTCATGCTGTCTTTTTATTTTTGGTATGGCAATTATTGTATTATGCACACAAATTGCTTAGATATTTAATTAATATCTATTGTAATTAAATAAATATTTATTTTACTGATATAAAATGTACAATGATTTAAATAACAAATACATGTGTTAATGTGCCTCCCTTTCATTTGTGCTATTTTGACCATATAAAGGCCAGCAGCCTCAGAACAGAGTTTGCTTTCTCTCCCTCTCTCTGTGAATTTTTCTGTTTATCTATGATATGCAGTAAAATGTTGCAGGCTGAAGAACTCTTGTTCAAGGTGACAAACAGTACTGTACATTACTTTACTCCAGCCCCAATTTACTCCCTCCTGAAAGAGCCAGTGAACATTATGTGCCTCATTAGCATGTTCACACCATATTGTTCTGTTGCAGAGTGTGAGGCTTGTCCTCTTCCCATGGCTATTTTAGATACTTGGTGGGGGGGGGGGGATTTTGAAACTTCAGCAAATGCTTGGTTGCTCCAAGCTTGCTGATAACCTGTCTTGCGCATGGATGAATCCATTTGGGTTGCTTAAGGACAAGAGCTTGGAGAACTCATAGCATAGTTACTATATATGATAATGAAATTGGTCTGCCTCACATCTTAGTTTCCTGTTTCCATAACACTATGAAATGTGGAGTTGCAAGTGTTAGTAGATGTTTGGAATTTAAAATCCATCATATGTACTGGCTACTGGAGCTAAAGAAAATGTTTCCGATAGATATACGAAGTCATGCTAGTTTACCTGGTTGCTTAATAAAAGCAGTCTAGCCCTATATTGGCCGAAGGGTATTTAAGAACCTAATTATACATTTCGAACAGATTGAACAGCTAAACCACGAGGCAAGACTAAAGCCATATACTAGCTTGATAGCTTACGTAAAGCCTCATTAGTTTCACAGTTTTGTGATTCTTATAAGGTCCGTCACTGGTTGCAGAAGGAAATAAGAATAGCGGGGGGGGGGGGGATCCTATCCATACAATATTTTTCAAAGATGTTCAGAATAGTCTTGTACTGTTATAGTTTGGAAAGACTGAGGCAGAAATGAATTTGCTAAACTGGTGGGGGAAAGTGAATGGTGACTATCCACATATAATAATGCACTGAATGGAGAATTTTTAAGGGAGGTGAAGGAAAAGGCAAGAAAAGGGGAAAAGGCTTCTCACTGCAACATAAAGCAAAAAGCAAAGCAATCACATTTACATACCACCCCATAGCGCTTAGTGCATTCTCTGGGCGGTTCACAAGTTAATTAGTATTTTGCCCCCAACATGCTAGGTACTCCTTTTACCAACCTCAGAAGGATGTAAGGCTGAGACAGCCTTGAGCCCTGATCATGATCGAACTCACAAGCTTTTGGTTGCAGTACAGCAGTTTAACCATTGCATCACCTGAGCTCTTTACGACATACAGAGGGCTGCACTGGTTTATGATAGAGAGGTGGGGCTACCTTCATTTCCTTGTACCTTCTCCATTCTTTCTTAGAATATGGATTCTCTTTTGGTGCTTAAAGTACTGTACAGTAATTTGACTTAAAGCACCAGAAGAGAATCCAAGTTCTAAGACATTATTCGATTTCAAAATAAATATTTGTTTCCTTAACATTATGTGTGCTGAGCATACCAAATCCTTCCCAGCTTCCCAGCTGTGAGGGTTTTTAATATAATTTATTCTTTGTGTCACAAAATGTGATCTATGTGGGTCACACTTCATGATATAAGAGAACGGGGGATTTTATATGCCTAATAGCAGCCTATTGCAACCTGCTCTTGCTATCCTATTATTCCCATTAGAAACTAGCAGGCTTTCAGTTTCTTCAAGCACCTGGCTATGTAGCTATAGCCTGTAGTGCTATTGATCACAAATGAGCTAGAGCAGAGGTAGGCACTTGGTGTGCTTGGCGCGTATGCACGGCCTCCTTGCTGTCCTCCCAAGTGGGGAGGAGGAAGAGAAGCTGCTAACCTGAAGCTGCCTATAGCCTGTTCCTCTAGATATCCTAGAGAACTGGTTAGGCAAAGACTTAATACCTAACTTCTTTAACTGTTGAAAAGTTGAAAAGTGCCAAAATGAAGCCATCTGTGGTGAGTTCGTTCTGTAGTTCCTTCCATCTGACCTAGTGTGAGAAAGATTAGCCAGAATAAGCTTTAAGCTCTGGTTTAAAAACTCTGGTTGATTTGTGTTGTGGGTGGGTGGGTGTTTGGGTGTGTGTTTTTTTAAAATGTATTCTTTCTTTCTTTCTTTCTTTCTTTCTTTCTTTATTCTATTTACAGGTTTGAGTTGTGGGTGGGTAGGTGGGTTGAGGTGTGTGTGTGCTTATTTTTATTTTATTTTATTTTTTATAATTTTTAAATTTGTTTTCTTTGGCTCCGCCCACAAAATCATGATGTCATAACATTGGCCCCACCCATGATGTTAGCTCCGCCCACACTGTGATGATGTCATGGTGGGGTAGTAAAATATTTGACATCCCACCACTGTAGGCAACCAATGGCCCATGGTGCCAAATCAACCAGCCTGCACCCTCGCTCCAGCCACCACTGTTGGAATTGGCCATGGACTCATTTATGGCTGTCATTTAAGACAGCTGTGGATTTATTTATTTATTTTTCATACTTCTATACCACCCTCCTGACCAGGGCGACCCAGGGCGGTTTACAACATCATAAAAAAGCTACATAATGCAATCCAAACCTATCATCCCAGACAGTGATGGGATGTAACAGGTTCTCACCAGTTCGCCAGAACCGGTAGTAACTTTCCCCAGTGTCCCGGAGAACTGGTAGCAGCTTTTTGGGGGAACCACCTTTGGGGCTTACCTTTTCATTGGTTCCCCCACTGCGCATGCGTGCCAAGCACTTGGTGTGCATCCACGCCTCCAATGCTTGGCGCATATGCACAGCCTCCTTGCTGTCCTCCCAAGCGGGGAGGAGGAACAGAAGCTGCTAGCCTGAAGCTCCCTATAGCCTGCTCCCCAGTGTAAGTGACTCACCTTTGGATGTGGTGTGTCTGTGTGTATTTTAATGTGTGTTTAATACCTTTACCTATATTGACATACTACTACAGTTCCTAAAAAGGCCTGGCTTGGGGTTTTTAAGCAAAGTTTTGGAGTTATCTCATCAATAAGCTACACCTGTGCTGTTCCAGTTGCTGTTCCAATTGGAGATCCCTTAAGGAGGTAGAGCTGTTTTACATTTACATTAAGGCATATTATCCTAGAGAACTGGTATGATGACTATATCCATCTTGCAACATGGTGCTGCCCAGGCACTTATACTAACAGGTAAGTGATGGGTTTATGTTTGGGGTGGGGGATTGATTTATGTTTGGGGTGGGTGGGTGTATTTGAATGTAATTTTTATTTATTTTTATTTATTTATTTATGGGTTTATGTTGTGGGTGGGTGGGTGGAGGTGTGTGTGTGCTTATTTTTATTATTATTATTTCTTTGGCCCCACCCATGTCATGACATCATGACATTAGCTCCGCTCACACTGTGATGACATCACAGTGGGGTAGTAAAAATGTTGACATCCCACCACTGATCCCAGAGCTTCAGAATCCCAACTATAAAAATTTAAATTTTCAAGATTTATTTTTTTAAAAAATCAGTCAATTCCCATCACAATTAAAAGATTAAAAACTAAGTCCCAGAGATAAAAGATTTAAAAAAATTAATCCTGGCTACATTTATGGCAGCTGTAAATGGTAGGGGACCACCAGTCTGGTTCCCTCAACTGTCAGAGGTTGGCAACCCCTGGGATAAAGTCTCATGAACTGGAAGAAACTTTTATGGAACATCATTCACCTTTTTCCCAGATGCATATTATATGCTCCATGCTTCTGACATATATGACTAACATGAATAGGGGAAAAGACAAAAAACCAGGTCATGTATAGTACCTTTAGGCTGAGCAGTCATGTCTTATTTGACATGTAAGAGAGGTGGGCCAGATTGAACAGACATGGTATCCTGCTTTGT
Source organism: Furcifer pardalis (assembly GCA_030440675.1). Lineage (NCBI taxonomy): Eukaryota > Metazoa > Chordata > Lepidosauria > Squamata > Chamaeleonidae > Furcifer > Furcifer pardalis. The sequence goes on from CP126895.1 coordinate 47,994,609, forward strand.
CTTCCACTATTTTCTGCTCTTGGGGAGGAAGTAGGAGATAAAGTAGGTTCATAAATTTACCATTGTTTGCTACTACAGCAGCTTCTAAACATGATAATGAACTAAAAGAAACACCTAATATTTGAAGCTGTTAGAGTCCTTTCCATTTATTTATTTATTTAGTAATCTAGTGATAACCAATAAAAACACAAGAAACAAAACCAGATGACATCAGAAAATCTGAAAACCATAACAATATTCACTATCAGCAGCAATAAGTGGAGGTAAATAATACTTATAATGGATGCAGCATGAACATGGATCAGGTTTATTGTGCATCCATCCACAGCTTTTTTCCTTGCTTGTTGTTCTATGGCACAATCGCAATAGTGCCAGCAGAGTTTACTTCTTCCCCTATCCTAAACCTGGTTTGGGTTTAATATTGAATGAAAGTGGTGAAGAGTTGATAGGATTGTTAACATCAAAAACAGCAGAAAAAGAAATCTAGTCTGTTATCAGACTTTTGATATCCAATAATGGGGTCTTCTCTTGCCCTAGAAACCTTCTTAAGCATTATATAGGAAAAAGTTTTACTCCCCAAAGTTAGAACAACCCCAGAAGGCATCTCTCCCCTCTCTTTATTTCTTTGAAATCCTTTATGCACTTTCTCAGACTTTTACTAGGTTCTCACTTAATTTGACCCTAAGGGAATGACAGTAAGAAGTAAGTTACAATTCACAGAACTTCCACCACTAAAGACTTATCCCTGATGGGTGCAGCGCATTGTCTGCCACAGTCTTTCCCTGGATATTAAACACAAGGGAAGGACAGAGGGTGCAGTACTTACTTTTTCTTAATCACAAAGCAATATTCTGCAAGAAGACAAGACTATCAAATAAGCTAAAAATAAGAATTAAATCCAGTTAATTTTAATAACCCCCCCTTCTTGTCCTCTCCCTCATATCTCTAAGAATAACCAGCATGGATTTTAAAAATCTGATTTTCTGTCAAATAACATCAACGCACAGCAAACAGCTTCAAGGAAGTTCAAAACTGTTCCATGTTATAGTGCAGATGGGGTCTGCTTGCAAAGAACAAACAGTCCTACTAGATAAGATAAATACATGTATGTGCCAGAAGGAGATCTTATTGATTGTAACCCCTACTAGCAACATCTTTCTCATCTATGATCCACCAGCTTCTCCTAGAGCTGGCAAAAGCAAAGTCCAGGAAACCTTTGGCTCTTCTAGGTGATAAGTTTAGGAAGGGATTGATTTTTTTATCACTTTTCCCTCTCTCAAATAGTACATTCATTTGCACTATGCGGCTCCCTCAGTGGCTTAGTGGGTAAGAAGCTGAGCTTGGAGACTGGAAGGTCGGGTCTTGATACCCGAGGGCTGTACTTGGTGACATGAAAGGAGTTTCATTTGGGTGTCCCTGAGTAGAATTTTTCCAGCAAAAATACTTTCAACCCAGAGTAATCTCTGACATGACATTATTATTATTTTATTTGTACCATACATGCACATTCATTTTTGCAGTTTACATTTATTAACCATCTTGGAAAAGCAACTTGTGTTATCAAAATTACTGCTGAAGCTAGCAGTTATGATAGGACCAAAAGATCTCAGACAATTAATAGTATCAATGTTCTTAGTTTTATGGCTAATGCTTACTATGTAAAGGGTTTTTTTAAGTTGGGTTATTGCAGGTTCACTCTCAGGGTTCTCATCTGTAACCAGATAAGCACACTAAATTTCTTCTCTTGGGGTGGGTGAGCCCAAGAACGAGTCTGTTGTGATGATGATGACTATTAGCCACTGCATGGCACTGTATTCTTCTAAAGCCCCAGTCCACCTTGGACCTGTTAATGCTTCAGGGAGTTCAATATTAACAAAAACCACTAGGCTTGGCACTGGGAAGCAATGTGCCTACTTTACAAAGGTATCACTGCCACCACATCCACTAAAAATGTTGAAGTGTCCAGTAGCTGATATAAGCAAGATGTGGATTTAACTACTACTATCCTCTGAGCCAAACATCCAGCAAATTGATTGAAAAGATTTTTGTATTTTATTACAGGGGGGAGGGAGGATAAGAATGCGAAAAAAGAAAAGTTTCACAGAGTTACAGAAGGTCAGCCAGTATACCTCTTAAGAGGCAAGCTCAGCTCATAGACATTGTCCCCACTCCTTCAGAGAAATACAAAGCCAACTCATTAGTTCCAATTTATACCTTAATGGCCCATTGACAGCCACACCTTGAATATACATGAGCTATGTATACAAATATTGATTTGGCCTCTTCATTGCACAGAACAGTGATCTATTGCTCCATTTCCATGTCTCCAGGCAAGGAAGCCAACTAGCCTTTGAAGTCACAGATTAGCCTGAAGTATGAGTCCAGTCTCAGATTTTCTTTAAAGTCACTTTTCTACTGGTTGTCAATTGACTTGCAGAGTGTCAACTAAAGGTGTTAATTGTTTCTTATGTTCATGGCACACAATGGCTTTCAGCTCATACCTGGGCAAGCCAGCTGTTCCTAGTCACCTACTAAGAAGCCTCCAGAGCTCCTATTGGAAGAGTGATATTTTCTCAACCCCTCCATATGGATTTTTAATATCATTATTTTGTTTACATACAAGCACAGACATTGGTCTGTCACATTGCTTCCACTGACTTTTCACACACCTGACTTTTCAGCAGGCTAGGGGTGCCTGGCGGACGGTGGTCCATGGGGTCACAGAGGGTCGGAGTCGACTGTGCGACTGAACAACAAAAAGGGTAGCATTTTATGGTATAACACCTTCCTAGTCAGATGAAACTTAAGGTGAGGCTGTTGCCTTTCTAATTAGGGTCCTATAGTTTCTCCTTTGCTCCCCTTTATAACCTTTAATTCAAGAATGGACATCACCTGATCGGTGAGCTACATATGCTGTTTCCCTATTTGTGCATCCCTGAAAATCCCATCTCTTTATCCTGCATTTTTGCTTCTTTTAAAATAGAGTCACAATCTTTAAAGCCTTCTGGGAGCGCTGTTTTCCTTTAAAAGAAGGGTCATGATCTTGATGCTCCTTGCTAAAAGAAAGTGACAGTGTAGGTCTATGTGATGAAATCAGAAGCACACACCTTTAATTTCTGTCACCAAATTTTGGTGGGTTCTAGAGAGGGAATATTTGGCTTTCAGAGCTGCTAAAATTCCTAAGCCAATTGACTGATATGAAATTTCTGACACATTATCATCATACTTGCTCATCTAGCACCACTTCCCTTAGTTGCATAAATCAGTGGATTTCCCCCTCCCATAATTTCTTTGTCTGTGTCTAATACAGTATTTCTTACAGTAAGATTAAAAAAATTGTAGCTCTCCAATTCTTCTGAGCCTAACTCAGAGATTCTCAACCTGCAGCTAATGGGCTAGATGCTGCCCGCAGTACCATTTCATCTGCCCTACCACCCCCTCCAACACCCCAGGAAGTACCATGTGGTGGAGGAAGGTCAAAATGTCCATCTGGCCCCCAAAGCTATCTGAGGGAGTGTGACCTGGCCTCCGACTTTAAAAGGTTGAGAACTCCTGGCCTAATTAATTATGGGGATAGTAGTTCAGAACAATCTGGAAGCTCACAAGTTCCTCAACACTGCTTTACATCATGCTAGTTCATAAAGGGTAGAAATGGACATTAGAGATAGCTTATTCTTAGAGCTGAAATGATCATATTGGAGAAAGGTGACTTAAGCAGTCATTCCATGTTTGTGAAATTAACTTCAAAGGAAACCCCTGCTTAAGCCCTGGAGATCATTCACCAGCATCAAATTTGCATGATTCTGGAAGTATCAGAATCTTAGGCTATGACATTTCTTTAACAACCTCCCTCTTCCAATCATGAGCAACCACAAACATCTGTTTATGGCCTAACTGAAGATGTTGCACAGTGATTCTGAAATACATACCCACTATAACTGTTGGAGCCAGAATTTAAAAACTGTGCAGATGCATCCTAATAACAGAGTAGATAATAACACTAATCCTTGTAAAATGCATATATTTCAGTGTTGCTTTCCTGAACCTGATGCTCTACAGATGTTTTAGACTTTATTTGCCATTATTTCTAGATATTTTGACTAATGGAGAGAAAAAATGATAATCCAAAATATCTCGAGACCACTAGGTTGGAAAAGGTCTCTTTGGTAGATTGTGATTTTGTAGGTAACAGTAGATATTGGTTGGGCTGAATGGAGATTTCTTCATTTAGCATGGTGATGGCAAACCTTGGCACTCCAAGTGTTCTTGAACTTCAATTCTCAGACGCCCTGATCAGCAGGAGTGCTGACTTGGGTTTCTGATAATTGAAGTCCAAGAACACCTGGAGTGCCAAGGTTCGCCATCATGGGTCTAGCAGAATAAGTCTTTTTATCAGGTATGATGGGAAATTCTAGATACACGATTTCTTACGCTACCAGTCAAACATTTTCAGCAATTCTATCTTATTATCTGCAGCAAGATATATGAATAATGGGAGGGCTGCAAATAGTAGACAGCAACTCCAGAATTAAAACTTTGTCTAGAAGCACTTTTGGAGAACATCTTAGAAGCCCAAGGATGTCATGACCATGTTCTTGCTCAAAAATTACACTTAGAAAAAGATTTCTCATTCAAGTCTAATTAAAAAAAAGTCTGAATAATCGATCAGTTACTTATTTACCTCAATAATATTATCTCCTTAGGTGGCTATTCATTTTTTAAAAAGCCACCAGCAATTCAGCTCTTACAGTATTTTAATGAAAAATATCATTCCAGTACTAAAAATCTTGTTGGAAAAGAGAATACTGTTGATTATGAATAAATTAACTCAGCTGGTAACAAGAGATCGATGTGCAATTAAACCACTATAAAGATATCTAGAAATATGACTATACACAGGTTAAAGATGAGTCAGGGAGCAGCACAGATGTTGATACAACATGATCATATTGTGACAGGTGTCAACTACAGGTCTCCAGCACATTTTTACTTTGTGCCATTGAAGGGGCTATTTAAAAGTTATAAAAATCTGGCCTTCTGCCAAGGTGGCCGCAAACTATGTTTAATTGATGAGATGGAATGTCAGAGGTCTTGCAGCTTTTTGATAATAACACAACAAATGCCTGCTAGTTTTACTTTTATCCATAGAAAGAAGAAACTTGTCAAGTGCAAGTCTCTTTGAGACCCAGGAGAACTTTAATGTACAATATCTTCAAGTTACCATGTTCAAGTGTGAATCTAAGCAAAACATGAACATAGCTGAGATCAGGATGACTTCATATGTGTGAATAGCCCCTTCATTCAAACAATAAACAACACAGTAGGAATAGCAACAAATAATAAGAAATCTTATTGGTGGTTTAAATATTGAGGTCAGAGAAAAAGAAGTGCTGATATTCACAGTCACTTGTGAATATGTGAATTAATTCAAGGTTAGTTCACTGTGCCTTCAAAATAAATATTTTAAGTTAGGACTAACCTATTCCATTGCTTGACAATACTGTACTGAAGTTAAGGAAGAGCAATGAAGTGGGAAATTTGAGGCACATAAAAGGAGGCATTTTTTTTCAAATGACACATGGTTAAAGAATACAATTAAGTGCCATAGTTGGCAGTGATGACTAGCAACCTGGATGTTTTTAAGAAAAGCATTAAATAATTTTATAGAGTTTACGAGTATCAGTGGTAACTTGTCAGGATGGCTATGTATTAGTTTGAGTACCAGAGGTAGCATACTTTTGTATATTACTTTCGTAGGAATGCAAAAAGGAGTAGACAACTACATTCATGTCCTTCCAGCAAGCTTTCCATAGATAAGGGGTCAATCATGGTGAGACCAGTGGTGGGCACCAAAAATATTTACTACCACACTGTGGGCATGGTATGGTGGGTGTGGCCAGGGGGAAAGCCCCGTGTTGCACCCAAATTGTTGTTGTTCAGTCGCACAGTCAATTCTGACCCTTTGCGACCCAATGGACCACTGTCTGTCAGGCACTTCTGTCCTCCACCATCCTCCTCAACTCACTCAGCTCTGTGCCCATTGTCTCTACAATACCATCTAGCCATCTCATTTTGGTCTGCCCCCTTCTTCTTTTGCCCTCCATCCTTCCCAGCATCAAGGCTTTCTCAAGCAAATCCTCTCTTCTCACCCAAATTAGGACTACTTTATTTCAAAACTTGGATGGGCAGGGCCAGCCAGAATTTCTGCTACTGGTTCTGGTGAACTGGTGCAAACCTGCTGATGCCCACCACTGGGTGAGACTAGAACATTGGCCCATCTAGGCTCTTTGTTTTATCCAGTACTGTTCTTTACCACTATGGTAATGGAATAGATCATACAGCTAGCGACTCAACACCAAGCGTTGGGTGGTGGTAAATAATCTGACTCCCTAAAGGGGCCAATGGCTACAGGTGGATGAGCCCCTTTAGGTGGGGTGATAGTTCCCCTCATTGGAGGAAATGACACTGGAAACCATCATATAGGGTGAAATGAACAGAGAAGGTACCACTTCACTATTCTGATTCCCAATGGTCATAGAGGCAAAAGAGACCATGCCAGATGGACTGGCTGTGAAGGTTCACCTTGGCAATATCCTCAAGGAACTGGCAGTCCATTGCAGTCCCGGTGTCAAATCCTGCATTTCATATGTGCCACAAAAGATTGCTCTGTGGTCATAGTGTGTGGGTCATTTCATAACAAGCTGAGATCCACCCTAAAGAAATTCACGCCAATGGCATTTTTCTCGAAAATGATTTCCAGGGGGGAAAATGTATACTAGGACACGAGTAGCAGCCAGTGACGATGACAACATTCTTTTTATATACTTATTTCAACAGAGCTAAATTCAGCATGCTTAATCTGGGTCTATAATCACAAAATACTGTGATGAAGGACTGTATTTTACACAGCTTTAAAAAAAAATAACAAGTTCAGAATTTCAGCCACCAGATATTGGGGATAAAGACAAAGTATGATCATCTTCTTAATGACCTATGTATAAATCCCAGTATTAAGTCCATGGAAAAGAGGCATGGTGCAAACTGTGGAAGCATAATCAGTTAATTCATTGATAGTCCATTCATAAACCATGTACAGTCAAACTTCGCATAAAGAGTGCCTCGCTTAAAGAGTGCCTCGCTTAAAGAGCAGAATTTTCTGAATATTCACTTCACTTAACAAATAAAACCAACCAAAAACTCACTTAACAAATAAATCAGGGTTCAAAATCCCTCCCCCCAAGTCACAATTGGTCACTTATAATGGCGTTTCGCTTAAAGAGCAAACTCACTTAAAAAGCAATCCTATGGAACACATTATGCTCTTTATACAACTGTACAAATGTAGACTTGGCAGCAATTCTTATTCTCAGAGAATTGGTCTCTCTTGCTCAAGAGCCAGTCATGTCCAACTCTAGGTCATGGTGCTCATCTCCATTTATAGCCAAAGATCCAGCACTCTCTGTGCAGATGTTTCTGTGGTCTTGTGGCAGGCATGGCAAGATACCAGAGCACGTGGAATACACTATAGCAATTTCGTAAGTACAGAATGTTGTACTAGGTAGGACACAGGGGATATGGGTTCAAATTCTTGCTTCTCCATGGAACTTCCCTGCTGGGTGGTGACGGTAAATCATACTTTGAATATCAACTACACCTCAAAAACCCTGCAAGGGTCACAATGAACATGAAGTAGCATGACAACATTAAAAACACCAACAGAATGGTTCAGATCTTCCCCCAGTCTGTCATTCTTTTAAAATTCTATAAAACATGTATGTTTAAACTGAAATGATTTCTTATGATCTAGTGAGCAACATGAATCAGCCTCTAAGTCTAAAGTCTGATTCCTTATTATGGAAATGTAATACTGAGCATGGGCATCTCAGAAAATAAAACAAAACAAAATAAACCAAATAAAATAAAATAAAAAACACAGTAGCACTTTAAAGACTAACTGCTATATTTTCACTGTTAGCTTTCGTGGATCAAGTCCACTTCATCAGACTGAGCATGGGATGAGGAGATGGAGGTGGGTAGAATAACCACAACACCTGTCAGCCTGTAACTATGCATCTTCCCATTTCCTTTAAGGAACAGATGCTCATCCAACTGGATCTTATTGCAAATATCAATTTGGATGGTTCTATCCTGGTCTGCATATATGTATATGCCGATGGGTCCACTTCCAAGTACATTTGTACACAATGTAGAATGTCAAGTGTATTCCCCTCCCACCAGACCTGGAACAGTTTTGGTTTTCATAAGGTTACACATAATGTGCAATGCAGGGATGGAGGAATCACAATTTGGGATCAAAATTGCTGGGAGAAACATCAACAACTTGAGATATGCAGATGATACCACCCTAATGGCAGAAAGTGAAGAGGACTTAAAGAAGCTCCTGATGAGGTTGAAAGATGAAAGTGCAAAAGCTGGCTTGAGACTTAATATCAAGAAAACCAAGATAATGGCAACAGGCCCTATCAGTCCCTAGAAAATAGATGGGGAAGAAGTAGAAGCAGTGACAGATTTTACTTTCCTAGGATCAAAGCTCACTGCAGATGGGGATTGCAGCCATGAAATAAAAAGGTGACTGATTCTTGGGAGGCAAGCGATGAGAAACCTGGGGAACATAGTGAAAAGTACGTATAGTCAAAGCAATGGTATTCCCGGTGGCAATGTATGGTTGTGAGAGCTGGACCATTAGGAAAGCTGAGCGCAGAAGAATAGATGCCTTTGAGATGTGGTGCTGGAGGAGAGTTTTGAGATTCCCTTGGACAACGAGGAGAACAAATAGGTCAATCTTAGAAGAAATCAAACCTGACTGCTCCTTAGAAGGTCAAATAGTAAAGAAGAAGCTAAAGTACTTTGGACATCAAATGAGAAGAGAGGATTCACTTGAGAAAGCCTTAATGCTGGGAAAGGTGGAGAACAAAAGAAAAAGGGGGCGGCCAAAAATGAGATAGCTAGATGGTATTGTAGAGACAATGGGTACAGAACTGAGCGAGTTGAGGAGGATGGTGGAGGACAAAAGTGCCTGGCAGACAGTGGTCCATAGAGTCGCAAAGAGTCGGAATCGACTGTGCGACTGAACAACAACACATGCATAAAAATCAGCTGACTTAGAAAATGAATTGCTGTATTGGCCTCTATGCATAATCTATTCAGTCCTTAAGGAATTATAGTACAGTAAAACACCGGATAACGCTAAGACTTGGTTCCACAAGTCTCGGTGTTATCCGATTTTTAGTGTTATCCGATCCATGTTAAAATCCTATGGGATGGATCGGATAATGTTAAAGCTCCATAGAGATACATTGTAACCGCACAGGCTTTAGCGGTTGTTATCCGATCCATCCCACTGGACCTTAACGTTATTCGATCCAATTCTCCTCCCCAGATTACTTAACGTTATGTGATTTTAGTGTTATCCGATCCAATTGTTATCCAGTGTTTTACTGTATCAGGTTTAATATTGCAAACACAGATCATAATAAATTATGTCATATCATTGTTTTAACCATATGTATCCATGTTCAATATAACTTACATATACATGCTACACACTGTTCAAAACGTATGGTATATAAGCTTTGGACGTTGGCATCACACTATTTTTAACTAAATTTTATCAAGGTTTCAGTTTGATATTCCTTTTATTTTATAAGGACAAATAATCATTTTATGACAGCAAGTTTGATGAAGCTTGGTCAAAATTCTGTCAAAGATTATCATGCTGTGTCATTTTGGATTTGATTGTACAGATGTAATATTGAATGCATACATTGTGTAAGGAATCATTCAACTAGTTGTAAAGGGTAACATTTAAAATTAATGTTCCCAAACGTTGTTTAAAACAAAGCATAGAATAGCATTGAGGAGGGAAATACAGTAATCTCAAAGCCTTTTCTTTTGCCATGCAATAAAATAACTTCAAAGGGGGGGGGGGAGGATTTCAAGAGGAAAGATTTATGCCAATAAAAATAGCCTACTTTTCTTATCAAACAGAATAGCTTTGTCCTGAATGACTACATGAATTGCCCACTAGATAGCTCCTCCCAGGGTCCTTCTGAATAAACTATTACATCTATAGTCAATTATTTAACCCAGGTTTCATATATGCAGCAGTTTGTCATTGGCTGGCTATCAGGAATCAATTACAGAGCATCTGTTCTTGTGCATAGCTGCCGATGCAGTTAATGACAAGCATGCAGAAGATTATGTCAATTTCTTCCCAATTTTAATTTTTTTCAAGCATCTCTGTATATGGAATATTTAAAGTATTATGACATGTACTGATTCTAAAAAGTATGTAATCATTTATTTTATTCCAAAAAATGTGATTTTTGCAATTACTTTCTTTTAAAAAAAGAGGCCTTTTTAGTGTACTGTCTAGAAGTATTCTTTATCTTAAAACATATTATTTTCACTCTTAAATTGAGATGTTTCAAGATATATTTCAAAGGTAAAGTTCAGCCTTGCTTGAACATCAGTTGTTTCTGACTCTTGGGTTCAGTGCTCATCTCTGCTTATAGCCGAAGAGCCAGCACTGTATGCATTTTTAGACATTTCCGTGGACATGTGGCAGGCATGCCTAGACACTGAAGTGCATGGAATGCTGTTTACTTTCCCACCAAAGTGATACCTATTTATCTACTTGCAATTTCTTGCTTTCAAACTGCTAGGTTGGCAGGAGCTGGGACAGAGACGGGCACTCATTCCATCATGCAGTACTCAGGTTTTGAACTGCTGATGTTCCGCCTCCCAGTCAGTGTCTTAACCACTTGAGCCACTGCAGTTTCAAAACATGTAGACAAATCTTATTATTTGAAAAAAAATATCTTATTTTTATGGGGAGTGGGGTCCATTTTAAATTTAATTAATTTAATGTAAGCCACTCTGTGTTATGTCCAGTAGGAAAAATAACATGAAAACCGCTTCACCTACACCAAATGAATGTCAGGTTCTTAAATTATGTAACATTACCTGGAGGAGTTTCCATCTGCCATTCAGGTCTTCAAGGCGATTGAGAGAATATGGGGAAAGCTTCATCTCAGATAAGGTAAGCTGGTGAGCTAGGTCATTAACATTGTTCACATTCTCTTTCAGAGGTGCGATTTCAGTTCGGTAAGCCTGTGTAAAAATAAATAAAATGTAAGTAATAGTTCTGGAGATGGAAGAGTTTCAGATTTGTTCTATTAAAATGTGTTAGAGTTGTACAGTTCAAAAGCAGACAAAAAGTGTATTTTTCTGGATTTCTAATACCAAAGCACAGTAATACTATATACCATTAGATAACATTGCTTTCAGTAGCATTGAGCATGGTTTCTTGTGGGATCACCTGGTTAGCTTAGATAGTGGGGCACTATATTGCAGTCTTTCTGATGCTTCTTGTCAGGATATAGGCAAAAAATGTGATGGTGGGGAGTGTTGTTCAATTCCACAGTCTCTGCCTTGTGGCATCTTTCAGGACTCCACCTTATCCCTTATATTATTTAACATTTATATGAAGATCCTCAGAAAGGTTGTTTGGCGTCAGATGCCATCACTATGCTGAAGACACCCAGATCTACTGCTCCTTGTCTCCCAACACTGAAGAAGCACTCAGGGCCCTTAAACATTGCCTGGCCCAGATAACGAGTGTGATGAGAATGATAAAAATGTAACTGAAATCGTGACAAGAGGGAGATGCTGTTGATAAGGAGAAAGTCAAAATCAGAAACTGGGATTCAACTTGTTCCAGAAGGCATACACTCCCCTTCTATAACAGATTCAAATTCATAGACTGGGTATTCTCCTTGATTCTGCCCTGCACTGGACTCCCAGGTGGAAGTAGTGAAGAGGGGTGCATTTACACAACTCCACTGTGAGCCAGCTATGACCTTTTTGGAGTCAACCTGACTTAACAACAGTCACCCACACTTGACTATTAGAATCTATTGTATGTGGGACTGCCATTGAAGAGAATCCAAGATATTCAGCTCATGTAACATTGGGCTACTAAGCTGTTAATTAATTGTTGGAAGACCAGTACTGAAAGTCTTGCATTAGTTGCCAGTGGTTAAATGGCCCAGTTCCAGGTGCTGCTTTTACACCTTTTACACTCTAAACAGCTTGGGGATGGATATCTGAAGGACCATCTTTCTCGTTATGTACCTGTCCAGACTTTATGATCTGCAAAATAAAAACAGTCTCGGATGGTTACTTAACAAGCAAATGGAAGAGGGCCTTCTCCTGTGTGGACACCCAAGTTGTCATCTGTTTCCACTCTGACAGATTTTAAGAACACATCCTTTCTAGACTTGCATATCATATGTAGCCTGGCCTGTTGTGTTGCTTCAGTATATCACTTTGGCAATGTTAGTAGTTTTTAATGCATTTTACTTGATTTTAATGGTTTTATGGTGGAGTGGATTTATGTGATTACATCAACTTTTTAGCTAAATATATTTTTAGCTGTTTGCATTCCTTTAAAAGTTTGTAAACTACTTTGAGAGCTATCTTTCAGTGGAAAGCTGGGCTATAAATGTAATTAAAAAGCAGACAAATTAGACTTTGTTGCCTCACTTTGTTACTGAGAGCTTCACATAAACTTATGCAGGGAAGGTACAGGTTTGTGGTACCAACATTTGAGGTTGTGTTTGTTTGTTTTCACTTTTGTTTTTCTTTATTAGAACCACAAATGGTACAAAAGATTTATATTCAGAGCTAAGCTATTCTAAGCCCAGAAATTTGTTTTGCATAACAGAAGTGATTGGGACTTCTTTTTCTAATTTAAAAAAAGAGAAACCGGTATGAAGGAACTTTTATGTAAGTGAAGCAAACAACTGAAAAAGACACTTTAATGAAGCGCATACATTGAAATGTAGTGAAATATTTTATCAGTGGCTTTAAAAAGACTGACTACAGAGATATAAGGTAATATATTCTGAAATAATGTCATGTTGGCTTATAGGCTTTAAAAGATATTGAATAATTTTGATTTGCTATATTAATTTTCTTTCATTGGATAGCAACAGATTTCATTTTCTGCTTTAATTTGTAGATGTGAAATGGCTTTTTCATTGGACTATGCCCTGTGTTTCCTTCCTACTTTTGTCCTAAGACTCAGGTCTTCTTTCTGTTGACCAAACAAAAAAAAGTAGTAGTGTGTAATATGTTTACTAGCATGGTACAGATAATAATTTTCTTTACTGGATGCTAAACATAGTAAAGGTCCCCTTACTCAAAAGCCAGTCATATCTGACTCTAGGGTATGGTGCTCATTTCTGTTTACAGTCCAAGAGCCAGCACTGTCTGCATCTACAGATGTTTCTGTGGTCATGTGGCAGTCATGACTAGACATTGGAGTGCACAGAATGATTTTAACTTTCCCACCAAAGTTGTCCCTATTTATCTACTTGCAATTTCTTGCTTTCGGACTGTTAGGTTGGCAGGAGCTGGGACAGAGACGGGAGCTCACTATGTCATGCAGCAGTGCTACAGGCACTGCTATGGGGGGGGGGTGTTCAGACAGCTCTGGAGGCCTCTTTGTAACATTTTCTCTATTTAAAAACATATGAGCATAGAGCAGACGTGGAAGCAAAGGAATGCTTTTACTGCAGTGCTATGTGCCATCAAGTAGAATATGACTTATGGTGACCCTAATAGGGTTTTCAACATCTGTGAAATATTGAAGAACTTCTTTTTTCAATACTCCCCACCCCCATGAGTTTCCAGGGCTGAACAGGGATTTAATCACAGGTCTCCTGAGTCCTAGTACATTACACTGTCAACTGTTCTACCTGCCGGCAATAGATCTCCTCTGCCCTGGTTCATTGTGCTAACTCAAGCCAGAAACTCTTTCTTCTTTGCCCCTGTCCATTCAAAATACAGTATCAAATTGTGATCTCAGCCTCTTCTCAGCTAACACCAGTTTTGCAGGGCACAGCACAACTGCCATAAATTGCCATTCAAAAAACTCCCATAGACATTAACAAGGATACACATAGTCATCTGTCCTTTCCCTAATAATATTCGAGGAATAGAAGCAGCTACTGATAATCTTTACATATTTACTGGAAATGGTTTTAAAATAAATGATTCAGAGTTGATACATGCAGTATTTGTATAGAATGTCCAGTGAAAACTGAAAACTATTAGTAAGATACATTTGAAATAAATAATAATCATTTTCCTTTGAGATACAGGTCAACACAATTTTGTCTTTGTTAAGTTGAGAAGCAGAATGTGTTGGTTTCTGTGTGAACCAATATATAATTAGTGAAAAATACAATATCTCAAAGACCATATAATCTAAAAATATTCTCAGTACTTCCTTTTCTGGCACAACTGAATGAGTATTATATTTGGTTATGAAGCAGGCATAACTGTGTTTTAAAGAAGACAACTGAAACAGATAGGTAAAGGTAAAGGTTTCCCTTGCTCGAAAGCCAGTCATATCCGACTCTAGGGTTGAGTGCTCATCTCTGTTACAAAGCCGAAGAGCCAGCACTGTGTGCTTCTGCAGACATTTCCGTGGTCATGTGGCAGGCATGACTAGACACACGGAATGCTGTTATCTTCCCATCAGAATGGTCCCTATTTATCTACTGTCAATTTCTTGCTTTTGAACTGCTAGGTTGACAGGAGCTGGGACAAAGACTGGAGCTCATTCTGTCCTGCAGTACTCGGGAATCAAATGCTGACCTTCCGCCTCCCAGTCAGCATCTCAGCCACCTGAGCCATTGCAGATAGGGTTCTAGATTTGAGTCTAAGAATGTATATTACTTACATATGCCTATTTAAGTCATACTGCATAAACTGCAGCAGCAAATCACTGGCACACTATGAGGAATATAAGTCACAGCTTCTCTCATAGTAGCAACTTGCTGTTAAAATGTATGCCATTTGATTTACACTATCATATGTAAATAAAATACTCTGGTCATTTTATTTTGATAGGTTGGGTTGGTTTTTTTTAATGTTTAAAGCCTTCCTATAATGGTACAAAAATCAATTTTATACTTTAAGAACAGGCATGTTTTGGAATTTTGTTTTATTCTACTGTGTAGTTGTGTTTATAATCACTATATTTTCTACTTTTCAAAGTATAAAAATATAAGCTAAGTAGAAATATGCCAGAAGTTATAATCTTTGTCTGGTTGCATAATGAAGGGAAAGGACAAGTTAAAATTTGACAATTTCTTCTAGTCACTAAGGAAGACTTCACGAACTGGCAAATTCTTAGTAGTAATTTTTATAGAATTTTTTACTACAAGACTGAATGTAATAAGTAAAGGACATCTGCAGGTTTGATATCTGAAGTTTCATTTATCCATGGACGGAAAATAATCACAGAAATAACAATATGTTCCAAGACGCATTGCAAGAGCTGGTCACAAGAGGCCACTGTCTACAATGTGCTGGTTGTCCCCCAAATTTTGGTTGATTTAGTATCAACGGTTTCAGTAATCTGCTTGTGTAAGAATGTTTTAATTTAATTTAATTGTTCAACGTATATGCCGCCCAACTCATAGAGCAACTCTGGGTGACTAACTAAGTAACAAAATATCACAATAATGTTCAATAAAGAATCCCTGATATACATATGTATTTCTACAGTCTTCTTCTGCTGCTCTCTTCTTATGTCCTTGCACGTGAGGGCAATGTATTGGGGAATCAATTGCTTCCAACAAATTTGGTTTGCTGCTTCATTTCTAGGGCGCATTATCAGAACTAGCCAGTAGAGGCCACTGTCTGCAAAGTAATGTTTACAAGGAATGGAGGAAGACATTTTGGTAGCTCTCATGTATAACAATGGAGGCATTTGAATAATCAGATTTCCAAATTCTTAGCACTTTTAAGGAATTAAAAATGCAAACTAAAATGGAGAAGTGAGCAGGTTTTACAGGTACAGTATTAGATATGGAACAGTGAAAGTGAATATCCTTAATCCCCTTTTATAAAATAGACTTAATTGTTTTGAACTTAATTGTCTTGAGTTTATTGGCATTAAGAAAATCCACAGATAGACCTAAGAAAGGAAATTTAGTAGGAAAGGTTTTAAAGCAGGAACTAATGTAGACAGTCTTCTGTAGAAGGTGTAAATATCAAACAGAAACGTCAGCATATAACACTTCAGTAAGTGAAAACATGTAGCCAGGCAGTGCATTCAAGTGTGACATGTCTCAAGATGTTGCAGAGAGATATCTTAGTATTCCAAGGTTAGAGCTTAAAAATGTAGTGAGAACACATTTCGGGAACTTTGGGCTTGGGAAGAGGCTTTAATATCAGAAAAATATAAGCCAGCAGTCGTCCAGACCTGGTGGGCAGGACTGCCACTGGGAATTTTCCAACGTTAAGGCATCCCCCTCTATCCTGAGGCTTGCAAAGAGTTCTCAAGGACAAAAGGGATCCCTATGGAATCTCAAAACCTTAAGGGGGTGGAGATAGGAGGGCTCTAGTTTAATTAAATTAAAGTTATCCATCCCTGGGTGATCATTTCTGCTGGCTTGCACAGCATAAATTTACGCCAACAGGATTTTAGTTATAAATTCAAAACAGCAGCTAAATCCATACTAGCAGGAGCTGGTTTTATAATCAGTTACATAGAAAACCAAAAATTGTGTCATCTTTGGCTTATCAACATTTTAGAAAAACATTGCCTATTTTAAATAGAAGAACTGAGGTTTTTTAAAATTACGAACTGTATATGTAGTGTGGGATGTTGTTACTTCCTTTCAGCTTATGGAACATGAAGCTTTTCACACCAGTTGATAAGAATTCCAAATTGTGCATCTCAGTTTAAAGACCCAGAGAACTATGTTGATAAGAGATCACGGTATCTGACTTTTCTGGAAGCTCCCCTCCCAACCCATACAGACCAGAAGATTAGGAAGAAATTCCATTTAATAATTGTCTCTGCTGAGCTAAAAAAAATGAAGTGTATACAGTTTAAGCTGTGAATGGTCTTCCATGAAGAAGACATAAATGATTGTTTGGTCTTTAGAATTTCCTTTTTTACATTTCAATTGGCTTCTTATGTTTTTCACTGAAAGCGTCTGATTAACTTCAGTGACATTTGTGAAACATCTCTTACAGCTGTTTCCTAAAGCAGCAACACATACCGCTTGCTTACATTTTGTATTAATGCAGTCAGACAATAATTTCAAAGACATTGGCCTTGTTGATGTTGTTATGTGTTGTCAAATCACAACTGATTTTTAGCAGAACTGACATACAGCTTTCAAGAAGAGGCTTTGCCATTTCCACTATTCCAGTGAGCTTCTATGTCTGATCAGTAACTCAAACCCAAATCTCTTGAGTTCTAGTCCATCCACTACGCCACAATGGGTATTAAATGTCTTATAATTTTACTTTTTTTAAACAATGCACATTAAACTGTAACTATACTTTGGTACGTAGAGTAGTTAAAGCAAAGGAGATTATATTCTATTTTAAGTGCTTTGTGGAAAACTTGCTTCTGGTTAGGTGGAAAGAAAATACCCCTAATAAATAGTAAATATGTGTTACTGTCTTTTGCCACCTGCATCTGATGACCAAACCTGGACCAAATGAAGCATGTGACTCAGCTGCCACAAGACTCTTTGTTATTAATACCTTTGTTAATCTGGACTAATTTGACATGCCTACTGGATGAAGTAAATGTGTTTCACAAATCTGAGGGGCATTGGGGTTGAATTACTCCTTCCCCACCAAAAAGGAAACTCTTTAGCTTCAAAGAGCCATTTGGGAGGGGGATATGCAAAAACAAGGCTTCCTGTGTACAGAAGGATGTAATCTGCTGCTTCTGTCCCATGGAACAGCTAAGCAATTGTACTTGGTCTATACAACAGGCCATGATAGATATTTTCTTTTGCCTGATGAAGCAGTCTTTGAATTATGAAAGCTTGCAGCAATGTATAATTTTTAAGTGATCGCATAAAAGGCATCACCTTCCTCCTGCATTTGTTTGTTAATACAGTGTGCTTATTATTATTTATTAGTTCAAATTTATATTGCCGCCCACTCGCCATGGCGACTCAGGGCGGCTTACAGACAATACATTACATTACATTACAATATGTTGGGGTGGGCACAGGGGGAGGGGCGGCAAGGTCCTCAATCTGCCCTGGCTTCTTCTTTCCCTGGCAGTTGGTATAGGCACAGGGGGAGGGGTAGCAAGGTCCTCATCCTGCCCTGGCTTCTTCCCCTGGTATTTGGTATAGGCACAGGGGGAGGGGCGGCTAGGTCCTCATCCTGCCCTGGCTTCTTCTTCCCCTGGCAGTTGGTATAGACACAGGAGGAGGGGTGGCAAGGTCCTCATCCTGCCCTGGCTTCCTCCTCCCTTGGCAGTTGGTATAGGCACAGGGGGAGGGTCAGCAAGGTCCTCATCCTGCCCTGGCTTCTTCTTCCCCTGGCTTATATTTTTCACCTTACACATAATCTAGACAATGAGTTCTATTTCCTTTTGTTTCCTACTTAATTTACTTGGAATTTCCTCTCAAAGCTATAGCACCTAAATACATTCAGATTCAGGTTGAGGTCTACCATTCTACAAAAGAAATACCAGAGATCTCCAGGTAGGGCTAACAAAGAATCCCTTGCTTACCAAACAGAAGCTCAAAGATGGCTAAATAATGTAAACAGTGACCAACTAATTAAAGCATTAAATATTTGCTTATTTATTTTATTACTCAGATTGGTAAATCATTTTTGAAACTGATTCCCCCACAGCAGCTTACAAATAAGAGGAAATTAAAATAAAATGCAATAATGCAAAACAGGTGAATCTGCTAATAATGATGTCAATAATTCCCTCATGACTGTTCATAAAATCTCTTTTCACAGTGGGCAATTAATTGGGATCCTGGTAACAGATCTTAACACAGGTTGCTGTTGGTACAGGTATTAAAATAACTTGGCACCAAAATGATTAAGGCATTAAAAGACAATAATAAAAGATGAGTTCCTATAGCCAGCTGCTGGGGTAGGGGTAGCTGTACGAATGAGATAACTTTGGAATGTTGTGTTATGTTCACATTATAACAGAAAAGTTATTTTAAAAAATCAAGAAGTGCAAAGGCGTATATTCTGTAAGCTAGTTTTGATGGGATAAAGATCACAGGAGCTGTGGTGTGTCAAAGTTGGAAAAATGAGACTAAAATTGGCATATGACAACACTCGCTAGAAGATAATTGTTCATTAAGGACATTGAGAAATGTGCATATTTAATACCATCCTGCTTCCAAACCTATCAGGTTTACAGAAGACAAAAATAAAGATAAAAAAGCAATCATTACTTCCATCGCTTTTTACATAACCCTGCATCTTGCATTTTAAAAATTGTTGCACTTTGCATAGCCACAGTTTTTATGCTAGTGTTTTCAGTGTCATTGTTCTCTACTTGTAGTGGTTTAACTATGCACCTAGTTAGTTTAGATCAGGGTGCCCAAACTTTTCGGGTCATGGGCCGGTCACGTGGCCACGTGTGATGGTCATGAGGTTCCTCTCACCCGGAAGCATAAGTAAAACCTGCACACACATGTGCAGAATATGCCCATGCATGGACAGAATGCTGCCGTAAATGAGCCGTGGGTCATTTAAGGCAGTGTTCTGTGCATGCATGAGTGCGTTCTGTGCATGCACATGTGTGTAGTACCTCCTCTTCTGGATGCTGCATGGGAGGCGTGGGCCAAGATTAATTGGTGCCATGGGCCATATACGGCCTGCAGGCCATAGTTTGGGCACCCCTGGTTTAGATAATCAGGAAAGACAAAGAAATACTACTTTTGAGTTCATTATAAGTTACTGGTGAGTTGTAATCAGTGGTGGGCCTCAGCAGGTTCACACCAGTTTGCCAGAAACAGTAGCAGAAATTCTGGCTGGCCCCGCCCATCCAAGTTTTGAAATAAAATAGTCATAATTTGGGTGCAATGCAGGGCTTTCCCCCTGGCCACACCCACATTACCACGCCCACAGTGTGGTAGTAAATTGTTTTGGAGCCCACCACTGGTTGTAATGTAGGGACATTGTACAGAAATATGGCCAATATATACAAATGTGGACATACTGCATAAAACAGCAGACACAGAAAGGAAAAACAAAGCAGTCCTATAAAAGATGTTTATACTGGCTATCAAATTAAATCATTATAGAAAGAATTAGAGTCTGGCCAGGTTATCCTGCTATGGTAATAGAGTAGACCATACTGCCAGCCACTCAATGCTGAGTGTTAGGCAGCAGTTAACTATCCTGACAACCCTGAGGACTAACAGAATTGGTTGTCCAAATCCACAGGGAAGGGTGATGGTCCCCAAATTTATTAAATCCCACTTGAATCCATCTTGATGGAGGATGGCAGCTTCACCAGTACTGGCCTGGAGCCAATGAGGACTTTGTGTGCCAAAAGGGTTTAGGACCAGAAAGTGACTCTTGGAACTGGATCAGTGGTACGGAGGTCACACTGCGATGCGGAAGGCAGATGAAAGGCCACTGCATTATATTCTCAGGACAGTCATCATGGCTGAGAGCTATGATGATTGGCTATACTGTATTCAAATTTGAATATGGCAGAAGGAGGAGGAGGAGGAAGAGATAGAAAGAATAAGGCAACAAATAGTTCAAATTGCCAAAACCATATATTAATCTGATAGAGGACCTAAAGCAGAGGGAGACAACCTCCAGAGATTCAGGGACCACACATGCATGTCACTGGAGTATCAACAGTAATGGGCACGTAATAACTCCACCAATAATCTACACACCCAAAATTATACTTTTAGCTGGAAAAGCTTTCTTGTGCCCTCTAGTAGTTGCCAATCAAATGTACTTAGAATTTAAATTCTGGGAAGTGTAGGTAGGGTTTTTTTAATAGAAAAGTCCCTTTCAGTAAGCTGTCCAGTGAAATCCAAGTGCTCTGAGTTTGCTTGAAACAATTTGGAGACAATAGAGTTCAAACCATGTAAGGGCTACAACAGTGCACCAAGAGAACAAAAATGCCAACAAACCCCGTCAGTTTAATTATGACTACTGGGAAAGACCCTGACAAGCATGGAAAGATTATACTGGTCTCTCAGGAGTATAGTATGTATTGACCCAGCAAGTTAATTAGACACATGATTGCAAGAAACAAACAAAACAGAAAAGACTTTGAGAGGGATTGACAGATGAAAGACGTGACAACCAATTAGGATCTATGCCAGCATAATCAACAACGGCTGCGGAGGCTGCTACCAAAATACCGCAAGACATGAAAAAGGAAAAAGATTTGAATACTTTTGTTATGATCTTAAGGAAAGTGTGAGAGAACCTTAAGGATGTTTGTAAAAGCATCTTTAAACTGGCTGTTTGAGTCAGAGAAAGCTAATATTAGGGGAATGTTTACTGTCCATTCCAAACTGTGGGAAACAGTTTCCATGTGTTACAGTAGTCTCTTTCATGGGGATGTATGAGTGTTGCAGCTAGGAGAAAAACCGGTTAAATATTTTCAAAAGTATGGGCTATATGCTATACAGTTGTACCTCGCTTAAAAAGCATAATGTGTTCCACAGGATTGCTCTTTAAGCGAGTTTGCTCTTTAAGCAAAACACCATTGCAAGTGACCAATTGTGTGTGTGTGTGGGGGGGGGGGATTGCGAACCCTGATTTATTTGTTAAGTGAGTTTTTGGTTGGTTTTATTTGTTAAGCGAAGCGAACATTCAAAGAAAATTCTGCTCTTTAAGCGAGTTACTCTTTAAGTGAGGTGTTCTTTATGCGAGGTTTGACTGTATCTTGGTATATGTGCTCCTCAGTCTAAAACAGTGTTTCCCAATTAGTGGTACACATACCCCCAGGGGTATGCGAGATTGCATCAAGGGGTACGCACAGCGATCTCTTAACTAGAATATTAAATCCTTAAAAAACAATAATGCAATAACAATTGCCAAAAATTATTCAATTTAATTAAACGATCAGTAGGTAAGTCAATCGTATGCATCAAGCGCTTTCTCCTGCAGCGGCGGTTTTCCCCGCACCTCCCGCGTCTCGCGTCACCCGATCGCGGCCACCCCCGTTCCCGCCTATTTGCTCGTCATTGTCAATGTGCACATTTGTCACATTAATGAAACATGTGTTCTCTGTCATTAGAATGTCTTTTGATGATAATAAATATAAAATACACCTGATTTCATTTTTTTATTTAACGTTCCTGCAATAAGGGGTATGCGATATTTAACATTCCTGCAATAAGGGGTACGCAAGTTTGAGGTATTTCTTGAAGTGGCACGTAGAAAAAACTAATTGGGAACCACTGGTCTAAAAGATTGAAAGTGTTAATGGGGAGCATTTGCAAAAACAGTAATTATACAAGATATGTTATGTAGGCATTGTGAATCATAAAGAGATGTTAAGAGAAGCATCAATGATACAACAGGGTCATTGGGAACAATTAGCTGCAAAATTTTCCTCAATTACATATAGTATGAGGCTAAATGTAGTAAATTATTTTAATTCAGAGAATGGTTGAGCGACCGCGGCGACTGCCGCGGCCGCGCGCTTTGCCCGCAGGTGCCTGCCAAGAGACGGGCCTGGGTACGAGCGCGGGGGGCGTGGTCAAGCGCTGCCCTTATAAGGGCGGCGCGCTCCCCGCGCTCGTTCGCCAGTCCCGTCTGACAGGCGAGCGTGCCCCGCCCTCCCTCCCTGGTAGCAGTGTGATTGTTTTTGGGTCGCTCCGGGGCCGGATGGGAATTTTTGCTTGAGACCTCGATTGGCCTGAGGGTCTCTTGGCGTTTTCGCCCATCCCACACTGCCTAGCCGGGTGAGCTGGTATGGGTTTTGGTCACTTCAGGGGGCGGGTAGCACTGGTTAGGAATAAATTTGGTCCCAGGAGAACCGGGTAGGAACGTGTTTTGATCGGCCACTCTGTGAGTCTGATCAAAACGCGGAACGGGAACTTGGGTAACTGCCCAGCTCGGCAGCAGGCAGCCCCAATACAGAGTTCGCCCGGTGTGGGGTCAGAAGGAGATACCAGCTGGTTACTTCTGACCGGGACAGTAAAATGTTGTACGGTTATGGTTATCCGATATCCAAGTTAACATTGGGAATGGATATCGTTGACCTCACCAGTGCTACTGCGGCCTTGCTGCATTAAGTTACTGTTATGATGGTTAAAGTTAACCATGTTGATTTCAAATAAAGTGGCCCAATTTTTCAACCAACATCACTGTGGTCAGTCTCTTTTGTGCGGGCATATGGGGGCAAAGTATTTCAATTATCTTCAAAGGCTGACTGCATAAAGTACATTGCAACAGCAAGACTAGATGTATCTAATGCCAAAGGTCCAATCAGAACTGGTAAAATATATTCTTGGTCACAGCAGACTCCAGCCTGAATGTTGACAACACCAATGCCACTAATATTTTGTAAATGGTCTAAAAAATCCCATCTTGTGCTTACCACAAAGAGAAGCCAAACCAAGGAAAAAGCACAACATTGAGGCTTTTTTAAAAAAAGCAATCAACTACTTCCCACAATGTGATAGCCATACCTGTTTTTCAACAAATTAATTATTTATGTATTCACTTTCTCTATCTCTCAAAGAGAAATGTTGAAACACATATTCACTTACGACATCAGCACTAAACTTCAAAAGTATATACTTAACAAAATCAAGTTGTACCTTGCTTAAAGAGCATAATGTGTTCCACAGGATTACTCTTTAAGTGAGTTTGCTCTGTAAGTGAAACACCATTGTAAATGACCAGTTGTGGGGAGGATTGCGAACCCCAATTTATTTGTTAAGCAAGTTTTTGGTTGGTTTTATTTGTTAAGCGAAGCGAACATTCAGAGAAAATTCTGCTCTTTAAGCGAGTTACTCTTTAAGTGAGACGCTCTTTATGCGAGGTTTGACTGTATTTGTAAGAAATTATTCATTATGCTTACTATGTAATATAAAATTACTGTATATTTATATTTATACTTATATTTATTATTTTTATTTCTATGTATGTGTAGAATTTTAGTTTTAATTTTAAAAAGCCTAGCCTTCCTCAATAAAATTAATGTTCCCCCATGTTTTTCCAATACGATATGGCCAAAATTGTATCTACTCATATACCTTACTGCTACTATCTATCTCTCACATAGCTATACATATTTGTCCACTTTTCTTTACAAAAATGTAAGTTCTGCTGAGCTCTGACATATATCTTGCCCCTAAAACGCTGGGTACTCATTTTACCAACCACGGAAGAATGGAAGGCTGAGACAATCTTGAGCATGGTCAGCATCAAACTTACAATATCAGCAGATTTAGCTAAAATAGAGCAATTTAACCACTGCACTACCAGGGCTCTTAAACGTAGGGAAGAATATATTTACAGTATAATCTTTTTATATGGTGATAATGGTTGTTGTTCAGTCGCACAGTTGATTCTGACCCTTTGCGACTCCATGGACCATTGCCCTCCAGGCACCCCTGTCCTCTACCACATTTCAAAGGCGTCTATTCTGCACTCAGCTTCCCTAATGGTCCAGCTCTCACAACCCTACCTTACAACTGGGAATACTATTGCTTTGACTGTGCAAATTTTTGTTTTCAAGGTGATGTCTCTATTTTAACTATGTTCCCCAAGTTTCTCATAGCTTGTCTTCCAAGAATAAGACACTTTTTTATTTTAAAGCTGCAATCACCATCTGCAGTGATCTTGGATCCTAGGAAAGTAAAATCTGTCACTGCTTCTACTTCTTCCCCATCTATTTTCCAGGGACTGATAGGGCCTGTTGCCATTATCTTGGCTTTTCTTGATGTTGAGTCTCAAGCCAGCTTTTGCACTCTCTTCTTTCAAGCTAAAGACATCATAGCTATAAACTCCAGAACAGGACAATCTGAATACTTGAAGAGCACCTATCACTGGGGAACAAAAACAATTTTTTTTATTGGTGCCTAAATTTTGTCAACTGTTTTCGGGCATTTTGGGGCGGCTGATTCCGAAAATGCCATCCATTTTGTTCTAGCAGCTCTAGTTCATGAGATATCAATGATGTCATTATACATTGCTCTTATGACTACACTTGTATTTGCCTCATCATTCGTAAATTGATACTTATTGATGTTGTTCAAGCTCTATTCCTGTTTTGTTGCAAGTGTAATTTAACTAATCTGACCTTTTTTTTCAAACAATTTTTTTTTGCCTCCACGCGTGCATCGAAGGCTCCCGGAGGCGGGAGGGGTGGTGGAAAAATCTTTTGGGGGTGGGAAAATATTTGGGTGGGCAAAAAAAAAAGTTTGGGGGTGGTGGAAAATTTTATGGGGGGCAGCAAAATTTCACTCCGCCCCAGGTAGCTTACACCCTTGCTATGCCTCTGGTTATATATGCAGCCAGGATGGTTAGATTGGCCTAATGTGAATAAGTCATATCTAAAAAAACTAGAGCTGATGGGGCATAACTGAAAGCATGTTTGGAATCAGTGACCCAAATATAGCCAGAAATAGGTGAAAATTGTGAGGCACCAAAATCACTGTTCCCCAATAAAATGCTATGATCCCACAGATTAGATTATTGGTATCTGCCTGGACTTGTAACAACAAAAGGCTTTCCTTATCTGCCCATCTATACAGACAGATATTAGACAAATAAACATGTAAATACTTTTTAGCAGTTATCTCTGGATTGGTTTGTAATCTGGGCTTCCATTCAGCCACATCACTGCAAACTTTTAGGAAATCCAGAGGACATAACCTTGTTCTTTTAGGCCTTTTTCTAAGTCTCTTTCAGAGATCTAGTCTTGGTTTTAACTACAGTTTGGTTTTATTATTGTTTGGGTTGGATAGCTTTATTTTTTTTTATAGATGTTTGCTGTACTTGAATTTATTATATGGTTTCTTATCACATACACCACCTTGGCTTTGCTCTTAAAGGCAACCTGGAAAAATTTTAAATCAATACAATAAATATATGAGAAAAATGTGACAAAACAGAAGAAGAGCATTCAAGTCAAAGTTGAGCATTCCAGTTAGCTCTATCCTTATTATCCACATTATTCATACACTTTCAAATTGTACTTGGCTTGACAAATTGATATTCTTTTGCTGTCTGATTTGCATGTGCTGGAAGTACTTGACAGTCATGGTAGCTGCCTACTTGATATGCATAGCATCAAAATACGTCCCTTGTGTAGGTAGTAATGACTATGCTGAACTTATCGACATAACAATTTTACATAAGAATATGCTGGAAGACCACATGTAAGTGAATTTTTAAAAAGATTATGTTTTCATTCCACATATTTATCATATATTGATTTTTATTAAACTTTGGCAGCCAGTCAGTAATATGTCTATGCAATGTAACACTCTTCAATAACATATTTAACTTAAATAAAATAT
Source organism: Furcifer pardalis (assembly GCA_030440675.1). Classification (NCBI taxonomy): domain Eukaryota; kingdom Metazoa; phylum Chordata; class Lepidosauria; order Squamata; family Chamaeleonidae; genus Furcifer; species Furcifer pardalis. Next base: position 48,020,957 of record CP126895.1, read on the forward strand.
TCACAGCTAAAGGATCTCAAGTATCAGGCATAGGAAATCATTTGCCTAAAGCAGGGGTTCCCAATCTTTTCCTGCCAGGGGCCTTACTATGCCCCCTCAGTCAGCTGGTTCTTCCCAGCACCAATGTAGTGGCGTGCATTTGCACTGTGTTTCCAAGCATTTTCCCCACCCCTGCCACTTCCCTTGGAGGAGGGAGCTAGGGAGGAACATTTCTGTGCCATTTTTGAATTTTTCGCTGCGTTTTTGCAGTGTTTCAGTGAAAAAACACGGTGATTTCGGCTCTTCTAGTGATGTCGGGGCACTTCCAGTGTCAGCAGCAATTTGGACTGGGGACCGGATTCGGCCCATAGGCTTTAGGTTGGGACAGCTATAAACATTCCTAACTCTTCTTCCTTCACTGAATTATTTGTATAGATTCTGCAGCATGATGCACTTCAAGGCTACTCCCCTGTGCATTGTCCATGCAACAAATAAAATGCATCCCTACCACATTTTTATGATTATAAGGGATAAATACCTGAAATGAGATGCTGGTCTTAATTCATAGGCCAAGATTCCAGTATTCCATCTAGTACAAACAAATGCTATTTTTTTGAGCACTATTTCTTTTCTTCAGTTCTCTGCTTGTAAAATGGACTTCTTCACATAGCTATCTAACAAATATTATTAAGACTGAAGTCTATAAATATATCATGTTGTAGGGACAATAAATAATAGTAACAGTTGTACTGAGTAGAGAACACTAAATGATTCACTTTTACAGCTGAAGAAGAAAACAGCCTTTCAACATCAAATAACATTATTGAGTTAGAAACAGTTTATCTTAAGATTTTGAACTTTCTGTACTTCTGTAAATTAACCAATGCATTGCAAGCTTTTCTAAACTCCTTTCTGGTCAAGCACTAAACTTTTGCAAACAGATTAAAAAGGCACAAAGATTATTCCTAGGTATATGGCTCAGATCACCCAGCATGCTAACAAAAAGTTCATCAAAGATCATTACCACTAAAAAGCCATACTCTGTTCCCAATATGTCCACACAGAGCTTCCAATGAACTCAGCAGGGCATGCTCTTCTAAGGGAAAATCTTAACTTTGTGTTATATATGGACAGATAATATTAGAATTAAAAGCTGAAATAAAGCTGTTCAACTTAACAATATTTCAGAAGTAATCCTTTGAGTCACTCTGCTATTTAGCCCTCCAGCTTAAGAGGTGGTTACAGCAATTTTAAGTCCCAGAGCCTTAAAGAAGGCTAAATTAAATTCCAACCAAAAGCTATGGTTCAGTAGGAAAAGTATACTGTTGATCTAGTCATGTCAGTAGTTCTATTCATGCCAACAATTTTAATGTTATTATTATATTGTGTTATTTTATGTATATTTTATGCATATCCCACTATACATCTAGCTGCTTACCTATCTTTTCCACATTGCCAGGGAAGGTCTGTAAATCAAGTGTAACTCTTTTCAGATGAAAGCAAGCTGAAGGTGATTTTAATATGCTTAAAGAAATACTGGATGAGATCCAACAGTCTTAAATGCTCAAAGATAGAGGAATTCAAGATGGATGGGAGTTTCTTAAAAGTGAGATTCTGAATGTATGGATGATCACACATTCATATAAGACAAGAAAATGGGAGATTTTTTTAAAGAAACCAGAATAGATACATAAAGAATTTCCGATGAGTTGAGATTTAAACAGTTATGCATAGGAAACAGAAGCAATAACAATGAGCCAGGACAAATATAAACAGATGATAATTTTTGTGCAGTTACACAAATTATGTAACTTTTAGTAACATAAACTGTCTTCTTGACTACCTTTCCCATAAATTGGTGATTTGCGAAGGGTCAGAACTGACTGTGTGATTGGATGACGACACGAACAACAAGTAATATGACTGAAAATGATTTAGAGGTTGCAACAGACAGCAATTATTATGAGTCAACAATTTAATTTGTTAGTAAAAAAAGAGGCTAATATAATTCTAAGCTTCATCAACAGCACAGTGTTGCTATAGTGGGTAAGTAATAGTCTATTTCCGTGGTGGTGAACCTACAGCACATGTGCCACAGAGGGCATGGAGAAGTCTGTCTTTTGGCATCCCAGCACAGAGTTCACTCCGCCCCTCTCCATAGCAGCCCAATGAGAGTGCTTCTTCCTTCCCCCAAGCACAGAGTTCACCTGCACCTCTGCATGGTAGCCCAATGAGAGTGCTTCTTTCTCCCCCTGAGCACAGAGTTTTCTCCCACCGCTCTGCCAAGCAGCCCAATCGTAGCATTTCCTTCCTCCTCCAGCACAGAATCCACCCTGCTCTTTGGTTTGGGCACTCGGTCTCTAAAAAGTTCACCATCAGTTGGCTATTCTGTTGTGGCCTGAAGTTGTATGCCAAGTTTTGGGTGCCCAATTGTGAGAAAAGTATTGATAAACTGGCATGTGTCCAAAAAATGGAGAACAAGATGGTAAAGAATCTGGAAACCATGGTCTATGAGAGACAACTGGGAGAGTTATTTTTCACCTAGTGAAGGCTGAGAGGTAGAAGAGCCATTTCAAATATCTGATGGGCTATCACATAGATAGAAGATGGAGGAAGCTTGTTGTCTGTTGATGCCACAGTAGAACATGAACCAATGGATTCATAATACTGTACCAGAAAAGTGATTCTGATTAAACATTTGAAGGAACTTTGTGGCAATGTAAACTGTTCAATAATGGAATGAGTGATCTCAGAAAGTAATGAACTCTTCTTCTCTAGGGCAGTTTAAAAAAATGATAAGGGCCCTGCAGTCCAGATCAAATGTCCATGGTTACAGTGCCAATCATGATTTTAAATAAATTGAAGTATCAAGGATTACATGGATTATATGCTCTGATGGTGAAAGAGTTTATGAATTATGTATCAGTACTCTCTCTGTAAACATAGAGAAATCATGAAGAACAGCTGAGATACTTAGAAGATTGGAAAAATTTATATTTATTTTACTTATTAGTCACATTTGTTTGTTAGTCACATTTGTATTGGTGCCCACTCGGAAAAAGACTCTGGGCGGTGTACAACAATTACATCATGAACTACATAAATCTCACTAGAGAATTATAAAAAAACTTAAAACCAGTAAAAACCCCAATTAAAAATACAATAAAAAATTAGCCTGACAACTAAAAAGGCAGATATGTTTTCCATTATCAAGATGGTATAGACCAGGTGTGACCAAACTGTAGCCCATGGGCTGAACCCAGCCCATGGTGCGAAATCATCTGGTCTGTGCCCCCCTTGCCGCTACTGGATATGGAAGTAAAATGCGCCCATACATGTTCAAACACTGCCATAAATGCACCCACAACTGTCATAAATGTGTTTACAACAGCCATGGACGTGTTTTACAGTGGGAAGAACCACGTGATCAGCCCATGGTGCAAAACATTTTGGAACCTGACTGATCAGTTTGACATTAATATCAATATCTGTTTTATGTAACAAAGCATATAATCAGATTAACTCTGCACTTTTAGAAAATAATGTATTGGTTAAAAGATTAGAGTGCTAATATAATTAAGATGGGTGTTGAAAAAGCAGCCCCCCAAAATGTACAACATGCTGTAAAAATGAGGTTTATTAAAAGTCACTGCAAAAATAATTAGCTAGCTTTACCCAAATCTGTAAATAAAGGTCACTGTACAATAACCTTGCCTTGGAAAATATTGCATTCCCCCTACTCAATGGCTTACAGTTGACTTGTGAGAGAAAACTGAAAGTGAATCAAAATACAGGTATTTGGAATTTATGTTGCAAAGTGTAATATGACCACAGATGGTGTTTGTACATCCCATAATTTGCACTCTGTGTTGTATGTAATACTCTGGTTGTATGTAATTTGGTAAACTAAATCCTTTAGATTTCACACTTTTATTCCTCCAGGCTTTGCAAATGCTAGTAAAAAATGATAAGTATTATCAGAGTGGCAGCCTACCATATTTTGAGTTGTAAATCCTTGTACAGTACTTACGGGAGATGTAAAAGCAACAGAAATTATTATTAAAAACATTCTTGGTATACCAGAACCCTGTGCCTCCAAACCCAGGACAAAGGATTGTTTGCAGTTGATGATAAAAGTATAAATAACGACCAGAAATGATGGTTGGAAAAAGCAAAAACAACTCCACATGATACCATGTAACATACACCAGATACCAGGGAGCATCAGGAATCATGTAGTAGTAACAAGAGCAGCATATTAGGAAGAAGTGGATTTTCCTTCATAGATTCAAACTGGCTTGGCTGGGTGGGCACTTAAGATGATCTGTGTGTCATTTATTCTTTCTGAAGTCAGTAAGATGAATACCCAGCATGTTGGAGGAAAAATGCTGATTACCTTGTAAACCATGCAGAGAGTGCATAAGAGCTATTCTGCAGTATAGAAGTGTAACTGCTATTGCTATTGATTATATATTCAAAGTCTAAAACATTATTGCTTTCTACTTTTAAAATGATATGTTTTAGACATGTACTCTCTGCTTTTCAGTTGTGCCTTTTTAGGCTATACGATCAAATTGCCAACATTCGCTGGATCATGGAGAAAGCAATGGAGTACCAGAAAAATGTCTACTTCTGTTTCATTGACTACACCAGGACCTTTGATTGTGTGGACCAGAATAAATTGTGGCAAGTTCTTAAAGAGATGGTACCAGGCCACCTCACTGTCTTCTGAGAAATCTGTATGTGGATCAAGAAGTGAGTTAGGACAGGATACGGAACAATGCCTAGAATGGGAAATAGGAAAATGAGTAGAATAGGAAAAGGAGTACGACAAGGCTGTATATTGTCACCTTGCTTATTTAACTTATATGCAGAGTACATCATGCATAATGCAGGGATGGAAGGTGCACATGCTGGGATTAAGATTGTGGGAAGAAATATCAACAACCTGAGATATGCAGATGACACTACCCTAATGGAAGAAAGTGAAGAGACCCAAAGAGCCTTTTGATCAGGTGAAAGAACAGAGTGTAAAAACTGGCCAGAAACTCAACATAACCCCCACCCACCCACCCAAGATAATGGCATCGGTTCCATCGCTCCCTGGCAAATAGAAGGGGGGAAATTGGAAGTAGTGACAGACCACCTTCTTGGGATCTAAGATCACTGCAGATAGTGATGCAGCCATGAGATAAAAAGACACTTACTTCTTGGGAGGCAAACTATAGCAAACAAAACCAGCATAATAAAAAGTAGAGACATCACCTGGCCAACAAAAGTCTGCATAGTTAAAGCAATGGTATTCCCAGTAGTGATCTATGGCTGTGAGAGATGGGCCACAAGGAAGGCTGAGTGCAGAAGAATAGACACCTTTGAACTGTTGTGTTGGAGGAGACTCTTCAGAGTACCCTGGAAAGTCAAGCCTAAAGGAAATAAATCCTGACTGCTCATTGGAAGAACAAATACTGAAGCTGAAGCTCAAGTACTTTGGCCACCAAATGAGAAGAGTGGACTCACTCGAGAAGGCCCTGATGCTAGGAAAGATTGAAGGCAAAAGTAGAAGGGGGCAGCAGAGGATGAGATGGCTAGATGGCATCATTGACATGGTCGGTGTAGATCTGGGCAGACTACGGAGGATGGCAGATGACAAAGGTGCCTGGCGTGCAGTGGTCCATGGAGTCACAAAAGGTTGGACTCGACTGTGCAACTGAACAACAAGGCTATCAATTCCTGCATTTTTAGAACAAAAAACTCCTGCCACTTCAAAACATGATTATAACATGACTTAAATATTTTCCTGCAATTTAAGTTTTTCCCATATATTTAAGCATTTCTGCCTATAGTTTTCCATAGGTGTAAGAAATGCTTACTTAAGAAAACTTTGTAACTGAGCAATATAACAATGGTACTGATTACCTTGGGAGGTACTGAGTCCTCCAACACTGGAGCTGATCAGAGAAAATTGAACAAAGACTTATATGTTGATAACCAGATGAATTTTTATATGATTGGAAATGGTTGTCTGACTTCACTCAAGATTTGATCCTTTATTAGGGTAAATTCCAGGTGTGATGAACATAGGTGTCTGACTTTTTATTAGAAGTCTATAAATTTCTGTAGGACTATAGGAGAAATGATCAGGCACCACACTCTCTCAATGGACAAAGGAGTCAATATCACAATCATATTTTAAATAAGCCATTAGTCTTCTTATTGTAGTGCTACTTTTTCATTGTTGTTGTTGTTGTTCAGCCGCACAGTCAGTTCCGACCCCCTGCAACCCCATGGACCATTGCATGCCAGTTACCCCTATCCTGCATCCTCCTCCTCAACCCTCCCAACTCTGTGTCCATTGCATCAACAATACCTTCAGTATTTTTATTGCAGACCATTTTACACCTCAGAATCTGCTCCATGCATAGGTGGCTGAGAACACTGAGAGAACATTGATACATTCTACTGGAAAAAGGTAAGATTTGTAAGCCTCTTGCAAAGTGTATGAGGTACTGAACCATATATTCTCAATTCCCATGAATGCTGACATGACGTTAGTCCACTCTATACAGTAGACATGTCATGTGTGACAACAAGTTTAAAAATAGCTCTACACAGAAGCAGAACTTGGAAGCCTAAAAACTAAAAAAGGTGCCCTGAGGCAATTATTATTATTGCCATTTTAAACACTATATTATGGGAAAGGTTCCATTATGGTATGAAAAATATATATAAGATCCTGTATCCCTCAGACAGACAATTTCACATGAATTTGGTTCATTTATCTGAATGGGTTTGGAATTTTTTTATTCTAATCTCTATTCTGTGTTTTATGGCATATCAATTCTTACATTAAAGCTGGCAGTGATATACTATCAGGAGTCTTTCATTCAATTCATTCAGCTTTTTAATCTTTAAATTTGCTTTAGTAGTTGTTCAAAATATTATGCTTCTGCATTTTGCAGTTCATAATCATCATCATCATGAATCCTCTTTTCACTTAAACTTGGAGGACAAAAATACAGCTATTACCTTGAGTTTTTCTAGCTGATCTTGGAGTGAGTCAATCAACAAGTCCCCTACTGGTTGCCATGTTCCCTTGACAGCTTCCGCTTGACGCAGTTTCAGGTCCAGTTCATCCATTGTCTCCTGAAGTTCCTGCAGTCTTTCAAGAGCCTCATCTATCTTTTTTTGCCAGTCAGTAGATTGTAGATTCAGTTTGTCCCATTCTGTTTTGACCTCATCTGCCTGCCTTCGTAGAAGTCGACTCACATTCTGGGCTCTCTCGCCTGGAGGCAGTTCTACAAACAAACCAACCAGAAAAACCCTCTTGAATCTCACATAAACAACAAATGTTTAAATGATACCAGACATATTTTATATCAGGGGTGCCTAAACCTTTTGGGCTGTGGCCCAGTTATGTGGTTCTTCCCACTGGAAGCAGAAGTAAAATGTGCATCATGCACCTGTGCATGTGTGTTTTACTTCCACTTCCGGGCAGCAGGGGCCAGATGCTTTGGCACTGTGGGTCATACTTTGGGCACCCCTATTTCATATCAACATTACTCTCAAAGTAGCTGTATCATGAATGTTTAATAAAAATTAGCATCCAAGCAACATATTCAGAGCATTGATTTAGTCATAGAAACATCATTTTTGTTTTTATTAGCTTTGTCATCCAGTTAGCTGACTATGTGTTACACATCCTTCCAGTACTCATCTCTATGAGATCTAATTTGCAAATACACTGAAAATACAGATTTATAGATCTTTTAGTTATTTCTTATCCCTCTATCAATACAGTGAAGAACGGGCCTCTCAAAGATTAATGGAAATATTAACTGATACAAAAGAGTGGAGACAAAACAGACTAGAAAGTTGTTAAAATTGTAATTGGCTGGGAGCACTGGAAGAAGCCCTCCTTAACTCTTCTGTCCCTGAACTAATCTGGGGATTTTGTTACAGCTGGGACACCTGAACTAGGATGAGATAACTTTAGGGCAAACTGTATCTAAGGAGAAAGATGCCCCATGACCATAGCATCTCATTGGTTGGGGTAAGATCATGTGATGGGGTTATGGATATAACTGAACGGAATGGAAGTTGGTTAGGGTTTAGCACTGAAAAATCAGGTTGGCCATCTGTCCCAAGGGTAGCTTCCTGGAGTGCATGAATGATTAGAGCAGTGGAAGTCTAGAGCAGGGGTTCCCAACCTATGGCCCGTGGGCCAAACCCAGCCCGCAGTGCCATTCCATCTGGCCCATCACCACCCGTAAGTGGAAGCAGGTGTATTTATGTCAGCCGTAAAATATGTCCACATCTGTGCATGCATAAACATACCCACAGCTGTCATAAATGTGGAAATGGGCACATTTACAGCTGTTGTAAATGTGCCTTCAGTTTCCAGGGGCGTGATCCAACCCACTCAGCTGTCTGGGGGCATGGTCAGGCCCACAATGTAAAAAGGTTGTCCACCCCTGGTCTAGAGGAAAGACTGACACAGTGGTCTGCCTTGCAATCAGCCATTTAAAGCAATAAGATTCATTTTTACTCCCTTCAAAATTGGGCAGATTTCATGTGGACTAAAAGGTTTGTTTCAGCTTTTATTTGGCTTAACATTTAGCTGTTTTACTTCCCTGAGTCTGTTTGAGGGTGTGTATTTTTTAGCTGTGTATTCCACCCTGATTAGCTTTGCTTTTTCTTCTTGTTTTGTTTTTAACCAATAAAATTGTAGTGTTAAGCCAGCTTTGGAACCCACTAGGTATTCTGGGAAGCCAAGTCTAGTTTCTGGTTCTCAGATGTCTGGCTGTTTTGGAGAACAGCAACTGCTTGGGACACCCCTTCTCCCTTTGACCCCCTGAATTTGGTATATAAAAACCATGCCTGTAAGTTTCACTCTTTGTCTGATGAAGTGGACTTGATCCACAAAAGCTAACAATACAAATATAGCAGTTAGTCTTTAAAGTGCTACAGTGTTTTTTATTTTATTTTAGTTTATTTTGTTTTGTTTTCTGATATGCTTGGGACAGCTACTGAAAGGAGGAGCAGGTGCACGTAATACCGAAACACCTTCCTTTTTGGAGTAAGTGCTCCTGGCAGAGAGCGGAAAGTAACAGGAGGGGTAGAAAGCTCCTCTCCCCCACATCCAGAGCATGAGGGCTGCCAAAGTGTAAGTTTTGGGTGCCTGAAAGTGGTGTTTCTAGGAACTCGAGAGGGTCTTTTGAACTACTCCTGGGGTCCACCTCTTCAAAAATATGTTATTATAATACATCATTCAATTACCTCTAGGTTCTTGATAGAGCTTTTCCAATCCTTCTAAAGGCTGTTCAGCTAGGAATATCTGCACTGTCTCAAGTGCACTCGAGATAACAGGCTCTTTAGTTTTCAGTTCCCTCTTAAAGGCCTGTGAAATAAAACAATAAAAATGTAAATTGGCATACCAGTTGTTACATTTTGTCATTTTTCCATACGATGTTTCCTGTGTCAACTTTAACTTCATTTATGTGCAATAAGCAGGTAAACATCAATGATACTGTATGTCTATCTGTCTGTCCCTTTATCTGAAAGATTTGTTTCCCTTTGTCCAAAATGCAAAATACCAAAGTTACTTAAGAGACTGCATCACCCCAAGGATGCAGGATATCTGTCCATCCCACCAAGGATATCTGTCCATCCCACCAAAGTGGACCAGAGAGGCTCTTTTGTGGTACCATCAGCCAGAGAGGCACACCTCTCTGGCCCTAGAAGGAGGGCCTTCTCTGTGTCTGCTCCAGCCCTTTGGAACCTCCTTCCAATGGAGTTGCATATGCAGACAGAGTTGCTGGCCTTTAGGGAGTGAAAACGTGGCTCGCGGGATGGGTTTGGGGGCGGGTGGCATAGCGCCCCCAGCCCAGTGGCTTATCTGAGCCCTCTTGTCCTTAGTTGTAATGTAATATAAATTTTTAATCGTTAAATTTTTAACTGGTTTTAGCTAATTTAATTTAAAAAAAATATAGTTTTTAGATTTTATAACTGTGTTGTTGTTCTTTATTGTAAATCACCCTGGGTCACTTTGTGAGAAGGGTGATGAATAAATCTAATAAATAAAATAAATAAATAAAGTTGTTTTATATTTTTGATCTCAGTGAACAGATACAGTACTGCACTTCCAAAAGGAAAGGTGTTCTGATTAAGCCGTTTTTTCTTTTGGACTCTTTCAGTAACTAATATCAGACTTCATCAAACTCTGAAATCTTGCTGAATATAAAATGTAATAGGAAATCCCCTATGATTGATAGCTACGACTTTGTTACTGCTAACAACTTTGTCACAAAATGTAGAACAATACTATGAATATATTGCAACTTGCAAAAGGATTTAGCAAACTTAGATTGGTATTCAAAGAGTAATCTTAAACACAAAGTATTTTACATTGTATTAAAAACTGCCTTAAATGTATAATTTAAACTACAAAAGAAGTACACCTTCACTTAAAGTGAACTCCTGTGCATGTTGTCTTTGGCTGTTTTTTTGCTAAGAGAAACATCACTTACAAAAGCAATTGGCTATTGCCCCAATTATAGTTACATTTTAACAAGTACAGTTTTTTCTGTTTTGATCCACAGTAGTAACACCTGATACTTGGTTCTCGGCTTTTCTATTCCCACTTCACATTTTCCTATTCGTACTATATTCTGATTTATCCCCTTTTCCTTTTCAATTTCTTCTTTTATATAAATCATACTGCCTTTCTGATTACTTTCTGATGAACATGGGAACGAAATGGCAACAATGTTATAGTCCCAATATCTCTGCTCATAAACAAGAAGGAGACACTCATATATTCAGGGAATCCCAAGAGCTGCACATAATTTCCTTAGTACCAAACAGTGTTCTTACAGAAATAGGGACCAGTGAAATACTAATAACCTCCTAAAACCAACACTAGCATTCTTTCAAAAAACAGATTTCTTAAAACAGCATGTTTAGGAAGATGTGAAGGGAAAGGAGATGAGGAGGAAAGGGATGAGCAGACTAGGTTACAGGAGAGAAAGAGAAGTGTGTGGCTAGGTAAGTGTAGAGTAGAAGCCCAAGCCCTGAATTTCTATGCTAGGTTCCTGCATTGAAAGAAGGCATCTTGCGGCATGAGTACACTGTACACTCATAATTCTCATCAGATAACATGAAGGAGATGAAGAAAAAAAGTTGAGTGTATAGGCTGCCATGGCTATGTGTGCAAGTGAAAGCCAAAAAGAAGAAGATAAAGGGATAAATGCATGTAAACAACTTGATATCTTGGAAGAACTTGCATGAACATGGTTGTTGCCCCTCCCACACTTCAATTCTCACCACAGAGCTTATAATAGTCTCCTTCATAAATTAATTGCCTTCTGTTTGCTCAAAGTAAAGTTCAGCTGTCAGAACAAGGATTCTCAACCTGCAGCCCATGGAATGGATGTGGCCCATGGCCCAATTTCATGTGCCCCCCTCCATTGCCTCCACCACATCAGGAAGTGCCGTAAGGAAGAGGAAGGGCAAAATGGGCATTCAGCCCCCGAAGCTGTCTAAGGGAGCGTGACCAGGCCTCTGGCTTTAAAAGGTTGAGAACTCCTGTTAGAATGTTAAGAACAATGAAAAATGTAGGTTTGCTTTATTTTTTAATTTTTGGCATCACTTTCTGACTGTTTGCATCTGTCTGTCTGATACAAAACCAGTTTTTATTATTCCTACAGATATTCCTACAGAGAAGGGATGCAAATAGCTCCAGCTGCCTGGAATGTGAGACAATACTGTACCAAGCCTTAGAATGATGGGGCTTCATTTATTTATTTATTTAGATTTATTATCCGGCCCCAATCAGGCGAACCTGACTCTAGGCGGCTTACAGAAAATTCATAAATTAAAACCTTGAGGTTCGAAATTACTTTAATTTTTTTTTAAAAAAGAATTAAACCATGAATTTACAAAGATCTAAAAGATTTAAAAAGGTTAAAAAGTTTAAAAAGATTTAAAAAGTGTAAAAGAGTGAGGGAGGGGTGGCTGTCCCATCAGATCAGCCACCCAACATGGGACCCCATATTCCTGGAGCCCCACACCTGCCCTGCCAGCCAGGTTTTTAGGCCCTTCCAAAAGGGCAGGAGCTCTGTCTGTAGACATAACTCAGTTGACAGGAGGTTCCAAAGGGCCGGGGCGGCCACAGAGAAGGCCCTCCTTCTGGTGCTAGAGAGATGCGCCTCTCTAGCCGATGGAATGATAAGAGAACCTCTCCGATCCGCCCTGGTGGGACGGACAGATGTCCTTGGGACGATGCGGTCTCTTAAGTATCCTGGCCCACTACCATGTAGGGCTTTAAAGGTAATAACCAGGTTTCATACAGGTTTCTCACTTACCCTCTCATCTCTTTTTATGACAATGTCAGCATGCTGGGGGGAAATAAAGAGGGTGGGAGGAAGTAAAAGCAAAATATTGCCGCTCATTAATGACTAATGTTTATTTCAGTGTGGGCAGTGGTGGGCTCAAATTTTTTTTTACTACCACACTGTGGGCGTGATATGGTGGGCGTGGCCAGGGGGAAAGCCCTGCATTGCACCTGAATTAGCACTACTTTATTTCAAAACTTGGATGGGTGGAGCTAGCCAGAATTTCTGCTGTCGGTTCTGGAGAACTGGGGTGAACCTGCTGATGCCCACCACTGAGTGTGGGCTTTCATGGATTAAAATCACTTTCACAACACAATGGGTGTAAAAGCTCATTTGCACTCGTTAGTCTGTACAGTGCTACAATATTTTGCTTCCCACCCCTTTTATTTTTGCCAATATGCTGAGACAGATTAACACAACTAATAATTTGGAAAATACAGTATCAGTAACAGTGTTACAGAACAAATTCAGCACCTCTTTGTTTTGCATTCCCACTTGTTGTTCCTATATTTTTTGTTTGTTTCTTTTTACTATATCTAGCTGCTCATTTCCATACCTTGCTGCTGTTTCCCCCTCTGTATATTTTAACAATTTTAATAATAATAATTTCGTGTCAGAAATTATTCTGAGTTGAAAGGATTTTTGCAGAAGAAATGCCACTCAGGGAATGCCCAAACGAGGCTCCTTTCATTTCCCTAAGAGCTGGGACAGAGATGGGCACTCAATCTGTCATGCAGTACCAGGGTTTCAAGCTGCTGATTTGGCAACCTTCCAGCTAACAAGGTGAGCTTCTTAACCACTGAGCCACCGCAGTCCCTTAACACTTTTAATAGAGCCAATATATGTCTCTGTTAGAAACAAAAACAACCAATGGCTTGCAAAGAAATTCAATGTAAGAGTATCTAACAGCTTCAATCCATATGAATAACATAGACCACAATTATCAGAAACATATATGGTTTTACACTTCATGTTTATAGGAAAGGACTAAAAATTACATAATTTTGAACTCTAATCCACTGTACAGCGAAAATGAAACCACATAATCGTTACTGGGGCTCTGGTTACTAGAGAAAGGTGTCTGTGAAGGTATCATTCCAGTTTCCACAGTTTTTAGCCTTCTTCCTTCCATCGGCTTGTTTCTTTTATTCTTACAAGTTTAGTTCCTATATGTCTCTTATCTCTCACACTAAAACAAGAGTAACATCCTGAATTGTACCTTTCGCCACATAATATGTCAATATTTAACTTCTGTGTACACTATACTTCTCAAAAGCACAATCGTCAAGAAGTTTGCTTTGGAAAGGAAATTTAAAAAATTAACATGGAAATAAGAAAGCTTGTTGAGGTTTCATGTATAGCTAAAATAAGACATTTCTGTCCCAAAGATTAAGGTTGTGCGTATGTCTCCTTCTTCACACTTTTATTTTGTGTGCTTCGTGAAATGGATTACAATAAGCTATTACATGGAAATGCCCTAAGAGCCTGAATCTGTCAACATTTGACTCAGAAGCTATAGCCTATTACTTCCCCATTAAACTGAAAGTAATGTGTCAAATTCCTTCCTTCAAAATAGAGAGACCGTCCTCAGAACATGCATTTGGTGATAGCACTGAAGCAAATAATCTTATTTTCAAAACCTTTCCTGGCAGAAGCTGCATACTCTTCTCTATAATGTGTTAACCAAAGAGAAGTTATACCCTCCAGATGTTTTCCTCCACTAAACTGTCATTCCAGGTAAGATATTTTCCTTAATATTCAACCTACATGCCAGCTGCTTCAGCTCTTAAGTCCTCACCATTATACAGTACCTCAAGTCAACACTTTTCATCCTATCCTGAAAATGTGATGATTGGTTGAAGACTGCTAAATCAGAGTTGCCAGTTTTGCTGGGCCACTCTTCAACTGGAAAATACTGCTGTATTCTCTTTCTATACACTAGTACCCCGAATAACGTTATGACTTGGTTCCACAAGTCCCGTCGTTATTCGGTTTTTAACGTTGTGCGATACATTGAACACACAATGTTAAAAAAAGCCCTGTTTCCCTGGAGGCTGCAGGAAGCGAGAACATCGGGATTTGAATCCTGACATTTTGGCTTGCTGCTGCCTCCAGGGAGGTGGGAGAACTTTGGAAACAGCTTGGAGCGGGTTTCCCCACCTCCCTGGACCCGGCGGGGGGGGGGGGGTCAGAGACCTCAAAATTGGTAAAAAAAACATCCGTTTTTTTTACCAATTTTGGGGTTTCTGACCCCCCCGCCGGGTCCAGGGAGGTGGGCGGACCCGATCCAAGGTGTTTCTGGGCTTCCCCGACGTCCTGAGCCAGTGCAGCAAGCCAGAATGTCAGAGTTCGAATCCCGATGTTCTGGCTTCCTGCACTGGCTCAGGACGTCGGGGAAGCCCAGAAACACCTTGGATCGGGTCCCCACACCTCCCTGGACCCAGCGGGGGGGTCAGAAACCCCAAAATTGGTAAAAAAAAAACTGACGTTTTTTTTACCAATTTTGGGGGCTCTGACCCCCCCGCCGGGACCAGGGAGGTGTGGGGACCCGATCCAAGGTGTTTCTGGGCTTCCCCGACGTCCTGAGCCAGTGCAGCAAGCCAGAATGTCAGGATTCGAATCCCGACGTTCTCGCTTCCTGCAGCATAAAAGAGGGTGGGGGAAGTTCAAAATTAGCGCACATCAGCTCTAGGGAGGTCGGGAGACCCGATGCGCGCTAATTTTGAACTTCCCCCACCCTCTTTTATGCTGCAGGAAGCCAGAATGTCGGGATTCGAATCCTGACATTCTGGGTCGCTGCACTGGCTCAGGACATCGGGGAAGCCCAGAAAAAGCTTGGATCGTGTCTGCCCACCTCCCTGGACCCGGCGGGGGGGTCAGAGACCCCAAAATTGGTAAAAAAAAGTCCGTTTTTTTTTACCAATTTTGGGGTTTCTGACCCCCCCGCTGGGTCCTGGGAGGTGTGGGGACCTGATCCAAGGTGTTTCTGGGCTTCCCCGACGTCCTGAGCCAGTGCAGCAACCCAGAACGTCAGGATTCGAACTCTGACATCCTGGCTTGCTACACTGGCTCAGGACGTCGGGGAAGCTCAGAAAAAGCTTGGATCGTGTCTGCCCACCTCCCTGGACCCGGCGGGGGGGTCAGAAACCCCCAAATTGGTAAAAAAAACATCCTTTTTTTTACCAATTTTGGGGGGTCTGACCCCCCGCCGGGTCCAGGGAGGTGTGGGGACCCGATCCAAGGTGTTTCTGGGCTTCCCCGACGTCCTGAGCCAGTGCAGGAAGCCAGAACGTCGGGATTCGAACTCTGACATTCTGGCTTGCTGCACCGGCTCTGGACGTCGGGGAAGCCCAGAAACACCTCCAGAGAGATCAGAAGACCCGATCTACAGCTGCAGGGTGGCTGGGGAAGCTGACGGGGACTCCCTGTCGGCTTCCCTAGCCACCCGCCCATGCCTCCGCAGCTGTGGGGTGGCTGGGTAAGCCGATGGGGGAGCCCCCCGTCAGCTTTCCAGCCTCCCCACCCCTGCCTCCGTAGCTGCAGGGTGGCTGGGAAGCTGAACGGAGAACCCCGTTCAGCTTTCCACCCACCCTGCTGCTAAGAACGACTGTATCGTGTAACGTTAAAATCGCGTTACTCGATACAAGATGTTTCCGAAAATCTTGTAACGTTATGCGGTTTTAACGATATACGGTACTCGCGTTATACGGGGGTATTACTGTATTAGGATCCTTTTTCAGAATGGTCTATTCATTCAACTACAGTAGCTGATATTGAAGCCCTTAAGTGCAAACAAAATACTTTAAAATAGATTAACCAAAGGAATTTATAACAATAGATCTCTAAGAAATTCCTGGCAAAAGAACACTGACTACATTGATAATAGATATATGTAAGTCTTATTTACAACCAATGAATTCTGAACTTCTTCCATACTTTGTAGTGGCTGCCCAGGAAATTGAACACGCATAATGTATGACCTCTCAAAAAAAGCAAATAGCTTACTTTATTTAAATGTGTTTCTTTGTATGTACATTTAGATTCCAATGGCATTTTGTCCACGATTTCGATACTGCATAAATTGATTTTTGTTGTTCAGACGCACAGTCGATTCCGACCCTCTGCGACCCAATAGACCACTGTCCGCCAGGCACTTCTGTCCTCCACTATCCTCCTCAACTTGCTCAGGTCTGTGCCCATTGTATCCACATTACCATCTAGCCATCTCATTTTTGGTCTCCCCGTTTTTCTTTTGCCCTCCACCCTTCCCAACATCAAGGCTTTCTCAAGTGAATCTTCTCTTCTCATTTGATGTCCAAAGTACTTTAGCTTCATCTTTACAATTTGACCTTCTAAGGAGCAGTCAGGGTTGATTTCTTCTAAGATTGACCTATTTGTTCTCCTCGCTGTCCAGGGGACTCTCAAAACTCTCCTCCAACACCACATCTCAAAGGCATCTATTCTTCTGCGCTCAGCTTTACTAATGGTCAAGCCCTCACAACCATACATTGCCACAGGGAAATTGATTAGTCAATTTCAAATGTTCACTTGCAACATTTAGGACTCATGGGATTCTTAAATCTCTTCCATGTGGAATATAGAATATTCAGATAAACAAGGTACAAACTAATGTTGAGGTATAAAGAATTGGTAAAATTGCTTGTGTCAATCTGGGCTACAGTACTAAGAAGTAATGATAGAATTATTTTGGAAACTAATACTATAAGCAGCTCATAAAAATTGATGTAATTCTAAGATTATCTTGTCCATTTCTCTTGAGTGTAATCTTTAAAATAGTGGTTTCCCCCATCTGTCACTACTTATGTCCTTGGTGACTGTGAGACAAAGAGTGTGGAGGAACAAGAAGTGAAGAAATTATTTTGGAACAATTGTGTGTTCCACCCAGGTTGAGGAAGATACATAGTCAAAAACAGGGTTCTAGTTTGGGGAAAATCAAGATTAAAGAGATCAGATTTAGTGAATAAGGATGATTAGGAGATTGAAAAGCATGCCCTTTGAGAAATGAGTAAAGGAACAAGGCATGTTTAGCCTTGAGAAAAGGAGAATGAAAGTGGATATGATAGCACAGGTACTTTTCAAATACAGTACTTGAAATATAATTATAAAGAGGAGTGGCAGGATCTGATATTGACCATCCCAGAGTGTATGACACATAATAATATGCTCATATTACAGGATGGCACATACAGGCTGAATTTCAGGAAAAACGTCTTAAACATTAGAGCAATACAACAATGACACCAAATACTTTGGGAGGTGGTGAGCACTCCAGTGATGGAAGCATTCAAGAAAAAATTGGACAACCATGTGCTTTGACTTGGATATCTGCACTGAGCAAAGGGTTGGGCACAATGGCCTCCAAGTCAAATATTCTGTAATTATATGAACTGCATGACTGATACCACAGAAGCCATGAGTCCCAATATTTTAAGGATGTGCAGGGCTGTGCCCATTCATTAGCAGTTACAGTATAAATCAGAGTGGTTATTTGTTCAGTTCTGATCTTCAATACAATTACCGAAGCTCATTGTGAAAGCAATCTAGTACTGTATCTATGAGAGTTATGTCCTGAGTTGATGTGGGACATGATTTGTCAGTTTTGAAATAAAGGCACAGATCAGAAAACAGGATTAAATATGTCAAAGCAGAGAAGAATGGTAGGAGCAATCCTTTCCCAGTGCTCTATATACAGGAATAAAACTTTTCTTCAGGTCTGCAGCAGAAACAGTTGTACACTTTGTAAAAACCCATGGCACAGTAAAACCCTGAAACAGTAGAAGTCACTTCTCTGGAGCAAAATAGATGAGATAATTGGATGGCAATATGGAAACAGGTTTCTTTCAAACCATTTGTGTGAAAACAGTTGTCTTCATGTAGAAGGGAGGGAGGGAAGATCAGACACATATTCTGAAAAAGATTGAATGGAAGTCAGCACAAGAAGTATCTTGTGAATCTTGTGTGATTTACAAGCAGGGGATATTTTCAATGGGAAAACTGAATCCCGAGAAGATCTTCTCTAGTTAATAAAGCCTTAGCTGGCTGCTTTGATTATAGTGAACTTGATTGTAGAAGAACTGTCATATATTTCAAGCTGACTTTGTGATTCTGCCCTAAACAAATGGGACACTTGCCTTGGCCATCTGAAATATTTTATTTCCTGTACAAAAGAAGCAACATACAAAGAAATATGCTAGGACCATAGGCCTGATGGGAGATAAAAAATGAAAGGGATTGGAAAAAATCTGAAAATCTTTCAATAAAAATAAAATGTAATGATACAAATACTGTACTGTAAAAATAAAGAAAACTAATAATACTACTAGAACAAGTTGAAAATGCTTCACTCTCATGAGTCACTAGATGTGTCCACTTTAGTGAATGAAGTAGAATATAGGGGAAGACCACCAACAAGGCTGGGATCAGGGACATGCCTTATGCCCCCCCATTGCCCAACCAATCAGAAGATGCATCACTGAAGGGGGTGGAGCCTGGGATAGGTTGAGGCAAAGTGGTTAGCAAACAAGTTCATTGTGTATATATGGGAGCCAGTGACCCACCCTTCGGAGCCAGATGGGAATTTTTGGCTCATCAGGTGGAAATTTTTCACCCATCCCAGACAGGGCCGAGGAGCTTTGGGCAATTGGCTTTAGTGGGTTTTTCTCTCTTAGGTCACTTTAGGTGGGTAGTGAATATAGTTAATGAGTATAGCAAGTCCAGGTGGGGGATAGTCACAAACAAAAATGATTAATGGCTAGCAGGGCAGGTATGGGGCACGTGGGGGACTATGACCGCAGCCTGCTGGTTGATTTAAGCCCCGCTTGCCCTCAATTAGTTTATAGATTTTGATTTTAAAGTTTAAAATTGAGGATTTTTTAGGAATGTTTTAAAGAGTGTTTTATTGTGTTTTTTTTAATGAATTGTGAGCCACCCTGGGTCACCTCGGTGTGGAGGGCAGATGATAAGTATGATTAATAAATATAAATAAATAAAATTAAGGTAGAAAACACGGATGCATTCTGTATTTTTTCAGCCACATATTTGTAATGAAGGAAAACCCTCTTAATTTTCCCCCTTGTAACTAATCTAAATCTTCACCCTCTTCCAACAGACCTAAAATCAACTTATTAAGAATTCTGAGTATATAGTGAGAAGACATCTATTTCTCTTTTACCTTAAACTTTTGGTCTGAGTAATTATTTTTGGCTGGGAATTGTGCTGAGCATATATACCTGCCTCAAAGGCCTCAGACCTGCCATCCAATAAAATTCTTTCTGAGAAGTAGAAACAGAAATTGTATCTGAGTGAATTCCAAAGGGTTAGCTATTCTAGCATCACTACTATGCAACAATAAAGGAAATCTATAGGGCAACACAAGGTCTGTTTTGCTGAGGAAATATACCAAAGAAAACTTAGAACAGTACAAATAAAGAACCTGTCAAAAGTAGCCTTAAAGTTGGTCTTCATCCCCTAGAGACATTTGAAGAATAGATAGGATGACCTAAATTTAAAGACTGTGTTTTGTTCTTTTTTCCCACAGGGAGCCAAAGTGCTTGTAAGTAGACGCATCTTATACTATGGCATAAAAGTGCTATTGCATGGAGAGAAAAAGCTTTTTACAAGTATATAAATGATGGACAACTTTGATAGTCAAGGGAAACAGATATTCTGACCAAGAATACATAGGCCTCTGTAGTGTGACAGAAAATAGTCTGATCAAGGCTTTTAAACTAACAGAAACAAGACTTTGTAAGTATTTCTCATAGCATGCATTTCCAAAAGCATTTCTCTTCAAAGGCAGAACCAAAATACCTGTAACAGTGATATCAGACCACATCCAAGATGGTGGTGTCTTGGCATGTCTCATTTTCTAAAATACCATTTAAAGTTTCATTATATGATTGGATGTAAAGTAATGTCTGCTCATGTTGTCCCATGAATCACCATCCCTTAATGATGAGTTGGGGAGAAAGGCAGCCTATAAATCAACTATCGAACAAAAGTAAAAAAGATCCTTTCCTTTTTGGTCGACACCTTCCTTTTTGAGTGATAACTCCCAGAATTCCATAGCCAATGTAACCCTCAGTCATGGAAACTATGGGTTTTATGGAGTTATAATCTAAACTAGTATTTCCCAAACTTTGGTTTTTGAACTTCAGTTCCCAGAAGCCTAACTCAGTACATTGGCTGATCAGTGCTTTGGGGAATTGACTTAGGCTTCTAGGAATTGAAGTCCCAAAATCAAAGGTTGTGAAATACTGATCTAAACTATAATTTTCCAAGTTTTTCTGATAGGGCAGTGCAGATTTAAAAATAAAACAATTTATGTCGGTCTTTTACTGATATAATACTATGTAAAACTGACTTCTAATCTGAAAATAGTCTGAACTCAATAGGACCACTATTCTAGACACAACTTTGTTTCATACAAATCTCTAACAGCTTTCCTGTTTAATTATTACAATAGTCATGTATATTGAATCTTACTTTTCCCAAATAAGAATACTAAGAATATACTCCTCTCCCCACTTCTGCAACAACTGATTTTGGAAATCCATACCCTGTGGGTATCATTCTGCTTTTGGACTGTTGGAAGATCTCCACCAATGGGTGCTTGATGTTTTAGTTCATCTTCCTTCAACTGTAGCCATGCCAAAAGCTCCTGGAGAGAAAGGTGTAGGCGTCTCCATTGGTCAGAACTGGCTTCTAGATGAGACCTGAAAATATAAACAGGTAAAGGTAAATGTCACTCTTGCTCAAAAGCCAGTAGTATCTGACTCTAGGGTTAAGTGCTCATCTCTGTTTATAGCCAAAGAGCCAGCACTGTCTGTGACTGCAGATGTTTCTGTGTACATGTGGCAGGCATGACTAGACACTGGAGTGCACAGAAAGCTGTTACCTTCCCACCAAAGTGGTAACTATTTATCTACTTGCAGTTTCTTGCTTTCAAACTGCTAGGTTGGCAGGAGCTGAGACAGAGATGGGAGCTCACTCCATCATGCAGCACTTGGGTCTCAAACTACTGATCTGCTAACCTTCCAGTCATCATGTTCAGCATCTTAACCACTAGGCCACCGCAGTCCCTTGAAAATATAAACAATATATTTACAAATTTCTGGAAGAAATTAATATTTCCCACACACAAAAACCTACTAATAACTCCTGTGCTCTAGACGTCTCATTTCAATAATTTTTCTATCCATCTGGAGGTGCTAGGACTTTTTAGAAATTCTGTTTATTTATACTAGTTCTACTATTATACTTCTTTTATTTATTTTCTACCCCACCTTTTTTTTAATAGAGACTCAAGTCAGTTCATAAATGATTTAGAAACACCAATATTAAAACAATTGCAAATATTTTTACAACTGCAGTATTGAAAATGTATTATTTAAAAGTACAAAATAAAACCTATTAAAATAAGTTTAAAGAAAACATTTAAAATCCCTTCCTAGCAGTAATTTACATATTAAAAGGCTGCATGAAAAAGAAGCTATCTGCCTGCCGGCATAAAGACAGCATGTAGGCTGCCAGACTTAGTTCATATATACAATGGTACTCCACATAACAAAAAAGCTCTGTTCCACAGAGCTCTTCGTTATGCAGTTTTTTCATTTTGTGGATCAAATGGGTGATACCCCGCATAACGGAAAAAAGTTCATTATATGGTATACCCTGTTATATGGTATACCCCATATGCAGTATACCCCATTATACAGTATAACCCAGTATAACAAAAAAATAATAATTATGTGCGGTATTGCGATTGCTGCACAAAAGCTTTGTTGTACAGATTTTTCGTTATACAAAGCATTCGTTAATGGGGCCCTATATTAGTGTCATAAATACATTCATATCTCATGTAACTATTTAAACTATATATAGCCTCATGTCAGATGGCAAGAGCAGTTCAGGGCAAAGTTCCCAAGACCCTGGATGAGACTGGCATGGGATCAGAAACAGTGGAAGATGATGCTTCGATCTGCCATGTTAAACTGTCATGTGAAACATGGATCAACCAAGTACAGTAAAACACCGGATAACGCTAAAACTTGGTTCCATAAGTCTTGGTGTTATCCGATTTTTAGTGTTATCTGATCCATGTTAAAATCCTATGGGATGGATCGGATAATGTTAAAGCTCCATAGAGATACATTGTAACCGCATAGGCTTTAGCAGTTGTTATCTGATCCATCCCATAGGACCTTAACGTTATTCGATCCAATTCTCCTCCCCAGATTACTTAACGTTATGCGATTTTAGCATTATCTGATCCAATCATTATCCGGTGTTTTACTGTAACAGCCTCATGTCAGTGTTTAAACTAATCACATAACAATAGATTATGATCACACCATCCTGTGCTTCCCACAGCATGCAAAAGCTAACATCATCTTTTCAATACACATATCAAACCATTTGCATTAGAATCTATGTATACAATAAAGTGTGCACCTAACATGCTTCAGATGATCAGCATTTGGCAAAAACAAGATGGGCTGAGAAAAATAAACTTCAGTTTACAAATACTAGGCAAAAGCATTACTTTGATTATCCATCCTGGGCTAGACAAATAATCTGAATATTTGCCATGGGGCAACAATTCAAATTTATGATGACAACTGATATTTAACAAAACCCCACTGCTTAGACAGCGAAGGATCTGAATAATAAAAACTACAGTCCTGCCATTAAGAAGCTTGCCTTGTTAGCTGGGAAGATCAGCAAGTTGGCAGTTCAAGATCTGAGTACTGCATGATGGAATAAGCACCTGTCTCTGCCCCAGCTCCTGCCAATCTAGCAGTGTGAAAGCAAGAAATTGCAAATAGATAAATAGGGACCACTTCCATGGGAAAAGATCTTGGGGACATAAAAGGAGCCTCGTCCAGGCATCCCCTGAGTGGAGTTCCTCCAGCAAAAATCATTTCAATCCAGAAAGCACCTTTCTGACATGATAAAAAAAAAATCTCATATGACTGGATCCCTTTAATTTTCAAAGGTCAGATTTCTAAATATGGATTTTGCTTCAAAATTCAGAAGCTGAAATTCAATAGTCACTATTGTGAACTCTTTTGAAAATGAAACATGCAACTTCAAAAATGAAGTACAACAGCTGTTTCCATCCTCCTAAAATCAAGAAGATAAATCATATTTTGTAAAATTTGCTATTACAGCTTCAACTATGGAAATAAAACTTGCTGAAGAAAATTATACATTTATTGTATATATAGATTCCAGAGCAAATGGTATACTGCAGTACAACTATATAAGCTAGGTTGAGAGTGTTAAGTACCACATCAAATGATCCTGAATAGGAAATAATAACAGAAAACTTTCAACAAGAAACTCCATTCCATCAACTGGGCTGTCAGTGCAAGAATCACAAAAATTCAGGACTCCTCATTTAATCACAACACAAATGTTATTAGCCCAAATTACGCATGATTTCAATGACAGTTGAGTAAAAAGCTTTGCTGTAAACTAGATTTTCCAATTATCAGGTTCAGGACACTTATCTTCCCAAACCAAAATGAGTCTCCTGTTATGAGTCTTCAATAATACAATCTCCCCTCTTTTGAGGAACAAAGATTAAAGCTTTGAATCTACTTCCCAATTTCTATTTATTTCGGTTGAATTAAACCCCTTATTAAAACTTACTGTTTCAACAGAGCAAGAACATTGATTTTATGTTTAATTCAAAAAGGCAAAGCAACCATGATAAACCCGGGTTACTATTTTAGATTTGATTAATGTCAGTTGTATCAAAATTACATCAAGTGAACTGTAGAAAATCTCCTTTATTAAAATGCCTCTATTTGGCTTGCATGCTCAGTTTCTTTTCTCATATTTCTTTATTCTGTTGTGTTCCTCAGTACAAATAGGATTGTGAAGAAAAATATTTCAAAGAACTATATTTATTTTCTTTTGCTTTTCTACAGTAAAAAAAAAAATCATTTTCTGTGTACTTCAGCCATCAATATTTTTCAGCTTTACAAATTTCATTAATTTTAATGATTAATGTTATGAACATGGGTTTAGCCATCACACACATTGACCTCCCTAAGGGCTACAACTGCAAAGAGCTAATAATTCATATATTGCTTTGAAACTTCCCCTCAAAATAGGGAGTATACAAGCAAGCAAAAAGAGTGTTTTGAGTAGACTGCTTCAGCACTGAAATAACTATTACAATAGCACTTGAACATGGACAGCTACTTTAGAGGCTCATTTTAACTCCTTCAACTCATCTTTTATAACTGTGCCTTTCATTATCTGCTTCTTTCAAAGGTCCTCAACTTCACCGAAGATGCTTCTTCCTCTTTAGAGATTTTATTTACAAACTTAGTACCACATCCTTGAGAGCAGGCTTTCACTAAAGCCACTGATAAGTATTTACAGGTAAATATGTTTATCCTTTGGGTTTCACACTGCAGATTTTCCTCAAATTTATGTCATGGTTAGTCCTCCTCCAAAATTGCCCAGCTATATGCAAAAGGATTTTTAATTGTATTCCAAAGTATTACAAGAAATTAAAACAAGTACATTAGCCAAGTTGCAGATAAATCATTGATAAAAGAATGACACAATATTTGTCAGTATGTCTCTGGTGAAATTTTCTCTACAGTAGATTTCCCAAAGTGACAGAGTACTTTTACTGATTCATAATTAGTCTTTTAGGTACCACATTATATTTAGATTATTTAGATCTTGCCTGTCCGATGCATAGCTGCTGGGGCGTAACCCTCATTCAGTAAACATGGACAGGACTGAAATGCATGCCGTTACATTTATTTTTGACAGAATGAGAAGCCTCATCTGTCAGTATAAAGTAATTGTGTGCATTTCAGAGAAAGTGTCACTTCTGGCTAAGCATGCTTAATTTTATTTTTCTTCATCCTTACAGAGATTATAGAATTTTCCTCACGTCCAACAGTCGCTTTCACAAAGAGAGAATTCACCATTCTTACAAACCAATCCAGTGTTTTTAATTGTTTAAATTACTACAAACTCAGCCATTTTATTTGAACTAAATAAAGGCTTATGTTGCAGGAGAAGGAGTGGACAGGACAATTCTTCCCTTGGACTAATTCCAGTGTTTGCACTTTGCCCTTGCTGTTTTTTGGTCCTACCTAATATTTAGAGACCTTTTCCTAAGTTCACTCCATCTGATGTTCATGTTATCCAGGCGTCTTTGCAACAAAGCTGCGTCCTCAGAACCTTCCAGGGATTGTAAGATTTTCTGTCCATTTTCGTCCAAGCTGTGGAAGATGTCAGTGTGGGATTCAATTTCTTTCTGAAGTTCCTGTAAGGGAATTGTGGAAAAATATATATGAAACAATGACAGAGAAATGTCTTGTAATTGCAGAAAAATATAGGCATGTTGACTGGTATTTCTTAACGCTCCTATCAGAATGGACTGAGTCTGGAAAAAAAGCTTCTATTATTTTGAAATATCACATAGGAGCAGTAACATTAACAGTAGCAATTTAAAATGCCTGCAGTGTACATGTTCATCTGACCAATGTTTCCAATGTAAAATGGGACACCTTGAGAAAGATTTATTTATTGCCTTATGAATAGTACAGTATAGTACAACATCCTTCATTATAGTGCCAAACACAGTAATGTATTTTACATGTACTGTACAGAGTTTTGTATTTAGTAATACAGTAATACCTCATATAACATTAGTATCGAATAACACTAAAATCGCATAACATTAAGGAATCTGGGGGGAATAATTGCATCAGATAACATTAAGATCCTATGGGATGCTTCAGATAACAACCGCTAAAGCCTGTGTGGTTACAATGTATCTCTATGGATCCCATAGGATTTTAACATGCATCAGATAACACTAAAAATCATATAACACCAAGACTTGTGGAACCAGGTTTTAGTGTTATACAGTATGAGGTTTTACTGTACAGTAAAACCTTGCATAAAGACTGTCTTGCTTAGAGAGTAACTCGCTTAAAGAGCATAATTTTCTCTGAATCGTTGCCTCGCTTAACAACTAAAACCAACCAAAAACTCACTTAACAACTGAATTGGGGTTTGCAATCTCCCCAACAGAAGTCACAATTGGTCACTTACAATGGCATTTCGCTTAAAGAGCAAACTCGCTTAAAGAGCAATCCCATGGAACACAATATGCTCTTTAAGTGAGGTACCACTGTATATATATTTTACATTTATCCTCAGCCTCTGACATGTGCCAAAAAAAAAACCCAACAAGCATTCCCTCTGCCATTTTGCTGGTGAGAAGAAAAACAAACAAACCCCAAAGACCACGAAGGATCCCATCCCAATCTAACCTTCACATGATATGTCTTCCTGTGTAACATTTCCAACCTGAAACCAGAAGCTTCAGCAGAGGTCTTGCTCTAGAAAAATCCCAGGGAAACTAAGCTACTGCAACATCAGAGCTTTAAAATGCCAAGTTCAGTTACATTCCATTGACAGAATACATTTCAGAGCAGAGGCCTCAGCAGTCAACAGTAATAAACAGCCACTTTGTACTATGTCAAAATATCAGTCAGGGCCATGGCTGTAGGAGGAATACAAAACAGCAAGGAGGACCCAGAATACACAACTGGCAGCCTATGTTGAACTGCCAACTTTCCTTATCGCTTTAGAATTGCAGGCCAGAAACTTTTTAAATATTCATGCTTTCCCCTCATGTTTAGGAAGGCAGCAACTGCCAAAGAAACATTCTTTGGAGAACTAACTGCCTGATATTCACATTCCTATCTGCCTACACACTGAATAGGGGCTTTGTTTATTATCCCTCTTACTCTTTGTGATTTGTAAAGGATATTTTAGGCTCATAATCATACAGATTTATCATGGAAGCAACCCTTACCTTTTTATCACAGTATTGCATACAAATGATTAAACTCTTTCTACCTGGAGTTGCAAAAATTAGAATGAATACAATGAAATAATGTAAATCATCACTGCAAACACACTCCTTACATTACTTTTCTTCTCCTATGAGTAGCCACCCTATATATTTAAGAACGGACATTAATTCTTCATTTTTGAAGACAAGTCACAATTTATGGTGGTGGTGGTGAGAGAAGAGAGTATTTAAGGTTAATTAGTATAATGTGGATGGAGACAGGTGACTGATCATTTCAATACCATCTCTGGACATTGGGAGCAAGTTAGCTTTTCCGGTGTGTGTGTGTGTGTGTGTGTGTGTGTGTGTGTGTGTGTGTGTGTGTGTGTGTGTGTGTGTGAGTGAGTGAGTGAGTGAGTGTGAGTGTGTGTGGTGTGCAAACAGAAAGATCCTTCTCGAAGATTGTGGTAATTTTGAACCACAATTGGGTGTTCCCCAGTGGTGGGATGTTAAAAATTTTACTACCGTGATGTCATCACAGTGTGGGAGGAGCTAACATCATGATGTCATGTCATGGGTGGGGCCAAAGAAAAAATACAAAATAATAAAAATAGGAAGCTTCAGGCTATAGGGAGCTTCAGGCTAGCAGCTTCTCTTCCTCCTCCCCGTTGGGGAGGACAGCAAGGAGGCCATGCATATGTGCCAAGCACTAGATGTGCATGCACACCAAGTGCTTGGCATGCATGCGCAGTGGGGGAACCAGTGAAAAGGTAAGCCCCGAAGGTGGTTCCCCCCAAAAGCTACTACAGGTTCTCTGGTACACTGGGAAAAATTACTACCGGTTCTGGAGAACCGGTGAGAACCTGTTACATCCCATCACTGGTGTTCCCAATGTAATGACATCCTTGTGAAGGTTAATCTTTCTCTCACTAGCATAAGGCACTATGGAATGACTTCACCAAAAGGTGGCTTTATTTTGGCAGTTTAATGTCAGGCCAAGACATGGAAGAAGAAGAAGAAGCTGATCCTGAGTATGTTTGATTATTTAAATGTTACACCCTTGCCTTCTCACTTCCCTTCACAACGTATACTTAAATCACACATGGAAATATATGGAAACCAGACAGATCAAACAAGAGACGAAAGACGAAGGGGAATACATAACAGAAGGGAAGTGAGTAGAACCATGGAAGTGTCTCTTAGATAACATTTTTCATATTCCCTACCAAATCTAACTGTTGGTAATACAATGGTTCCAATTCTAATATAAAAACTTTAGGGAAGCCGAATACAGTATTCCAAAGCTAGGAGGCAACCTGGAGCTGTGTTGGAGTTATCACCACAGCCATTAAGAATCTTGGAACAACAGTTCTCTGATTTTAGGCAACACTGTTCAGCAATCTTAAAAAAAAAAGGGGGGGGGGATATTGCGTAAGAGATAAGAGAAGCAAAGAATCGTAGAACTGTGGAGGTGGAAGGGACTGGTGGTCACCAAGCCCAATATTTCACTAAAGAACTTTGGCAGGCAGCCATCTAGCCTCATTAAAAAACCTCCAGTGAAAGAAATAGAGACTTCACTTCCCTCAAAAACAGAGCATTCCACTGTCAAACAGCTCTTACTGTCAAGAGCTTGCTATTCAGGCAAAATCTCCTTTCTCGTAATTTGAATCCATTACTTCAGTGTAATGAGGCGTGCCTTTCCCCATTTTCATTGTCAGGTCAGAAGTGCAAGTGTTTGACAAGTTATTTTCGGTCTTCCTTTGCTGGTAGAATAAAGATTTAAATGCTAATAACTGTTTTCATTGATTCGATTTTACTATAAATCACTGCCACACTGAGCCCCTCTGTGCAAATCAAACATTTCCGTATGCACTGTAAAAGTGAGCTGTTACATGGATCCCATGCCTTCAGAGTTCATATGAACATATTAAACATGCCAATGGGGTACACAGAAATAATGTCCTTGAAGATTGTGGTATTTTTGAATCAAAATCAAGCATACCCTGGTAACGGCAACCTTGTGTTGCCGGCTAATCTTTCTCACACTAGTACAGGTGAAAGGAACTGCAGAATGAACTCACTAAAAGGAGCCATCCTTTTTTCAGTTTCATGTTTAGCCTTGACACAGGAGAAGAAGAAATATGCCAATAATGTGTAGATTTGCGCTCTATTTGGTTCTGTTTTGAAAAAATAGGTATGGGTGGATGCCTTCTATTCTATGTTGTTGTTATTCTTTGGGGTGGTTATTTTCCATATTCCATTTCACCTGCTATATGAAATGATTAGGAAAAGTTGCTACCTTTAATTGTTGCATTATCGTATTATATTGTTATATGTACTATCATATTTGCCATAGTTTTCAGTTCACGTCTCTGTGTCTGTTCTGCTAGCATTTTCCAATGTACTGTATATGGATAAATATGGAGATCAATTAAAATAGCCTTTATGAAAGCCATTTTTTCTGCTGTATAAGAAATCACTGTTGGTGCCATTTGAGAGGTCTTTTTTTAAAATCAATACTTCAGCCCCTACAGCCTGGATTCTTATTGAATAAAAAATGTGGCTAGGGTCAATAATTCTCTTTTAAGATAAGCAAGATTGGTATTTTCAATTTATGTGAACTGTTTGAGATTTGGGGACAGCTTGGTTCACTTATATATGAACAGCAGGTAAAACGGTTTTTAAAAATTGTAACTTGGACAACATCCTTTCTAATGCAGCAATAATGAAGCATCTCAGCTTTAACGTAATGGTAGAAGGTATCACCCACTGAGTTACACATGCCTCTTTGTTGCTTACATCTTAACATCTTGGCAAAAGGAAAGGAAAAAGAAAGACACATCACTGTACTATTTCAAAAAGGATATTCATTTCAGTGTAAGCTTGTGTGGATCAAACTCCACTTCTTCAAACAGAGAAGTCTGAAGAAATGGTTAAAAAAGTGGATTTTATTCCACAAAAGTTTACATTGAATAAAGCCTGTCGATCTCTAAAATGCTACAATATTTTAGCCTTTTTTGCCTTTTTTTGCCAACTCATTGAGACAAATACTGCTAGTTATAATATTTTATAAAATATTAATATTTTTCCAATATAAGGTAAATGTGTATACTGTAATTCATTTTAACCAACACAAATTAATTGCTCAAAACTTACTTTGAATTAAGCCATTCTAGTACAAAAAATATATTTGTAGAAGATGTGCAACCCCTAAAGCTGGGGTTGGCAACCTACAGCCTGTGGGTCAGATTCGGCCGGTGAAGCCAAATCATCTGGCCCGCTGCCTTAGCTCCCACCACCACCACCACCATTGGAAATGGCGGAAATAGCCATAAATGTGGATCCAGCTGTCATAAACATGTTTATGAATGTGTTTTACAGCAGCATTTACAGCGGGGAGACCACCAGTCCCGCCGCCTCAACTGAGGGAGCATGACCCAGCCCCTGACTTAAAAACCCTAAAGTATAATTCCAGCGTCTTTGTTGCTTGCCTGGATAATATTGTTTAGAAAGACAAACTGAATTATTTTTCCTCTATTGTTCTTAACAAAAAATAAGAATGCTTCACAATCATTTCCAAAGTCCAAAAGAACATGCATTTCGTAAGCACTAAAGGGGGAGGGGGGAGAGTTACTAAAAACGTTCTAGATTAAATTTATTTATTCTTCTTCACTGACAGTAGAACATTTTGGGGACTTATAATTCACACAGCAATTTCCATAAAGATAAACTATCTTCAGTCAAAATTGTAAATGTAATTAAACAATAGATATTATGTGTTAAAAGCATTGTTGTGAAATGGCTATACATCATCCTGTCGTCAAACCGTCTATGGCATGACCTCAATTCCACCTGGTATGATTACATTCCATGTTAACGACTTGATGAGAAGAGATAGATACTGTAAAACTGTATCTCCATCCTGGGGAGATATGCCTATGAATATTGTTGAACTGTTTCCAGGATCGAACTATTTTTTTAAAAAAAGATCACAGGGTATGAGACACAGCAAAGGAAGCAAAAAGAGCAAATGTTGCCAAAGAAAAGTTAAAAGAGAAGACTTTCAAATTCGATATCTGAAATTCTTAGATGCTGCTGTGATTTTAAATGTTGTATATGAGATAAACTCTTGAGCAAAGAATTGGCTTACTGCATTCCAGACATAGTGACAAAGAAAACCATTGGTTTTTTAAAATACAGTAAAACCTCTACATACAATTTCCCCCCGTTCCACGAGGTTATTTGTATGTTAAAAAATGTGTAGAAAACACATTGCATTACCAGAAAAGGCCACTAGATGTCATCATATTTTTTGTATGTCAAATTTTTCCTATTAAAGATTTGTTTTTTTTCTTTTTTTAATTGATTTTTAAAACAAGAAAACACGAACAAAAGATTACACTAAAATACAACATAATTATCCACATTAAAGAAAATCAAAAACAAATAGAAAAACATTCAATATGACAAAACTAAACAACACCAAAACCACTTAGATACATACATCAAGAAGACATACAATAGATAAGTAAATCACCCACATCTAACCCCTCACCTCCCACGTTCCTGGACCAACACAACATAAATCCCTTCACCTCCCATCTTTCCATATCAACACAACATAAATCCCTACCACCCACCCCAAACCTTTCACCATTCTATCATCTTCTCCCCCCCATCCTTCCATTGAAGAACCGCCTCCGAGTGTCGAAGGGGGGGGGGGAGACCGGGACTAGGCGAATTCATATCAATGTTTGAAAGTATCAAATAAATCAACTTACTCAAAGCTATACAGTTCTTCCTTGTTCTTCCTTCCTTCTGCTTATGGCTGTCTATTAAAGATTTGTATGTCAATTTTTTTTAGCCAGGATTTCTATTTGTGTGTCAATTTTTTTGTAAGTCAAACCATTTGTTTGTCGGGATTCCACTGTATAGTATTTTCTGCCATTCTGTGTGTAATTTATGGCTGTTACTAGTACCATGTTGAAAAAGTCTTTGGAAAATCATCATATAAACTTTTTAATATATTTTTTATCTAACTATATTTCTTTTGTCCCCATTCTCATGTATTTAGAATTCAGAATGGAAATACATGTGAAAAAGATCTAGTGGTTTTAATAGACTTCAGTCTAAACATGTGCTAACAGAGTAATGTGGTGGCTAATATAATTTTAGGATGCTTCAACAGATCAAGGGAAATGTTATTCTATTCTGCTTTGATCAAAACTTAATTGGAGTAACAATGCAATAGAAACTCAAAAATGTCCTGTTCCTTGATGGAAAGGGGTTAAAATGAATTTTAAAAGGGACATACCAAAATTCCCCATTGAAAAAAGGATTGTCATTTGAATCAAGGTTTTGTGGTCCTATAAGAGGACAAAATATTTTTTTAAAATATCAGCAGCAACATTGGGAGAAAAAGTAGGTTTTGTGCAACCACTCACATTTCCTCTTCTATATATTTCACATTTAAAAGATCTTGTGGTTCACAGAAAGGGTTCTTTTTGCACAGAATACCAGATTTCCTGTAAGAGAACATGAGCTGGATTGTGGTTTGTTTGTTTGTTTGTTTGTTTTGGGGGGGAGGGAAATAGTTTTGTGTGTGTGCCTACACAAGCCATTTCAGCAAAAGAAAAATCATAAATAAACAAGTCCCCAAGTGCAAAAAAGTATAGAAACACTCATAATCATGTCCATCAGAAAGAAACCTTTTTTTAAAAAAAAATTGTTCCAATCTGTGAAAATGGAATAAGGTAAGATTTACATTCTCACTGCACCCAATTTTTTGGCACCCCAATTTGAAAGGGTTGTTGACAAGCTGTGATGTGTCCTGAGCAGGACAATCAAGATGTAAATTATCTGGAAACCAAGTGCTGAGGAATGGTTGAAGGATCTGTGCAATGGGAAAGTTTAGCCTAGAAAGATCTTGGGTGTGGTGTGTGTGTGTGTGGATATGATGAAATCGATCTTCAAAGTTTGCTGCAGAGATGGTGAAAAAGGAAGATCCTCATGCTTCCTTTATGCATGATTTGGCTATTCTTACCCTTATGACCAATAATTCCTGAGAGCACCTGTTTACTGGGACACCACATTTGGACTTAACTCTTAACTTTTCTCCTCAAATATCTCTTTACAAAGAGCATTCTCTTTGTAGTATTGGTGATATTCACAGTTTTGCTCATGCAAAACAACACTCATCATTCCAGACTGCACACTTCTGCACACTTACCAGAAAATAAGCACTACTAAATATAGCAAGTCATATTTTCTGAGCAAATACCCAACTGTCCCTCAATTTTCATAAACCTGCCAAATAATATTCCATTTGCTGAGTTATCATTCATTTTATGGTGCTAAAATGTTAAAGTATATTCATATGTGACATCAAAGTACAATCTGCATATAAAATAGTTATGCAGATGCATTTGATGATTTCCAGAAATGTTACACCTTTGTTTGAAAAGCATCTAGCTAAATGGCCATCAATAGCAATGAATTATGGATTACAAGATAATTGGTCTTGCCATTTTATCGCATCACCTTTGCAGCCAAAAGATCCTCACTGACCAACCTTTATGGAACGTTATTGGCATACTCATGTTCTCCTAATGATCAAAGAAGCATATTTTGACAGATCTTAAAAGTTTCCTTACTCTTATGGCAGGGTTCACAAAGATTTCTGGGAAGGACTTTTTACTCATTCCCTGACTGGGTCTTAATTGATTTCAGTTCCTGTTAACAATTTTATTGACCTTAAATCTGATACAACAAAAGGAACAAGTTACACAATAAAGTGGCATGAGCAGCGGTCTTCCTGCATCTGCCAGAGAAGGATGTGACCAGAATAACAGCACCAAATTTGCTTCCTGGCTCTTAAAAGAAGAGAAAATTGTGCAGTATACCCTACTTGACTGACATATATGTTGAGTCACAGTCACCACAAGATGGGAGTAAAAGGAAGGAGCCCTAACCATAAAGAACAGATCATATCCCATCCCTCAGCGCAGTCATAAACCAGAGTGGTAAGATCCCTGCCAGGGCAGAGGAGAGCAAGGTGAAAAGAGCATCTGCCAGTCTGAGCATTCTACCAACTAAAGAGTGTGCCTTAAGGTAGGGCTGTCTATGGTGTAGCCCAGGGGGTTCTCAATCTTTCTGTGCTGTGGGCCGGACCACACCCCCACAGACAGCTGTGTGGTCCAGAGGTGTGGTTCCTCCCACCACTTCTGGCAGCAGCGGGTGCATCCATAGTTCATTTTCTGATTTTTCATCACTCCCACCACTGTGGCCGGGGGAAGAGGCGGCTGCCGCGCCCAGCCCGGGACACCCTCCACCTGCGTCCTGAGGCTGCGCTGGGGCAGGGGGCTTAAAAGCCCAGCAGGACATTTCGCTCCCCACCGCCGCCGCCAAGACACCTGCGGCCGGGGGAAGAGGCGGCTGCCGCGCCCAGCCCGGGACACCCTCCACCTGGATCCTGAGGCTGCGCTGGGGCAGGGGGCTTAAAAGCCCAGCAGGACATTTCGCTCCCCGCCGCCGCCGCCGAGACACTTGTGGCCGGGGGAAGAGGTGGCTGCCGCGCCCAGCCCGGGACACCCTTCACCTGCGTCCTGAGGCTGCGCTGGGGCAGGGGGCTTAAAAGCCGCAGCGGCGGCTGGACTGTTGGTATTGTTCTAATTTTTGTGTAAATTTGATGATTTCTGTAATTTCTTATTGTTGTTGAAATTGATACCTATTGAATTTTGATTATGTAATGATGTTGAGATGTTTTGTGGTGTTGATACAGTGCTGATTATTATTTTTCCTATATTTACATGTTGTGTTTATAAATTTGTTGTTTCTCTGTGCTTGTGAACCGCCCTGAGTCGGCCCAATCCGAGTAGGGCGGTATAAAAATTGGAAAAATAAATAAATAAATAAATAAATAAATAAATAAATTTCCATGGCAGTGGGAGTGAGGGCAGTGTATTTTTTTTGGGGGGGGGGATTTTAGTGTGCTTTTTGTGCTTCCAACACATTTCTAGTGTGATTTTCACACTTCTGGTGTGTTTTGGCACTTCTATCAGCAGCAGGGTCCTCAGATTAATTGGTGCCATAGGCCAGACCCAGCCCATGGGCCATAGGTTGTGAATCCCTGGCACAGTCCAATCAGATTGTCAGCAGCTTTTTGATGACAAGAAATACCCACTTTATCCCCTTGTCTTGCATTACCAACAGAAAAACATGGGAAGAAAATATACAACCTGTTCCAGGCTGACCCATAAGAAAATAACTTTTGTCCACCAGTATTAGTTGAGCAGCTGAAACTGTCTGGAAAATTGAACTAGGTTGAAGTCAAGTTATGAATATGATTTTCTTCTACGAGAAAGAGTGGAGGCAGTGGCATAGCACAGGTTTCAGCCACCCGGGGCACAGGCCTAACTTGCCTCCCCCCATCTAGGCTCACCACCCCCATCTAGGCTCATCCCCCTGGAGCCCATCCCTATTCCACCCAGTCTGCCCTTGCTCTTCCCTCCCCGTTTTCTCTTGTGGCATGCCCCGCCCTTTACACAGTTCTGCCGCAGCTGCAGGGAACCAAACTTCGCCTTTCCTGCCCTGCGTGTGACTGGCTGGCTGGCTGGTGAGCCATAGCCTGGGCACTCTCTGGACTGGCCCATTGTCTGCAGCCACGGCATGGGCTGGAAGTGCCTGAGGAGCGAAGACACTAGGTCCTGACTTTATTCTATACCTTGTCTCCAGAGGTTGGGCTGTTCCACCCGCCCACCCATCTGCGTAAGGCAGGCAAATGAGCCTGCTGGACCATGTGCCCCACCTCCCGCTGGAACATTTTGCCTTCCCCTAGAAAGTGCCATCTGGGGCAGGGTGCCCTGCCCCCTCACACTACGCAACTGAGTGGAGGCAATAGTTACAGTTTTTTTCTAATGCTTCACCTGACTGTCAAATATGAAACTATAGCAAAGCAGGAACAAGCTGCTCAAGATAATTTGATATCAACTTTTAATGCCGCGCAGGGAGAACATCTTACCAATATTAGATACACTCACAAGCCACTATTTCTGGTAAGTTCTGGTTCTAATTTTCTTTATAGCAAGCAGACACAAAGGCTGAATTATGAAACTGCTGTATAGAACATTCAGGTAGAGTTGAGTGAAGAGAGGCTTCCTCCACTTCTGAATTGTTGTTCTGTTTTTCTGTTATTGTGATTCGTATAGAGGGAAAAACATACTGTAGCAAAATGATGGTAGCCAGCCAAATAGCTTAGAAACCACCAATGAAATAAAAATAATATTAAAGTTATGGTCCCCTCAAATATTATTAATTTGCAAGCAGCCTGATTATGTGGTGGCTATGCCACAAAACTAGAGAACAGCATACCAGTTCAACATATGATTGCTTTAAGAATGGGCAATTAAATGAACTGAGTTTTAACAATGTTAAATGATCTCCACCTCTGGCTGGAATTCAATTTTGGTAACAAATGCATTCAGAGTAGACTATTGCAATGTGTTATTTATGGACTGCCTTTGTACAGCTGACTGGATAACTCAGTGGTTGGGAGAAAAGCCAGTCTGAATATTTATCGGCAAGCTACAGATTCCCAGGATACCCCCCCAGAAGAAGGAAATTGTGAATCACTTCTGTGTATTCTCTATCTAGAAAATTTTGGAATTGATTTGACAGCACTAAAGAGATTATTATTGTTTTGTATATTATAAGAAGCTTCGAAGTGGTATAAAACACCGCTGGCCAGGTACCTGTGGGAGCTAGTTGACAAGAGTATGTCAAACTATACTACACCATTTCCACTGATTGGCCACACATGCTCAACTTGAATTTTAAGTGCTTTTTTTCCCTTTTAAAATCTTGTATCAGCTTTTCTCATTGTTCAATCCCGCTGGCTAAGGTGATGGGACAGTTGTAGACAAAAAAAAAATCTATGGAGGGCACCAGATTTTTGGAACAGTCTAATTTTCATGTTAAAATCCCAATATCCTATAGTATTGCATATATTAGAAGTCCTCCTTAAAAGGTGCTGACTGGTTGGTGTATATATGAAAGGAAATTGTGTTCACAATGGTGCCTTAAAATGCTGACTAATTTCTAATACATAATTCTATTTCTTCTGAAAACAACTGTAAACACTGTACTGTATACAGGGAATTATTTATCCAAGTGAAATAAATTATTCAGACTAACCTAATAAGCAAGATAATTCTGTACAGTTGAAAAGAACGTGAGGTTCACTACATTCAAAGTTTCTAAACATTTGAAGTTGGCTGTGAATTACTGAGATAGCAAGTATCTAAAAAAGACTCAGCTTGAGGTACTTTGAGTTTCGCTGTGCAATATAATTGCAAAGTTAATAAAAAAGGAATCATCACAGCAAGAGCTAAATCAGGCAAACACAACTGCTGAGATTGTTCTGGAATATTATTACCTCAAAAGCCTCTTGTGTCTATGGTGTGGCATATTTGACATGGAAAAGAAATTTCAGGCTTGACATTATTTATAAGAAGAAGCAGTACATGGTGAGAAATCTTTTGAAACCACCACGAAACATACATTTAGCAATGTGTAAAATAATGTAATTGGAGACAGTCTCAAGTTTGCTTGGAATAATACATTTGAAGACAAAGTACTGTATATAAAAACATGGAAATTAATTATGCTGGAATGTGACGGAAGTGATTGTGCAGTTCAAACATGTACATGCCTCCTTATCAAGTAAGCACAAAACTCTTATCCATAGGAAGTTTCCTAAAAAATTTTTGTTTGCAATTCTTTCTGACAGCAATTGCTTTTTTTTATAGAGTCAAATACACTGAGAGAAATATGGGACATGGATTTGAAAAGTGGAGTTACGGAGGGAGAATGGAATAAAATTTGGAGCCAAAGAATTATGAAAAGGATGTTAAAAAGAATCAAAGAACTCTGCTACAAGCTAGTATGGAGGTGGTATATTACCCCAATTGAATTAAACCATTCTGATCCTAAGTATAAGAAAGATTGCTGGATATGCATTGAACAACATAGAACATATTTTCACTTATGCTGGGAATGTAAAGAGGTGAATAAAACTTGGATGTATGTCTTTGAAGAAGCAAGCAAAATTTGTCACTTGAAATTCGACTGTGTCCTAGGATTGCTTTGCTTAAAGAGTTGGGAGGACTAAATGTGGAACAGTGCAAGGAATATATTATTATTATCATGATGACAGCAGCAAGGATGATAATTGCTAAGAATTGGAAAATGTATAGATATTTAGGACTGGAAGAATGGTACAAAGAAATGTAGACTATGGAGATTAATGATAAACCAACAAGTTAATTAAGAGTGAAAAGAGGTATTATTAAGAAATATGAGTTTGTTGACATTTGGGGAGAATTTATTGAATTTGTGTTGGGAAAATCTAAAGGAATTAAACCTGGACATGGTAACAGGACATTTTGGAGAAAGGGAAGAATAAAGACTTATGCAACTTGTATAACTGTATTAAGTGACAATTTTGAAAAAGAGGTATTGCCCCTCTTCGGTTGTTTATGTTTTTAAATAATAATTCAGTGTGGGATTTTTGGGGTTATAACTCGGACCCCTTAATTCCAAAGTTCACCAAATTTGAAGGGGGTTGAGAAGAGAGTCAGCAGAAAACTCTGTCCATTCTTGGTGTGTCTCGCTTGCTTGGGGGATGAGTTATGAATGAATTTTCATAAAACTAGCTGGTGGTGGCCTAAGACATTTGCACAGTACTGTATATGTATAAAAGAGGTACAGTACAATGTATTTTTTACTCTTCATATGTAATGACATTTTCATAGATAGTGACAACTGAAGAAACACACAGGTGCTAGTGACAGATTTATACATTAAACAAATAATTCCTTCCCTGAGCACCTTGAAGATTAGGCACAAATACAAGAAGGGGAAAAAGTCTATCTTTGATGAATTAAAATTGCAGTACAATATTAGAGGCATTTTTTAAATGAGTGAAAAACAGTTTATATTATTGACATTTTGTTGATCAGCTCATTGTTTCATTTATCATGTTCATATTTTAACTGTTGTTTCTACTTTATATTGTATTTTACTCTTGCCAGTGGAATGAATGAATAACTGAAAACTTTAAATCCACACCCCATGATTCAGGACATACAGTACAAAGTTAGGATGTTTACAATGAGAGGTATCACGGAACATCGTAGCAGATGGTTATTAAGTATATTTCAGGGACAGTGAAGACAAAAAAGTACCCTTCGTTGTTAGGGACTATTAAGACAAAAACCCACCTACAGCTCTGGTTGTGATTTCTTAGAAAACTACTCATTATAATTCACTGAGTGCTACATTCATTGTCAATATGTGATTAGCATCAAAGATGCCTCATCACAAGATTGTTTTGCACAGGCGTTATAATTCTTCAGTACTTCATAACCGTGATCATTTTAATTTCATATGTTTTATTTTGACCTTGGATGAAATGAGTAATTAGCAATTTGTAATCAGGTACAGGGAAGGGAAGCAATGAAGGCTAAGGAAGATGTGAAAGAACCATTTGACAGGAATTTATTTTCATAAAATGCAAAAAAAAAAGTATTAAAAAGTGATTAAAGAATAATGAAAAAACACAACAAGCAATGATGTGGAGTTCCTAGATATCCCAAAGTTACAAGAACAACAGCGAAGGAAATTGATGAGTGACATGCAGGATAGGTTCAAGTGCCTAGGTCTGCTAGAACCATACAACTGAAAAAATGGGAGAGGCTTGTAGTATAAGAATGGCAGATACAATGTGGTATCTGGAGAAGTTAGAGAAGTTGGGTTTGGCATTATCAAAGTAAAATACATCTTGATTTAATGTAATCTTACATTAAGGAGCCTTGGTGGGTAAACTGCTGTCCCACAACCAAAAGGTTGTGAGTTCAATCCTGACCAGGATTCAAGGTTGACTCAGCCTTCCATCCTTCTGAGGTCAGTAAAATGATTACCTAGCATGTTGGGGGCAAACCGTTAATTAAACTTGTGAACCGCCCAGACAGTGCACTAAACACTATGGGGCTTTATTGACCCACAGACCAGTCCTATCTGTAACACTCTTGGTGTGCAATGTGTGATATACATCCTAGGCATCTTATGTAGTTTATATGTATCTGTTCATGCAAACTCTGTACATCAAAACTACAATCAAAATAGTAAAATATATGAAAACATGGGATTAAAATTTATTTCATTCTAGTTAGAAGTTCAATAAAAACATGATTTTTCATTACTAATTGATTATGAAAAATATTAAAACAAGAATAAAAATTGTTAAACAAAATTGTTCTCTGTGCTTCCTTTGTAAGTGTAGAAGTCAATAGTCACATAGCCAAAATGTTTTATCATGTCAAGAGCATTGTAAGAGATAATTTGGTTTCCCCTGATTGGGCGGGGTAGAAATCAAAAGATTAAATTAAATTAAATAATGTATTCTACCACTTTCAAGAAGGATAGCAGATTTTACAATTAAGATGCTAAGAACCACTTACATTTGCCAAAGTTTGTTTTTACACTACTACAAATTTAACAATACAACTGTGTCCATGTATTCTCAAAAGGAAAATCCCCACTGAGTTCACTCTGAGGAAAGTACATATAATTTTGCTGCTGAAGTGATTTTTCATCCTTCTGTAAATGCATGAACAGAAGTTCACAAATTAATCTTTCTCCTTTCAAACTTTCAGAGTTCTCGACTATAATCTTACAAAGGGAAATTCACGTATTTTCAATGTTTTCTTCTGGACACTCCAAACATATAATTCAAAAAAACAGCTTGTGCATAGCTAACAGCAGTTTCCCGAAAACACTTGCTTAAGGCACAATGCCCATTTATATCGTTCCTTATAGCTTACAACTGTGAACACAATTATTATTTTTCTCCAAGAACATTCATTCACTGGAGAATATGCTGCCTATGAATTTTGAACTATTTTCCATTGTGTATCAGAAGTAAATACATGATTTAAAGCAAACAATGATTTGAAAGAATAACCAGCATTACACTCTGGCATACTTTCATCTATGTTACATTATAAAATAGCCCAACTGGAAAGGAGCCAATATGAATAAAAATCACAAATTACCACTTCACAGTCCCAATATGCCAATGGTACAGCTTTGCCAGTATTTTCTGTCAAAGCAATACCCATTACTACAATACAAACATTTAAGGTCAATATATATAGAATCAGAAACCTGAAATGAAAGCACACAGCAGAGTTTCCCCCTCTCTCTTGACACTGTATTGTTGCTATAGAATTTTTTTACAGGAAACACTTGAAATACTCCCCAGTGGAAAAATGTTCTTCTCCTCCCAACAAATACTTTAATGATCAATTACTTTACTACAGAAATGAACAGTTTATTTCTCCTTCTGTGATTACAGGTCACTTTCTCAGTCTGATGCCATTTACCATCTAGCTTGACTGTAACAAAAAGGATTTTTTTTTTTGAAAACATTTTTTCACACTCAAATACATGAACACTCATTCTGTTACACAACCCCGTACATTTTACACACTGAGATAATGTTCACATAATGTGACATCTGAATATCTATTTGACAGTTACAAAAGTGATACATTTTTAGACACAAATTGCCATAAATTAAGAAATCTCTGTAGGTCATCATCTGTTGCACGTCAAGATCCACAACTCAATATACAAGATATAATGACTATGCAAATGTCATAACTCACAACAATTCATTTCCAAAAATTGCTCTGTTGTGATAACTGTGCAACAGGATTTCAACCAATAAATTTGTTTTAAAATGTTGAAATTCATATCTCTGTTATATTTCCCAAATGTTCTAGGCTTCAAGGTGCCTGTATTCATGGAAGTGTACTGTATTTGGCCAAATATGCCAAAGGGGACTGAATCAGAGTTACCAATTTTGGAGCTACCACAAGATGAAGAGTTGTACAATAGTTGTCTGTGCAGTAGGGAAATTATTTTGTGTT
Source organism: Furcifer pardalis (assembly GCA_030440675.1). Taxonomy (NCBI): domain Eukaryota; kingdom Metazoa; phylum Chordata; class Lepidosauria; order Squamata; family Chamaeleonidae; genus Furcifer; species Furcifer pardalis. The sequence goes on from CP126895.1 coordinate 48,063,181, forward strand.
CCATCTGGCATTTGTGATTGAAATGTTTTTAAACAATATGTATTTCTTTTTCTCTTGTCATCTACCTCTGTTACTTTACTGAACAGTTTACTACTAGAACTGAGTGAATTCAATGACTATCTGTCTTCCCCATGTGTAGCTTTTTTTTTTGCTAGAGCAGAATTGCTATGCTACAGCCTGTCTTTCCTTCTCCATCTAAGCCTTTATATTCTTTGCGATCATACAAACCCTAGAGCAGTGTTTCCCAAGTTTCCAAGTCAATTCCCCAAAGCAGTGATCAGCCAGTGTACTGGCTTAGGTTTCTGGGAATTGAAGTGCAAAAACCAATACTGCCCTATAGTGCTCTGACCTTTGTGTAACTGCTAGCAGGACAGCTATGTTCCTAAAGTTTGTAGCACCATGTAACCTCTACACCATAATTGTTTGCATGAGCAATAGAAATCAAAACGAACAAACAAATCAACCTATTTCACGCAATCATCCATTGAATTTCATGCAATTCATCCATTAAATTTCTTAAACATGCAAATACTGCTGTGGGCCTGGATAAGGGAAAGGTCAGATTGCCATTTTAAAAAGAGCACACAGTAGCTTGGACATCTATCAGTTTATATTTATTAGGACATGGATTGGTTCTAGGGGCTGCTGCAAAGCCCTAGCATCCATATAAAAATGAATAAGTGTTTCATTGTGAATAACATAATGTTCTATTGTGACTTAATTTCCTATGATTGCCATATCACAATTAATTTCTTTGGTATTCATTGTACAGGAAGAATGCATTAATAATTAATTTGCTTGTAATATGCAATCCCATTATCATCCAGTGCTGATTAGTATCTGAGTAGCATGGGAAAGTACTGCTTTATGAAAAATATTTACAATCTTATTGTGAGAAGAGCAAAGACAAAGCAAAACATTACTCCATTAAAATACAGTATCAAAAGTTATTTGGTAGTTATAGAAGACTGTCCCTCATAGTAACTGATAATTCTAGATTATATATATGCTGTATAAACTAAAATGTATCTTCTGATAGGAATCTTGTGTTTGGTTACAACAACAACAACAACAACCCCTCCATGGAGCAGGACCTTGATGTTGTTTAATATGATGAAAATACATAATTCTAATCCCATGTTAGCTCGGTCATCACCCGAATTAACAAGGATCACAATGGATGCTATGTCTCCTGGGCATCCATAGAAAAAATGGACTACAAAACAGGGTTCAACTTCCTCTGCTAGGCAACCAGGGCATGGAGTTGATGAACAACTGGAAAACAATAAGTAACCAAGAAGAATCTGATTGACGGAAGAAAACTATTTGATTATGGAAATGTACTGCCAATCTGAGCCATCAAAACATGGATTTCAAAAATGTACATGCCAAATTTGGAAGGAAAAATCACCTAGATTTGGAAATGGGTGAGCAAAGACTAATGGACCAGAGACATGTTATTTTGAAACACAAATTCTTAACTGAACTCAAATTACAAGAAATAGTAAGCAGATCAGCGCAAGTTCCAGACACAAGCATAATTTATAAAATACAGTCAAACCTCGCATAAAGAGCGCCTCGCTTAAAGAATAACTCGCTTAAAGAGCAGAATTTTCTCTGAATGTTCGCTTTGCTTAACAAATAAAACCAACCAAAAACTCGCTTAATAAATAAATCAGGGTTCGCAATCTCCCTCACAACTGGTCATTTACAATGGTGTTTTGCTTAAAGAGCAAACTTGCTTAAAGAGCAATCCTGTGGAACTCTTTATGTTCTTTAAGCGAGGTACAACTGTAGCTAATTTACAAATAGAGAAGCAAGTTGTAGAGGAAAGAGAGAAGACCAATAGGGTTACTGTGAAACAAAAAACAACAGCTAGAAAAGATCTTGTAGAACCAATGGCCAGTGATGAACTAGTTGAGAAGATTAAAGTTCAAATGAAAATGGCACAAAGAGTCCAATTGCCAAAACGAAACCTTTAGTAAGGAATATTTGGCTAAAATATTGAAGAAAGTGAATTAAGCTGTCCAAAATATTCCAACAGAAACATTAGCTCAAACAAATCAGCTAATGTATGCAGCAGCTTGTGTTACTACCAAGGAATTGGGGCTGAAAGTCCAAAAGAGTCAAGGGATTAAAAAACAAAAAACAAAATGTAAAATTCACTTGGAGTTGAAAATTAAAAACATTCAATTGGACTTGAGTAATATGAAGAATCTGAGACAAGGAAATCTAAAATCAGCCTGATAACAAGATATGACTTGAGCAAGGAGAGAATTTGCAGTTATAATTGAAGAGTTGAAACCAGTGATGGGATGTAACAGGTTCTCACCAGTTCTCCAGAACCGGTAGTAACTTTTCCTGCCTGGAGAACCGGTAGCAGCTTTTTTTTTTTTTTTTGGGGGGGGGGGAACCACCTTCAGGGCTTACCTTTTCACTGGTTCCTCCACTGCACATGCGTGCCAAGCACTTGGTTTGCATGCACGCCTACAGTACTTGGTGTGTATGTACGGCCTCCATGCTGTCCTCCCAAGTGGGGAGGAGGAAGAGAAGCTGCTAGCCTGAAGCTCCCTATAGCCTGCTCCCCAGGGTAAGTGACTCACCTTTGGATGTGGTGTGTCTGTGTGTATTTTAATGTGTATTTAATACCTTTACCTATATTGATGTACTACCACAGTTCCTAAAAAGGCCTGGTGGCCTGGCTTAGGGTTTTTAAGCAAAGTCTTGGAGTTACCTCATCAATAAGCCACACCTGTGCTGTTCCAATTGCTGTTCCAATTGGATAACCCTTAAGGAGGTACAGCTATTTTACATTTACATTAAGGCATATTATCTCAGAGAACCGGTATGATGACCATATCCATCTTGCAACATGGTGCTGGTCAGGCACTTATGTGTTGTGGGTGGGTTGAGGTGTGTGTGTGTGCTTATTTTTATTTTATTATCATTATTTTCTTCGGCCCCGCCCATGACATCATGACATCATGATGTTAGCTCCGCCCACACTGTAATGATATCACGGTGGGGTAGTAAAATTTTGGACATCCCACCACTGGTTGAAACAAAGAGTTATGGCAATTTCAGAAAAGATCAAGAGATATGATAATACAGTTTCAGCAACATTCAGTTTCAAATTAACCAACATTATTTTTACAAGGCCCTTGAAAACTGGCATGAAGCCAGCACAAGTGAAAAGCCTAACAGAGAAAGAACTCTGAAGTTTTCGAGAAACTTGTGGGAAAACGATAAGGAGCATAATGAAAATACAATATGGATCAAGCAGGTTGAAAATCTAGTAAAAGCATCGAAAATGGAAGATTTTCATATAAATCTATTTATAGAGTCATCTGTAAAGATAAATCAGTTTTGAGCATTGATTCCAACAGCCATCACCAACACTGAAAGAAAAAAGTGATTTTGTCTGTCTATGACTGTCATAGAATTAATTATTAACTTTCTATGGGTTTTGTTTATTTTCAAAAATTCTTCACATGTGTGCTATTGATAAGATTACCATGATTGTCACAGCTTTGGCAACAACCACTGTGATCACAGAAATTGTACAGTAATAAATGTGTGTCCAAGAAGAGTCAGAAGGAATTGTTTGCACAAAAACATAACACAGACTACCTTCCTTTGTTTAATTTCATATAAATTTGAAGGGAAATGATTCATAGAGGAAATTACTGAACAGGAATAAATGGGCATCCAGTTCATATGATTATCATCTTTTTAGCTGATATGTAGCTAGTTTGCCAGGTCCAAACTACTATATCATTAAGTCTATTTCTGATGGTAATGTTGGCAAAGAGATTTTAGCTTCATACTTGACACTGGAGTCCCCCAAATTTGCACAAAAACCATATACCATCATGGAACCCAAGAGATACAAATTCTGTTCTAATCTCTGGGCTGATACAGTGCAATCTGAGGTATAGCTTTGAGATTTTAATAAAATTTAAGACATACACTTCTAAGTATCACAGCAAAAGAACTGTAGCACTCCATCCCACTGATTTCAGTATAGCATATGTGCCTAAAGCTACATAGCTGATTGTAGTCTTTGTATTTTACATGTCCACAAAATGTTAAATAGAGAGTTAAAGAATGAAATATTTTTATCAAGGTAACTTGAACAGTGAGGTATTTTAAGTGAATCAAGGCCCAGGGAATGCTCATGACATCGCTATGGTAACTTGCAAAATGATTTGTCACCTTTCCATCACAGGCTACATTTTCAATTAAAAACACATCAGCAAGATTATAATCACCCAGTCTAATATCAGTAGTAGATAATATCATCAAGTTAAATTAGCAGAGCATGTCTCTCTAAATTACACTTCACAGGTACCACTATCTGTTTTCCGTTCTCTATAAACTAATTAGCTCTTTCCCACTTAATTTGCATAAAGCCTGACATGTGACTTGCCTTAATTTTTGCAAACAACTATTCGTACATATTCCCTATAGCACAAATTGATATTTCACTTTCAAAGGATTTAACATCCACTTTCATTTCTCTGCTACATTTTGAAGTTTGCATCTCATCTTTTTTTTCTGTAATAAAACTGCAATAATTTTGCCTTCAAGTTAGGTATAATTATTCATTCTGGAAACAGCAATAATTGAGGAAACACAAGTTCCTACCATAGGCATTCTTTTCTATTATTTATTGGAAAAGAGCTATAATTTAATGATAAATATTTCAAAAGCAACATTTTTATCCTTTCATGTGAAATTAATGTACAGTGTTATAAGGTGCAGTGAAAATACTGTACAGGAAATCATCAGAAATAAACCATACTTAAGAAACATTCCTTAAAGTTGTATATGCTGAACAAGGTCTACATATAATGTTATCAGTAGTGGGCAGTGACAGGTCCGCCCCCCCCGGCAGGGTGGTGGTAACACTGGGTGGCCTTCAAGCAGGGGGATGGCAAAACTGGGGGCCTTTTGGGCAGGGTGGTAGTAAAATTATGTGGCCACACCCACCTCCCTGCCCTGCCCACCTCCCTGCCCCACCCTGCCCGACTCCCTGGCCCGCCTTGCAGACCGCTACCTCCACTTCGAAGTAGAGTTGATGGCCCGGGGGCTGTGGCATGGCCTTGGTGTGGCTGCCTCCCCTGAGGTGCCACTCCCCCTGTGTGCCATGCTGCATGCCATGTGCTGGCATGCTGCACGCCATGCTGTGTGTGCACCATGCTGGGAAGAGAAAAAAGTGTGGTTCGACCCAGCATGGCTATTCCACTGCTGCTGTGGCCCGGGCGCTCTCCTTCGTTGGTGTCAGCCCGAATGTGGAGGAGGAAGAGAAACAACAGCTGCCCAAGCACTCTGCCACGTGCTCCCCAAGGGAAGTGACTTTTGTGTGTGTATGGAGGATGTGTGTGTGTGTACACATGTGTGTGTACACGTGTGTGTGTGTGTAGGGGGAGAGGGTCTGAAACAGGCTAAGGGAGGTTCTTTTTGTTTTGTTTACTCTGATATGCTTGAAACACAGACTAACACAGCTACCATTTAAAAAACTTTATTCTGTGCAAGCATATCGGAGAGTAAACAAAACAAAAAGACAAAAACTTTGTGGCACCTTAAAGACTAACTGCTGCATTTTAATGTGAGTTTTTGTGGATCAAGTCCACTGGTTCTTTGGCTATAAACAGAGATGAGAACTGAACTCTAGAGTTGGTAATGACTGGCTGTCGAGCAAGGGGAACCTTTACCTAATAACAGAAGATCCCTGATTGGTATTCAAATCTGACATCAGGTTTTGCCCCTGCAAGTGGTTCCAGGTCTCCCTTGCTCAAAACCCAGTCATATCGGACTCTGGGATGCAGTGCTCATCTCCATTTACAGCCAAAGAGTCAGTGCTGCTTGTGTTTGCTGATGTATACATGACCATATGACAGGCATGACTAGACTGCCCATGGCATAGGCTCCGCCCTCAGTGTGTTAGTGAAAATTTTTGCTGCCCACTACAGAATGTTATGCTACCAAACTGAACTTTTGCTTAACTGCTTTCTTCATTTTGTATTTTCATAACTAACATATTTTCATAACTGAACAACAACAACAACAACAAAATAACTAACATATAAAATGCAGGGAGGAAATCTCTCTAAAACCATGGGGGGGGGGGAGACAGAAATTTTTCACATAGGAAACTGATTGATCATATAATATTAATTTTATGATCCAGAACTCTGACATTCTGAATACCACTTTAAAAGACAGTGCAACCAGAGCTAACAAATTAACAACAAAATTAACATATGAATTGTAAAATATTTCCATTAGAAACAAATCCCATTCAGGTCAATGGGACAGATGCCTAAACAATTAATTTAGGATTTCCAACTGAGTGGCTTTATTAGACTGTTGCAGGACGTTAGAAAAATTCTTGTGGCATCTTAAATATTAAAAATTAAAAGTATGCATCAAAAGGATTGTAGCTCTCATAACTACACATTTGGCTAATATTATTCAGTGTCACATCTGGGAATATTTGTTGTCAGTTATAGTTTAGGATCAGTGGTGGGCTCAAAAAAAATTACTACCAAACTGTGGGCGTGGTATGGTGGGCGTGGTATGGTGGGCGTGGTATGGTGGGCGTGGCCAGGGGGAAAGCCCTGTGTTGCACCTGAATTAGAACTACAGTACTTTATTTTAAAAATTGGATGGGTAGGGCCCGCCAGAATTTCTGCTATAGGTTCTGGCGAACTGGTGCGACCCTGCTGATGCCCACCACTGGTTAGGATTGTAAACAAGGACGAAGATCCAACTGCATATTTCATTGCCCAGTGCCAGCAGAACTGGGGCTCTCTTTCAGTCTTGGTTCCCTCCTCCGTAATAATCTTTCCAGTCCTAGCTGAAATAACTTAGATTATTCTTATTGAAAAACAAATTGGAGGAGGGGGAAAAAATCAAATATGGTTATTTCAAGCATGGTTAATTTTGTATAGTGGGTTATGTTATAATAACATTTTAGAATCGGTTGGGTGCTTTAGTGTGCAGCCTTTTGCCTATTCACCATAAGAACTCTTTAGGATTTATTTTTAAGGAACTTCTTGTAGGATTGCGCTATGGAGTATGTACATTCATGTACATTTTCTTATTATAAATAGTTGCATCTCTAGCTAGGTTTGATTATTGGAGAAGGAGTAGGTGATAATCATAGTAGAGCTCCAAGAGTAAACTGGCAATAAGTGAAGTAGTCTGCTGGAGTGGCAGTATTCACAAATAAGAATGAGCAAGTACTATCTTGTTCATATTTATTTATCTGGGGGTGCATGTAGCAGACCCTTCCACGTTAATTATGCATAGAAATAAAATGACTTCTTTTCTTATAGTAAGATGGCCTAATGTGTCTGTTTGCCTTTTAGAAATATTTTTAAAGACTGGCTAAAGACAACATAACATCTAATCATCTTCATGGCCAAATCCGATTTGCTTGTACAACTACTAACCTCAAGGTAACTAATATACAGCGAAACGCGGTTATTTCATCTGGAAGTAGATTGTTTTCTCAATCATAATTCATAAATAGCTTTAAAAGTGAACCGCATGGAAACAGTCTCTGCAACAGCCTCATTATCCCAGGTGAAGGGTTGCTCTAATTTCAAGTCTGTAGCCAGGCAAATTCTGGATATAAATGGGCTCCTGGTTTATGCATGAAGATACTATTCTGGGAATAAACCTTTCCTTAACATAAGAAAACCCCTTCAGCAATACAATAGTCGCAAAGCATTGCATCAATTTCTGGCACTATAATGACTACTTGGCACTCTTGGGAGTGTATGAAGCATGGGGACATTTATAAAACCTTTCATAGAATGTATATCTTTTGACCTAATTTCTCCAGAAGAATGGCTTCTATTAATACATATACCTGAAGGTACAAGAAGATTGTATTCTATTTCTTTTAAAAATATAGTTCATCAGATCATACCTTTGGGTAGAAATGTAAAGGTCTCACCCACTGGTTCAGAAGACCTTTCAAAAGCTTCTTACTACATTTTGGATCCTATCAAGATTAGTCAGATATTCAGCCAAGACTAACACTGTGACAAAATTACAAATAGTCCAGGTCTAAAATCAATGCAGTGAGGAGCAAAGAGGTTTAAAGGAATCCTATATCACTGCAGATGCACACAAAATATTTAAACTAGACTTTCTATTTAGAACAGAGATATCTAGAGAGCCAATACTCTGTCTTAGTAATACCTATAATATTCTCCTTTCTTTCCCATATTTTTACAAAACTCCAAAGGAAGAGAGGGTGGGGGATAGGAGGCATAAAATCAAAGACTGCTTTTTAAGATATTTTGCATAGCTGGCATGAAATATGGAAGTACAGTATAGTTCTTTTATATTATTGTGTTGAAGGTTTGTTACAGACGCCTGCTGAGTCTCCTACAAGAAAGAAAACACTTGAGTGACAACTGCAAAATTTCAAGACAGAATAGCAAAGTCACAAAACTCAATCCTTCAATCGACTTCTTCCAGTTTTTGAAGGATATGATAAGAGAACCGGGGGGAGGGGGGGTTTAGAATGAAAGGGTAGTAATGACGAGGCACTTAAATGTCCTCATAATTATTCTTCCCTACTCTACAGAGGACAGCCCTCTGTTTGTACAATTGTGCAAAGGCAGACCTATATATTTGAACATGAATGGGCTCAAGGATGGCTAATAACATGTTCAGTATTTCTGTTGGTAGGAGAGCAAGGATGACAGGCCCAGGCAAGGAACACATCATGGCCTGTTCCAAATGGATTGCTCCTTCACCTCCACAGAACCAAGTGACACCAACTGTGATTTCTGCTTCATCACTTTTATTTTATAAATGTTGTAAGCCACTTCAAGTACAGTAATACCCCGGATAACGATTGTACTGTATAGCGCTATAACCGCATAATGTTACAAGATTTTTGGAAAAATCTTGTATCGAATAAACAATCGTGTGGGGGGAAGGGGTTGGATTGGGTAGAACATCTACCCAATCCAACCCCCCCAGGGCCCGCCCGCACAATGTTTGGAAAGGGTATGGGCCCCCATACCCTTTCCAAACATCGTGCAGGCACGCGCCTGTCAAATGCGGCTTGGGAACCATATGGAGAAAATCTCCGTATCCTCCCCAAACCACGTTTGACGCGCGTGCGCTAATGCGCCCGATGTTTGGAAAGGGTATGGTCCCCCATACCCTTTCCAAACATCATGCAAGCGCGCGCCTGTCAAGCACGGCTTGGGGAGGATACGGAGAAAATCTCCATATCCTCCCCAAACCGCGTTTGGCGTGCACGCGCCAACGTGCCTGACGTTTGGAAAGGATATGGTCCCCCATACCCTTTCCAAACATCGTGCAAGCGCGCGCCTGTCAAACGCGGCTTGGGGAGGATATGGAGAAAATCTCCGTATCCTCCCCAAACCGCATTTGGCGCGGGCGTGCCAACGCACCCGATGTTTGGAAAGGGTATGGTCCCCCATACCCTTTCCAAACATCGTGCAAGCGCGCGCCTGTCAAACGTGGCTTGGGGAGGATACGGAGAAAATCTCCGTATCCTTCGCAAACTGTGTTTGGTGCGCACGCGCCAACGCGCCCGATGTTTTTTAGCATTGTTCGGTGTATACCCCGGACAACGCTAGAAACCAGATAACAACATGACTTGTGGAACCAAGTCATAACGTTATCCGGGGTACTAGTGTACTCAGAAGTTGGATACACATCTATCTTTTAATAATAAATGCAAATGACACTGACTTCCAAATTAGAATCAAGTCATAAAAATAATAAATGCAAATTTCAAGTAAATTGTATGTAAACCTCTGCTATCTTTCTTTCATGTTTGGGAGCAACATGGAAGTGGGCATTCTACTCTTGCATCTCCTGTTCAGCTGCTATATAGCTAAACCTTTGTTTATGCCTCTTAAAATAATCCTTTGGGAAGAAAGAGCGGAGAAGGTGAATACAGAAAGAATAACAAAGGTGAGATAGAATTGATAAGCATGTTTAGTACTTTGCCAGCAAATTCACTTAGTTCAAGTTGCTATTGTGGAAGAAACATTTTAGAAATACTGTACAGTTTGCACCTCCCAGGTTTGTTCACTTTAGCATTGTATTATCAAAGAAACACTAGAATTGGATAAGCTTAACCTTAAAATCTTATGAGGATTAATATTTGCTTTTCATATGGACTGTGACATTGGCAATGGAAGGTGATTTGAAATTATTTCCCAGGAAGACAGTGAGAGAAAGACAGCTGTAACAAGTTATTTTAAGTTAAATGTCCTTGACGCACAAGTCTCCAACCTGTACACTTTCTTACTAGATTCTAAAACAGTTGGTGCACAAACAGAACAGAGGAAAAACATTACCAGGTGGGTTAAATAAATATTGCCACCTATTAACCTTATGATGTTTCATGATAGAATATATATGTTCTGTAAAAATAGCCTATCCTCTTTGTTTTCTTTACATAACCCTGAAGTTTTTGTTCAGGACTAAAGGTCACTTGACAACCTGATTATAGCTGCACAAGACTGCAGTTATGTTATTATACAGCAAGAGCAAAACAACACTATACAAGAAAATTTGGGACCCCAAATAAAATGGGACCATCCCAAATAAAAACTTCAACCTTGAAACTGCACTTTGGATCAGCAGCAAATGTGTGGTACAGATGCAGCACACAACTTGCTTGTGCTTTGTGTCAAGTTTTAGGGCATTTGGGGAAAGGGTTTTCAAGTTATGATTTAAAAAAAAGGTAAAACTGTTTTGCCAACTGCAGAAACAAGCAACCTTTTATGTCTCCAGATTTTAAACAGACCAAATAAAGTGAAAAGACCAATTTTACATATCTTGTAAGAGAACGTTTGTTACTACCTGCTGTTTTATTTAGGAGAAATCCTGGCAGCAGGGGTTGAATATTCATCATTTAAAAGGACTTCTCAAAAGGGTAAAGCAGGGACTGTTATAATCTGCATTTAAGAGGCTTAGCAGCAAGAAATTTTTGCAAAGTATTGATATATTGATGCAAGTTCACTGAGCTCTGGGGCAATCTGAACTTTTTACCTTGCCAGTCAAGACCTAATTAGCTGACACTGAAGAGGAGATCTTTTTAACTGCTTCCTAGCCCAATAGGCATTAAAAAGGGATTGTTTTTTATTGTAAATAAATAAATAAAATCAAAAATATCTTTTTAATTGTATAGAGAACAAATATTCAGAAGCTGATTCATTTACACCAGGGGCCCTCAGACTATGGCCCATGGGCCGGATGGAGCCTACGGCATCAAGTCATCTGGCCCACGCCCTTGTTCTGGCAAATGGGGACTTGTGTGTGTGCTCGTGGCTTTTCTGGGTGACAGGGAAACCTCATGTGGCTTTTCTGGTTGCTGGAGTGTCTGTGCATTGGTTTTTGTTCAGGACTAAAGGTTACTTGAGAACCTGATCATAGCTGCACAAGACTGCAATTATGTTATTATATAGCTGAGCAAAACAACACTCTAAAAGAAAAAATAAATAAAAATTGGCATCAAGTCATGCGGCCCATGCCTTTGTTCTGGCGAATGGGGGTTTGTGTACATGCTTGTGGCTTTTCTGGGTGCCAGGGAGTCCTCTTGTGGCTTTTCCGGGTGCTGGTGCGTGTGCATGTGTACCTTTTCTGGGCACCAGGAAGCTCCTCCATGGCTTTTCTGGGTGCCCAGTGCATGCACGTGCGGCTTTTCTGGGTGCTGGAGAGGCTTCCCGTGGCATTTCTGGGCATTGATGCATGTGGCTTTTCCAGGAGCTGGAGAGCCTCCCATGGCTATTCCAGGTGCCAGGGTGCATGCACATGGCTTTTCTGGGGGCCAGGGAGGCCTCCCACAGCTTTTTGGGATGCCTGGATGCACACACGGCTTTCCCATGGGGCAGAGAAACCTCCCATGGTTTTCCTGGGGGCATGCACATGCTGCTTTTCCAGGGACCGGGACACATGTGCGTGGTTTTTCCTGGGCCTGGGGAGTCCTCTTGTGGCTTTTCTGGGTGCCAGCAGGCATTTCCTGTGGCCATGGGGGTGTTCCCCACAGCCACGGGGGCATTTTGTCACTTATGTTACACACATCCTTTACGTTACATCCTTCATCCTTACGTTACACACATCTGGTAAGCAGGAGAGCAGTGGGGGGGGAGTGGGGAGCTGTTTTGGGGTGTGGTGGGCTCAGAGTGGTTGACAGTGGTGGTGGGACCACCAGTCTGGCCCCTCAACAGACTGACCTGGCTTAGTACGGGTGATGACTCCTGATTTACATTGTAAAATTACTGGGGGGTTGTTCTCATCCCACCCATTTTGACACTATACAATTATTTGGTGATTAAGAAAAAAAGACCCCAAAGATTTATGTCCCAACAAGTTACTTCTGATGGATGAGGTATGAGGTAATAATCTCCAAAATGTCCAAACAACAGGATCTTGTATTAAATTGCCACCCTCCTAAAAAAAAGTGCTTCTCCCACAAGTTTTGTCCAGGTCTTGCAAACTAACAGCTGATGCTTCCTTTACTGAGCCAACAGATCTCACATCAGCTCTTCTTTTCCTACTGCCTCCCCCCAATTTTCCTAAATAACAATCTTTTTTTGTCAGTTGTATAATTTCATATGTGTACAGTATGATAGTCAAAATTTACTCATTTTGGCTCTAGTGAGAGCTCAGCTTTGACTTGATTGAGCATCCACTTTTCTTTCTGGTTGTATATGATATCTATAAGCCTCTCCTCCAATCCCATATTTCAAACGAGTTGAATCCCCCCCTTCCCCGGGTCTTTCTTTCCTGTCTTTCTTTTCTAGAGTATGGACTATTTTGTTCTTCTTCTCCAGGGATGATAGCTAACTGCCAGCCCCCCCTTTTCCATTTCAAAAGATGAAAGGACATATTTTGGAATAAATGCACACCACATAATCACTGAATTTTTTGTCTGATACCACTTTTCTTCCTCAGTTTGCTTAACCCAAGGAAAGAACTTACTTTCTAGTCTACATTCTGCAGTTTGGAAATGGCAATGTAGGCTTACCTGGGAGATTTAAGGATAAAGTAATACTTCAGATAACATTTGCATCAGATAATGCTAAAACTGCATAACGTTAAGCAATCTGGAGAAAAATATTGCATCAAATAATGTTGAGACCATATGGCAGTGATGGGATGATGCCAGTTCCAACTGGTTCCCCAGAACCGGTAGGAACAATCCCGGAGGGTTCTCCGGGAGGGTAGTGGTGTTTTTGAGGCGTCCGGTTCCAACGCCTCACTGAAAGAATTTTTTTTAAATGGAGCCAAAATGGCTCCAAATTAGTGTGCATGCACAGAAATAAATCTGATGCATGCGCGCTGCAATTGCAAATCATGCATGCGTCATATTGAGTTTCTGTGGATGCGCACTAAGAGGCAGCCATTTGCTGCCTATTTTAGCCGGAGCCACACCTTTTTGGAGCAGTTCCGGCGGTGGCTCTGGCGGCGGCGGCGGCGGCAACCCTTGGCAGTGGCCTTGGCAGGCAGCACCAGCCCTCGGAGGAGGACACCTCTCCCGGGGCCGATGAGCCCCCACGGGTAAGTCAAGGCCCACCCGGGCCATCCGCTGCTGCCTGGGGACGCAACCTTCAGGAGCTGCAAGTTGCCACCATGCCCTTGCCCCAGCAAGGCCGCCACCCCGACTGCGGCCTCCTCCTCCTCTGAGGGCCAGTGCTGCCTGCCGAGGATTGCAGTTGCTGCCTCTGCCACTGCAACCCTATGTGGGTGCCCAGCGGAAGAGGAGGCTGCAGGCGGCAGCACAGCGCCCCGCTGGACATTCCCAGGCCATAGGGGCTCATCGACCCAAAGTCCCTGGGGGGGCTCAGCAGTGGCGAACAGTCTGGGTGGGCCTTGATGTGCCCGTGGGGGCTTGGCGGCCCCAGGGGAGCTTGTCAGCTCGGCAGCAGTGGCGGGCGGGCCCCGCCACCACTTCCAAGGGTAAGTAAGTAAGGGTTTTGTGTTTGGGGTGGGTGGGTATATTTTTACTTAATTTTAATTTTATTTATTTCTTTATTTTATTTATTTAAGTTATTTACTGGTTTGTGTTGTGGTTGTTTGGTTGGCTGTGTGGGTTGAGGTGTGTATGTGTGTTTAATTTAATTTAATTTAATTTTTTTGGCCCTGCCCACAACATCATGATGTCATGATGTTGGCTCCGCCCATGATGTCATGATGTCATGATGTCGGCTGCGCCCCACTGTGATGACATCATGGTGGGGTAGAATTTTTTCTGTCATCCCATCACTGCCATATGGGATGCATCGGATAACATTCACTAAAGTCTGTGGTGGTTACAATGTATCTCTATGGAATTTTAATGTTATTCATTACATCCCATAGAATTTTAACATGTATCAAAAAACATTAAAAGTCAGACAACACTAAGACTTGTGGAACCACATTTTAGCATTATCCAAGGTTTTACTGTACGTCTATTTCCCTGTTGTATGTGTTGTACTTTCTCACATCTTTTCTTCACCATTTCATTAAGTCCAAAATAGCTCTTCAAAATATTTGGGCAGAGAAGGTCTACAGCCATGTTCCAACTATCCTTGCTTCAGTCCTCTTCCAACAACCATTTTACATATTCTGTGATTTTCTAGCACTGGGAACATTTCTGTTGGAATTTATGTGAAGTGAACATATTACTTAAACTTCTGTTTTAAAATGCTATTAAGTTCTTCAAAACACCTCCCGTTTATGAGTGTGGGCTATTGTGTTTCTGAGTTGACAATTCAAAATTCAAGAAATTGGGCAGCTATTGCTGCACAATATTGTATCTATGCAGCCAGCAAGAACAAGGATGCCAAATTGTATATATCAAAGGCCAGCTGAATATTGACACCATCAATAGCAGCAAAGATGGTCTGCATTCACACAAAGATTATTAGTACCATATAAATAAAGACACCAAGCAAGGGAAAATCCCAGAAGCTGACTCCTTTTACACTCTGCCCCATCAGGTGTCAAGGGAAACAATATCAATAACAAATTAAGAGACAACTTATGGTCTGGAACTGAGGTGGAGGTAACACTCCCTGAAGGGCTCTCTAAACAATTCTTTCTTCACCAGCTAGCAAAAAAGCTGTATACATGGGACCAAACACACATTTGATGGAAAAGCATTCCAGTCTGATGGAGGCACCACTGAGGAAGCTCAATTCTTAGTCATAAACTCCTGGAACTCTCTGTCTTGTGGTGGTTATTTGCATTCTCAACACCTCAGAGGACTACCATATATTCTCAAGTATAAGTTGATCTGAATATAAGTCGAGGTACCTAATTTGGACCTCTAAAACTAGAAAAATAGATTGACTTGAGTATAAGTCGGAGGTGGAAAATGCAGTAGCTGCTAGTGAGTTTCAATAATTAAAAAAAGATGAAAATACAGTAAAATTATTAATTTGTGTGGGCATGTTTTTGAGTGTTTACAGTAGTTACTTCTTTTTTAAAAACTGTATTTGTACCACCAACCAGTGGTGGTGCTGCAGGGGAATGGACGGACACAGAGCAATGCTCTAGCCTAGCCTCTTGGCTCTCCCTGCAACCAGGAAGCATGGCTTCCCCCTCCATTTTGGAGCAGTGAAAAAGGCAAGAAAGGTAAGCAAAACCCTTTTTTTAATGCACATGTTTGGTTTTCCACTGAAATGCATTGGAAACGTACAAACAGAAAAGGTTTAGAATACAAGAATTTGATTTCCAATGCATTTAAATTGGAAATCACAAATTGTCCCCTCTAGTGGCCACCTGTGGTAATGGCCAACCAAACGTGTTTTTCTTGCCCCTCTTCTGAAGCTGAACTGCACTGAATCCAGTACGGTTTTGGGGGTTTTGGACTCTCGTAGTTGTTGACCTCTGTATAAGTCGAGTCACCTTTTTGGACCTCATTTTGGGGGCTAAAAAACTCGACTTATACAGTAAGTAAATTAGGGCTGACGGAACTGAAAGAGGTGATTCAAAAGGAACCAATTCCCCAAAATATGTAGGCCTTTATACATCAGAACCAGTGGTGGGATAAAGCAGGTTCACCCCAGTTTGCCAGAACCGGTAGCAGAAAGTCCGGCTAGTCTCACCCATCCAAGTTTTTTTTTAAGTAGCCCTAATTTGGGTGAAATGCAGGGCTTCCCCCCAGCCATGCCCACCACACCATGCCCACAGAGTAGGTAGTAAACAAATTGAATCCCACCACTGCTCTGTGCACACTTTGTTAAGTTTTTGAAAGATATCAACATATAATTAAACTGGTCTAGAGGTTTGATGTGTAATGATTTCTTGGCTAAAACAACAGGATAAATCTATGCCAATCACAGAATTACATCTAATCATACAGACCTAGAAGGCAATGTCACATGTAATTATTGCTAGAAGCCCACAAGGGTAATTAACACAGCTGAGATTTCACATCACCACAAGTGTTAAAGCTGAAAGTAAAGTTCATTACTTTCATTCCCTTAATATGGGCATATTTCTATTCAGGCCTCATGGGAACCCCTGATGTATTTAAATTAGACAATAAAATGTAGCACATAATTACACAACTCCTTTGAGTAACTATTAGATAGTTTGTGGGGCAGAACACTCCAGAAAGCATTGCAAAGATGGGAATCACTTCAAAGTTTTATGTTATTGTCAGCTCAGACAAATAATTCATCCATACACATGCTCATAAACATTGCATTTATAATGCAAAGGAAATATAATTACATCAGGAGGCAAACAAAATCCATAATTGTGTTCTATTCCCCCTTCTCTCTCACCCATGTCTGTAGCAAATTAATATTTGAAATACTAAGGATATACCAGTTTAGACTGTTATTTTGAAAAGTAAAGTTTTAGTAAAAATTACTAGCTGAGAAACGGCTGAAATATGGTTCTTTTGGCAAAGTAAGTTGCACTAGAGTAGGTCCATTGAATCGGTGTGGCTCTAGTGACTCAACTACCCCATGATTCAAACAGACCTATTCTGGTTGTCATTTGCTATGCTAAGGAACATAATTTCCAGTACGGAAGTAGCCTGACTAGAGTCATTCATAATATGAAAACTTTAAGATTAGCCTACTGTGAAGAGATTATGGGAGCAGAAAACCCTTGAAGCATGGTTTGAAAGTTGAAGCTACTGCAGATTATGGCAGCTAGGCTGATTAGTAGAGTCTTCTTTCATGCCTTGTAACTCCTACGCTGAAATGTCAGCACTGGCAACCAGGGGTTACCCTTGGCTCATAACGTCTTAATAAATTCAGGACAAGGTTATCTCACTGGCCACCTTCTTGCATATAGACCACACTGGGACTTGGAAATCCTGGAAGCAGTACATCTGTAACTGTTATCAATGTTAGAAATAAAATAAATTTGTATATATTTATGGTAGAGATATTTAACAGACTTGAGAAAAAGGGGGAACGTAGCCAACTTCTATTAGAAGTTTGAGAGCAGGGGTTCTCAACCTTTTTAAGATGTGGGAAAGACCCAGAGGCGTAGCTACCGCCGTATCTGCCGTATCAATTATACGGGGCCCCCGGGCTACGGGGGCCCCCAATGTGCGTAAGCAAAACAAATCTTTACCCTTCCTAGGGCCCCCCAAACAAATTTTTATACGGGGCCCTGCCAAGGCACGCTACTCTTCTGGAAAGACCACACCCCATCAGATTGTTGGTGGGCTGGATTCCCCCTCCTGCTGCTGCCACTGCCTTCTCCCCTTGCCACCATCTCAATCAGGCATGAAGAAAACTCCTTTCCTGCTATGAAAGGACAGGAGAAGTAGATGGCAAAGACTATTAGTTGCTCCCTTCTTCCCTTGCCCCAGTCTCAATCAGACATGGAGAAAACTGGCATCTCCCAAGACCCAAGATGCAGCAGGAAAGGAGTTTTCTCCGCACCTGATTGAGATGTGCTGATGAAAGGATGGGAGAAGCGGGCGGTGAAGGCTATTAGCCACTGCCTTCTTCCCTCACCCCAGTCTCAATTGGGTGTGGAGAATATCTGCATCTCCCAAGACACAACAGGAAATGAGTTTTCTCTGCACCTGATTGAGATGGCGGTGAGGGAAGAAGGCAGCGGTGGCTAGTAGCCTTCACTGCCTGCTTCTCTCATTGTGCCTTTACCACAAGAGGCCCCCGCCTTGCTCTGGAGCAGGGAGAGAGAACCACGGAGCTGCCACTCTCTAGCACCAAAAACATGATGGGAAAAGCAGGTGGTGAAGGCTATTAGCTCCATGGTTCTCTCTCCCTGCTCCACAGTGAAAAACCGACCACCAGTGCAAATGGGACAACAATTTACTGCACTGTGAAAGAAGAGGCCAAACAGATATTTGTTTGTATACATAGCTCCTGTATATTTGAGGTGTGAAATTGAACAGGCCATTACAGTATATGATGGAACTAATGAATTAATGTGTTAGTTGTTCCTATTCAGAAGGAGGAGTAATACTGTCCACAAGCCAAGCTTGCCTCTTAGGAGGGATAATGTCTGAATCTACTGCCCACCTTGCTGTTCTTTGACACTGTTCTGGGATGATATCTATTCTTGGTGAGTCTCAAAAGATGTAACCTATCTCTTTGCCAAGGTGTGAATATATACAGTTGTACCTCACTTAAAGAGCATAATGTGTTCCACAGGATTGCTCTTTAAGTGAGTTTGCTCTTTAAGTGAAACACCATTGTAAGTCACCAATGGGGGGGGGGATTGTGAACCCCGATTTATTTGTTAAGCGAGTTTTTGATTGGTTTTATTTGTTAAGCGAAGCGAACATTCAGAGAAATTTCTGCTCTTTAAGTGAGTTACTCTTTAAGCGAGGTGCTCTTTATGTGAGGTTTGACTGTATAGGCTAACTGGTTTTCTTGTTTTATGATGTATTCTTCTTGCATATTTATAATTATGCTTCCATACTTTTCTCCATAATTTTGGAAAATCATAACTGTGAGGGAATGTTTGCCTTTTGCATTCTTACTTTTTTCTTTTAATAAAATACAAAAATAATTTCAATCAATTGTCTTGGTTTCTGGCTCAGACGATTGTGGTATTTGAATCCAAGCTTTACTTTGATCAGCTATTGATGTTTTTTGTATTCTTTTATGACTATGATGATAGTGATATGCTTGCAAGGTAGTGCGCTCCGGTGTCTAGTCATGCCTGTCACATGACCATGGAAACGTCTGCAGAAGCAGACAGCACTGGCTCTTCGGCTTAGAAACAGAGATAAGCACTGACTCCTAGAGTCAGATACAACTGGCTTTCGAGCAAGGGATACCTTTACCTTTACTGCAAGGTAGACCTTGTGCTTCCCAAGGTCTTTGTTGGAACATTGCGAAGTCCAAGGTGAATTGGGATGTTGAAAGTAATATGGTTTCAGTCAGATTATATAGCCATAATAAAAAATAATCCTCTCTTGGCCTCACCCGCCCTAATGAAAGAAGAGTATTGTAGTGTGCTTTGGCTACAGAAAGTAGCCTCTGCCTGAGAACCATGACAAGATACAAGCCAATTTCTTGTTAAGTCACATGTTAACACTATAACAAGGCTAACAATTAGGTAACTATATTAGTTGAAGAAGTCAATTTGGAAAAATAATAGTTAATATTTCTTTATAGGTGCTGTTTTAGGAGTCAATGCATGAATTGCCAAAAGCATGTAACAACACTATAAAATATTTTCTGGTATAGTATGCTTATGCAGATTCTGTCTTAGCAGATCAGACACTAATGCTCCATACCAATATTATGATCACAACTGTGTTGACTATGAAATGCAGCAGTAAGACAACCAGAAAAGTACTCACTCACTATGCCACTTGAAATTTGATATATGATTATTTTATCAAAAAGGTACTCTAAAAATAAAAGCTGATTTTAGTTTTAGTTTTGTTTTAATGAAGAAAATTAACAGGTGTCCTAATTATCAGTAAGTTTAAAACTACAGTTATTATTTCAATATTATTTCATTACCGTTCACTGCAAGTAAATTATTATTTTTCTGAATGATGTAGAAAATACAATTCATTCCAACTAGTCAAACCAAAAAGCATCTTCTAGAGAGAGTTTGCAGTGCAGCAGTCAACACAAAAATAATGACATGCTCATAGATACCAAACTTTTGTTAAGAACCTGTTTCACTTCTTATCTGTGACTAAGAATATCTGTTAGCTTTCTTTATTTTATTTTGTTGTTTACTTTATTATGTTGCTGTTATTTATTTGTCTGCACACCACCCAGAGTGAAAAATATTCCAGATGGGTGGTATAATAAGTAATAAACAAACAAATGAACAAATAAATATGAGAAAAATGCACATGCCTCACCGATACTTCGGGAGCTGCACTGGTTGCCAGTATGTCTTCAGGTGCAATTCAAGGTGCTGATAATCATCTTTAAAGCCCTAC
The DNA here is from genome assembly GCA_030440675.1 of Furcifer pardalis. Lineage (NCBI taxonomy): Eukaryota > Metazoa > Chordata > Lepidosauria > Squamata > Chamaeleonidae > Furcifer > Furcifer pardalis. Next base: position 48,083,591 of record CP126895.1, read on the forward strand.
ATGGTAGTGGGCCAGGATACTTAAGAGACCACCTCACCCCAAGAACATCTGTCCATCTCCACCAGAGTGGACTGGAGAGGCTCTCTAGTTGTTCCATCAGCAAGAGATGCGCATCTCTCTGGCACCAGAAAGAGGGCCTTCTCTGTATCTACTCTGGCCCTATGGAACCTCCTGCCAACTGAGCTATGTCTCCAGATGGAGTTGCTGCCCTTTAGAAAGAATATAAAAACATGGCTGGCAGGGCAGGTATGGGGTACTGGATGCACAACGACCCCAGATTGCTGGTTGGTTTGAGCCCCCCCCCTTTAATCTTCTAGACTTTAATCTTCTAGACTTAGTTTTTATCTGATCTGTCATTGTAATTCATTGATCGTTTAAAAAATCGTTTTAAAATTTAAATCTTTTAAAATTTTTAGATCTGAAGTTTTTAGGGAATGTTTTGATTTCTTTGTTGTTATGTTTAATGATAAGTAAACCACCCTGAGTTGCCCCGGTAAGGAGGGCGGTATATAAATATGAATAAATACATAAATAAATCAAATATTTGTTATTTGGCTTTGCTCCCCCCAAAACATGTTTGGATATTTAACATCTTATTTGTACAATTTGTTGAAATGAGATGAATATTAAACTGTGTTTTACATTCTTTACAATCTTTGTTAAAGAAAATGTGTTTGAATTCAGCTGAAAACACTGGGATTCACTATTATTTATTTATTTATTATTTATTCTTCAAATTTCTATTGCTGCCCAACTTGGCAACAACTCTGGGTGGCTAACAGCAATTAAAACATCAAAAACTAACTAAAAGCCCTTAAAACCCCATTAAAAATTCTAAATAACTTACTCACTTACCCCATCCATTAAGAGAGAGAGAGAAATCTTAATTTTGTAAGCCAGCAGGTGGAGGTCACCCCTCCAATGGTGCCCCACACCTACCCTGTTGGCAGGAGGTTCCATAGGGCTGGTGCGGACACTGAAAAGGCCCTCCTTCTTGTGCTAGAGAGACAAGTCCCTCTAGCAGTTGGTACAATTAAAGAGCCCCTCTGGTCCGCTCTGGTTGGATGGACAGATGTTCTTGGGGTGATGTGGTATCTTAGATATCCTGGCCCAGCACCTTGAATTGCCAGCACCTTGAATTGCACCCGGAGGCACGCCGGTAACTAGTGGAGCTCCCAGAGCAGTGGCGAGGCCTGCACCCCATCACCACCCGGGCAGCTGCATTCTGGACCAGTTGCAGCCTCTGAATGGTCATCAAGGGCAGCCCCATGTAGAGTGCATTACAGTAATCTAGTCTAGAGGTGACCAGAGCATGCATGACCATGAGCAAGGAGTCCCAGCCCAGGAGCGGATGCAACTGGCAGATCACACAAAGTTGTGCAAAAGCCCTCCTGGCCATGACTGCCACCTGTTCTTCAAGCAGTAGTCATGAGTCCAGGAGGATCCTCCAAGTTACACACCGGGTCTGTCTGGGGCAAAATAGCTATGAGTACCATAGGCTAAAACAATACTCTAATATGCATCTCAGCTTACCTGCCACTGATTCATGAGGTCCCGAACTCCTTGAGCGTCCTCTAGTATTCTCTCTTTGTATGTGGCATCTTGCAAGACGTTGGCAGTGGTCTCTGCTTCTGTAAGCCAGGCAAGGAATTTTTCCAAATCCAGGTAGAATTGTTGCAGCAGCCTTAGGGCTCCTTCTAACGCAGCCTCTCGCTCACCAACTCTGTGAATCACAAATACAGCCTAATGCAGAACAGCAATCAAAACACAACGATCACAGTTCATTTTTAAAGAAAAGGAAAGGTACAAACGGAAAATCTGAAGAGCTATCAACAAACCATGAAAGGAAATTGAGCTGCACAATAACAAAAAAGAAAAAAGAAGAGGTAAATGTTATTGATCTCTGCTTTTCACTGTCCATCAGTGAATACTCATTTCTATCTTTATAGAGACGTAAAAGGAAAAGACAGGTAGCAGGAAATACAGGATTTTATTTCCAATTAATATGAACAGCTGCTCTATGGATATAGACATCGGGAATATTGTTTTTAGAATTTGTATGTGAATAAGCTGATTCTATAAACTGTACAAAGTAAGATCACTGATCAGTATTGTGTAGTTTAGAATAGGAGCTGTTGTATCTAAGCTGCACAGCTAGAGGCCAGATGTATAACTTTGATAATGCGCATCTGTTGTCACTGTTATGTGGCAGATCTTTTGTTAATTACAGGCACAATCCAAAGTCACATTCAAAAAGTTAAGCACTTGCTAAAATCAAAGTGCTTAATTTTGACCTTATGAAATGAATATGGAATTAAAAGACATAACACAAGTGTTTTTTTAATAGGATCTTTTGAAAAAACCCTGAGTGATCTTTCAATGAAAACAACTGCACTTTGGGTTCAGCATATGTATTTCTCTAGCAAACATTTCTATTATTCTATTATTTACTGTCAAGCATCACATTCAGAAGAAGATAGACTTGTAAAGCAAACCTGCTAGCGCACCACATATTACTGTGTGAAGGTCAATAATCATGCAAAACTGTCTGTGACTTTATCAGCAGCAGAACATATTAGGCCATAAACAATTTCTGTAGAGCTGAAGCAGCAAAGCTCGAGAAGTGAGCAGTTTATTCACCCTGGGGTGAAATCTAGCTGAACACAGAATCTAATCAGGATTGGTACTACTTTCAAAATGGATAATGGGCATGTTGCTTGTCTTCATCCTATTAAATTGAGAAATCAAAACAGAAACTGGGATCTACCACTTCAAAAATACACATCAAATGGTTTTAAAATGCACTGGAATCCCAAAAGGGAAAACACACCAACAGTTTTTGTAGTTCTCTTTCCTTCTGTCCTGTGACTGAGTATAGAACCAATTGCACAACCAAGTACATGACCCATTAATATATTTTTTTTGGAGCCTGTGACAACCAGCCAGAGTAATTATGCACACTATGCCAAAGACTGATAGAGTTCTGCCAAGATAACGCACTGGTCATAGCAAACACTCTCTTCCAACAACACAAGAGGAGACTTTACACATGGACATCACCAGATGGCCAACATAGAAACCAGATTGATTACATAATCTGCAGTCAAAGATGGAGAACCTCCATACAGTCAGCAAAAACAAGACCAGGAGCAGATTGTGGCTCAGATCACAACCTACTGATTGCAAAATTCAGGCTTAGACTAAAGAAAATAGGAAAAACAATTAGGCCAGACAGATATGACCTAGACAACATTCCTTGGGAATACACAGTGGAGGTGTGGAACAGATTTAATGGCTTGGACCAGATAGACAGAGAGCCAGAAGAATTATGGACAGAGATGCGGGACATCATGCAGGAGGCAGCAAGGAAAACCATACCAAAAGAAAAGAAGCGTAAGAAAGCTAAGTGGTTGTCCGATGAGGCTCTTAAAATAGCAGAGGACAGAAGGAATGCAAAATGCATTGGAGAAAGGAAAAAATACAGTCATTTGAATACAGATTTTCAAAGAAAAGCAAGGAGAGATAAGGAAACCTACCTGAATGAACAGTGCAAAGAAATAGAAGAAAACAATATCAGGGGTAGGACTAGAGATCTTTTCAAAAAAATTGGGGAACTCAAGGGAACATTTAAAGCAAAAATGACCATGATAAAGGATAAAGATGACAAGGAGTTAGCAGATGCAGAAGAAATTAAGAAAAGATGGAAAGAGTACACAGAGGAACTCTACAAAAAGGACCTCAACACCCCTGATAATCACAGTGATGAGAACATTGAACATGAGCCAGACATTCTAGAGAGTGAAGTCAGAAAGGCCCTAAAAAACACCGCAAACAACAAGGCCAGTGGAGTTGATGGGATCCAAGTTGAACTGTTCAAAGCCCTACAAGATGATGGAATCAAATTATTGCATTCTATATGCCAGCAGATTTGGAAAACACAACAATGGCCACAGGATTGGAAAAGATCTGTATACGTTCCACTTCCCAAAAAGGGTAATGCCAAAGAATGTTCAAATTATCGAACAATTGCGCTCATCCCTCACGCTAGCAAGGTGATGCTCAAGATAATACAGGATAGACTGCAACAGTATGTGGAGAGAGAATTACCAGAAGTGCAGGCGGGTTTCAGAAGAGGCAGGGGGACTAGAGACCACATCGCCAACATAAGATGGATCATGGAAAAAACAAAGGAATACCAGAAACAAGTCTACTTCTGTTTCATTGATTACACTAAGGCTTTTGACTGTGTCGACCACAACAAAATGTGGCAAGTAATTAAAGAGATGGGAATTCCGGAACACCTTATAGGCCTCATGAGAAATCTGTACATGAATCAACAGGCAACAGTTAGGACAGAAAATGGAATGACGGAGTGGTTTGGAATAGGAAAAGGAGTAAGACAAGGCTGCATTTTGTCACCCTGCTTGTTCAACTTATACACAGAACACATAATGCGCAATGCAGAAATGGAGGAATCACAATTTGGGATCAAAATTGCTGGGAGAAACATCAACAACTTGAGATATGCAGATGATACCACCCTAATGGCGGAAAGTGAGGAGGACCTAAAGAAGCTCCTGATTAGGTTAAAAGAAGAGAGTGAAAAAGCTGGCTTGAGACTAAATATCAAGAAAACCAAGATCATGGCAACAGGCCCTATCAGTCCCTGGAAAATAGATGGGGAAGTAGTAGAGGCAGTGACAGACTTTACTTTCCTAGGATCAAAGCTCACTGCAGATGGTGATTGCAGCCATGAAATAAAAAGGCGACTGATTCTCGGGAGGCAAGCGATGAGAAACCTGGGGAGCATAGTGAAAAGTAGAGACATTAAATTGCAAACAAAGATTCGCATAGTCAGGGCAATGGTATTCCCTGTGGCAATGTATGGTTGTGAGAGCTGGACCATTAGGAAAGCGGAGCGCAGAAAAATAGACGCCTTTGAGATGTGGTGTTGGAGGAGAGTTTTGAGAGTACCCTGGATAGCGAGGAGAACAAATAGGTCAATCTTAGAAGAAATCAAACCTGACTGCTCCTTAGAAGGTCAAATAGTAAAGATGAAGCTAAGGTACTTTGGACATCAAATGAGAAGAGAGGACTCACTTGAGAAAGCCTTGATGCTGGGAAGGGTGGAGGGCAAAAGAAGAAGGGGACGGCCCAAGATGAGATGGCTGGATGGTATTGTGGAGATAATGGGCACAGAGCTGAGCGAGTTGAGGGGGATGGTGGAGGACAGGAGTGCCTGGAGGACAGTGGTCCATGGGGTCGCAGAGGGTCGGAATCGACTGTGCGACTGAACAACAACAAAATGTACACAATTTTGGGTTTCTACAGTGCAAACCCAATAGGGTTCTATATATATGTTGTAAATATATATAAAGGCATGCCTTAGATCACCAACTAGTAACCTTTCTTTATTGTGGAGTAGTAGTAGGAGAAATATTTACTTATACAGTGGAACCTCGGTCAACAAGCAGCTCGGTTAACATAAAAATTGCAGAACAAAGGGAAATCCATAGAAGATAGTGGCTCAGTCCGGATTTCCCTCCGGACTGGATTAATTGGCTTTCAATGCATTCCTATAGGAAATTGCATTCAATGCATTCCTATGGGAAATTTAGTTAAAGTAATTTTCACTATAAGAAACATCCTGGAGAGTGCATTAATTATGTTAACCGAGGTTCCACTGCACTGATGACCAAAAGGAATTTGATTATGTTTCCTGCTCATGGCTTTTAGAGATTTTGACAATTTATAAATTGAATGCCACAGGGGACAATTGTTTTAAAAGTGTCAAAGATGTCTCTACTTAATGGTGACTTTCCCCAGCATGTAAAAAAAAAAAAAATTCAACTGCAGTTTATTCCTCAGTGAAGTCCAGGAAGCAGCATCTGAGACTTGCTTCTATGTTAGCTCAAGCCTCACTTCTCCCAATGCTATACAAGAGGCTCTACAACAGGGGTGTCCAAACTTTTCTGGCTGTGGGCCTGTCATGTGGTTCAGGGGGCTGGTCACTATTTTACATGAGCCGGATCCAGCCCCGACGCCAATTCATCCGGCCCACAAAACTCTTGTTGCTCCCAGAAGCAAAACGTGTCCGTACGTGTTTCACTTCTGCTTCCTGGAGCAATGAGAGCTTCACGGGTCAGATGAATTGGCATCAGGGGCTGGATCTGGCCCACGGCCCATGGTTTGGGCACCCCTGCTCTACAAGGTCCATTTTGTGCTGAATCCCTGCTCCTTTCTAGACTCCTAACTGAACTTCCTTTTGAGTTTCAGCCTATTGTACAAACTGCCTGGAGCAGGATATATTGAGAAACCTTTACTGGAGAGATGGAGTAAAGTGTTAATTAAATAATGCTGCAACAGTTTCATGAAACATGAGTACTGGTTTCCTTTCTCTCTCTCTCTCTTTTGAGAGAGCACAGGTTGTAATGCTCCAGCACTCACTTGCAATTCATGACCTAAGATCTTCATTCTCCTCCTTTGTCACCTTAAAGGATAGTGTCAAAGAACTTGTTGAAGGCCATCATTCTCACTTTCTTAGGATTAGTGATGGGTGGAATGAATAGGCTTCAAACTGAAGGGTCTGTAAACAGGCACTGTGATTCTTTTCACCTGGAAAGCAGCCAGTCACTTTCTCACTGGCACCCTGCTATCATCTCTCTTTTCCTGAAGGAGGGAAAAAAGCCCTGTCTTAAGAAAGGAGATAACTGAGGCACCAAAGTGTATCACCACTACTGACATCAGCATCCCAGGGTGAGATGCTGATATCTGCAGTGGTGATAAGCTGATGACTTTACTGTTAGGTGATACTGATTTGGGATGACATGTGCACCCAAAGAGATGGCTCAATGTAACTAAAACTGGGAAACGTAGAATGCAAGTGGTTGAGAGACAGGAAAAATGTGGTTCATTTATCCTGCTTTAAAAAATGTGAATATGAAAACTTGATTTTTTTTAAAAAAATGACGTTATCCATCTGTGATTCTTTTTAAAAAAACAGTAGTTAATTCTTTGTTTCATCTAGATAATACATTGCCTACTTAGACACAGAGGAACAGAAGAACCACTGCTAAAAAGTCTTCGGCATGATCCAAAAACAGCAGTGTGGTGAGCAGAAGGAAATTATTCATATTAAACATTTTTCCTCACATAGGAAAAAAAGCTGAAAATATATCTACTTTCCTTAGAGACATTGACAGAAGGATTAGACAATATATTAAAATGTTAGTGAAAGATGTTCTTTTAATTAAAGAAACAGTTTTCAGACTACGGGAATTATGGCTTTATCCTTCCTTCGGTTCTTCATAAGCATGAACTTTAAGAAAAGGGATACAGTCTGTTACTGCAAAAGGATATTTAAAAGTTAGTAGATTAGTAAAACACATCATGGCTTCCTCAAATTGCAACACAGAACGCAAGTAGAGTTTGATACATACAAGACTATCAACTAGTGAAAAATTCCTAAGAGTTAAAAAGAATTCTTGCACAAAGATAATTCCTAAATTATAATCAATTTCATTATTTTATGGATCTTTAGTGAAGTCATATTGCATTCAAGCTGTTCAGATATGTATAAAATTACATTAGACTCTGTGAGAAAAAAACATCCATTAATATAAAATTTTGCAGTAGTTACAATACAGTGGTACCTCGCTTAAAGAACATAATGAGTTCCACAGGATTGCTCTTTAAGCGAATTTGCTCTTTAAGCAAAACACCAATTTATTTGTTAAGCGAGTTTTTGGTTGGTTTTATTTGTTAAGCGAAGTGAAAAGTCAGAGAAAAATCTGCTCTTTAAGCGAGTTACTCTTTAAGCAAAACGCTCTTTATGCGAGGTTTGACTGTACTTTGAAATGAATACTAAAGTTTGAAGGAGTGACACAAACCTTCCAATAATACAAGCACAAAAAGGTAGCACTATGCCAATATATATTTTCTAGTGAAAATGATCAGACTGTGCTTTTACATAAAACCTGTTTTCCCCTTGAACTAGTTCTACTTAAACTAATTGAAAAGGTTAAAAATTTACATTGGTGAAAATTCTGTACCGTTTTTATAAAGATATTTTAAAATAGTTGCTTAAGTGCCCATACACCTTCTTTATCTGGGTATGCCACCCCAAAAGCCTCCACTAAGTTTGGGTTTGCTTTTGAAAATCTATGAAGGGACTCACCTTATCTTAAATTATCTCTACCATCAATCCAGGCAAAGAGCCAGTAGTCTGTTTTGCACTGTTGCTATAACTATGTCTCGTCTAAGGCTACCTTTACACTGCCCTGAGGTACATTTTTAAAAGTAAAAAATGTTTTTGGTTCAATACAATAAAATTTGGTTTACTTTGATGACACTTCATAAACTTTGGGTCACAGTACTGACCAGCAGTATTTATCTTGTGACTGCTATCTATAAAATAACACAAAGAAAGAAAAAGGTTCAGTGAACAGATTAAAATACTATGAACAATGTTTCAAGCCATCCATTTCTACAAGATAAACTAAATCATTATTTGGAACAATTTCTGTTACATACATAGACAGATAGATACTTGCTTGGACACAAGAACTAACAGAACCACACTGGAAAGAGCTAATGAGAGGAGTACTGTATATATTTGAGTAAAAGCCTAGTTTTTTCAGTCCTTAAAATGAGTTCAAAAAGTGGATTCAGCTTATATTCGGGTCACTGAGTGTGATGGAAAAAGGCAGAGGCAGCTAATAGCCTTTACCATCCTGTTGTCAGTGCATCTCAATCGTCATGGAGAAAACTCCTGCTGCATCTTATTTTCATGTACACTAGTACCCCGAATAACATTATGACTTGGTTCCTCAAGTCATGTCGTTATCCGGGTTTTAGCGTTGTCCGGGATATACACCGAACAACACTAAAAAACATCGGGCGTGCTGGCACGCGCATGTCAAACATGGTTTGGGGAGGATATGGAGATTTTTTCCGTATCCTCCCCAAGCTGCGTTTGACAGGCGTGCGCCTGCATGGTGTTTGGAAAGGGTATGGGGGCCCGTACCCTTTCCAAACATCAGGTGGGCAGACGCGTGCGTGTCAGAGGGGGTTTGGGGAGGGTACGGAGATTTTCTCCGTATCCTCGCCAAGCCGCGTTTGACAGGTGCGCGCCTGCACGGTATTTGGAAAGGGTATGGGGGCCCGTACCCTTTCCAAACATCGGGCGGGCGCACGTGTGTCAGAGGGGGTTTGGGGAGGGTACGGGGAAGCTCTCCATACCCTCCCCAAACCCAGTTTGACATGCGCATGCCTGCACACTGTTTGGAAAGGGTACGGGGACCCATACCCTTTCCAAACATCATGCAGGTGGGCCCGGGGGGGGGTTGGATTGGGTAGATGTTCTACCCAATCCAACCCTCCCCCCTCACACGATTGTATCGGAGAACGCTAAAAATCGCATTATCCAAGGTAAGATTTTTCCAAAAATCTTGCATCGTTATGCAGTTTTTGCGCTATCTGGTACAATCGTTATCCGGTGTATTACTGTACTGTATTTTGATTACACTATGCAACAAAATTTTGCTACTAGGTGAAAATAATGTGATTGTTATGTAATACGGTGTGCTGTTTCCGATTTTGTAATCAGAAATATTGTAGGACATCTGGATTTAAAGTTATAGCTGAAAGTCATATGATATTAAAAACCTGTACATGGGTTAATATGTAGCTCCATCAACGAGCCATGTTTGATGTACGTGTGTGTGTGTGTGTGTGTGTGTGTGTGTGTGTGTGTGTGTGTGTGTGTGTGTGTGTGTGTGTGTGTGTGTGTGTGTGTGTTCGTCCATCAGTCTGATTCAGAGGTGACTAGAGAATAGTTCGTGCTAGTGTGGTTCTGTGTTTTATTAATCAGCAGTCACAGTAACATGCATTTAAGTGATTTCGTATAAGACGATTTGGTAATTTGGTACATGGTGATTAAGTAAACGAAAGATGAATAGGTGCAGCTGTGTGAATTGTCCGGACTGCCTTTATTTATTTATTTATTTATTTAAATTTATTTATCGCCCTCCTCCCAAAAGGGACCCAGGGTGATTTACAACAATTATAAAACCATTTAAAATAATTAAAAAACTTTAAAAACTTTAAAAAACTTAGTACTAAAAGCTAGAAATTGTAACATAGGTATACTGGGGTCAAACCAACCAATTGGCTGGGGAAATTGAACCATCCACTCCCCAGACCAAACCTGCCAACCAGGTTTTCACTCCTTTTCTAAAGGGCAGCAACATTTGCTACATTTGTGGCAAGTATACGATGTCTGACCAATGCAAGAACATGTCCAGAAAGCTACGTATAGCTTACAAACATTACTTTGGATGTGAAATGGGAGATCAAACAAAATCCTGGGCTCCTCATATCTGTTGCACCGTCTGTTGCTCCGGCCTAACCCAGTGGTTAAACAGTAAGCAAAATCGAATGCCTTTTGTTGTTCCCATGATTTGGCAGGAGCAGAAAGATCACCATTCGGATTGCTATTTCTGCTTGACCATCATATGTGGGTACAGCAAGAAGAATAAGTCAAAAATCGTGTATCCAGATTGTCATTCTGCTCTAAAGCCTGTGGCACATGGTACAGATTCCCCAGTACCAATTCCTCCTTCATCCGATGCAATGGACAATGAAGGAAGTGATACTGAAGGTAATGACAGTGACGCTGGAGCTATGGAATACACGAATGATCCCAACAGTGACATTAAAAAGCCACATTTGATCAGCCAAGCCAAATTGGACAACTTGGTTCGAGATTTGTCCCTGTCAAAAGAAAAGTCTGAACTGTTGGGTTCCAGACTGAAGGAGTGGAGCATACTTGCGATGACAAGAATCACTACATAGTGAAAAATTGGCCACCCAGAAATTTACCTGTAGTTGGACAGCACAACTTTCAACATGTACCTCTTGTGGATCTGTCAGGAAACGACACAAATTTCTCATGTTTCCAAGGCTTGAGGCAGTAGATTATTCAGCTAGGCCTCATAAAAATCCTTCCCCATCTCTCTACCTCATAGACTCATGTCACAAGATTCCCTGTTTTCCAGTATTTCTTATCTTACTAGCTAGCTGAGATCCATGTTTTGTCTACATGCCAGAACACTGATTGCACATGTGTAAAAACAACTATTGTTTTGAGAATATTTGTCTCTGTTACCTGATTGGCTAAAGCTAAATCACCTGACCGCAAATTCCCCATTTTGCAGAGAAGTTAGTCAGTACGTCTCTGGATCTCAATGGTATAAGACCCTGGCTATGGAACTGTTTTCTCTCTCTCTCCTTTCATTATGATTACCTAAAGATACTGGACTATGTACTGGACTGATACCTGTTATGACCCTCTAATCTGTGTTTTTCTATGGACTTTGCTATTAATGAACCTGAAGAATAAAGCAGCTGTTTCTCTTTGAAGATTGTTGTTGTTTGATTAGCACACACACTGACGACACGCTACTACGAAACCTCCATTGAAACCTTTTCCTTAATGCCTGAGCATAGTAAGAGTTCCTTTTTAATCTCCTCAGTTCTCCCAGAAGTAGTGAGGCAAGGGTTAAGTTCCAGTAATGAGCATGAGGCTCAGGAACTGATAAGGAGGTGCCCTTGTGAATTGGGACGACCGATGCGTGATATGGATGGCTATGTGGTGGGATGCTTTCCCTCCGTTTGATGTTGTTTTGGCCTTTCTGGGACATGCTGTGTGGAGCATTTGTGCTTGTCGTGCACAACTTTCTTAGGAACCACAGAGCAGACAACTATGCAGATATTGTGGACAACTTGCTAACAGCCTTCCAGCACCTCGGTTGCTGAATGTCACTAAAGATGCATTTCTTGCATTCACATCTCACCTTCTTTCCATCAAATATGGGAGCCATGAGTGACGAGCATGGTGAAAGATTCCACCAGGGGTTGTCCACCATGGAAGCAAGATATCAAGGCTGCTTCAATCCGAACATGATGGGGGATTACTGTTGGTTTTTGCAGAGAGCAGCAGAAGATGTTCACAAGCAGAAAGCAAGAAGCTCTACACACTTTTATACCAAGCCATTGTCAATCTTAGTGTAACTAAGGGTCCCTGACTCATTTCAGAGGTAAATAAACATGTATAATTCACTTCTTAGGGACTGCAGTGGCTCAAGTCACTAAGACGCTGACTGGGAGGTGGAAGGTCAGCAGTTCGATTCCCGAGTACTGCAAGACGGAATGAGCTCCCGTCTCTGTCCCAGATCCTGCCAACCTAGCAGTTCGAAAGCAAGAAATTGCAAGTTGATAAATAGGGACCACTTTGGTGGGAAGCTAACAGCGTTCCATGCGCTCCGGTGTCTAGTCATGCCTGCCACATGACCATGGAAACGTCTGCAGAAGCAGACAGTGCTGGCTCTTCGGCTTAGAAACAGAGATGAGCACTGACCCCTAGAGTTGGATACGACTGGCTTTTGAGCAAGGGAAACCTTTACTTAATTCACGTCTTAATAATAATATTTAGTGTTTTCATCCCAAAGTACGCACATTAATTTCCCTAAAATTTCTCACAATCACTTTTCAACAGTTAATAGCATTTTCCTTGATAACCTTTACACGTACATAACTTTTTTTCCTGACATGCCAGAGCAAATCCAACTGCAGTTCTGTATTCAGCACATATGAATTACTATAAGAAACATATTTTCAACCCAGTAGCAGGGGAATTTTTTTGTTGTTGTTTCGTAGTGTTATTGAAACTCACTAGCAGCTGCTGCTTTTGCCACCCTCGGCTTACATTCAGGTCAATCTATTTTCCTGGTTTCTTAGGTCAAAATTAGGTATCTCAGCTTATCTTTGGATTGGCTTATACTCGAGCATATATGGTATTTATTTGGAAGGAGCCCCCATAGAGCCTAATAGCAGCAGTATTGTCCCTCCCATGACTCCCATGAAGCACTGTGCCTCCCGGAAACCACGGGGACAGTTCCCTTGTTGACATGAGCAAAATGGCAACCAGAGACACAGTATGTAATATGGATGGCTACTTTGGATGATGATGATGATGATGATGATGATGATGATGATGATGATGATGATGATGATGATGATCTGCTTCTCCAAGAACTTTGCATGGGAGAATTCCTGCTTAATTCTGGGAGGTGCAGTCCAAAAGAAACAAAAGTCCTTTGTCTAAATGTAAATGCAACTAATGGCATTTCAGGACTTAAATTAGAAGTCAAAGGGTCTGGTGGTCTCAAAACCATAGATAATGGACTAACTTTAAAATACTCAAATTTAGAAGCATTTCTCCTGTGGTACAATTGCTAATCCTTGTGAGTGCATGACTGGTACTATGGTTCATTGAACAAACTTTCTTGCTAATGATGTGAGTTGTATCAATCCTAGGTGTACAAAGGGAATCCTGAACATCTTCTCCAGTGCATATTGTAATCAATAGAAATATAGTAAGGTTGATCAAAGTGAATGAAAATATCTAGAATAATATGAATCCAGTAGATAGTCTAGTAAATAGGATTAAAAACAGACCCTCTGATTTCAGCCATGAGAATATTTTGATTCCTCTTATAAAGAGACACTGTAATGCTAGACCAATTGCCAACATTTCCACTTCAGAATAAGAAGCTCTTTGATGTGGGGAAGGCAAAATCTCCATACATGGAAAAGGATGGTACATGTAAATAGGGTCATTGAACAATTGAGTTCTGTTAGTGTGTTTAAATTGAGACTGATGCGTAATACCATGAAGATGACTCATCATGTACCACTATATTATAGTTAGGGGTAATATCTGGTTTCTTCTTCTTTTCTTTATTTCCTTCTTTTTGGATTCTGTTGATGCCAAAGGCTGTAATAATTTAGCCTGACATTATTTCCTGATTTGTATTTGGAAGATGGTTTGAATGATGGCTGGGCTTTTGCTGGTATCAAAAGATTTGAAAGAGTGTTTGAATCAGAGGGAAGGATGGAATCAAAATAACTGAAACCAGTAATGTTGATATATCTTTAGTATGAGAAGTTTTTTTTCAAAATTGATATAGTCTGTTTAGGACCACCTGCGGGTGGGGCGGGAAGCCGCCACAGCAACTGCACTGGGTCCACCTCTACCACCTGGCTCCCGGGACCCCGCCCCTGCCTGGGGCTTGAAAAGTCTGCCGTGATGGCAGGACTTTGCTGCTGCCACTGTCTGAGGACCATTGTGGCTGGGGTGGGAGGCCACCATGGCAACCGTGTCGCGTCCACCTCCACCACCTGGCCTCTAGGACCCTGCCCATGGCTGGGCGGTAGGATTTCACCAAAGCTGCATCTGAACATAATTGCAGTTGGGGTAGAGCAGTTGTTGATTAGCATTATAATGGTATCTTGCTTGTATTGTATTGTATATTGTAGAATTGATTACTGTATAATTTTTAATTGAGTATTGTGTATTGATTATCTTGTGACTATATTGTTTATTAGGTACAGGTATTCTGTATTGGGTATTGTATACTGTATATTGATTAAATTGTGATTAAATTGTGTTTATATACACTGTATGACTGTGTGCTGCCCTGAGTTGGGTTTCCCCTGATTGGGCAGCATATAAATGGAAAAATTAAAATGAAAATAAAATAGATTGGGAGCAGTGATTCTTTCTGAGATTACTGGATGAAAATGTCACCTTTGCCCTAAAGAAGCACTCATAAATGTAGCTTCTTTGTGCCCCCCCCCAAAAAAAAAAAAAATTGGGAAAAAAACATGCCGTGCAATGTCCACATATTTCAGTGTTATGTAGCTCCCTAAGGCACAGAAAGACGTTGGAATGAACATTAGGGAAAGGGATTTTGACTCTACAAGCCAATTAAAAGAAGCTGAGGTAAAAGAGAGAAATGGCTGAAGCATGTGCAGTTAATTCAGTTGTTGTTCAGTCGCATAGTCAAGTCCGACCCTTTGTGACCCAATGGACCATTGCAAGCCAGGCACCCCTATCCTCCACCATACTCCTCAACCCTCCCAGTTTTGTGCTCATTGTGTCAACAATACCATCTAGCCATCTCATTCTCTGCTGCCCCCTTCTTCTTTTGCCCTCCACCTTTCCCAGCATCAAGGCTTTCTCAAGTGAATCAGGGTTGATTTCTTTTAAGATTGACCTATTTGTTCTCCCTGCAGTCCAGGGTATTTGTTCTCCTTGCAGTCCACTACCGTCCAGTATCCAACCTGCCCCTGACCTTTTTGGGTAAGGTCTTGGAAAAGGCTGTGGTGCGGCAGCTACAGGATGTCCTGGATGAAGCGGATTATCTGGACCCTTTTCAGTCAGGATTCAGACCCGGATATGGTACGGAAACTGCACTAATCGCATTGGTGGATGATCTCTGGAGAGAGCCAGATGGAGGCCGTCTGTCCGTCCTAGCCCTTCTCGACCTCTCAGCGGCCTTCGATACCGTCGATCATGGTATCCTTCTGGGAAGGCTCCAAGGATTGGGGATCCGGGGCACTGTGCTGTCCTGGTTTTCCTCATTTCTGAGGGGCAGGACCCAGTCGGTGTGGCTGGAGAAGGAGAAGTCCAGCCCTAGGCCCCTTCAATATGGGGTGCCTCAGGGTTCGGTACTCTCTCCTCTCCTATTTAATATCTACATGAAGCCGCTGGGCGAGATCATCCGTTCCCACGGGGTGAGGTATCATCAATATGGAGATGATACCCAGCTGCACATCTCGGCCCGTGGGGACCCAAGCAGTGCAGTGGAAGTCCTCTCCAGGTGTCTGGAGGCTGTGAGGGTCTGGATGGGGGACAACGGGCTACAATTGAATCCCGGTAAGACTGAGTGGCTATGGGTGAGGGGTCCTGTGTTATCACAGGAGCTGCCAACTTTGGTTCTGGATGGGGCAGTCTTGCCCCAGAAGGACCCGGTGCGTAATCTGGGGGTCCTCCTGGACTCACGACTACTGTTCGAAGAACAGGTGGCAGTCGTGGCCAGGAGGGCTTTTGCACAACTTCGTGTAATTCCCCAGTTACGCCCCCTCCTAGACCGGGACGCCTTGCTCATGGTCACACATGCCTTGGTCACCTCCAGACTTGATTACTGTAATGCGCTCTACATGGGGCTGCCCTTGGTGACCATTCGGAGGCTGCAGCTGGTTCAGAATGCGACAGCTCGAGTAGTGATGGGGTGTGGGCATTATGCTCATGCCTCACCACTGCTCCGGGAGCTGCACTGGTTACCAGTATGCCTCGGGGTGCAATTCAAGGTGCTGGTCATTACCTTTAAAGCCCTATATGGTAGTGGGCCAGGATACCTAAGAGACCGCGTCACCCTAAGAATGTCTGCCCGTCCCACTAGGGCGGATCGGAGGGGCTCTCTTGTTACTCCATCGGCTAGGGAGGCTCGCCTTACGAGCAACAAGGAAGAGGGCCTTTTCCGTGTTCGCCCCGGCCCTTTGGAACCTCCTTCCGACAGAGCTGCGCCTGCAGACGGAGCTCCTCCCCTTTTGAAAGGGTTTAAAGACATGGCTGGCAGGCCAAGTGTGGGGACACAATAATGTAGGTTCCCAACCAGGATGGCTGATTTAAGGGCAGCCATCCCCCCCCCACCTGATATCTGTACCTTTTATTATTTGTTTTTATCTGTTTTACTGTTTTAATGTTTTAAATTTTTTTATGAATTTATGAACTTTTAAGGTTTTATATATTGTCGTTTATAGATTACCCATTATGGTAATTTATTCTGTAAGCCGCCCAGAGTCGGGTCTTCCTGAGTGGGGCGGGGTATTAAATGCAAACAATAATAATAATAATAATAATTCTCAAAATTCTCCTCCAACACCACATTCCAAAGGCGTCTATTCTTCTGCGCTCAGCTTTCCTAATGGTCCAGCTCTCACAACCATATATTACTACCGGGAATACTATTGCTTTGACTATGTAGACTTTTGTTTACAAGGTTATGCCTCTACTTTTAACTATGTTCCCTAAGTTTCTCACAGTTTGCCTCCCAAGAATCAGTCGCCTTTTTATTTCATGGCTGCAATCACCATCTCCAGTGATCTTGGATCCTAAGAATATAAAGTCTATCATTGCTTCTACTCCCCCCCCCAATCTATTTTAGTTAGTTCAATAGTCTCTGATAAAATTGCTAGAGCTCAATTGTGTCACAGAGCCCATGAAGAAGAGACTACATATTCAAATGGAAGATGTAAAAGTATGATGGCTGCCATTTTGTTTCATGGACTTTTAAGAATCATAAGCACTATTTTAACTTTGTCTTTTCAGCAATTATCCTGTCCTTTGTAATTGTGGGAGGAGTAAGTAGGTGTTTTCCTTTTAAAAGGAAAAGTATACTAATTTTACAGTCACCTTGCTTTGCTGTTGTAGTAGAGGAAAGGAATCTCGTAGAGTTTGAAAATTCTTCATCAAACTGTCTCATTCTATTTAAGATAATCTAAATCAGGGGTTCTCAACCTATGTCCTGGGGGCTGGATGGGCCCCGTGACACCATTTCATGTGCCTCCCCACTGCCTCCACCACACCCAGAAGTGCTATGTGTGGCAAGCAGGGCAAAATGGCCGTCTGAGGGCGCGTGATCAGGCGCTTAGCTTGAAAAGGTTGAGAACACCTGATCTAAATAATTAAAACTGAGGAATTTAACAACTGTTCTTCACATCCTAAATTCCAACACCTATTCTCACTGAGCACTATCAACAATGGTGTCAAAAATAATATATTATTTTGTAAAATTATTTTAAAATAATTTCTTGACTTCCAAGGGCACTTCAATATAAACTGATTTCAAAAATAATTAGGCCATAAAAACACCCTTTTAAAACACTTCATTACATCAGAAACAGAAACAATTAAATTTAATAAGAGTGATAGTATTATAGAAGACTAATTAAAACTAAAAAAGGACAGTATTAAACTCTTACCATAGTTTTCATTTAAACTACCACACCTAGCAGTTAAACTTTGTGAAGTTAAATCAGCATTCCTTCTTATTCTGCAAGAAAACAGGGCACAGCTGCAACCCTCTCTTTTTGGAATAAAATATATTAGGATATAACTGAATGAATTGCAAAAATAGTAAGATGAGAACTTCCAAAAATCATCCACAAAAATGAGCTGGAAATTTCTCCAGAGATTCAGCTGACACAAATGGAAATGAACACATGACAGAATTCCTGTGTATCTCCTTTTCTTAAACCTTTTTGTACACTAGCTTTCACAGTCCTGTCCCAAAATATTTTACTGCTTGAAACAGCCAAAATATTTCTCTACTATAGAGTTTGGATGGTACCAATTTGAACCAATAATTTTTAAAGGTTCACCATTCCATTTCCTGGTTTCATGCATCCCCTACTCCTATTCACAATTAACACGTTCTTGTTTATATCATGTTTCTGTAAGGATTCAGAAATGCTGAACATCATCATATTACCACACTAAAACCACACTGGCAGTACTAGAGTCTAGCCATCTTCTTCCAAATCTGAAAATTACAGATTTACTCTTTTACTACACATAGTCTAAAGTTAATTCTACAGCAATGAACAATGTGATGTGATAGATACAGAGATTTAGCTTGCTAATGTTAAACAATAACTTATTTTCTTTCATTTCAACAATATCAGTTGAATGCTTTGGAAGAAAACAAGAAAAGAGGCACACTGTCCATACATCTTATCTCTCCCTTGCACACACACAAAAGAATTTTATATGCTGCTCACTTCCAAGTAGCGGATTTAGTTTCCTTGTGGAAGAGAGATCACTTGACCCCTACTTTGTCATAATGTGCTCAGTTATAAGCCGCGTGCTTGGAGAGGGGTGACTAGCCCTCCTCCATTGTCACTTGCTTCAAATGGAGGAGGATGTATATGGAAAGGAAAAAATTCCACTCATGTATAGGAATTCTGTGAAACAAAATGAGCTTTGTTTTGTAAATTTAGGCAGGAAGAAAACATGCAGATTTATAGATCGGTGACACTTGGTTTGGCAGCAGCACATGTGAAAAGAATACATGAGTCTTTCTAAACCACAAGCTTAACATAAAATCAAATGCAATACACATTTGGTTACACCACCAGAAGTAGAGTGCCCAGAACAAGAGATGTAATAGTACCACTTTCTTCTGGACAGTTTAAGAAAGATATTGGCATGGTGGAATGTGTCCAAAGGTTGGAGACCAGGATGGTAACAGTGCTGGAAAGCCAAGCCCTAAAGGGAATGGCTGAGGGAGTTGGATTTGTTTAGCCTGAATGAGAGAAGCAAGAGGAAATATGATAGCTATGTCTTAATATGTGAAAGGCTGTGTCAAGTTGAAGATGCAGCAAGCTTGTTTTTTGTCATTCCAAAGGGGAGGGCCCAAAGTAATGGATTCAAATTACCACAAATTAAATTCTCCCTAAAGAGTAGGAAGAGTTTTTTGGACAGTAAGATCTGTTCCACAGTGGAATGGACCACATCAGAAGGTGGTAAACTCTTATTCACTGGAATTTTTTAAACAGAGATTAGACAGCCACCTGTCAGGAATGCTTTAGTTTGTGGCTGGTTTGATTATGTTTATGAGCTTTCTTTCCTAACAGACTGCTGCACAGTTCCTTGTGCCAAAAGAGCCAGATGGCAGAGACAAATATAACTGTAGATGATTTTCTACCAACATTTTAAGAGGTTCCCAGTAGAAGAATAGTATGTATATCTTTCCCCTGGTTTCACCACATCTCAATGGTGATTCTAACTTGAAGAAGGACGAGGAAACAGGGTATAAAAACAAAAAAGTAAGGATCATTGTATACAGCCATCAGAGCCAGAAAACATGCCAGATCTTGTGTGAAAAGAACTTTTTTTATTGCCGCTGGAAAATTAAACATTAACACCTATTTGTATCCATGGAGTACTTTAATTTCCCTAAACATATGGCTCTGAAGCATAAATTGTTATAGTACAACAATTTGTAAGAATGTTGGGGCATAGATTTCTTCCCTAATTTAAGTCAGGATAATATTAGGTTGTATTTGGTTCTGAGTGATTTCACAGAGACCACAATGAAGAAGTCTGTTGAATACCAAGGAAATGTACAATGAATGTTAAAGAATATGGAGTTTAAAAAGAAATCTGGAATTCAATCGTGCATGAAACATAAAGGCAAACAATGAGATATTTACACTTACAAAGAGATATAAAGACCAAGTAGCATAACTAAGAACAGAAAGAAAATCATATGGTATGGCTAAAAGGTTCAGAAATGTTTGCAAATAAGGAAGCAAAACAATTCTGTATAATAGCAAAAACAATAAAGAATAAATTGTGGAAAGACTGAAGGTCAAATATAGTCATTTTGAAGCCCTGTTGATTCATTATTTTACCCCTCCAAGTACTTATTTTACTTTCTTGATATCTGAATCTGAGTTTACACTAATTTGCTTTTAATAATGTCTTCAATTGTGCATAGAATATCTATCCTACATTTACAAAGCTAATGTTCTTTATATGCTAGTGTTTGCTCATCTCCGTGGGCCCACTTATAAAATTACTACCATAAAGAAGAGATGCAAACTTAGTTCAGTTATAAGGGGATCTGTAAGCATGACCTTGTGATGACTTCCTTTAAAAAATCTGCCTTCTGGGACTTGTTTCTAAATCAGGGGTTGGCAACCTATGGTCCATGGGCTGAATCTGGCCAATGGTGCCAAATCATCAGGCTTCTGCCCTCGTTCCAACCACTGCTGTCACTGCTGTCACTGGAAACAGCTGTGGATAGATTTAAGGCTGTCGTAAAAATGTTTGTGACAGCAATAAATGCATCTATGACAAGCCATGGATGCATTTACAGCTGTGTTTATGGTGGGGAGACCACCAGTCCAGCCCACTCAACTGTGTGAGGGAACGTGACCCAGCCCCCAACTTTAAAAGATTGGTGACCCCTTTCTAAATGGTATATCACAAATCTAAAAATCTGACTTTTTACCCTTTGAAATCAGCCCTAAGAATTCTTCTAGGAAATCTATATTCGATTGCCATGGTGTACTATCTGAAAATCTTTCCCAAATTGTTTGCTCAAAAGTTGAACTTACCCCACTTGAATGCTTTATAACAAAGTTCATAGAAATCCCTCGTCCTCTCCAGCCCATTCCATGAGCTATTATTATGTTTCAATGCATTCCACTGCACCAAGAATTTTATATTCTAGCTCTAGAATACTCTAGTCTCTGCATGCTAATCAATCCATATACTATAAAATACATGCAATATGACAGTAATGGTTAGGGAAATCCAATTTGTTCTTTGTAATTCTAAGCATGCCTATAAAAAATTAGCAAGAAAGGAGTTTTAAGAAAAATGGAAAATGATATTAAAATATAGAATCTTTCAGGGAAGCAGCCAGCAGCCAAGCGCTAAGCACTTATTTCCACAGCACCAAACCTGTTAATATCACATTATTTATTGTTTTTATTTTATCACATTTATATCCTGCCATCATTCAAAGACTCAGGGAGGCTTACAAAATCAAAAACAACATTAAAAACACATTGATTACATTTTTTTAAAAATTAAAAGTTAAAAGGGTTAAAAAGTTAAAAATATCAAGGAGGTGGGGATTATTCAAAACAGCCAGCCGTCCAAACTGATTGTCTGACCCACACCCCACACATGCCCCACCAGCCAGGTCTTTATCCCCTTTCTGAAGGGCAGTAGCTCTGTCTGGAAGCACAGCTCACTTGGCAGGAGGTTCCATAGGGCCAGGGCGGACACAAAAAAGGCTCTCCTCCTAGTGCTAGAGTGGTGAGCCTCTCTAACTGATGGCACGACCAGAGAGCCTCTCCAGTCCACTCTGGTGGGATGGACAGGTGTCTTTGGGGTGATGTGGTCTCTTAAATATCCTGGCCCACTACCATGTAGGGCTTTAAAGGTAATAACCAGCACCTTGAATTGCACTCGGAGGCATGTTGGAAGCCAGTGCAGCTCTCTAAGCAGTGGTGAGGCATGAGCATAACATCCGCACCCCATCACAACCCGAGCAGTCGTATTCTGGAAGAACTGTAGCCTCTGAATTGTCACCAAGGGCAGCCCCATGTAGAGCACATCCATTCTAATGTGGTCCATAATAATTAAGAGACAGTTTAGAGGAGAAAAAACTGAATAAATATTTAGGGAACATCCTTCAGCATCCTTGTCAACTATCCTGCTGCAGCTCCTTTAAATATCTAGGTCGCAAGACATTTATGGCTTTATATGTCATCATCAATTTCTTGAACTCAGGCCAGAAGCATACTGGCAGCCAATACAAATCCTTCAGAAGTGGTGTCATATAGGTTATGAATGATCCTGTTAGGAGTCTAAATGCTGCATATTGTACTTGTTGTAGCATCTGTGTTATCCTCAAGGATATTCCTACTTAGAGTAGAGTATGGACACTGGTAACTTCCTGGTTAGACTACTCTAAGTGGGGCTACTGTGGACAGCTTATCTCTATCCAGGAATGCTTGTAGCTGGTAGACCAGTCAAAAGCTGCCATGAGCTTCCAATGACAAAGATGAATCCAGGAGTACTCCCAAATTATGCACCTATTCTTTCAGGCAGAGTGCAACCTATTCCAGCATAGGTCTCTACCCAATTCTCAGATTTGGGAACCAATGAAACATAGAACCACTGTCTTGCTGGGCTTTAGCTTTGGTACTTTAACTCTCATCCAGCCCATTACAACTTCATGAGGTTGGTCCAGCATCTGCAGAACCTCAGCCAACTCGAATAATAAGGAATACAGCTGAGCATCATCAGCATATTGATGGCAGCCAACCCTAAAGCTTTCAATGACTTATTATCCCAGTGGTTTCCTATAGATATTAAATGACATGGGAGTTAGAAATTGACTTTGAGTTACTCCATATTTTAACACCTTGGGACTGAGAAGAAACCTCCCAATGCCTCTCTCTGAAACTGGTTTCAAAGATGGAAATGGAGCCATCCAAGTTCAGTGCCTCCCACTCCTATTCCATGAAGCCTGTCCAAGAGGAAACCAGGATTAATGGTATTAAAAGCTGCTACGAGATCTAGGAGAATTAACAAAGTTGCATTCCTCCTATCTTCAGGCCACTTTTGTACCAAATCCTGGCCTGAAACAGACTGAAATGGGTCAAGACAATCATTTCCTCACCAGAATGCCTGAAGCTGCCCAGCCACCATATGGTCAAACATTTTGGTCAAGAAAGGGATAATTGCAATGTGGTGGTAGTTGTCACATGCCTCTTAGTACAGAGGTTATTTCCAGGAGAGGAAAGAGTGCATCACTGCCCTTTTCAAGTACGATCGTCTGCTGCAATGAGGCATTTATCACTTTGTGGACCCACCAAGTCTCTGCTAGATCTTACCAAACATGACAGACAACGATTAAGTACAGTCAAACTTCGCATAAAGAGCGTTTCGCTTAAAGAGTAACTCGCTTAAAGAGCAGAATTTTCTCTGTTCACTTCACTTAACAAATAAAACCAATCAAAAACTCGCTTAACAAATAAATCGGGGTTCTCAAACCCCCCCCACACACACACACAATTGGTAACTTACAATGGTGTTTCGCTTAAAGATCAAACTCGCTTAAAGAGCAATACTGTGGAATGCATTATGTTCTTTAAGCAAGGTACAACTGTACATATGTGGTGGCATGAACTGAATCAAACATTTTGTCCACATCATCAGGCCACAACAACTGAAATTGATTTCCAAACACCTGACTAGGCAATGCACTGAGCACCACCTGCTGTAAAATGTGAGACATCATGCTCCAGTGAATATGGATGACTTTCTCCTCAACTTTGGTTTTGAGTATACATAACTAATGGCAGTACAGTACTAGATTTTAACAGATGCTTTCAACTCAGTGTGCTGCATTGGAGAGAGTGATGAACTAAGAATCTGGGTCTGAATCTCTACTCAGTGATAAAAATGCATTGCAGGAATAGAACTGATAAAACCAGTTCTTCAGTATTTCACTTATCCTGAAAGCCTTTTCAGGGTCACTATAAGTTGATTATCAGTTGATGGCACTAAATGGTGAGCACAAACAAATGGGTTGGATGTGCACCTGCACATAAGTCTCCTATAACGTAGGCTATGGGTCTTTTCAAAGATCTATATGACACCACAAGAAATAAATGTTGTACAACATGCTGTCACACTGAAAATAAAACAGCAGGACCAAGTTCAGCTGGAGAAAGAACCAGTCTCAAAATCTCAGAATTATTTTTAGGAACATGATCAAGCCCTCCTAGTTTCCTTTAGCACTACAGAATAAATTGAATGCCTCTGAAATTAATGGGACTTGTTTGCCAAACATAGCAAATTATTTTGATTATACATGTGATTAATCTTGCTTTATAAAATTCTCATTCTACAGTTGGAGTACCTGAAGAATGAAATTTTAGTCTTTCAGATAATAATAATCTATCAACTAATTTTAATATTTTTATTAGAGAGACTTATACCGTGTGCTGACCTATTCCAGTGGGCATGGTCATTGCACAATGGTGCTGCACAGAAAGTCTATTCAAGAAGAGTCCAAATAGTAAAGTCCAAAGAGCAAGCCAAGGTCTGGTTACCGGTAGTTCAAGCAGCATCTATTCCAAAGGATGTCCAGGGGCATTGTCAGGGTTGGCAGAGAGGTCAGGGTCACTGCAGGCAGGTCAGGGTCTAGATAGGCAATCTCAAGAGGTATCTGAAGTCAAGCAGGGCATTGGTCTTTGCACTGAAGAATTGTACCAATGCTGGAATGCTGCAACAAGCTTGCTTAAAAGCCTCCCAGCTTATCACTATCTGCTGGGAACCTTCTCTGGTAACTAGTTCTAGCTTGCTTGCATTGTGGTATAGCTCCTTTCTGAATCTTTCCCTGACTGAGGGCTGATCACTGTCAGAGTCAGACCTGATCTGACAGGTCATCCGCCTGGGGAAACAGCATTGCAGATTCCTGGTTCTGGACATTCTCAGGTTTGGGTGCAGACAGAATTGGGTTCAGTATAGAAGTGCCTCCTTTTCCAGGTCATCTTTGGAGTCTGATGAGGACTGGATCACAACAACTTTCTAGACAATTGTTGTTTTCAAAGTTCTACTCTGGTTTGTTTTATCAAATAATAATGATGCCCTTAAACTCTGATCTGATGAGAAAAGATATATTTTTCTTTCTTCCACAACAGTTGAAGGTAACTGAAGAAAATGAATTTGATACTTTCATTTCTGTAGAGAACTATATAGTGGATTACAAGCTTTAAAGTACTGTAAGATAATTACATTTTTGAAATCACAGTAGAAGCGGAAGAAAAGAACACATAAACAAATACACAGGACATAAGGATGAACTGGATGAAAGGAAAGATTTAACTCCCTTGTTGTGTCTTGAAGTGATCCCTTCTAGCCTGAATTAAGAAACACTAATTGGATATTTCTAAAGCTTGCCCTATACTATTTTTGTTTTTCAGCTACACTGAGGCTTCCATTATCCACCTCTCATCACATTGGCTCCTTTCATAAGAACTTCTTTTTCATTTTTTAAAAAATTAGGCACACTGACTTTCTACTGAGTTTTGATAATATACACATACAACTCACCTTTGCCTGTAGCTGGAAACAGTCGGACTTAGTAGTAGCTTTTAGGTTAGTAGACAGAGTTTTCTATAATGGTGTATTACCTCTCCCTAGTCACCTGTTCAAATAGCCCCTGGAGAAAATGACTTATTGGTTGAAAGGTTGTGTGATGTAAAATTATGCTTGCAGAAGTTTGCAGGAAGTTATACCTAGGCTGTCTTCATGTCTGGTTATACAATGAATCATACTACAAACCACACAAATAATGACAGAATCAACTATACAATTGGCCATGCAATAAACCTTTCAACTGACCATATAATTGAGCACACACTTTTCACCCAACTGGTTGCACAATTGTGCCACTGGAACTGCTTCCTGGATATAACTTCTGACTTGGTGAAAATTTGCAACAGCTTGCACATCTTTATGTTACACAGGCATAAGTGACTAATATATTACTTCACAATTTGCAACAATAATGCTTCAGGCAAAAATGGTAAAAAGTCCATGTTCACTCACCTTCAAAAAAAGGAACAAATAGCACTGTATTTGAAACATCAAAATAGTTTAAAAAGTACAGTATCTCCATTCTGGAATAGCTCACAAAGATTATTGTTAGAATTTTATTCATACACAGTATGAATTACACATACCGAAACTCTAAGTAAGTTTCAAAGAAATGACAACTAAAAAGAAAATGCTTTGAATGAAAGTGGGAAGCCTTATGTTTCTCTCAATTCCTTCAAGCATTTACAGCTCAATCTTTGATATGTTTACTCAAAAAGTAAATCATCACAGTGATCAATGGATTTTCTCACATGTCAGTGTGTGTATGACACTGCAGCCTCACCAGTCAATAGTTGTTTTATGACTTCTGCCATTCTTTCCTTTATTCCTGGGAAATATGTACTTCACAACTTACAGGCAGCATATTTAAACACAGAACGAAAGAGAATCCTGCAGACCAGCTGAAACTAGGGATATAGATGCTTGCCTTTTCATCCCTCTTTATGTGAGATCACAAATACTTCTTGCCAAACACTAAGATTTTTGTCAGTCATAACAAGAGCTTATGCTTTTTAAAAGATTTACATTGCACAAATTACAGAACTGAGCAAAACTAAGATAGCTACTGAAGATTTATTTAAAATCAGTATTCTGAGCTTGCTCTCTATGTGTGTAAGGTCACCTTAACTAAGGGAAAGGCATTAGTTAAAAAATCTATCTCATATTTTAGACCTTCTCCCAGTCTTCACATTCTTGCCTGCCATGGCAGTCTACTCTTGGATCTAGTAGTGCTGAATTTCAGGTTTGCTAATAACACAAGAAAGGCCATTCCAGATGTGATGTACATTACTGAGATCTACATGGATTTGTTCTGACCCAGTTTTCTACTAGTCCAGATTATATTAGAGAACTAGGGAGTTGGGTTGTATCATACAGAATGAGCCAATCTCCCCTACAAGAAGTTCCATCTGCCTAGGCACCAGTTTGCGGTGTGTATGTCTATACTTACTTTAGGGCTGAAGAGACAGAATAGTTATGTTATTGGTGTTCTGTCTCCCTCACCTGTCTTGCTTCCTGTCTCAATTGTCCAAGGTAATCTTTGAATCCCAGGACTGTAGCTCACACTTAGGACATCATGACATAGCCTGGGGTCTTTTGGTCATGATGCAAAAGCACGGTCATTACTAACAATGTATTAAGAGCCATACATTGGATTTGGTTTTGCTAGTGTGCATAGAGATGGTGACCTGAGGTGGTGAAAGCCTCCGTTTCCTGATAGTTATAAACTGATCTTGTCTTTGCAATGTTTCACTATGGAAACTGAAATATTGAATTTATTTTGACACACCACAAGTTAAAATAAGAACTTTCATGAGAACATCTTGGCTCAAGAGATAATGGATTGGCCTTTAATTCTTCAGTTTGCTGGTTTTTATTATGATTACTAATTTTCAAATTTTAAAAAATGCTTTATTTTAAACTATTTAAATTATATTAGATTATTTTGATTGCATTTTACTGATTTTACCATACTCTTACCTCCATTAATATATGGAAGGCTAGCTAATAAATAATAAATACAAATAAATAATAACAATTTGGCACTGACATTTTTTGCAAAATGTGAAAAACTCTACCAATAAAAAGTGCCTGAGGATTTCATGCTGTTTCTGCCATTTCTGACATTAATTCAGAGAATGTAAGGCCCAGGTGCTATGCAGACAGCCAGAAAGTATGTGCAGACTGTAGCAAGATTTTCATAAAACAGTAGCCCAGCAAACTTGTTTCCTTTCAGGGATATACCATTGAGGGAATAGCCCTTCAAATAAAGAAGGAAAGGAAAGAAGGGATTGAGTTCAGAATTGGAAAGAGGCTGAGAACCAGACGCAGCAACACTCCCCTACAATAACAATTTTGCGTCTAGAATATTTTGACCATTGGTTCCTTTATTCTAGGCCTTCCCTTAGAAAGCCAGCTGATTTTCTGCAACTAATGTGAGCAGCAAACACCACATAGTCCCCTGCTACCTGTGTTTAACACAAAATACTGTTATTTTGATGGTAATAACTGCTTCAGAGAAGAAATTTGGGATACATGTTTACAAGTCATCTTGGCTCTTGCCTATGCCCCTGGTGCGTCTTTCCAGCTACCGCAAAAATGAGGAAAAAAGCAATTACAGGAGTTAGAATGTCATTTTCATTATGGTCCAGTGTTGCAAAACAAGGTGGTGGGGCAAAGGCTAAATACACAGCAATCAGTTTCAAATCCAGCTAATCTAAAAAAAATTCAAGCTGGCAGACATTGTCATTTCAGGAGAAACACTTGTTTTGGCAGACCAATCAGCTACGGACAAAATAAAATATTTTCTGGTGTTTCATGGTCCCTTGTTTGTATAGTTTGTCAGACATAGCACACCTTTTTGGCATATAATGAGTATTCTACATGCCAGTTCAGTATAAATTAATTCAAATCAATGCAAAGTATTTTGGAGGTTTGCTGCCAAAAAAAGTGTCAGTTAAGTTATTCCAAATAAATATTAAAAATACAGTTGTCTTTGTTTTCTTGATCTAAGTATAGAGATCAGGTATAAAGAGACCTTGGTTGCTTAGTGGTTTGAATACTGAGCTTGACAACCAGAAGGTTGGCAGGTCAGCAATTCAAGACCTGAATAACAGAGTGAGCTCACATTTCTATGCCAGCTCCTGCCAACCTAGCACTTTGAAAGCAGGACATTGTAAGTATGTAATTAGGTACCTCTCCAGTGGGAAAGGTGGTAACATTCTATGTACTCTGACATCTATTCATGCCTTTCATATGACCATGGAAACATCTGCAGATGCAGTGTTGGCTCTTTGGCTGTAAACAGATATGAGCCTCATTCTCAAGAGTCTGATATGACTGGCTTCTCTGTTTAAAGCATGTTTCAAAATGGAGCCCTCAAACTCAGGTCACAATAGGCTTGAGACTTTATCTCTAATGGTGTGGATTGGACTGTTTCTCCCAATCTTGTTAGACAAAGGGCTTCCATTCAGTGATGGGATGTCCCCGGTTCCATACGGTTCCCTGGAACCTGAAGGACCAATCCTGGAGGGTTCTCCGGGAGGGTAGACAACCGGACGCCTCACCGAAATAATTAAAAAAAAAATTGGAGCAAAAATGGCTCCAATTGACTGCACATGCGCAGAAACTCAATCTGACGCATTGCACATGCATCAGATTGAGTTTCTGCGCATGCACAGTCAATTGGAGCCATTTTTGCTCTGATTTTAATTTTTTTTTATTTTGGAGATTTCAGGGCGGCGGCAGCGGCGGCGGCACCAGCCCTCAGAGGAGGGCACCTCCCCCAGGGCACGTTGAGGCCTGCCTGGGCCGTCCTCTGTCGACAAGCCCCCATGCTCTGGGGACGCCCGGCAGGGTGCACCGCTGCTGCCTGCAGCCGCCTCCTCTGCCGGGTGCCTGTGGCCTCCTCCTCCTCCTTGGGCCTGTGCCTTTTTGGCCTGGCTCCGGCTGCGGCGCCTGGCGGAGGAGGAGGCTGCAGGCGGCGGCCGTGCGCCCCGCTGGGCGTCCCCTGGGCATGGGGGCTTATCTGCAGTGGACGGCCCAGGGAGGCTCGGTGGCTGCAGCCGGAGCCACCGCCAGAGCCACTGCTGCCCGCTGCCCCTGGCCGTGGCCGCAGCCGGAGCCGGGCCAAAAAGGCACCGGCCCAAGGAGGAGGAGGAGGCCACAGAGCTGCAGGCAGCGGCAGCTCCGGCAGTGGCGGGCGGCGGCTGTGGATGGCGGCTGCAGGTGGTGGCTCCTGTGGCCGCGGCCTTCGGAGGAGGAGGAGGCCGCAGTCGGGGGTGGCACGCCTTGCCGGGTGGCCCCGGGCCATGGGGGTTCATCGTCCCAAGGAAGGTAAGCAAATGAGGGTTTTTTATTTGGGGTGGGTGGGTAATTTGTGTTTTGGGTGGGTGGTTGTATTTTTATTTAATTTTTATTTATTTATTTATTTATTTAAGTTATTTACGGGTTTGTGTTGTAGCTGTCCGGGTGGGTGGGTGGGCTGAGGTGTGTGTGTGTGTGTGTGTGTGTGTGTGTGTGTGTGGTTATTTTTATTTTATTTATTTATTTTTATTTTTTCCCCCACCCACAAGTCATGACGTCATGACGTCATGACATTGGCCACGCCCATGATGTCCGTGACGTCATGGCGTGGTAGTAGAATTTTTGTCGTCCCATCACTGCTTCCATTCATTGACAATCTCACCTCCCACCCCCCTATACAGAAATACATACTTTTTATTTGGCTGTGAACAGAGAAACACAAATGTGGCAACCTCATGTCTGCCATTCCAATTTTTATATCTTCTTTAATCAGGGAACCCTAATCCACACATCTGGTCATGACTTTTGGAACTGTTGTATTTCATCAGTACCATATCCAATTCTATGTTGCCCAGTTTGATGAAAACCCATGTGGGGTTGAAAGCCAGTTTATGACTATGACATCTTAGTAGTGAAATAAAGTGTGACCCGCCACTGCCTTTTGACTGCATACAAGAGCACATGACTTTTTTATTCATACTTTCTTTTCTCTTTTTGTATCATTTTCATTGCTGCTGATTTTCAATATTTCGTGTTAAAAATGGGATTGATTTTATTGTCTTTTTAAACTTGTGTCCTTTTCTCATCTATCTCAGAATCTGATCTACAGACATTCTGATACCATTACCTCCTTAGCAACTGTAATGTCTGTGATAATTCCATTATATCGTACCAGCTCAGCCTCTGAAAATGTGCAACACAATATAGATTTGTATTCATGAATGGCCTCTGTCTGAAAAAGTAATAATTGCAAAAGCTATTGCACAGCTCTTTCTGGCAACTTTTCTTGGACAAATAAAAGCCAGCCTGTCAGGATATGCCAAGAATTAGAATAGGAATCATTTGAGCCAGCTTTATTACTCCACTTGCTCCTAGTTTTCCTCCAATCTGATTTCACATCACAGAATGGCAGTATATAGAATTTAATAATTGAATTCTTTCTCTTCCTAAATTTCCAAGAACAAATCTGAGAATAAAATATATCTTCTTTCATCCTCTGTTTTCCAATCCCTGTTAATGATGTGGAGTAAATATATTGCTAAAAATTCCCTTTGGTGCGACAAACAATGTTAATTCTTCTACTAATAGGTCAACCATTACTCTTAACCATTCCAGATTTTTTTTAAAAAATCAGTTTTTAATTATATACTGAATGTACTGAGATACAATAGCTGATGAGTTACACAATTCACAGAAGCCTTGATACATCCAGTGAATCCAAAATCCACCACCACTATTATGGCACACATGCCAGATGAGCTATGTTGAATTAATGTGGGGTTCCAAGTGGAACAAAACTATGGGGGAAAGTGCATACATATACATTTCCCAAAATACCAATTATAAGCTGTGTCAGCAAGATAACTTTAGTGCAGTGGCGAAACCGGTACAGAAATTTTTCTTCCTTTATCTTTCAACTGTTCCACTACATCACCTTATTCAAAAAATGGGATAAGGCTATCAGTGGAGAAAGGTGTCAATCAGGGTGATACAATCTCACCAAAGTTTTTCAACACATGCCTAGAAAAAGTTGTTGTTGTTGTTGTTATTATTATTATTATTATTATTATTATTATTATTATTATTATTATTATTATTATTATTATTATTATTATTATTATTATTATTATTATTATTATTATTAGTTCAAATTTATATTGCCACCCACTCGCCGTGGCGACTCAGGGCGGCTTACAGACAATACATTAGATTACATTACATTACAATATGTTGGGGTGGGCACAGGGGGAGGGGCGGCAGTTATGCGAAGATTAAATTGGGATGGTGGTATCAAACTGAATGGAGAGAAGATAAACCATCTTAGGTATGCAGGTGATGTAGTACTGATTGCCAGAAATGCTCAAAGACTTCAAAAAATGCTGTGTGAGCTCAACGCAGAAAGTGGGAAGGTCAGCCTAAAAATGAATGACATGAGGATACAATATACACTATCAAGCAACCAGCAGAACTTCCAAATAAGAACCCAGAATGGAACGATCGAGCAGGTTGACCACTACGTCTATCTCGGGGAAGGGAAGAAGCTTGTGCAAGTCTGTTACCATGAAAAGTGAAGGGGGACACGAAATAATACATGCTGTTTATTATAGCGCAAACCAGTTTCATTTTCCTCATCAGTTCTTGTGATATTTACAGAAGACAGATAGAAAACCAGGTAGGAAAAAAATATGCTACTTTATCTAACAGGTTCTTCTGAGAATGCTATGCCCCATTCCTTAGTGGCTGCTAGTGTTTTCAATGTATACATAGTCAGTGCAGTTAGCTAATTACTAGAGGGCAAGACAGGCAACATAATAATTATAAAGGGACTTTGAGACTATAGGACCACAGAAACTATTGTTACTGAAAAGATTTACAGATCTTGGAACATATCTGAGCATGCTAATTAAGACTCTGGCTTTTGGAGAGCAGAGAACAACTGGCCTTAAAGGACAGGAAACACAATGTAAGGCTGATTTGTGCTTGTTTATGTACATAAATACCATACTGCTATGTCACAGTCAGAAAACAACAAGAAATAAGGAAGCTGAAGGGTACCATTTAATTCTCCAAACTTTCTAAGAAGAGAAAGCTTTATAAGTGGAAGAATCTCTCAGTTAGGACCAACTGGAGCAGAAAATAAAGTCCAGAACAGAGATACAAATAAGATTCCCTATTTAAAACAAGGACAGAAGAAGTCAAAGACCCATCACTTATTTTAAAAGAATCAGGTATGCACTCTTGTTTGTGACAATTTTATTTCACTGCATAATATGCAAAGTTTGTAAGGAATTCTGCAGTTTTAGACGTATAGCCAGTGGTGGGCTCCATAATTTTTTACTACCACACTGTGGATGTGGTATGGTGGCCGTGGCCGGGAGAAAGCCCTGCATTGCACTCAAATTACCGGTAGGACTACTTTATTTCAAAACTTGGATGGGTGGGGCCAGTCAGAGATTCTGCTACTGGTTCTCATGAACTGGTGCAAACCTGCTGATGCCCACCACTCTGTATAGCCAAGAACAATGATTTAAATAATTTCCCCCATACCAGGAAGTTTTCTCATTATATTTTACAATGTTGGTTCTTCTGACCTTATTCATAAACCACAGTTAAGAACAATTTAGAACCATATTCATTTTTTGATTTGATTATATGCTATGAAACATTATCCTAGATAAAAACCAAATTAGTGAACCCAACTTAATTTTTAAGCACCTCATCAAATGTACGATATGAAACAATGAATCTGAATTTTATTACCTTAATAAAAACTACTTTTATTCTATGAATTTTTGTACAGACTTTATAATGAGTGATTCATTCTTTAAAAGGAGTCTCTATTATAGCTTATTATAGCTTTCTTGGTTTCATTTTGTTGTCTCTCTCTATTCAATTTAAGTTCTAGTTTAATTCTAAAGAATTAAAGAGTATTTTAGAGAATCAAATTTTAGAGCCTGGTGTTTTTCCCATTTGTTGTAAGACATTCTTGGGTTTTGTGTCGCTGTTTTATACTGTTTGGAATTACCCTATTTGCTGAAGTATAAGACCCACCCACCCCTTAAAATACAGTGGAAAAATGAAGTGTGTCTTATACTGTATATAGTGGCCTATAGTGGGCTATTTTGGTAGCAGTGGGGTGCATCTTAAGCTCTTATGCATCTTATACAGTGGTGGGATGTCAAAATTTTTATTACCCCACCATGATGTCATCACAGTGTGGGCAGAGCTAACATCATGACATAGTGGGTGGGGCCAAATAAAATAAAATAAAATAAAATAAAAATAAGCACACACAAACACACACACCTCAACCTACCCACCCACAACACAAATCCGTAAATAAATTAAAAAATAAAATAAATAAAAATTAGATTAAAATACACACACCCAAACCAGCCGTCAATATAGGTAAAGGTATTAAATACACATTAAAATACACACAGACACACCACATCCAAAGGTGAGTCACTTACCCTGGGGAGCAGGCTATAGGGAGCTTCAGGCTAGCAGCTTCTCTTCCTCCTGCCCGCTTGGGAGGACAGCAAGTAGGCCATGCATATGCGCCAAGCACTGTAGGCGTGCATGCACACCAAGTGCTTGGCACACATGCGCAGTGGGGGAACCAGTGAAAAGGTAAGCCCCAAAGGTGCTTCACCCCAAAAGCTGCTACCGGTTCTCCGGGACACTGGGAAAAGTTACTACCGGTTCTGGCGAACTGGTGAGAACCTGTTACATCCATCACTGGTGAGAACCTGTTACATCCCATATGCCAGCAAATATAGTAATTATCACAATATTTGTCCTCAGACAGGTTAGAAAGCTGGGCATTCTTGAATGTACCAATATATCCTTCCCACATACATCTGAATTTTAATTTCTTCCTGCCCCCCCCTTTGTGCCCATGTTTCCCACCCTAACTCTGCCCAATTTACTCTTGTCCCTCATTTCACCCAGCCATCAACCTATTTCACTGCATTGTAATATTTCCATTTTTATTTGCATTTTAGTTTGCATTTTAATTTTTCTGCTTTTGCACACAGTTTCTTTAGTGTCGTTGCCACCTGCATTTGTTAAATAATAGTTTGATGTTATATCTGTAGCGGGTGGTGTTCTTAGTGTCCTGCTAAGAACATTGGCAAATGAACTGTCTTTGATTCCCACTTTTTCAAAAACCAAGGGATGCATTGTCCAAAATAAATAAATAAATAAATAAATAAATAAATAAATAAATAAATACTTTTTACTGGATTGGTTTTTTGAAAGGGTACTAGCACTATTTTTGATAATTACTGACTTATCCTTTGACAGCAAGAGCTCAGTACTATCTATAGATTTTTGGAAAGTCAAAAGTTCTTGACACATGCCCTTTGAAAAACATGGGGAGCTACCTGGTTAAAAAAAGAGGGAGAAAATTTTACTTTTCTGAGCCAGCCCTGCTTGGAACTTGTAATTTCCCAAGAAACTGTAACATATCTAACTAGTTGGACATCTAAACAATGGGTAATGTGTAATCACAGTGCATTTATTGACTTCCAAAAAGGAAAAATTAAAATGTGACATTGTGATGTTCTGAAAGATCAGCCCTTCTCCCCTTATGAGGTGTCTATGTGCCTCAGCCAAAACTAAATGTATTCCTTCTCATAAAAAAAGGCCAAAGACAACAACAGCTGATATTCTGCTGCTATTACAAGAAAATATTTGAACTGGTCATATTTCTGACTTATTCCAACTACTATGGGGGCTTAAAAGAGGAAAATGGGGAAATAGTTGTCGTATAGAAGGAACGCGCGTCGGAGGCGAATGCCTCTGGCGCACGCTTTGCAGGACACGGCCCGGACACACAGCAATGACGTCCGGGGACGGGGACAACCCTATAAAAGGGCTGGCCCAGGCGCCGGATGCATAGAAATGAAACTGAAGGAAGTAACACCAAGTCACAGAGAGGGGAGGAGGGCTACTAGTAAAAGCACATCCAACAAGGAAACTGTGTTGACTGAACAACAAAAACATAGAAAACCACAGATCACCAGAGTACTGAATGCTGATATACAGAACTCCAGAAAATAAAGCTTTTTGCCCCACAAGTCTCAGTCCTGCATCATGTGAACACTAGAAAACACTAGGAAAAGTACCTGTGCAAAAAAAGTTTAAGACTGCTCAGTGCGATGAGACCTAGGCATGAGTGCTTACATATTCTTATTTTGGGAACTTGCCATAGTTGTGAGCTTTATCAAATATAAATGAGGCAATACTATCATTTTAATGATTTATTTCTATGACTAGCAATAATAGAACAAGGTTCTTATGCATTGTATAGATCATACACAAACAACTGGTTTTTATTAAGTAACATGTTGGCAATAAACAATATACAGTTGTACCTTGCTTAAAGAGCATAATGCGTTCCACAGGATTGTTCTTTAAGTGAGTTTGCTCTTTAAGAGAAACACCATTGTAAGTGACCAGTTGTGTGTGTGTGTGTGGGGGGGGGATTGCGAAACCTGATTTATTTGTTAAGTGAGTTTTTGATTGGTTTTATTTGTTAAGCGAAGTGACCTTTCAGATAAAATTCTGCTCTTTAAGCGAGTTACTCTTTAAGCGAAACACACTTTATGCGAGATTTGACTGTACTAGTTTTGGTTATTTATCAATTACATTTTTGGGACATCTTTTTGTACAAAAAAAGATACAACACAACCAAAATACACAAATGTTAATTCAATGAATAGTGGGTAATATAGAAAAACACTTACTCTCTCAAATTCTAAGGATAATAGAGTCAAAGGATAATTTAAATAATAATATGATTTTGCAAAACCCCATCCAACCAAATGACTGGTAGTAGGAGAAGATCTTAATCTGATACAGTACCTTCATTTCTAGAAGGGCATCACAAAGGAGAACATTTCATAGATAGGGGGCCATAATTAAAAAATTCCCTTCCCCAAATCTAGTGGTAGATATGACAAAGCAAAATACAAAGTTCCGGAGCAGAAACTTTTGAAACACTCAAAGAAAATAAAATTAATCGTTAACACAGATAATGGATAAGACCACAATGAAAACAGAAATGTTTTCTTGCTCTGTCACATTACTAGAAATGTTTTGGTTGCTACCAAATGTACCGCTCTGATAGAGCAAATGGCATTGTACTGACAGACTCCTAGTCCTGCAGGGTGGCCCGTAAGTCCCTCCCATCCTCTCTGTGGGCACGTGCACCATTTCACCAGGATTCACTTCACCCTTCTGCCCAGCAGTCCAATGGGAGTACTTCCTCCCTCCTTCCAGCACAGAGTTCACCCCGCCCCTCTGCCAGGCAGCCCAATGGGAGCACTTCCTCCCTCTCCCAGCATAGCTCTACTCTCTTTGTCCCGTACAGGGACTTATGGGCCACCCAGTGGATTATACAGAAGGAAGGAAACCAACGGCATTTCTGTTTGCACATTGGCAAGCCAGCTGCAATCTCAGCATCCAAAGACATGCATCATTTGGAAAACAACAAAACCCCACTAACATACTAGTTTTCTCCATTAAGCTTACATTTCCTACTTCCTGTTGTTGGTAATTAAACTTATATGACATCCTTATACCCAAAAGGCCATTCAGGACAGTGAACACACATGATAAAGTAGATACAACAGGTACCTATTCCATTATGAATGCTCTTTTATATCTTTTATATCTCTTTTTATTATCAAATATTTTTAAATGATCACAAGAAAAGCAGTCCTATTATTTGATTACATTTTACTAGAGTGATGATATGGATATTGTATCTTACCTTTTATTAATCGTAGCCCAAGCATCATTAATGTTGTTGGTCAGCATTTCTACTTTTCTGGTGTCATCAGCTGAATAATCTCGAAGAAGTTTAAGTGCCAAATCATTTGCCACATCCATATTTATATGCCACTGTCGTAATTCTTTGGCAAATTGCTATAAAAACATCAGCAAAGGAAAGGATTTTTTTTAATGAATGTGTTATCAAGCTGTACAACTGCAAAGTCTAAACCAGTGTTGGTGAATCTTTTAGAGACTGAGTGCCCAAACTTAACAGGCTGCCAGCTGTGCCATAGAGAAGCAGGGTGAACTCTGTGTTGGGGGGGGAATGGAGGAAGTGCTCCCATTGGGCTGCTGGGCAGAGGGGCTGGGCAAACTCTGTGCTGGGGGGAGGGAGGAAGCATGCCTAGTGGGCTGCTGGGCAGAGGGACGGGGTGAACTCTGTGCTTGTGGAGGGAGGAAGTGCTCCTATTGGGCTGCTGGGCAGAGGGGTGGGATGAATTCTGTGCTGGGGTGATGACCCAGAGGGCTCTGAGTGCCCCCTCTGGCATACATAGGTTCACCACCACTGGCCTAAACATAACATTTTCAATATTCCTAAAGAAACTATACAATATTCAGTTTCAGATAACATTTAAAGAATTGTTCCATGTTAAAGCCTATTCGTTATATTACATATATCATTTTACTTACTCATTTCAATGAAAACTGAACTTTATATATGTATCCCTCTGGCCATGCCATGCTGTTTTTCTCTAGAATTAATGGGGAGGCCTTAACATTAAGAGAAATATATTAATGTGATGAGAATACCGAACAATCTAGGATTAGTTCCTTGGGGAATACAAATACACAGGAATAATACCAAGTCTAAATGAGCCTACTGAAGAAAGTGTAAGATATGGCACATTATATTTGTAAGCCAATGGCCAAATTCTTAATGCAATTTATTTTTAAATGAGCTTTTTTTCTGTCAAAGAAAATAACTCGCAAGAATTTGGAATGGGCAACCTGTCTGTAAACTTAGAGAAAGAACAACTGTAATATTTTCCCTGCCATTTGCATATCCATACACATTTCTGACTAACCAAACTATTTTCTCACTTAGCCTGGCATTATGTCTACGCTGTAGAGAGGTACACTTTACATTTTGCCCCTTGTAAAAATAAATGGGTGATTTAAATAGTGAACATTACTGAGGTTTTATATTTCTGATAGTTATCTTCCACTTTAGCATATAAACAAACAAAACCATATGCTCTGTACAAATTAAGCATTTTCCTTTATTGTTTATTCATTTGATTATGTAATGAGTGCCACCTACTGGAGTAGTACTAAATATTCATGCACAAAGTTGTAATTTTCAAATAATTAGTATAATATTAATCTCTTCTTCCTAGAATATATGGAACTTTTAAGAAGGAAGTTCAAAATTTTGGTTCTGTAGTTGAATGTTTTGAATCATTTATCACATAGTCATCCAAATCACTGCATCGGGACATTTCACATTATGTGGAAATCAAATTGTGAATGCAAATTCATTAAAACATTTCTGTATCATCTGTAGCAACCTAAAGGTCAAAATCATATTGGAGAAATCTGCAACCACCATGGAAAGCAATTTCCCCGTCTTATTTTCTGTACATCCATGATTAGATCCCCCCTCAACTGGATAGATGTAGGAGGGTGTCACAGATAGCTACACAGTTTGAATCACTTTCACAATTGCCCGTATAAAATTGTTCATGGAAACCTGCTTCTGTCTGAATTAAATAGCATTGTTTAAATCATCAATTAATAGTGTGCGCTTGTGTTTATGAACAAAAACTGCTACTAACAGTGACAGTTCGCAGAGGAACATTAGAAAGCCAGAATTATTGAGCAATATAATAATATTGCCCTATCAAAGTATTTTCCATAATATACAATGTCCCATCATGAATATGAGTTTTCTTTATTCTCAGCTATCTTTGTGATAAAATTGGGTTTTTTACTTCATTAATAGCATTTAATTAATCACAGCAAAGTACTTCTGGCTATATTTACCTATGACATGGAGCAGAGTATAACTACATAAACAGACTTAATATACTGTATTTGCCGATGTTTAAGATGCATCGGAGCATAAGACACACCCCATTATTACCACAATAGTCCACTTTATACACTACAAGATGCACTCCATTTTTCCAGTGTATTTTAAAGTTGAAAAAAATCGGTCTTATATGCCAGCAAATATGCTAATTACAATCTGTTTTGGATAAAGATTCAAACACATATGAATAATGATTAGATCAGCATAGGTCCATAATTTGTTCCATTTTTGGTAGGTTCACACATTGGATCGATGGGTGGCCATGCCTCTTGTGAGATTTCCATCCACTGACAAGGATCAGTTCTTGATGCCTCAATAACGTTTGTGTACAGTTCTGTGACTTAGTGGATAAGATGCTGATCTTGACAACTGGAAGGTCGGCAGGTCAGCAGTTCAAGATCCAAGTACTGCATGATAGAGTGATCTCCTGTCTCTGTCCTAGCTCCTGCCAACCTAGCAGTTTGAAAGCAAGAATTTGCAAGTAGATAAATGGGTACCACTTCGATGGGAAGGTAAAGTGTTCCATGTACTCCAATGTCGAGGCATGCCTGCCACGTGACCATGGAAATGTCTGCAAACACATACAGTATTGATTATTTGGCTATAAAAAGAGATGAGCACTGAACCATAGAGTCAGATATGACTGGCTTTTGAGCAAGGGTGGCCTATACCTTTACCTTACATTTCTGTGTGAACTGTGGCATAACCACTATTGTGTGCATATTATTGCCATGATATTTTTTCTTTCTTTCGACGTAGCAGGATCAACAAATGTTTTACTGGGCTATAAACTTTTACCTAAGGAATGTATACTTTTTCAGTGCTGTGTAAATTTAAATGACCTTGTAATCCCATCAGAGGAACACTATTTAATAGACTTACTGACAAACCCATTATTGGGCTATTAAAAAGTTGTGCCTCTCACCATTAACTTTAGTACTTATATCTATTAAATTCCAGGCATTACTAAACAACAAGATCAGATGGAACATTAAAAGGGGGAATAGGAGTCTCTTTCTTATACACTTAGAAACAATTAATATCTTTGAAGAGCTCCCGGCTTCAGTGATAACTTCTATTCATTTTCAGGGAGATGGAGACCAAAGAGATACAGTGAGGTTTTTTATCAGCCCACCCTATTACAGTCCCATTAATTTCTGTCTTACATGGCTTCATGTAATGAATTTTTATAATTAAAATAATGACATACTGTTTCTCTCCCCCCCTTCTCTTTTCACTTTTAGGTGCCATTTATCTCTTAAATAATTACAGAGTTTTCTCTCTCATTCTTTTTCTTTTAAAAAGTAT
The DNA here is from genome assembly GCA_030440675.1 of Furcifer pardalis. Lineage (NCBI taxonomy): Eukaryota > Metazoa > Chordata > Lepidosauria > Squamata > Chamaeleonidae > Furcifer > Furcifer pardalis. The sequence continues at coordinate 48,124,396 of CP126895.1, forward strand.
ATAATTCCCTGAATTTCATAAATACCATATTTGCCAGTGTGTAAAACACATTGGAGTACACTAGTACCTCAGATAACGATGAGACTTGGTTCCACGAATCTCATCGTTATCCGGTTTTTAACGTTGTGTGATGCATTGATCGAACAATGTTTTTAAAAAAGCCCTGTTTCCCTGGAGGCTGCAGCAAGCCAGAACGTCGGGATTTGAATTCTGATGTTTTGGCTTGCTGCAGCCTCCAGGGAGATGGGGGAACTTTGGAAACAGTTTGGATCGGGTCCCCTGACCTCCCTGGAGCTGGCAAGGGGTCAGAGAGCCCAAACTGGCCATCGCCTTTACCAGACTTTCGTCCAACGTCTCCCGGATAGTTATGTTGTGTATTGATAGTCATGAGGCACTTTTAGTCATTGTGTATTGATTTATTGTGTATGAACTTGTAATTTTACATGTGTTGTGAACTGCCCCAAGTCGGTCCTACTGAGTAGGGAGGTACGAAATCGAAATATAATAATAATTGATCAACTATTGAACATTTTTGTGTTAGTCTTTAGCAAGCATATCAGATAGTAAATAAAATAAAACAAACAAGACTAAAAAAAATTGTGATGCCTTAACTGATGCCATGAAGTCTCACTCTTATATCTGATGAAGTGGACTTGATCCACGAAAGCTAGCATTAAAATATAATAGATAGTCTTTATGGCTCCCACAATGTGGGGGTTATTTTGTCTTTTTCATTTTGTTTTATCTACTATCTGAACTGCTGAATGGTAAATGAATGTGTAATCTCCAACAGCTGTAGTTTAGTTGGGGCTATCAGTTATTAGAATCTTCAAATTAGGAGGAAACAAGTCAACAAAGATAAGGATATATAAACACCCTTTGGCTATAGAAAGGCTGGTGTAAAGTAAGCAAGATGCCGGGAAGCAAGAAGTCAGTAAAGCCAGCTAAGCCATAACAGAGCCAAGCCAAGTCAAACTGAGAAGCCAGGGTTAGGAAAAAGATAATGCAACTACACAGAGGCAACACACAGAAATCATGGATTTTCCTCAATAGATTTTAAGTGGCACGGGGCTCGGTGATCTCTTTGGGAATCTATTGTTTCATCTGTGAGTGTTCAAATATACTAGCAGGATAATAAATGTATTTCTACTCTTATTGCTTTTTTACTTATCACAGATCTTTATGCTTATGGAACATAGAAATAATGTAGTTTTAAAGCTTGTAGAATTAAACAAACTAGGGTTGCCTGAACTAATTTTTCTCTGTTCATTTCTCTGAGTACAAACAGTGGCTAATTCTCATCATCTGAAGAAAGATAGATCAGCATTAGAAGCTATAATTCTGATGAACTGGAAAAGAACAAGTAAAAGACTTATACTTTTCATATCCAGATAAATTTTTTATATGACTGTCAGTGTGAACCAGATAATAATGACAGTCACATCAAAATTCATGCTATCTAAGAGAAACAGACTTTCCCTTATTCCAGTGGAAATAAATATTTCTCAACTTCCTTGATGTGAAGTCTCTGATGACATTGGCCATTCCTTGGGAATTTCAAGAATCTATTACTGAAACACTCTCCATATGGGGCTTCCCTTGAAGATGGTACAGAAGCTTCGGCAGGTATAGAATGTAGCAGCAAGTTTGGTGGTGAGCCATTTGATAGGCCCAGTCTTGGCCTGCTTGCGTTGATTGCCTGTTGGCTTCTGTGCTCCATTCAAGGTTTTGACATTAAGATACAAAGCTCTAAATGGCTTTGGACCTAGGTAGCTGGTAGATCACTTTCTCTGATTAAATTCAGCCCAGTCCACCCAGTTTTCTCAGGCATTAGGGTTTTGGGTCCCCATACGAGGGAAGGTCCACAAGGTTCTAACTAGGAACCAGATCTTCATAGTGATGGCCCTGACAATTTGGATCACCCTTCCAATAGACATCTGCCTGGTTCCTTCATAAATCTGTGTGGGTGAAACTATTTAGAGAGGCTTTTGGTGATATCCTGCCTCCCTCTGACTGACACTTTTTGGAATGACTGACACTTATGATTCTTTTTTGATTGGATGTTTCTTCTTTTACTTATTTATTTTTATTGTGTTAAGTATTTTTAAAATATGTTTTATTTTATTTACATACAGTGGTACCTCACTTATAGAGCACAATGTGTTCCACAGGATTGCTCTTTAAGCGAGTTTGCTCTTTAAGCGAAACACCATTGTAAGTGACCAATTGTGACTTCTGGTGGGGAGGATTGTGAACCCCAATTTATTTGTTAAGCGAAGTGAACATTCAGAGAAAATTCTGCTCTTTAAGCGAGTTACTCTTTAAGCGAGGCGCTCTTTATGCAAGGTTTGACTGTATTTTAAATACAGTTGTACCGCACTTAAAGAGCATAATGTTTTCCACAGGATTGCTCTTTAAGCGAATTTACTCTTTAAGTGAAACAACATTGAAAGTGACAAATTGTGACTTTGGGGGGGGGGGATTGCAAACCCTGATTTATTTGTTAAGCGAGTTTATGGTTGGTTTTATTTGTTAAGTGAAGCAACCATTCAGAGAAAATTCTGCTCTTTAAGTGAGTTACTCTCTAAGTAAGGCACTCTTTATGCAAGGTTTTACTGTATGTTTGTTCATTGCTTTGTGTGACCAAAAGGATGGAAGATAAATTTCTTCTTCTTCTTCTTCTTCTTCTTCTTCTTCTTCTTCTTCTTCTTCTTCTTCTTCTTCTTCTTCTTCTTCTTCTTCTTCTTCTTCTTCTTCTTCTTCTTCTTCTTCTTCTTCTTCTTCTTCTTCTTCTTCTTCTTCTTCTTCTTCTTCTTCTTCTTCTTCTTCTTCTTCTTCTTCTTCTTCTTCTTCTTCTTCTTCTTCTTCTTCTTCTTCTTCTTCTTCTTCTTCTTCTTCGTTTGTCTGTCTGTGTGTCTGTCTTTGACATATCATATTAAGTATTAACCTAGAGTTCAGTTATGGATGAACTCTGAACAAAGTTCAGTACAGTAAAACCTCATATAACACTAAAACCTGGTTCCACAAGTCTTCGTGTTATATGATTTTTCGTGTTATATGATCCTCTATGGGATCCATAGAGATACATTGTAACCACACAGGCTTTCGCGGTTGTTATCTGAAGCATCCCATAGGATCTTAATGTTATCTGATGCAATTCTTCCCCCCAGATTCCTTGATGTTATGCGATTTTCGTGTTATTCGATACTAATGTTATATGAGGTATTACTGTATTTCATAGTCAGGGTACATGCATGGAAGAGGAAAACTATGCATTTTGCCTCAGAGACAGTATCCATAAGTGGAGGATTCTTTCTTATACAATAGCAATTCTAACACATAACGCTGGACTCTTTTTGACATAATCTCTTTCAGTTCTTCATGTTTAACTTACCTAATTCTAGAAAAACAAAAGTAGGAAAGGTAGTCAAAAACGTGCATGTGCATTTAGTCAAGATGTTGCCCTAAGACTCTCAGATAGACAAATATGACATCTATTGATCTACAGAGTACTTGTGGCTATTTTGTGTCCTTTGCTATTTAAATACTGAAATACTACAAGCATATAATTTTATCAGCCTAAATCACCCAGTTATTAAAATATTACAGAGATGATCCACATTACATTTTCAGTATTTTAAACATTTAAAGTCTGCAAATAGACATAATGTTGGATTCCAGAAACCTTGGTGAGTGTACCATTACAAATCCCAGCCACTGTTAGTATTAAGTAACAAGTGACTAATCCAGAAGTTCTCAACCTTTATAAACCAGGGCCCATGTCATGCTCCTTCAGACAGCTTCAGGGGCTGGACGGTCATTTTGCCCTTCCTCCACCACATGACACTTCCTGCTATAGTGGAGGTGGTGGGGGGGCATATGAAATGGTGCCACAGGCTGCATCCAGCCCATGGGCCACAGGTTGAGAATCTCTGGACTAATAAGACCCCTGATGGAGCATGTGGCTAGCAAGATTAAATTGCCTCTAAACCCCACTTGACTGTGGAGAATCAATGTCAGCACTAACCAGAGGTCAAAAACAAAGGGATAGTAATGTATGTAAAGTATGTGTTAAGAGACAGTCTAGATGAGCATTAAGTTCACTCTGGGGGGGGGGGAACGGGACAGGTGCTTGCTTCTAAACACAACCATTTGTGTTTAGCAGCAAATGTATTCTGACACTGGATATAATACAGTCATCTTGACTGTTTATCTAGTACCCCTTTTCTACAGCTATTGGCCAGTTTGTGAGCTACTGTTATAGGTTTCTCTTATATCTCTCAAATCTTCTACCATTCCACTTCTTTCAGTTATCCAGGATTCCAGGAATATGATAAATTTTCTCCACACAATCCAAAATTTTATGGATTTCTCTTATGCTTTTTATGTGTTTCCCCCTCCGCTGAGTAAAAAAAAAAAAGACCTATATGTTATATCCTTTCCACCAGAAGGAACTGCTTCAAGTAATAATTTTGACTGATTTTTTCTATTCTACTTTCTACATCTGACATCAAAATAAATAAAAAAAAAATCAGATTATTAAGCTTTTTACATCATTCCTACAAAAAGTGGCACCTACTACTGTAATTCAATTATTTCTTGAGAGATCAAATGTCAGAGTGTTCATGTTCATTTCAAAGTTCTTCTTTCTAATCCCTGATGTACATGGATGCTCTCCTACTTATGCCATTGCTTTAGTAAATACTTTATACTTGCTCAAGGGCACTTTTAACTATTATTACTTTATATATTTCAGGGCAACATTATGGCATACTAAATAGATACCAAGGTTAGACCTTGTAGACTCCTACGACAAACCAAGCCCTGAAGACTAGACGGGACAAATTGGTTTCAACATAAAATAGATTTCTTCACTGTTGCTGCAGCTTCTACATTTGATAAACACAGGAGCCAGTCAACATCTAGCTAACCCTAAGGTATAATAAACCTATTCGAACTGACAATCATGCTGAACATAATTCCTTGTGCATTGTAAATATATTGTAGCACAATGCCAACTACAGCAACACAGGAAAAATGAAAGCATTTATCTTAAAATCTTGAAGTATTATTAGAGCCTTACATTCAAATGTTAGCTTATGACAGAAATCTCCTTAATCAACAGAGTTCAGCCTGATTTGAGTTTTCTTCTGATTTCACAGATGTCTAGCTCAGTCAAGCGCAAAACTGCTTATACCATCAAAACTGAGAAACTTTTATGTAGGGTCTGACACAGTAAGAATCACAAGGCAGAAAAAGGGAGGTCTCTTTTTTGACATGTGAAACCAGGAAACAGCTTTTCTGAACTTTGGAAAACAAAGAAAAGAAATCACAACAAAACCAAAACAACGAAATCTGTTTGACCATATTTTTCTCTGCACAAAGGAATTATGCAGGCGTGAAGGAGATTGGAAAAGGATGATAAAAAAAAATCAATATTCAGTTATGAGAAAGAATACGTGCTGGGGTATTCTTCTGTATTTGACAGTATCGTTATTCAGATGTTACACTGAAACGAAGAAGGTTAAAGGTCTCGGCACACATGCAAACCTGTCCCATTATCTTCCCTTTTCTACACCCTATAAAGCTTGTGCTGACATTTTTTTGTGGTGAACAAAGTTACAGAGCATCTTTGATCACAAGCCCAATGTAGGGTTTACATAAATGTTCCCTACCACTCTTTAGCCTTCTCTACAATTTCACAAAAAATGCTGAAATAGGGCTAATGGAAAGCCTATGTGGTCCTAGGGCCTGAAACATGTGGCCCAAATCCACAAACAAAGAGGAAAAGCTACAACAATGGAGGAGCACAGGGGTGTGCTGGCTACACTAAAAGGGTGCTGGACAGGGAGGGAAGGGGAGGAGCCTATGGGGGTACTGCATGACATCATGGATTGTAGCCTCCAGGTGACATACCTCTGCCCACCTCTGGGGGACACTAGTCACTGGGATGCACCAGGATTTGTCCCTGTGTCCCAAATGGCCAACACAGGCCTGAAGGAGCAGATAACACAACATCTTATGCTATCACAGATTGATCTGATATATTCACAAATTCACTTTTTTTTGCCAACAGCAATGTGCCGACAATTCAAGACAGAAAAAGAACAAAGAATCAAATATAAAACAACAAAGAGGCAAGTCTCAAAATAGGGATAACATCTTGGAGGGAATTTAAAGAATGTAATAATCGGCAAGACATTGGAGCCTGCATGGTGTAGTGGTCAGAGTGCTGGACTAGATCTCCAGAGCCCTGGTTTCAAATCCCCGTCCAATTATGGAAACTTATCAGAGAGTGGCAATTGTAAAGCATTCCTCAACCATCTCAAACACCTCAAAAACCTTATCAATTTTACAAGACAGAAAAATGCAATTTGTCAAAAGATTGTTCTATAAAACTTACTTAGAGCAGCAAAAGTGCACAGAAACATAACTTTTCTTTTAATCATTTTAGAGAATTAATATTGCAATGCTGTAAAAAAAGAGATGCCATAATGGAAAGGAAACAGAGCTGCATCAAATTGCCTCAAAATGAGAAGATGACTGCACACACCAAACACATTGGTGTGAGATAGCATCTAATGCACGGCTGAGAAAGAGACCATCCAGGTGGTCTAATGTTCTACTGTAGAACTAACAATAGATATCCTAAAAATCACTTTAAAAAACGTAAAGCAAGATGGGACTTGAGGGTTGATGCATACAAGTTTGAGAGTGTTGGGATAATAACAATCTTGCATGCACTAACACTGGGGATCAGTGAGAGGGAGGTTTATAGCCTAGTGGGATTGTCCTTTGCCACTAACTTGAGTGGTAAAGTTCTTTTCCCACCACTGGCATTTGAGACAATCCTCCCTCTACAGGTTTTTTCCCTTGTTTTCATTATTTGGGTTATCGTTTCTTCTTGTTCCTCTGACCAAGCTACAAGAACAGGGGTTTTCTCCATATGTTGGATACTCCATTTTCCTGTAACTATAAACGGTAACTGTAATTAAGACTACATTTTTGTATTTTAATTTTTTTGCAGTAATTTTAACTTGGCTGGATAGCTCAGTGATTTAGGTAGCTGCAGATTTAGAGGTTGGAAGTTCAGTTACCCACTGTGTGTGGTGCAAGTAGAGACCACCTGTGTGGTCATGGACAAACTACATAATCCCAGAATGCACCTAGAAGAAGAGAATGGCAAAACACATCCAAGTATTATCTATCTGGAAAACCCTGAAAAGGGTAACCATAAATCAGAACTGACTTGATGGCACACAGTAAGCGTTTTACAGATCTTTCTTCATACAAAGTGCTAATTTGTGTGAAAAAAAATCAAAGGACTAAGCAAGGCTTTGAGGCTATGCTGGTCTCTCCAAGTTTTCTCTGTATTGCTTTTTTAAACCCATAACTAAACTTGACTAAGGGACTGTGGTGGTTAGTGGTTAAGATGCTGAAATTGATGACTAGAAGGTCGTCAGGTCAGCAGTTCGAAACTGGAGTACTGTACGCTGAAGTGAGCTACCATCTCTGTCCCAGCTCCTGCCAACCTAGCAGTTTGAAAACAAGAAATTGCAACCAGATCAATAGGTACCACTTCAGTGGGAGAGTAAATAGCATTCCATGCACTCCAGTGTCTAGTCATACCTACATGTCCATGGAAACAGCTGCAGATGCAGACAGCACTGGCTCTTTGGTTGTAAACAGAGATGTGCACTGCACCCTATAGTGCAGGGGTTCTCAACCTTTTAAAGCCAAGGATCGGGTCATGCTCCCTCAGACAGCTTCGGTGGCAAGATGGTCATTTTGCCCTGTCTGCCACACATGGCACTTCCAGGTGTGGCGGAGGTTGAGAACCCCTGCTATAGTGGATACTACTGCCTTTCAAGCAAGGGTGAGCTTTACCTTAACCTAAACTTCACTAACTTAGAGGAATATCTAAAATTACTCAATAATATCTACCAATATTAATTGCATTTTGGTTTATGAACAAAATTACTTGATTTATGGTTGGTTGGTTGTCCTTTCAGTGTCCAAAAGACATTTTCCTCCTGAAACATGTTAGACCATTTACTATTTTACTGAAGCTCCATACCTCATTCTGTACTTTTTGTGTGTGGTCTGTATCTCTTTCAGCCTTCCCTAATTGAAGAATGAAACTTTGCTTCTGTCAGAATCTCTTTAACATCACCTTTGCCTTCACTGATAAAGCCTATATTGTGCTAGTCAGCTTCACTGCCTTGATCTCATAAAGGGAATTGAAAGTAGCACTGAATAGAACATTATATTGCATCATAGTCTATAGTGGCATCAAGGAAGTAAAAAAAAGAGTGAGGCAGAATAAATTTAGAACAAAGTTAAAAATACTCAGAAAACATACTAGCAGTTCATGAGTGTTTACATGAGATAGGCAACTCTGGCAGAAAAATAATGCTGTCTCATTTGAAAATATTTGTACTGATATATCCTTAAAATGTAATCCATTGAAACCATTTTCTACTGCATTACAAGTCTGAAAGGAACACAATGTTTATCAGATTCAAACACACACCACCCTCCCAAACCATCCATTGTTATATAGCAATATCTAAGCACCTGTGTCAAGTTGAAGAATTTCTTGAAGGCAGAAATTCTGCCTGATTCTGGTTAACATCAGAGCAAAATGAAAAAACTGCATCCATAATGTTGAGTACAGTAAAACCTTGTATAACGCTAAAACTTGGTTCCACAAGTCTTGGTGTTATCCAATTTTTAATGTTATCCGATGCATGTTAAAATCCTATGGGATGGATTGGATAACATTAAAACTCCATAGAGATACATTTTACTGGCACAGGCTTTAGAGAATGTTATCCAATGCATCCCATAGGATCTTAACGTAATTTGATGCAATCCCCCCCCCCGATTGCTTAACGTTATATGGTTTAGCGTTATCTGATGCAAACATTATCTGAGGTATTACTGTATCTTCCTTTCTCTTTTATCTTCTCCTTCTGTCTCCTACACTGAAACATACCGTATATACTTGAGTATAAACTTTTAGCCCAAATGAGCCCCAGAACCGTGACAGATAGAGATGTGCGAACAATTTAATTAATTTTACCATATTTTCATGTATTTTGATTATAAAAACTCACTAGCAGCTGCTGCATTTCCCACCCTTGGCTTATACTTGGGTCAATCTATTTTCATTTTCATTCATTTATTTAATTTGTATACCGCCCTACTCGGTGCAACCGACTCAGGGCGGTTTACAGGGACCCTACATATCAAACAATCAAAGGCAATAAACATAATAAAAATCATACAATACAATGCAGTAAATATAATAATACAGTACAGCAGTGCCACAAACAAAATGACACTGCAAAACAAAGTTACAAAGTACAGTTACATATACATATACATGACATAGTTTAAAGTAATAGGATACAATATAAAATAAAATAAAAATAAAGTACAAGATCCAGCAATGTTATACACAGATGGACAGTTCATACACAGATGGATAAGTCCCGGGGGCCGAACGCGGAGGCGGCCTCCCTCCAGCCGCAGGTGTTAGCGTTGGCGGTGTGAGAGTCCTACCGCTGCCACGGTTTTTTGAGCCCTACCGGGCAGAGCTTCTGGCCACAGGTGGCTGAGTCCCGGGAGGCCGAATACGGAGGTGGCCTCCCTCCAGCCACAGATGTTGATGTTGGCAGCTGTTGATCCCTTGAGGCGGCGGCGGCGGGCGTTCTTTCATGGCCGCGCAAGGTCCCCAGGTGTTGCTCCCTCGAGGCCAGCTGGCTGAGGGAGAGTCCGCGAGAGGCGGCGGCGGCGGGCATTCTTCCATGGCCGCGCAGGGTCCCCAGGTGTTGCTCCCTCGAGGCCGGCTGGCCGAGGGAGAGTCCGCGAGAGGCGGCGGCAGGCATTCTTTTATGGCCGCGCAGGGTCCCCAGGTGTTGCTCCCTCGAGGCCGGCTGACCGAGGGAGAGTCCGCGAGAGGCGGCGGTGGCGGGCGTTCTTCCATGGCTGCGCAGGGTCCCCAGGTGTTGCTCCCTCGAGGCCAACTGGCCGAGGGAGAGTCCGCGAGAGGCGGCGGCGGCAGGCGTTCTTTTATGGCCGCGCAGGGTCCCCAGGTGTTGCTCCCTCGAGGCCGGCTGGCCGAGGGAGAGTCCGCGAGAGGCGGCGGCGGCGGGCGTTCTTCCATGGCCGCGCAGGGTCCCCAGGTGTTGCTCCCTCGAGGCCAGCTGGCTGAGGGAGAGTCCGCGAGAGGCGGTGGCGGCAGGCGTTCTTTTATGGCCGCGCAGGGTCCCCAGGTGTTGCTCCCTCGAGGCCGGCTGGCCGAGGGAGAGTCCGCGAGAGGCGGCGGGGGCGGGCGTTCTTCCATGGCCGCGCAGGGTCCCCAGGTGTTGCTCCCTCGAGCCTGGCTGGCCGAGGGAGAGTCCGCGAGAGGCGGCGGGCGTTCTTCCATGGCCGCGCAGGGTCCCCAGGTTTTCCTGGGTTTTTAGGTCAAAATTAGGTACCTCGGCTTATATTCAGGTTGGCTTATACTCGAGTATATAGAGTACATAAAATAATAATAATTGCATGCCGTCAGGTCCATTCTGGCTTATGGTGACCTTTCCAGGTTTTTTAGGTAAAGAATATGGTGAGCTTTCCAGGTTTTTTAGGTAAAGAATACACAGAAGTGGTTTAGCATTTACTTCTTCTTGAGGCACATAAATATTGAATGGGATAGTGACCATTATTTATGTAATGTGAGCATGGTGAAATATACTGTGCACATTTAGTTTCAACTTTGCCACTGCTTTGAAGCCTGACACCAGATGTGCCTGCACTCCTGTGGACTCATGGCCTATGACACTATTTAATTCCAGTGAAACTAGACACCCCATCAGCACACTAACACCAACTCTTGCACCATGAAGGAGGAAAAGGTATTAAGTAGGGACCAAAACAGCAAGAACAGCCTCTTTTGGCAACTGTAGAGACATCAAGAAACTTATGCTCCTCCCTAATATTATGTGTTATGTTATGCCCTATCAAGTCTCTTCCTATCTATAGCATTCCTAATAGGATATTTAAGGCATGTGTGTTATTTAAGAATGTTTTCATCCCTACACTCCTCCATGAAAGTTCAAATCACATCTCCCGAGTCATACTCTATACTATACTGTATACCACACTGGCTCTTCAGTAATAGATAGACAATACACTGGCACTCATGTCATGCAGAATGAACAGTAGGAAACCTCTTTTAGTCTGACCAGGAGGTGCCTAACCCATCTTCAGAAAACTTCTTGGAAGGGGCCTTCAAATAGTTGCTGAGCCAATTTTAGCCAAAATCTCTTACTGTCAAGCCACCAAGCTTCAGAAGAGCAATTCAACTCTTTAGAATGGAAAAACTATACAAAAGCCTACAAAGGCTACTAAATAATGACAGGAAAGAGGATCTGATCCAGTGATGGGATGTCACCGGTTCCAGACGGATCTCTGGAACCGGTAAGACCAATCCCGGAGGGTTCTCCGTGAGGGGAAGTCCACTTTTGGGGCGTCCGGTTCCGGACGCCTGACCGAAAGAAAAAAAAAATTTAAAATCGGAGCGAAAATGGCTCTAATTGACTGCGCATGAGCAGAAACTCAATCTGACGCATTGCACATGCGTCAGATTGAGTTTCTGCGCATGCGCAGTCAATTAGAGCCATTTTCGCTCCGATTTTCAAAACATTTAGAACTTTCAGGGCAGCGGCGGTGGCAGCAGCCCTCTGAGGGGGGCGCCTCCCCGCGGCACGTTGAGGGCTGCCTCGGCCGTCCGCTGCTGACAAGCCCCATGCCCTGGGGACGCCCGGCGGGGTACACCGCTGCCGCCGCCTCCGCCGGGCGCCTGTGGGCCGGGTGCCTGCACCCGCCGTCCACAGCCGCCGCCCGCCGCCGCCGGAGCTGCCGCTGCCTGAATCCCTGTGGACTCCTTCTTGGGTCGGTCCCTTTTGAGCTCGGCTGCCGCGCGCTGCGGAGGAGGAAGCTGTAGGCGGCGGCGGTGCGGCATGGGGACGGCCCAGGGAGGCGCGGCAGCCGCGGCTGCCCGTCGCCCCTCGCCATGGCCGGAGCCGGGCTAAAAAGGTACCGGCCCAAGGAGGACGCCACAGGGGTGCAGGCAGCTCCGGCGGCGGCGGCGGCGGCTGTGGACAGCAATCGGGGTGCCGGGTCCCAAGAAAGGTAAGCGAGGGGTTTTTATTTGGGGTGGGTGGGTAATTTATTTGTGTTTTGGGTGGGTGGTTGTTTTTATTTTATTTATTTATTTGTGTCTGGGTGGGTGGGCTGAGAGGGAGGGGTGTGTGTGTATGTTTATTTTTATTTTTTATTTATTTTTATTTTGGCCCCGCCCACAACGTCATGACGTCATGACGTCGGCCGTGACGTCATGACGTCATGCCATTGGCCACGCCCATGACGTCCGTGACGTCATGGCGTGGTAGTAGAATTTTTGTCATCCCATCACTGATCTGATCATCTAATTTCATGTACGGGAACCTACCTACAGGTGTAGTCTGATATTCTCCACCTCTAAAACAGACCAAATTATGAGAAGGATCTAGGTTTATGAGAAATAATAAAAACAATTGTGTTACCTTGTACAGTACTTAATTGAGTAAAAGATGGTTTATTTTGGGGGGGGGGCACCAAACATTTTTATACTCTCTATACATTTCCCTCCAACAGTCAGATAGTACCTTGAGTTCAGCATTTTGCTTCTTCAGTCCTTCCACAGTATAAGAAATTTCCTTCCATGACTCAATTCTGGCCTTGGCACATTCCAAAACCTGCTCAGCTTCATGCTTAGACTCCAACCATTGTGTTGAATCTTTCAGCATTTCATGCAGCTGCTGTCTTCGGCTTTGAAGATGACCCTGCACTTCATCCCACTGGTTTTGTATTTTATCAACTGGGGAGACACAAAAGTGAAAGTGAAACATGATTTCTCCCCCCTACAAAATTGTACAATAACAACATTTCGAGTCTGAGTTGGGGTGAAGGGGGGGGGATTCAGGAGTCTCATCTTGGATATATTCAAGATTAAACTTTGAGTAACAATAACAAAAATGAACACACACTACTGTGTGAATGCAGTGCATTTTCAGAATTACATTGCTATTTATTTTCTTAGCTTCATAATGGAAACAAGGACAATAATTACCCAATGTTTAACCCAACGGATTATGTCCTTCAGCATGCATTCTGAGTACATAGGTTCATACATAATAGAGGCTGTATAAAATCAGGAATATATTGAGCATGTCAGGGACTTTAAGAGGTATTTATACAGATGCTTATGTGTATCTTTGGGTTTATGATTTGAAGTTCAGGTTAAAGGATCACACATTTGTGTGTGAAGATGAAAAGAAGAAAAAAAATTAAAAGAACAACTATGGCCAAGGGAGGACTAAGAAGAGTAGCAAGCAAGGCAGGTGGAGAAGTATTAACCAGACAACTGGGGAGGGAGAAGGAGCCTTCTGCTGCCTGATAGTGTGGAATACTGATAAAAATGGAGCAGAAAGGAATTGATTGGTTGCTACTGTATTTTGAACCACAGTAGGAACTGATAGGGACTGTGATGGCTTACTGGTTAAGATGTTGAACGTCATGACCAGAAGGTTGGCAGGTCAAGAACCGAATGATGCATGACAGAGTGAACTTTTATCTTTGTCCCAGCTCCTGCCAACCTAGCAGTTTGAAAGCAAGAAATTGTAGGTAGATAAACAGGTACCACTTCGCGGGGAAGGTAAACAGTGTTCCATGCACTCCAGTGTCTAGTCATGCCTGCCACATGTCCATGGAAATGTCTGCAGATGCACACAGTGCTGGCTCTTTGGCTATAAACAGAGATGAGCACTGAACCCTAGATTCGGATATGACTGGCTTTCGAGCAAGGGCGACCTTTACCTTTACCTAGGGCCCGATGTTGCATATTACAAGAGGACCTCCTGTAGATTCAATCTGTCCCCCACCCTCCAGAATGTGCAGTTTTGTCCACAGCTTTCATGGTATGTTAAATAAATGCAAAGAATAAGAACCTTGAGCATAAAAAGGCATCCTGTTCTCTTTAACAAGGGGAAATTACCAATTAATATATGAAGGTTTCTCTGTGTCAAGTGTCCCCTTATTCACAGAGCACAAAAGGGTAGCTTTTCCCTAGATGAGGTTTTCGCATGCTAAGCCTTGTTATGTCTAAAGAGGTTTCCCCAAAGGTACAGGAGAAGCTATTCAGCTATTTCAACTATGCACCTTAGTTGTCTTGGCAAAGTGAGACAGTAATTTGAAAATAATTTATCTGACCCTTCTGATCAAGTTCTCTACTAATTAAATCCTGTGTTATGACAAATAAAATACTGACAGTGAAGGTTCATTATAGAAGAGTACAAGAGGAACTTTATAGAATTCAGACATCCCTGATTTATTACCAAGTTATCCAGTAGTGTCATATATATTTTTAAAAAAACCCTATCCATCATTTTCTTTTCACACATAATTGATCATTCTTCATAATATGGACACTGGACTTTTGAAATTTGAAAGACAATCTTTTCCAAAGAAGCATGAAAATAATAACAATATGTCTATGTTTCAGTTAGCCAATGTGCTAGAAAATAAACAGGAGATCCTTTTTACATAGATATACAGTATTGTAACTTGGTCAGGTTATCTCCCTGCTCATTTACCAAGTTATATGACTTCTGTGTGGTGGGGGGAAATGGCACCAATTTTTAATTGGTAGCAATTCATTGCTAAAAGTAATGTCGATAAGTTAGACTAGTGGTTATAACTAACAGGATGATGGCTCTTGTTATTTTTGTTATTCTTTAGGGCAGAACAGTATTCGCCCCCTTCTGAATAGCATAGTTGGTTATGGGAAAGACCCCATATGGAGATTATAAGGAAATTAAGCCAATGAAAGAAGATGCAACACAGAACTAAGTGAATTACTTATCCAACTTTGTTCATATGATAGCATTGGCAGGGTAAGTGTCTTAGCCAGTCTGTTATGGTAGCAACATTAACCATTAACCCATAAATCACTGAAATCTGCTGCAACATAGCAATTACACTTATATACTGCCCTATAGCGCTTAGTGCACTTTTTGGGCAGTTCACAAGGTAATTAGCATTTCCCCTCCAACATGCTGGATACTCATTTTACCAAGGTCAGAAGGATGGAAGGCTGTGTCAACCTTAGGTCCCATCTGGAAAAAAATAACAATGTCAGCAGGTTAGGCTGCAGTACAGCAGTTTAACCACTGTGCCACCAGGGCTCAGTTAATAATAATAATAATAATAATAATAATAATAATAATAATAATAATAATAATAATAATAATAATAATAATAATAATAATAATAATAATAATAATAATAATAATAAGAAGAAGAAGAAGAAGAAGAAGAAGAAGAAGAAGAAGAATTAATATCAGAGATTACTCTGGGTTGAAAGGATTTATGCTGGAGAAATTCTGCTCAGGGGACACCCAAATGAGTATCCATTCATGTTCCCAAGTGCAGCTCTTGGGTATCAAAACCTGACCTTCCAGTCTCTAGCTCAGCATCTTAACTTGTAAGCCACTGGGGTTGAGGTACAGATACACAGGATAAGGTCTGACAAACTTTTAAAGCATATCAGGAACATTTTTCTAAATGTTGCTTGCAGTCAAATGTTTTAAAGCCGTTCCAAATCCAATGTTTACATGAAGGGGATTCTTCTGTTTATGAAACCTCTTTTCTGCCTCTCTGCTCTCCATTATAGGAGGTTGAGCAGTCTGTGAGAAAGAGTTTTACTGAAAGCAAGTATTTCCCTTTGAAAGTGAGTACAATAATGGGAAAGTGGTGGAGAAGAAATTTTGCAGCCTGGCTAGTGGCCTCATAAAACCTCAAAAGTTACAGTGAACATATGGTATTCAGTGGAGGGAAAAATGAGTTCTTTCCCTAACCAGTGACCCTTACTGAAGAGCATGTGGAGTTCATTCATGGGAATGCTACATACAACTCATAGAAAATGATGAATACAAAGGAGTTAAATATACATACTCACTGCTTCAGAAAGGGGATTTTTGTAGCTTTAACAAAAATGAAAGGAAATTTTAGCACCTTCCTCATCTAGATGGTTTGGTAATACAGGTACAGTACAAGAGTAAATTACTGGAGCCACCCATTTGGTGCAATGGACTGACAAATCAACTCAACGGATACATAGTGGGTTCAAATCTTCAATTCATAAAGCTCAGAAGGTGATGTTGGGCTAGCTTTCACAGAAGTTAAAGGAGAGTACAATGCTGAATAACATATACGATTAGAACAGAAAACATGAGAAGTACGAATCAAAGTAAACTGGTAAGCATTAAATGAGAAATGAAATGTATAAACATTGCAGTGCTTGCTGTCAGGGAACTAAAGTGGACTGGAATGGGATATTTTCATTCAAACTACTACAAAGTGCCCGACTCTGGAAGTGACAGACACAGAAGAAATGGAGTGTCTCTAATAATGAGGCAAGATGGGGTTTAGTGCCTTATATCTTCTCAAAGAAAAGATGGGATAATACACAAAATGTAAAAAATTGCTAATAATTGTTGATAACAAGTAATGATATGATATGTTCAATAACATTTTTAATTCTAAGAATTTTGCATGGATCTTGTACTTAGCATCCACTGAGCCTAACATCTTATGTAGTTCCAATACTTAATTTACATATGACCAAAGGCCAAATCCAGTTATTAGACTTCATTAGAGTAGATTGAATGGGCCTTGATAACACTTATGTAAAACCCACTAATTCAGTGCTCTATTCTAGTTAAGATTAATAACTGGATGTAGTCTCTCATTTCCTGTTCAGTGACAACACAAACTCTATTGTTATTCCATGACACATTTCACTCTATGTACTGTGTGCAAAGCTACCATATATGGGACTCATTCCTCAGCTGAATATTTCTTTTGGATTAGAGTAATTGCAACATCACATGCAACAGCTTCAACAACCAACATTTTAGACTCACTTTAGCAAAGGAATTTCACCAGTTTCAAAGCTGCTATTCAATTTTTCTGTATTCTTCTGAGGTGTCACATCAGTTTAGTAAAGAAGTACTGACACTGGAGCAAATTAATTTAAAAGCCAAACAGTTCTCATTGATTCAGCAGTCAGAAAAGGACAGGATTAGCAAGTAAACCAGGTAACAAGACATATTTTAATAATATTTCTGCTCTGCCATAGTACATGTATAAAAGAAGTTAACAGTTTTTTCCTCAGGTAAAAAGAAAACACATACAGTATCTAAATTACTCTTTTTCTGGCAAAATAGATTTATGAGCAAAATCAATAAACACATTTCACAGATGGAGCTAATAAGATCTGAAAACTGAACTGAAGCTCATTATTTGTTTCAAGTAAGAAACAATTATTCTAACAACTTAATTGATAACACAGTTATGACATATTGATGTGTTCTCTATTTTTGATTTAATGTCTTTCTTAAATACTTGAGTGAGTACAATTTCCTCCAACCTAAATGAGGTATTTCCATGTACTGTAAACTGTTGACAAGAAAACCCTTCCTGGACTAAAAAAACAAACAGTTGCTAATGTCATGTCTTAAAATTAGTGATCAATTGTGTGCTGTCAAGCTGCTTTTAAATTATAGTGACAAAGTAATCAGAAGTAGTTTACAAGTCCCTCCTTTTAGTCTGTTCTGAAAACTTTGCAGCTTGATGAAAGCTATACAGGTGTCCTTTTCAGGAGAAAGGAGGGAATAAAAATATTTTAAGTAAATAAATAACTTCACTTGGATTATCCTAGCTGGCTCATCTCCTGGGAGAACATTTCAAATTCTTAGGACCATCTCTGCAGCCAGACGCTTTGGGCTAAATCAACTTAATACCATCTTCTAAACTGAGATATTTTACCTTTTTGATTCATTACTTGGCAACACACAAGTAGTAGTAACTTTTTAAATGTATGTCATTGATTAATTTGAAATATGGTGCTGGAGGAAAGATGTGTAGATGCCCTGGACTACCCGAAAGAGGAACAAATGAATCCTAGAACAAATCAAGCCTGAACTATCTCTGGCGAAAAAGTGATGACATTCAGGCTGTCATATTTTGGGTATATCAGGAGAAGGTAAGATTCTCTAGAGAAGACAACAAAACCAAGAAAGGTTGAAGGCAGCATGACAAGAGGGAAACCAGATATGAGATGGATTAACTCTCTAAAGGAAATACAGTCTTGAATTTGCAAGAGCAGGGTTGGGCTATTTAGGACAGAACATTTTGGTGAGTTTTCATTCATAGGGTTGTCATAAGTGAGAAGTAACTTGTCAATATGTAACAATAATGAAATAATTATTAAAGGAGATATTCAGTGGATAGAATGATGGCAAGTCATGAGACCAGTAGCATTGCGTGGATTTCAGCTGCCCAGGGCTTAAGCCAAATTTGCCGCCCCCTGGTGGACGCTGGTGCTCGCTCCTGCTAGGGCTTCTGGGAATTGTAGTCCAATAACACTCATAGACCAAAAAGTGCCGCCCGGGTCCGGCCACCACCCTACACTACGCCATCGCATGAGACCTGCATTGAAATCCTTGCTTGACCATCGAAACTCATGAAAGAGGAAGGGATTGATATAACTACTCCTTAAAGATTTCAATTACTGTACCTTGAAAATCTACTAGGGTTACAGTAAGATGGATGTGACTTGATGGAACATAACACACACAGCTATATAATTATCTACTAGTAGTTCACTTCTCTGCCCAGATTTATGTTTGACCTTTGACTTAATTTTTAAACAAGCTATTCCAAGAAACGACAATTATAAGTATGATAAATACATAGTTGCTGTTCATGGATGAAGGAACTTCAAATAATCAGTACAACAAAATATATTTAAAAGGAATCTTTCTCCAGTGGTGCATTTAAAAATAGAACCTGCAAATAACAAAATGATGTTCTATTTTCTTTGACCATAAGGTTTCCCTTGATCATAAGCATAATGTTATTAGCATTATGAAAATAAAGTTTCTCTAGTGAGACTCTTAAAGCAATTTTCTACCTACTGATGCACAATTTATGGTCAGTTTAGCAGTTTAAGGCTAGAAATATGTGGAATTCATTACTTACTTAATGAAGCATAATCACGGCTACAATACCCACTGCTGTCTGCCACACATCACATTTATGCTCTATTTTATGATAGTTATAGATGCATACCTGGTTATAAGCCTGAGCAATATTGTCTTGCTTTCAGGATTCCTGTCAATTTCTCTTGCCATGATAAAGTATTTATATTTTCAGGAAAATAGGACATACTTTCAGCTTGGATGAAACTTAAGTGAGCATTTCAGGACCATTTAATGTATGATCATTCTCAAACATGAAGAGAGAATGTAAGTTACCCCCATATTGCCATGTTTGAATATCTCAAAACTTTTCACCAGGAATACATGATGTTTTCTCCACTGTTAAGTATAACTGGAGATAAATTATGGAGTATAAGATGCCTCAGTCTGCTCCAAATATGGCTACTTTATGAACCCAATGAACGGTTTGATGAGTTTAGTTTGCCTATCTTTTACAGTCTACTTTGTCTATATGAGTGACAACCTATTGTCCATTAGTAACATTTCCCATTTAAGACATTAGGAGCTTTTCAACCAATTTCACCTTATCCCATTCAATAGCAGCCATATTCAGAGTGAACTGAGGCATCTCATACTCTATAATTTATCTCAAGTATTTGTTCAGTTGGCAATACTATGAAGGTTGCCTACAATATACAAAAAACAAACACAACCAATATTAGACTGTTAAGAGCCAGCAATAAAACTTGAACAGTAAATCCAAAAATAAAGATAAAATCCAAAGAATAAATACCAGCCAGAAGAGAAGCTCTTAGCCTAGCACCTAAAAAGCTGCTAATGAGAATGCTAACTAAATCTCTCAAGAGGCATTGACTTTATTGAGTACTACTGTTGATAAGACCGCATGCATAACTGGATGGAAGTACTCAGAAAGACCCTTGACAAACTACTTCAAGAAGAAGATAAGATCAGTATTACACGACCTAAAGACTACACTTATCTTACTACCCCACACTAATTGTATACATCCTAGAGACAGCCTGAAACTGACAATAGATTATGCCAATATTCTGAGGGATTTCCCCCCTCTAGCTCAAACGCAAAAAATATAATGCGTATGAAGAAGTATCACATGGGAGCAAACCAGCACCAAATGGTCATGTGTCCTTATAGTAACACACAAAACTTATATAGACTATATTTTCAGGATGTATAGGCAATAACCTATAGTGTGGGTCACTTAATGGCAAAATGGGATCCACCTTAAACAAATTCACACCAGTGACATTTTTCCTGCTTCAGGAAAAAATAATAATTATTGGATACAAGTTGCAGTTGATGATGAGGCAATAACCTAGCTACACAGAGCATGATTAATGGGAGAAAAGTTCTTATTAGTATTCTAATCTTCTAGTATTCTAAGACTTATTTAACAGGTAAGCATTTTATGACCAGGACCAGTCATTTTAATGTGGGACATGCAGTCCTGATCAACTTATGTATATATTCAACATTTGCTCCCCTGCTTCTCATCTTTAATAAACACTTCCAGTGACAACCCTTGGCACATATTAGGAAATATAGCCCACAAATCAAAAGCATAACATCATTTATATATATGGTAGTCATTTCCTTTAAAATGTCACACTCACAAAGTTATCATATGATCTCATTGAGTTCCAAGGTAGATAAATTATCCTTGTGAAAGCTATTTTGAAATTAATACATAGCAAAGAAAAATAGCTCACCCTAGCAGAACTTCCATCAGCTGAGGCCTCCAAAGATCAAACACTCAGAGAACATTTCATTAAATTTGAGAGACAAGAGAGTCAAAGAAGTACAGATTTTCAATTACAAATAAAATACAGCCATTACCTACTTTTGAAGACAAGGCACTTCTTAATGATACTGTATTAATTGCAAAGGAAACAGTAAAATAATAATAATAAATCTATTTTTATTTTACTCTTCAAATCTTTTCTATTTTCAGCTCTGTCATAAATTCAGAGTATGAAGGTAATAAATTTGTCACATCACTGGGAGTTGTATGATCAAAAGCTTTAAAAAGCTTACCCTAATACATGTTGTGATTCTGAGTATCGAGAATGCTGTCCTTTAATGTCAAATTTCCACACCATAAATCAAGAGATTTATTGAACTAGAATGACATGCTTGAAGTGCTGGCCTCTTTTACACAACTTAGTACATTCACATATACGCTGATTACTGGGAGATGGTGGAAACTTTTCCCCAAGTGCAGCTCTGAGGGGACATGAATTTAACTGAAGCAATGGAGGAAAGGAATGGGTCTTCAATTCTCTCTCCCAAGCCATTTGCTTGATAATCAAAACTATCTCCATCTGCTTTATCTCTCATGGGATTTGACCGGAGAATTCATATCTTTGTTCTGACAGGACCGTGGACAAGGTGGGGAGTTAATTTGGGTTGGGTGGAAAGCACAATGAGAGAAGTGTTGTCCTTTCAGTGTGATTCATGAAACTTGGTGGCTGCATTTCAAATTACAGTATTTTAAAACATCAGGAGATGAATCACACATCCCATACTATCTTGACTAGTTTGTGTTGACAATATATTGGGAGTTTGGTAGGACTTTGCAGATTTGATTCTTGCCAGGTTTTATCTGCTTATTTTCAGGCTTCATTTTCTGAATGTAACTATAGAAATATAACTGTGTTTTTTTAAGGGATTACTGAAAATCAGGCAAAGAGTTCTTAAATACACTCAGTTATTACCAACTCCCTTTTCTACAGCTTCAGAAGCCATAGTTTACACATTTCCTGAAAGCCCCTGTGAATCTCAGCAGATGTTTCTCATGGGGTTGAACACAGTAGGATGCAATTAAGCATTCTTCAAGTGTTAGAATATAATGTTAAATAATTAATATTAGAAATATTATAAATACTAGTGTAGTATCAAAAATATTAGAAGATTAATACTAGAAAATTCATCACTTACTCCGATCTGTAATGACTGTTCGAGCCTCTTGATTACTTGTTTTATTCTTCATATTTTGTGCTGCTGTTATTAACTCCTCCAGTTGTGGTCGCCTTTGTTCCAAGTCTTGTATTGCTGCCTAAAATCATAAATAGACATTTATACACACTACTTGTATTTATATAAGATAAACACCTCACGAGTCTTCCAGAACTAAGAAACAGAGTAGCATATTCTGTATGTTCCTTTGATGGAAAAAGAATGCACAATCATGCACCTTCATAGACCACTGCATATCTAATATTCGTAGAATCAGAATTACAGAGCTTGAAAGTGCCATTGAAGCCATCAAGACCACGCCCCTGCTCAGTGCAGGAATCCAAATCAAAGCAGATCTGAAAGATGGTTATCCAGTTTCCTCTTGAATGCTTCCAGCACTGGAGTGATCACCACCTCTCGAGTCAGATCTGTCACATATTCTGAAGAGCTTTTGCAAACAAATAAAAGAAACACATTGGCTGGAATCCTGTTCTGTATGTTATGCTGAGTAAGACTAATGATGTCATCAGTAGCATTGATGTTCCAAACATTTTAAAAATCCTACTATTTCTCAAAGGCTCTGAGACTCCTGTGGAATCTCTTTTGTTGCAGGAAGGCCATTGAGGTTTGTGTGATAATAGAAGAATTTAATCTTCAAAAATTGCCAGTGATAGTAAAATCCCAATAGCAGTAGTTTTTGGAAATTAAAGACTTCCTCTATGTCTCAACTCCAAAAGGCTTCCCTGTGACAAAAGAGATTCCAAAGGAGACTGACAGCTTCAGGAGGAATCAGAAATTTTCTTTTTCTGAAAAACTGCCAGCATATCTGTGAAAAAGCATAGAATAAGATTAGTATCAGAGTGTGTAGGGATTCATTTATAGCTTAATTAAGATTGTACTCCTTTTTATATACTTGTGTTATAGATCATATACTTGTACTGTATTAGGTTTTGATACTGGATGCTAGATTTTATTTTCTGTGTGTATACTGCTGGAAATAGGCCTCTTGAAAGAATGCATGCTGTCCTTGAAGCCTAGCTGTGGACGGTGTTAAAGAGATAAGAAAGGGCCCCTCTTCAGTCAGTTATAAGAACACTATTCTCTATCTCACTCACTCCTCCTTTCCCCTCCTTTTTTCTTCTGGCTGAGGAATCTCTTTGTGTGTGTGTACTGTATTAGAGATATGCGAGGCAGTCTGCAAAAACAGCAGATCAGAGCAGTCTGCAAAAGAGCAAGAAGAGCTAGCTAGCACATAAGATCACAGGAGACACTTCCTAGGTTTCTTCAGACATGGAGAACCTAATAAAGACTTTTTTCACTTGGATCCAAAGATTGCTGACTCAATTTCTTCAGCGTTGATTGTTGAGGCTGGTTTACTCAACAAGAGAGCAACAGTTAAGCAGAAAAATATAGAAAAATGATGGCTTTGTTTCTGCTATTGCAGAGCATGGACCAAAAGGAATGGAGACGGAGGGTGTAGACACACTGATACGTGTGGTGAAAAGAGCACAGAGACATTATTGCACACACTATCTGGAATGCTCTGGTACGTCCTGCCCAGGTGATCCAAACTATATGAGTCAAAGACTACAAAAGAGAGTAAGGCACTGTATTCAATCAAAATTAAATCAACCTTTGACAAGAGGATTACTGTTGTACAGGAACATAAAGTATGGACAAGTATGATACTTGATCCTCCACCCCACCTGAAATGAAGAACCAGACAACAAACTGGAGTTAACCTTTATTAATAAGAACTATGCAACTGAACAAAACGGTGCAAAAACTTCCCCTGGATCTTCTTAGGAGCCTAAAGTAGTATGGCAAAGATGGGATCCAAGGAGCAAATGGGATCCCTTTCCATTTGGGCCTGGTGAGTCTGAGGCCATGAAGGCTGGCTCCATCAGGCTACCACTCCTGGTCCACCTTCATGAAATTGAAGCATCCTATGTCTATCGTGCAGCCCAGGTTAAGCTAAAACCAACTGCTTCAATTGAAACTCCCTACAGCCCTGAATTAAACTCCATAATCATAAGGAAGAAATACCACCCCCACCCTAGGTTCACCAATAGGCCAGTTATTCCACACTACCCATCCTAGGGTGACCTAAATAACACTCCCTGCTCAGTCAATTGCCTGAAGCCCAAGCTAACAGAATGGGACAGGCAAACACATTCCACACAACCAGCCAATCACTGTGTAGGACAAACATTCCTGTCTGGTCCCAAAGTAACAAGCTGCTCTTGTACTTTTCTTATGGGCAGGCAGGAGTGTCACCACTTGATAGCCCAATATACAAGGCAGGAAAGGAGATGAGAAGCCAAATTAAATACAGGAGCCCCACCCCCTGGCATCATGCATCATGTGTTTGGCCAAAACAAATGGTTCAACCTCATTTGAAGTGTGTGGCAAAGAGTACCAGTCTGGCACAATTGCACATGTGGATGCTATCTATGTTTTCAATCATATTTTGGTTGTAGAAATATGTTTTGGAAACTTTCTAATGACCCTAGATTCTTCTTAGTGTCAGCTCCATTATTGTATAAAAGACAATTACGGTGGCCATTGTGGTATCTACACAATGATCAATCAGTTCTACCAACAGAAACATGGTTTCTATTAATATTTTATAAATACTGTAGTTTCTACCACAGGAGATAGGGAGTATTCTATGGACTCCAAATAAGAATATTTAGCAGAAGCATAATTTTTCTGAAACAAATAAAAATAAAAAGTGTGAAGTGTCATGATATTACAAGAGATGATTTAATATTTTAATTTCCTTTACATTTATTAAGTGTTAACATTCATATATCATATTCCCTGTAATCTTGAGAATAGCTAACTCATCAGTGAAGCACACTGATGTCATCCACATTCCATTCCACACATCAATATGTCACCATATAACAAGGATTGCTGAGTGGCAAGGTCAGTCACTTAAGACACCTGTGAATTAGATCATACCTGCATAACAAGGGGATTTCCAAGGTTACATTAGGTCAAATTCCCATCATCTCCGAGAAAGGGAAAAAAGTGACTTTCACACAGAAAAGTAGTATGGGACATGACACCTGTTCACACACCTGCCCATACATCTGTGAACACCTGAGAATTTCACAAATTGTTTTTCAGCCTTGTTGCCATATAAGCTACGAAGTGCCTGCCAAAGAACAGAAATGCCACTTTCCCCATCCAAGAAGCAGGATGGGGGACCCAGAGGGAATGTTCTCAGGGCAAACAGACAGGCATCTGAGCTTAAAGGACTTGCCTCCATGAGGGAACCCCAAACAGGGGTCTCCCCTGTAAGACCAATGAAGAGTCCTCCCCTAGTCAGCCACCCCAATTCATGACACGAAGTTACAGTAATCCAAGACTCATTTATTTACTCTCCTGCATGAGAATAAATAAAATAGTGTACTCTAGCAGTACACTGTCATGTAAACTTTGTAAAAGTACATATTCTGTAACCCTCATTTTGAAGGAGTACATTTTCAGGCTATTTTTATTTTCTAAAACCTAAATTTGAGTAAAATAACCTTTTTGGAGTGACAGGACTATGCCCGACAGTAAACGTCTCTTTAATTTATTTATGTATTTATTATTTATTTCCTCAGATTTACTATCCCGCCCCAATCGGGTAAACTCGACTCTGAGTGGCTTACAATATTGGTTAAAATCACAAAGTTAAAACTAATGCTTAAAACTAAAACATAAAACTTTAAAACCACAAAAGAATTAAAACAGCGCAAAAGCTGATGCTGCAGGGGTGGCAGTCCATTAACACTGCTGGCATTTAACATGTTTACCACATTTGTGGTTATTTAATGTCCAAAAGAAATGTGATTTTCAGGTTCCTAAGTTTTATGGGAACTTTTGCATAAAAGTGTGTTGGAGGTATGGAACAAACTGCAGAAATCAGCAACTATATGTGAATAAACTAGGTCAACAAAGGAAGAAAACATGTGAACATTTTCTAAACTAAG
This sequence comes from Furcifer pardalis, assembly GCA_030440675.1. NCBI lineage: Eukaryota > Metazoa > Chordata > Lepidosauria > Squamata > Chamaeleonidae > Furcifer > Furcifer pardalis. The sequence goes on from CP126895.1 coordinate 48,150,467, forward strand.
TCTGTACATACTGCCTTCAGTTATCTTTCAATGAAGATATAAATGTTATTTTAAAAGCTTAATTAATTTATCTACTTGCCAAACTACAGTATAAGTAAATAGACTACAGAATTCAGGTATGAAGCAAATTTCCTCCAGCATGCAAGCATCTCTGAAATGAAATCTCCAGGTTTTTCATAACTACCACTGGTAATTAACACAATGCAGCATCACTCCTCAGAACTTATTTAAAACAGATTTATCAACTATATGTACTTGATTAATAAAACTCTTTAACAACCTCACATAGAGAGCATTATAGTAGTCAATCAGGAGTGAGACTACCAATGCATGGACCAGAGAGGGACCCTTTGTCCAAGTATGGTTGCAGCTAAGCAATTTGGTCTAATGGGGGGGGGGGGAATGTAGCTGTACAAATGACTACAATTTGTTAATTTAAAATTGAGGATTGGATCTAATATGACTCCAAGGTTGGGAACCTAGTCCTGTGGAGGTAGAAAAGCTCCATCCTGAATAAAGGCCAGGTCTCTTAATTGGGTAGGTTGCCCCTCCATCAACAAACCTCCAACTGTTGGGATTCAACATGTTTGATTTTGTCCATTCTCTTATTGAGGCACTGGACTAAATCTGCTGCAGTGGATGTAAAGGAGAGCTAGAGTTGAGTGTCAGCACATATTGGTGACACCGAACTCCAAATCTCTGGCTGACATCTCCCAGCAGCCTCATATATATGTTAAATAATATTGGGGAGATGATCGACTCCTGAGGCACCCTGCATTGGAGTTTCTATGGGGATGATGCAAATTCCCTAAATTAAACAATTCCACTGAAACATTAACTGCAATGTTTTACTTGCATTGAGCACTGTGTGGTTGAGAGGGGGGAAATTTAGAATTAGGCAGCGAAATATTGTATTGTACAGGTTCCTAGTAATTGATTTTAAAAAATAAGGAAAAGATATAGACTGCAGTTTTCCATTTTTAAGGTACTTTCACAAGCCTTTCTCCAGGAACTCACATCCTTTTACACAATCACATCCTTTTACAAAATGAAAGGCAGCAAACAAAGAAGAGCATTATCCCTCCACAGGTATATTTTTACTGACACAAAAATAGTTAAGAGGAAACACAGTTTTCCAATGTAAGCTTCAATTTTTCCTACAAGAAAACAAAGTCTATTATTGTTTTACAGCTGTATCCAGATATAGCAGCAAGCCTTTGAAAGCTCTCTAGCTGAAATGTAAGCATTCAGATAAGTGATTACATAATTTCTGAGGCAGCAAAAATGATTGGTGGAGAGATACTTTGAAACTAGGCAAGGAAGCAGATTTATTAGTCCACGATGGCACCAAGAGCGCCTGCAGGTGATTTTGATGGAGTGTGTGCATCCAAACCGTCACTTCAGCAAATAGTCCAGTTTTGGAACTCTGATGGAGGTTGATGCTGCAGAAAGATGAGACTCCCCTGAGCAGGAAGAACCTTTCAGGATGGCAAACATGATATGTATAATGTGTATTTGATGCTCTATTGTTGTGTGAGCCGCCCCGAATCGTGTTGTTGAGTGGGGGGCAATAATAATAATAATAATAATAATAATAATAATAATAATAATAATAATAATAATAATAATAATAATAATAATAATAATAATAATAATAATAATAATAATAATACAGATCATTACTGAACAACTATCTTGGACAGGATGACCTGCTGCACACATATTCAATAAAAGGCTTCAGACTCAAGAAGCCAAAATAGATAATCAAAAACTCTAGTTACAGTGGTGGGATGTCAAATTTTTTACTACCCCACCGTGACATCATCACAGTGTGGGCAGAGCTAACAGCATGACATCATGGGCGGAGCCAATGTCATGATGTTGTGGGTGGGGCCAAAGAAAAAATAATAAAATAAAATAAAATAAAATAAAATAAAAATAAGCACACACACACACAACCCTCAACACACACACACACACACAGCACAAACCCGTAAATTAATTAATTAATTAATTAAATTAATGAATAAAATTAAAAAATACATTAAAATACACCCACCCACCCAGCCCAAACACAAATCAACCAGAGCTTAAAGCTTATTCTGGCTAATCTTTCTCACACTAGGTCAGATGGAAGGAACTACAGAATGAACTCACCACAAGGTGGCTTAATTTTGGCACTTTTCAACTTTTCAACCAGTTCTCTAGGATAATATGCCTTAATGTAAATGTAAAATAACTGTGCCACCTTAAGGGTTCTCCAATTGGAACAGCAATTGGAACAGCACAGGTGTAGCTTATTGATGAGGTAATTCCAAGGCTTTACTTAAAAACCCCAAGCCAGCCAGTGGGGGAACCAGTGAAAAGGTAAGCCTTGAAGGTAGTTCCCCCTAAAAGCTGCTACCGGTTCTCTGGGACACTGGAGAAAGTTACTACCGGTTCTGGAGAACTGGTGAGAACCTGTTACATCCCATCACTGCTCTAGTAATATAATGTGCTTTTGGAAATTATTTGACTACTAAAGCAAACTGCATTAACAGCACATTATGATCTTCACCAACCTATGAAAAATGGGACTATGAGGGAGATATACTGACAGAGATTTTCTTCTGAAAATGTTTTGCAGATGTTTATTTCTAGATTGTGAAAAGGTAAACTACTCTCCCAGCAAGATTTCACCAAGATTCTGAATCTTTTAAGATGCCTCTTAATGTGTCTATCAGATCTCTCTCCAAATATCAGTGTACCTTACTTTTTAAAAATTATCTATGATTGCCATTGATTAATCTAAAAAAAAAAAATCATCTTCAGCACTATCTAGCTAAACACAAACACAGAGCAGGAGAACTCTAGGAGGAAAAAGGGTAATGCTCAGATTGTTTGGGAGCATATGGTGAAATGTCAACTAATGGGGTCACATTGACAGCAGCTTACCCTCTGGAGATCAGATGTCATAATAGATTCTGCTAGCTGAGGGAAGATATGAAGAAAAGAAAAGGAAATAGTAATATGACACTTCCAGCAGATATAAAAAAAACAAAAGTTAAGGATGAAATAGTTGATTGAAGAGCAGTTTGAAAAAAGGGATTTTATATAAATAAATTGAGGGGTGGAGTTATTATAACCTTACGAAGCATCAAATGTCATCAGCAATGTATGCCATATGCACAACATATAATAATATATTGATCATACCATATTTGTCTAGTGCACAGCTCTATAAAATCTGCAAAATCGACCCACTTTCTCTAAACTACAGTATGTTTAAAGAGCATTAATTGGGTACTGTATATAAACACATATGCATCTATCCAATTATAGTTTTTCTTTCATTACACACTGCATTGTATAAAATGTTGCTTCTTACAGCTGACCATGTGAATTGAAGGAGTGACAGGTGGCTATATCTCCTTCTCTTTGTGCTATGTTCCTCACTCTTCCCTCAGATATTTACTCCATAAACTACTCAGAATTAGCAATAATCATGAGCCTGCCTATCCAGTACATTTTGGCCTGCATACATGGTCAATTTTATTCAGCCAGTAGGGCTTGTGAGTTTATGATAGCATTTCTACTCACATTATCTTGTCTCTGTTTTGGCTTGTGTGATGGCCTAGAATGGTTATTTTGCACAGTTGCTGGGCCTGATAGGATGGTGTCAATTGATGATGCACAGAGTGTGGTACGGTGTGGAAGTGAATCTTATTGCTTTAGTCTCATTTTTCCTCACACTGATAAAGACTACAACTGCAGTATATATCCTTATTCCAGAATAGTGCTATATCACTAAGTGGTTATAGTATTAAACCAATTTTTATCACATCTTGTTAGCTCAGTGTTATTTCATTTGCTATGTGCTCTCTCACACAAAAGGGACTTGAATGCTGGTGAAAGGCATGGGTCAGAGGGCAGTGATAAAGGCAGGAAGGGTGAAGGAGAAGGGAGGGTGTGTGATGTGTGGACACACAAAAGGTATTTTCCTGAGACAACCAAACATTTCTGTATAAATGGCAACACCAATTTAAATATGATGTTATAATAAGGAGAAGTTAACATCAACTCCATGACAAACTTCTCCATGTTCATGCGGTGAATAATGTGCCATTTTTAACATCAGTAAAATGTTAAATAACATTTGTTAATATGATGTGAAGAGATACAAAACTTCTGTTTATGATGTTTTACCTGTGATAAATCATTCAGAGTGCCACCCAATGGTATAGAGATCAACTGATGAACAAGCACATATTTTATTTTACTTTAGGATTTATTTATTTGGTTGGTTTATTTTTAATTTGTTGTGTGTTTTATTATGTTATTTTGATATTTCTATGTATACTACCCAGGGTGGGAAATTTCTCAAATGGGTTGTATAAAAATGCAACAAACAAACAAATAATAAATAAATAAATTTATCAGTCTAGCAGATATTAATACTATAATTCTGAATATGCTTGTAAGATTATTGTAAGATACTTTCAGACTTTTTGCTGATTAGTTTAATAAATCTTGTATTATTTATTATATTTGTATTCTTCCTATCCTTGCAGCTTACAAATGATTCTTCATACAAGTGCTTGAAAAAGTGTTGCTTCTCTGTAATTATTTTGTCTGAAATTAAACACTTTCCCTGCTCCTCTGCAGAGAGGCAAGGAAAGTATAATTATTTTCCCTCTTATCTGAGCACTGTAGCACTGCATCAGTTAGAAGAGAATTATTTTCCTATTTTTATCCGTAGTGCTGATCAAAACAGTGGTTGTGAATATTTTCCCCTCTTCTAATAGATGCAGCACCATAATGATCACATAAATAGGAAAAAATTAAAAAAACCCTGTCCTTCTACAGAGGAGCAGGGGAAATGTTTGATTTCTCCATATTGCATGATATAAGCAAAAGTTACTTGTTTTGTTTGGATTATTTAACTCCTTTCCCAGCCTCAAACAACTTAAAAAAAAAAACCTAGCAATTCCAGACCAATCCACAAAGGGCAGTATGAAATGATCAGTGTCATTAATAGCAGCCCCCTGGGTGGCTTAGTGGATAAGACGCTGAGCATGGAGACTGGAAGGTCGAGTTTCGATACCCGAGGGCTGCCCTTGGGGACATGAAAGGAACCTCATTTGGGCATCTCCTGAGTGGAGTTTCTCCGGCAAAAATCCTTTCAACCCAGAGTAATCGCTGACACGAAATTATTATTAGTGTTATTAATAGTTGGTTCAAAATTAAATACAGTAATACCTTGGATAACGTTTACCGTTAAGTAATCTGGGGAGGAGAATTGGATCGAATAACGTTAAGGTCCTATGGGATGGATCGGATAACAACCGCTAAAGCCTGTGCGGTTACAATGTGTCTCTATGGAGCTTTAACGTTAACCGATACATCCCATAGGATTTTAACATGCATCGGATAACACTAAAAATCGGATAACACCAAGACTTGTGGAACCAAGTCTTAGCGTTATCCGAGGTATTACTGTATTTAGGATTACTGCAGTCTTTTTAAAAAAGTTCATAGGCAGTTGATCCTAACATGATTAAGTAGATACATAGATATGATCATGTCAGAAAATCCTATGACAATAAAATTCCATTTGCATTTTATTTGTATACAGTATTTGTAAACAAATAGAACACTAGCTATATATGAGTATCTATTTTTTCTTCCAAATTGCATAATGCAGGAGAATGGCAGGTTCACTTATCTTCTCTGCTGTGTGGAAGACACATGGAGTGAAAAGTGCTCTACAGGGAGAAAGGGTCTTGAATGAGCAACAAAACTGGAAAAGGTACAGCTGGAGTTGTCTTCATGTAGCATTACAATAACAAAGCCAGCCTAACTAAATGGTCATATTGTGAGGTTTTGGAATGAGTTACATTTTTTAGAATTAATGAATTAAGTCTCCCTGTGAAAATAAATGTGTTGCTACAGGGCGACAAGTAGCTCTTTATAAGGAACAGCCTGGAAAAGTGCCAAGTGGCAGTGCTTATCTATTATAGGAATGACAGACTGCTTAAATTGAAAATAGTACTCTGCAGTGGCAAAAATCATTTTCTATGCTTTGTCTCCTGTGGAGGTGCTTCTTAATTCAACTTTCTGATCTTTATCATATGCCTTTCGTGCAAATGTTTTCTACTTTAAGATATCTTTTACTGTCTTTTTAAAATGTCACAGAAACAAAAAATGAATTATTTTCCCAAGCTGTACATGTCAAGCCATGTCAAGGTTCCAGTTGAAGTTTTCTTTCAATGTTGCTCATTCATCATATTAAATTCCTGATAAATCCCACATATTTAGTTTATATGCAGCAGGGTTTCCCTACCTTTTTATGCCACTGGCTTCACCACACCCCCAGAACAGCTGAATGGGCTGGACCATGTGCCCCAGAAACATAAATGGACACATTTATGGCTGTCCTAAATGCAGCCACTTCTGAATTTACAACAGCCACTAGTACGCTTGCGCATGCCACATTTTACGGCTGATGTAAACACACCCACTTCCACTTCCAGGTGTGGCAGCAGGCTATAGTTTGAGAACCTCTGATATCAGTGGTGGGCTCAAAAATATTTTACTACCACACTGTGGGCATGAATGGTGGGCATGGCCAGGGGAACCGCTACATTGTTACTACTTTATTTCAAAATTTAGATGGGCAGGGTCAGCCAGAATTTCTGCTTCTGGTTCTGGTGAACTGGTGTGAACCTGCTGATGCCCACCACTGCCTGATATACAGTGTATATGAAGTGGAATAAGTAGCAGACATGGTGTATTTATATTAATATTTGGTAATGGGCCTATCTCAAAATGTAAATAGGACATGCATAATACCTGGTGTTCACATCTGGTCATGGAGATTATGATCTGAAAGTGAAAGACTTTTTCTACTGCTTTCTTTTATAATGTATATGTCAATGTTCATTTTAAAAAACCTATATGACTATTACATTCTCTCTCTTCACACTTGTTCTATCTCTGCATTTTTTTGTGCTTCAATGTCTCCACATCAGGGTGTGAAACCATTGTACAACATATTTTACACATGAATAAAATGAAATGAAAGAGATTCTTTCAGTGATCTGTTAGCCTTTTCATAGTAAAAATTCTACTAGGTCATTATTACATTTTTAGGTTTCATCATCAAATGTCATGATTACAATGTTCCAACCCCCAGGACCACTTTCATGCGTTTTAGTTCAAGCATAACTAGTGCATCTTTCACTAGGTTTGAAATACTTTCTCAGTGTGAGATCCTGTTCAGTCAAGGTGATAATAAGTATAGTCAAGCAAGGATTACAGTTAAAATTAATGGGGAAAAGAAATGTATTAATGTTTTCTTGAGATTGCTATTTCTTCTAGTGTATTGCAATTTACATAAGACTAGTGGCTCTGTTGAACACTGTCTATTTAATTGGCTACAGAGCATACACTGAAATATTTCAGGAAAACAAATTATCTGACACCACTGAATGGCTTTGCACTTGTTCATATTATGCTGCTGCATGAGAGGATTGGGTTCTTGTGGGCCTCTGGTCAGGGGCCGAAAGATACAGAATCTTGGTGAGTAATGTTATAAGTTATCCATGATATTAGCTGAAAGTTGCAAAGAAGAAACTCACAGAAACTCTATACAGTAAAACACCAGATAACGCTAAAACTTGGTTCCACAAGTCTTGGTGTTATCTGATTTTTAGTGTTATCCAATCCATGTTAAAATCCTATGGGATGGATTGGATAATGTTAAAGCTCCATAGAGATACATTGTAACCGCACAGGCTTTAGCGGTTGTTATCCGATCCATCCCATAGGACCTTAACGTTATTCAATCCAATTCTCCTCCCCAGATTATTTAACGTTATATGATTTTAGCATTATCTGATCCAATGGTTATCCAGTGTTTTACTGGTACAGTATTTGAATTTTCTGGTTCGACCTCGTTTTATGAATTTTACAGTGTTTCAACTAAAGGTAATCTATATTGCCAAATAAAAACCTCAACAAGAATTAACATTGTTAAATAGATTATTTTTCTCAACATTAGAACTGCTTTTCATATATTTCTAAAATGTATTAGCATGCTATTTTGTGCAGTGAATGAAAATGAGTTGTATGACCAATTTTACTGTTGATTGTGTATGTGTTAAAACTTTGTTTCAGTTTCTCATTCAAAGATTATACTGTTTTATGATTAGAAAGTACTACAAAGTAGGACAGATCAGTAGGAAGATTGGGGCCATGTAAAATTTAATCTACCATTTTGGTCAGCTCTATGAACAATGGGAAAGATTTAACCTGTAAGTGATTTATATGAAAAACTAGAATATAGTTTATATTTTGAAATTAATTAGTTATGTATCAAAATTAGAACTGTAACTGTTGGATTTTTTCTGTAGGACTGATTTCGTTTGGATGAGTAAGATCACATAGATTGCTCTGATGTTTCAAAAATTTACACATTTGTGAATTATTCAGGTATTATTCAACCACAGTGAACCCTACATAGGCAGGACTGAAAAAAACATTTCGGTGGCAGTGCTTCTCCCCATGAGCCATAATTGTGAATTGTCACATAAACGCAAGAAACATAACCTTAGTGCAGAAATAGTGACATGTCCAAAGTATTCCAAAAGTCTTAAAACTTAGCAGAAACTTCTGCCAAACTCTTCTACTTCTGACTCTTGTCATCTGCAGCATACTGGAAAAAAACTTTAGCTTAAGGGTCACAAAAGTCCCAAGTTTAAAATAAGTGCCTTCTACCCAGCATTGGACTTAAAATGGCCTCTATTACAAAATAGCTGGTCTAAACTTAAAAGCCCTGTTCCATCAATAGCTCATATAAGCAAGGTGGACAACCTCTCCATGTCTATCTCCAGTTCTAGTTATCCTTTTAAAAAAGAGCTAGAACATATACTATCTAGTCTACTGTACATTTAAACTCATAACTAAACAGGGTTAAAGAGATCAGAGTACATTATAATAGTGTGCTGTAAGGTCAGTTTCAACTAATGACAATTGTCTGAGTGTGTGTGTGTGTGTGTGTGTTTGTGTGTGTGTTCAGAAATGGTTTGCAAATCCTTCCTTCTCATGATGTTCCATAATAATACACTTTGCTTAAAGCTGTATAGGAGGAAAGGCATGTAACCTCATCAGTCACATCCATTCCAGCTGGCTTCTTTCACAGGAAGTATAGCAGAGGCTTGAATCTCTGGACTCTGGTTCCATAACAAAGCACTCCAGTTCACTGAACTATAAAAGCTCTCAGCGTTTGCTGCATTGCACTAACTTACAAAAAAAAAAAAACCAGTTGTTAAGGGCTATAAATCACAGCATTTTAGACATGGATGAACACAATAGCTGATGCAGACCCTAGGATGAGTCATAATCAGGATGAGTCACAATTAGGATTATTCTGAGAATGAGCTCTTTCCATCTCACCTCTCCTCCTCTACCTTTAGCATATCGAACCACCAGTTTGCTCTTCTATCCAAAAGGCAAGCTGTGGATTAACCTCTGCTTAGTAACAAACAAACACCAAAATTGACATTTAGCTCAAAACTGCTGCAACTTTTCTTTTCAGGAGTGGGGGGGCTGCTTAATGAGAAACAGCTGAAGGATGCTGAGCTCGTGGGGATAATAAGGTGGGAGAAGCCATTTGAGGGAGGAGTCATTGAATGCATCAGAAGAGGGGCAGATGAAGCAGTTGTGTTTCAGTGGAGTTGAAGTAAGGGTGGCTTTGAAGTGCAGACAACCCCCTTCCCAGCTCAGTCAGCCACAGAAAGAAAGGGGAACAGTAGCTTCTGCATTGTCACTTCCAGGTGATTCAGCTCCACTCAACAGAAGTTTCATTTCCTACTCCTCCCCACATCATTTCCTACTCCTCCCCGCATCAACACTAGAGACACTGATAACAACAGGGAAGTTGAGAGATTCTCCAGGAGGAGCATGCCACAGAAAAAGGGCCCATTCACTTGCCTTGATAAGCACTTTCTAAAAAGGACTCTGACAAAGAGCTGGATTTATACAGCTTGCTGCTTCCCAGGTTGGGACTACCATGGATCTCAGTACAATCAAGTGGAGCCCCAGTTGAAGAGACTATATTCAGAGAGTTAGTGCCAGTCCCCCAAACCTTTGAGGATGTGGGAGAAGAGGTGGTCGAGGTTCTTCTTATTCTTTAAGAAAAGCTGCTTTGACTCACAAACCTAGGCTGGAACCCATAAAGTTATTGTTTGGGGGCTTTGTGGCTGCCAGCCCTCAAGGGAGGCTGGTGGAGCACCTCATAGTACAATACAAGGGGTACAATACATGGTTTGCATATGACTTGAGGGAGTTAAGTGGAACACAAAAATATAAGACAAAGTAAGATTAAGCATCTTCTAGATCAATGATTCCCAAAGTGGGGCCTACGCCCCACAGGAGGACATCCATTCCCAGAAGCCTAAGTGAGTACATTGGCTGATCAGTGCTTTGGGGAATTGACTTAGGCTTCTGGGAAGTGAAGTCCAAAAACCAAAGTTTGGCAAACACTGCTGTAGATAGTCATGGGGGAAAGGGTTCAGAAAATACTACATAGGGTGTTTTTGTGGTCTTTTAGAAAAGAGAAAAATTACCATAATTTTGATTGAGAAAAGTTTGGAACATCAGTAACCAGATACAGTATGTGTAATTACTGGTATTGGTAGCCATAATACTATACAGAAGATCTTACCATCCCTTTTCTTCATTAAATAGTGAAACAATCATGAAAGATGCTGAGCTGATTTTTCAAAGGTATAAAGAGTTGTGAGTTCTCAAAAAATTATTTTGAGATATGATTCTTTTTTTGGTTTACTCTTATTGCACCAAATGTATTTTTATATCAAATGGGAACAGACGTGAAGCAGCTAACTAGATCAAAGGGCATTTCTGATTATGTTTCTGACAGATTTTTAAAATGATTTTATAGGAGCTGACATCAGAGAAAAGCTTAGCATCCCTGCTTCACAAAACTGGATTATTTATACCTTTGTTATAAGGCAATCTTTAGTGGAGAGAAAAGAGTAAATTTTAAACAATTTTCTCTTCTGCTCTCTCCTGAGTAAAGAATCAGTTCATCTATGTTTTCACCTTGGGGGAATCTCCTGGCTTTATTATCTGTTCTCAGTCAGGGATTTAGAAATAATCCTGTCTCCCAAAAAAATATAAAAAAATATCCCATTTTCTTCTATTTAGACTGGATTTTAAAATACATCTCTGCAAGCTATATATTATTTCAAAAATCCAAGTCTTTGGTCTGCATAAATATAAGTTGACAATACCATGCATATTCCTTTATTGCATCAATACCGTACTACAGACAAATGGAATATTTTTGTGTGGAAAAGTAAATTAAACAGGATGTAATAAATAATAAAATATAAGTTAGCTCTCCTTACTAGATGGGTGGAATGAAGCAGCAAATTCAATATTTCCATTTTACCATCAATGAATAAAAAAGAAATAATTTGAAGGGCGGACACCAAAAATGATGGTTGCCATTGTTTGGAAGCTGCAAACAATGTGTGATCAGCTGGGTTCCTCCTTTCCTCTTTTTGAAAGTTTTACTATTATTTAATCCTTATCAGGAGGGATATGTTTGCTCTTTTTAATTTTGCTCAAATGTACAGTCTTTGACCACTTTTACTACTTTAGTTCCATGAGCAGTCCTAAGACAACTGAATCAAGAAGCACAGCTTGATAGCAGAGCCACTGAAAGCAATGGTAGCTACGCATCTGGAGTCATAGCATTGAGAAAAGGCATGAAATTGAAATTAGGGTCACAGTGTGTGGTGGTGATGGTACTAAAGCCACCTTCCTGTATGCCACGATTCGGCTGACCCACCACAGCTGCTCTTTTGCAATATAGATTAGATCCTATTCTACATTTAACAAACTGCCTAATTTAGCCTCGAGTGTTTCCAGTTCTGAGGTAGCTGTAAGATTATTTTGCATGGATATCTCTAAGAGTCTTTCCAGTGCTTCTGTGTAGCTCTCAGGCAAGTTACAAAGAAGCAACATACCATTGTAGTTCTTATTTCCTTTAAAGATGAAATTCTAACTGTCCTGCACATAAAAGGCCTTTCTCCTCTAAATCAGTTTCACCAGAAAAATGCCAAGTTAGTAATATTTTCTTATTACCAATATCTTTCTTCTTTGTGGAATTTCTTTTATAAAACCAACATCTTAGGAAATGAAAAAAAGCATTTAATTTTTGTCCCCATAGTGTCGATTTGCATTCTATGATTACAGTTGAACTAGGATATTCTTCTTGGTATACGATATGGAAAATGTCCTATTCAGATACTTATTATAATTCTAGAACAGGAAGAAAACCGAGAAGCACATATATTATGGAGATCTTTTTGCAAACCAGGAGGGGGGGAAGTACACCTTTTCTCTTTGTTAGATGATTGTTAAAAACATAATGCCGTTTTGCATGTTTCATTGATAATTTTGAACTGTATATTTCCAAACCAACTCAAGGGATTTCGGGGAGGGGGGGATCTGCAAAAAAAAAAAAAGCTAGAGGAAGATAGTGAAATTCAGATATGGTAAAGTATGCTAAACATCTTGTTCCATGTGTAACAGAAAAGAAGCCATTTATATGGTTCTCCCCAGAGTATTGTTGTGTAACTCAAGCCTGCTTTCCAACTACCTGTAGAATTTTTAGTTTTGTTTTAGTACTTTGTTCATACATCTCACAAACCCTAGGGATACATAATCTAAATCTTCTGCAGCTAAGGAAAAATACATTCTCAGAGACAATACTGCTACTTTGGATTTCATATATGGATACATATGTGAAAGCTATGTCAAGACAACTTACTCACCATTTTTATAAAATAAAATATCTCCCCCCCCCCCCAAAAAAAAGTTCTCCTTTCCTATATATGGTAGGAGTAAACATTATAATAGGGAATTTCAGCAATCTATTCAAAGAGGAAATTATTTTAAGAAACAATATTGCTCTGGATGAAATCTAAAGCAATCCCACATTTACTGATAAGCACATTGTCAAGCTAATTTGAGAGAAAAGGTGGAAAAAGATACAAGTTGTTAAAAATGATTTACTGAAGTTTAAACATGTGTACAATAATAAAATAATCACACTTCAACACAAATTTTCACTCCCTTTGGAAAGGCTTGTTCATTATTAATATTATGTCTATTAGGAAATAAAACTCACCACATATTATACCTCCACAAATTACAAAAAGTAGAATCAAGTTCTGATTTACATTCAATCTGCATGGGAGAAGGCAATCAACCTTATCTAAAAGGTAGGTTTCATGAAATCAGAGTTGATAGATCTACTTCGTAGGTTTGAAACGGAATATTAGCAGCCAATTTGATCTTTATCTTATCTTTGTGCATTTGAAGGACACAAAAGTAGACATTTCTGTTCATTCTGGAATTGAGAGGTACAGTCAAGCCACGCATAAAGAGCGTCTCACTTAAAGAGTAACTCGCTTAAAGAGCAGAATTTTCTCTGACTATTTGCTTCGCTGAACAAATAAACCCAACCAAAAACTTGCTTAACAAATAAATTGGGGTTTGCAATCCCTGCCCCCCCATAATTGGTCATTTACAACGGTGTTTCGCTTAAAGAACAAACTTGGTTAAAGAGCAATCCTGTGGAACCCATTATGCTCTTTAAGTGAGGTACAACTGTATATTATAACCTGTTCTGTAAAAAAATACTGATATATCGGTAATCAAAGCCACACAATATTTATGATCGCCATCAACTTTCCTTGATCCTAGAGAGTGATAGATATAATCAGACATGTTAATAAAATGGATATAAGAAAAGACTTCAGGAAAGTGTTTCTTGTGAAGAAACTGAGAAATGAGAGGTTACAGTCATTTCTTGAAAATGGCTTGCTGACTCTCTCTCTCTCTCTGTGTGTGTGCCTGTGTGTGGTTGGAGATGTCTGCCAGCAACAAGAAAAGAGAACACATCTTTGCTGAGAGAGGCCATAAAGGCCAAGGGGTTCTCCTTGTTCCCTGGTACTCTGTTAATTGGGAAGATGATTTCAGCTGGGAGAGGGCAGAAAGTGCTCTTGTCTTCATGAATGTTTAAGGGCACTCAATGCTTGATTGATAGAACACCTCAAAGTTCCAAAATGTGAAGATTAAGCTATATAAAACATTTCAGAAGTTATTTCTCTTAATTTTTGTAAAGTTTCCTTCATATTTTGAGTGTTTGCTCAAAAGTGCCTTTTGAACCCTTTTAAAAAATCTTGTCTAGTTTTTTTTGGCTCAGAGGGTTTCTGGTACCTAAAACTAGCTACTGGAAACTTTTGGTGTATTGTGGGTGTGGTGGCAGCACTACCTTGCAGGGTTGGCATAACAGTTTAATTGCCAAAAGTTATGAATTTTTGGAACTCCCCGAAACAGTGTTTAATCAGGGCAGACTAGAGTTTTGGTAATGTCAGGCAGGTTCCCTAGTCATCACCATATTTAGCTCTCCTAGCCTCATCCAATCTACAGGATAATGTGGTTGGTGGTTAGAATGGGACACTCTGAACCTGATAACCTGTAACATTTCTCATTTCTTCCTTATTCTACATGGCATTCAGGAGCAATAGGAAGATGAAATTAATTATCCAACTGAATGTCCATGGTGACTGGCAGTGGCTATTTTGGATTCTGACACCCATGTTTTCTGGAGTTGTCTGATGATATGAGAAATTGAACCTGAGACTTCTGCAACATGCACATAAAACATTTCTTAGAGTTCTGCCAGACTTCCATTCCTTGGTATTGCTTGTGTGAATATGTTACTCTTTACTTCTTCAATTCTGTATAGGAATAACAAGTGAGGATTTAGGACTTTTCTAGAAACAATGGAGTCTTCCATATGAAGCATGAATTTGGCCTTGTTTTATCAGCTTTGTTGTCCCAGAAGATAATGGGATTTTCAAGGATTGCATCAAGTCTCCTTAACCATACATAGCAGCCTAGCAAGAGAACCCTTCATCATGAAAGAATTACAGCACTGTCAGCACAAAGTGAGTTTCAGCAGTGATTCTCTCATTCCAGAAGAATACCTTCAATCTCCATTCAGAGCCTCTGGGATTTACTCAGTTAATCAATCTTTTGTACACTTTAATCTCTGTGAGGTTTACAAGAAAGCAAGACAAACAGCGTTCAAAAGAAACCAAAAGCAAAAAAGAACAACTTTTCCCCAAAGTTGCTCCCCAAACACTCCTTATCACAGCTCTTTTACATGAATACAACTCAAGTTAACCTGGAAGTGTCATAGAGCTAAGCCCTCTGTCCTTAAAGCAATGCTACCAATAAACACTATTTAAGGGGATTTGAAAAGGAGTGGGAAGTCATAGAGAAAAGTACTCTATGAAATGCAGTAAGAGGAATGTTGTATGAATGGGGGGAATATCAATTACACCAATACAGGACCCAACATTTAAACTGGAAAAAGTGCCTCACCTATACAAGCCCTAGCCCTCGGATTTCATGATTTTCTTTTTCATTTCTCTGGAGATAGAGAATGAACACAAACACTGATAAAAATAAAGAATCACCTTCTAACACTTTTAATGCCATTTCAGATGCATCTTTCTGTGTCTTTTTCAACAAATTTACTTACAAGTGACACATAGAAGAAACAGTAATTTGTGATATTTGGTCCAGCAGACAACATTTTTGAGGAACAATTTAGTACTATTATGCTTGGTAAATTTGTGATTCGGTTTTCTCTTTCCATTGACAATCCAAAGGGAACTGATGGAATTCAGTCCTTATTGCAGGATTAAGGATACGCCCACCAAAAATCCAATGTTAAAAAAATCCTGAATCAAGGCTACATTCTTTCCATACAGACATTCAAAATTAAATCAAGTTTGGCAAGTTTTCTAATTGGAAAACGGTTGGTTTGTGGGTTGTGAGAACTTTAACTAAGGCCCCTCCAACTGTGCCCACACCAAAATATTGTATTGCAATGTAATGTATTGATTGTTTGTAAGCCGCCCTGAGTCGCCATGGTGAGTGGGTGGCAATATAAATTTGAACTAATAAATACATAAATAATAAATAAAACAAAGAGTCCAGCAGCTTTAAAAGGTAGCTGGGCTTTTGATAGAGTAACAAATTGCATAAAGTTTTGCTGGCATTTAATTAACGACATATATCAATTAAAATAGGATGATTGTGACTCAAGTACTGATATCTAGAAGGATTTGATATCATCAGCTCTGTAGAGGCATTTCAGCTGATCATGCATCTTTGGAAAGAATGAGATAGCTAAACTTTATGCATATTTGAATCCCATTTCCCACAGCGCATAATACTGCATTTTCCCATCATGAACATTAGAAGGTCTAAGAGAAACCTCCACTTTGCTGTCCAACATGAAATTGCTATGTTTGTACTATGTGTGCAACAAAACTTATATATCAGCACATAGAACACTCTCTGGGCAGTTCATAATGCAATTAGCATTTTTGTTCCCAACATGCTAAATACTCATTTTAACTGACCTCGGAAGAAAGCTGAGTCAATCTGGCACTCATTAGGATTGAACTCACAAATCAGCAGTTTTGGCTGCAGTACTGCAGTTTAACCACTGCATTACAAGGGGTCCTTAACAACTTTTGTACAGTACAGTAATACCCCGGATAGCATTAAAACTTGGTTACATGAGTCTTAACATTATGCGATTTTAACATTGTGTGATACATGCATCATACAACGTTAAAATACAATGGGATGAATTGCATAATGTTAAACTCCGTAGAGAGACATTGTAACTGGCACAGACTTCAGCAAATGTTATGTGATACATCCCATAGGGTTTTAATGTTGTGCGGTGCAATTTTTTTCCAGATTCCTTAACATTATGCGGTTTTAACATTGTGAGGTGCAAACGTTATCCAAGGTATTACTGTACTTGCATAAAGAACTAAACATGTATATGGCTGATTTGAGTGACTTCGTTATGAGTTAAGAAAATAAAATATAAGAGGTCTCAAGCCTTGATAAAGAACTTTAGTGACAGTATAAGAAGCGAGTGGTGAAGATTAATTGTGCTTTCAATGCAACTCCCGTATCCACCATGTGTAAGTGCACTGCAAATCTTGGTAAATGCAACAAAATCTTATTAGTTCTCACAGGGTTAGGTTAGCTGGCAACACAGTTTACTCAACTGGTTGAAAGTCTTTGCTTTTGCCATTATATTTATATTTTAAGTAGGATACAAATCTAAATTCTCTAATGAGGCACAAACTTAGAATGAAGTCTGGGTAGGCAATGGGTACAATATTTCCTAGGTGAAAACCTACTTTATCAACTATGTCCTGTGATTGGAGGAAGAGACTTAGACTTATTTATAGTAAGATCCTCCCATGCTATGTAGCATATCGGGCAGCAGAGGAAGATAATTTTTCATTTATTCATTTGTTCACAAAGCACATACTACTGTGCTTCCTAGTACACCAGTGAAGGATAAACAAGGTGATTCTCAAAGACAATGAAGATATAGAATATATGTTAAAATAACAAGTACTCTCTACCATCTTGCAGCCTCAAGAATGCTGCCATGGCTGCCGCCATCTCCAGACTCTCCCTCGGACATACTTGGTGGGGCTGAGTTTATGATGTTCTCAGTGTATTTTTTGAAGTGTTTTGTATCATGATAATTTGATATTTTGTAATGAGATCTTTTGAAATGTTTTGAAATGTTTTTGTATTATGATAATGTGGTACCTTATAATTGTAATATTTTGTATCTCTGCTAGCCACCCAGAGTAGTTTTGCGAGTGGAGTGGCATACAAGTTGAACAACAACAACAACAACAGCAACAATAATAGTTATTCCACCTTTTAAATAATATGTTAAAGTAAATCAGAACTGTAGTAGGAGCTTATGAAGGAGAAGACTCATCAAATCACCAGTGGCTTTCCTTTAATGCAAATTACTACTGTATGCAACAGGATTTCAACCAGAAACACATATATTACATAGCAATTAGCCTTCTTGAAGACAACATATATAGTACTTGATGTGTTTGAACTATACTCTTTTCTTGAAGGCAACACTGACAGGGCTAATTTTATCCCTGACTAAGCTTTAAACATGGTCTTCTGCTCCTTTTTCCTCATCTGATTATTTTACCATCTATGTTCCACCTTTCTATGACCTAATCAAGTACAAAATGGCTTATTAATCAATATTTCAATTACCACAACATTATTGGCCTTCCGCCATACTCCTTCCATTTACTTGCTTCCTTTTGGCCTTCAGTCATGGTTCAGCATTATATTGCAAAAATTGCAATATATTAACAGGAATTACACCTGGGGAGTCTAATTCCTGAGGTGCTTCTACATGGAATAATCAAATTGTTATTGTTTTTCAGATAGGTAAAGTCTAGCTCTTAATCTAAACTATCTAATCATATTTCTCTTCCATTCCAAATATAATTAGAAGGGAGAAAACATTTTAACATGTTCCAAATCACATAAATAGCTGTTGCAGTAGAATGAGACAAGAACAAAATTATAACAAAGTGAAACTCAATTTAGTTCACAAAGAATCAGTAGAATGGAAGTACAGTAATACCTTGCATAGCGAACATCTCGGATAGCGAAAAACTCACTTAAGGAGCAGACCTTTCCCCAAAAGGTCTGCATCATTGAACAAGCAAAAACTCGCTTAATGAGAAGCTTCATATTTGCGGGGTGTTTCGAAATGCATCGCGGGTCAGCAGGGCGTTTGGGAAGGATGTTGGGATCTTTCCTGTACCCTTCCCAAATGCCCTGCAGATGCGTGCACATCAGCGGGGGGTTGGAAGGATATGGGAAAGATCCCAACGCCCTGCCTCTCGCCTCACACGTGGATCAAGTCCACTTAAGCTAACAATACAAATATAGCAGTTAGTCTTTAAAGCGCTTTAGTGTTTTTTATTTTATTTTGTTTTGTTTTGTTTTCTGATATGCCTGAAACACAGACTAACATGGCTACTATTCCAAAAAATATGAGAAGCAAATTACTTTTACTGCACTAGAGTTCATGAATTAAAAGTGTTGTTTTTGCCTATGCATATATATTTCCATATGTTTGTGTGTTTTCAAAGAAGTACTTAAACAGTTTGCTGACAAAACACTTGCTCTTTCCTTTAAGGAGATTGAAAAGCTCTTTATAATAGGATGGTAGCAGGATACAAACTTATCAGAAAGTTCTTAGACAAATAGTTCAATATTATTTTATTTATTTATTTATTTATTTACTCCAATTTCTATACCGCCCTACTCGGCTGGGCCGACTCAGGGCGGTTCACAAGCACAGAGTAAACAACAAATTCATAGACACATCACATAAATATACAATATAAACTCAACATCGTTCCATCACAAAAGTTCAATAAGCATCAATCTCAACAACAATAAAACTACAAAATTCATCAAATATGCACAAAATTTTTTAACAATTATCGAGAGTCCTGGCACCGCCGCGGCCCTTGAACATAGCCTCCGGAAGAGGTGGAGGGAGGGAGTCCCGTCTGGGCACGGCGGTAGTCTCTTCCCCCGGCCGCAGGTGTGTTCCGTGGCGGCGGGGCGAGGAATGCTCTGCCGGGGGAAGTCCTGCCGCTACCGCGGCCAGGGAGGCTCCTTTTTCCTTCCTTCCTCCCGGCCGGTGACGAGGGCCGGGAGGGCGCGGCAGCAGCAGCAGCAGCGGCGGCGTTTTCGGGCTTCCCTCGCCTAGGGAAGCCCCTTTTATCTTCCTCCCGGCCGGTGACGAGGGCCGGGAGGGCGCAGCAGCAGCAGCGGCGGCGGCGGCGTTTTCGGGCTTCCCTCGCCTAGGGAAGCCCCTTTTATCTTCCTCCCGGCCGGTGACGAGGGCCGGGAGGGCGCGGGCGCGGCAGCAGCAGCGGTGGCGTTTTCGGGCTTCCCTCGCCTAGGGAAGCCCCTTTTATCTTCCTCCCGGCCGGTGACGAGGGCCGGGAGGGCGCGGCAGCAGCAGCAGCAGCAGCGGCGGCGTTTTCGGGCTTCCCTCGCCTAGGGAAGCCCCTTTTATCTTCCTCCCGGCCGGTGACGAGGGCCGGGAGGGCGCGGCAGCAGCAGCAGCAGCAGCGGCGGCGGCATTTTCGGGCTTCCCTCGCCTAGGGAAGCCCCTTTTATCTTCCTCCCGGCCGGTGACGAGGGCCGGGAGGGCGCGGCAGCAGCAGCAGCAGCGGCGGCGTTTTCGGGCTTCCCTCGCCTAGGGAAGCCCCTTTTATCTTCCTCCCGGCCGGTGACGAGGGCCGGGAGGGCGTAAGTAAGGAAGACCTTAGCTTGTTCTCCTTGTTCAGCATGTATGGCCCAATCTATTTGTCGCCCTTTGTAATGTTGTATCTTCACATCTAATGACAGTAATTGCCACTTTCACCCTTCCTTTCCCTTTCTTTAAACTTTAAGAAGTGACCAATAGTGAAATACTCCTAAAACTGGTTTAGTAAGAAATAGCAGCTACTTCTTTGGGCATTTAGAAAATGTATCTGTATACATTTGTTTTTGTTTTTTTTAACATACCTTTTGTTTGACGATCATGTCATTGATTTCATCAAGATCCCCCACAGTCACTATTTGGGATTTTATCACTCGATCCAATAGAGAAAGCCAGTCAGTTAAGTCTGCCCATGCCTTGTTGAATTCAGCTAGGGCTGGCACTTCCAGGAGCAAAGATGATGGCATTTCTTGTTTGGAGATGGTGGTTTCCTTGGTTACCAGAATTTGAGAAACCCCAGCAGCAGTCTGATCAGGTGAAGCGACTGAAAAGGAGGATAGATGGTGTGAAATTATTGAATAAAAACTAAGACCAATAATTCAATAATGGCTTCATTTCTTAATTATAATGGCAATTAATATGGCAATTTCATTTGCAATCTTCATATCAACAAGGAAAATGGGCATAATCTAAACCAGGAAGACCAAAATGTGGGGCTTCAGATATCTTCTAGCCTGTAACTTCCATCAGGCCTAGTCCAAAGATGACACAGTATTGTGGAAGCTATGGTCCTAATACACCCAAGATAGCCTGAGGTACCCACTCTGATTTTAAAGTTTGAACTACATTGTAAATCATGGGAGCCTGAAGGCAAAAACTGAAGGATAAATGTTCATAGCCTTAAATATACTGTAGGACCAACTTGATTAGCACTATTATACCTACCTTCATAGTTTCCTTGGGTCCCACATTTATTTATTTATTATTTATTTATTATTCACATTTACTATCCCGCCCCAATCAGGTAAACCCGACTCTGGGCAGCTTACAACATAGCTAAAATCACAGATTAAATCTAATAAAAATAATAATATTTAAAACCTTAAGAATTCATAGGAAAAGAATTCATAAGAAAAGATTTAAAAACAGTGTAACAGATAGAACTCGGGGCAAGGAGGGGTGGCTGTCCCTTAAACAAGATCACACCATTTCAGACAAGATTAAATCATTTGAGAATGACTACTTTTCATTGGTTGAATCATGAGTTTGGAGTCACTAGTGAATACTTATTGTGTTCATTAACTTACAAAAAAATATAGAATGCAAAGTATCTTGTTGTCAGCACCAGAAAAAATGTGACAGTGACAGAAGCCTTTTATGTATCAAATGCTCTTGTGCACAGCTTAAAGGTAAAGCATAAACCACAACATTCTGGGCTCTAGAAGGAATAAGGGACACTGATCACCAAATAATATTGCTAACATTTCAGAATTCTATCGTCAGCTTTTAGATACCCGTAATAGTGGGATTACGGCTATCAAATATAGATGGGCTTTTTCTAGAGCTCGTTTTGATGTCCTCCCCTCAGTGCTTCTGGCGGGAAGATTCAAAGGGACTCTTTATTCACAAAGACATTGTCCCCGTGGATCTAGGGAGTTAGAAACCCTGGCCCATGTCCGGGTGGAGTTGCTGTCCTCCAGGAAAGGGCTAAAAACCTGGCTGGCAAAGCAGTGTGGGACACCAGTGATGTGGTGACCGCTGCCTGCTGGCTGATTCAGTAAGAATACTCTCTCCCTCTTTTACCCTCTTTTAATCTGAAGGGGTTGGAATAATTTTTGGTGGTAGTTTTAATGGGGTTTTTATTGGTTTTTAAAATGTGACTGGTTTTCTTTTCTGTGAGCCATCCAGAATCTTCAGAGCTGGATGGCAATAGAAATCAGAAAAATAATAAATAAATAAATAAATATTGCCCTTTCTATGAAGTCCCAAGAGATGTTTTAATTCCCTCAGTTATTGCTAAATTTGTGGGCCATAATGATAGATTCTATGTTCATTTACTTCTAAAGGACACGGACCTTACACTCATGCAGCACGTTGCCAAATATTTTTAAGAAGCTATTCAATTACGTAAAAATTTTATCTAGAAGATATGCTGTACTGTTTTATTGAATTTTTCTATTATTAACAAAGTGTGAAATCTTTTCTACTGCTAACAAGGTGTGAAGCCTTTTTCTATTGTAAAGGCTGGTCAAAGACCATAATAAATAAAGAATGATGATTGATGATGGTGATGATGATGATGATGTTCAAGATGGTGTTTTCAGAGAACAGAAATCTTCATGTGGACTTTTTCTTTTCAGTCACTTTTACTGGAAGTTACAACATCACTTCAATATTCTCTGACTCTTGAAAACACACTTCACATTTTAGGACTGAGCATTATTACTGGACAAATTTGGGGACTTCTACAACTTTATAATCCTTCCCCTAATTTTTACCATCTAGCACAGTGTTTCCCAAATGTTGGGGTTGGGACTTCAATTCCCAGAAGCCTAAGTCAATTCCCCAAAGCACTGACCAGCCAATGTACTGACTTAGGCTTCTGGGAATTGAAGTCCCAACCCCAACATTTGGGAAACACTGATCTAGCATGATGGAGAGGTCCAAATAATCCAAAAGGTCTCATTCTTTTTTATATCTGTATGAGTCCCCTGGACAGCGAGAACAAATATGTCAATCTTAGAAGAAATTAACCCTGACTGCTTCTTAGAAGGTCAAATAGTAAAGATGAAGCTAAAGTACTTTGGACATCAAATGAGAAGAGAGGATTTGCTTGAGAAAGCCTTGATGCTGGGAAGGATGGAGGCCAAAAGAAGAAAGGGGGTGAAAATGAGATGGCTAGATGGTATTGTAGACACAATGGGCACAGAGCTGAGCTAGTTAAAGAGGATGGTGGAGGACAGAAGTGTGTGGCGGACAGTGGTCCATGGGGTCGCAGAGGGTTGGAATAGACTGTGTGACTGAACAACAAAAAATATCTCTATTCAACAGATTACTCTTCACAAGTCTCAGTGGTCATTGGGTTTTATGTATTATCTGAACTCAATTTTGTAATGCATAAAGATCAATCTTCAGAATACTTTGAGAAAGCAGGACTTGCCTGCTTGATTGCAAGAAGTACCAGGGCAGACAAATACTCTGGCAACTAACACTATCATAATTGAAATGCATAAACAAAACTATTTGGGTCTCACACAGTAAATTAAAATTGGCGGTTTAAAAACTTTTTTCTTTAATTTTATACTTCCAGTGGGTTCCTTATTTAATTAAAATAAGAGGTGAAAATGTAGTTTAGACTGATGCTATTTCATATTTTGCTACATACAGTTGTACATATTGAGCTAATAAAGTTCCTACAATGTCTGTGAGTCTTTGGAAGAGCAAGATTCAGGCTGGGGCATCTGGAAATCACTTAACACACTTCAAAGTGAAATAGGGGAATCAAAGAATAATCAAGTAAAAGATGAGCTACTTCAAAAAATTTTGTGACCATGAAGAAATCCAATAGAGCAGCTTTTGCGTGCTCACAATTTATACCTCATTGTGTGTACAAAAGATCTAATAAATGGCTAACACTATTCTGGTCAAAAATAATGTAACTATGGAATGCTCTAATATGATCAAAGAAAAAAAAAGAGTATGATTCCCTTTCCATAATTCAGTTACCCCCTTCCCCATTTCACATATCAGTCACAATTTCTGGTAGCAATTCCCAAAGGCCATCTAATGTCTTTTTACCAGCAGATTAACACCCTTAAAGACAGAGGTCAGATTCTTTTGAAGTAAATCTTATGACTAATACTGAGATATTTTATGCTTTGATGTCAAAGAGTGAGCAACCAAATGAGTAGGAAGATGCTGGGCAAAGGAAGATTTGGATATTTTATAATCTGACTGTTAAAATACTGATTGCAGATTTGGGGGAAGGAAATAAACATTTATTTCAAAGATAGGAACCCCTCCACAATATTTATATTTGCAATTTCAAAAGCCAGTAAGTATCTTTTCAGGTTGGTGCAATCTTTCAGTCTATTGCCTTTTACTAGGTCCCCATGCTTCTATCTCATTATTCTAAATAAACAGGCATTCTTTATGAAAAGTTTCAGATTTTCTTATGAATTCCTTAATAACTGCATATTTTGATTTATATTAAAAACAAGAAAGTATTTTCTGACCATCAACAACTTGAAAGAAAGAAAGAAAGAAGGAAGGAAGGAAGGAAGGAAGGAAGGAAGGAAGGAAGGAAGGAAGGAAGGAACGAACGAACGAACGAACGAACGAACGAACGAACGAACGAACGAACGAACGAACGAACGAACGAACGAACAACTTCCCTCATGGATGATGGTTGGGCATTTAGCATAAAAACATTATAACAACAAATTTATAGATCAAACTTTGTTTTTTAAATATTTTAATCTTTTGCTACATATTTTTGATTAAACAAATACATGACAGGCAAAATCCTGTTGCTCAGTGTAATAAATCACAATATAGGCTCGTTGAATCAATTGAGATTTGGTGAGTCAACTCCTCCATAAGTTTCATTGATTCAAATAACTGCAACTTACTACACTATGGTAAGAGCTCAGTGTGAGAAGGACCCAAAAATGAAATTTTTGTGACCAGTCCATCCATATTCTTTTTGCCTTTGCTGACTTGCCACTGCTGTTACATGGCTATCCTGCATCATGATGGATTACTGTGCTGCACAGATTTGCAAAGCAGATGCGGAACAGATGAAGACATACAGTTTTACGCCAAGGTGCCAAACCAAAGAGGTTAGATTTGTGACTTGTCTAGTCAAAATACACCATACGATCTAGTCTTGTCTAGTCAAAATACGCTATAAGAAGAGTCAGCAAAGATTTTGGGAAATACCAACTGGAGTAAATATAGTCTATCTCTGCTTTCATAGGTGTGGCACTAAAGTATCTGAGCCAACATGGATATATAGGGAGATAAACACACTAAAATGTGAGAATAATAATAATTTTGCATACTGGGAGATTGGTCTAAATGTACTTTAAGGATCACACTCAAAATTTGGAATCTATAGTTGCAAAAATGATAATGGATCAATCTAGTCCAGTGTTTCCCAAATGTTGGGGTTGGGACTTCAATTCCCAGAAGCCTAAGTCAATTCCCCAAAGCACTGACCAGCCAATGTACTGACTTGGGCTTCTGTGAATTGTAGTCCCAACCCCAACATTTGGGAAACACTGATCTAGTCATAAATGTTTAGATTTTCTGTAATTATAGAAATTAGCTAAATGGTGGGTCTTTGAGGTGGCTAACCTCACAACTGGGCACAGATACTTAATTATAAAGGTTCTTAGGTAAGGAACATGTTGAGTACGGAAAACTAAAAGAAAGCTGAATATGAAAGTGTACCAGTCACTCTATTGGACCTGGGTCCCAATTAAGCTATGCAATTATCATGGGTTTTATCTGCAGAATATCCCATGGTACTGTGGGTACTGTAGAAAAGTAATGGGGAATGGCTCTGTTACTTATGTTGTGAACTCATGTTCTAATGTCACTGTATATATGTTCAAATAAACTTTTTAATATAAAAATGACAGAAGTCTCCAATAACATCCTACAAAGGAAACTGAATTCTCTGAAAATTCTCAATTTTCAGAATTTTTTAATTTCTTAGAAGTTGAATGCACACACACAATAACACAGAAATGTCGAGATGTGTGGTATAGTTGACCTTGGAAAAAGAAATGTTCCTGTTTTATTGTGATCACATTTTCTTTGGGCTCTTATTTGCAGACTGGAGTTATTTGGGACGTGCCATTGCTTCTGGATGCCAAGCCATAGCATCCATAGCCAAATCTTTATTTTTACACATTTACCTCATACTATCAGCAATATTATCTCTAGGGGCAGAGCAACTTAATGCTAAGAATTTTTTAAAATCCAATTTTGAAAGCAACCTGAACTTGGGAATTCCAAGAATGCAAGACTGACAAATGGCTATCAAGAAGTAAGAAAATCATTGGAAGATTTATTTAAAGAATGGCTTTTATGACTTACAATATCAATTAAAATTAACTTCTATGTAATAGAATTCCTCATCTGTAATAATTCCTCATCTGGTCATGCATAAAAATACAAAATATTTTCAAAAACCAAAACACTTTTGTTACAGGCAACTCCTTACATTAACCTTTTCTTTTCTAAAGAGAAATGTCTAATGATATTTTGTCACAGGAGGGAGTCTGTGAGAATATGCTTTTTAAATGAGGTCATTGAAGACTATCATTTTTATGAGAGGGATAATGTAGGTCATACAATGTAAATAAAAAGGAAAGGTAACTTATTACTGGTGATATTCAGCATTATATGTCAGTGCTGGATGCTTCATTTGGTTAAAAAAATAAATTAGAATACTTGTGCATGTATTGAAAGAGGACCTCTCCTACAAACTGTAATTGGTAGGGTGCAACAATACATGAGCAAATCTACCAAGTGTGTTTTATTAGTAAGCAGATGATTTATTATGAACTTGCTTTTTCGGTCAATATATACTGACTAAGATACAGTCATGACATATCCTACTACAGAGACAATGGTGGAAGATGAATAGAGATAGCTTCTGGCAGCTGTTTTCCAGCAGAACACAACTGTTAGCTCCACAGGGAACAAACCATGTTGCAAAAAGGCCAGTAAGAATAGCCAATTATAAGTAAGAACAAAAACAAAGGCTGTTTTAGAACAGTAAATGTCTAAAATGAAATTGTTCACTTTTAATGAACAGTTCTTCTTCTTCTGTGTCTAGGCGATACATGAAACTGCCAAAATGAAGGCACCTTCTACTCAGCACTAGTTAGACCGCATCTAGAGTACTGCGTACAGTTTTGGATACCACACTTTAAGAAGAAACAAGTTTAAAGGAAGGCAACAACGATAACGAGGGGACTGGAAATCAAACCCTATGAAGAAAGACTGAAACAACTAGGCATGTTTAGCCTTGAGAAAAGGAGATCGAAAAGGAATATGATAGCATTTTTCAAATACCATATATACTCGAGTATGAGCCTAGCTTTTAAGTCCCAAAAATGAGCCCCCAAAAGGGGAAACCGCTTATACTCGCGTCAATGACCATGAGGGTCCCAAGACACATTGGATTGAGACGTGTCAAAAATTTAATTAATTTTACCATATTTTCATGTATTTGGATTATTGAAACTCACTAGCAGCTGCTGCATTTCCCACACTCGGCTTATACAGTAATACCTCATATAACATTAGTATCGAATAACACTAAAATCGCATAACATTAAGGAATCTGGGGGGAAGAATTGCATCAGATAACATTAAGATCCTATGGGATGCTTCAGATAACAACCGCTAAAGCCTGTGTGGTTACAATGTATCTCTATGGATCCCATAGAGGATCAGATAACACTAAAAATCATATAACACCAAGACTTGTGGAACCAGGTTTTAGTGTTATATGAGGTTTTACTGTACTCTGGTCAATCTATTTTCCTGGTTTTTCAAGTCAAAATTAGGTACCTCGGCTTATATTCGGATCAGCTTATACTTGAGTATATATGGTACTTGAAAGACAGTCATAAAGAGAAGGGTTGGAATCTTTTCTCAATCACTCTATAGTGCAGGACACATAATAACAGGCTCAAGTTACAGAAAACCAGATATAGTCTAAATGTCAGGAAAAACATATTAAGTCTTAGATCAGTACAACAACAGAACTGGTTACCTTGAGAGGTGGTGAGTGCTCCAACACTGGAGGCATTCAAGAGAAGATTGGAGAACCATCTGTCAAACTGGCAACAATTTGGATTTCTGCACTGAGCAAAAGCCCCTTCCAACTAAATTATTCTATGATTGTATCATTATAAAATGAGCAGAGGATTATCAGGCCTATGCTGGACACCCTGGGTGGGTGCTGGAGAGGGAGTGATGACGGTGGGGTGCCTATTTGGAGGGATGTTTGGGCCGGACACGCCGGGCTCCCAAGGGAGATTCCTAGCAAGGACGGCAGTGCACCTATGCACCTCTTCTACTCTCCTCCTCTCATTGGCGATTCTCCCAATGCACTCCTGCACACATCCTGCAGGCCTGCTGGAAAGGCCATTCACCTGGCCTTCCACCTGGCAGTTGCCTCTCACCAGTGAATCCCCCTGGTGTGCACAAGAAATCCCATAGCCTACACTACTGCCCCTTCACCTGCATCCACCCATCTTGATCTCCTAAGACTGACCTGGCTTCCTCCTGCCGCCGCCTGGCTATGTGGGAACACCAGTGGAAAAGAGGGTGCCTGCCTGGGGTCTCCTCAATGCTCTTTTAGGGACAGGATGGTGGTGATGGGCACTTTCCTTCCCGTCCTGAACCAGGTTCCCTGACCTTCCACCATAGGTCGCGGTAGTCCAGTCTCTTCCACACATGCGTGGAAGGGAGGCACATGCAACAGGCACACAGAGGCTAAGGAGAAATGGTGGTGCAGGCATACCTTCCCTTCAGGGAGCCCCTTCCTTGCTGCTGAGACAAGGCCTCTGCCTCCTTCCTCTGTCTTCAGAATCCGACCTGGCTATGATGGGGGACGGGACTGGTTAATGCACACCAAAAACCACTCCACGGAAACAGCTCCCCGTTGCTTGAAAGGTTCTGGCTAGGGGCTGTGGTGGAAATTGATGTAATTATTCTGCCCACCACTGGGGAACGCCAGTTACTGGGGCACACCAGGACTTGTCCTGCTGTCCCAAATTTTCACCACAGGTCTGACCATTATAAGATCTTTAATTTAATGTCATACCCCCCAATACAATTAGTTTGTTTCCCAGTTAAATATTTCAAACACATGGCTCCAGGTGGGATAGGAAGGTGAGAAAGAAGTACATTTACATATTTTAAGTAATATGCTATTTTTCTCCCAAAACTGCCGCTCTGCATGATTCATGACAAGATATATACTACATACATATCAAGGATACCCAGAGCAGTGTAGTAGCTAAACTGACTGACTTGGACTCAGGAGGCCCAGGTTTGAATCTTCACTCAGGCATGGAAGCTTATTGGGGATTGGAACTAATAAAACTACTCTTTATATATCTCACTTACTTTGAAAGCACTATTAGGATTGCTATAACTTGGTTCCAACCTGATGACACATAATATAAATAACATATTATAGCATAGCATAAACCTAGTTTGTACTATCCAGAAAACTAATGTTGCTAGTAGATTTTGGTCATCTTCATGCTCAAGGGACCATAAAATAGTGTAATGATTAGTAATACACAATCAGTCATAAGAATATAGAAAGTGCCATGCTGGGTAGTCTGACACCATATTTTCCACAATGACATATTATACTAGCCAATACTTGAAACCCACAAGCAGAACCTGTAGGCATCCCTCTCCCCATTCTTGCTGTTGTTCTCCAGCAAGATTTCCATATACCGCTGTGGAGAACATGAGGTAATAAGAATCACTGACCACACCGCTGAGGTTTGTTTTATAAAAATGTTTATAAGAAATCTGGGTCTTATTCATTACCACTTGTTATCCATAGCCTGGGGTCCTTTTAACTACTACCATTGTCCTGTTTACAGAACAAAACATTATTTATTTATTTATTTATTTGTTCATATTTATTATCCCGCCCCAGTCGGGTAAACCCGACTCTGAGCGGGTTTCAAATTTAAATAATTGTGCTGTATCTGTTATAATTTTGATAGTTAAGGTCAATTTACCAAGCAACCATTGACACTTTCCACAGAACTAAATGCAAAACACAAAGTTTGAAAGGTAAATGTATTACCAGCATCTGTCTATTAACCATTTGGCACTTTATATAACACATCTTCACAGGAATAAATCTGATTTGAACAGGGCTCTTCGGTCATTACCAAGTGTGAAAAGCCACACGGACTCACATGATTTGCAAAAATATCTTGTCTGGTATAAAAGCCATAATCTGCATTTCAAAAGTTGAATAGCCAATTTATCTTTAATATCCCTCAGTTTTTCATGGTAAAATAGTTGATGGCAGAGGTTTTAACCATAAAGGATTACTGAAACAATCCAAGAATTAGTTTTGTAAAAGTTAAACTGGCTGTTCTCTCTGTGAATGCCCAAGAATTTTCATCTGTAATCCAGCTACTGATACAATTGTGAAAAAACCTGGAAGCTCTGACACTGATTAAAGATTATACTTTATCATTATAATCTGAATTATCATTAATAAAGTTCACTCTAGCCTGGATTTATTGCTACATTCAAAATTTCATGAAAGATACAGCATCTCTAATTTCAGTCTCCTTAAACTACTATTATAAATTGCTATTGTGGCATTCCCTGTAAACCTTTCCTTGGGCCATGTTCAAGATGATTGATAACTCATTCACCTACCCAAGTGACTTGCTTGAGAACAATACAGCTACAATCACATATACGAATTTTGTTGGATAATAAAGGAAAATATTTCGAGAGCAATGGTTTTCAGATTTTTTCTAACTTTATCAGATCTGGAACATTAATTTTACTGCCACAAATAACTGGCTTAGCACCTCAATAAAAGGCTATAGAAAAGATTTAATGCAAGCCAGTCTTCAAAACATACAAACAAGATGTTGAGAGAGAAAAAAAACCACAATTCTAGGATTTTATTACAGAATTATTTTTTATATATTTTATGAATATATAAGAAGAACAAATGGGCTTTGTCTAGAAAAGAAAATATTGCTTTTTGGGAAAGATAAAATATAATGGCTGAAATCCGGTTATGTATGTGTGTACAAAGGTGATGATAACACAATCAGTGTGAGACCATCACTTTCTCTGGCAATTTTGGGGTACACATGACTTCACTGTGCTGCATAAAATTTTTGCATTGCAATTTAATTTGAGGTGATTTGCCTTTTATCATCTGCAATTTTCTGCTGCTGTCACAGCCATCTTCATTGCACACAGAGAGATGCACAACAGGATATCAGCTAATATATTGCTTTTTTATCTCTATATCAGGTAACACCTGCAGAAGATAAATCTTGAACTTCAAAAGTTGCAAGACTGAAAACCCTTGATCTCCACTCATATCTGTGAAGCCTTATTTCTTTGTCTTTAACTGCTCACCTCTCTTTTTTCAACAAGACATGACTCATTGTACCATGTACCTTTCATGTGCTTACTCTATGTGTAGCTTCTCCATTCTGCTTTTCTATTTCACTACTGTTAATTTTTCTGTGAGTCATATTTCTCCCATTTTCTGATTTTTAAACCTGTATGCCAACAGGTGAATGTTGCTGTCCCAATACTTTTCCAGGCGCTCACATTTACAGGAAAAACATACAATATTCTGGCAATATATATTAAATGGCTTTGTTCATCACCACATTTATATGGGCTGGTGTCAGAATAGGGGTGTATGGTCTTAACATTCAAATGGCTGAATACGTAGGCAGAAATATATTTAAATAGTTCTTAAAAACTATCATCTCACTTAGTTTCTTATACTAGATTATCCTTTACTAGATTATCCTTCAGAGGTCAAATACAATACTTCAACTTACTATTTTTTTCCATTTCAGGTGTTCTAAATAATATTAATTTTATAAGCACCTTTCCAAGTACCGTATTTGCTGGCGTATAAGACAACTTTTTACCTCTGAAAAAGATGCCTCCAAGTGGGGGGCCGTCTTGTACGCTGGGTACACTTCAGCTGAATAAAACACAGCAATACCTCGGATAAGGTTTACCTTGGATAACGTTTACCTCTGATAACGCTTAAATTGCATAATGTTAAGCAATCTGGGGAGGAGAATTGCATTTAATAACGTTAAGGTCGTATGGGATGGATCGGATAACAACTTTTAATATCAGATGACGAACAGGAGTTTGAAGGCTTTTAAAGGGAAACTGTCACGCCAGCAAACTTGCTAGGGACTTGCCTGGCACTTGCTCTCTCCCTCTATTTGTTATCTTCCTTCTATCATTGACAGTTCCAGTTTGGTTAACAGATTAGAAAACAAACAGCATGGCAGCTCCCATAGGTTTATTGTTCCATTCAGCTTTAGTGAATTGTCTTTGGTGAATAAAGTTTAATAAACTTGCATTGTTTTATGTTTACTGTACATGTCTGATAACATACAGCCTTGTGACAGTTTTTCTGCATGTCATAAGCATTTGAATATAAATTAACATGTTGAAACCAAATCTGCTGTTCTTTTACGTTTTATTTGGCGTGTGGAAGGTGTGCAGAAGAGGGGGTAGTCTTATACAGCGAGTATATAACAAACTATATTTTGAGTGGAAATGTTGGGGGGTCATCTTATACGCCCAGTCGTCTTGTACAGCGGCAAATACGGTATGTGTATTTTTTATATATTTTAGTATATAATTTAGAAAATTACACTTACATAAAAATATTTGTTACAATAAAAGGAAGGAAAATTGTACTGTTTAATGTGGTTCTTGTAATCTGGTTCAAATTTTCTGATTTATATTAGGCATTAGATATTAAACATTAGATATTAAACATTAAACAACAACACCCTAAAACAGCAATGGTGAAACTTTTAGAGACCGGGTGCACAAGGAGAAGATGGTGGCTTGGAGGCAGGCTCTGTGCATGCCCTGTGTGTACACACAGCACCCATGTGTCCATACCCCCTCACATCCACATGCCACACCTGCAGGTCTCCACACACACGTGGGTCTGCATTCTAGAAGGGCTGTGGGGTGTCTGTTTGCCTCACCTCATTCCTAGTGCCACCCGTGCAGGATTTCAGCCTCCTCTCTCACATCCCCACTGGCATAGGGAGAGGAATGGGTGGGGAAGCAGTGCTGCCACTGGCGCAGAGGCGTGGGGTGGGGCTTGCCCACAATGGTGCACATGATGACAGAAAAGGCACTGCATGTCACTTTTGCCATGCATCCCATGGGTTTGCCTATACTGACCTAAAATCATGTATCTTTTTAATCTCACTATTTTACTCTTTGCCAATGACTACATTAGCCACACAAAGATGCCCACTAGAGAACAGATTTTAGAGAATATATCTTGATCATGCTTATCAGTATTAAAAAACCACACAAGGAATTATCCTTGAACATATCAACAAAAGAATTCACCCTGTTAGCTGGCTATAATGCATTTCCATTTCTAATGAACAGCTAGACAGATACAATTGCTCGTTTATGCATTATCAAAGACAGGGACAAAAATCCCACCATCAATGGCCCATTCTGATGATACACTTAGCTTATGGCAAATATGTTGTGTCTGCAGCAGGGATAAAAGCATATGAAGAAAAAGAAGGGAAATATGGTAATCAATGCACACCAGGCTATAACATTGTTGACAAAAGCCTTGAATATCTTTGGTATGGCAAAGGAGGGAAGTTAATTCTCTAACAATCAATTTGGTTAAAAAATGACATTCTCAGTCTATTTGCTGAACAGGTATCATGGCAGAAGGTTGCTTCATTTTTTGCTGAACTCTTACTACAGCATTTCAATGAACTCCTGTTTTATAGAGAAAAGTGATGACTTAATCCCAGCCATGCAAGGATATAGCAACCTGATAGTAAGAAAATTTTTCACCATAACCATAATGCAAATCAATGTCCCAACTACTGACATTAAAGAAGAATCTTTTATTTAAGCATCCAGGAGACAGTTGATTATATATCAAAACAGGATGTGAGGACAAAAAAAAGGGTGAATAGAAAGCAAAAGAAGGACAGAAATAAGAACCACAGATCACTAGAGAATGAAGCCTAGGAATCAGAAATAAAGCTGGAGAGTGATTCACAGAAGTCTGTAAAGACAACAATTTGTTTATTTGAAGTAACGTTTGAAGCAACCAAATGGATGTCACGTACCAGCCGGCCCCCTACTTCTGGAAAACCCCTATAAACCAAAAAAAAAAAAAAAAGGGCGGGCTGGACGGCGAAACAGAGCTACAGCTCTCAGCTGCTTATCAGCCAAAAGGGATTTAATTGGGTAGCATGTTCAAATGTTTGTGTGTGAAATGCAATGCTGCTCTTACCCTTTTAGTCCAATGAAGACACGTTGTTCAGGAAAATGATGAAGATTTATTGACCAGGTTCTTAAAGCATAAAAGTCAGTAGCATAAGTCAGTCCAATACAGTCCACAGGTAATCTAGGTAACCATTTTTAAGGAGCAAGAATGCATAGCTCCTAGGCAAAAGAATGCTAGCCCATAGAGATCCAGAAACAAAAGCTCTCTAATCAAAAACAGGTCTTAACTCATGGAGAAGCAGAGACGAACTCTAAATCAAAGCAGGTCTTAATCCATGGTGAGGCAGAAACGAACTCCTTCTTCTCTCCAAAATGGAGAATTTGCCGTCAGGTGGGATAGCTTTAGCCAATCAAGTAACAGAGAGCAACAGAAAATAACTTTCTCAAAACAATAGTTGTTTACACACGTGCACAGAGAATGAACAGAGAATGTTCTCTGTTTACTCAAAACATCCAGGAGCTTAGCTAGCTAGGCCAGCTAGAAAGATAACCGCACAGGAACACTGTAATATCAACAAGCCATCGTGGCAGTCTTGTAAGGCATACAGAGAGAAAAATGGATTTCTATGAGGCCAATTTCAAACTACAACTTAACCAAGCTTTGAGAGCATTAGGAAAAAGATGTCGTTTCCTGACACAGACATCACTGGATGCCAATATTAAATAAATAAATAAATAAATTTTGTATCAAAAATTACTCTGGATTGAAAGTTTTTTTTTTTGCTGGGGAAACTCCTCTCTCTCTCTCTCTCTCTCTCTCACACACACACACACACACACACACACACACACACACACACACACACACACACACACACACACACACACACACACACACACACACACACACACACAGAGGACCCAAGAGTTATTTCACAGTTGGCTTCTCATTTCCTTCCATGCACGTCTTAATTGGCTTCATCTTGCAAGTTACATCATATTAAAGGACAAATTGCACTGAAATCAGCATTTTAGACAAGGTCTCACTTTTTGTCATAACATGACATTATCATAAAAAGAAACATGTTTTATTTCTATGAAGTCTGTACCCTAGAATGTTTTTAATACAAGTCAAGTCAAAACCTGTTACTTCCACATGGATTCATTTGCTAGATTACAAACATGTATGGCTTAATGTACATCCAAATATGCTTTGTTGTTGTTTAGTCACAGTTGAGTCTGATCCTTTGTGATCCCATGGACAAAAACACACCAGGCTCCTCTGTCATTCTTTGTAGTCCCCCCACCAATCTACACCTATTGCATCAATGATGCTGTCTAACCATCTCATCCTCTGCATCCCCCTTCGCCTTTTGCCTTCGAACTTTCCTAGCATCAGGGTCTTCTCTAGTGAGTCCTCTTTTCTCATTTGGTGACCAAAGTATTTAAGCTTCTGCTTCAGTATTTGTCCTTCTAAGGAGCAATCAGGGTTTATTTCCTTTAGGATAGACTGATTTGACCTCTTTGCAGTCCTGGGGACTCTCAAAAGTCTTCTCCAGCCCCACAGTTCAAAGGCACCTATTTTTCTGCACTCAGCCTTCCTTGTGGTCCATCTCTAAAAACCATACATTACTACAGGGAAGATTATTGCTTTAACTATGCAGACTTTTGTTGGCAGGCTGATGTCTCTACTTTTTTATTATGCTACCTAGATTTGTGATAGTTTGCCTCTTAAGGAGTATGGATCTTTTTATTTCATGGCAGCCATTATCATCTGGAGTGATCTTAGCTCCCAAGAAAGTAAACTATGTTACTGCTTCCATTTCTTCCCATTCTATTTGCCAAGGAATGATGGGGCCAGATGGTATGATCTTGGGGTTTTTTTAAATGTTGAGTTTAAAGCCACCTTTTGCACTCTCCTCTTTCACCCTAATCATGAAGCTCTTTAGGTCTTCTTCACTTTCTGTCATTAGGGTAATGTCATCTGAGTATCTCAGGTTGTTGATATTTCTCCCAGCAATCTTAATTCTGTTTTGTGCTTCATCCAACTCTGCATTACATATGATCTACTCTGCATATAAGCTAAATAAGCGGGATGACAATATACAGCCTTGTCACACTCCTTTTCCTATTTGAAACCAATCTGTTATTCTGTATCTGATCCTAACTGTTACTTCTTGACCCACATACAGGTTTCTCAGAAGTCAGGTGAGGTGGCCTGGTACTCCCATCTCTTTGAGGAATTGCCATAGTTTGTTGTGATCCACAGAATGAAAGGCTTTGGAGTAGTCAATGAAACAGAAGTAGACATTTTTCTGGTACTTCTTTGCTTTCTTCATGATCCAGTGAATGTTGGCAATTTGGTCTCTATTTCCCCTGCCTCTTCAGAACCCAGCTTGACCTTCTGGAAGTTCTCAATCCATGTACTGCTGAAGCCTAGCTTGTAGGATCTTGAGCATGACCTTGCTAGCATGAGAAATGAGTTCAATTGTACAATAGTTTGAACATTCTTGTACGATAGTCTGAACATTATTTAGTGTTGCCCTTCTTTGGAATTGGAACATAGAATGACTTTTCCCCATCCTGTGGTCCCTGCTGCATTTTCCAAATCTGCTGGCATATTGAGTGCAACACTTTAATAGCATCATCTATTAGGACTTTAAATAGCTCGACTGGAATACCAACATCTTCACTGGCTTTGTTGTTAGTAATACTTTCTAGGGCTCACTTAACTTCACACTCAAGGATGTATAGCTTGAGGTCAGCAATCACACCAATGTTGTTGTCACGGACATTAAGGTCCTTTTTGTAAGGTAGTTCAGTGTATTCTTGCCATCTTTTCCTGATCTCTTCTGCTTCTGTTAGGTCCCTACCATTTTTGTACTTTATCATGGTCGTTTTGTTTGATATGTTTCCTTAATTTTTCCAATTTTCTTGAAGAAATATCTAGTCCTTCCCCTTCTGTTGTTTTACACTATTATTTTGCACTGTTCATTTAAGAAAGCCTCCTTATCTCTCCTTGCTGTTCTCTAGAATTCTACATTCAGTTGGGTGAATCTTTCTCTTTCACCTTTACTTTCACTTTCCTTCTTTCCCCAGCTATTTGTAGAACCTAATCATACACTTCACTTTCTTGCATTTCTTTTTCTTTGGAATTGTTCTAACCAAATATTCTTCTTTCTTACAACTTCAGTAATACCTCGGATAACGCTAAGACTTGGTTCCACAAGTCTTGGTGTTATCCGATTTTTAGTGTTATCTGATGCATGTTAAAATCCTATGGGATGTATCGGATAATGTTAAAAGCTCCATAGAGATACACTGTAACTGCACAGGCTTTAGCGGTTGTTATCCGATCCATCCCATAGGACCTTAACGTTATTCAATCCAATTCTCCTCCCCAGATTACTTAACGTTATGCGATTTTAGCATTATCCGAGGTAAACGTTATCCGAGGTATTACTGTATCTTTAGATAGGTGTTCTCAACAATCTAAACCAGGAATTCTCAACCTGTGACCGATGGGCTGAATGCAGCCCACAAAATCATTTAATGTGGCTCCTCACTGCCTCCACCACCACAACAGGAAGTGCCATGTGGTGGAGGAAGTGCAAAATGGCTGTCCAGCCCCCAAAGCTGCCTGAGAGAGCATGACCTGGCCGCCAGCTTAAAAAGATTGAGAACCCCTGTTCTAAACTGTACACTGTTGACACAGACAAGGGAGACATGGGCCCTTAATATTAACCACAATTATGTACTGATGTTACAGAAATTAATGACAAATACCTGGAGAAATTTGCAACAAGTTAAGCACAAAATGGCAACCAGCTTTCTGTTATTTTAATCAGGCTTCTGACTTATATATTCTATTTGTATGTCCCCCCCCCCAGTGTTTTAACAGATTTATGTATTAGGATGCTCTATAGTCAAAGATCAAGATGGAAATTCTTTCTAAAATAATTTAGTCTATGAACTAGCTTATTATACTTTTATTCAAGCAGTTTTGAAGCCACAGAGTCAGCTATTGTTCTTTTTCATTATTTCTCACTGTTGGTGTTGGAGAACATGCTGTGAATGACCTCCAGAATTCCTCACACTATATGCAGACAGTAAATTGAATCTGAAAGCTTTATTAGATGGATTCCAAAGAGTAGCCATATTAGTCTGAACTCTTTGCCTATTTATGAGGTGATTTTGTTTTTCAGCTTGGGTCTGTTGTTATCAGTGTTGAAAACAAAACTTCATTTGAAACTGGGGCTTCACCTTGAAAATTCATCAGCTCAAACTACCAAATTCAATTCTATTTTGTAATGGTATTATCAAACAAGGCTCATGTGTCAAGAAACTGTCCTTCTCACAGAATTATCAGGGAAACTCTCCCCTGGGATTTTGATTTCTTCAGCTGTCACAGTTGAAAAAATTGTCAGCATTGATTTGCACTGGATACATTTACTAAGCAACTATCGTTAGGGATGGGCTCATCCTCTTAGCTGCAATTGGATCTGAGATCAAACATGCACTGGAATAATCACAGCCCAAATAGTATAAAATCCCAGAAATTGATATGATACCACAGTGGTGGGCAGCAAAATATTTTGCTACCACCCCTTGGGCGGAGCCTATGTTGAGGGTGGAGCCTATGTTGTGGGCAATCTAGTCATGCCTGGCATATGGCCATATATACATCTGCAAACACAGGCAGCACTGGCTCTTTGGCTATAAATGGAGATGAGCGCTGCACCCTAGAGTCAGATATGACTGACTTTTGAGCAAGGGAGACCTTGAACCACTTGCAGGGACAAAACCTGATGTCAAATTTGAATACCAATCAGGGATCTTCTGTTATTAGGTAAAGGTTGTCCTTGCTCGAAAGCCAGTCGTTACCAACTCATCTCTGTTTATAGCCAAAGAGCTAGTGGACTTGATCCACAAAAGCTCATGTTACAATACAGCAGTTAGTCTTTTAGGTGCCATAAGGGGATTGTCCAATAGCCAGCATGGATTCCGGAAGGCGAGATCTACTGTGGATGCATCAACATAGTCGTAGACATTGCCTGCAAGGCTATAGAAGGCAAACGCTGGAAGAGAGGCACCAAGAAGTACTGTGCTATCATCACCTTGGATGTGAGGAATGTGTTCAATTCAGCAAACTGGGACTGTATCCTGGATGCACTGAGATTGATGGAGGTTCCGGAGTACATCAGACGCATAATTGTAAGCTACTTCACAGATCGAACCTTGATGTATAACACCGATGCCGGACTTCAAACCTATAACATCACAGGAGGTGTCCCACAGGGTTCAGTGCTCGGTCCCTTATTATGGAATATCATGTATGACGGGGTGCTCCGGGTGCCTATGCCAGTGGGGACAAGAACAGTTGGGTTTGCAGATGATGTGGCGGTAGTGGTTGTCGCTGAACATCTGGAGGAAGTTGTCCAAACTGCAAGCGAGTGTGTTGCCAAAATCCGCCAGTGGCTCTCATTAGCTGGTTTGCATCTAGCAGATCATAAGACTGAGGCAGTTCTCGTGACCAGTAGGAAAGCCAGAGAGACTATCACCCTTACTGTTGGAGGCTGCAGTATTCTCTCGCAACCGTCACTACGATATCTGGGTGTCCAGACAGACGCCAGGCTACACTTTAATGAACATTTGCAAATTGTGAGTGCAATGGCTGGAGCAGTATGCAATGCATTAACAAGGATCATGCCAAATATTGGAGGTCTGCGGCAGATTCGCCGAAGACTCCTCTCGAGTGTTGTTAGTTCCGTGTTGCTGTATGCAGCCCCGATTTGGTTTGAAGCCACAGCAGAGACATCATACATGTGTCAGATAAATTCGATATACCGTAGGAGTGCCCTGCGGGTGGCTCAGGCATTTCGAACAGTCTCATACGATGCCGTGTGTGTCATTGCCGATATGATGCTGATCCATCTGATAGCAGAGCAACAGGCAGAGATTTACCGGCAGAGGTGAGAAAACCAGGAGAAGGAACGACGGACAATTGCCATAGAAGCCAGGAAAGAGAGGATAACACAATGGCAGCAGATCTGGGATAAATTGACCAAGGGACAGTGGACTCATCGCCTTATTCCAGACATCAGTGCATGGTCGACACAGCTGTTGACAGGGCATGGCTGCTTCAGAGCCTACCAACACTGCTTCAGGCTGGATGATGATGCTTCATGCCCTTTCTGCCAGCCCGTGCAGGAAGATGCAGAAAACGTGTTTTTTCACTGTCCACGCTTGATGCAGAATGGGAAATTCTACAGAGGCATTTTCGACAACAGCTGTCTCCAGAAGATATCATCAGTGAGATGTTGAGTAGGGAGACTACCTGGGTCGCGGTGTCCAATTATGCAGCCGGGGTAATCTTGGAACTTAGACGTGTGGAGAGACTGCGAAGAGGGCAGCCAGAGACATAGAGGAGAAGGAGGGCAAGGAGCCAAATTGGAGAAGTGTTTTTAATAGCCATTTTGCCCCCCATGAAGTAATGCCTGACGGTGGTCCCGTGGGGTGGCAGGGCATAATGGGAGGTGGTTTTAGTGATAACCGCCCAGCGACCTTGTTCCGGGTGACCAGGTCCCTCCTCGGTAGAGGGGGGCCGGGCCCTGGGTGGCAGGGATCAGCTGAGGATTTTGCTGATTATCTGACGGAGAAAATCGCTCAGATCTGATCGAGCCTGAATCCCGGCGTGGAACGTACTGAGCTGGGGCTGACCATAGCACAGTCTAGCCATGTTACCTGGAATCGGTTCGATCCTGTTGGCCCTGAGGAAGTGGACAGGCTTCTTGCATCTGTTCGCGCCACAACCTGTGCACTGGACTCATGCCCTGCCTGGCTAATAAAAGCTTCCAGGTCTGTGGCAGGTGGCTGGGTCGAGGCGATCATCAATTCTTCTTTAAAGGAGGGGCATTTTCCTGCACCTTTTAAACACGCTTTGGTGCTCCCCCTCCTGAAAAAGCTGTCCCTCGACCCCACGATAATTTCCAACTACCGTCCAGTGTCCAACCTACCTTTTTTAGGTAAGGTTTTGGAAAAGGCTGTGGTGCAGCAGTTGCAGGAGGTCCTGGATGAAGCGGATTATCTGGACCCGTTTCAGTCAGGATTCAGGCCCGGATATGGTACCGAAACTGCACTAGTCGCTTTGGTGGATGATCTCTGGAGAGAGCGGGACGGAGGGGAACCGTCTGTCCTTGCTCTTCTCGATCTCTCAGCGGCTTTTGATACTGTCGATCATGGCATCCTTCTGGGTAGGCTCCAGGGTCTGGGGATCCAGGGCACAGTGTTGTCCTGGTTTGCCTCATTCCTGAGGGGCAGGACCCAGTCGGTGTGCCTGGAGAAGGAGAGGTCCAGCCCTAGGCCCCTGCAATATGGGGTGCCTCAGGGTTCGGTACTTTCTCCTCTCCTGTTTAACATCTATATGAAGCCGCTGGGTGAGATCATCCGTTCCCACGGGATAAGGTATCATCAATATGCAGATGATACCCAGTTATACATCTCCGCCCGTGGGGACCCAAGCGGTGCGGTGGAAGTCCTTTCCAGGTGTCTGAAGGCTGTTAAGTTCTGGATGGGGGACAACGGGCTACAGCTGAATCCCGGCAAGACTGAGTGGCTGTGGGTAAGGGGTCCCGTGTTAACAAAGGAGCTTCCACCTTTGGTTCTGGATGGGGCAGCCTTGCCCCAAACAGACCTGGTGCGTAATCTGGGGGTCCTCCTGGACTCACGGCTACTGTTCGAAGAGCAGGTGGCAGCCGTGGCCAGGAGGGCTTTTGCACAACTTCATGTAATACGCCAGTTACGCCCACTCCTGGACCGGGATGCTCTGCTTATGGTCACACATGCGTTGGTCACCTCCAGACTTGATTACTGCAATGCGCTCTACATGGGGCTGCCCCTGATG
Source organism: Furcifer pardalis (assembly GCA_030440675.1). Classification (NCBI taxonomy): domain Eukaryota; kingdom Metazoa; phylum Chordata; class Lepidosauria; order Squamata; family Chamaeleonidae; genus Furcifer; species Furcifer pardalis. The sequence continues at coordinate 48,192,634 of CP126895.1, forward strand.
ATCATCCGGAGACTCCAGCTGGTTCAAAATGCGGCAGCCCGGGTAGTGGTGGGGTGTGGGCGTTATGCTCATGCATCACCGCTGCTCCGGGAGCTGCATTGGCTGCCAGTATGTCTCCGGGTGCAATTCAAGGTGCTGGTTATTACCTTTAAAGCCCTATATGGTACTGGGCCAGGATACCTAAGAGACCGCGTCACCCCAAGAACATCTGCCCGTCCCACCAGGGCGGATCGGAGAGGCTCCCTCGTTGTTCCTTCGGCGAGAATGGCGCATCTCGCCTGTACCAGGAGAAGAGCGTTCTCCGTGTCCGCCCCGGCCCTCTGGAACCTCCTGCCCACTGAACTGCGCCTTCAGACAGAGCTCCTGCCCTTCCAGAAGGGTTTGAAAACCTGGCTGGCTGGACAGGTTTGGGGACCTGGGAATACGAGTTCCCTTACCAGGTGGCTTATTTAAAGGACTGCCAACCTGGGTCTGGAAGTGGGACTGTGTACTGTTTTTAATTTTTGTGGTAATATTTTGATGACCTTTTAACTGATGTTTTATTGGTGTAAACTGTTTCTTAGGCTTTTACTTTTATTTTTAGTGTTTTGTAAGCCGCTCAGAGTCGGGTTCTCCCGATTGGGGCGGGGTATCAAGTGTAATAAATAAATAAATAAATAATAATAAATAAATAAAAATCCCACACACTGTGAAGCCAGAGCAAGGGCTCACAGTGTCTTTTGAAGATTTCCACCTGCCCTTAAAACACACACACACACACACACACACACACACACACACACACACACACACACACACACACACACACACACACACACACACACACACACACCCCATGCTCCATCCCTCTCCACACACACACACAAAAGTCACTTACCCTGGGGAGCATGCAGCAGGGCACTTGGGTGGCTGTTTTTTCTCCTCCACACTTGGGCTGATGCCAAGGAAGGAGAGTGCCCGGGTCACAGTGGCAGCGGTGCATCCATGCTGGGCAAACCACTCTTTCTCCTCCTCCACCCAGCATAGTGTGTACACAGCATGGTGCACAGCATGTGTGCACATGGCACACAGCATGGTGCACAGGGAGAGTGGGACCCCAGGGGAGGTGGCCACACCAAGGTGAGGCCATAACCCCCAGGCCATCGACTCCGCTCACCACTCAGACTATGAATTGGAGGAGGTGCTTATCTGACCAGGTATTCCTCAGCTCCTCCTGAATAGTTACTCAGAAAGGAAAATAACACTTTATTGTCTTTAGAAGGGTTTAAATCAGACCTTTTATGCTTTTCATGGGCAACTGTTTAACTACAGTTTCTGTGAATGAACCTGTAGCATGGCAGAGATTACTGCAACAAATTTTGCCAAACAATGCACTGAAGGTAGAATAACAGGCCTACACTCTTCTCCAGTCTCAAACCTCAGAGCTTTTTCTGCTGAGCATTATGTCAAGGAAGCTGTCAGGTAAATTCATCCTCAGTTAACAACTTCTGTGCCCCAATAAATGGAAACATTTCTATATGTTATTCATCTATCTCCATCATACCAAGCTGGCTTGTTTCAGAAAGTTTTGCTTGCCCAGTTGCCACCATATAAAGCAGTTTGCCTTCTCAGCAGCCAACAGACCACCAGAATAACATACAATCTATTTTCACATTGACGGTACTTTATTACAAGAGAAAACTGGATTGTGCAGTTCCTTTAAGACTCCAGTATGTTTTGTGTTATTAGATGTTCAGCTGCAGGCTAGGTGGTGATACTGACACACATTCATGTTTTTAAATGTCAAACTGCTAGTTGGCACTATTTATTCTGGGCAGTAAGTCTCTGAAGTGTCATCCAGATGTCGTTCACATACATGTTACCTCAAATTCTTTAATTTGGCCCATCTGGATGCAAAGCAAGGTATTTAGCGCTTTTTAAAAACACTAATATATATATTAGCCAGCTAATGCATTTCTGGTATTATGCCTTAGAGCATACTAGAGTTGTGGAATCTTAGTAACATTTGTCATGTTCATTCTACAGCCAGGAAATCATTAAACAGATATAAAATAATTCCGAATATTAAGCTCAGTTTCATCAGATTTCCTTTTAGTTATGTAAACAGCCAACACTGCACCATTTATCTAATCTTCAACATTTTAAATTATTCTGAGTTAAGAAGAAACACGGTTTAGATGGCAAAGTAATCTCTCAAACTAAATGTGGGGTTCCATTGGAGGAAATGCCAACAGGTATTGTTAACAAACCAATTTTCCTGAGCAAAGATGCTACACAAGATGATTGAATCAAGGGCAGTCTGGCCATTTTATCTGGGATCGGTTTGATTCAGTTGTCCCTGAGGAAGTGGTCAGGCTCCTGGGAGCTGTCTGTGCTACTGCCTGCACATTAGACTCTTGTCCAGCCTGGCTTGTTAAATCGGCCAGGATGGTGACTGGTGGCTGGGTCGAGGCAATTATTAATTCCTTGCTCCGGGAAGGGGTTTTTTCGGCATCTTTAAAGCATGCATTAGTGTGCCCCCTCCTGAAGAAGCCTTCCCTCAACCCAACCATAATGGGCAATTTTCGACCTGAATCCAATTTACCCTTTTTGCGTAAAGTATTGGAAAAGGCAGTGGCATGGCGGTTACAGGAGGTCCTGGATGAAGCAGATTATCTGGACCCTTTTCAGTCAGGATTCAGGCCCGGATATGGTACTGAAACTGCATTGGTCGCGCTGGTGGATGATCTCTGTAGGGAGCGGGATGGTGGATATCCATCTGTCCCGGCTCTTCTTGACCTCTCAGCGGCATTTGATACCATCAACCACGGTATCTTTTTGGGAAGGCTCCGAGGATTGGGGATCCAGGGCACAGTGATGGCCTGGTCATCCTCATTTCTGAGGGACCGGATGCAGTCAGTGTGGTTGGAGGGTGAGATGTCCAGCCCTAGGCTGCTCCAATACAGGGTGCCTCAGGGCTCGGTGCTCTCACCTCTCTTATTTAATATCTACATTAAACCGTTGGGTGAGATCATCCGTTCCCATGGGGTGAGGTATCATCAGTATGCAGATAATACCCAATTGTATATCTCGGCCCGTGGGAATACTAGCAATGGAATGTAAGTCCTTTCTAGGTGCCTGGAGGCTGTCAGGGCCTGTGTTGGGGGTCCTGTGTTATCTCGGGAACTACCATCTTTGGTTCTGGATGGGGCAGTTCTGCCCCAAACAGACCTGGTGCATAATCTGGGGTTCCTCCTGGACTCGCAATTACTGCTCAAAGAGCAGGTGGCAGTCGTGGCCAGGAGGGCCTTTGCACAACTTCGTGTGATTCACCAGTTACGGCCGTTCCTAGACTGGGACTCCTTGCTCATGGTCACACATACCTTAGTCACCTCCAGACTAGATTACTGTAATGCGCTCTACATGGGGCTACCCTTGGTGACCATTCGGAGGCTACAGCTGGTCCAGAATGCGGCTGCACAAGTAGTGTTGGGATGTGGGCATTATGCCCGTGCCTCGCCACTGCTGAGGGAGCTACACTACCTCCCAGTTTACCTCCGGGTGCAATTCAAGGTGCTGGTTATTACCTTTAAAGCCCTACATGGTAGTGGGCCAGGATACTTAAGATACCGCATCGTCCCAAGGACATCTGTCCATCCCACCAGAGTGGACTGGAGAGACTCTCTGGTTGTGCCATCAGCCAGAGAGGCACACCTCTCTGGCACTAGAAGGAGGGCCTTCTCGGTTTCCGCTCTGGCCCTATGGAACCTCCTCCCAATAGAACTATGCCTGCAGACGGAGCTGCTGTCCTTTAGGAAAGGAGTGAAAACCTGGCTGGCAGGTCAGATCTAGGGAATGGATGGATCAATTTCTCCAGCCGGTGCTCCCTAGCTACAATACCTAGTTTTTAATATTAAGTTTTTAAGCTTATTTTAAGTTTTTAATCTTTTAATTGGTTTTAAATCGTTGATGATATGCTTATGTGTTGTGAATCACCCTGGGTCCCTTTAGGGAGGAAGTGAAACTTCTTTTTTTACATATAGTGTGAAATAGCCATTCTATTCTACAAAGAAGCCATCTGTTCTAAACAAGTATCTGAGGTCAATGAAGGACTCTATGAAAGTGAATACATTAACACTTAATCCAGGTAAGGCAGAGGTGATCCTGGTCAGTCAAAAGGCAGAGCAGGAAATAGGATTTAACACAGATGAGGTTACATTTCCCCATCCTATTTTATCCAATTTAATCTATATTCACCTCAACCTACACATTCTTTAAAGTAGATTACTATCAGTATCTATTACTGGAAATGTTCTATTATTTTGATTTAGAGTTTAGCTGGACCATAAATTAAGTTACTCCAGCTTAATAGTAGGTTTTTTCCACTGAAGAGGTGTTTTGTATTAGACAGAAATGTATTGACCTCCATGTCAAAATGGTATTTCCAAATATTACTTGAGGGAAGCCGTGACAGTTTAACATGGTTGAAACCAGTGGTGAGGAGCAAAAAAAATTGCTGCCACACTGTGAGTGAAGCCTACATTGTGGGTGAAGCCTATATCATGGGCGGAGCCTATGTCATGGGCGATCTAGTAATCCCTGCCATATGGCCATGTATACTTCTGCAAACACAGGCAGCACTGGCTCTTTGGCTGTAAAGGGAGATGAGCACTGCACCCTAGAGTCGGATATGACTGGCTTTTGAGCAAGGGAGACCATGAACCACTTGCAGGGACAAAACTTGATGAGACAGGGCAGGGAGGTGGGTGTGGCCACCTAATTTTGCTACCCCCCTGTCTGAAGGCCACCCAATTTTGCCAGCCCCCTCCCCAGAAGCTACCCAATGATATAACTATAAAACACTGAAGTACATACCGACAATTCCTCGGACTGCAGGTACTGGCTTTCCTTTTAGAGTTTGTATTAAATGGGTTACTGTTTTCCAGTCAGTATTTAAATCTTCTAATTTTCTCTGAAACAGAAGGAGAGAACAATTAAACTGGAATAAGTAAACTACTGTATATTAAACTGGAATAAGAAAATATTGGTTCTATAACACTGTAGCTCTGTATATAACATCATAGCAAAATAGTACTATGCAAATCAACAGACGACTGGAAATTTCAAGACATAACACTTGGCAATAAGTAGTTGGTTTGATTTGTATTCTCCTCAGGCTGGCTCTTCAAACCAACCCTATATCCCTGTACATCAGGTTTGATTTTGACTATGCACTGTGATACAGCTATAGTTTGGCCTGTTGTCTGGTTGCCCTGGACCCTGGTGCTCGTGTTACTTAGCAGACACCCACCACAGATCCTGATAATCTACTTCAAATCCCAGTGAAGCAAGCAATCCACTAACAGCATCTCTTACTACCCAACCCACTAGAGGTGATATAAGTATATACTTAACTAAGGATTAGACTTTTTCATCCATCCAAAAACATGTTTCATGCAAGCAGTCTTGTGACACCTTAATAACTAACAAATTTAATTTGGCATATCATACTTTGTGGGATTCACCTGAAAAAGTGGGCTAAAGGCCATGAAGACTGGTGCCAAGTACAACTTGTCTGTTTTCTCAAGTGCTGCCAAACTCTTTTGTTTTTGCTTTTTTTAAAAAAAGAGGATAATATGGCTTTCTCCCTGGAAGTTTGTCTTGCAGAATCCATGAAGAGATAGCCCCACAATATAGCCATTCTACCTAGTTGCTACCATCATTTTAAACTACTTGATTATTTTCTAGTGTTTAGTTTAAATGGATCTTCTCTGACCCTCTGTGGAGAAAGAAAATCTTACAACCTCAGATCTGATTTCTGGATGAAACAGATTATTCAGATGCACTGCAATTTGTTTTTAAGCTTGATGATGGTACTTGTTTTCATAACATTGATGGCTGGTCTACGTAGACAGTGGTGGGATTCAGCAGATTCACCCCAGTTCAACAGAACCAGTAGCAGAAATTCTGGCTGGCCTTGCCCATCCAAGTTTTGAAATAACACAGGGCCTTCCCCCTGGCCACACCCACTATATGACACCCACAGAGTAGGTAGTAATTTTTTTTTTAATTCCACCTCTGTACATAGGGAAGTAAGCAGAGAAGAATGTGTCTCTTTTGATTCTGTGGCATCTCTCAGCAGCTGTTGATACCATTAATCAGAATAACTCTTTGAATTGCCTCTCTGGGATCAGAACTGGAGGGTTTGTTTTTTTTGTTGAGTCTCACGGTCGATTCCGACCCTTTGTGACCCCAGGGACCACTGTCCGCCAGGCACTTCTGTCCTCCACCATCCTCCTCAACTCGCTCAGCTTTGTGCCCATTGTGTCTACAATACCATCTAGCCATCTCATTTTTAGCCACCCCCTTCTTCTTTTGCCCTCCATCCTTCCCAGCATCAAGGCTTTCTCAAGCGAATCCTCTCTTCTCATTTGATGTCCAAAGTACTTTAGCTTCATCTTTACTATTTGACCTTCTAAAGAGCAGTTAGGGTTAACTAACAGGGGACTCTCAAAACTCTCCTCCAACACCACATCTCAAAGGCGCTCAGCTTTCCTAATGATCCAGCTCTCACAACCATACATTGCCACCGGAAATACCATTGCTTTGACTATATGAATTTTTGTTTGTAATGTGATGTCTCTACTTTTCATTATGTTCCCCAGGTTTCTCATCACTTGCCTCCCAAGAATCAGTTGTCTTTTTATTTCATGGCTGCAATCACCATCTGCAGTGAGCTTTGATCCTAAGAAATTAAAATATGTCACTGCTTGGAGACACTGGATAAAATCCTGTTGCTTAGTGCAGTATATCAAATTAAAGTAGGTGCCTTGAATCAATGGATATTTTATTAGTCTCTTCATGGGATGAATTGGAATACAAAGAAAGAGCCTCCATGAACATTGTGGTAGTTTTGAACCACCACCGGGCATACCCTGGCAAGGCAACTTTGTGTTGCCAGCTAATCTTTCTCACTCTAGGTCAGGTGAAAGGAACTGCAGAATGAACTCACCAAATGATGGCTAAAGTTTGGCAGGTTCACGTTTGGCCTAGACACAGAAGAATAGTATGCATTGATCCAAATTAGCCAATTCCAGTGGTGACTAACCTTGCACTTCAGCTGTTCTTGGACTTCAATACCCAGAAGCCCTAATTATTGGGTATGTTGACTTGGGCTTCTGGAAATTGAAGTCCAGGAACAGCTGGAGTGCCAAGGTTAGCCACCACTAGCCTATTATAACTGTGACTTACAGAATTTCAACCACTGTTTGCACTGGCTCCAGCCATTCTAAGATGAGGGAGCTCGAATATTGATGTTGGGGTACTCTGTACAATGCCTTGGCCTTTGTTCTAAGGGATTTCTCAAGGTTATTTTGCATTCTCCCACTGCTAAACCATATGAAACTGCTGGGAGAGGTTGTCCAGATGTTTGGGGGTCTGAGCCACCTGTATACCCAATTTATCTCTCCTTTCCATCTAAATTTAAAGAAATTGTGTCTGTTCTGAACTACTGCTTGGCATCAGTAACAGACAGGATAAAGATGAACAAAGTGAAGCATAAAGACAGGACAGATATTGTTCTGGTTGGTAAAAGGATAAATCAAGGAACAGGGAGACAACTGGTGTTGAATGTGTGTACATTTTATTATTTATTTATTTATTTTATTGAATTTATTACCCCGCCCCACTCGGGAGAACCCGACTCTGGGCGGCTTACATCGTCATAAAACGGAGGCAAAAAATAAAAACATATAAAATCATGAAATTTAAAAAATTATCTAAAATCAATTAAAGTTAAAAAACAGTACAAACTACACGCCAGTATCCCCCTGGTTCAAATCCGAAGTGGCACTCCTTAAGTGAGCCACTTAGTATGGGAACCCGTGTTCCCTGGTCCCCAAATATGTCCTGCCAGCCAGGTTTTCAAGCCCTTCCGGAAGGGCAAGAGCTCCGTCTGCAGGCGCAATTCGATGGGCAGGAGGTTCCAGAGGGTTGGGGCGGACACGGAGAAGGCCCTCCTCCTAGTGCTAGAGAGGTGTGCCTCTCTAGCTGATGGAACAACAAGGGAGCCTCTCCGATCTGCCCTGGTGGGCCGGACAGATGTTCTTAGGGTGACGCGGTCTCTTAGGTATCCTGGCCCACTACCATATAGGGCTTTAAAGGTAATAACCAGCACCTTGAATTGCACCCGGAGACATACTGGCAACCAGTGCAGCTCCCGGAGTAGCGGCGAAGCACGAGCATAACGCCCACACCCCGCCACTACCCGGGCCGCCGCATTTTGCACCAGCTGGAGTCTCCGGATGGTCATCAGGGGCAGCCCCATGTAGAGCGCATTACAGTAATCAAGTCTGGAGGTGACCAAGGCATGTGTGACCATGAGCAAGGAGTCCTGGTCCAGGAGGGGGCGTAACTGGCGTATTACACGAAGTTGTGCAAAAGCCCTCCTGGCCACGGCTGCCACCTGCTCTTCGAACAGTAGCCGTGAGTCCAGGAGGACCCCCAGGTTACGCACCGGGTCTGTCTGTGGCAGGGCTGCCCCATCCAGCACCAAAGATGGCAACTCCTGTGTTAACACAGGCCCCCGTACCCACAGCCACTCAGTCTTGCCAGGATTCAGCTGTAGCCCGTTGTCCCCCATCCAGACCTTAACAGCCTTCAGGCACCTGGAAAGGACTTCCACCGCACCACTTGGGTCCCCACGGGCAGAGATGTATAACTGGGTATCATCTGCATATTGATGATAACTAACCCCATGGGAACGGATGATCTCGCCCAGCGGCTTCATATAGATGTTGAATAGGAGAGGAGAAAGCACCGAGCCCTGAGGCACCCCATATTGCAGGGGCCTAGGGCTGGACCTCTCCTTCTCCAGGCACACCGACTGGGTCCTGCCCCTCAGGAATGAGGAGAACCAGGACAACACAGTGCCCTGGATCCCCAACCCCTGGAGCCTTCCCAGAAGGATGCCATGGTTGATCGTGTCAAAAGCCGCTGAGAGATCGAGAAGAGCAAGGACTGACGGCTCCCCTCCGTCCCGCTCTCTCCAGAGATCATCCACCAAGGCCACTAGTGCGGTTTCGGTACCATATCCGGGCCTGAATCCTGACTGAAACGGGTCCAGATAATCCGCTTCATCCAGGACCTCCTGTAACTGCAGCGCCACAGCCTTTTCCAAAACCTTACCTAAAAAAGGTAGGTTGGACACTGGACGGTAGTTGCTGTTGTCATGTGCTGACAAGTCATCTCTGAGCTATGGCAATTCTATGAATGAGAAATGTCCAAAATATTATGTCCTCAACAACCCTGTTCAGTTTCTGCATATCCAAGCCTGTGACTTCCCCCATGGAGTCAATCCATATTTTGTTTGCTCTTTCTTGTTTCCTGCTGCTTTCTACCTTTCCTAGCATTATTGTCTTTTCCAGATAGTTTTGCCTTCTCATGATCTCTCTCTCTCTCTCTCTCTCTCTCTATCTATCTATCTCCTCCAGAGACAGATTAGGCTTGATTTGCTCTAGGATACAGTTGTTTGTCATTCTTTAATCCAGGTATCCACGGTGCTCTCCTCCACTACTTTATTTCAAATAAATCATTCTTGTATCCTGTCAGCTTTCTTTACTGTCCAGCTTTCACATTCATATATAATGACCAGGAACACAACAGTGTAAAATATTTTGGTCTTGGTCTCCAGTGAAACATCCTTGCACTTGAAGATGTTTTCTAATTCCTTCATAGCTACTGTTCCAAGTCTCAGTTATCTTCTGATTTCTTGGCTACAGTCCCCATTTGGTTTGATGACTGAGTCAAGGTATACAAAATCTTTCACTAGCTCAAGTTTTTCACTGTCAGCTTTAAAGCTGCATAGTTCTTCTGCAATGATAATTTTATTTAAATGTTCAGCTGCAATCTTGCTTTGGCACTTTCTTCTTTCATCTTCATTAAATGTTGTTTTAAGTCATTGATGTTTTCTGCCATAAGATAGTGTCATCTGTATGTCTAAAATATTGAGGTTCCTTCCATCAATTTTTACTTCCCTTTATTTGAATCTAGTCCTACTTTCTGTATGCTATATTCTGTGTACAGAGTCAACAAGAAGGGGATAAAACAGGTGTTTGTCTGACACTTTTGCCTATAGGAAACCCTTTTATCTCTACACATTCTGTCCTAGTAGTAGCTGCTTGTCCACAATACATTAGGATGATCAAGTGCTGTGGTACCTCTATTTATTTCAGCACAACCAGTAGTTTTTCATGATGCATGCAGTCAAAGAATTTGCTTTAGTCTATAAAGCACAGGCTGATTTTCTGAAGTTCTTTAGTGCACTCCAGTAGTCAATGGCTACATATCCCCCTAAAAAGTCCAGTTTACAGCATGGGTTACTTCTAGATTCCTCTGTGAGCCTCAATGCACAGTAATACATTATGTACAGTTAAGGCTGGTGTGCCAACTGCTCCCATTCTGGGAAATCTCTGACTTGGCTATGGTGATGCACAACTTAGTTACACCCTGCTCCGATTATGTAACACATTATGTGCGATGCTGCTTGTGAAAAGTCTTTAGAAACCTCAGATAATTGAAAATGCTACCCCATACCGTTAACTAGAACCAACTGCAGGGATCATACAAGTTCCTTTTTGCAATAGCTTTACTGGCTACTCTTTAATTTCTGAGCTTAATTCATAGTGCTAGTTATGATTTATAAAGCATAATAGGGGTTTAGTCAGGACCATTTGAAGAACCATACTCTATTATATAACCACCCAGCCACCCTGTCCTCACAGATGTATTTGTTAAAGACACAAGGTAGAACATTTTGATGGCTGCTCCTAGACAATGGAATTTCATCCAAGTGGGTAAAAATCAAGCAAAAAATCTTCGTTTGAAGCACTCCTTTGGAAACTGTGAAAAATGAATTCTAGTGAGAGATGTATAATGCTTTACTATTTTGGTTGTGTTTTAAGTTGGTTTTTAACTGTTTCTTAAATAGAAGGGTTTTTTTACTATTGGTATGTTTAATTGTAAGTTGTTATTATAACATACTGTATTATGATTTTAATTATTTGTATTCTTAGACATTTGCAAACCATCATGGTTCTTTCTGGAGACAAGTGGAACAGAAAAAGACCATATAACTGTATAAACATTTGTACATGTTGCCTGTACAGTATTTGACAATTTCATTTGGATATACTTTGACATACAATCATTCATAGAACCATGTTTATCAATTGTCTATTATTATTACTTAACTTATATGTATGCACTATCATGAGTCTTTTCTGCTCTTTCTTTTGCAAGAAATTATTTGCAAGATAAAAATAACAGACAATAAAAAATTACTCATTTCATCCATGCAGTGAAGAGCAGCAGGGTGGGAGAGGAATTAAATCAGACCCAGGAGTCTGACCCACTAAATACCTTAAACAAATTTAGCATGCAAAAGTCTGTGCCACTCAAGACTTTTTGTTGAGGTGAATACAGATGACTAAGTCTAAGACCACTCATAAGTGACTGCTGTTGCTAAAGATGAGAAGAAAGTGGGCATGGAATTAATTTTCCCTTCATTTTATATGCTATTCACACTGTACAGATGTAGCTCTCCTGTCCTTTCTGGTCAAATGGCAGAATGGAACTACTTTTTGATCAGGCAGAAGAACCTCAATGTCAAATGAATGCTCACTTATAAGCCATTTATAAATAGCTTCAGCCACCTTGTTCCTCAGAAGGACTCGAAGTTCTTTCATGGATTTCAAAAAGATCGCATAAAGGACAAGTATACAACAGGGAAAGCATACCCCATTATGAAGTAATGGATATTACTAAGGTTGCCTCATTACCGTTACTGGTTGAGTGGCTGGTTTTTCCTTGTATAAATGACGCCCTTTAGACAAAATCCCTTCCACATCCGGCTGTTTAGCTTTCACAGCAGCTTCAATTTCCTGAAAAATAAAAATACGCAGCATAGATTAGCTCTACCATGAGCAATAAAAACTCTAAGTCTGAAGGCTCCCTGGGAAGCTATATACACCCTGTAGATTAGCTTTTTCATTTGAACAGTAATGGGAATAGTTCAACAAAACAGCAACAAGGGGAAAAGAATGATTTTTTAAAAAGTTAGGATGGCATACAAGTAATAAAATCAATAGCAGTATGGCCAGTCATCCATGAAGATCTCAGTAAACCAATGTCATATATTATGACCAAAATAAAATTTATACAAGAAATAATAAACATTTTAAAAGAAGCTCTTCTATAAACATTAGCTGATCTTGTAAAGGGGTTACTGGGCCAGATGAGAGTCTGCATTGCTTCTCTCCAGCATACTCAAATGAAATTAGTTTGGTTTAATAGCAATTCATGACTCTGTCTTTGGAAACTATTATTTTTATGCTGATTTGATGGTTGTCCTTTTTCATTAAGCATGCAGCTTCACGAGAGATGACCATGGAACAGTGAGAAAAAAAGGGGATACCTGACTACTTATCCAGTTCAGCCAAAACAACCTGGGCAATTAATGGAGTAACAGATGTCACAGTTTGATCACCCTAACATTCCTCAGTGAGCAATAGAAAAGAGAAAAACAGTGGTACCTCGCTTAAAGAGCATAATGAGTTCCACAGGATTGCTCTTTAAGTGAATTTGCTCTTTAAGCTAAACGCCATTGTAAGTGGCCAATTGTGACTTCTGGTGGTGGTGGTGGACTTGTAAACCCATATTTAGTTGTTAAGCGAATTTTAGGTTGGTTTTAGTTGTTAAGCGAGGTGACCATTCAGAGAAGTTTTACTGTAATTAATAATTGCAGAAGAGTTATTTACAAGATCTTTTTAGGAAACCTGGAATGTTGTGGAATTTCCATTCTCAAGAGCCACATGGAATTGGAGAAGTGTAAGGTATTATAGCTTCTCTGGAGGCTCTAATTATTAATGGTAGTGAGAGTCACCTCCAAATCCAGAAATGGGTAGCTTTGCCAAGACAATTGCAAGAGGATTGTTGAAAAGCTTGCTCACCTTAGGGTGTTACTAGGAAGACACAGAATAATTTCTGACATGAAATTATTTTTATTATTACTAGGAAGAGATTTTCTAAAAGCTTGCCTTACTATTATCAGAACTGACACCTTGATTTCTATAGATATTTATTTGAAATTAGACCTAAGGTGGAAGTGGCTCTAAGCTGCTACACAGACAGAAAGGAAAAACATTCAAGAGTAGGAAATGGAGCTTTGCAATGCTTTGCTAAATTTTTCTGTATTTATACCGAACAACAGTAATCATACTTTCCTTACCAGCAATTTTAATTGGTACAATTAATTAATTAGCTTGCTTTCAAGTAGTTTCATAAGGTTGAAGCCCATTTCTCTGTCCAGCCACAGTGAGGCTGTGGACAACTCAACAAATTTCCTCTTGTTAATTTGAGGCCTCATTAATGATAGCTTCTTTTTGCAGTTTTTATCATGTTTGAGTACTACTCGGCATTTTCTTAACTTCAACCAATTTCTAATCCCAGGGAGTTTGCATTCATTTGCTCTCTAGCCTCCTTGTTTATTGCTCAGAGTTCATCCATAGATCACAAACAAGACTGAGCTCTAAAGTAGAGTGAGTGTTTAGGAACAATCTTGTCAACTGTCCAGGTAGCCTCTGTATAATATTTGGTGACCCGAGCTTCAAGATGAGCACCAAGGAGATCATTCAGAAAGTGTCCTAAGGCATCTTAGAAACCCACCAGATGCAGTAGCCTTTGAAGGTGGACTGTTTTAATAGGTCCAGACTCCCTGCTGAGGAGAATCATTAATGACAGTCCAATTTTCATCAGGCAGTGATCTGCCCATAACAAGGCAGCAGTCTTCTCATCATGATATCTCCAGGCAGTGGAGAAAACAGGTCAAGTTTGTGACCTGTCACATGTATGGGACTATTCACATATTGGGATAGGCCCCAAGATGTCATGGTGTAAAAAAAAACACAAACCCTCTGAAGCTACTCACATAGCAGCCACCTCTGCATGGATATTGAAGTGTTCCAGGAGGAATAAATCTGGGAGATGTCAACATAGCAGCTGACACAACACCCAGAAACCCTGGTAAGTGGAGCACTGGATCAGAGGGAGAGAGGTGTATGAATGCTATCCCTATTCTATTCCTGCAGCCCATAGACAGGTGGAAGCTTCCAGACTCAGACTCAACATAGGAGAGAGCCTGTTAACCCTGACAGAATTTATGTAGACAATAGTGATGTCACCGTCCTGCCCTTTCAACCTGTCCTGATGCTGGATCAAATACCCAGATAGGCATATCTGGGAGAGAGCAATTTTTTAATCTACACTCATCCAACTATGCAAGCCAGGTCAGTTCTCCCATCCATAAATACAGTGTAAATTATTTGAGATTTACTTTGTACTGACCTGGCATTTAACAACAGGAAGGTAAGGTCAGAGGGTTGGCTGAGCTGGTTACCTTAAACATGTCAGCTGGAAAGAAAACTAGAACCCAACATAGATACTATACATCTAGAACAAGCTCTTCAGTAACAGCAAACTATCCTACTAGCATCATACCTATCTCTACATGTTAATACTAATTCCAAAGGCTTCAGGTCACTTTGGGAACCATATGTTATAATGCATCTTAAAGAAAAGTTAGGATTTTGTCCTATGAAACTTCTTTTTGCATTATGTGGGGCTACCTCAATGGGTTCTACTTTTTCAGTAGACATAGCAAAACTTGATTTACTTTCCTTTAAAAAAAGATCCCCGGTCATAACACCAATTCCAAATGCTCAAGGGAGATAACAGATTTCATACAAAGCCAGAAAACATTAACATATTCAATCTGTAGTCAAAATATTGCCAGTAACATTGACTCACTGATGCTTGTTTGCATGCATGTATATTGAGCATCATATCTTCATATTTTAACTTCGTAAACACACATTCACTCATATTATTAAAAGTAGTTAATGAAACATGCTGCAGGTGGATATGAACAGTTCAGCCTCTTTTAGATATCTTTTAGGCTCTAGGACTTTGATGGCCAACCTTGGCACTCCAGGTGTTCTTGGACTTCAATTCCCAGGTGTTCTTGGACTTCATTCAGCAGGTGTGTTGACTTAGGTTTTTGGGAATTGAAGTTCAAGAACACCTGGAGTGCCGAGGTTGGCCATCACTACTCTAAGAAATGGAGATTGATGAAACAGTGTACAAGCAGAATGCTCACCTCCTTACAATTAATAGCAACTGCCATTTTAAAGGATATTGTATATACACTCTACTCTTCCTCAATTATGCTTCAATTTGCCTTCTTTAAGGCAGCCCTTTGAAGCAAGCAATCTGAATCACAGTCCATATTGTTTGCGTTGAACAGTGGTTCCCAAACATAGATCCCTGGATATTGCTGGACTTTTAATACCAAAGTATTTATGTAAGGATACTTTTCACTTTTCTATTTTAGAATGGTTGGTTCCATATTGGCTAGGAATTTGCTCGGCCAGCAGCTTTTGCATCAACACGAAAATTTACCACTTCATTACTTATGCTTACCTAAGTTTAATATAATTACACAGCTTTTCATCCCTCATTAAGTAGGAAGTGACCTCCTACACATATATTAATTAAAATAATAATGGCTTTTAGGTGCTAATTGCTTGAAACAGTAGGTTTTACATGCACAAAGCCATCAAAAGAATTATCCTGATTAATTTTTTAAAAATGCTTAGCAAAAATATTGCTGAGAATACTGCTATTTGTTCTTGAGTTTAAGAGAAGCAAGATGCTGTTGGGTTCTGGCCCATATATTTTGCTCTATGAATATTCTTTCCAGTAACCCATCACTTAAATAATCTTTTAAAGCAGACATTCTATCTTGCCAAAACTTTATTATAAGCTTGTGGACAGAGACTGTCTTGCTTTAACTCTTGGTACAATGCCTAGAACATTTTGGCACTTTATAAATGACCAATAAACAAACAATGCTAGAGCACAGTTGACACTTCTAGGGCATTTTCACAGTACTACACTTATTGAAGTAAGCATTGGACCTTATTGAAATAGACCCATATACTGTATTGGCTGAAATCTAGTAGTAAATCACAGCTACAGTAGATCCATTGAATCAGTGGGCATTTGGTGAGTTAACACTGGGCATATTCTAGTTGTGATTTACTATTAGATTTCATCTATTCACATTTCTAATGTATAAAATGTCATAACGCATTTGCAAATTTTCAAGATGTCACAGAGATATCTGCCATTCTTATTATATGTCTTAGAGGGCCAGTACAGAATTTGTTTTGCAATTTTTTGTTTTGTTATTCAGTTGCACAGTTGATTTCAACCATTTGTGACCCTCAAATATTTTTACAGAATATTCACTTCAACTGATTTGTACTGTATGTATAATGCAAAACTCTCCCCACTTTATATTCAGGCACTTGAGTCCTGTTAAAAAGAGAGAAAAAGAAAGGGTGGAAGGACAAGATCTGAATTGGGGATGTAAGAAACAGAAAATTCTACCAAATAAACCAAAGTAAAAACATCTGTTTAAACCTGTATATATAAATATATATAGGTAAGGGGAATGTCATCTGGATGGTGCAGAAAATCCTGTCAAGGAAATGTTTGGTAAGGAACTTAAAGAACTATAGCTGCCCTATCTGGAAGGACCCTGAACTGTGCAATATGATCTGAAAAATGGATTATTGAGAAGGTACTGAATTGAATTTTTGATGTTACTCAGATATGAGAAAAAAGCAATAGAACCAGTACATATCATATTTTATTAGAAATGTCACCTTAATTATAAAAGTACATTACAGTATAAAGAGAAATCCTGTGTAAATTTAGTAATCTTCTGCCATTTGGAAAGGAAAACTGATTTCTCTTATCTTGGTCAGCCTAATTTTGGAAAGTGATGTGATTAGTTATCCTTCATAATTTGTTTTCATTTATATTCCTTCAGTTTGCATTCTTTCTTTTCTGCAAAAGCAATCTGCTGTCAATTAAATGTATTGTGATAAATAGCATGTGGAAAGTGATTAGCATATTAACATGATAGATGATTCCCCTGGTTCTCATCTCTGTAACTTATCAACGTCCTTTTTTCATCCTTACAAATCAATGCTTTAGAAATCATAATGGGCCAAAAATAATTAGAAATATCAAACAAGCATTTGTCAGACTAGACAAAGTAATGTATATATTACATTAATATATATATATATCTATGTCTATATATATATATATAAACTATAAAAGGATCATCATCATCAACAACAACAACAACAACAACAACACATAATAGGATATAACATAGTTTGTTTTAAATCTTGTTCTCTCAAACCACTGTATTCTCCCACAAATAAATTTCACTAATCATGCTTATTTTACCTGGAAAACAAGCAAGATATAATGATGGTGAAGCTCATCATCAACAACAACATCATTGTTGATTGATCTGCACAATGACAAAACCACTAAGAAATATTTTAATTTAATTTAATTTATTAGCTTTCCTAGATACCTGAAATCTCTATCTTTTTCAAGTATCATTAGTCCACTGGTAGTGCCACTTAGACCAAATTACAACCACTCTCATTCAGCTTGACAGAAAAGAAATTCCCAGAAAAAATAATTTCAAAGGAGGATAAATCATGAAAAAAATATCATGGGTGAGGTTCATCATTTCTGTGCTTTTCTTTTTTATGAGGTAATTGAAGTGAGTGTATCTTGCCCCTATAACAACTGGCAATGCTTAGCTTTTCATGCCATTTCTGAAAGTCATGAGACCTTCTCAGATTAGGAAGTGTGGGCAGCCAAGGAGACTGATCAGTGATAAATCAATGTGTAACAGAAAGAAAAACTATATTTGACAATGTAACAGTATATTCAATAAGAAATTAGAAATTAGTAAGGCAGAAATAAGATCTAAAGAGCCTCCTGATGAGGGTGAAAGAGGAGAGTGCAAAAGTTGGCCTGAAACTCAACATCAAAAAAACCAAGATCATGACATCTGGCCCTATCACTCCCTAGCAAATAGAAGGGGAAGAAATGGAAGCACTGACAGACTTTACCTTCTTGGGATCTAAGATTACTGCAGATGGTGACTGCAGCCATAAAATAAAAATATGCTTACTTCTTGGGAGCCAAGCTATGAGAAACCTAGGCAGCATAATAAAAAGTAGAGATATCACCCTGCCTACAAAAGCCTGCACAGTTAAAGCAATGGTCTTCCCAGTAGTAATGTATGGCTGCGAGAGCTGGACCATAAGAAATAGACACCTTTGAACTGTGGTGCTGAAGGAGACTCTTGAGAGTCCTCTAGACTGAAAGGAGATCAAATCAGACAATCCTGAAGGAAATCGACTCTGACTGCTCATTGGAAGGCCAAATACTGAAGCTGAAGCTCAATGTCCACCAAATGAGAAGAGAGGACACCCTTGAGAAGGCCTTAATGCTGGGAAAGATTGAAGGCAAAAAGAGAAGGGGTGGCAGAAGATGAGGTGGATGGATGAAATCGTTGATGTGACGGGCGGGAAGGGAAAGACAATGGCCCTAGAAAACATGTTCAATATGTTTTTTAAACCTTTTCATAAATAATTAATAATTACGTGCTGTTATACTGAAGATGAAAAATATGTATCTGTAGACTTTTTTATGCTATACAAGTCTAAAAAGTGTCTGTATCACTTCTGAAATGCATATACTACTGAGATAATGATTAGTGAATATTGATATATAAATGTTCAAGAAAAGTAGTAGAAATTCAAGTGTTGGCCTTAGGTGCTAGTAATACAACATAAATGTGAGACACATGGGAAGCAAACTGACCCTCCCCCAATTTTCAGAGCAGCAGCAAAATCTTCTTGCATACCCCATGATTATTTCTAAGCACCAAAGTATATGAGTTGTCCTATGAACAGCTAAATGTGTACCTGCTCATAGCTTTATTTCTCCCCCTTTTCTCCAGTGTTTATCCTGCAGAGATAAAACATTACTTTCTGGTCAAAGTGACTGTAATCAAACCTGTTGTGACAAGAATCTGAGACTAAAGGTGATTTAGGTGATTTTTTTCAGACAGCATTTGAAGCTATATGCAATTATTGTTATTCTACTTTGTGGAGAATGCCTGCAAGACAATGAAAGTCATTTGTATTTGTAAGTTCCAGGATGAATAAGAAACTTTCTACAGATAAAAAAGATAATGCTTTTGGATAAACTTTAGCAAAAAGGATGGATAAATGTAAGGAAACAGAAATAACCAAGTTTAAAATGTGTACTTCTTCGTCTTCACGTATCATTCCGCAGAGTTCAAACAATTAAAAATATTTAAGTGAGGTTGCATGTAGAACATATTTCCCTCCCTTTCTGTAGCCATTAAGGCCAGTGATGGGATGTCCCCGGTTCCAGACGGTTCCCTGGAACCGGTAGGACCAATCCCGGAGGGTTCTCTGGGAGGGTAGACAACTTTTGAGGCGTCCGGTTCCGGACGCCTCACCAAAAGAAAAAAAAAATTAAAATCGGAGCTAAAATGGCTCCAATTGACTGCACATGCGCAGAAACTCAATCTGACGCATTGCGCATGCATCAGATTGAGTTTCTGCGCATGCACAGTCAATTGGAGCCATTTTAGCTCCGATTTTAAAAAATAAATTGTTCTATAGCTTTCAGGGCGGCGGCGGCGGTGGCACCAGCCCTCTGAGGAGGGCACCTCCCCTGCGACACGTTGAGGGCTGCCTGGGCCGTCCGCTGCCGACAAGCCCCATGCCCTGGGGACACCCGGCACGGCGCACCGCTGCCTCCGCCACCTCCGCCGGGCGCCTGTGGGCTGGGTGCCTGCAGCCGCCGCCCCCGCCACCGGAGCTGCTGCTGCCTGCATCCCTGTGGCCTCCTCCTTGGGCTGGTCCCTTTTTAGCCCGGCTGCGGCGCCTGGCGGAGGAGGAAGCTGCAGGCAGCGGCGGTGCGGCATGGGGACGTCCCAGGGAGGCTCGGCAGCTGCAGCTGGAGCCACCGCCAGAGCCACTGCTGCCCACTGCCCCTGGCTGTGGCCGGAGCCGGGCTAAAAAGGTACCGGCCCGAGGAGGACACCACAGGGGTGCAGGCAGCTCCGGCGGTGGCGGCGGCTGTGGACGACGGCTGCACCCAGTGGCTCCTGTGGCTGCAGTCGGGGTGCCAGGTCCCAAGAAAGGTAAGCGAGGGGTTTTTATTTGGGGTGGGTGGGTAATTTATTTGTTTTTTGGGTGGGTGGTTGTTTTTATTTTATTTATTTATTTGTGTCTGGCTGAGTGGGCTGAGAGGGAGGGGTGTTTGTGTGTGTATGTTTATTTTCATTTATTTTTATTTTTGGCCCCGCCCACAACGTCATGACGTCATGACGTCGGCTTCGGCCATGACGTCATGACATTGGCCACGCCCATGACGTCTGTGATGTCATGGTGTGGTAGTAGAATTTTTGTCATCCCATCACTGATTAAGGCAGACAAATTGTTTGTTTGTTTGTTTATAGGATTTGTATTGTCACCCAATTCCAAAGACTCTGGGCGGTTTACAGATATTAAAACCATCACAATGTTAAAAATCACAGTTAAAACCCCATTAAAAACTACCACAAAACATTCCCTACCCTCCCACCAGTTTAAAAAGAGGGAGAGCGCATTCTTAAATCAGTCAGTAGGCTGGGGCTACAGCACTGCCGGTGCCTCACACCTGCTCTGCCAGCCAAGTTTTTAAACCTTTCCTGAAGGACAGCAACTCTATCTGGATATGCAACTCAGTTGGCAAGAGGTTCCATAGGGCTGGAGCGGACACTGAGAAGGCCCTCCTTCTAGTGCTAGAGAGATGGAACAATTAGAGAGGCTCTCCAGTCTGCTCCACTCTAGTGGAATGGACAGATATTCTTGGGGTGATGTGGTCTCTTATGTATCCTGGCCCACTACCATGTAGGGCTTTAAAGGTAATAACCAGCACCTTGAATTGCACCCAGAAGCATTCAGGCAACCACTGCAGCTCCTGAAGCAGTGGCAAGGCACAGGCATACTGCCCATACCCCATCACCAGGCTAGCACATTCTGGACCAGTCGCAGCCTCTGAATGGTCATCAAGGGCAGCCCCATGTAGAGCGCATTGCAATAGTCAAGTCCGGAGGTGACTAGAGCGTGCGTGACCATAAGCAAGGAGTCCTGATCTAGGAGCGCACGTATCTGGCATGTGGCACAAAGTTGTGCAAAAGCCCTCCTGGCCACTGCTGCCACCTACTCTTCAAGCCACCTTATACTATGTAGCCAAGATATTTAGGAACTCTACTGCTTTCCATAGGAGAGAGTTAAGCATGTATTTTGCTCACATCAAAACCTAAGTGGTTTGTTTGTATCTACTAGTTCTAAATCATAGGGACAGATTTTAGTTCTGTCTAGATTGATTTATTTAACATTTTCTCATCCCACTAATACATATAAAAGAGAAAATGTCCTGGCCAGGGAAAGATGCCTGAGCATTAGAAGACCAGTCTGACAAAAAGAAAAAGAAAGAGCAGAGCAGAAGGTCCACTAGAGCGGTGTTCTCCAACCTTTGGGTTTCGGACTTCAATTCTCCAAAGCACTGACCAGCCAATATACTGACTTAGGCTCCTGGGAATTGAAGTCCAAAACTAAAAGGTGAGGAACATTGCAATAGAGGTTCTGCTCATTCTGCACAACTCCCTTCACAGCCATGGTAAAATAGTCTGCACCTCTTACAACAAGCCTACTCAGTAGATGAAACAATCACACTTTATTATCTCCATAAATTTGTTAGCTTTAAGGGAGTTTCATATTGACCAAAGTGTCATTTTCTGAAAGGATTATAATCTAACCAAACTCTTCAGGACCAAGAGTGGGGAAAGCTGCATTACATCAATGAGTCTTCTTTCCTAGAGATGGAAAGACACACTGAAGTTGCCTTCAGTTTATTTTTCCAGTAGATCATGTAAAGTGCAAAGATGAGGTACACAGATAAATAATTTTCACTTACTCATAAATAAGACGATATATGAGATACAAAGATCAAAGGAGTGTGTCAATAGGAGAAAAACTCTCTGAAAGTAATAGAACTAGAAATGGCACAGAGACATATGCTGGCATATAGTAGTGATGGCGAACCTTTTAGAGACTGAGTGCCCAAACTCCAACCCCAAACCCACTTATTTATTGCAAAGTGCCAACACAGCAACAGGGGAGGAAGAAAACACTCCCATTGGGCTGCTGGGGAGAGGGGCAGGGAAAACTCTTTTGGGGAGAGCGAGGAAGTGCTCCCATTGGGCTGCTGGGCAGAGGGCTAGGGTGAACTCTGTGCTGGGGGAGGGAGACAGCACTCCCATTGGGCTGCCAGGCAGAGGGGCAGGGCAGACTCTGTGCTGGGGTGACTACATGGGTGTCTGCAGAGAGGGCTCTGAGTGCCACCTCTGGCACGCGTGCCATAGGTTCGCCACCACTGGCATATAGTATTGTGTGTACTCCATGGCAAAAGTTTTTTTAAGAGATTGCTAACTGACCAGTAGAAAAACTAGTGGAAGTAGGAAACCATCCTAACTAGCTTTAGCTGTTTACAGCTGCTAATTAGCAGCCAGTAAAAAGTATGTTCTAAAGCAGTATGTTCTAAAGCTGACCAAGAAGCCGTAATGAAGTGGTGGCATCCCATAATATTCTATTCTTGTCAAAATACATCTGAGTGTATTTGGGTTGTTCAATTTAAATTAGAAGACAATTTTCATATGACTTAGCTGGCAGCCTTTTGTCACAGCTGCTGTGTGTCTGGCTGTTCAGTTTAGCATGACGAATGCATTCAACATTGTTCTTTCTTTACATTCAGAACTGAAGCAGCTTTCTTTTAAGGTGACCAAGGTGATATAATTACAAACTTCTTAGATAGTAATCAAGCATATTTTAATGTGCCTCAATTCATGCAACATATCTACTTAAATGTTTGCTTTGGCTAACAGCTTTATTTCAGAAGTGGTTATACAAACTCACTTCTCTCTGTTATGATAAAATTACCATTTCAACACATCTTAATTTGCAGGTATATTTTAAATAAAAACATGCACAGTTAAATCCTTACCTTTAAGTCAAAAGCTCCAGGTTGACCCACTTGATTGTAAAGTTCTAATTGTTCTTTAAAAGGAGAAAGCCACAATTTTAGCTGATTTAACTCTTGTTCAAACTGGTTCAAATTATTCAGCATATGCTCGATTTCTTTCTGTTTCTCAGGCAAATCTTTGGATACCTTTAAAACATCAGAAATTTGTTTTGTAAGATAATGGTGCAAATCAACATCACAAAGTTTAAACAAATTGCTTTCTGTACAAAGTGTTATTAAAAAGAATACATAGAAGCATACATGTTTTAAAATGTAGACAGCAGTTTCAGAAGAGGAGATAGGTAGGGGAAGTTTAATTTTCTCTCTGTCAGACTCATACAAACACTATCAATTGCACATTAGTAAAGTTAAAGGTTTCCCTTTCTCGAAAGCCAGTCATATCCGACTCTAGGGTCAGTGCTCATCTCTTTCAAAGCAGAAGAGCCAGCACTGTCTGCTTCTGCAGACGTTTCTGTGGACATGTGGCAGGCATGACTAGACACTGGAGCACACGGAATGCTGTTACCTTCCCACTGAAGTGGTCCCAATTTATCTCCTTGCAATTTCTTGATTTTGAATTGCTAGGTTGGCAGGAGCTGGGACAAAGAGGGGAGCTCATTCCATCCTGCAGTACTCGGGAATTGAACTGCTAACCTTCTGCCTCCCAGTCAGCGTCTTAGCCACTTGAGCCATTATGAAGTTCCTTCTAAACCAGTGTTTCTCAACCTTTGGTTTTTGGACTTCCAATTCCCAGAAGCCTAAATCAATTCCCCAAAGCTGTGATCAGACAGTGTACTGACTTAGGCTACTGGGAATTAAAGTCCCCCTGTAAAGTGTGTGCCCCACAATGGAAACCACTCTTCTAAACTAAAAGAAAATAGTTTCTGCAAATATATATATTTTAAATTTTGGCATATATTAGCTGAAACAGTTTTATTTTAGTTAAGAAGGAACTTCGTAATGAACCTATGCTGCTGTAGTGACCAATATTTATTGAAATAAATAAATAGGTACAGTTATACCTCAGATAACGTTTACCTCAACTAACGCTAAAATCGCATGAGATTAAGTAATCTGGGGAGGAGAATTGGATCGAATAACGTTAAGGTCCTATGGGATGGATCGGATAACAACCGCTAAAGCCTGTGCGGTTACAATGTATTTCTATGGAGCTTTAACGTTATCTGATACATCCCATAGGATTTTAACATGCATTGGATAACACTAAAAATTGGATAACACCAAGACTTGTGGAACCAAGTTTTAGCATTATCTGAGGTTTTACTGTATCTACTTGGATTTTATTACTATGATTTTATTGCGGCTAAGATGCTGACTGGAAGGCGAGAGGTCAGCAGTTCGATTCCCAAGTACTGCAGGATGGAATGAGCTCCCATCTTTATCCCACCTCCTGCCAACCTAGCAGTTTGAAAGCAAGAAATTGCAAGTAGATAAATAGGGACCACTTTAGTGGGAAGGCAAACAGTATTCCATGCACTCCGGTGTTTAGGCATGCCTGCCACATGCCCACAAAAATGTCTACAGAAGCAGGCAGTGCTGGCTCTTTCGCTTTGAAACACAGATGAGCACTGAAACCTAGAGTCAGATACGACTGGCATTTGAGCAAGGGAAACCTTTACTATTAGTTATTAGATCTCCAATTGAGTAATGTGTCTGTTCTAATATTTAACTCAATCTCTAATTCAATTTTAAAATCCATAACAAAACTACGACGGCATAGACCAGTGGTTCTCAATCTTTACAAGCCAGGGGATGGGTCATGCTCTGTCAGTCAGCTTTGAGGGCCAGACTGTCATTTTGCATTGCCTCGATGGAGATGACCATTTTGTCCCTACAGCTTCAAATGGCAGGCAGTTTGTTTCTCGAATGCCCTTGGAGGGGTGGGGGCCACATGAAATAGCACTGTGACCCAGATCTGGCCCACAGGCCTTAGCTTGGTGAGCCCTGGCGTAGATTCATTATGAAGTTCTTTCTGAAATAAAAGAAAACTAACAATTTTCTTTTAGTTCTGAAGAAACTTCATAATATGAGTCTATGCCATTGTAGCTTTGTTTTGGATTTTAAAATTGAGTTCACAACAGGGATTTCTTTACAAGCAGGCATAAGGTAAACTGCTTGATACAAGTTTTTTCCAGCATGGGTATCCATGCACCTGTTCTATTCCACCCGAAGAAAGCATTGTGGGTGAATGACTAACCCTCAGAACATTTCTAGATAGAGGACAGAAAGGTTAGGGTCAATGTCAGGGTGCCAAGAGCAGGCTGCAGGGCTTTGGATCCAATATAGTCAAATTAAGCACTGGATGTACTTTAGCTTGCATAGTAGATCATGCCAAAGTGCACAGGTGTTGAGATATTTTTCTGTACTTTGACAGTTTGGTACCATATGGGGAGGTCTGTTAGGCATGGCAAATGAGTTGTTATAATGAAGAAAACATCCTATGTCACTACCTGCTATGTTTGGAAAAAGCCAGCACAAAACAAAAAACAAATGGAAGGCTTAATT
Source organism: Furcifer pardalis (assembly GCA_030440675.1). Taxonomy (NCBI): domain Eukaryota; kingdom Metazoa; phylum Chordata; class Lepidosauria; order Squamata; family Chamaeleonidae; genus Furcifer; species Furcifer pardalis. Next base: position 48,218,239 of record CP126895.1, read on the forward strand.
GAAGATGCTTGAATCAAAGATGTTTCAGAAGTGCTGATATGGCTTAGAAACATGAATTGCTCAAATTGCAAATTTATGCCATTTGAGGGAAAAGTCCATAATGAGCTGGACATTAACTCATTGTAGCTAGCTACTTCACAACCCAAGGTTTGCTATGTTTTCCATGGAAATTTGTGGCTTATTAAAATTAGCAGAGGAAAAAAAGAACTCAGCACCACCTATCCCCGTGATGGCGAAGCTTGGCACTCCAGATGTTCTTGGACTTCAATTCCCAGAAGCCCAAGCACCCTGTGAATCCACACAAATGGGTTTATTGTGATTCATCTGGCCTACGCTGCCCTCGTAGCTCCCGGAAGCAGAAGTAAAACATGCCCGTATGGAGTCCAAGAACATCTGGAGTGCCAAGGTTTGCCATCACAGACCTACGCATACTATCGACACAGAAATGTAGAATGAACACAGTTTCCAACTGCTCTTTTTCAATATCTCACTCCAGCAGAAGCACAAGTGCCAGGAGAAAAAATGGCAAGTTCAAATAGACATAGCTTTCATAGGAAATATCAAATGGGTTTATTAGGGGCTTGCCTCAGAGCTATGGACACCATTAATATTATTTTATTGTTGTTGAAGAATTCATCCACCAGATTAATAGCAGAAGCAGTTTCAGAAAAGATCTGATGTGGGAAATGATGCCAGACTCCATATCTCATTTACCTTTTAAGTCTTTTAAATAATACCTTAGAAATTTAGTCAATACCACTTCAATACAAAACATTGCCATTGTGAAGTATACTGCCAAGAAGACACATGACTTTCCATATGGATGGGAAACTAATACCCATACAATTTATCTGAACTACTGACTGATTCACTTAAATGCAATCTGCTTTTCCTAAAAAAATGTATTTTAAATTTCTCTATCACTGGTTGAAGGGAGGAGCCTATGTTTTCCCTGAAGTCACTAAGAATTTTCCAGAAGTCATTTCACTTCTCTTTAATTCCTTTGTTGAGAAGATAAAATAATCTGATATCCTATGGCAGTAAACTGAGAAATACTCTTTTCACTGTCTAATTATTGTTAGTAACAGAAGAAAGCAAATGACAAAGGGGCAAAATGAGGAATTCAGAATCATCTGTACAACCCACAGAACAAATGTCGCTAAGACTATCCTGAATAAAAAAGAAGAATGTAGCTTCTGTGACCGAATTTAAGTTCACATAATCTAGTCCATTCTTTGACATAGGACTAAGGATAAATTTACAGACTAATAAACTCCCTTTTACCAAAGCTATTCTTCACTGTTTCCAGGCCAAATATATAGACCTGTACACTACACAACCAAAAACATCACACACTGCAGATCTGTTTCCCATGCAAATAGTTGGTATATGAATTCATCACAAAGACCAATGCCTGGTGTCCCTTTACTGTTCTTTGAAACACCAGGTAGCTATATTTTTTATTGCTAAAGCAGTAAGAAGTGTAGCTATTATCTTCTTTGTGCAGTGAAACATAATCTAAAGGTTCTTAACCTAATAGCACTTGTATCATTAAAAACATTCATAAAACAGTGCTGTGTTCAAGCAACACTTCTTTCTTGAGGCAAGAGATAAATCATAATGGCTAGATTTTTGCAGATCATGCTTTTCAAACTGCCTCTTTCATCTCTGCTCAGCTTCATCCACCTCAAACACAGCAAACTTAATTTTTACTTTCACAGGCCAAAACAAAAAGCAATAGTCATACCTATTAAACATCAAAAGCACAATGATCATCTCCAGTAATGCTTCTGGTCTCAGAGCACATTTCAGAAAATTCTTAAAATTGGATTTTCAAGTGCTTATAATTTTAAACTCTATATGAATTCAAGTCATATAATGAATTTCCATTATCCATATTTAATCACCTAGCACTGGTCTTCTCCCTCCTAGACTTATTTTTTCTTAAAGTTATCCCAATGAACACAAGGCTATTGATGACTAACAGTCACAATGTCAATACATTACTTCTAGTTTTTTAAAAATGTTTCTTATATTAATCAGTGAAAAATTTCAAAATTATCAGGGCTCACATGAATAAAAATATTTGACTTGCTCTCAAGGGTAACATCATGTCTGCTAAACACGGTAAATATGCAAATAATAGCAACCCTCTCCAAAAATAACCTCTTACTATACCCAAATTTTATTTGGATGTTGTCTTGTTATTAGTTTTCTATGGAAGTTTACAATAAAAAATTCAGTTCAGTCAGAAGTAACATCAGAAACAACTGCCTCAGTTATCAAAATACCTTGGTACGGTGGGAAACCTACAATGATTGTAATCATATTTCACGTTGTATAACTCTGAAATAGTAACATGGCAGTCTTATTGTAGAATTTTGGGGCAGAACCAGTTAGCCATCTGTGATGCTAGACCTATTGTGTACAACAGACACCTGGCAGGCTGGGCGACACTTTGGGAGAAAGGGCAACAGACTTTACCAAGCCTAATTGCTCATTCAATTTAACTCAGAAACAAATGGTATTTCTATCCCACCAGCTCTGAAACTGAGGAAGTCAAAAAGAAAGAGAGGAAGGAGAGAACAAGATTCTGAACAGAATGTGTCAATGTCGCTGTTTGGATTCGGACAAGTCAGTATTTTTTCCTTTTCTCAAAAGCTGCCCCTTGCCATTTGCTACTAGTTTAGGCTGTTTAAGCCTTGTTAAAAATCCATGTTAGTATTGCTAACAAATGTATATAGCAGTATATACTGGGATTAAAATATGGAGCAAAGGCTACAAGCTCCAGAATACAATATGAAGAAAGAGGTCTATGGCAGTGATGGCAAATCTTTTAGAGACCGAGTGCCCAAACTCAACAGGCTGCCATCAGCACTGCAGAGGGGCTGGGCAAACTCTGGGCTGGGGGGCGGGAGGAAGCGCTCCCATTGGGCTGCTGGGCAGAGAGACAGGGTGAACTCTGTGCTATGGTGATGGTGGGCATGCCCACAGATAGGGCTCTGAGTGCCCCCTCTGGCATGTGTGCCATAGGTTTGCCGCCAGGGCCGGATTTACATGAAAAGAGGCCCTAGGCTACTCCACTTATGTGGCCCTTTCACCTCCCATTTTTAAGTTTGTAAAATACATGAGAGATAATAAAATACATAATTACTGTGATATATATCAATATATAGGCTCCTCTTGATCTTGAGGCCCTAGGCCAGGGATCAGCAAACTTGGCTCTCCAGATGTTCTTGGACTTCAATTCTCAGAAGTCCTGATCAGCAGGCATACTGACTTGTGCTTCTGGTAATTGAAGTCCAAGAACACCTGGAGAGCCAAGTTTGCAGATCCCTGCCCTAGGCTGAAGCCTAGATAGCCTATAGGAAAATCCGGCCCTGTTTGCCACCACTGGTCTATGGTATTGCAGCATCAATCTACATATGGTTGAGAAATTACTCCATACAGCAGATTCAGTTGCCACAGCTTTGCTCATATAAAAAAATACAGATAATTTGAAGCAGGCCTCTTGAGAGATATGGGGAGGGAATGATGTCTGAAAAATACTCAAACCACCTGTAACAGAATACAGATATACTTTACAAAATAGTTGTTACTAAGCCTAACCTTTATCCAGTGACAGTTAGTCTCCTTCAGTCTAGTGTCAAGCTTATGTTTTACTTCAGGGCTCGGTGATGCGCTACCGAGCGCTTTTTCTCCAGCTTCATTTAATCGCTTCAATATTCCCTTGTGTAGAGGCAGTTCTTCCACTGTTAACTGGAACAGACATGTGCAACATTTAAAATGAACTGTAGTAGAATTTTCAACTTCCTTATCTTCACCCCTATTGATTAGTTTAGCAGCTGAAGCAACTAGATGCAAGAGCTCAATTCAGCACAAAATGCCCACCACTTTTGTTTTAAGTTGCAATCTACAAGAAAGAGACCAAAAACAGTCTTTTTTAAAGCACAGGGCTCAACGAACAACTTTCTTTCATAAACTAACAAGTTACACAAGAGAAGTCTGGTTGTTTAAACCAGAGATAGGAAACATACAACTCATAGACCACATGAATCTTCTGTCTGATTTTGTAGTTTCCATCCCCTACATTTCTTTTCATTAAAAAAAACCCAATCAGTTCCATAAATGTGACCATTTAAAACTGACAAAAAAAATAGGTTATTCAAATTTGCATGTTTAAAATTTTAGCAAGAACACTGGAGTGCTGCTGGAGCAGGCTGTGAAGCATTTACTAGAATGACAATGCTCAGAATGGCTTATAAGAATTTGCTATGAGCTGTAAACGTAGAACAGTACTACAGCTCTTATCTTCTCACTGTTGTTTCATCTCTGGTGTTTTGTCTTGACAATCCCCGATTCAGTAAAGAGTCAGAACAAGGGCATTTTATGGAAATCTTTTTTTGTTTTTGCTCAGTTCTTTAGCTTTGTCAAAGACACAGCAACCCCCATCCACCCAAAGAATTCTACTGAATAGGCTAACGTTTCAAACTGTTTTTCTAGCCACTTGAATCAACGTTCAATCATTTTGGAGTGTTTTGCAGCATTAAAAGTTGGCAAGAATTTGCTGTTTTACAGCCATGATTAAGTTAACCATTTTGTTTCTAAGTAGGGGGGAAACTACTAGGAAGACTAACTGTCTAATACAGTAATACCTCATATAACATTAGTATCGAATAACACTAAAATCGCATAACATCAAGGAATCTGGGGGGAAGAATTGCATCAGATAACATTAAGATCCTATGGGATGCTTCAGATAACAACCGCGAAAGCCTGTGTGGTTACAATGTATCTCTATGGATCCCATAGAGGATCAGATAACACGAAAAATCATATAACACGAAGACTTGTGGAACCAGGTTTTAGTGTTATATGAGGTTTTACTGTATATGGTATATGTATGTTTACTCAGGAGTAAATCCTACTGTGTCAAGTTAGACTTCCAGGGAGGTACAGGACTTTGCTAATTTTTGTGTAAGACAATTTCCATTTGTCTCTCATGCATGATAATTAAATTAATAACAGAAAGGTGCATTCTGAATGTATTCCTTTTAACAGTTGAGTTTGTTTGTCTTTAAAATAATGTCTTAAAATAGGATTTTGTATACATTTTCTGAAAAAGTTTATTTCAAACTAGGATTTTGAGGTGAAGCTTTTAGGGCAATTTTTCAAAGCTTGACATTAAAAAACAAAATGTACCTATCTGTTGTGACATCATTTTCCTGTCAAAATTGTTGCATTCTCAAACATCAACTATATATTCCCAATGATTTATTATGACAATCTATTTGCACAGGAAGCTTAATTCATGCAGTGAGGCATCAAAATGTTTATCATTTTTAACTTTTCGGGAAGAAGCCAATATGTGGCTTAAGAAAGGACAGTGCTGTTCAAATGTATATTACCTTCACTTTCTGAAGAGTGTCTTTCAACTGGCATTCATTTCCTGGTTCAAGAGGAATGCCAATAATGCTGCTTCCTTTGTCTAACCATAAAATAAATTTGTCCAAATTATATTGCAATTCTGTCAGATAATTCTGTTCGTCTTCAAGCCTATAGTGGGGAGAAGCAAATAAAATCAACCTAAATTAAAATAATAGATTTGTAATTCAGACAGAGTTTGATTAGTAACTTTTAAGATTGCAGATGAAGTATACCATAAATGAAAGTGGTAAATATTTGACTTATTCAATTAAATGCATAGAAATACTATGTTCATTGTTATACACTGACTAAAATCATATTTATTTGGCCAATAGTGTGATATGATTCTTCACTCAATAAGGCTCTCTTCCTCCTCTTTAGTCTCAAGCTAGTACATGTTTTTCTGCTAAATATTTGGGGGGAAAAATCTACCAATCAAAATTTCAATTAGTTGGGCAAACAGCAAACCATACTAAGACAAAATGTTGCAAATGTTTAGGATTGGGGTACTATATAAGGGCTGTGTTGGCTTAGTGGTTAAGATGTTGAGTTTGATGACTGGAAGGTCAGCATTTTGAAATCCAAGCACAGTGCAATGGAGTGAGCTCCTGTCACCTGTCCTAGTTCCCACCAACCTAGCAGTTTAAAAGAAAGAAATTGCAAGTACAGTAGATTAATAGGCATTGCTTTGGTGGGAAAGGTAGCAGTGCTCAGTGTGCTCCAGTGTGCAATCATGCCTGCCACCTGACCACAGAAATATCTGCAGATGCAAACAGCACTGCCTCTTTGGCTGTAAATTGAGATGAGCACCACCCCCTAGAGTCAGACACGACTGGCTTTCGAGCAAGGGGGACCGTTACCTTACTATATAAGAGGACATTACCAGACATTATGTATCTCATTTTTAGGAGAAGAAAAAATAAATTAAAAATACAGAGTATTTTATTGTGAAAAAGTAATGTTATGTTTCTAAACTTATCATCTTGACAACAAAGTGAAAAACCTTTTGTTCAAGTATTCAACATCTCAAGTGTTATAGCTTTATTTACTTACAAGTTTAATGATTTGCTAGGATTTATTCCAACATGTGGAACTTGCAGTAATAAATGGCACATTTAAAACTCTCCATCTGCAATTAAGTGCTAGATATTTTATTTTAACAGTCATTTCAATGCCTTTAACACAATAATAAACAGTGGTTTCTGTTTGAAATATTGGATGAGGAGCAGCTTACATTACAGCCCTTTCTAATATATTTTAAGCAAAATGGAACAACAGTGAGCACTTTGAGGAATTTATACATAATTTGAAGGTAATGCAGAAACCCGTAGCATGTTTCTGTGAATTATACATCTGAATGTTAAATAATGTTTATGGCCTAAATCTAATTGTTAGTCCCAACTGAGAAAAGGCTTTTGAATCAATGGAATCTATGTGTTTTACTTTCTTAGGATCTAAGTTCACTGCAGATGGTGATTACAGCCATGAAATAAAAAGGCGACTGATTCTTGGGAGGCAAGTGATGAGAAACCTGGGGAACATAGTGAAAAGTAGAGACATCACATTGCAAACAAAAATTCACATAGTCAAAGCAATGGTATTCCCTGTGGCAATGTATAGTTGTGAGAGCTGGACCATTAGGAAAGCTGAGTGCAGAAGAATAGATACCTTTGAGATGTGGTGTTGGAGGAGAGTTTTGAGAGTCCCCTGGACAGCGAGGAGAACAAATAGGTCAATCTTAGAAGAAATTAACCCTGACTGCTCCTTAGAAGGTCAAATTGTAAAGATGAAGCTAAAGTACTTTGGACATCAAATGAGAAGAGAAGATTCACTTGAGAAAGCCTTGATGCTTGGAAAGGTCGAGGGGAAAAGAAGAAGGGGGCAGCCAAAAATGAGATGGCTAGATGGTATTGTAGACACAATGGGCACAGAGCTGAGTGAGTTGAGGAGAATGGTGGAGGACAGAAGTGCCTGGCGGACAGTGCTCCATGGGGTCACAAAGGGTCGGAATCGACTGTGCGACTGAACAACAAAATGTGTTTATTAAGAAAAAGTTTCACTGATTCCATGGGTCTACTGAGACAATTACATTTAGTCCTTAAGAGTAACACCTTTGCTGCCTTTTCGTGAGACTCCCAACTAACTGCCTAATACACTTTACTTTACTTTTACTTTACTTTACTACTCATATTTGCTATCCCGCCCCAATCAGGTAAACCCGACTCTGGGCGGCTTACAGCATAGATTAAAACATATCAATATCTAAAATTTTAAAAATTAATAAAAGATTAAAACCGTATAGAGGATATGGTCAGAAAGAATGGCTTATCTCTAGATTAGCTACCCCACATGGGACCCCACATTCCTGGATCCCCACACTTGTCCTGCCAGCCAGGTTTTTAAGCTGTTCCGGAAGGGCAGGAGCTCTGTCTGCAGGCGCAGCTCAGTTGGGAGAAGGTTACAAAGGGCCGGGGTGAACACCGAGAAGGCCCTCCTCCTAGTGCTGGTGAGGCAAGCCTCCCTAGCCGATGGAATAACAAGAGACCCCCTCCGATCCGCCCTGGTGGGACGGACAGATGTTCTTAGGGTGACGCGGTCTCTTAGGTATCCAGGCCCACTACCATCTAGATAATGACCAGCACCTTGAATTGCACCCGGAGACATACTGGCAACCAGTGCAGCTCCCGAAGCAGTGGTGAGGCCCGAGCATAGCGCCCGTATCCCATCACTACCCGGGCTGCCGCATTTTGGACCAGCTGCAGTCTCCGAATGGTCACCAAGGGCAGCCCCATGTAGAGCGCATTACAGTAATCAAGTCTGGAGGTGACCAAAGCATGCGTGACCATGAACAAGGCATCCCGGTCTAGGAGTGGGCGTAACTGGCGTATCACACGAAGTTGTGCAAAAGCCCTCCTGGCCACGGGTGCCACCTGTTCTTCGAACAGTAGTCGTGAGTCCAGGAGGACCCCCAGATTACGCACCGGGTCCTTTTGGGGCAATACTGCCCCATCCAGAACAAAAGCTGGCAGCTCCCGTGATAGCACAGGGCCCCTTACCCATAGCCACTCAGTCTTGCCGGGATTCAGCTGTAGCCCGTTTTCCCCCATCCAGACCTTAACAGCCTCCAGGTACCTGGAAAGGACTTCTACTGCACCGCTTGGGTCCCCACAGGCCGAGATGTACCACTGGGTATCATCTGCATACTGATGATACCTCACCCCATGGGAACGGATGATCTCCCCCAGTGGCTTCATGTAGATGTTAAATAGGAGAGGAGAGAGTACCGAGCCCTGAGGCCCCCCATATTGCAGGGGCCTAGGGCTAGACTTCTCATCCTCCAACCATACAGACTGGGTCCGGCCCCTGAGAAAAGAGGAAAACCAGGACAACACAGTGCCCTGGATCCCCAGTCCTTGGAGCCTTCCCACCAGGATACCATGATCGACGGTATCGAAGGCCGCTGAAAGGTCGAGAAGAGCCAGGACAGATGGATGACCTCCATCCCGCTCTCTCCAGAGATCATCCACCAAAGCAATTAGAGCAGTTTCGGTCCCATATCCGGGCCTGAATCCTGACTGAATACACTCATCTGATTGGCAGGGCTGACATTTTTGAGAATGATTACAATTTTGAGTCTGCCCAAAATTTAGTTCTGTTCTCTTTTTGAGTTAAATATATATGTCATTCTGCCTAGTACAGGCTTCTATGACACACAGCTGTAGTGTCTCTTTGGATTAACTAGTCAATGACTTTGGAGGGAGACTGAAGAACAGAGCAGGAGAGAGCATCAGTTTGACAGGTGCTCAAATGTTGTAGGAATGCCAGGTGTCTGAGGGAGTTTGAGTATGATAAGAATGTAAAAAGACCTGTGAATAAGTTCAGGACAAGTTCAAAAGAGATGCAAATATTACAGTCTCTGAAAATTACATAGACATCTAACTGATTTGCTATATTGTTCCAGCCTTTTGCACAAAGTGATCTGTTTTATATTAACTCCTGCCTACTCCTATTGATTTAGACTCCTGTGTACTTCTTTCTTGCTACTGACCAATCAACATACAGATAACCATTCATTCAATGGTATCACCTTATTTCACTAGTGGTGTAGGATGCAAAAACTCAGAGAAATAAGCCCACACCAGCAAAACAGGATCTAAAACCACTCTTCTCCTTAGATTTCTATATGTTTGTATTACTAGACCATACATATGGATAGGTCTGTATCGTTGTTGTCTACATAAGCTATAAGGATACCTATAGAAACTGAATATGTTAAGCACACAAGTGTAAAAAATTAGGTCTTTAAAATAGATGGTAGGTTATATATAATATCTCTCTAATATGTAGTAAAAGTAGATTTGATGAGTAATTCAATGCTAACTTTTAACTGTGATTGTCACATATGGTTGAGAATGCAAAATAAGAACTAAAAAGGGAAATTAAACAGTTAATCAATGGCTTCAGACTCTGAAGAATGAATGCAGCCATGAATCGTACAAAGAGGTTAGGACACCATCTGGCACAACCACAATGAACAATTGACTGTTGGTTGTAAGGCCATACTTAAAATCGAGTCAATCATTAGGCTGATGGGAGATAGTGTTGTGCAGTGGATAGATGATATTCCATTTAAATAAGTAGAAGAATTGAAAGGCAGACTTTAAGAAAGATAATACAGGCTCAGCCTTTAGGCACAAAACAGCCCTGGTCATCCTACTGAGTGATTTGTGTTGGAGGACACAGGAGGAATGTGCTGGTCCTGTTTTATGTTCCAAGATTTCACAATGAATTTTGATAGCATTGGCCATGGTACATTACTGGACTGTGTGAGGTGGGAGTAGGAGTAGTGGCTTTTTTCTATCTGCAGCATGAATTCAAGAGGCTAGTCTTAAGATGAATTAGTCTACTGAGTGTCACAGGATTACATTCTGTTCACCCATGCTGTTTAAAATCTATAGAAACCCAACAGATGATAATACAGATGGCTTGGAGTCGGTTGTGGTGGCCATGTGGAAGACTGAGGCAATTCAGTATGGTATGCCTCAATATTCATTTCTGTATTCAGTGCTTAGAATATTGCTGGAAATTACAGACACCAGAGGTCATCTGGAGAAAGAACTAAATACAGTACAGTACTAGAAACTGGTAGAAAACAACCTTGTTACAGTGGGTTACTGAAGGTCACTTGGGGAAGTACGAGTTGGTTAACCTAAATGTTCTTTGGAGTGAAGTTCAAGGATGATAAGAAGTACTCAGGCTAGACAGTTGGGGAATCTGTTTATATTCTGATGTATGATTCTATTATTAGTGAGATGCTATGTTATCACTTTGCTAATTAGTGTTATCTCAACATCCTGAAAAGTTGACACTTACTGCTGGGGCATCTAACAGTATATAGAGAGGTGAAATCCCTCCATTCTTTATATAGTCTTAGATCAGTGATGACTAACCTTGGCACTCCAGGTGTTCTGGAACTTCAATTTCCAGAAGCCATGATCAGCAGGAGTGCTTCAACTTCTGGTAATTGAAGTCCAAGAACACCTGGAGTGCCAAGGTTAGCCGTCACTGCCTTAGATCCTGGGAAGCGCTGTGCTACTACTGAATTCCCTTGTCCTGCTTTTCAGAAACATTCTGGTAAACAGAAGGGAAGCAAGATCCATCTTTCTGTGTATCCTGCTCATTTATTGTGCATGCTTCCTTCTATTGTTGCTTTAATAAAGTGTTGTATTTTCCCATGGATATGTTTGTTTTCTCTAAACCATCCCCTTTGTCATCCTTTTCAAGACATAGTGCCACAGTATGTGGAAAATACCGTATATACTTGAGTATAAGCCGAGTGTTTTAGCCCCAAAAATGAGCACCAGAAAGGGGACATGACTTATACTCGGGTTAATGACCACGATGGTCCCAAGATGTGCCTGATTGAGACACACTGACAATTTAATTAATTTTACCATATTTTCATGTATTTTGATTATTGAAACTCACTAGCAGCTGCTGCATTTTACACCATCGGCTTATACTTGGGTCAATCTATTTTCCTGGGTTTTCAGATCAAAATTAGGTGCCTCAGCTTATATTTGGGTAGACTTATACTTGAGTATATATGTGTACCCAATTCGGCTTCTGTTCATTGTCATTGTCAGATACTAAACCACTGTATCCATGCCATAATGATATGGATAATGGTAAGTAAATTTAAATTGAATCTGGATAATCAGAAGATCTTGTGTTTAATTTGTTTAACATTTTACACAATGTGGAAATGCAAGAAAGGGGTTTTTTTTTCACTGTGGTGCCCTAGATATGTATTATCTCATGTTATGTCTGGCTGTTTCTAATGCAGGTATCAATCTAATGTTCCATTAAGGGCACCCCATGTACTCAAGCTTTTTGGTCTCATAAACAATTGCTCAGATTTGATTTGCTACACCTAATGTTCTACCTGATTGTGAAATATCATTATAATTCTTCACAGTGTTCAGAGAACTGAACTCCTACCATTTTATGTATAATTACAAGCCTGACCTTCGACAATGTGCCCATTAACATCATTTTATTTGGCCCCAATAAGCCGTTAAAATTGTATTATATAACGGTATAGTGTCATATGACAAAATTTACTGAGATATTTGTGCCAAGACATAAAGCAACTTACCAAAGTAATAAAATAGTATTTTTAATGTACTGCTCTCTTCAGCTATTGATTTGCAATTATATATTAAAACTGGAGCCTAAAGGCACATGACCCATCCATGGTACAACACAGGAAAAATGGCCTGGGCAAGTGCCTAGATGGAAGACTATCTGGGAACTCCACCTATCCTGAATATCATTATGAAATAAACATTAGATATAAAATATATTACGGTACATAAAGTCTGCATAGCCTGCTGCTCAAAGAGCACAGTCATTGACTGTGGCCCTCCTACAAGTGTCCTGAACTGCTGCTATCACTGCCAAATCCCCATGCAATGGTTTCTTTATTTTATTTTTTGCTACTGCTGCTAGTAATGAACAAAGAGTGACTTTTTCAGGATTGTTGATAAGAGGATAGAGTAGGGTTGCTAGGCTCCAGGCAACAGCTGAAGTCTTAGGGAACGTCTATTTTTTTCTGGAGAGACAAATCACAAGGCAAGCAACACAACAGTGTGTGAGGTGGAATTGAAGCCTAGGCATCAATTTCTTCCCATTCCAAACTTGTGTCAGGGTTCACTAATCCAATGAGAACATGTTTTTGAGTACAGTAATACCTTGGGTAACGTTTACCTCAGATAACGCTAAAATCGCATAACGTTAAGTAATCTGGGGAGGAGAATTGGATCGAATAACATTAAGGTCCTATGGGCTGGCGGAGCATGTGTGGGGACCCAGTAACACGGGATCCCATACAGGCTGGTTGATTTGAGGGCAGCCATCCCCCTACCCCGGGTTTTATCCGTTATGCTGTTTTTAATCTTTTCTTATGAATTCTTTCCTATGAATTCCTAAGGTTTTAAACATTATTATTTTTATTAGATTCAATCTGTGTTTTTAACTATGCTGTAAGCCGCCCAGAGTCGGGTTTACCCGATTGGGGCGGGATAGCAAACGTGAATAAATAAATAATAAATAATAACAACCGCTAAAGCCTGTGCAGTTACAATGTATCTCTATGGAGCTTTAACATTATCCGATCCATCTCATAGGATTTTAACATGCATCGGATAACACTAAAAATCGGATAACACCAAGATTTGTGGAACCAAGTCTTAGCGTTATCTGAGGTATTACTGTATGTTGCTCTAAATTAAATGCTGGGCCCAAATGCATCTCCTAACTATCCTTCTTGTTGTTCTTTCTTGTTCTTTGGCACAAAAATGTTGAGTTCACTATCATCTGGGGCATAGTAGGCGGTGAAGCACCAGTATCTTAAGACACAAAACTCCTCACAGTGATCTGGCCAGCAGTGGTTCAAAGTTTGGGATAAACCCCCTTCCTAATCCCTGTGATCTCAGGTTTTGGTCCTAAAATCTCAGAAACCTGCAAATTTTTGACCTAGTAGATAGGCTTCTTTTTTTACCCCTTTCTCCACAGATGATAATGCATCTACTAATTTCATATTGAAGTTGGAAGCTCTTTATCCTTTTCCAGTGAAGGAATGGCACAGAATAGTCCTGTTCCTCAAACAACCAATGTACGTCTGTTCCAACAACATAGACTTATCCAAAGAGCTTTGTTTGTGACATTCTTCTTCAGGTCCTATTTGCCCCCAAACCAGCATCACTGAAAGCTGTTATCACCCCTCATGCACATCCTAGTGCTTTTTCTGATTAGTTGGGCTGGATATATAAAAAGTACAAGGGGTGACTGGCAAACTGGCTGCAAAAACAAGGGTCCTGATCTACTGGACAAGCAGCCAAAGAAAACATATGGTGGGAAAGAGATTGGATATAAAACAAGGAAGACAGGAACGGGAGACTGTTCTTCCACAGCCCTAAATAAATAGCAGCCGGAAATGGGAAGAGGATTCCTAGTAAAATCCACAAGCTAATGTGCCAGGATTTGAAGAGAGCATCTGGCTCTCAGGGTAGAACAACACAAGTAGGAAAGTTCAAAAATGGATTTTACAAACATCCCTTTCTCTGCCCAATCTGCCTTCTGTTTGGGAAGTTCTTATTGGTGTATGGGAGATCAGGTTCAGCAAACTGAGGAGGCAGAACTTTTGGAAAATGGATGTTAGTTTTTACTCTATATTGAACAGATGTACAGTATTGCTGTATCCCAAATTTCCAGACTGTCATTTCATTGTTCAATAAGTACATGACAGTGTTTACCTCCAGAGAGAGCATCTGTTGCAGAAGAATTGTGTTCACTTGATATTCTTTGCCAATGGCGTAGTGGTAAACTTTTGAAGTGCATGCAATCATTGGGATAATCTTCATGGCCACTCTTCCAAGAAAACTTCAAAAGTGAACCTGAGATTATTTGTATACCCTGTACACCCTGCAGTCATTACTCAGTGAGGAGTCCATGTATTGGTAAACATCTCCATGACAACATTCTGCACATTCAAATGGACTTGAGAAATCAAGTCCATTTGCATGTGGTTTTTAAGCCATTTGAATATCAGGTCAGCCACTGGCTAGGCGGACCATGACATATGCCCTCGGCTTTCACCTGGCCCAAGGGATACAACAGTTTTTTTCATCTCTAGTTCTCTAATTCTTTTTGTAAAGCAAATGGGTTAAAATTGGCCATTCAAGGCCAATGAGAAATAGCATTACACTTCTATACCAGCCCATAGCACTTTGAGTACTCTCTGGATGGTTCACAGGTAATTATCATTTTGCTCCCCAAAAGCTGGTTACTCATTTTATTGACCCCAGAAGGATGGAAGGCTGAGTCAACCTTGATCCCTGTGAGAACTGAACACACAATGTTTTAGCTGCAGTATAGCACTTTAATCACCGCACCAACAGGGCATTTTATAACAATTCGTCTTCTTCTACCACTTTGGGTATCAAGGGAGATTCTTGTTCTTGTACTTCTCGTGGCCTCCACTGGTGTTATTTGGTGTTTTTGTAATATGTCTCTGATGTTATATCTTCACCTTCCTCTAGGTCTACCTCATGGTCTTTGTCCTTCTCCTCATTTTACATATGCCTTGTATGGTATGGAATTCCAGGACACAGAACTCATATATAAGGATTAGAAGTTACTTTGGTGGGAACAATTCATCTTCCAGTTCTGGAATGTGCAAAACCCACATGTGCCAGAGGTGGCACACAGAGCCCTCTCTGTGGGCACCCATGCAGTCACCCCAGCACAGAGTTCACTCTGTCCCTCTGCCCAGCAGCCCAATGGGAGCACTTCTTCCCTCCCCCCAGCACAGAGTTTCCCCACCCCTCTGCCCAGCAGCCCAATGGGAGCGTTTACTTCCTCCCCTGTTGCTGTGTTGGCTCTTTGTGATAATAAGCTTTTCTCTTTGCGATAATTTGTTCTGTGGGTTGCAGTTTGGGCACATGGTCTCTAAAAGGTTCGCCATCAATGCCCTAAACTCTGTCATGGCTATTTTCCTTGTTTAAAGACTGTAGTCCAGTCAATCAACCATGCATGTTACATGTGCTAAATGGACTTCTAGGGTAGAATCATGTACATCTTAAAACAAGGTGCTCCTCCCCTGACAGTTATTTACATGGTGCACCAAAATGAAATTTACAGAAGAGGAAGTTATTGTACTTTGGAAAAGTGCCAGTGCAACTGTCAGGTCCAACCCATCATCAGCCTCCTTCTAGACAAATTTCCCCCCACATGGGACTTGCATTTTGATAGCTAGCCCTTGCTATGGTTACAGGAGCTCTGCCATCTGCTGATGGGTCATCTTCACTGTTCAACTTTTTGTCCTTTTCAGAAGATATCCCCATCCTTGACTGGCTATGCAGACTTAGCAGTAGTGGACCCTTTCAGTGGTGGTTATGAAGGTAAGGAGTCAAAGATGGAGTTACCAGGGAAAATCAGACCCAGTTGCTGGGTCTCCCAGAAGGCTAGTAATTTCATCTTACAATTTTGTAGGTGTAAATGCACATTGATAACAAGGAAGGAGTTATATTTTTAACAAACACAGCCAAAGGTAAAGGGGGACAACCAGGTAGGGGCATCAGCTCAAATTAGTACTAAACAGAGACCAAACAACAGAGACCAGCACTACTTTAGCCTCTGTGTGCGACAGTGAAAACAGTCACTTAGATTTGTATCTGTTACTTCTAACTGCCGAAACTTATTTCTGACACTCTGTATCTCAAATGTTCCAAATGACAAAATAATAATGGTTGAAATAAAAAATACACTTTCACACACCCCTTCCTTTTGTACAACATATCTAAAGTATCATCATCTTCTCAATGAAAATGAATATAACCTCTGTTAAAAGCAAAGCACTCAAAAATGATGAAAGTCTGCAATTTCACTATCCTTTCACACTACATTTACATGAAAAAGTGATGGGTTTCCAAAAGAAAACACACACAGAAAAACCTACCATTTTCTCTCAATGATATAGAAAGGGCAGCTATTCTTCAGTCTTTGAAAGCAAACAACAACAAAGGCTTTTGTTGAAAATCAGTAATTTTTCAACAAAGGTAGCTGGAAAAGTTTTCCAGACCTGCCTTCTGAACTAGTCCCTGTATTAGAATGCTTTCAATATGTTGCCTGTTTAATTCAGCTGAATTTGGTTTGCAGTTTCCTTGTTGTAATTTTTTTAAAAAAAGAGATCACCATTTGGGGAAAATAATTTTATACATCCTAAAATCTGGTGCGAAACATTAATAATGACTAACAATTTTATTTATGGAAATCTAATTTGAGTAGTCAGTCAAAGTACAACTATTTGTATACAGATACAGTAAAACACCGGATAACGATTTGATCGGATAACGCTAAAATCGCATAACGTTGGGGAAATTGAGGCAAACATTTGGATCGGATAACATTATGTTAACCATCATGTTAACCATTATGTTAACCATTATGTTAACATTATCCGATCCATCAGATAACCTTTGCCTGAAATTCTCTGAGGTGTGGCTGTGACTCACCAGTTTCTTTGGGGAGAAAGGGAGGGGCTGCCTGCTCTCAAGCTTGCCACATTTGAATAACAAAAGCTTGCAAAACCAGTCTGACTAGTTTAGCAAAGCAAAGGCTTAGGACCCTTTCCCCAGTGTAACCCAGAACACTTTGCAGAAAAATAATTGCAAAAAGACAATTTGACCCAATTACCTTTATGAAGGTTCCCCTTTAAATTCTAAACAGCCTGCAACCAAGATTGTAGCTCCGCAAGCCTCATGCATTGTCAATGGAAAACAAGCAGACACTGAAACCTTTCACCTACAAAGCAATTAAGCTTTTCACACCCTGCAAAGCTCTGAGGGAACTTCCTTTATTACAGCAATGGTAGGGGGGCTGATTCTAAAGGAAAACATTTTCCTAGCTTCTGTTCAGATCTTTTAAAACAGCACTTTATAAAATTTTCAAAAATTTAAAAATGCTGTATGGCTTTGTTCCCCTAAAGTCAGGGTGGTCTGGCATGTTTTTGTAATGTATTTACCCTTTAGACAATTATTTCTTAAAGTTCTTTAAGTTTCCAGCATGTTTCCTTGACTTTCACTTGAAGCCTCTTTTGCTTATCTCTATGGAGTTAACATTATCTGATCCACCTGAACAGGATTTTAACGTTATCTGGTGCATGCATCAGATAAGGCTAAAAATCGGATAACGTTAAGACTTGTGGAACCAAGTCTTAATGTTATCCAAGGTATTACTGTATTATAAATTAGATATAAATGGGTTCCAACCTAGCTGTATGTTTCTGCACTAGATGTAAGTCTATTAAATTACTCACTAGCAAGAATGCCAAAAATAAACACACACACAGACAGCCTAGAAACGTAACCAAAATCCTATTGCATAATTAATGCATGCAGAAGACAAATGGAGTAACTCACAGCTGATTATCACTGACATTTTAACATCTCCCAGCTTGGATTTTTGGATGTGAGACAACTCACCAGACTAAGGCACACCTGAAAATCCAGGTAAGTTCACCCTCTTTAATCAACAATGAGAAACTACTGTATACTTAGGAAAAATAAAGCAAACCATGACAATCTTGTCCATGCCAGTTTACTGGTAATCATTTTTATTGCCCCCCCCTAAAATAAATAAATAAAAAGACATGAAACATCCCCCTACCCAGTACAAACAAACATAAGATATGACAATAAAAATATGAATGTAGTATGTCTGTGTGGCTATTGCTATTTTACACCCAACATTATTTATTTATATATTTATTTATTTAGATTTATATTGCCGCCCACTCGCCGACGCGGCTCAGGGTGGCTTACAGTCAAAACAACAACAGTACAATAAAAATTATAAAATGCAACCACATAAAACAACCAAACCAGAACACAAACTAACTCTTGTGGCCCCAGGGGAGTGGCCAAGGTCCCCAACCACTACTAGGCCTTCGCATCTTCTAAGAAGTGTACATTAAAACAAAATATAGATATTTCAATTGTTCACGAGTTTACTAAAAAAGAAAACATAAAAGAAAAGTACACAACAGCTTATGTAACAACATTAGGTAAAGAAAAAGCCAGTCATATCTGGCTCTAGGGCTCAGTGCTCATCTCTGTTTATAGCCAAAGAGCCAGCGCTATTTGCATCTGCAGAAATATCTGTGGTCATGTGGCAGGCATGACTAGAAACCAGAGTGTAGGTAATGCTGCTTATTTTCCCACCAAAGTGGTACCTATTTATCTACTTGCAATTTCTTGCTTTCAAACTGCTAGGTTGGCAGGACCTGACAACCTTCCATTCTTCAAGCTCAGCATCTTAATCACTAATCCACTGCAGTCCCCTCAACAACATTCTAAAGCTCTAATAAAAATAAAGAGAACCTTCTTAAACTTATTAAAATCCATACTAAAATATGAAAAAAATAACAATATGCCACCCTACCTCTTTTTTCTTGCTGCCAGCTGTCTGCAGACCTCTTGCCACCGAAAATTCAGGTTCCCCAGTTTTTCTCTCAACACACTGGCATCTGCTGGTGATGACTGGCGAATCAGCTCCTCCCCAGCTACATTCAAATTTTGGACAACAGTTTTCTGTCTCTCAATCCCATCCTGGAGGTCCTGAAAGATACCAAACAGTCTAATAAAAATAGAGAACAATTTGTAAGTCAAACACAGATGCAAGCATATATTCCTCCTGTCTATCACATCCCAAATGTGTCAACATAAATGTGTTCCTTTTCAATACATCCTTTAAAAAATCAGTTTAATACTATGTTACGAAAAATATGATTGTATTCATCACATCACTTGGACTTCAATTAAACTCAGCATGGCCAGAAGCAATGTGGTTGACCATGTAGTTATTTGACCTAACCTTTACCCTAAACGGAGGGGATTGTAGTGGCGTAGTGGTTAACATGCTGACATCTATCTATCTATCTATCTATCTATCTATCTATCTATCTATCTATCTGTCTGTCTGTCTGTCTGTCTGTCTGTCTGTCTGTCTGTCTGTCTGTCTGTCTGTCTGTTACATTTCTATACCACCCCTTGCAAAATTTCCCATTCTGGGTGGTGGATAGTGTACATACAAATATCAAATAATGCAACAAAACACACAACAAATCAAAACAGACCAACCAAACAAATATATCACAAAGTAAAATAAAATAAAATAGCTGGCATTTGAGGGCACAGAGGATCAGCTAGCTGGCTAATTGATGACTGGATGGTCAGCAGTTTGAGACCTGAGTGATCCCCTGTCTCTGTCCCAGCTCCTGCCAACCTAGCAGTTCAAAGGGAAGGAACTGCAAATAGATAAATAAGTGTCGCTTCGGTGCAATTCAGCATCTAGTCGTGCCTTACCACATGACCATGGAAATGGCTGTAGATGCAGATGGTGCTGGCTCTTTGGCTGTAAAGGGAGATGAGCACCGAATTCTATATTCATGCATGACTGGCTATTTACCTACTTGCAATATTTTGATTTGAAACTGCTAGGTTAGCAAGGAGCTAGAACAGACAATGGACACTCATTCCGCTATGCATCACTCAGGTTTTGAACTGCTGACCTTCTGATTGTCAAGCTCAGCATCTTAACCACTAAGCCACTGCAGCCCCACTCTAAGAAGTATGGCCTAGTAAATCACCTACTTTTAACCACCTTCTCAAGAGCATTTGAAGAAATGGCCAATCCTGGAAGCTGCCAGATTTTGACAAAGAGCTTGTGGCATTCCATGTGGAATGGCATAAACCAGGGATGCTGCCACTATCCATTGACACTCCTCCCCTCCTCCTCTGTATAACACATGTACTCTCTTCTTTCTCCTCCTGCTGGAGAGGTATTGTTGTCTTTGAAACCACTGCTTTTTTTAACTATGCATGAGATGAGTAAATACTCCTTTCATGTGGAGGCAAGCAGCTGGATGACTTAGTTGATGTGTGTGCATACACAAGCATGCACCTGAAAGGTGGAAATCACTTTCCTTCTCATTTTGAGGAGCAGAAGGATCTATGCCACCCTGACCCTAACATACAGCTGGGCACATATACAAGCTAGCTTTTTTTTTTTTTTTTTTTAAATGACACTAAGCACATGGAACTGCTGCATAAGTAAAAATGCTTGTGCCAAAGTCATGTCTTGTGATCTCTCAACTTTTAAAAAACTGGATATTGTCCTCTCTCTATGCTGGTTCTCTCAATATGGAATCTGATCATGTAAAACATTCAGGTATATGTTGCATTTCCAAGTAACACACATTTTTGTTTTGTTGGAATAGTAGCCATGTTAGTCTGTGGTTCAGGCATATCAGAAAACAAAATAAATAAATAAAAAAAATAAAAAAAATAAAAAACACTGTAGCACTTTAAAGACTAACTGCTATATTTTTATTGTTAGCTTTCGTGGATCAAGTCCACTTCATCAGACTTGACCACACCCCTTGACCACACCCCTTCTCCCTTTGAGCCCCTGAATTTGGTGTATAAAGAACATGCCTTTAAGTTTCACTCTTTGTCTGATGAAGTGGACTTGATCCACGAAAGCTAACAATAAAAATATAGCAGTTAATCTTTAAAGTGCTACAGTGTTTTTTATTTTATTTTATTTTGTTTTGTTTTCTGATATTTTTGTTTTAGTGATACCTGATGGGGTAAGAGAGGAAGCAAAACCAGAAAAAAGAGCCATGCCACACAGACTGTACCAAGGATTGTATCATTATTGCCAGTGAGGAAAGAGAAGTTGGTGGCACAACTCCACTTCCAGCATCCAAAGAAAAACATTACACAGAGACTTGGGAAAATTACAAGCTGTAAGAGTAAGCAGAACACACACTATAAGATTATTTATCTTTGCCCTAGACATAAAGATTACAGTTCCCCTCTAAGAGACTGTTCTCTGTTTTGCTGGTGGGGGAAAACATATATAACGGATAAAAGAGAAATGGAAAAAGAATAATGGATTAATGGTGACATTAACTCGGTCCTGCTTATTTCCAGAGGGGTCATCATGCTAGTTTGTTACTGCAGTTGTTGCTTTGTGGCACCTCAAAGGCTAACAAATGCATCTTGTCAGCAGTGCCCTTCTGCATTCTGAATAGGACAAACAAGCAGTCTCTACACCAGGGGTGCCCAAACTATGGCCTGGGAGGAGGGAACGGATCTGTAAGGATGCATTTTACTTCCATTTCTAGGAGCGACAAGGGTGGCGTGGGCTGGATGAATTGGCATCAGGGGCCAGATCTGGCCCCAGGGCCATAGTTTGGGCACCCCTGAACCATGTGTCCAGCCCACGGCCTGAAAAGTTTGGGCACTCTTGCTCTACATGGAAGAATAAATGGACACCAATGTGACATGAGAAAGGGCAATTTTCAGAAGTGAGAAGGCAAATATCTCAGACTCCCAGTTCATGACTGTAAAGTGGGTATTCATGAAAAAACAAGCTTCAAAATGAGACTTCACAATGAAAGTGAATTGCAACTTATCAAAAAGCTCAGTTGCACTGCTGTGCCATGAACAGGGACAGTATATTTTATGGTAAAGAATAGCCAGAGATCAAATAGGCTTTGGAACAGCACCAGATATGGTAAAGCAGAATACACAGCCTGATGCTGCTCTATGACAAATTTGATGACATTTGATCAAAAAGTATTAAAGCTATGGGTTTGGGTTTTTTTAAGAAGAGAGGTGGATTTCTGCCCCCACCCCCTTTCAAATGACTTTTTTGTTCAGCAGAAATTCATACACGTTGGAAAAGAGCCCTGAAAATTGTTTTGTGTTTGGGTGAGAAATGGTTAACTGATTATTATTTTTAAGGAGTTAGCTTCTGTGATTTTTCCTTGCTTGGTATCTCTTTGTGAATGGTAGTGAGCACAAAAAGTATCCTATAAACCATCTCGATTGCTGCATTTAGAAACTCCTTTGTTATGTAAAGCTTGGCACCCTTTTTCCTGTTAGCAATGTGGGCATGATAATGCACATCAATATCAAGCCATTTCCTGATATTTTGAATTGTGGTTGTTGTTGTTGTGTTATGCCATCAGGTTGCCCCTGACTAATGCCAATCCCTATGAATGGGCAATCTCCAAAATGTTTTCTTCTCAACAGCCTTGTTCAGCTCTGCAAACACAAGGGCTAAGGTTTTCTTTAGGGAGCCAAGCCACCACATATTTTATTTTTGTTTTTTTCTGCTGCCTTCTGCCTTTCCTAGAGTTATTGTCTTGGATTTCTTCTGTGTCTATGCCAGACATGTCTACAGTCAGCGATTCAGTGCTGAGTGTTGAGCAGCGGTAAATAACTTTACTGCCTAAAGGGGCCAATGGCTATAGGTGGATGAGCCTCTTTAGGTGGGGTGATGGTCCCTCTCAGTAGAGGAAATGCCACTGGAAACCATCATATTGGGCCCAATGGCATAATGGGCAGAGGAGGAATGGTGATTCCCAACAGTCATGGAGGCAGAAGAGGCCATGGCAGCTGGACTGGCTGTGAAGGTGCACTATGATAATATCCTCCAGGCTGCAGCAGTCCATTGCAGTCCCGGTGTTAAATCTATTATTAAATAATAATAATAATAATAATAATAATAATAAATCTGCATGTCTCATTTCATATGTGTTGCAGAAGATCATAGTGTGTGGGTTACTTCATGGTAAGCTAGGATCCACATTGAAAAAATTTACGGCAATGGCATTTTTTCCTGCTTCAGGAAAAAAATGCATTCTCAGATATGGGTTGCAGTCGGTGATGACAAGGACAGCCGCAATTTCACCATTTTTTCCTCCAGAGATAGTTTAGGCTTGATTTGATCTAGGACCCACTGTTTTGACTTTCTGATAGTTCAAATTATCCCCAAGGCTCTCCTCCAACACAATATTTCAAATGTCCCCCTGTCAAATTTCTTTATTCTCCAGCATTTTTGTTGTTCAGTCGCTCAGTCGATTCTGACCCTCCGCGACCCCATGGACCACCGCCCTCCAGGAACCTCTGTCCTCCACCATCCTCCTCAGCCCACCCAGCTCTGTTCCCACTGCATCCACAATACCATCTAACCATCTCATTTTTGCCCCCCCCTTTTTTTCCCCTCGACCTTTCCAAGCATCAAGGCTTTCTCAAGTGAATCTTCTCTTCTCATTTGATGTCCAAAGTACTTTAGCTTCATCTTTACAATTTGACCTTCTAAGGAGCAGTCAGGGTTAATTTCTTCTAAGAATGACCTATTTGTTCTCCTCGCTGTCCAGGGGACTTTCAAAACTCTCCTCCAACACCACATCTCAAACACATCTATTCTTCTGCGCTCAGCTTTCCTAATGGTCCAGCTCTCACAACCATACATTGCCACAGGGTATACCATTGCTTTGACTATACGAATTTTTGTTTGCAATGTGATGTCTCTACTTTTCACTATTCTCCTCAGGTTTCTCATTACTTGCCTCCCAAGAATCAGTCACCTTTTTATTTCATGGCTGCAATCCCCATCTGCAGTGAGCTTTGATGCCAAGAAAGTAAAATCTGTCACTGCCTCTACTTCTTTTCCAGGTACTGATAGGGCCTGTTGCCATGATCTTGTTTTTCTTAATATTGAGTCTCAAGCCAGCTTTTTCACTCTCTTCTGTCAACCTAATCAGGAGCTTCTTTAGGTCTTCCTCTCTTGCATAGTAACTGGAAAAATGTGGTCTACGTGCACAATATCCCACATTCATAAACCAGAGGTAGGACTTTTTAGAATTGAATATGTGTTATCTTAACATCCTTCATGGTATTATTAGCATGCTTTGTGAATGGTTACTGCCATTTTTATAGAGAGGGAAAAATTAAGCATTGAGGTCAGAGGAAAATTAAAAGCAGAAAATCGAGACTCTGATAATTATATTGAAGCCTTCATGTGTGTAAAATAATTATGGCAAGACTCACAAAGCAGTGAAGGTAATAACAATTTTGCACTATTTGCATAGTAGAGATCAAACAAAATTGCAAAGCAAACATTTTAGCAAGGTTTAGAATAAGCAAATATATATATATATCAGAATTAAACATGAAATGTTTTAAAGCAATTTGAGTCTTGCCACATAATTCTACAAGCACTGCGCACTGTCGCTCAGGCTAAAGTTACCCCTAGCAAGTTTACCCCTTTCTTACTTATACCCACACTATGTGGTGGCATTGTCTGTTAGCTTCCTCCTTATTCAGGATCTTGTTCTTGCCTTTACATAGCTCAGCAACTGACTGTCCCATCCATCCCATACAAAGTCTTATAAATATGCATTCAAGCCATACAGCCTTGTTATCAGATCACATGAAGCTGGCAACACTTTATCACTAAGCCTGGTGTTTGTTTTGGATGATGGGTTAGTTAAAAAGGGTTATTGGAGACCATCTCACCTCCAAGAATCAAATACAGTAGCATATATGCATGGATCAATAGAAGAGAACCTTCTTTTCTGTTAGGCCGGCCAATCGTTGTATGCCTCTGTATCTGATGTGTATAAATTGATGCCATGAGGCCTCACTCTTATGTCTGATGAAATGGATTTTGTCCACAAAAACTCACATTTAAATACAGGAGTTAGTCTTTAAGATGCCACAACATTTTTTTTGCTGTTTGTTTTGTTTACTCTCTGATATGCTTGCACTGACTCACATGGCTTCAAACATTTGTCATGTAAATTACATACTATTTTTTGACGACTATACTGAATCACCACAGTAATTGTTTGCTTTGGCTTTACTTTCTATTCGTCACTTACCCTACCCTACCAGGACAAATAGCCAATGACTTGCCACTGTTGTGACTTAATATTTGTTTTTGTGTGTTTTTTTTAACTGATTAGTGAAACAAAGCCTTCAAAAATGAGGTTAGGAATTTTTTTTTTTATGTTTCCTTCTTTCCCACATGCTCATGCTCTCTATCTTATCCTTGGATTCGTCCCTCTTTTTTGCATTTCAAAATTCATTTTGGAGGGAAGTTTTGCTTTTTGCCCTGCAAGTATGCATGTGTTTCCCCTGTTAGATTGTTGAATGGTTATTTTTGTTAATTTATTTGTTAATTTATTCTATTAAAGGTGTATCTTTGGTGTGAAAGGTGTCTGGGAACTGCATTGTATTGGTATTGGCTGTTTGGCTCTTGAATGGATTGTTCTCTGTGTTAGATAGCTTCCTTCTCTTTTCTCTACAGTGCTTAGAACCAGAAAGCTGGGCATGGAGCACTGAATTCATACCGTTCTTTTTCCTTTTTAAATCGTTAGATGTTTTATTGCTTTTTGAACTGGTTGTTAAATGATTGATGTTTATTTGTTTGCTTTTTTTTGTTTTGCTTTGTGCATAGAACTGGCTGGGGGCATCTAGACCAGCAAAACATTTTTGTCTGGCCCCTGGTGATGAGTTACAAACACACTCATTGGGGAAGAGGCAATGCTTAGGAATACAGCAACATTAAAGGGGTGGGGGATAATGTAACGGGGTAATTCAATTTATTAGTCCTAACTAAAGTAGACCCATTGAATGAATGAACCCGAGAAGTCCACACTTATGTGAATTCTATTGATTCAATGGATCTGGTTTATCTGGGACTCAAAGTTATATTAATCTTCATGTAAAACTAGAGTAGCAAAGACAATGCTAAACCAGGAAGGTAAGTAGTAAACCTGCTCAGCACATCAGCTCATATCATCAAAATGGTAATCATATATTTTTATTTTGCTACAATTTATAATGACTTAAAGTCATTAAAACCATAACTTTTAATAGGAACAATTTACCAAGCTGCAGAAAACAAACAAACAGAAACTGGTTCAGCAATGTTAATAGTTACCAAGGGTAAACACTGCTGATTGATTTATAGGGATATAAATCTTCTATAATGCACTTAATTGCATAGCACTGCATAGACAGAATAGAAGGAAGGAATTTTTTTGTGATCACAGATGGTGATCAGTTTACACTTGAAACAGGATTGATAGTCTTTGTAATTTTATTTTAACTAATGTACTGTAACTGCAGATGGTACAGTATTTTCATTTAAATAAATATATAATTTTTCAGTAAAGCACGGCACTTATTTAAAGGGCAGTTCAATGCATTTTTTGCCTCTACACAAAGAATTGAAAGTTGATGGAAACCTGTATAAACAAATGTCTGATGCCTCATTCCTATCTGTCTAATCATATGTTTCATGCATCACATTAATCTCCAAAATTAAAAAAGGAGAATAGTATAATCAAAACTAATTATGCAGGTATTCATAAAAACATATTTATGTCACAGTATAAGGCATAGGATCATAAGTGAAGAGTTTCTTGGGGCATTTCTTACATTAAAGTCACATTTTAATTCCATTCACTTAGGATCAGATTTTACATATTTCTTCTTCCCTGTCTACACCAGATGTGAAACTATCAAAATGAAGCCACCTTTTGGTGTGCAATGGTTGCCATTGGCCACAATCTTCAAGGAGGCTCTTTCTGTGTACCCCTTTAAATAAGCACAGTAGAACCCAATATAACAAAAATAATTCATTCTACAAGACACTTCGTTTTACTTTTTTTCGGTATATGTTGCATGCATCATACAATGAAAATCCCTATGGGAAAAATCATACAACAAAAATCTCTATGGGAAAAATCATACAACTAGAAAATTTTGTTGTACGATTTTTCCCATAGAGATTTTCATTGTACAATTTTTCCCATAGGGATGCATTGCATCGTATAACAAAATTGTTTGTTATGCGGGGCACAATGGTTTTTTTTTTTAAATTCTTTGTTGTATGATTTTTTTCATTGTATGATGCATTCATTATTTAGTCACATTTATGCTGCCACCCTCTTGCCTAGGTGATTCCGGGAGGCTTACATGTATAAAAATTGCAATACAGCTTATACAAAACAATCAGATAAAAATGTTAAAAATATAAATTGTTTAAAATTTAGCATACCCTCCACCAGCATTACATGGGGTTCCACTGTACAGAGAACAAACCTATAATACCAGTAAACTGAACCCAGAATTTGCCACCTATTGATAAATCACCTTCCTATTTCACATCAGTCAAAGCACACTGAGTAGAATTCTACTTATGCTGAGAGCTTGTTTGATGCAAAAGTCTTTCTGTGCCCTCTATGATTGATTTCTACTACTGTATTGTCAAAGTTGTTCCAGATCAAAACATTTCTAGTTTTGGTTATGTTAGTACCATCATGCCACCTTAAATAATCTTCTCTCCTTAGATTCCAAAATTTAAGCAGGATTGGGGTAGTACTTAGATGTAAGATAGCAAGGAAATAGCAGTTATGTTTGGCTAAGTCTAGGAAAGCCTGTCTGAAACCTTAGAGATCAGCTGCCAGTCAGAACTAACTATATTGGAATGCACAGATTAATAGGTTGCCTCAAAATAAAGCAGCTTCATGTGCTCTTTGCAGGAGAGATCCCCCTTCTTTTGGGGGGTTTGATAAAAGTCTGGCATATCCAATGATGATTTCTTATCAATCATACAAAACACCCATCCAATTAAAAATAGAAATACTGTATAGTGATACAGTTGGATATTTGTGTGTGTTTCAGAACTCACTGGGCTCTGGATCATATTTAAACCTACAGGCCTTGTGCATAATGAGCCATATGAAATGCATACATAAATAAGCCATCATTTATAACAGTACCTGTTAAGGAAATTGTAGGTATTTGGAGGACATTGTAAGCTTTTGCATTGGGGAGGATGAAACAGGTATACACATAATATTAAGAAATAGGAAGTTTCAGCCATGTTCACTTTTATTTGGCAAACATAAGAAATAGCAGGCTGTTAACTGACCAATTAAATAAATAAATTGCAATTACCATAATACTATAATTTAAAAAAATTGAGAGAGAAAAGGTAGCTGCAGTTCATGGGGCCTTCTTTTTTAAAAGGAAGATTAAAGTTAGTTACATAACTATATGATCAATGAGTGCTTACTGCCTTACCAATAATATTGGACATATTTTTTTACTGCGTTGCTTGCTATGATAGAACAATGTCATTTTCAGAAACAGAACTTGTATGTCAAAATACACATGCATCGTTTGGCATGTTGTTCAAAATAGACACTTCATGATTAGACATCAAACATTCAGGTAGAATATTTGATGTCTAATCATGAAGTGTCTATTTTGAGCAACATGCCAAGAGATGCATGTCTACTGACTTTCAAACAAGGGTGACCTTTACCTTTACCAATTCATGTAGAAACATTGCATTTTATTACTAAATAGGTGTCATCAAAATTAATGATCAATGTTAAACCACTAAAGTCTCTCTCATTAGTCCGCTATTATTGCAGTTGACCTATGCCCATTTTTCTGAATAGTTTCATGAATGTCATTTTCTGTTGATACAATATTTTACTGTTAAACATAATAGGAAACATTCTTACTATCAATCAAATTGATCTTTTATCTTTTTATAGTATCCTCTAAGTACTGTATGTTCAAAGGATTTTTAAAGGGAAAACCTTGTAACAACACAATGAAATAATGAAAATAAGCATTTTATGTCTACAGATGGATTTATCATCAGTTTTTTTTGGGGGGGGCATAGTGCATTTTCTTAAAATTATGACTTAAATAGTCAAACAATATAACATACCATGTAATCTTACTCTGTTGGATTCTTGTTATTTTCATAATTCATTTCTGCATTCACTGGCAAAAAAGTATTTAAAAACATAAAACTTGCATCACTACAGCGGACATCCTGACATGCAATATCACAACATGTGGATGACACATTATTGTAAAGGTAAAGGTTTCCTTTGCTTGAAAGCAGTGGTGGAGATCAGCAGGTTTGCACCAGTTCGCCAGAACCGGTAGCAGAAATTCTGGCTGGCCCCGCCCATCCAAGTTTTAAAATAAAGTAGTCCTAATTTGGGTGCAACGCAAATGGCCACACCCACCATACCCTGCCCACAGTGTGGTAGTAATTTTTTTGAGCCCACCACTGCTTGAAAGCCAGTCGTATCTGACTCTAGGGTGCAGTGCTCATCGCCATTTACAGCAAAATAGCCAGTGCTGTCTGCATCTGCAGATGTTTCTATGGCCATGTAGCAGGCATGACTGGATGCCAGAGGACACAGACACTGTTAACTTCCTGTTGAAACAGTAACTATTTATCTACTTGCAATTTCTTGGCTAGCTTGACAGGAGCTGGGACAGATAATAGGAACTTAGTCCATAATGTGGCTCACACTGCTGACCTGCCATCCTTCCAGTCATCAAGTTCAGTATCTTATCTAATAAGCCACTGCAGTCCCCTCATTACTGTCATTACAATGCCTTAAATTAATTGATTATATTAACACTTACTTCATTATCATGCAGTCACAAACCTAAGTAAAAACAATATAACAGTGAAAACAGAATAATAAAAAATAATCAGTCAGCTATATGTAAACTTAAAAGAATACAGCTAATTAAAAATGATATTAAAAAAATAACTCAGGGGGAAAATACTTAGCTGCAGACTATGTGATTGAGTGGTTTAACCATGTGTATGCCCTTCCAGGGCGTTTCATCAAAATAGGACAGAGAAGTCTGCCACACTCTTCTCTTTGGAAGCTACATTCAAGAAAGACATGGGACAAACATTCAACTATTTCTTCTCCACAGGAGCACAATCTCCAGATAGAATTCAGCAGAAGTACCCTTCCAACACTGCAGACGGAAGACTGTTAAATATAGCCCTGGATAATAATAATAATTTCATGTCAGAAATTATTCTGGGGGGCGTGGTTTGGATGGAGTAGGAGAAGCAGCTGCTTTTCCTTCCTCCGCCATTAAATGGGGTATTAATGAGTTTTAAAGTATAAAAAAAAAAAAACTTGGTGATTTTCGTGGAGTTTGGAGGCTGGTAAGAGGAAGGTCTGCCTGGATTGCAAAGAGAGCAAAAAAAGCGGCGGAAAAAAGCGGCGGAAAGTGGCGATAAGTGGGGCAAGCTGGTGCGAGGTGGTTGAGCTCCAGGCCGCGGAGGACCCGAGCCTCGAAAGGGTCTTCGGTTCTGCTAGCGGCCCGTTGAGCCGACCCGGGAGCCGAAGCGGAGCCCCGGAACGGGAGCCATACGGTAAAACGAGGACCGTGGGAGCGGCGCCGAAGTTCGGTTGTTGCGAGAGGAGCTGGGTGTAAATCTCGCAGAGACGGGGCGCCGCGGCAAGAAGAGGAGAGTCGGCTCGATTGCAGAGTTGGAGATCAGCGGTTCCGGAGTCTGCCCTGTCTTGATGTTTTGAAGTATCGTAAGTTGGAGGAGGCTCGAGGGGGCAGACGGGGGACCACAGAAAGGAAACAACGGCAGACTATTGAATTGGTCTTTGGGGAGAGAAGGCAAGAGAGGAGCAGAGATTGGAGAAAGACAGAGGGGGAGAGAGACGGTAAATACAGCGTTTCTGGTGGTTTTGCATAGAAGAGCTTGAAGGGAAAATACTTTAATAATAGCAAACTCTTGGAAGATACATTTTTTTTTCTTTTTTGCTAAAACTGGACGTCTATATGGGTTGTTAAAGTTGCGTAGAAAGCGAATGCAAAGATGGCGGCGAATAGCGAAACCTAAACCAGAAACGAAACTTATTTGATTCAGACTTGGGACAAAGAGGACTTGGCACAAAGAGAAAAGATCGGAGGGCAGTCAGAGTGGATAGAGTGGATAATTATTTGATTTGAGGGCAAGGGAAATAATTGATCTCGCCCCAAGAACTTATAACGGATGGGATGGTCAGATTATAACATTTTTTAACAAAGGTTTCTGGACTGTGACTTTGGGAGGAAAAAGAAAAACTGTTACTGGCTGCCGGGTCTGGGACAATTGAAACTTAATTTAGGGGGCGGCAACGAGTTTAAGAGTGGCAGCGAAACGAAGAAGAGAAGAAGGACCTTGACCAGACCTAATATTTGTTGGACTTGGGTGATTGATTAGGGATTATAGACCCTCCGTCTCTATCTTCTATGAAAGAAGGGAAAATTATTTTGCCTTTTTGAAGAAGGAAAATTGCAGCGGTCCCAGCAGTGCTATAAATTGCTTCTCCCTTCCTGTTCCTCCTTTTCTCCCTCTCCTTGTTCTTTGGCTCACATGTAGAAAGCATTAAGTGTCTATTTTGAATTTATTCTTACAGGTTTTGGTTTTGGGCTATTGCATCTCTGATTTTTTTGATATTAATTTACTGATTAATGTAAATGCTGATTTAACCATTTAGATATTATAATTTTGAATACAATTGAAGGTAGATACAATTGGGTTTGAGCTATTCTGAGGGGGCAAATAAAGTTATAAACTTAAAAGGCAGAACTAAATAGATAGGCCATGCAGGGAGGGGAGGAAGCAGTTAAGCCAAAGACGAGGAGAGAGAGATTAGAAAAAGATCAGAAAGATAGGGAAAGGCGTACACCGTCACCAAAGATGGAGGTAGTAACAGAAGCAACGGATTCTCAAGCAGGCACTGGACGACGACTAGAGGAATTACCGGAAAGAATGGACAATATGTGTGCTATCTTACAACAATTGGTTAAAAATGCAAATGATAATCAGGTTGCAATGCAAAAATTGAATAAAATGGTGGAAAACAATTGTGAAGAAATGAAAAAAGACAGAGAACTGGCCAGGCTACAACATGAGAGCCTGGCCAGGACTCTGACTGATTTGCAGAAGGAGGTTACTCAGAATACAAAAAAAATTAACATGATTACTGACACAATGCAAAAGGATTTAGAGCAAGCAAAGATTTCTATGAATGAGATGTTGATTCAAGAGCATGTGATTGTTTCAAGAGTATCTGTTCAAGAGAAAAGGATGATGATGGTGGAGGAGGGGCAGAGGAAACAAAACATTGTCATACGCAAAATGGCCGAACGAACGCCAGACAAGCTTAGAGATAGAATAGTAGATTGGTTGAACTCTTTGAAAATGGGAAAAGATTTTGTGGCAGAAGCCATTGGAGCCATATATAGAGTGGGGGGAAGGCGAGATAGGAGATCACCAAGGAATGTTTTGGTCAAGTTTGCAAATTGGGCGGATAAATTAAAAGTGATGGCTTACATCAAACAAGCGGGGTCTGGCGTTCTAAAGATTGAGGGGGCTGATGTGGAAATCTACAATGACATAGCGCCGGAGGAAAGAAAATGGAAATATATGATGAAACCTGTGACGAAATTTTTGGCTTCAAAAGACATTAAGTATAATTGGAGATTTCCACAACAGCTGAGATTTTTTTATGAAAAAAGATGGCATATTTTGGATGATAGAACAGACGTCTTGGAATATTTGACTCAACTTGGGTTTATGAAGGTGGCTAGTCCAGAATGGATTGCTATGAGAACTGATTTGTATGCAGTTGGGGTGATGGGCCCGGTTCTGAATAAGGAGGGGGAGGTGGAGGGCGCAGCGGGAGGAGCAGAAGTATCAGGAACATCGAGTGCGGAGCTTTTTGAATAAATAACTTGCAGAACAAATTAAAATGGTGGAGGGAGGGGGGCTTTAGAAGAACACAATGCTTTTTTCCCCCGGTCCCCCCCTCCCCTCTTTGAAGGATAGAGGTGACATCTTGGAACAAGGTGTGGGGAGGGTAGCAGAAAATGGAAGAGTAGGTAAGTTTTTTTTTCTTTTCCTTTTCGTAGTAGTAGTATATAACTTTTTTCAAGTATTTTACTTTACTGAGTTATTTTGTACTGAGAATGTACAAATGTCTTTTTTGTCATTATACTGTTTGTATTTTTTTGTATTTTTTCTTAGTTTTTTTTTTAGATTTTTAGTAGGGGATGGGGACAACACGTCCGGGGAGGAATGTAAAGGAGGGGAGGGATTAGTAAACATAAATGGTTAAGAACTTAAGGATGTTAACATGGAATGTGAAAGGGACAGGGAATGCCGTGAAGAGGAGGAGGTTGCAGATAGCGCTCAACAAATCTAAATCTGATATCATCTTTCTACAGGAGACCCATCAAAAATCGGCAGACACTAATAAATTATTTGTGAGAGGAATTGACATATATGAAATGGCTTATGGGACATCAAAAGCGAGAGGTGTTGCAACTCTTATCTCGGAAAAATTGGGTTTTAGTGTAATAAAATCTATAGCTGACCCAGAGGGGAGATATCTAATAATTAAGGGGAGGATAGAAGATGAAGAGATAACTCTTGCAAACATATACGCCCCAAATACCAATCAGGCAGAATTTTTAGAAAAATTAAGAATAATTCTACAGAAAGAAGGAACGAGCAATATGATTATAGGGGGGGATTTTAACTTGTTAAGTTCTGAGATTGACACTACAAGTATTAAGAAGAGAAGTAATAAATATATTCTAAATGATTGGGCAAAACTAATGAATATAAAAGATGTATGGAGGGAACTTAAAGGACAGGAAAGGGACTATACTTACTATTCTCAAGTTTATAACATGTGTTCAAGGATTGATTATATATTTGTTACACAAGGGTTATTGAAAAATATAGAGGATATTAAAATAGGGACATTTAGAGAATCAGATCATGCTAAGATAAGTATAGATATAAAATTGGATGAAGGAGATAGGAAAAGATATGTTTGGAGATATGATTCAAAATTATACAAAGAGGATAGCATGAAAAAACAAATTATGGACAAATGGAATGAATATTGGACATGGAATGATAATAACGAGGTCAGCTTAGGAGGGGTATGGGACACAATGAAAGCGATTTTTAGAGGAGAATCAATAAAACTGAGTAGTTGGAAAAAGAAACGGAACATTAATAGAACTCAAGAGTTGGAAACACAATTAAAACAACTTCACCGGGAATATATAAAGGGTAAAGATCAGAGGGTATTACAGCAGATACAGAAAGTAAAGAAAGAATTGGAAGACCAGGACATGGAAAGGGTAAAAAAAGATTTGATATTTTTAAAAAGAGAATATTATGAGCACAGTAATAGAAATTCAAAGTTATTAGCAAAAGCAGCGAGGGATAAAAAGAATAAAGGCCAGGTAGGAGTATTGGTAGATGAGAAGGGGAAGAGATGCAATAAAAGGAAAGAGAAAGCGGAAATTATAGAGGCTTTTTATAAGGAGTTATACTCAAAGAAGCAGGTAAATTTGAACAAATTGGAGGATCACTTCAAAAAATATAACACTTTTTTAATAACAGAAGAACATAGAAATATGATGGAGGAACAAATATCCGTAAAAGAAATTGAGAATGTAATTAATAAATTAAAATTGGACAAAGCTCCAGGAGAAGATGGGCTTCCTGCTGAATTTTATAAGGATTTTAAGTTGTGGGTTGTTCCGAGATTACACAAATTATTCAATGGGATCTTAGAGGGAGAATCAACACCCGAATCTTGGAATAGATCTATTATCACATTGATTCCTAAGCCAGGGAAAGATTTACATAAAATAGAATCATATAGGCCGATATCCTTAATTAACCAAGATGCTAAAATTTTTTCCACAATAATGGTGACTAGGCTAAATAGCTTCATTGCCAAATACATAAAAGATGATCAAGCAGGGTTTATAAAGGGTAGGTATATGTCAGATCTTACAAGGAGTGTAGTGGATTTATTGGATATAGCTGAAAGGCAAAAGGATAGGGTAGGTTTCTTAGCCCTGGATATTTTTAAAGCATTTGATTCTTTGCAGTGGGCAACAATACATGAGGTAATTAAACAATATGGATTTGGGGACAAATTCCAAAAAGTTATCAAGAACTTATATAAACAGGGAATAGCAATAGTGAAATTTAATGATAACTATACAGGAGAAATAAAATTGGAGGCCGGAACTAGGCAGGGTTGCCCATTGTCGCCCACATTATTTGTTTTGGCTATGGAACTATTGGCGAATTTAATACGGCAAGATAAAGAAATAGTTGGAATTGAAGGAAATAAAATAAGCTTGTATGCCGATGACACACTAATCACAATTAAACAACCAATACAAGGAGTATTAAGGATTAATAAACACCTGAAAACTTTTGAGGAAATGACAGGTTTAAGGGTGAACTGGGATAAGTCCGAGATGATTTTAGTCAACGGGAGTAAGAAGGACGAAGAAGAAATAAAGCAAAAAGTTAATATTCAAATCCCGGACAAAGTGAGATATTTAGGGGTAATACTTGCTAGGAAAACTGGGGAACTTAAGGAATTGAATTATGGAAAACAAATGAAAGAGATAGATAAAAAGATATTACAATACAACAAGTTGAATTTATCGTGGTTTGGCAGGGTGGCATTGTGTAAAATGATGTTGTTACCTAAATTAAATTTCTTATTTGATGCTCTGCCAATAAAACATACAGAAAAAGAGTTGGAAAAATACCAAAATATTATAAATAGATTCTGTAATGGGAAAAGAAAAGCAAGGATACCCAAGATTTTGTGGTATATACCACAAAAAGAAGGGGGACTGGGTATTCCGAATATTAGCAAGTATTATAGAGCCTTTCAACTACGAAATGTTATTAAATTACTAAATAGAGAAGAGCCAATATGGGGAAAAATAGAATCAAAAGAGTTTTCTAGGAAAGGGAAGGCATTCTTTTTATGTGGTGATAAGGATAAAAAAATGAGGATTCAAGGCAAGATGATAAGAGCAACAATAGAAGAATGGAACAAAGTAAGAAAGGAACTTATTCCAGGGATCTCAATGGTTACAGAATTAGAAGATTTTAACAACTTTCCGATAAAAATAGAAGGTAGGATTAAGGATATCTTATTAAAAAATGGGGTCTCTCTGTTGAAGGATTGGATCAAAATTTGTAGGGACTTGGAGAGGAGAAAGGAGCTTTACCTGCAACTGGAGTTGGATTGGTTTAAAGTCCTCCAGATAAACAATTGGAATAAGAAATTTCTTTTTGAAATGGGATCAGACAGGGAGCTTACAGAATTTGAAACATTGCTGGTCAAATTGAGAAAAGGAGATATAGGTTTAAAAGGGATAGTTAGTCAAATATATAAAATTTTAAATAAAGGAGGGAAGGCTCAACAAGTATTGAAAGATAGTTGGGAACAAGAACTGAATACAACAATTAATGAGAAGACTTGGGGGAAAATGTGGAGAAGACGTATTATGAGATCTATGTCGGTAAGAGTGAAGGAACATAATTACAAACTAATCTGGAGATGGTATAGAACCCCAGTAAAACTGCATCTAATGTACAAAGATGTGAGTGAGAAATGTTGGAGATGTAAAAAAGATAGAGGCACATATGAACATATGTGGTGGTCTTGTGAGGCTTTGAAGGACTTTTGGGGAAAAATAGAGGTTGAAATTAAAAACATATTGGATTTGCAGGTTGAACTGGGCCCAAATACAATTTTGTTAACTGAGACTAAATATAAAATGAGTGAGGATAAAAATGAATTGATGGCGATAATGTTATCAGCGGCCAGACAATGTATAGCCAGAAATTGGAAAAATAATGAAAATTTACAAAGAAGGAATTGGTATAATGAAATGTGGGATTTGGCACTCAACGACAAGCTCACTTGGGAGATAAATTTTAAAAAGGGTAAAGTAACTGGTAACAACTTCTGGAGGATTTGGAAACCTTTTATTGAATATGTAACAGTAAAGAAACAGGGCATACCCCCTGTATCTGAGCAAAATGACTTTTGGAAAACATAAGTAAACATAAATCCCCGGACATTGTATATATCACAAGGGTGGTTTTAAAGATAAGAAGAAAAATTGAGATAGAGAATAACGTATATTGGTTATGAGGTGATAGATGAAATATAGTTTGGAGATTGATGTAGTAAATAGTGTTTTATAATGAGCTAATAATTTTTGATGGAAGTTAACAATGCAGTATTGTTATATATGAGAGATTTTATTTTCCTTTTTGAATTCTCTGTTTATATTCTTTAGCTATGTAATTCATTTTGTTTTATGTATGTGTTTTGTTTTGTATTGCTTTATATACCTAATAAAAAATATATATATATAAAAAAAGAAATTATTCTGGGTTGAAAGGATTTTTGCTGGATAAACTCCACTCAAGGAATGCCTGGATGAGTTTCCTTTCATGTCCCCAAGAGCTGGAACAGAGGTGGGTACTCAATCCATCATGTAGTACGTAGGTCTTGAACTGCAAACTTGAAAGCCTTCCAGCTAACAAGGTGAGCTTCTTAACCACTATGCCACTGCAGCCCCTAAAGCCCTGGAGAAAC
The DNA here is from genome assembly GCA_030440675.1 of Furcifer pardalis. Lineage (NCBI taxonomy): Eukaryota > Metazoa > Chordata > Lepidosauria > Squamata > Chamaeleonidae > Furcifer > Furcifer pardalis. The sequence goes on from CP126895.1 coordinate 48,255,890, forward strand.
CCTACTAATATTTAGAAATGGCATGTTTACCCAGAAATGTAATGTGTGCTTATTTGAGCTTCTGGTAACTGAAGTTCAAGAACACCTTGGGCACAAAAGTTGGCCACCCCTGTTCTAGCTGGTTTTTTTTTTTTAAAAAAAAGCACCTTTGCAGCCACCTAATGACACCTTCTGCAATTTACTTGTTTCTAACTGGGTAGTTTGTGGTGATAAAGTGTAGAACCAGTCAAGGAGAGATTAGACCACTATATTGCACTCATAGTCTAAGTTTGATCTTTTTTTTTATCCTTGCATTTAGGAAGGAAACCCTTTTACCTGTCCAACACAGCTCCTGAAAACAAGTTAAGAATCAACCTTGGACTAATCTCCTCAAAGATTCTGGTGACATTTTACATTTTTGAACCACAATCTGGCATACCCTGAGCAATAGCAATCTTGTCTTTCTCACACCAGATCATTGTTTTTTAAATCTGGACACAAAAGAAGAAGAAGAACCTTGGACTCTTTGTGGGAAAGGATGAACAGCACTACTACGTGTGAGCCACCTTTCAATAATTGTCCTGAGAATCTCCTCAGATCTAGCAGTTGTAACACAAATGTAAGAACTCTAGTAATCTGTGTAAGTCAATTTTTCTGCTAATGCAGGGTATTACTGTCCAGATGCTAGGTAGAGCAGGACTCAGACAGACATATTTAGCAAAACAAAAACAAAACAAACAAAAACTGCTGCTGTCCAGTGCCTGCTGTAATTGTTCACTACCTACAGACATTTTAAACTTTCACTTCCAAATGAGAGGAATGGAATGGGATAGTTTCCCAAAGATTTAAAAGTACATTCTGAAGCATAAAAAAAGGTGAGCTTTAGATTTACTGTTTCTCCTTTAGAAATCATATTGACATATATTTTCTACAATTCTACTGTATGGGGGGAATCAATGACAACAATAGGCTTCCTTTTTCCTTTCTTGTTTTCTCTTTTTGAATGTTGGCCATTTAATTATTTTCAGGAAAGTAATTAATTTCTCTAAGTGCTTGAGGCTTGCCACATAGGTGAACAGGGCAGAAACAATCTAAGAAAATGAGAATTCTAAATACTGTGAAAGAGGAACATACAGCCCTGTGTAATTAGTTCGCTTTAATTCATTTTAAATGAATTTCATTTAAGCTGCTTGTGTCCCTGTCACTTCCTCAAAACAGGCTACAAATCCTGGGCTTAATAACTTATAATGCCTGGATTTTAAATAAGGAATGATCCCAGAACTCGAATTTATTTTCATGCCAACAATTGATGTAACAGCCTTACTGAGCCCTTATGCTAATTTAAAAATAAAATAAAATTGGAGGTTTGTGTATTTTTTTAAAAAAACACACACACGCTAGACATGAAGTATTTGTCATTCATCATTAACAGGAGAAAACATCTTTTGACAGTCATAAGAAATGTCTCAAGCTTTTTATTCTATGGGAACCAAATATTTGATATCTATTCATATTTGATAGCTTCTGACATTTGATGAAGTTGGAAATAAAGGAACAGTAGGCTGGTCACCCTTGTCACAATGAAATGCTTTATACCACATGTGTGGGTGAGGGAAGTATAGAAATGCTTTAAATGTGGACATATTTTAAATCACTCCTTACGGTAGCTGTTTCCATGCTGCAGGTTCCTCACATGCAGTGGAATCATTCAGATAGACTGGATGGTTTTCTTTTCCTCTTACTATACCACAGAGAGCAAGAAACAAGCATGTGTTGTGGTAGAAGCTCCAGAAAGTGATAGTTGCCCATGAATGGCTGATGGTGTGAACATACTTAAACATGACAAACGTAAGATATGTGTCATCTCTTCCAACCGCAGCACAGCAGTTGTTTTCGTGTCCCGTAGTAATAAAAAAGGATAGTAAAAGAGACTGGGCTGTTTGTCAATGACTTGCTCATATTGACTTGCCTTCAGCTAGAATCAGCAATAAAGAAATAAATCTATGTTCAGTAACATTAAAGATATGAATGTGATTTTGTTGTTTTAAAGAATTGGTCAGGATGATTTATTACTTTAGTTTCTTAGCTGTTTACATATACAAAGCCGAAAGAAGCATGATGTGATAATTCCAGATGTTTGTCCATGGAAAAATAGATTTATTTTTGGAAGCCAAACTCATGTATGAGAAAGGGAAATCACAGTTACCACAGTCTTGCTTCTTCTCAAGTAAGGTTACTTCCTACGTTAATCCATAGCCAAAGTAGTTTGGAAAAATCAAGCTCTGAAAATGTAAACAATGAGCAAGAATTTTTTGGAATAGTAGCCGTGTTAGTCTGTGGTTCAGGCATCTCAGAAAACAAAACAAAACAAAACAAAACAAAATAAAAAACACAGTAGCACTTTAAAGACTAACTGCTATATTTTCACTGTTAGCTTTCGTGGATCAAGTCCACTTCATCAGACAAGGAATGAAACTTACAGGCATGTTCTTATATACCAAATTCAGGAGGTCGACGGGAGAAGGGTTGTGTCAAGCAAGATGACAGACAAGTAAGCACAAGAATGCAGTATCACCCAGCCATTAGCAACAATAGATTATTCAGATAAACTCTAAAAGAATCCCTTTCAATCTCAAGGTTGCTGAGTAAGCCCACTATGGTATCTGATCAACTTGCGACCTGCATGTCGGAGGGGGGGGGGACAAACTCCTGTACCTGGTTTCTTTCTGTTTTACTAAAGAGAATTGGCAGGAAAGTTGTAATATAAAATCATATAGTAATCTCTGTATCAAATTTGATAATGTCCCAGAAACCCTTCACTAATATTTAGCCCCCTGTGATGGGTATCTAACAGATGGATGTATTTGATTTCTGCTGTCTCCCTTTCAATCCTAGTTTTGTAATTTCTCTGTTCCAGAATTGCAACTTTCAGGTCTTGGATAGAGTGTCCAGTTAGATTGAAGTGGTTTGAGAAAGGTTTCTTCGTGTTGCCATTCCGGATATCTGATTTGTGTCCATTAATCCTTTTGCGCAAAGATTGTCCTGTTTGTCCTACATAAAGCACGGATGGACATTTCTGGCAAGAGATGGCATAAATCACATTGGCAGAAGCACAAGTAAATGAGCAAGAATAGCTCTTTTCACAGCTGTTTGCAAGGAAGAAGAACTCTCTACACCAGTGTTTCCCAACCTTTGGCTTTTTTGGACTTCAATTTCCAGAAGCCTAAGTCAATTCCCCAAAGCACTGATCAGCCAGTGTTTTGATGTAGACTTCTGGGAATTGATGTCCCCTTGTGGGGCATGGGCCCCGTGTTGGGAACCACTGCTCTTCATCATCATTCTATTCATTAGAATTTCTCCAACAAGATTTCTCACAGTCTTGAAAGAGCACCACAAGAGTCAAGAAAATGTGAGAAGAACAAAGAAATGAATGTATGAAAGGAAGAGGACTATTTCAGGAATAAAAGCAGAGTAAATAAATAACCTTATGTTCAAGATGGTAGCCAACTATAGAACAACTACTGCTGACATCCACGCCTGGGAAACGTAAAGGGTCTTTTATGAAAGATGATAGACATTTCTATTGTAATGCATATCAAATTAAAGACAGTTTAACATGTTAATAATAATTCTTCACTTTTCTTTGGACTATTCAGTGCACACCAGAGTTTTAGCACTCCTACAAACCATAATTGTATCAATTCTGCAGATGGGGACAGCAGAAATACTGAGGAAATAGTAGCTAGGCCAACGCTTCTGCATGAATTAAGTGACAATGGTAAATTTGTGAATAATCTTATTCTCACAGAAATTAGGCATGATGTATTTAATATAATTTTACTTCAATGTATGTCTTGCTGCTTTCTAAAGGTAGTTTATAGAGCAGGGGTGCCCAAACTTTTTGGGCCGTGAGCCAATCATGTGGTTTAGGAAGCTAGTCACTAAGGGCCGGGTGTGGCCCCCAACGCAAATTCATCTGGCCCATGAAGCCCTAATCACTCCTGGAAGTGGAAGTAAAACGCGCCCATACAGGCACGTTTTACTTCCACTTCCAGGAGCGACAAGGGCTTTGCAGGCTGGATGAATTGGCGTTGGGGGCCGCACCTGGCCCCCGGGCCTTAGTTTGGGCACCGCTGTTATAGTCTCCAAATTTTTAAACTTTGGGTTATAGCAGTGCAAATAATATATTAATGTGTACTTTGACTCATAATCTTTCCATTTAGATTTCAAATGAAAATAATTTATGCGGCATTTTGGTAGAATTTTTTAAAAGCTTGTAAAGGTTATTTTATATTTACAGTATGATTAACAGGTCTAATCCAATATAATCCAAATCTAAAACATTTCTTCCCACCTTATATATTTTCTTTTTTTATTCCTCCTGAAGTCATTTGTCAAAGAGTTATGGTTTTTTTTTTTTTGTAAAGTCCGTGGTTCAAAGTCTAAACAAGAATATAAAAAGCTACACCAATAAATGGTAGCATTTTGGTGCAGCCTTAGATTTGTAAATCTTGCTAAAACCAATGGCAGAAAAAAATACCCTATGTTTAAATTCTCTTGATAACCTTCTTGATAACCTGAAAAGAGCCCTGTGGGCCAGCAGGAGGCAGGACATGCAGCCTCTGACCCAGCCTCCAACACCGACTGGGTTGAAAGGGAGCCTCCATGGCCTGGCCAGCTCCAGCTCAGCCTCGAGGGATATGGACATACTGGGTGGGGTTGAGTTTGGGAGGTTTTTCTTCATTATTTATGAAGTATTTTTTGAAGTGTTTTATAATGACTTGATTGGGGATGCTTTGAAATGCCCTTGCAAGGTTGGTAAAATGAATATCTAGCTTGCTGGGGCAAAATGCTAATTATCTTGTGAAACCCTCAGAGAGTGTTCTAAGTGCTATAGGGTGGCATCTAAGTGTAACTGCTATTGCTATTGCTACCTAAAAGGCTCAATTCAGCAGATGTTTGTGAAAGTGGAAACAGCAACAACTTTAGTGATGCTCCTTTGCTAAAGTACACAAAACTGTTACTTGCCTACAAGGGCATATCTTTTGTTAAGGTCACTCTGATGCAAATAATATGGGAGTGCACCACTTCTAAAACAACCAGACAGCCTACTTTTATTAAAAATGTGAAATAAATGTCACCATTTAACAGGCCAAAAATGCCATCCTATATATTAATCATTTTGCTTCATTTATCACTTCAGAAGATTTTAAACAGGTGCTTGGCTGCATGATAAGTAGCCTCCAGGCTCTCGTAAGTATTTGACTTTTTGGTGATCTGCTCCAAACCTCGATTACTCTTTTTATTAAGAATATTCTAACTTGTCATTCCACAATCTGTTTAATATGCTAATATCTTATGAAGTAACTTCACTTTCTGGATGACAGGTAAGCTACACTGGGGTGCTGTAAGGACAAAAGCAATTGCCTGCAAAATAGAGATATGAGAACTCTAATTCACTGAAGGTTTTAAAAATTTCTTCTTTAAAAGTGGAGAAACCAAGAATGTACAAGTAAAGGCAACATGAACTTGTTTATTGAATGAACATATCACAGTGGGATACTGTATTTGCTGTTGTTAAACTAAAAATGCACATATGAGTATCCATCAATGAGAATCTTTCAAAGATTACATAACAAGCGATAAAAACAAAGCATGCCTGAACCACTGGCCCATGCAAATCTCTGAAGAAATGGAATGTAATTTTCAAGTAACTAACTAAATGCACAACCATTCAAGGGAGAGTTCCATCCAAGACAGAGGACACAACAAATTAATATATTAAGTGTATCAAATAATTATTCATTTCAAACATTCAAATAATTGCCAGTAAGGGAGAACATTTATTTGAGCCTGCTTGGAATTCCCCCCCCCCCAAAAAAAAAAAAAGGTTGATAAGTGACATATTTTGTAAGTATATTTCATCTTACTTCAGAGTCAACATTAAATGGGTAAGACTAGCACAATTTTGCCAGTTATGAACAGACACATAACACTGCTCAGTTCTTTGGCTTTTGAATCAAAACTGACAAAAATGAGACAACAAATTTGCAGTGAAATGAATACACTGCAAAGGTGCTCAGTTTGGAAGGGACCTTGCATTGCTCATAAGGCTGCCAGGTTGACAGTGTCTCATTGCATCTGAACTCCCTTGAATAAAACAGTAAGAAGCCAATTCCTTGGGGTTTTAAACATAAGGATTCTCCAAAGAGTTAAGAAAATAAAATAATTTCAATCTCTCCAGAGCTGGTTTCAAAACACAATAAGGAAACCTTGCTCCTGCTGTTTCAATCTGTGCATTCAAGATTTAGGACTAACGGCTAGCTTTTCACCCTACACGTGATTACCGTATGGGAGCACTTTACATTGCTAAAGTGGGTCTGTTGATTCCCTTAAGTCCCTCTTTTGCAGCTATTATTCAGGAAAATCCCAAATGTTTGACTTGTTTCTTACCCCACTGACTTCATAAGCTCGAAATGTGCAGATCTAGTTAGATTTCTTTCCCCACCCCCAACACTGGTATTCTTCCTGTTGTAAGAGAGAAAAAGCCTGTACTACTTCCCTTCAACCTAGCAAGGAAAACATTATTTCAACCTTCTCTGCAGGTTCTCTGTAGTAGAATTCTCTGTAGTAGAATTGTCATGCTCTGAACTACTCTTTTTTATTACATAGCTCACAGACCTCAGGGAACAGGTGCAAAAAATGTCCATATCTAATACATTAGCTGGCAGGGAAGTGGCTAATTTCTATAGTCAGCATCATTCGTTCTGGTTAAAAAATGGTGCTTTCTGAATTTAAATAATGGTCAGATATTTAAAGACTTCCCTTTCCCCACAAGAGAAACAGTCCACCTGATTCTCAGTCAACAAGATGAGAAATTGGTATCTGCTGTTTCACACTTTGGTGTTTCCCACCACATTGTTCATGAAACAAACTGGATGAGGCATTCTATATTTAGAGAGGGAATGAAGCAAGATGTATATATGGAATCATATCTCTATAAGCAGTTAAAACTACTCTCAATATGATACATGATGGGTAAACTGAGCTGGCTTAGGGAAACATTGGCTAGGATCCAGAGAAATTTCTCCACACACACATAACATGCAGTCATGTGCACACAAATATCAGTTCCACATATGCATACTGCAGTGTTTTGGTGACAGTTCTTCATTAATTTTTATTTCTGGTTCCCTGAGGATTATCAGGAGGGAAGAAGCTGAAGGTTTATAGTGACTCAAGAGTTTCATTTTCAGGTCTAACCATTTCCGCCCATAACTGATCTTAAATTTAAAGGGCCAAAGCTATCACTGGGATGTCAAGTTCATATGATACTATCAAATATTTCTGCCTCAGTATTTAGTTCTATTGTTTACAACAGAGTTGGAAATATGTGGCTCTCCAACATTATTGCACTTTCACATATGTCGGCTCCAGCCACATGGCTAATGGTCAGAGATGGAAAAGTAATATTGTATCAAGATCTGGTACAGTTCCCAAACTTTCCTTTACACAGTCTTAAAAATCTCTTAATACATATGCTTCTACCTATTTTCTTCTGGAGCTGAGAACATACTGAAGGTGAAGAAAAAAAATAAACAAATATGTAGGCAGTGCTTAAAGTGGACATGCAGAAGTACTGATTTAAAGATGCTCTTTAGCCATGGAGCTGAATAATTGTAGCCCTTCTGAGAAATAAACTCATTCCATATATGTACTTGATATAAAACATCTTCAGCCTACCTTTCCCATCTTAAAGAAGAAAATGTCCCATCCTATTCTTTTCATTAAAAGTAAGTCCGTCTTGTATAAATATTGTAGTTAAGGTACAATCTATTATGAATTTTATTACCCTGACAGGTCTGAAATCTGGTGGGCAATAAAAGTCCTACATCTAACGTGTAAATTAGGTTTTGGTAAGAAGGCAGAGGCTGAAATTTTATTGTAAAGAGGGATATTTCCAGAAGCTAAATATATGAGAGACATACTTTTTATAGATTACATGGAAAAACAAGACACATTACTGTTATGGGATCAAACTAATTTTAAATGGGTTACTTCTTACAAAAATAAATCTTCATATCAAGATAAATGTGAAGAGGGTTTCTTTAACTTGTATTTAGGAGGAATGCCTGGTTCTAGCACAATTCTTTTGTCATATCCAGTCTCCAGAACATAAAATGTACAAGGGTTCAAACAAGAAGAACATTCAAAACCTTTCATCATTAGGAAAAACACAATACCTTGAGCTTGTGTTTTAAAGTTAAATTGAGTGATAGTATACAAATCACGTTGTTTCTTGCTCATTACCATAATATCCTTTATAGAGCTTTGCCTAGCTTGGAGTAGCAGTTCTATTTCTTTATCTTTCTTGATGACCTCTTTTGCTTCCAAGTCAGCTCATTTTTCTTTGCTGAAGACTGTGCCCTACTGCTGCACGTATTCTCAAATTTCCATTAAAATATAGGGCATCATTACTCATTCTTATCTTCAGCAGCCTGATGAACAGCACAATGCTACCAACTGCATGCAAACAAGTCTCAAAGGACAATATTAGTTACACACAGTATCATCCCACATGGAAATAGACTATACCTGGATAAAACCTTACCATGGGTTTGTCGAAAATAATATAAAATGGCTTTTGGACTTAGGCATATTTTCCTCCTGTAAGAGTATTCCTTATTTAATAAGTAGCTTACCAGAAGACAAGTAGCCTTTTGTAGAACATTATTTATCAACCCTACTTTCACTGAACCAAAAACCATAATTGGTTTCTGGGGCTACAAAAAGCTGAAGTTGCCAAAAGATCCATCTCTTAAATGAATACATTTCACAAATATATATTTTCTCTGATACAGAAACCCATTGTGACTTTAGAATGCTGCCTTTCTCAAAGGCCCTCTCAGTCAAAATAATAAGCAACAAACCTTCCAGGCTACCAACTCCTGAATTCTTTTTACAAAAATAAAAGGACAATCTTACAACCTTCATGAGGAACAAGTAAATTGTGTTGGATATATTTTTGGGCTAAGTCAACCAGGAAAGGTTAACTACTGTCCCTGCAGCAGTTATGGATATTCCAATGCTACAAGGGACACATTACAAGCTAGAAATGCAGTATTACCCCATAAATTGTGAACAGACATGGATTCCACTGGACAAGAATGCAAAACATAACACTTAGAATTTATTGCAGAGAAATCCATGCTTTGCACCAAGCCTAGAAAGCCAGTGTTGCTAGAAACAGGCAACCTACATTTTAAGCCTAGGGTTAATGCAAAAGTCAGCACATGTTGGTATAGCTCAAAGAGTGGGAGGGAAAGATCCTCAATGCAACACTTCATGCGCACTACCTGCCCAAGTCACAGGCTGCTGTACTGGTTCCAAAATTATCGGGACATTTCAGTATGATCAAAGTCAATCTGACAAGTTGGATGGAATAAGTGGTGGGATGAAAAATATTTTACTACCTACACTGTGGGCATGGTATGGTGGGCATTGTCTGGGAGAAAGGCCTCTGTTGCACCCAAATTAGGACTACTGTACTTTATTTGAAAACTTGGATGGGCAGAGGGGCCAGCCGGAATTTCTGCTACCAGTTCTGGCGAACTGGGGCAAACCTGCTGAATCCCACCACTGGATGGAATATCATCTCAAACAATAGTCATTATACTTTTGCCTTCACATGTTTTTCATGTGGAACAATATGGTAATTGAATAAAGTAAGTCAGCTAATAAAGTAAGTCAGCTATAGAAAACCACACAAGCTGAAAATAGATAGACACAGTCACTGGACAAAATAACTGCTCTCAAAGCACTTATTAATTGCATTTTATTTCAAAAGTGGTAGAAACAAAACAAAGTTAGTGTAAGTTCAGGAATATGTTTTACCAAATGTTCAAAAACAACATCATGAGACAGAAAAGCCACATTACATATTAAACAACCTACTTTGCTGGCGAAACTAAAGGGGAAAACTCAAAAGAAGGAAAACGACAACAACGACAACGACAAAATATTGTAACCCTTTAAAGTGGGGGTTCCCAAACTTTTTGCGCTTTGGGCAGTCATGTGGTTTCTCCTGCCATAAAACACATCCACAGCTGTTGTAAATGTGTTTATGACAGCTGTGAGTGCATTTATAGTAGCATGTATGCATGCGTGGGTACATTTTACTTCCACTTCTGGTAGCATTTGTGCATGTGGGGCACTGTTTATTTCAGCTTCCAGTAGTGGTGAGTCCAGTGCAGACTGTAGGATTTGGCACTGTGGGCCGGGGCTGGCTGGTGGGCTGCAGTCTGGCCACCCCTGCTTTAAATATTTGTTTCAATATGAGGTTCTGTGGATCAAAATCCAGTTCCTCAGATATAATGAGACTGTTTTTGCTCCACAAAAGCTCACGCTGAAACAAATCTGCCAATGTTCAAGACACCACAATTTTCTCCCCTTTGCCTTTTTAAAATCTCTGTTATGTTTTGTTTTTCCCCTTAACAGCAATAGCAATTACACTTATATACTGTCCAACAACATGTAGTTCATGGGTGCCCTAACTTTTTGGGCCAGTCACATGGTTCAGAAGGCCAGTCATGTGGGTCCTTCCACTGGAAGCAGAAGTAAAATGCTCCTTGCAATCTGTTTTGGAACAGGATGAGATAGATTTTAAGCTGCCATTTTTTCTGCTTAAACCAGGAGTGCCAAAACTATGGCCTGTGGGCCAGATCTGGCCCCTGACACATCTGGCCCTGTATGGGCACATTTTGCTTCTTCTTCCAGGAGCAATGAGGGTGGCATGGGCCAGATCAGTTGGTGCCAGGGGCCGGATCTGTGCCACAGGCCGTAGTTTGAGCAGCCCTGATTTAATGCACTCTGTGGGCAGTTCACAATTAGCATTTTGTCCCCAACATGATGGGTACTCATTTTACTGACCTTGGAAGGATGGAAGGCTGAGTCAACCTTAAGCCCTGGTCTGGGCCAAACTCACAATATTCAGGCTGCAGCACCAGGGCTCTTAATCTTTTTCATTATGGCTGTTTCTTTGGTAGCCAACCTATTTTATATTTAGTGCTAGAATTTTACTTTTATGATTATACTATGCCAAAGGTCTTGGGCTTGATTTTATTCCTAGTTTTTGTTTACAATACATTCCTACATGTACTATCAAAACAGTGGTGGCATCAGCAGGTTTGCACCAGTTCGCCAGAACTAGTAGCAGAAATTCTGGCTGACCCTGCCCATCCAAGTTTTGAAATAAAGTAGTCCTAATTCGGGTGCAACACAGGGCTTTCCCCCTGGACACGCCCACCATACCATGCCCACAGTGTGGTAGTAAAATTGTTTGGAGCCCACCACTGTATCAAAACCAAGAAAACACTGCAGGGGATCAACAGGAGCAAATTTTACCCTAGAAGGTTACTTCTACTCCTCAATGGCTTTCTTTCTGTTGGTCACTCCTCCTAGGGGAAATCAATTTTTTTATTTGTATCATCATCAGGAAGGGTCTGTATCTTTCCCATTAGATGTAGGATTTCACCTAGGCTTTCTGTTGTTATTATTTTAATTTTGTATATTAATGTTCCCTTCTCTAATGAGCTTATTATTTCAACTAAGCATGTTAGGTTTCTGATTGGTTTTCTCCCCACTTTGTTTTACTGGGCATCCTGTATTCAAGTAAGGTTATGTAATTGATGGTCCATACGTCTGCTCCCATTACAAGTCACAGATTTACTTGCTGTAACAAAACAAACTGGCACTCAGCTCTATGTTGCTGGTGTCACATAGATCTCTGACTATACTGTTCTTGGTATGTTTGTTTTTATAGTTTTAAATAATGCAACAAATATGATTTCTGGACAGGAACTCAACAACTTGTGCTGGAAAAGAACTCAAAACCAATTCTTAGGACTCAATAGGAGTGAAACCTTTCTATTTTTGGATGAAACATATAAATCAACATTGTGGGGTTCAATGTATTCCTAAATGTTTTTATTTGAAAAGGTGATACCAATCAAACACATATTTTTGTTAATATATCGTCCAGCTAGAACAGGAGTGGCCTACGGGCCAGACCCAGCCCACACCACCCTCACTGCTACTGGAAGCATAAGCATTTATAACAGCCATAAAATGCACCTGTCCAAGCATAAACTTTCGCATAACTGTTGTAAATGCTGCCGTAAATGCACCCATGGCTGCCATAAACACACACGTGTCTGTTGTAAACACGTTTATGACAGCCGTGGATGCATTTTATAGCAGGAGGAACCATGTGACCAGCCTGATCAACCATGTGACCGCCCCACTGCATTAAACATTTGGGAACCCCTGAGCTAGAATTTTAAAGCAGCAGCCCATTAGATCTCAGTACCACACAGATACATACAGTAATACCTCGGATAACGTTTACCTCAGATAACGCTAAAATCACATAACATTAAGTAATCTGGAGAGGAGAATTGGATCGAATAACGTTAAGGTCCTATGGGATGGATCAGATAACAACCACTAAAGCCTGTGTGGTTACAATGTATCTCTATGGAGCTTTAACGTTATCCGATCCATCCCATAGGATTTTAACATGCATCGGATAACACTAAAAATCGGATAACGCCAAGACTTGTGGAACCAAGTCTTAGCGTTATCGGAGGTATTACTGTATTACAAAAACAAATACTGTAACAACATAAAATAGTAGAGGTCTTTGACTATAACAGCCAAGACAAATATCACAATCCATTTACTGTAAATATGTTTTAATTATTCAGAGCAGTAGAATATATTAAATTTTGTATACCTTCTAAATTCTAAAACATATGGTGTTTTAATTCGGTTGTCTTCAATATAATGTAATTTTTCTGTTACAGAAAAAGACTAGAATAGATACCACCCTAAATGTTTTGGGATTCAAGAATCTATTTATATTTACTTTGATAGATTAGATTAGTTTCCAATAAAGTGGCCATATCTCACGGTTTTCTTACAGCATATGATAATGAATATATATTGCTCCTTCCAAATGAAAGTCCTCATAGCTGATGCAGACCTGTCTTCCATAAATTAGCATAAACTGCTTTAAAAATTAGTTAGGAAAATGACCACATACAGTCTAAACTTCTGCTAAGAGTTGAATATCATAGAAAATTCTAATCATCCCTCTCCTGGGGAATCCTTTTACTTCAGGGAAACCACTGGAAATTGTTGGTGGAGTCTTTGGTTTCCTAAAATCTCTGCACCTGGTAAAGTCATCCTGACGACAGCAAAATTGGGAAATTAAAGACCTCCTCTCATGCTTCCACAATGAAAAGGATTTTGCAGGAGCATGGGGAACTTTGGAGGTGGTGGTTACAAATGTTTTATTTCCAAACAATTGCCTTAGCTAATGATATCAACATCATGTAACAAAATACAGTAAAACACTGGATAACGCTAAAACTTGGTTCCACAAGTCTTGGTGTTATCCGATTTTTAGTGTTATCCGATCCATGTTAAAATCCTATGAGATGGATCGGATAACGTTAAAGCTTCATAGAGATACATTGTAACCGGACAGGCTTTAGCAGTTGTTATCCAATGCATCCCATAGGACCTTAACGTTATTTGATCAAATTTTCCTCCCCAGATTACTTAACGTTATGCGATTTTAGCATTATCAGATCCAATTGTTATTCAGTGTTTTACTGTATCAGGAAGATTTTCAGTTAGTTTCCTATTTTCTGATGGAAAGACAATAAATAAGCACAACATTAGTTACATTTTGATGTGTTTCAATGCACAATAACATTTCACTCTCACTCAAACACAAAGCAATTGCCATGCTTATTTTTCAACAAATATGATTGATAATTAACACAAGAGTATATCTGTAGACCATCTTGACTGCTACCATTGGTGGTGTCAACATTCAGACTAGTCTTTGCTATATAAAGCTTGGCATCCTTCTTCCTGCTGACAATGCAGCTATTGTGCAGCAATATCATACTGTTTCCTGTCATTTTGGATTGTCGACACAGAAGCATAATATTCCACATTCATAAGCTAGAGAATTTTGGTGCGGGCTTCCCCAATTTTAAAACTGCCTTGTAGAATGTTTTGCTCTGCTGCACAATTGTATAACTGTACTCCCATGCAGCTATAATTATCTCTTCAGGTCAAGCATGTGCTGGTATATCAGGCAATCGGGCTTTGTCCCTCCCTGCCCTCACCTCTGGCACCCTGGGGTGCCAATAGCAATGTATGGGATTTCCCCCCAACCCCCCCCCCCCAATAGACACATCACCACCACTCCCTGTCCAGCGCCTTCCCATAGTGCCCTGCACACCCCTGCTTCAGGTCATCGAATTCAGAATACAGTCAAACCTCGCATAAAGAGCGTCTCGCTTAAAGAGTAACTCACTTAAAGAGCAGAATTTTCTCTGAATGTTCACTTCACCTAACAAATAAAACCAACCAAAAATTCGCTTAACAAATAAATTGGGGTTTTGCAATCCCCCCACAATTGATCATTTACAATGGTGTTTCGTTTAAAGAGCAAACTCGCTTAAAGAGCAATCCTGTGGAACGCATTATGCTCTTTAAGCGAGGTACAACTGTACTTACGCAATTCAACCATAGCCTACTCTAGTCCATATTCCAGACTGCTCCATTATGGTCCAGTTTTGACATGTACATTTAATGGAAGCTTCTATTTGATGAAGCTTCCATTCTATTTGATGAAGCTTCCATTATTTATACTTATATTTATATAGAACATCTTGGAGATTGTTTGAATTGCACTTAAATAGATAAGTGATGACAAATCAATATTGGATTATTTATACAGAGTATTCATATTTTAATAAAAAAAATTCAAAACAACTTAAAAAGAGAATCCAGCCCAGATTAGCGGCCATTTTTATTATGAAAGATGGTAAAGCAGATATGTTTCTGAAAGTTGCTTGGGTAAAGTTTGTAGAGTTATCTGTACCAAACTTTCTTTTTTTAAAAATCATTCTATTTCCTTTGAGCAGCTGGAAATAATGTGGCTTAGTAATGTGTTTCTTTCTGATTAAATAGGTATATACATAATGCTTTTAAATTCTGGACTTAATAGTGCATTAAATGTGTTTAGAGAGTAAGGTGTCTGTTTTATTAACCTATAAAAGATTAGAGTCTGCCAATTTGTGAATTACTCAATTGCTGAGTTAGTGGCCTTGATTATTCCATGGCTCCCAATTCATATACAAGCATGATATTAAAATTATACCATCAAAAGCTAGAACATAGAATTATTCCTTCACTAAGTATATACTAACAATTTATGGTGACTTGTACATGAAATTAATAGTGTGTGGCACATAAAAAGACTCAAAATGAGGCTGTCCACTGTGGTACATTTCCAGCAAAACCATGGTAACCATGGAGTCAAATTGTACACTGAGCTCCCTTGGCATAACAACTCCTTAAAGGTATTGATTACAAATTACTACCCCCTTTAATATGTTCATTAAAGCTTGTAGTGTAGACATATAATAACACAGCAAAGTCATATTTAACTTTCTTTTCCCTTTCTTGGCTGAACAAATATCTGCCAATTCTCTGCCTATTATGGTTTATAAGGTTTGGTTTGCCTATATATTCAATAGTGCACACAAATTATGCATGCACATATTAGCACTGTTTTTATTTCTTTATGGGTTGTATTTCCACTTACCATTCTATGAGGCTCTACAGCAGATTTTTCTGGTATATGGAAAGAGAATTACACCTCTTATTTCTGCTAGGAAAGTCATCTTCAGCTAACAGAAACACCCTCACCTTCTCCTATTTTTTTGTTTTGTTTCCAGTGTTATTTGCACAATCTCTGTTTTTATACTTAAGCATCCACAACATGAGGTTCAGCTAGCTGTTTAAAAAACTAACCTGAAGGCAGGGGGAAAACACTTAGCTGCTTTAAACAGCTTTTTAATGTCACTTACATTGATGGAAATGTTAAAGTTAGTAAGTTACTGGGAATTTAAACAAACATTACAGGTTTATGATAAAACATATTAATTTAATGCTTTAGTAGCTCACTGCATAAAAGGTTAGAAAGAAGTGAAATGATTTAAGTGAAATGGTGATCTAATTTGATTCCATGGTGAGGTTTCATGTCTGCTTAATGGGCAAATTCAGTCATTTTGAATACACAGTGGCAGAAATTCTGTTGCTTTGTGTAGTAAGTCACACTAAAGGTAAACATCTCTCTTGTTTGAAAGCAGTGATGGGATGTTACAGTTCTGCACCAGCTTGCCAGAACCGGTAGTAACTTTTCCCAGGGTTCTGGTAGCGGCTTTTGGAGGGAACCACCTCGGGGGCTTACCTTTTCACTGGCTTCCCCACTGTGCATGCACACCAAGCGCTTGGTGTGCATGCGTGCCTACAGCACTTGGCACGCATGCACGGCCTCCATGCTGTCTTCCCAAGCGGGGAGGAGGAAGAGAAGCTGCTAGCCTGAAGCTCCTATAGCCTGCTCCCCATGGTAGGTGATTCACCTGTGGGTGTGGGGTGTGGGTGTGTATTTTAATGTGTATTTAATGTGTATTTATTTTTAATGTGTATTTTTATGTGTTTTATGTGTATTTAATTTGTATTTTAATGTGTTTTATGTGTATTTAATTTGTATTTTAATGTGTTTTTATGTCTATTTAATGTGTATTTATTTTAATGTGTATTATGTGTTTTACGTGTATTTTATGTCTATGTAATTTGTATTTTTATGTGTACTTATTTTAATGAGTTTTTTACATTGGCTCCACCCACAAATTAGGCTCCTCCCATGGTGTGGTAGTAAAAATTTTGACATCCCACCACTGTTTGAAAGCCAGTGAAATCTCAAAAGGTTGGTGCTCATGTCAATTTACATCCAAAGAGCCAGTGCTATCTGCATCTGCAGAAATTTCAATAGTCATGTAGCAGGCATGACTGAAACACCAGAGCGCATGGAACACTGTTACCTTTTGTTCCAAAGCAGTATCTATTTTTCTACTTGCAATTCCTTGCTTTTTTGAACTGCTAGGTTGGCAGGAGCAACAAGATCTCAAACACTGACTTCAATCCACCATGTTAGAAATATTTCTTGGGGAAAACTTTTCCTTCTCATAACACTGAAATGCAGGATCATTCAATGACATTGGATGATGAGAGATACAGGACAGACAATGTGTGAATTAATCAAAGTATTGAGTTTTGTATTGCAAGATGTACTAAATGTAGAAGATATTGAGTGGCTTTTAAAATGAAACTGTATAAATTCACTGAGAAGGTTTCTTTGATTAATTAAGACATACCTCCAGAAGGACACCACTGAGTATGAGCAACTGTGGAAGAACGGTGGGATAGGGTCCTGCTTTTGGGCATTCTCTCTCTCTCTCTCTCTTTATATGTGGATTTATATAATGCACATTCTGCAAATCCCTAACTTTACTACCATAAATCTTGTGATATTATGATGATGATGTATAAACAATAGGGCAGACCAACTTATTTTGCAAAGTACCATCGGCATGTAAGTGAAGGTACAGTTAAAATTTCCAGAAGACACAGAAATCACACATGTTTCATGTCTGTATTTGACTGCTCAGAGTTGCTGTTTCAGCCAAGTTGCCAGTATAAAATGAATGAATGAATGAATGAATGAATGAATGAATGAATGAATGAATAAATAAGAGTTGGACTATTTACATACTCCTAAATATCAAACAGCAATAAAGCTGCTCTAGAGCAGAGGTGGTCAACCCTTGGCACTCCAGATTGTTTCAGACTACAACTCCCAGAATTCCCAGTCTGTTCTACCTGTGGGGGTTGTAGTCCATCTTGCATCCCAAACCCCTACCTTCTGCTGCTCTAGTGGGTATATCTTGAGTCACTGGTAGCATTTGCACAAAATGCTAAGTTAGGGCATAGCTATTTTCAAGGGAGTGATTGTTCTCATCTACTTCAATTCTCCCTAAGTTTTTTTAGATGACAAAAAGAAGCTCAAATACAGAGACAGAGCTGCAGTTAACTCTAATGGGAAATCATAATTGCTTTTGGAGATGCCATTATGAATATGAGCATTTTCTCAAATTTAGCTGAAACTGACCTTTATAACACTACTGAAAATAGAAAATAACAAAGGTTTTTCAATTTGAAGTTTTCTTACTATGCCAACAGAGAATGGGCACGTTAATAGATGGGAGCTATTATATAACCTTCCAAAACTATTTTGCCAGAGGATAGTAATGTTTTTCTATTATATACTAATATTTTGTCAGTAGCATTTTAAGGTTATAGCTGGGAGGAAAGTTAAGACTAGCATAATTTGCTCTCTCTTCCCTGCTTCAAGGACAGGCAATTCAGTATCATGATGAATGAAATGGCATGTTTAACCTTTATCATAGATTGACTTGTAAAAGACTTTGGGGGGAAAAGTATTGCTGATCTGTAATGATTCTTAGGCAATCTTACTCTATCCTTTCATTTCAAGTAAGAGGCCTACATTTTTCTAAAGCTAAAATTATATATAGAGATAGTTTTGCCTTCATATGCTTATTAATTAAAAAATTCATTCATTCTTCGATTTCAAAAAAGAGATTACTCTGACTGAAACCTGCAATCAATAGTTTTTCTCATTCTTAGTAGAAACTGGGAAAGATTTATTAAGTTATATGTCACCTACCTCACAAATGAGAATGACTGTGTTGCCACTAAAATATCAAGATAATAATAGTGACAAATCTGGGTAATGGATCATGCATTTAACAATGATCTCCTTAGCATGAGACTATCTGGTCCAGTCCAGATTAACTGCAGTTATTAAGGCTCCATCACACCAAACAGTTTTTTTAATTGATCCAATTTTTTGTATGTCTTTAAACTATCCACATTATGTATCAAATAATCGAGAACAGTGGTTATCAATGTGGGGGCCACACCCCACAGAGGGACTTCAATTACCAGAAGTGTAAGTCAGTGCATTGGCTAATCAGTGCTTTGGGGAACTGACTTAGGCTTCTGGGAATTGAAGTCCCAAAACCAAAGGTTGTGAAACACTGCTTTAGACATAATGCTTTTCCAACATTTTCCAAATTAGCTCTTCTTCTCCTTGAGAAAAAGGATATGTACCTTGAGAAAAAGGAAATGGAAAGGATACCATAAGTCATAATTGACTTAATGGCAAAGAATTGACTCGACAGCTTTTCATACTATGCAAACTCAACAAATTATAGTTAAACCAAGAGCTATAATTTGTGGAAAGGAGACCGCTTCAAACCATAGTTTATATAGCTTATTTATTTCAACAATGTCCACTTAACATTCAGCATGATTTAGCATTAAGACATAATGGTCACCTGTAATTAACCAGAAATGGAAAGAGAAAAATTGTGATCTGCTCTCACAACTGTGCAGGAGGATCTGAGGCATGATTCAAGTGACCACAAATCCATGTTCTAGACTGCATTTCTGCCACTGGAAAAAAAATGTTTATTTCCTTTCTTGGGCAGAGTAAAAAATTTTAAAGGTACCCATTTGGAAAAGAAAAAGGGGAAAGTAGAATAAACCATGGAAATGTTTCTATATTGCTTAAGAAAGCCTTGCATATAAGCAACATTATACAACAGAAAGGTCTTTTTAATGCCAAACACAAACTAAGTTAATATATGTTATTATTCAGCATGAGCCCACAAAGGATTTAGTCAGGGAAGCATTAGAAACAGCTATTGGGAAGGGGGGAGGGAACCTCCAACATCAAAGAAGTCTTATTACATTTCCCAGGAACATCATCCCGTTTCCCTCACTTTTGCATTCATCTTTGCACTGGGCCAAATTTTCTTCTTTTGAAGATCAACATATCTAACTTGCAAATTTCAGCAGACTGCAAGTGATCAAAGCCAAAGGATTTATATTAAATATATGCTTTCACTTTCTTCTTTCTAGCTGTGCATGACTTCAGAAAAAAAAATCACATTTCTGCACTAAGTGTTTAGTATTAAAACAATTTCCATGGTTGCTCACTGCTTTGCTCTCACATTTGTTTCTCTCTGCAAAAAGATATACTTTTATTCTCATGCTCATCTAAGGATAAAAGATGTTACACATGCATTCAGGCTTCTATTATCTGTATTTTTCATGATTTCTGTTTCAGTATCCTAGAGATGGGAATAGAATGCAGTTACATATTTAAATAGCCAGATTCCAAGGTACAATAAGCATGGTAGAATCAACCTATTGTCTGGTAAGCATGTGCTATGAAAGTTGCTACCTGGAAAAACTCATAACACCAAAAAAGAAGAAGAAGAAAAGAACATATAGATGAAGCACATCTTTTCTATTCTAAAGGAGAAAAAAGCAAGACACTTGGTTATTCTTATTCACATAATTTTATATTATTATCGGGCTATATTATACTGCATTAGACACCTATTTATTAATGTCAAATAGAAATACAGTATGTCACATGGAACTTATTTTACTCCATGCTACAGTCTTGTTCTGGAATACTTAATGACCATTGTGTCACTTTTCTAGACTCAGTTCTGCACCTATCCTTTTTGCTTGTTATTCAAGAAATGTCACAGATATAAAAGTACAGTTGTACCTCGCTTAAAGAGCATAATGCATTCCACAGGATTGCTCTTTAAGCGAGTTTGCTCTTTAATCGAAACACCATTGTAACTGACCAATTGTGGGAGGGATTGTGAACCCCGATTTATTTGTTAAGCGAGTTTTTTGTTGGTTTTATTTGTTAAGTGAAGCAAACATTCAAAGAAAATTCTGCTCTTTAAGCGAGTCGCTCTTTAAGCGAGTCGCTCTTTTTGCGAGATTTGACTGTATTTCAAAACTTTGTTTAGCCTGCCCCAAAGGCTGAAGTCCAATACAGTAAAACTTCGGATAACGCTAAAACTTGGTTCCACAAGTCTTGTTTCCGATTTTTAGTGTTATCCGATGCATGTTAAAATCCTATGGGATGCATCGGATAATGTTAAAGCTCCATAGAGATACATTGTAACCACACAGGCTTTAGTGGTTCTTATCTG
Source organism: Furcifer pardalis (assembly GCA_030440675.1). NCBI lineage: Eukaryota > Metazoa > Chordata > Lepidosauria > Squamata > Chamaeleonidae > Furcifer > Furcifer pardalis. The sequence goes on from CP126895.1 coordinate 48,276,901, forward strand.
ATGGATCCCATAGGACTTTAACGTTATTCGATGCAATTCTCCCCCCCATTACTTAACGTTATGAGATTTTAGCATTATCCGAGGTAAACGTTATCCGAAGTATTACTGTAGTAAGTCACAACTAGAGTAGGCCCATTGAAGCAACAGAGTTTATGGAGGAGTTGGTTCATCAAACCCCCACTAATTTTATGGGCCTGTGATTTGTTACAAAAGTTTAACCAGGAACTATACCACTTTCATTACATGATAAGGGTGTACTTCTGCAGCAGGGAGAATCTTCTGATTACACAATCTATCTGGATAATTTAACAGCTGGGAAATTTGCTGTAGGTACTGGGAAAATAGCATAATCCCTGTAGTGGAGTTAAAAGTATGGTTTTATGGCCTTTTTATCCATATCATCCATATTATCATTCTCTTGGAGTAATTTCTGAAAATATCTGGTGATGTCTTAACAACACTTACTCGATGGAGAAACCAGTGGCATTATTCCTCAGAAGAAAGGAAGAAGTTTATGTAGGAACATAGCCACCAAGACGATAGAAGAGTTAGACTTATAGTTTTAGAAAATCAGTTAAATGTGTTTAAGTTTCCACCATTTCCCTCAAGGATATCATAACTATTCATACTGTAATTCTACACCTGCTTGAAAGTAAGCACCACAGAACAGGAATGCTTTATGCTCTGAGAAGACAAAGCTAAGATTACACTCATATGTTGAAACTTTAAACGTATCTACAGAGAAATAACTTTTGGATGTGGTGGGATGTAGTAATTAGCAATGGCAACAGTACTCATTCCAAAGCAACCTACGCCAAGCAGAACCTTTGACATAAATTTATTCCACCATAGACCTTATGGAATGCAATCCATTTTTCTGACACAAGAACACAATATCTATAGTAGACACAGGTTTACATGGTACAAATGGACCACAATATTTGGGCCACATGTTTAATTTCAGTGTACATGGTGGTGGGGATCAAGACTGAGTACAGAAGATGATATGGGACTGGGTAGAATGATAATTACATGCTAATAGTCATTAATGAGCTTAAACATTTGTCAGGTTCTGAGGTAGCCTCAGGGTTCCATCTGCTGGTCTGATGACAGAAGAACAGGCTTGGAAGTTGCAGGATTAGGCTCATAGCCTGATTATGTTATCAAGGCAGTTTCTGATTCATGTCCTTGGTTCTAAGTGACGTGGTGTTGAGCTTCTTCAAGAGATGGCTGGAGAACCTCCAAAAAGGTGGTTCCTTTATACGATTTTTGGCCTCTTCTAGAATGTTAGGTATGTGAGAATGTCCTAACTATTTCTTTGATGTACTACATTCCCTGTTGAACAGATGTTTCTTTGATGTGCTGTATTCTCAGGTGTCTGGTGATGTCATTATCACGCTGTTCTCATATGTGGCTAACAGGTGCATTACATCACGTGGTGACTTTCCTGTGTGAAAGTTAGTGTTTCCCTTTCTCAGAAATGAAGGGAATTTAATGATGTAACATCAGGGTTACATCCCTATTATACAAGTGTAACCTCACTCACAGGTGTCTTAATGACTCCACTTGACCACTTAGCAATCCTTGGCATGTGTGACATAATGTTATCTAAAATGCCTAGCAGGTGTATTGGAATCTGAGGATATAAGAGTGTTTCCATTGTGAGTTTAGCTATTCTCAAACTTACAACAAATATGATATATGAATCTTAACATCTATTAAATGTAAATATGAATATAATGAAAATTGAAATATGAAAATCATCCCTTGTGTGATTATCATGATGTTCATGACATGTCCCGTTTGGGCTGGGGGCTTAAAAGCCACAACGGAGGCAGGACTCTTTGCCCTCCCAAGAACACCTGGGCGGCCCGGGAGAGAAGCTGCCTCAGCGTTCAGCCCCGGGACTCTTCCCACCTGTTACCGGGGGCTCTGCCTGGGCTGCCCTCGCTGCTGCTGCCACCAACAGAGCCTCTTGGAGCCAGCTGGCTTGCTGATGAGGAGCAGGAACACCTGGGCGGCAGGGCGGGAGCTTTAAAACTTGGACAGTTTTGTTGCCCTCGCCGCCGCCGCCAACAAGGCTCCTGGAGCCATCCCAAACAGATAGATATTGTTAAATTGATTACTTTGTAATTTTTCCATTGATTAGTGATTGTATTGTGATTATATTGTTTATTGTCTATTCTGTACTGGGTACTATTTATGGACGGTATTCTGATTATATTGTGTCTATATTTATTTTATTGTACTATATTTTATACTGTGATATTGTATTATTGAACTGTTACATTGTACAGTATTTTATTGTATGTTGTGAGCCGCCCTGGGTTGGTTTTCACCAAGTAGGGCGGCATATAAATCGAAATGAATGAATGAATGAATGAATGTCCCTCAGCATCATATTTGATCACACTTAAAAATGAAACTGCTGGGAGATATTGCCCAGAGTTTTAGGGATCAGTGCCACCTACATGGCAGTGACACCCAACTCTATCTCTCAATGCCATCTGATTCCAAATATCCTGTTTTGGATCTAAATCAGTGCCTAATGTCAGTGATAGCCTGCACAAGGATAAACAAACTGAAACTCTGTCCTCTTGTTAGAAGACAAAAAGCTTCTTTTTTAAACAGGCTTTTTTGAATTGAATACACTTGTGAGGAATCAGTGTTAGTGAAGGGGACCGTTGAAAAGATCAAGACTCAATAAGAAAGGTATTGGAATGTATTAAAAGAACTTATGTAAGTAAAATTACATGCTGAGAAAACTGCAATTATTGGCAAAATGTAAGGCTACTTTCTCATGTGTAGATCATGTTCTGGGTTATTTAGAAAGCAATTAGCTGGTGTCTGGGATCTGGACAGGAAAACAAAGTGTGAAAAGTATGCTGATTAATAATAACAAAAGGTGTTAGAACAGATATCAAAAGTTTTATTTTTGATGCCTGCTAACTGTAATGATGACCTGATGTGAACCTCCCTGGAAGTGTTTGCACTAATAGGGTCATATAGAAGCTAAAACAATAAATAAATACAATCCCCCTGCCAATTTTGGTTATTGTGAACATCCTGTATGTCTAAAAAGAAGCCTTTGTTCTTCTTGCTTGCTATGCCATGACAATCTGTATGTAAGGTCTAGGTAATTTTTTTTGTCCTCAGGAGTACACATGTAATATGTCTATAGTTCTTGAACAGCTGCTCTTAATAAAGAATCTTTCCCTATCTCTCTAATGCCTACCATTTGGGATATATTCTAAATTAATTTCTCTACATAGTATGCTTCAATAAGCATTTAATTAATATTTTTATGTTTACATTTATTTTAATGGTATAATTTACTGTGATTTTAATTGTTTGTGCCTTTTAGTCATTTGTAAACTGCCTTTGGTCCCTCCTTGGGATAAAGACTGCATAAAAATGAAATAAATAAGCAATCTAGGATCATGCCTTGTTGTAAATCTTCTCATGTGCTCTTCTAATCTGCTGGGGGTGGGTGGGGTAGGAATGATATAATGATGGTGCATTGAAGATTGACAGTATTTTAATAACAGACATATACAGTAGAACCTAATATAGCGATCACCGCATACAGCGATGAAATCATATAGCGATGAGGCTTGGAGGGGGAAAAGCCATTCCAAATAGTGATTGTTCCTAGGGGAAAATTCATACAACAATTTTCCAATGGGAAAAACTGTTTAGCGCCAAACATTGATGTACAGTTTTTCACATAGAGAAAATCATTGTATAGATTTTCCCATAGGAAAGATAGTACCACAATAAAAACTGCATAGCAATCAGCTCTGTGGAATGGATTAAAATCGCTATACGGGGTTCTACTGTACATGAAATAAATGCTTTTGTAAAATGGTTATTTATTTTACTTCATTCTGCTAATAGTCATCTTTTTTCATCATAACTGTAGAGTTGTAAACATGCTTGGAGATACAGATTTCTACAAATGCACTTCTAGTTAGAGATGCAATTGCACATGTAGTAAATTATTAAATTACTTCCCCTAACAAACTAATTTGAAATGAAATTCAGATTACTCATTCAATTATAACTGCAAATGGCTATTGTAATTTTCCTAATTGAAAATAGGCAGGGTGGAGAAGAATTTGTATATACATTAAGCAGCAAGAGTAATATATGTGCTGTGTCATTTATCAGATTCATCATGTTTTCTTTTGGTAGGAAACACTATTAATTTCACCTTGGGCATAGAAAATAACTTAGTTCTCTGTCACTAAACTACCTATACATTTCCCGCAATAGGATTTTTGTAGGACAAGTCAGTCTTTTGAAAGATCACTGAATACATAAGAATAAGTGTGAAATGTTGCATGGGAATATTTCTAATTTCCTTGAACAGTGACGCAAAATTACAGGCACTCTAAGAAAATAAACTACTGTGTGAAAATATAAGAGATGCTGCAAATATTATGCATTGCACTGAAGCTATTGCTTTTAAGACATAACCAGAAGACCAATTGTGCAAATTAACAGCATTTTCTTTATTTTTAAAATGTTGTTTCCCTTAATATTTACAGCATCTCTCCTTTCTATGTGTACAGATAGAGCAAATCAATCTACTTATCTTAAAGGGCCTAAATTGTGGAAAGAAAAAATATTTTGTTCTTATTTATCTGATTTACCAGCTTGAAATGGAACTGTGGAAGAAAACCAAGAAGAGGATTAATGGGAGGAACAGCTATACAGTAGTTTACTTGACTTATACATGTTAAGCTTGTTGCATGGAAAATCTTTTTAAAACTAATCATTTGATTAAAACTGTTGCACTCCACGCCAGAATGGCGTCCGGGGTCTGGGCCCGCCCTTTTATAGGGCAGTCCCCGCCCCCGGACGTCATTCCTGTGCGTCCAGGCTGTGTTGCGCAAAGCACGCGACCGATGCATTTGCCTCTGTTGCGCGTTCCATAGTTTACTTGACTTATAGATGTTAAGCTTGTTGCATGGAAAATCTTTTTAAAACTAATCATTTGATTAAAACTGTTGCACTCCAGGTATCTGCCGAGTTGCAAAACCAAGGATATTCCCCTCCTAATCATGACACAAGGCAGTGATGACAAACAGTTGAGAGACTGAGTGCTATGCTGGGGGAGGGAAGAAGTGCTCCCTTTGGGCTGCTGGGTAGAGGGGTGGGGTGAACTCTGTGTTGGGGGAAGGAGGAAGAACTCCCATTGGGCTGCTGGGCAGAGGGCAGGGCAAACTATGTGCTGGAGTGACTGCATGGGTGCCCATAGAAAGGGCTCCGAGTGCCACCTCTGGCATGTGTACCATAAGTTTGCCACTAATGTCATAAGGCAATCTCAGTTAAGGCAGAATCCTCCCACCCTCTTATCTGTTTTCTAACATGAACAAATCAAATTATATGACATTTACTATAAATATTGCATAAGAGATAAATGAAAAGCACATAGTGAGCTCTTCATTTTCCTTCAATTAGATTAGAAGAACAAGGATATAACAATAACAACTACAACAACAATAACAACAACAATAATAATAATTTTGTGTCAGAAATATTCCTGAGTTGAAGGGATTTTTGCTGGAGAAACTCCACTCAAGGGACAACCAAGTGAGTCTCCTTTAATGTCCCCAGGTCTTTTCCCACTGAAGTGGTCCCTATTTATCTACTTGCAATTTGGCAGGAACCGGGACAGAGACCGTCATACAGTATCCCGATCTTGAACTGCTGACTTGCTGGGCTTCCAACTAATAAGGCAAGCTTCTTAACCACTGAGGCATCGATAAGGATCTAATGAAGCCACATTTATACCATTCAAGAAATAAAATGGGGTGTTCCTCCCTTATCTGAGATTACCTTATACAGTATAGTGGTTAGAATGACCTTAGTTTTGCAAAATGGCAGAGATTTGGAGTTCAACATAAAAGGCTATATTCCAGTCAATACCACTTTTAAGTCTTTCCTGTGTGAAGCAAAAATAAAGCTAAGGATCTAATTTAGAATCCATGAGTATATCTAGACTAAGTTATAAAAATGCTCTGATACTCTAGAAATACATTATTTTTTATTAGAAATTCTAAGTATATCTTCTCAACAAACTATAAATCCTAGGATTCCAAAGGATGACACTCTTACAGTTAAAATGGTATTAAACTGTTACAACTGTGTAGCATAAATAGAGTCTTGATATACTGTATATGGAACTTGTTATAAAATTCCAGAGCTGTACAGTAGCATAGCATGGGTTTGAGACGCCCCAGGCATAGGCCAAATTCACTGCCCTCTGGGTGGGACCCAGGACACTGGTGGTGTAGGAGGGTCCCAGTGCCCGTGCCCGCAGCAGCCTCTTCGCTCCAGTCACTAGAAAGTCTGGGGAGGGTGGTGAAGTCCTACCATCATAGTGGCCTTTTGTGCCCTGGCCCAGGGTGGGGCCCAGGATGCTGCTGGTGGTGGAGGGTCCCAGCACCTGTCCCCACAGCGGCCTCTTCACCCCAGCCGCTAGGAAGTCCAGGGGCGATGAAGAAGTCCTATTTATTGTGAAACTTTGACACCCCCAAAAAGTGCCACATGGGGTGGACCGCTCCCACACTACACCACTGGAGCTCTAGAATGTATGTATACACAGTCGGGCTCTCCTCCCTAGAGGTACAGTGGGGAACCGAACTCCTAACCTCTGGCTCCACAAATAGAAACCTAAACTGCTGGGCTATCCAGCTAGCATACATGGCTTATTTAACCCTTATCCAGGTACAAAAATCCTTCACACAGTTTACAAAATGCAGGTAAGACCTTATACTTTAACAGGCAAAAGGTATCAAGATTGTTGATGAGGCTGTGAAGGAAAGAGAAGCATGTTTCCACTCTACCAGAAAATTCTATTTGCTTTGCAACATTAAATGTCTACATTATGGATATAGTAAAACACAATTTTAAATGTTCTTGCTATGTTAAATTCTTTTCAAGCTATCTTTTTCAAAACATTGATAACTTAACATGCTCAGGCTATTGAAATACGAGATCAGGTCTATGTGTTTTTTACTCAGGTATGTGTATCAAAGTATTGCATATTAAGTGAAGTCTCTTACAGAAGTCATAATCAAAATTTTAAAACATGTTGTTTTTCCAGCAGTAATGAGAGAGAAAACAACAAAGAAAAACAATCCTGCCTATGTTGCATTGATGTGTTGACTCAATCAAGCCACTCAACTGCTCACTCCCAGATCTAGACACACAAGAGTCCTTGTTCTATGTAGGATGAACCACTCTGTTAATCTGTTATTTCAGTGTCACACATATTTCTGCCATCTTGTTTTGCCCTTTCTTTTCTACTTCAAAGGAAAACACCTAAACTTTAAACAGACAAAAGCATACCATGAAAAATCCTACTTCTTTTTTGTCAGAGACAGCTGTAAAGTTTATTTCCCGTCAAAAGTTAAAAGTAAATTGAAATAAATGTTGCTAATCCTGTTGACAAGAATTGGATTTTACTGAAACATACTTTGTGCTGGAAAAGTAAGCTTAACTTTAACTGTGGCATTGCAGCTTTTATCTGCCAATATATCTATATCTATATCTCAAAGCTTTTATTTTGTCATCTCTCAAACCCTCATTTTGGCAAAGCTCATGAATAGAAGGTAGTGATCTAAACATGCTGATTCTGCATTCATTTGGAATGCCATTAAAAACTAGGACTGACTCAATAGGCTTTCCTAAAAGAATCATATTTCACACACCAAGAAATTTGCATATACTGTCAAATGGGTTTACATGTTTAGTTCATGAAGTAGTTGTATTCTGCTCTCATTTAAGTGAAGAATTCAACTTCTCTGACGCTAATAAAAAGATGCCATTCAATATAAGCACCCTATGTTTCTAAGAGATAATTGCACTATAGATGCAAGCAAAGATGCAATAAATATATGGCACCAATGTCTACAGAATACTGTACATATTTCTAAGCAGATGGTATTAGGATGAAAACATCTTAGGTTACATTTTGTTTTCTTTGCAGTTCTCATTCATTTCCTATGCCCTTCCTAAGATACTTTATTTAATTTTTGTAATAAGGTAAAATTAAAATGCTTCATATGTTTTGCAATTTTCCTCACCCCTTCGTCCAAAATATTTAGAATTCTTGTTGTATCCAATACTATCATTACTTTATTGCAAATAAAGTTGCAGTTACAAAACCTAGAACAAAGTTATTACAAAGGGAAAAATGTGAAGTAAGAAATCAAGAACAGCCTTGCCAAGTTATCCTGCTATGGTAATAGAGTAGACCATACTCTACTGACAGTGACTCAGTGTTGATCATCAGGCAGTGGTTAACTAACTTGACAACCTGAGGACTAACAGCCTTGGGTGGCAAAGTCCACAGGAGAGGATGATGGTTACCAAGTGGATTAAATCCCACTTGATGAAGGCCAGCAGCTTCATCAATATTGGCCTGGGGCTGATGAGGACTTTGTGTGCCAAAAGGGCTCAGGACCAGAAATTGACTTGTGGAACAGGACCAGTAGTAAGTGTCTAACATTCCAATGCAGAACACGAATAGAAGCTTACTGCATAATATTGTTACCAGGACAATCTTTATGGCTGATTGCCATGAGGATAGTCAATATTCAGGATCAGATATGGCATTTGAAGAAGAAGAAGAAATCAAGAACTACTTTTCCTCTAATGGCAGCCACAACACAACATCAACAGAGGTGGGCTACACTGTTCTCATTCTTGATACACAGTAAAATATTTTTTTTAAAGAAGCAAACAAATATTTTAAAAATCTGGGCAAATAATGAACCACAATTATCAGGAAAATATATAATTGAAAATAAAAGTTTTACTTGTTGTTTTTTTAGCAGACAGAATGGTAATCAAATTTATCTGAGGAGGACATTTTAGGTACCTCATCTAAGAAAGGTCTATCATCTCCTGTGGAAGGCTTCTCATTTATCTATGTTAAAAAGCCATGGCCCCATGGCATCTTGACATCTAAACCTTGAATTGGGCTCAGAATCACAAATATAGCCAGTACAACAGTCATGCTTACTATAATGTGAACAGTTTCCTACATTTCCTAACAATAACCATGTTGCCATATTTCCAACTGATCAAACTCACATTATAATACATCATAGTAATCTAAATTTAATCATACAGAGGCAAGGCCATTCTTCAACCAGACTGTAACTATCCTGCCAACCAACACTGATGAAGAACAGACATTCCAGCTTGGGAAGATAAAGATGAAAGGAGTAGAACAAATAAACAAGCACACCGTCTCTCGGATACTCATGGCTACTATAAAAGATAACATTATAAAATAAATATCTGACTAATAATAATTTACTAATTAATTGAAGTGTACTGTATATACAAATGCATAAGAATAAAATAAAACAACATTCATTATGCTTTTGTGATAGTTATGTGCCTTCAACTTTTCACAAAAAGAATGTTCTCTCCATGATAGATCTTGCTTATTTTGCATAAACCATTCTCCCTTTATGCCCATGTTTCAGAACGAAAATTGTTTCAATGTATTCTCCTGCAAAGAAAGAGGTACACTGCCAGAAGGATGATCAAGGTTTTTATTTAATAATAGATTTCAGAGCACCACTTTTGCATTCAAAACAAACACCAATTTCTCTGTGGAACTGAGTCTTTTTCTCCTATACTTTACCAATACTGTGTGCCACTTGTCCTTTGGGAAATTTCTCTGAACAGATGTTCTGACTTCACAATAAAATTTAGACATTATTTGGAGTTATACCCTACAGCCCATATAATGCATCAAGGACTACTTTGACGACCACTCATAGCTACTCATAAAGACAAGGAAGACAAGGAAAGTCAAATTTTACAATTCATCAAAAAGCATGAAGTAGGCAAAGGGAAATTTTAACAACTTTTTACTCACAATGGCATGTGCTTTAAGAAGTGCCATGGCTGCAGAAAAGTCAACATGAACTTATTATGCATTTTTTTCAAAGCAGTAGCCAAATTAGTCTGTGCAAGATGTTCCAGGCAAAACTTTTCATAGCACTCCCTATTTTAAAAAAAAATGTAAAAATTTACCTTTATTGCCTTTATGAGTACCTATGAGTGGTCACCAAACATATCATTGATGCATGCTTTTCAGTACTTGTTAGATAAGTCAGGAACATGTTGAAATTTAAAATATATGGGCTCTAAGGCATTACTCCAAAGGAGCTGTAAATTCTATTGCAAAGTCAATTAATCAAAAGGAAAATGATGCTCTGAATGTGTATTGCATTAAAACAAAGAAAAAAACTATTAGCAATGATCCACAGTGACAGGAATTATTCTTAAAGCTTGCAATTGATTTGGAAATAAAGACTTACAGATGATTAGAATACAATGAGTGGTTCCTATAAGGATATGCCAGGCAGCTACTCATTGAAAGCACCTAAAAGTACTTTTTTCAATGAGCTGGAACTTTACAACTTCTATTCAAGCTGTATCTGCATTCTGTCCATATTTTTCAAGTTTAGAAACCTACACATTACTATGCACGAAAGGTAATGATTTTAATTAAAAGATTTGTATTAAGCAATTCAGTGCATTATCCATGTGGCCAAGTACAGATAATAGCTTGCTCCAACTCCTAAAATCATCACAGACAAATGAAAACACTAGTCTTTCTTTGAGAAACACCATTGATTACCATTATGCCCTAAAAGTTTTTAACAAAACACTATCAATGAACAAATAAACCTGTTGTCAATGCTGTTGTCCTGTTAAACTTTATTCTATACACATCTATTTAGTGGTACTTCTCCCCAGATGAATGCAACTCAGACTGTGGCCAAAATCCTGTGGATTTTGTTTCTGTTGTTAAGTATGCTAAATTGTCTCCAACTCACCAAGTGGTATGAATGAATGACCTCCAAAATGTCCTGTCCTCAATAGCTTTGCTCTGCTCCTATAGACTTAAAGTTGTCGGTTTCTTAATGAAGTCAATCCATCTCATTGACATTTACATCATACAAAAAAATTGGTCATACAAATGTTCCTAGTTACTTTGTCACCTGTCTACTGCACCCCATGCAACAGGTAATGTCTATGGAGATTTCTTAACTTACACTAATATTCTTCCAAAAGTTACACTTTTTCTATAAGTATACAACAAAATTTAATTTATTATAAACAAGGTTTACTAAGCATTAAAACGTGTGGTGTACAAATGCATGAAGAACAAGTAAGATCAAGTTATGTAAACTGCCTCTTTGCTTTGACAAGGAATTCAAAATAAGGCAATGCTGTCCAAGAGAAAAAGATCACAATTTGTGATGGCAAAGTGAGAAGTGTTAATAAAGAAACTTGTAGCATGAATGTTCACAGAGCTTGGCAAAGGAGCAGTTATTCTCGGCATCAGGGTCATGTTTTGAAAACAGTAGTCTTCTAGACAGGTTGGTGATTCAGTCAGTCTGTGCAGTACTAAGACTTCAGACTATGGTATGTTATCACAAAAATTTTTGCCATTGGAATTGATACTTCTTCTGATTCAACTTAATGCCAAATATTTTCACTATGCAAAAATGAGAACAGAAACAAATGTGTACTTCACTAACATCCATAGAAGGAAATCACCTCCCAGTTAGCCAATACTTGTATAAAGAAATTTTCTGTCCAGTATAGGTGAACAGTAACAACAAATGAAGCAATACCAACTACATAACATTTGTTCACATAAACATTACTTTTTGGAGAATTTTCAAAACATTGGTATTATTGTTTCGAAAAATTCTTCCTTTCAAGCTGCCCTTATTTCCAGAAGATAAAAAACAAAAACAAGCTCAGTCTTCCTTAAATATTTACATAATCAAAACCCCTACCATATAACATGAGGGGTCATCTAAAGCAGGGGTCCCAACCTTTTTGGAACCACAGACTAGTTTCATGCTAAACAATTTTTCCACTGACCAGTAAGTAGGGGTGGTGGGATTTACTAAAATATTCTCAAAATATATTCACAGAGTATATATTTCAGTGTTGCTAAAATCTCTTTTTTAAATCTCTCCCATCCCATCTGCCAGCCACAGCTTGAATATGGACAGTATGATACCTCACTGTGCACAGGGGAGGGCAGCTATAGCTCAAAAACAAGGAGGAAGGGTCCAGCCACCTGCCAGCCACATCATTTGACTCAGGCACGGAAGTATCACACTGCACACAGGTGGTGGGTGGAGCCCCACCATAGTTAAGCAATGTGGAGGAGGGGCACAACTGCCTGTCTACCTGGTGTATCTGAAGCCTGTGCTCTCACCCCATTTGCTGGGCAGACCCGGAAAATGGCAGAGCATGTTGTGGGCAGAAGGGTGCCATTGGGGCTCCCAGTGCCATTCGCCACCTGTGGCATGGTTCAGGACAGCCCGTGGCCCAGTACCAGTCCACAGCTTGGTGGTTGGGGACCCCGTAAGCATGTTGTACTGCCATCTCGGGATTCTATGACAATATTGCAATAATATTAATCAAATCTACTTAAGTAGTTGTAGAAAACATGGTGTTAAGTTTTACTTTATATACAATATATGGGGAAAACCAGAAATGTTAGACTCTTAAATAAAACTATTAAAATGCTACAAGCTGAATTTAAGCAGTTTTATAACACAGCTGTCATGAGTATGTAGTTTCTATGTTTCTGACCCCTTGTTTTGAATTTTAAAAGGGTATTGCAGACAATGACAAACCAACTCATGTTCATAACAGTGGTCATCTAGTATGAAAATGTTTCTTCTGTTTTGTGAGGATTTGGTGTAATTTTTCCAGTGTCTGAAGGGTAAGTAATAACAATAGCTGCAAATTGGATATTGAGTGGGCTGGATTTGTGTTCAAGAGCTAATATCTGTTCTTATTAGTAGAGTTTGATGGATGACTTCTGTTTTAACAGTCATTGTAAGACTGGCATTCTTGCAACTGAGAAATAACATTCACCCATATCAGATTGGCTGCTTGCCCTGATTTCTTTCTTTTTATATCTCTCTATAGCTCACAACACACAATACCCATTTTTCTGTATCTAAAAAGAATTGCCAAAAGATAATGTCTCATTCCTCTGTCAGGAAAAACAACACTTTCCCCCCTGGAAACCAGCAACATAAATGGGGTAAAGAAATGGGACAGCAGAAAAGGGTAAACAGACAGGGTCAAGGGGTATACAATAGGGAATCCCTATAAAGAAAAGTTACACAATTTGGGACAGTTTATCTTTGAAGACAACTTGCTGGATACCTGTGGTTCAGCTACAGTAAAACCGTGGGTTACGACGGAGGTCCGTTCCAACAGCCTCCATTGTAACCCCCAAAAAATTGTAACCTGAAACATCCATAGGGATGCACTGAAAAATAAAAAAAGGTCCTGAAATGATCGTTGCAAACTGAAACAAATGCATTAAAATTTGTAAACCGGGATGGCATTTCCATGGGATTTGCCATTGTGAACCGGAGTAAACTTAAATCGAGGCAGTTGTAACCCGAGGTTTTACTGTATATGGCTGCAGAGCCAGTGACTGGGGTTTTGATTCTCCACTGTGATTCCTATGAGAATAGTCAGACCACCCATAGGCAAGCTGGACAATGCCAGGGCAAGCACGGAAGAAGGAAATGGTAAACCACTTCCATGGGAAAAACCCTGGAAAGAGTTGCCATAAGTAAAAAATTACTTGACAGCACACTGTTATTGTTATCTTTCAAACAACAAATAAAACATGACATTGTACAAGTAAAAGATGACATAAAACTGCACGTGGTGTGGAGCAAATGGATAGGCAAAAATCACTTTTCCCTCCCTTGTTCACAGTTGGTGGAATTTTGGCTACAGACGGACAGACATTTAGTAGAATAGTGTTCTGTGCAATCTGGTGTCTAGGCATGCCTGACACACGTCCACGGAAATGTCTGCAAACACAGACAGCGCTGGCACTTTGGCTATAAACAGAGATCAGCACTGAACCCTGCAGTCGGATATGACTGGCTTTTGAGCAAGGGTGACCTTTACCTTACTGACATCTAATCTGTATCCCATCTAATAAATGAAAAGCTAAGACATACAATGTTGTAAGGCAGATGAAGCCACACATTATGCAACATCAACCTGCAAAAGAAACACTGAAATGCCAATAATAATCATTAAGAAATCTGCACTTCCCTCACTACAGTTGGGACATCTAAAAAAATCGACACCAGAGGAAAGCATGAAGGGACAAATAGCCACAAGGAACAAATAGCTGCAAGTATTAAATAAAGTCATATTTGTTGATGTTGAATAACTGTGTGATTCAGGGCGGCATTATGCAAAAGTAATTTTTGACACAGCAGTTAGTACTGGATTTACATTTCTATTTGTGAGTTTTAAAATACATCTCCAATCCGCTTAGTAGCTACTCTGCATGTGTACCAGTGCCCTATCACTCTTAGAAACCGCTTGATCTTCCCAAGAAGTTGTACAAAGTGCTGGGTGGCGTTAGAATGATCTAGTTGCCTTATATTTGCCTTACAAATCCCTGAACAATTGCACAGTATGTTGTTGACAGTATGAATCTTGAATGTAATGGATGGACTGGGGATTTAGAAGAAAAATCCATTTTTCATTTTGTTTATGCCTTTTTCATTATATAAAGCGCAAAGTAAAAAGGTAATGAATGAATGGTCTCTCTAAGTCAAAAGATATAAGACATGCTGTCACCAGTTCTAAGGAAGACATCTATTTATAAAGAATGCCAGTTTGGTGAAGTGATGGCATCAAATAATAAACAATATTTATTTAGCCTCATTCTAAGTTAGAAGACTTTTTAAAAACATATGTATAAAACTAATTTCTTGACACCAAAATAGGAAACAAAGTTCTGAGTTGGCAAAACAATATGAAAAACTATATCCTGGCTACTACTTAGAATTTATTAATTCCTTCCTATTTTAATTGCATATTATTTTTATTATTAACATGTTTTCTTTATCTGAACGTTGAGCTGCTTTACATATAGGGCACACTGCAAATTCCATTTTCCCCCCATTTGCAATCAGATTTCTGTTCTTCCAACAAGCCATTTTAATTTGTGATTATTCCAGCAATGTCTTGATAGGAGCTTCAGAGAACCCCTTAGGTTTTCAATAGAAAATATAAATAAAATATTTCCTCCATCACTCACAGTCACCTGGCAACTGAAATTATAATTTCATTAATGGCTCAAAAAATAAAATCAAGAAGATAATCCCCATGTGTCTAAAAGGGATCTTTGGTAGCAACCCCAAATGATGAGCAAAGCTCCTACTTTTTTATTGTGGAATCCTGGAATTTCAAAGAGCAGAACTATTTTTGCTTCCTTATTACTGCCACCAGATACAGGTTTAGCTGTCCTCAATCCAGTAAAACATGAATGTGACTAAGGGCCAAAGAAACTATACACCACAGAATGAATTAATTCATTTATTACAGTTAGCTTCAGACAAGAAATGATTAAGAAAATTGTTCCTCTCTTAAAAATCAAAACTACAAAGAAAGAAAAGTATCTTCAAGATGAATTTTAAAAGAAAGCATAATTTGTTGTCCTGCTATAGCAATTACACACAGAAACCACATAAGGTATTGCCTCTTCTAATAACAGCTAATGTACACATGTCAGATGAAATGAAGAGAAACAGTTCAGTGTCAGTGATTTACTAATTGAGCTGCTGGGCAGAGGGGTGGGGAAAACTCTGTGCTGGGGAGAGGGAGGAAGTGCTCCCATTAGGCTGCTGGGCAAAGGGGCAGGGTGAACTCTGTGCTGGGACAACAGCACATGTGCCAACAGAGGGGGCTCTGAGTACCACCTTCTGGCACACATGCCATAGGTTCACCACTACTGAAATAGGACATAAGTAAAGCTACAGTTAACCTCTTGCATCTTTCCAGCAGGTTTTGGAGAAGTTAATGCATTGACTTACCTAGACTGCTCTATGATTCCTCCCTGTTTCAGCTACACAAGGGTGGAGAACAGACTCTTCAGTGGTTGTTTCCCACTCTCTATGAATGTGGGAAATTTTCAGGCATGTTCATCAAGCAGACTGCACAAATGATTCTCAAAAGTAATCCACTGCACAGAGACCAGTAATGCTATAGTCTGCAGAGCTTCACAAAATTATTCAGTGAAATTTATCTTCATCTGGTTTTTAATTGCACCAAGTCAATGTGGATTTGCAAAGAGGGGAAAGCCAACATGTTTCTCAGCATAAGTATTTGTTTGCCATTCCTATTTCCCCCTTTCATAGCCAGAGTACTCCTCCTCTTCCTCTAACTGGCTCCTTCTTTATTGACCTATCTCCTTCATGCCTACTTGCCATGTATAACCCACCTGATTTCAAAAGCATTTCTTAATTTGTAATTAATTTTGAAATTTCCCCTTTCAAAAAGTAAGAGGGAAAATAGTTAGAATTAGCAGAACCTGAATGTGTTGTTAATAGAAACTAGAGAAAGAGAAAAAGAGTGGAAGACAACTTGAATTCCCTAATGAAGTAAAGCCCATAGACTTTAATGTAGTTATTACTGTGTATTACTAGATCCAACTCTAAGGAAACAATAATAGTTGCAATTGAGCAGTTTGTTGTCTCTGAACTAATTAATTAGTCTGTGAACTGATTATTTCCAAAATTAATCTCACAATGCAAATTCAATCCAGCGTCCTCAGATTACAATATTTCAAGGAAGACTTTGAACATGGCATGCTAAGGACCAAGATGATGTTGAAGGAATAATCTGGAATGATCTGGATGCAAAACTTTGTGTATTGTCCCCCATTGATATGTAGAGCAACATACTGTCCAATATAGCAACATGTTGAGGTAAATTAGTATATTTCCAACAGTAAAATCAAATCTATTTAACATTTAAATGTTTCTGTTCTGACTTGCCTTCAGGCTTTTTTCATATCATCAGAAGACAACTGTTCTGGAGGGACCTAATTGTTCTTTAATGCCTACACCCTGCTGAAGTTATTCTGGTTATCCAGCAGGGACAGGAAGGAATGCAAGCCCTTGAATATCAACATTATATTGCAGAAGTCATTTCGCTTCAGAATTTCCTTCTCTTGTTATAACAGCAATAATGCTTTCAGTGCAAGACGTTTTCTAGAGATTAATGTCTGACTGGGGTTAATAGCATAAAACTGCACCACAGGCTGTCAGCTACACTCCGCTGCTCTTTAATCCCAAGAAAAAGTCCTGCACCTTGATCTTTTTTTGCTTAATTAGCATTAATGAAAATTAGGCAGGCACTGAGAGAATACCATCTTTTCATGGTTTGATTGCTAAAAAAATCTGAAGTGTGTATCTAGGTGTGGAACATGCTCTGAAGTCATTGCATTACCACACTAGTGGTTTTGCTAAAACAATTTTTAAAACTCAGTTTTTTTAACCAACTTGCACACTTAACACCTTGGAATATGCAATGCAAAAAGAGAGTAATTGCAGAGGCTTTCATACTTTGCCTTAAAGTAATTAGTGATTAATTTTGAGGTTTTCTGGCTTTTTGCTTGCTATAGTTTGAAATGTTGATTTGGGAAAGTTTAAAAATCAATTAAAATATGAAATTCTAATAAAACTAAATTATTTATATCGTTTATCTGTAGCTTTGCCACTAGCCCTATTCTGAAGAAATAAGTAGCCTCAGAGACAATGAGGGGCATTTCCTAGACAGAAACACACAATAATTGATGCTCAGTTATTGATGTCCTAGTATAAATCTGACAGACAAATGCTTGCCTTAAATGTGGGTCAGAAACTGAGGCGGCAAGTCCCGGAGGCACACAGCCTTTTTAAAGGTTGTGCCTGGCTCCGCCCTCCAGTCTCGCCGCCAATGCTTCCCCAGCACCCAGGGAAAGCGCGCACCAGGGGGACCTTCCTGCCGGCACACGGACATAAGGAACAACTATGTCCTCCCTTTTAAAAAATGAAACACTCTAGCATTCATCCACTCCTGCATGAACTGAGTGGATAGAGTGTTGGACTACGAATCAAGGGACTTGGGTTCTTGTATATCTGCAACAGTAAAATGCTGCTTCAGCATCTCATATGGGGTACACAGAATGAGCCTTCTCAAAGATTGTGGTATTTTTTAATCACAATCAGGCATACCCTGGTAATGGTAACCTTGTGTTGCTAGCTAATATTTCTCATACTAGTCAGACAAAAGGAACTGCAGAAGGAACTCACCATAAAGTGCATTCATTTTGGCAGCTTCATGTCTGGTGTAGTCATGGAGAAGGAGGAAGAAGCAGAAAAAGAGGAAGGAAGAAGACAGAAGGAATGAAAGAAAAATGAAGGAAGAAGGTCAAATTAGAAACAACTTGGCAGAACATAATGACACCAGCATTTCCAATTGCCCCAAGAGTTTCGATCTAGGCTCACTCAATGCCCCTGACTTGTCACAAAACTCTGAGAGAAATTAATATGGGGAAATACCCAGAACTATTTGGTGATACAGTAATACCTCAGATAATGCTAAGACTTGGTTCCACAAGTCTTGGTGTTATCCGATTTTTAGTGTTATCCGATACATGTTAAAATCCTATGGGATGTATTGGATAACGTTAAAGCTCCATAGAGATACATTGTAACCGCACAGGCTTTAGCGGTTGTTATTTGATCCATCCCATAGGACCTGAACGTTATTCGATCCAATTCTCCTCCCCAGATTACTTAACGTTATGCGATTTTAGCGTTATCCGAGGTAAACGTTATCCGAGGTATTACTGTATTTGAAATACTGCAGCCAGTAAAGGCTATCATGACCTACCAGTGAAAACAAAGGTTCATCAAAGACCACTTTATCCAGGACTTTCTCATATGTTGAAGTGACCCTGGAAGTTCAACTTCTTATACCTTTCTATAAGCTTACTGTCTGGAAGGACAACTGAAGGAGAATAGTTGAAAGTTTTGAAATGGTAGTTGTATTAGTCTGTGTTTCAAGCATATCAGAGAATATGAATGACTAGAGTTAATTGAGCAGGAAAGTAAAGTAAAAGATCTCTATCTATCTATATATGATCATTGCATAAGGTCATGACTAACATTGTTTTTATCTTATTTTTGGCATATAGTGGAGTGAACAGTGCCATATGGAATCCTCAATGATTCTGAAATATGATCCAGGCAAACAAGAACAAAATTCTCACTAGATCAATGAGGACAGAAGCAGCGGAACTGTTCTACTTAGTGGCAGGAGATCTGCATAAAACATAGGCAGCAGTCTAGACATGTGACGGCCTGGATTTTTCAGGAACTATTACTGGTATCCTGATTATGAGAGTACAGGGGGTAGCAGGATGTTGCAGAACTGGATGGCCAAATTCCTTAACTGTGACAAATGTGCCAGTATTAACCAGGCTCCATTTAGGCACCGAGTTTCTGAAGAAAAAATGTGAGAAAATCTCACTAAATTGTTTATTATTATTCAAATGGAATGCAGAACTGTAGATTTTTCTCCTCCAATAAGGGAAAAAAAACCTCTCCTCCTCCCTGCAATTTGCAGAGAATACCTCTCCTCAAACTACTATCTTTTCCTCTGTGATGCAATGCACATACAAAAGCAGCAACAGAAATTACTCAATGATGAAAAACATGCCAACAATTCATCCAATCCTTCTATCTTTTTAAATCTCTCACTACAAAATAGCAGATACTGTATTGTAGTTTTGCAAATTTGCACAAAAATGAGCATGAAGGACCTTAATCATTACTGTCAAAAATATCTTGCATTGAAAGAAGACTTTTTGTCCTGGTGTATTGTCCTTGCTTGTAAATTTCAAGAATGAGACACATGAAAATCTACATGGCTAATGTGCAACTAAGGTCTGTGCTCTTTTATAGGCAGCCAGGTATGTGCCAATTATAACTTCCCTTCCCCCAGCTATTCTAATAGCTAAACAAGTTTCTTTCTAGGTAGAAATTTTTGCTAGCTTCTGGGTCACTATACACAATTCAGTAACAGGAAAGCAGAGTCAAAGTGCTTTGAATTTCTGTGTATTATTTCTCCCTAACTTTAATAAGTGAGCATGGAAACTGAAGATTTTCTTTTTCATTGTGCAGTGGTTTGTATTTCTTCACCTAATATACATAATGCTAACATAATACACATAATATAAACATAAAAAGTCATTTCTATTTGTGGAGATTCACAGGCAACATGAAACCAAAGTTTATAACAAGGAGGACATAAAATACACTCAGAGTTCAAGTAAACAGATAAACCTAATGCCAAGGAGAGGAGAAAGCAATTCTTTCCTCTGAATACTCCATTGTACCATTTTAGAAACCAAACATTTCCTATAAAAATGATAACTTGTATTAGTTATTTGGTTGGTTGTAGCATGAATGCTGAAGATTTGCTTATCTTGTTTAGCTGCCTTCTCTAGACACTTCCCCTCTTGTGCAGCTGATAGCTGCATATCTCTAAGAAATAAAGGAGATTTTTTCCCTTGATAAATGCGATCACCTAATATTTTCCAGGAGACACATCCTCCCGTACAATCCATCCTTTGAAATGCTGGTTCTTTACTTGCTTACATTCTAATTCATAATGAATTATGACACCTATCATGCAATTTGTGTGAAGTGGATGCCATTTCTCTTCTTAATTCTGCATGTCATAGCATCCTTCCAGGCGTGGAAGAAAAAAGAGTAAATAATATTTTGTTTTCTCTCCCCTAGTTATTCTTCATTAAATATTTTCATTTTCCTCACAACTATATTATCGCAGCCAACTTATTGGATGAATGTGATTAAAAACTGGTAATATATTTACCAACCTCTCAAAGGATAAATGATTCCTTAATCTGGCATTAAGTTTTCCAAAAAAATTTTTTTTTTCAAGTCTTTTCTCACCCTTTCCAAGTTAATTACCAGCACTGACTGCCAATGGCTCTCTGTCTCAGGGTGAGCTTTGTTTGTAAATTTGTAATGAGCAACATCTGGTATCAGATGCCCTAGCTTCATTACCTGGAAAATAACATATTGTCCTCCTTGGGATGTAATGTCTTCTCTCTAAACAAGTCTTCTGCGCCATCAATAGTGTTGCAGCATAATGGCATTTTATTGCTCTTTGACTATCCTAATTTTACAAGAAAGAGCACTAGAGCCTTATTATGAGCACTAGTGGATTTTGTGGTTCAGTGGTAGATTGGGAGAAACGACAATCCTTTATTGTCTCCACCTGAAGTCCACAAGATCATCAAATGTGACAACTTTCATTTCCTCAGGTGCCACATCAGCCATTGGCTGCCTCTTCTAAAGAGTATTTTGTCCTCTGTTCATTCTAAAATTCATGCTCTGAGGAAGATCTGTTTCCTAAGTGAATGGGGACTTGCAGCTATGTTGGTTAAATTGTAAAACACTATTTACTCTTGACTGGCACTCTCCAGGATCCAATTGCCCACAATACTATAGACTGCCAAAAGAGACTCAGAGAAAGATGGTAGAACTAAGGAGTGAATTCACCCACATTTTAAAATTCCCTTTTTAAAAAGGCACATTGGGAATGTGGTGTGTGTGTGGATGGTAGAAGATTCTGTCTGATCTGTGGAAATACAACGTCTTGGCTGTCACTGAAGAATATTTCCCCCTCTTCATGAAACAACTATGCAAATTCTGTAGGTAATCAGTATTGCTTGAAGTTGCAAAACTGGTATGAAATCAAGAAACTTTGCATATGAGGGTATCTCTTGAAGAACACTGCCTTCCAAAACTTTTAACTGTAGAATGCTACTGATAACTAGAATATTAGAGCTACACAGAACTTCTTTTACAACCGTGTTCATGTCCTGTACATAATAGACCAAAGCCACACTCCATCCCCAACTATGCTATAACGAGCCTTTTGCTTTAATAAGATTGAGTATTTTAAAAACATCCTGCTGTAAACACAGGTCACAAAGAAAAGTTACTTCTCATTTAAAGTCAAGTTGTCATTGAACTGCAGAATAGCACAGTGGTTTAGATAAGGGTGGTGGTGGAAGTTCAATTGCCCACTGCACCTCCTTGTCAGCAGGTAGACTCAATGATCCATATGGTTCTTTCCAATTCTGGAGCTCTAAGAGATGATGATGATAATTACCAAACTATGGCCTCTGGGCCAGATCCAGCCCCACAGCAGGCCCCCGACACCCTTGGTGCTCCCGGAAGTGGAAGTATAATACGTGTGCATGGGATGTGTTACACACTTGCACATGCACAGAACGCTGCCATAAATGACCTGCGGCTGTCATAAACGTGTTTATGACAGCCGCAGGTCATTTACGGTAGAATTCTGTGCATGTGTGAGTCTGTAACACAATCCTATGCATGCACGTTTTACTTCTACTTCCAGTGGGAGAAACCATGTGACTGACCTGATCAGCTGTCTGGAGGGGGTGTGGTCCGGCCCATGTCCCAAAATGTCTGGGCACCCCTGCTTTATATTATGGAATATTAAGCACAATTGAAACTACACCTAAAATTTGTCACAGATAATCAAGCAGATCCCATCAAGATTATAAATTTCAACCAAGAGGTTTCAAGTGCTAAAAATGTAATATTCTTTTAAAAAATTACTGAATAAAAGTATGTGGACTACCTATAAGCCAGTTCTGATAAGATGGCAAGTAGTGGCTAAAGATGGAATTCTATATTCACAACCTGAGAGTAATTTCCATTGTAAACAAAAAATTTTTAACAAAAGTAAGCAGAAAATGGGATGAAAATCTTCATTTATTTCAGCCTCAGCTGAACAAAAAAAAATCAAAATTTCAAAAATATATTTTGCAAAATCTATGACTTTTTATTTTGCTTTGTTTGCATTAAATAGGAGTTAGAAAAAAATCCTTTTACTTTTTTCTGTCAGGTGTCTCAATAT
This sequence comes from Furcifer pardalis, assembly GCA_030440675.1. Lineage (NCBI taxonomy): Eukaryota > Metazoa > Chordata > Lepidosauria > Squamata > Chamaeleonidae > Furcifer > Furcifer pardalis. The sequence continues at coordinate 48,299,770 of CP126895.1, forward strand.
GCCAAGACAACCTTTCCCATCAAGCATGAGAAACTTTGTAAATGTTAATTACATCTTTAGTATGGAATCAACAGGAGGTATGGGAGTTGAGTTTTTCCATGTTATAACTAGGAAAACCTATTCAGGAAAAACCTATTGAAAAAATAAGTGAACAGGTGCTGCTATTCATGATGAGAGAAGCGAACACTTACTTCCCATTAGTTAGCAGTACAAATGAAAAGCTAGACATTCTTATAGTTCACCCTGTGCAATTTCTTCTGAGACTGAGGGGGGGAAATAACCGCATAATGATGCATTTTTAAAATATAAGGCAAAAGAAATAATGGGTGTTTCCAAAAAGGAAGGGCATAATATATCTTCAAAACCACTTGGGAGAAAATGGGAAGAAACTGCTCAAGACACTGCAACAGCTTAAAGAAAACGAGAATACTGTACTGTATTACACTGAAAAACTCAGACAAGACAAATCTGACATTAAATGTACAATTGAATTTAGCTACAACTAACATTTTTAGCTGCTAACACTGGCCTGGTTTAGAAACACAATTTCTGACTTGCTAAACTGTATTTTCGCAGCTGGGAATAAGCTCATTTGGTTATTCAGTCATGTCTCCCTTGACACTATAGCTTGAAAGGAATAAGTTGGTGGTTTATTGCAATGAGTTGCATTTTTTAAAATAGGAGAGAATGTATGCAGAGGCAGCTGAAAATATCCTGCAAGATATCTTCAAGAAAAGTAATGATCCTTCCTTCCCCTCACTCCAGGGGGAGGGGGGGGGTTACTGCCACAAGGCAACACTTATCAAAAGGGAGGAGAGTAGGATGAATGTGGTAGACAGGGAGTGGCAAAGATATTACAGGAGAAGATGGGGTGAAAGCTGAAAAGAGGCCCGTGTCGTTCTGTACTGCCTCTTGAGATTGTCTACTTTTGGCAAGCATTTTCAATAATGCAAATATAGTAGAGCCCTGAAAAATGAAAAAACTCTGTTCCACGGAGCTCTTCGCTATGCGGTTTTTTTTTAAGTTATCCAGTTCCCTATCGGAGATGCCCCGCATAATGGGAAAAAAAGTTTGTTAACTGGAGTTCCCATTAAGCAGGTATACCCCGGTTACCAAAAACCCCGCATAATGATTTTTTTTTTGTTATGCGAGGTATCACCATTGCATAATGAAAGCTTCATTGTGTGAATTTTTCGCCGTACGATGCGTTCCTTATACGAGATACCACTGTATTCTACTTAAAGGGTGGTACTTAGAACCAAAGTACTGGGAAGCGTTGTCAAATTATATTTAGCCATCCTTTCCACAATGTCTTGGCCTTAAGGACCCCATCAGAGTCAGGTGTTATTGGAACAGCCAACTGGGAAGTCAATGGAGTAAAGAAGTAACATGGATTAACAAAAGCTTTCTGGCTCCAAGATGTCCTGATGATGGCCAGAGTTCAACCACCTGAAGCAACTGTCTCACCTGGGGCTAACAGCAGGGTCAACACTGGATGTAACTATAACCAAATAACTTAACAAATGGAATTGAACGTAGTTTAATCAATCATGTGTGTGCTTGTTTCCATTCCAGTTTTCTCAGTAACATTTCACAGTTACTCTTGTAGGGCATTTTAGAGAGATTTTGAGTGGATTATTTTGCCAGATAAGTGATTAGTAATACAGTACTATGAATGTATTACTTTTTAAATTGGGGAAGGGGGAGGGATAATTTTTTATTTGTTTTTGTTGCTATTTATAATTTTAGTATATTTATTATTTATGTATAATTTTCTATTGTAAAGAGTTTTCTTAATATCTTGTAAGCTGCCCAGATGGGTGGAATATAAATACAGTATAATAAAGTAAAATAAAATGAACAAATTACTTTCCAGATACTCCAATAACTGCTAACACTACTTATGAATAAAAACCAGTGTAATGAGTAAACAAAATAGCAAAGTAAAAGAAACAGCAAAGTAAATGAATTAATTTCTATGCTCTGCTTGACATTTCCATCCTACCACATTTAACTTTTATTAGAAATTGTTAACAATTTTTTAACCAAGATCTTAAACTAACTTAAAACTGTAGTTTTAAGATGCTAATTAATAAACATATTTTACATCATAGTACAATCAAACCTCGCATAAAGAGTGCCTTGCTTAAAGAGTAACTCACTTAAAAAGCAGAATTTTCTCTGAATGGTCGCTTTGCTTAACAAATAAAACCAATCAAAACTCACTTAACAAATAAATCGGGGTTCACAATCCCTACCACCAAAAGTCACAATTGGTCACTTTCAATGGTGTTTCACTTAAAGAGCAAACTTGCTTAAAGAGCAATCCTGTGGAACACATTATGCTATTTAAGCAAGGTATCACTGTATTGTGTTTCAGATGAAATAGTTGTGGTCTTATTAAATAAGGTTGAAAGGGAAGAAAGTTTTATAGCTGACAAATAATAGTTACATAAAGATTCACACTGACCCTGAACTTGCCATTACCATACAAAATAAAGGGCAAGGAGACAATGAGCATGAATGTGGGTCTCTCTGGAAAAGTTTCTCCTCTTTACTATAATCAATTTTATTTTATTTTCCAAGGATAAGTGTTCTTTTATTTCACATGGAAGATGTTTATTTGCCTGTGCTAAGGATCCTGGAATTTGTTCCAATTGTTCCAACTTTTCCCAGTTTTTACCTATAAATACACCGGTCTTTGGTCTTTTCCCCAACTCCTCTTGCAATTATCATTCATTGCCCCCACCTACCTACCTACCTATTCTGAGAAGTAAAACACAAATGATAATAAACGAGCTGTGTTTTTTTATTATTAGCTTTTAATACAAAAAAGTTGTAGATCTATTTTTTTACAACTCTCCTTTTGATAGCTTAGAATTAAATTGAATTATATTTTCAGGCTTTTCTAATTAACTGCTTTTGTCATGACAGTTATTGAAAAATGTTATTGTATGCAGTTGCATCCATTTAATTTTCTTCCTCAAATTAGCTTTCAAAACCCACAGGACAAGTAGGAAAAGTCCACTAGGGAGATATCTATCCTGCTGCTGTTCTTAGAAATTCTGCCAATCAGCATTTAGAATGTCTGCATACTGCTACAACTGGTGAGAAGACCCAGACAGGCATAATTGACTTTTATTACCTGCATCAGCCTATTAAAATTTCAATAAAATTGTGTTAACATTTTAAATGATTTTATCAGCTGAGGGGCTTAGGTGGTTATCTGTTGCCTGTAGATGCTCCTTCCTATTTTTTTTATATGTTTATCTCAAAAAAATAAATAACAAACTAATAATTTAACATCTATCGGGATGGAAGAATTTATTTTCACAAATGTCTTCCACGTTTATCCTTACACTGTGTTCTCACAGAATAATAATCTTAGTAATTAGCATTTGCTAGTAATTTGTATTTGCTAGTTTTAATAAAGTGTTTTTTCTAGCATAACAAAACAGAATGTCTATATTGAGGTTCCAGGGTTTTATTTTGTTTTGCTTCAGCTGCTTAGTTTCTAGGTAAAAAGTATTTGAACTAGGGATATAATAAGCAATACAGCTGGTATATTACTTCTATGATCTCTTAAACCAGAGGTGGCCAAACTATGGCCTGTGGGCCACCTTTGGCCCATGGTGTCAAATCATCTACTCCAATCCACCCTCGCCACTACCAGAAGCAGAAGGGGATCAACCCCACACATGTGCAAAATACTGCCGTATATGCACCCAAGGCTGTAATAAACACATTTACAACAGCCATGGATGTGTTTTACAGCGAGAGAAACCAGCCTGCTCAACCGTGTGACTGGCATGAAAAGTTTGCCCACCCCCACCTTAGACCATCATGTTGTATCTGAATCACAAAGGAAAATTATGTTGCAACTGGTTTTTAAAGGAACAAAGCATAAACTCTGTCCTTTTATTTGTTTCACTGGACAGTAATTCCATTGTTTGTTATTTTAAAACTTGCTTTGACTGGTTGAGCAGGTTTAGTAATAAGTTAACAAACCAAAGATTAAATTCAATGGCACCTGTATTTCAGATAATCCTAGTTTACAATTATGAACCTTGTGCCTATTCACATACCCCTTGGCTCTCTCCACCAGAAAGAAGCGGCTAAGCTAAATAAAATCTGAAAACTTGGGTGTGCCAACTAAACTTGGCATTGCCAAACAACTCAGTAATGATACACTGAAACATATGAAAGGGTCTCTTGTATGGGGCATAATAAACTTGTTTATTTAGGTTTTAAAAAATATGACCCTAGGTGCTTCAAATTTATATCAAAATTGTAGTATGGGAACAATGGTCTTCATTCATTTCCCTCTATACTGTTTGCCCTATGAATATCACTCACTTTCTGCTTCTGCCTTCTGCTCACAGTAATCTCTCCCACAGTGCAATCAATAGGGAGAGAAAGAAGTTGTGCGCCTTAAGAAAATAGTTGAAAAGAAGGTTATTTCTTTAAAGTGCACAATAATTTGTTTTACAACAAAAATGAGGGATTTTTATACCTCCATTACAGCCCTGATAATTGTAATTACCGTTTTTACATGTCATACCTTTGTACCTCATAGCTGGAAGTTGAACAATCCAAAATGCATGTTCTACCAGTACCCCTCTGCTGTGAAATTAATTAGAGTGCACATGCAAAAAGCTGCTGGAGAGATAATATTATACAAATAAATAAATAAATAAATAAATAAATAAATAAATAATGCATACATTATAAAATTATGCACTTCAAAGTCAAGGCACAGACAACTATATTAAATTTCTTATTTTTTGTATTTGTATTTTGACTTATATGCTGCCCCACTCGCACAGAGACTCTGGGCGAATTACAGAAGAAACAGTTACAATTACATAGCACATTCCATAGCATAAAAACAATTACAGTAATACCTCGGAAAATGCTAAAACTTGGTTCCACAAGTCTTGGTGTTATCCGATTTTTAGTGTTATCCAATCCATGTTAAAATCCTATGGGATGGATTGGATAACATTAAAGCTCCATAGAGATACATTGTAACCGCACAGGCTTTAGCGCATGTTATCCGATCCATCCCATAGGACCTTAACATTATTCGATCCAATTATCCTCCTCAGATTACTTAATGTTATGCGATTTTAGCGTTATCCGAGGTAAACATTATCCAAGGTATTACTGTACAGATATCACATAGTAAATTGCAAATATCACATATACAGTATATATATCTCCAATAGCAATTGCAATTACAAAACATCAGGACATCCTAAGAAATAAACCAAAGATACTATAATATAAATCATTACAGAATCAAAATTCAATAAGCAACAATATCAAGCAACAACCAAAAATTCCAAATATCAGTCCAGTTTACACAAAAATTTTAAAAGCAGAAAACTAAACAATATCACGTCATCGTAAAAAACACACCAGGACTATTACAAGACAATACGTTAAAAAAATCTCAAAACCAATCCTGTCAGCCCCAGGAGTCCATTAGAGGCGGTGGCAGGTCTTAAAGCCTCCCGCCCTGAGCAACAGCTATGCACGCTCTCTCCGGGCTGGACCGGACGAGAGCCAGGAGTCCGTTTGGGGCAGTGGCAGGTCTTAAAGCCTCCCGCCCCAAGCAACAGCTGTCCACACTCTCTCTGGGCCGGGCCGGATGAGAGCCAGGAGTCCGTTTGGGGCGGTTGCAGGTCTTAAAGCCTCCCGCCCTGAGCAACAGCTTTGAGCGCTCTCTCCAAGCCAGGCCGGATGAAAGCCAGGAGTCCATTGGAGGTGGTGGCAGGTCTTAAAGCCTGCCGCCCCGAGCAACAGCTGTGCGCGCTCTCTCTGGGCCAGACCGGATGAGAGACAGGAGTCCGTTGGAGGTGGTGGCAGGCCTTAAAGCCTTCCGCCCCAAGCAACAACTGTGCACGCTCTCTCAGGGCCAGACCGGATGAGAGCCAGGAGTCTGTTTGGGCCAGTGGCAGGTCTTAAAGCCTCCTACCCTGAGCAACAGCTGTGCGCGCTCTCTCCAGGCTGGAACGGACGAGAGCCAGGAGTCCGTTGGAGGCGGTGGCAGGTCTTAAAGCCTCCCGCCCCGAGTAACAGCTGTGTGTGCTCTCTGTGGGCCGGGCTGGATGAGAGCCAGGAGTCCATTTGGGGTGGGGGCAGGTCTTAAAGTCTCCTGCCCCGAGCAACAGCTGTATAGTATAGAAGCTAGTAGGAGTTCCTGCTAAATTAAGTATGAATAGGAAGACATTATTTTAAAAAATCTTGCTGTAAGATGTCTTCTGAACAGGCAGCAGCTCTTAAAAATTTATTTTTAAGGTTGTTCTGATTGTTAATACCATGCAAACAGTCTCTTACTTCTGCTAGCTACTGTGCTGCAAAATTGCCAAAAATATGATAAAGCATATTAATCAGAGAGAAGGGAAACAGTTGGATGCTTTACAGATTAAACATGAATCATTGGACATGAAAATGTATGCTAATTGAAATAATGAACAAATTTTGTTCTGATTTGCCATCCTATAAATTATAATTGCCTCAGATATTCTGGCAACCGCAAATAAAATGCAATGCAGTAAATACAAGAAGTGCATAGCAATCAGGAATTGGCTTTTTTAGTCTAGTGACCTTGTAGTACAAGGGCACATAGGTTGTGGCTACATTATCATATCATGATCTTGTGGAATTAATTAGATTAACTACTGAATAATATAGCCTCTGGTTTCCAAGATACAAAATTAACATTCTGAAAGCTTCACAGAAGGTGGCTGATTTCCCCCACAATAGAAAGCCAATATAATACATAACAACTCCAAATCAATGAAACAACATAGACTGTGTGTGCATCAAACAACCTGTTCAATTATTTTTCCATCAAATAAGGTCAAAAAAGCACTGTTGGAATTATAATCACAACAGCAATAACACCAGTGATCTATATGCACTGCTCTACCTATGGACCAGTAATCTACTTCTGATTTATGAAAGAAGAAGAAAAATACTGCCTTATATAACTGACCACAAACTGAAAACATGAAATAAATCTGAATTGGAATTGAATTTTTATCAGCTACTGTATTCTGGAATACACTGTTGATGTGAACTTGAAATTTGTACAACGAACAGAAATTTAAATAAAATCATGAGTCATATGCTCATTTCATAAAGTAAATGAAACATTTTAAAGGGTGGACTGCGCTAATAAAATGACTTTTAAGTGAATTCCAAAATACTGGATATATCTACACAGATGGTTCATACGGCATCATACAAGCATGTTTATCACAGTTTTGGAACTTTTATTCTACTACTGAGTTGGGTATCTGGCTGCAAAGCCAGAGGTGAGAAGTTTTATTTCTCACTGTGCTTTGTTGAGAAAAGCCAGTACATATAGCCTTAAGTAAACTACACAAGTCTCCCAGAATAAAGGCAGTAAGCCTGGAAAAACCTGGGAAGGGTTGGTGTAAGTCAAAATTGTCTTGAGGGCACACAATTAATTTTACATTATATTCAGATATTCTGGTATATTGGGGTACAGAGAAAGAGCCTCCATGAAGATTGTGATAATTTGAACCACAACCCGGTGTACCCTGGTAATGTCAACCTTATGCTGCCAGCTAATTGTTCTCACACTAGGTTAGGCAAAAGGAACTGCAGAATGAACACACCAAAAGGTGGCTTCATTTTGGCAGTTTCATGTCTGGTCTAGACATGAAAGAAGATGGTATATTTATACTACACAGCTATAGTAGTTTGATTCCACGATTACCAATATAGCTCTATTCCACAGACTTGAGAGATCTGCTTTTTCATGAGACCCTTAGAATTATCTGCTGTAGTACAAGGAAGTTCTCTAAACTCATTGGACAGAATTCTAAGTACTTCACCAAACTACAAAACCCACAATTCCATAGAATGGAGCTATGGCAGTTAAAGAACAATTAATCTGCTGTATTTATGTAGTGTAGGTATGCCCCAGTTGTGTATGGATCAGATGTACAAAAATACAATATCATTGCTGTAAAATTTATTTTCATATTTGTATTTGGGTACAAGTTGTGTTGGAGCTCATTCCACCCACACAGAACAGGAACATAAAGTTTTTGGTATCAAATTGTTTAGCAAATAATAATGGCTTCATTTTTTATAACGTAGGAAGTAAGAAAATACTTCCATTTAAACTGCAATTTGCAAAATATATTTCAGTCAGAGAAGTAAAACAATTAGTATAAGTTATGCACCAATAATATTTTATAGTGTACTAGGAAATTGTCAAGTTATGAAATAAAGGTTTTTACTGTTTCCATAGTAACAGATGCAGTGCTGCCTTTATACTAAAAATTTAAGATAACAGACAAATGAATGAAGCTATACAGAAACTGTATATTTCAGTAGGGAGAGTTAAATCCAATGCATATATTTTTCTCTCTTCAGCACTTTTCTATCTTTTATAATGAAGTAAATTCTGCCTTCCTAAACAATCACTTTATGGAGTCATTTTTCAGAGATCCAGCCAAGTTTGTTTGTTTCAGCATAACAAAGCACTAAATACAGAACTTTCTCTAACAAAGGATGTTGAAATTTTCAACTTTCTCTAAAACCTCAGGATGACTCCTGAGCAGTCTTTGTAAACAATACATGTAGTACATACTGTATAGCAAAACTTTGTTTTAGTGTTTTTTTTAAAAAATTAAAAACTGTATGGTGTATTGCCTGTGGACTACTAAACCTAAATAAACTTAAAGTGAAGTCCAGAATAGCCCAGAAGTAATACAACACCAGGACTGTTCGAATGGGTCACATCTTTAATAAGTACGGTAGGTCAAATTATCTGAGCAATCAAATGGGAACAGTTTTCTATTTTCTTGAATAATTCTGTACTTCCAAAAACTGTATTTTGTAATTACAACAAGGGAAAATTATACAGACTAAACCATTTATCCCTCCTGAATTTAGACACTCGGGGTATTTTTCTGTTAATATACTATTTTTCTATGATGTTCACATGATCTGCTCTTTACATATGTTCCAACAGTTCTATCAGTGATGGAAATATGGGATGGCAATTCTACTTCCATTAGGATAAATTCCAATACAGTAATACCTCGGATAACGCTAAGACTTGGTTCTACAAGTCTTGGTGATATCCGATTTTTAGTGTTATCCGATGCATGTTAAAATCCTATGGGATGGATCGGATAACGTTAAAGCTCCATAGAGATACATTGTAACCGCACAGGCTTTAGCGGTTGTTATCCGATCCATCCCAGAGGACCTTAACGTTATTCGATCCAACTCTCCACCCCAGATTGCTTAACGTTATGCGATTTTAGCATTATCCGAGGTAAACTTTATCCGAGGTATTACTGTACTCTGTATTGCACAATATAACATTGGACTTGTGGGGATTTCTTAAAAATGTACTTGTTTATTGTAGGTGGGTGACAAATTCTGTTTGGCTAGAGGGTATCAGATGATACCACAGCATATTATGACTTCTCAGGTATGTTATCACCATCTACTCCTCTCATCTATATATCTGTTTGTAATAAATGCCACTTTGGTAATCTAGTACGCTTCAGTAAACATCATCCTTTATCTATTCCCAGTTTTGCCATACAAAGAGATTTCTTAGTAATAATATTCAGCCTTCAATGAAAACAATATCATTAAGATCTTTTAAAACCTCTCTACTTTGATCATCATAACAAAATTTCAGTTTGTGATAAGCAAAAACAACAATAAAAATCCCTCCAAATCCTGCAGCTACAACAACTAAGAGTATTGAAAATCATGAATAGTAGTTTCTCTCTGAACCTAGCCACACTCATTACACCTATATTTAAATTCAATAGTTTGCAAATGAAGCAGTCAGCACAGAATAAAAATGGACCTTGCCACTATCTGAGATAAATATTTTCAGTTTTGAGTACGGAGTCAATATTTTTGCAATTGTGAAAGTCATTATCTTTGGATTTATTAGTACAACATAAAAAGTGAGCAGATACCTATGATCTGGTAATGGCCTGAATTCAGAATACATTGGGAATTTTGCCAGTTCTAAGTATTATTTTTTGTTGTTGTTCAGTCGCACAGTCGATTCCGACCCTCTGCGATCCCATGGACCACTGTCCGCCAGGCACACCTGTCCTCCACCATCCCCCTCAACTCGCTCAGCTCTGTGCCCATTGTCTCTACAATACCATCTAGCCATCTCATCTTGGGCCAGCCCCTTCTTCTTTTGCCCTCGACCCTTCCAAGCATCAAGGCTTTCTCAAGTGAATCCTCTCTTCTCATTTGATGTCCAAAGTACTTTAGCTTCATCTTTATTATTTGACCTTCTAAGGAGCAGTCAGGATTGATTTCTTCTAAGATTGACCTATTTGTTCTCCTCGCTGTCCAGGGGACTCTCAAAACTCTCCTCCAACGCCACATCTCAAAGGCATCTATTCTTCTGCGCTCAGCTTTCCTAATGGTCCAGCTCTCACAACCATACATTGCCACAGGGAATACCATTGCTTTGACTATGCAAATTTTTGTTTGCAATGTGATGTCTCTACTTTTCACTATGCTCCCCAGGTTTCTCATTGCTTGCCTCAGTTGCCTTTTTATTTCATGGGTGCAATCACCATCTGCAGTGAGCTTTGATCCTAGGAAAGTAAAATCTGTCACTGCTTCTACTTCTTCCCCATCTATTTTTAAAGGGACTGCTAGGGCCTGTTGCCATGATCTTGGTTTTTTTTTATATTGAGTCTCAAGCCAGCTTTTTCACTCTCTTCTTTCAACCTAATCAGGAGCTTTTTAAAAGTCCTCCTCACTTTTTGCCATTAGGGTGTTATCATCTGCATATCGTACATTGTTGATGTTTCTTCCAGCAATTTTGATCCCAAATTGTGATTCCTCCATCCCTGCATTGCGCCTTATGTGCTCTGTGTATAAGTTGAATAAGCAGGGCGACAAAATGCAGCCTTGTCTTACTCCTTTTCCTATTCCAAACCACTCCGTCATTCCATTTTCTGTCCTAACTGTTGCCTCTTGATTCATGTACAGATTTCTCATGAGGCCTATAAAGTGCTCTGGTATTCCCATTTCTTTAATTACTTGCCACATTTTGTTGTGGTCGACACAGTCAAAAGCCTTAGTGCAATCAATGAAACAGAAGTAGACTTGTTTCTGATACTCCTTTGTTTTTTCCATGATCCATCTTATGTTGGCGATGTCGTCTCTAGTCCCCCGGCCTCTTCTGAAACCTGCCTGCACTTCTGGTAATTCTCTCTCCACATACTGTTGCAGTCTATCCTGTATTATCTTGAGCATCACCTTGCTAGCGTGAGGGATGAGAGCAATTGTTCGATAATTTCAACATTCTTTGCCATTACCCTTTTTGGGGAGTGGAACGTATACAGATCATTTCCAATCCTGTAGCCATTGATGTGTTTTCCAAATCTGCTGGCATATAGAATGCAATAATTTGATTCCATCATCTTGCAGGGCTTTGAAATGTTCAACTTGGATACCATCAACTCCACTGGCTTTGTTGTTTGCAGTGTTTTTTTAGGGCCTTTCTGACTTCACTCTCCAGAATGTCTGGCTCATGTTCAATGTTCTCATCAATGTGATTATCAGGGTGTTGAGGTCCTTTTTGTATAGTTCCTCTGTGTACTCTTTCCATCTTTTCTTTACTCAAGAAATATTGGTGTATCATTGCAGGCTGCAATCTTGGGACCTCACACAATGCTTGAGTGAAAACAATTTCAAATTTAGACATCACACAAGTTTAACTGTCATGAGGTGCTCTAAAGCTCAGAATACAACCAAGACCCCACAGCCTTCCATTGCATTAACGATCACTCATGGGTTTTCTCACCAGCTATTATGACTTTACTACCAATTGACAACATTGTCAGTGATGACTGCATAGCTGCTGGACCATGTAGCATTCCAGATGAAAATGTGTCTAATACATTCTTTACATTACATTTCTATAAGTGGTCATCTTTTGGATACTCATTGTAGTATAGTGCAGTGGTGGCAAACCTATGGCACATGTGCCAGAAGTGACACTTAGAGCCCTCTATGTGGGTACCTGTGCAGTCACCCCAGTACAGTTTGTCCCATCCCACTGCTCATCAGCCCAATGGAAGTGCTTCCTCCCTCCTCCAGCACAGAGTTCATCCCTCCCCTCTGCCCAGCAGCCCAATGGGAGCACTTCCTCCCTCCTCCAGCACAGAGTTCACCCCACCCCTCTACCCAGCAGCCAAATGGGAGCATTCCCTCCATCCCCTGTTGCTGTGTTGACACTTTGTGATAAATAAGTGGGTTTTGGGTTACAGTTTGGGCACTCGGTCTCTAAAAGGTTCGCCATCATTGGTATAGTGGATAGAGACTGGTAGACTAGAATTCTGTTAGGCTCACTGTTAGCCGTTTCTGACTTGGCCACACATAACACCCAGAAATATCTTTTGCAACAAGGTTTCCCCCCTTTATATACCCAAACCCACAGATTCATTTAGCTATACCTCTAATTACGTTTTGAGATTTGCTTGGCACAGAGGATTCTATCCCTAGGCTCTTCTTAGGCAGTCTGTTGTTGTTTTTAATTTTGAAGATTAGTGATTATTTGACACCAAAATGGCAAGCAAGAAACCTCTGAAATTTTTCTGCAGCTGTGACCTGGTTGTAAAGACGGTATGGAGAATTGAAACTACATGGCTAATATATAGTCCAACCATGCATCCATTTAAAATCTGAAATAAATGTTTTTATTCAGACACTGACATTCCTATTACATTCTATAAATATACCCCAGAAAATCAGGATTTGAGACAGAAGGAAACATACATAGGGACTGAGTAGCAGAATCACACCTTTTCATATTTTCTAGTTATTAAAGTTGAAGATACTCAAAGATTCTATTTCTATATATTCCCTGCATTTGTAATGCCTTGAGCAAAAGAAGTTGTGAAGTAGAATGGAAAATGAAAAGCACACACCCAAAATTCTCCAATTTTTATATACATTATTGTCACCATGTATTTTCATGCCAGTGCAAATGTGGGGAATGCATTGCTCTTAATTTGGAGTGAGGTCATTGAGACATTATATCTAAGAATGTCTAGAGCAGTGGTTCCCAATTAGTGGTACGCGTATCCCCAGGGGTACGCGAGATTGCATCAAGGGGTACGCGCAACAATCTCTTAACTAACATATTAAATCCTTAAAAAACAATAATGCAATAACAATTGCCAAAAAATTATTCAATTTAATTAAACGATCAGTAGGTAAGCCAATCATATGCATCAAGCGCTTTCTCCCATGGCGGCGGTTTTTCCCGTGCCTCCCGCGTCTCACATCACCTGATTGCGGCCGCCCCCGTTCCCGCCTATTTGCTCGTCATTGTCAATCAGCCAGTTCGGTTTATGTCACATGAGCGTGTCACTGTGCTCGTTGTGTTGTTTTAATTGTGAATTAATAAATATCCGTTGCACCGTGTCGCGTCAATCAGCTTTATATACATACCTCGGTAAACGGTAAGATAATAAATATAAAATGCACCTGATTTCATTTTTTATTTAACGTTCCTGCAATAAGGAGTACACAAGTATGAGGTCTTTCTTGAAGTGGTACGTAGAAAAAACTAATTGGGAACCACTGGTCTAGAGCATCACAGATTCTCCACTCTTCCACCTGATCTGCTCCAACTTTTGTTAGGTCTCCCTACTTTTTCCAGCTGTTGGAAGGGAAACCTCTGAAGAGAAGAGCCCTTTGTGCAGATGAACTCTTTCTACATGATTTAGGATCTTAACTGCATAGTGTATGCCCACACTATGCTCCTGACTGGCTGAAATCACTAATGGAAATATAGAATAGGAGAAACTGCTGTTGTATCATCAGAAAAACATGATTATAGGCAACTCAAAGAACAAGAAACATACAAAGACAGATTTTTCAGTTTACATTTGGATGTAAAATTAAACTGTAAAATGTTTACAGGTAAATCTTCAGCATTTCTCTAATTACCATTTAAAAGAAAAGGAAAGTAAAAGGAGGTTGAAGAAGAGGTCAGGCAAACAAGAACAAACCCTATTGGAAAAGATTCCTCTTCAGAAACGTTCTTCTGTTGATCTGTAATTCAAGCATTAATTTTGTGAAGACAGGAAGTTAAGAAACCAACCTCCACAAGGAATTATAGAGCACATGTGTACCAGAGAATATTTCTGAGTATGTCATCTTATTAAATGTATTCAGAACTCTCCATAGGTTCACATATTCAAATCAGAGGTTTCTCAGTCCAACTACAAGGCATCTGAAAATAGGCACTCACTAAGTCAGGCCTGATGATGGACCCAGTGATGGAAAATGATTGGGATTTGTGCTACAGCTAACAGAATCCCACAGGAATCATTGGCACTGTGAGATGCTGGAGTTGTGCTATCTCTGAATGTGGCTGATGATGCATTGTGAAGCCCCAGCAGGAGATAAACCAGATAGATTATTTTTAAGGCCATGCAGACAAAAATCATGCTAGGAACAATATACTGACAGGAGAATAGTTCAGGGATCAGCTGCTATGCACTGCCTGCTAGCTGTAATCTGCGGTAGGTGCATGAAGTGGAGGCACGGCATACTAAGGGGAAGAAGAGATCCTGCTCCACTTCTGGTATCTCAGTGCAAGTTGTTCCTTTGTTTTCCTTGATTTGTTTGCTTCCTGCACAGCCAATCTCCAGCTGGTGATGGTAGAGCATTTGGAATGGTTATTACTTTACTGATGGGGAAAGGAACAGGTACAGTAATACCTCAGATAACGTTTACCTCTGATAACGCTAAAATCACATAACATTAAGTAATCTGGGGAGGAGAATTGGATTGAATAACATTAAGGTCCTATGGGATGTATCAAATGACAACCGCTAAAGCCTGTGCGGTTACAATGTATCTCTGTGGAGCTTTAACGTTATCCGATACATCCCACAGGATTTTAACGTGCATCAGATAACACTAAAAATCGGATAACACCAAGACTTGTGGAACCAAGTCTTAGCGTTATCCGAGGTATTACTGTATTCTAGAAAAAGCAGCGCCACTGCACTGTAGCTGTTCCTTGCTTTTAGGATAATTGCTAGGAACCAATTTTGAACTGGGATCTAAATCTCTTAAACCAGGGTTTCCCAATGTTTTCCCACCAGGAGCCAATTCCCGCCACTGCACTTAGCTGTGGGGGCCAGAGGGGTGTAGCTGTGTCCACTAGTTGCACTTTTGTAATCATCATCAGTGGCAGCAGGAATTGTGCCATTTTCGTGGGTTCTTGGACAGGTTCGTGGTAGGCTTTTCGGGGCATGTTTTCTCCATTTTGGGATTTTTCTGCTGCTTTTTGGCTGTGCTTTGGTAGCTAAAGTGTAACCATGGCTGACTTCCAGTCACTGACATAAGCTCTGCCCAGCACCAGAAGCCACCCATGGTCACGTTCCAACTTCTGAAGTGTAGCCGAGAAGCAATGGAAAAATCCCAAAGTGGAGCGAACATGCTCCAAAAAGCCTCCCACTGCTCTGGGAAATGGCGGAGTCTGTCAAAAAAAAACCCCAAAATGTCATGATTCCTACCACCACCACCACTGTGGTAAGTGATGTATCATGACTTCCAGTGGTGGGGGGTGGATCTAGAGGTGCCCAGGTGGCCACCATGAGCCAGATTAATGATATGCATGGTCTTGATTAGCCCTGTTGCCTGGGGTTTGGGAACCCCTGTCTTAAGCCAACTGGCCCTTGACAGCTTTGCCAAATAAACCATCAGTAGTCCTTATTCTGTGCTCATTTCCCAGGGTTTGGGGGGATCAAAGATAGCTAAAGGTTACCAGTATATATTTGTTGCTTATCCTTAACATTTTAAACATAAAAGCTTAGATATTAATTAGTGGTAATGATAATGAGATATAGAAATTACTATCTCAGCAAAATCAAAAGTTATATAATAGATTTGTTATCTGTCTTATAAAGACAATGTTTTGCATCTTCAAGTGGATAAAAATACTGTAATTACTAAAATTTCTGACACTTCAGCATTTGTGTGTGTGTGTGATATCTTTTTTTAGGGTAAGGTGATAACTGGCACATCTGTATAACCCAGAGATAGTTCTTTAAGGGATAAAATAGCAAGTGTGGGATATAATTCAAATTATTTCTTATGACCTGGGGACAAAGGTGACCTGAAATAAATAATTTGTATCAATCTGTATGTTGCAATTGACCAGAAGATGATGTTGAAACATGCAGGTTCAATACAAACAAATGAATGAGTTCTAAAACCTGTCGCAGAATATAATAATTAATGAACCCAAGCTCATTATTCAATCCTTTCAGCTGATACCAATGGTAAGACCATGTGAATAGCATCCTTTTACATTCAGTCTCAATTACTCTTTTCTGTGTCAAAAGCTTTTTAAAAACTGCTTGTTATCCAGGGATATTTGGCAATGCAAGAGATTCTGCCTGCAGTAAAAATACATGTATTTGCTGTCTATTCAGGGATGCATGGCTCTTCCTTCCTATTCACTGTTTCAGTCTTTAGGACAAATGCTTGACAACTGAACTAATAATAGAATGGCAAGAATTTTAAATCAATGATATGGGTTTTCATTTACCCCTCTCTCAGTTCTTATTTGTCACAGCTTTGTAAATGGTCAGAAGTAATGGCAGCCATACCATGTCAATCCACCTCCTGAGTCACTACAGTTTTAAAAACAGATTCAGCAATATAGGACTTTTGCTGTAATATCATTAGAGAACCATAGTAGTAGGAAATGTTCATGTAATGAAAGTCAAGCTGCAATATTTATACTGACAGTTGTTCAGCCCTTTTCCAAACACATCAAATGAGGGCAAACATACCTACACACATACAGTAATACCTCAGATAACGCTAAGACTTGGTTCCACAAGTCTTGGTGTTATCCGATTTTTAGTGTTATCCGATGCATGTTAAAATCCTATGGGATGGATCGGATAACGTTAAAGCTCCATAGAGATACATTGTAACCGCACAGGCTTTAGTGGTTGTTATCCGATCCATCCCATAGGACCTTAACGTTATGTGATCCAATTCTCCTCCCCAGATTACTTAACGTTATATGATTTTAGCGTTATCTGAGGTAAACGTTAACGGAGGTATTACTATACTGTACCTTATGTATTTTATGTATGTATTTTAAAAGTCATGAAAAATCATTTCCCAAAGTAAGTACTTGATATGATTCCTACTGTTTGCAATGGACATTATAATGTTTTATTTTATTACACCTTGGATCTAGGATCTTTCACTGCCTTTGTTTTCACATCTCAGCACCTCCTCACCTTGGTCTTTTCAGATCAAGATGCTAAGGTACCAGCTTGTTGAGAGTTTCCAATGGCAAGAATGGTTACTGCATACTGCTTTCTTGTTGTTGTTCAGTCGCACAGTCGATTCCGACCCTCTGCGACCCCATGGACCGCCGTCCGCCAGGCACTCCTGTCCTCCACCATCCCCCTCAACTCGCCCAGCTCCGCGCCCATTGCCTCTACAACACCATCCAGCCATCTCATCTTGGGCTGTCCCCTTCTTCTTCTGCCCTCGACCCTTCCAAGCATCAAGGCTTTCTCAAGTGAATCCTCTCTTCTCATTTGATGTCCAAAGTACCTTAGCTTCATCTTTACTATTTGACCCTCCAATGAGCCGTCAGGTTTGATTTCCTCTAAGATTGACCTATTTGTTCTCCTTGCTGTCCAGGGGACTCTCAAAACTCTCCTCCAACACCACATCTCAAAGGCGTCTATTCTTCTGCGATCAGCTTTCCTAATGGTCCAGCTCTCACAACCATACATTGCCACAGGGAATACCATTGCTTTGACCACGCGAATTTTTGTTTTCAATGTGATGTCTCTACTTTTCACTATGTTCCCCAGGTTTCTCATTGCTTGCCTCCCAAGAATCAGTCGCCTTTTTATTTCATGGCTGCAATCCCCATCTGCAGTGAGCTTAGATCCTAAGAAAGTAAAATCTGTCACTGCTTCTACTTCTTCCCCATCTATTTTCCACGGACTGATAGGGCCTGTTGCCATTATCTTGGTTTTCTTGATATTGAGTCTCAAGCCAGATTTTTCACTTTCTTCTTTCAACCTAATCAGGAGCTTCTTTAGGTCCTCCTCACTTTCAGCCATTAGGGTGGTATCATCTGCATATCTCAAATTGTTGATGTTTCTTCCAGCAATTTTGATCCCAAATTGTGATTCCTCCATCCCTGCATTGCGCATTATGTGTTCTGTGTATAAGTTGAATAAGCAGGGTGACAAAATGCAGCCTTGTCTTACTCCTTTTCCTATTCCAAACCACTCCGTCATTCCATTTTCTGTCCTAACTGTTGCCTCTTGATTCATGTACAGATTTCTCATGAGGCCTATAAGGTGTTCCGGTATTCCCATCTCTTTAATTACTTGCCACATTTTGTTATGGTCGACACAGTCAAAAGCCTTAGTGTAATCAATGAAACAGAAGTAGACTTGTTTCTGATATTCCTTTGTTTTTTCCATGATCCATCTGATGTTGGCGATGTGGTCTCTAGTCCCCCTGCCTCTTCTGAAACCCGCCTGCACTTCTGGTAATTCTCTCTCCACATACTGTTGCAGTCTATCCTGTATTATCTTGAGCATCACCTTGCTAGCGTGAGGGATGAGCACAATTGTTCGATAATTTGAACATTCTTTGGCATTACCCTTTTTGGGGAGTGGAACGTATACAGATCTTTTCCAATCCTGTGGCCATTGTTTTGTTTTCCAAATCAGCTGGCATATAGAATGCAATAATTTGATTCCATCATCTTGTAGTGCTTTGAAAAGTTCAACTTGGATACCATCAACTCCACTGGCTTTGTTGTTTGCAGTGTTTTTTAAGGCCTTTCTGACTTCACTCTCTAGAATGTCTGGCTCATGTTCAATGTTCTCATCATTGTGATTATCAGGGGTGTTGAGGTCCTTTTTGTAGAGTTCCTCTGTGTACTCTTTCCATCTTTTTTTAATCTCTTCTGCATCTGCTAACTCCTTGCCGTCTTTGTCTTTTATCATGGTCATTTTTGCTTTAAATGTTCCCTTGAGTTCCCCAATTTTTTTGAAAAGATCTCTAGTCCTACCCCTGATATTGTTTTCCTCTATTTCTTTGCACTGTTCGTTCAGGTAGGTTTCCTTATCTCTCCTTGCTTTTCTTTGAAATTCTGTGTTCAAGTGAGTGTATTTTTCCTTTTCTCCTTGGCATTTTGCATTCCTTCTGTCATCTGCTATTTTAAGAGCCTCATCGGACAACCACTTAGCTTTCTTACGCTTCTTTTCTTTTGGTATGGTTTTCCTTGCTGCCTCCTGCATGATGTCCCGCATCTCTGTCCATAGTTCTTCTGGCACTCTGTCTATCTGGTCCAGGGCATTAAATCTGTTCCACACCTCCACTGTGTATTCCCAAGGAATGTTTTCTAGGTCATATCTTTCTGGCCTAATTGTTTTTCCTATTTTCTTTAGTCTAAGCCTGAATTTTGCAATCAGTAGGTTGTGATCTGAGCCACAATCTGCTCCTGGTCTTGTTTTTGCTGACTGTATAGAAGTTCTCCATCTTTGACTGCAGAGTATGTAATCAATCTGGTTTCGATGTTGGCCATCTGGTGATGTCCATGTGTAAAGTCTCCTCTTGTGTTGCTGGAAGAGAGTGTTTGCTATGACCAGTGCGTTATCTTGGCAGAACTCTAACAGTCTTTGGCCTGCTTCATTCTGTATTCCAAGACCAAACTTGCCTGTTATGCCATTTACTTTTTGATTTCCTACTTTGGCATTCCAGTCTCCTATGATAATGTGTACATCATTTCTTGGTGTCTGTTCTATGAGGTGTTCTAGGTCCTCATAGAACTGGTCAATTGTGGCTTCATCTGCACTAGTGGTTGGTGCGTATATTTGGATTACAGTGATATTGAATGGCTTGCCTTGTATTCTGATTGACATCATTCTATCATTTTTGAGATTATATCCCATTACTGCTTTCCTCACCCTTTTATTGACAATTATGGCTACTCCGTTTTTTCTGAGATTTTCTTGTCCACAGTAGTAGATATGATGGTTTCCAGAGCTGAATTCACCCATCCCTGCTTTCTAGAAAGCTTCAATATCATGAATAGCAATTACAACAGAAATTACACTTATATACTGCCACATAGCACTTAGTTAACTCTCTGGGCAGTTCACAAGTTAATTAGCATTTTGCCCCGTACAGGCTGGGTACTCATTTTACCAACCTCAGAAGGATGTAGGCTTACTCAACCTTGATTCCTAGTCAGGATCAAACTCACAACATTTTGGCTGCAGTACAGCAGTTTAACCACTGTGCCACCAGGGCTCTTAGAGGACTGCCTAAGCTGGAGTCACATGTGTTCAAGAAATGGTGTGTGATTTATTCAATAAAACCATGCCCGCCTGTTCCATATCATTGTCATTCCAAATAAATACACTGCCCTGAGGAAATGTACAGAGGCATGAAATTGGGCTTATCAGGATTCCTCTGGATAAAGTAAAGAGTGCTCAAATAATTTACAAGAAATGAAAGCAGTTTTTAAATTGCAGCTTAGAAAGTCATCTAGGAGACAACTATACAGTACTGTATTGCTGTTCTACTAAGCAAGGTCATTAAAAAGAAAACTGAAGTGCTAGGTGAAAATGCCTAATCTTTGTTTTTGCTTTTCATAGTTTATCATATGTTGTGGCGCAAACAGAAAACAATAAAAGACAAAACAAATCACAAAGAGTCATGGAAAGAAAGTCCCCATAGTATAAAGGGATTGTGTCTACCAGTACCGCCCGGCGGGTACAATTATTAAACATCATTGAAACAGCCTCACCCCCACGCCAGGCTACAAAAGCCCCTGCAGCGGGATACTGCCATGGCTTCCAGAGCATGCTTGTGGTTAGGGTGAGAACCCTGACATTGCTGGATCATGTACTGTATTTTAATATTGCATTACTGAGACTAGGTCATGTATACGTAACTGAAATTTGTATTTTGTAACCTTATTTTGCAGTGTGGTTTTGTTTTATTGCACTGCTGTACTGTCTTGTTATATTTATTGTATTATACTGTATGACCTTTGATTACGTTATATTACTTTTGATTGTCTTATATGTATGTCTTCTGTAAACCGCCCTGAGTCGGTTGTACTGAGTAGGGCGGTATATAAATTGAATAAATGAAATGAAATGAAACATTTAGGGCTGTGCCAAATTCCCAAGGGTAGCTTTCAGCAGAAGCACCTGCTAGTAAACAGAATATTTAAACAATATGAAAGTATATAAATGAGGAGAGACATGGTTAGATCAGACAAATGGTGGACAGGAGAAAGGAGAAGGAAGGAAAGGAAAGGTTGCATACAGGATCTCCATAGCCACCCTGATCATGTAGCAGCTGAAGCATTTGGTTTCTGTCCAGAAGCAAGCACACCATATGGGAAAGCTTTGAAGTGTGTTCTTTAAATCACACTTAAAGGGTTTAGACTTTTGACTTTTTAAAAAGTTTTATACCTTGGGAAGAGCTTTTTATTATTAAAGAGATATAGTGTTCAACTAGATTTAAGATGCTGTTCAATATGTATACGATTGCATATAATGCAAATGTTCCTTTATTTTTAAACATTATTTCTTGTACCTTTCATATTGAATTTGGGGTTCTTCTTTTTTATGCTCCTGTTTGCAATTTTCATTCTTTAAAGTACATGACTGCAATTTTTAATTATTTTATGTTCCTGCCAAGGTTTTTAAACTCGCATGCTTGGAATGTGTTTGCAGCAATTTTAAAATACTTTGATGATTTTTACATCAATAATTAATAAAGGGTTGCAGAATAGTACAATCTGATTTGCTTGCCATCATTACATCACTGACACCTGGATGAACTGAACTGAGATGGCAGACAACCCCACTGATGACATTCCTTGTCAATTGAGCTTGAACCTAGATGTCTGTGTCATTCATGGTGGTCTGTAACACAGAAAACCTGTTTTATTGCATGCTTTGTTGTTAAGTTGCACAGTCGATTCTGACCCTCTGCGACCCCATAGACCACTGTCCGCCAGGCACTTCTGTCCTCCACCATCCTCCTCAACTCGCTCAGCTCTGTGCCCATTGCGTCCACAATACCATCTAGCCATCTCATTTTGGGCTGCAATCAGATGGCTGCAGAAAGAAGCTCCTGATTAGGTTGAAAGAAGAAAGTGAAAAAGCTGGCTTGAGACTCAATATCAAGAAAACCAAGATCATGGCAACAGGCCCTATCAGTCCCTGGAAAATAGATGGGGAAGTAGTAGAGGCAGTGACAGATTTTACTTTCCTAGAATCAAAGCTCACTGCAGATGGTGATTGCAGCCATGAAATAAAAAGGCGACTGATTCTTGGGAGGCAAGCAATGAGAAACCTGGGGAGCATAGTGAAAAGTAGAGACATCACATTGCAAACAAAAATTCACATAGTCAAAGCAATGGCATTCCCTGTGGCAATGTATGGTTGTGAGAGCTGGACCATTAGGAAAGCTGAGCGCAGAAGAATAGACGCCTTTGAGATGTGGTGTTGGAGGAAAGTTTTGAGAGTCCCCTGGACAGCGAGGAAAACAAATAGGTCACTCTTAGAAGAAATCAACCCTGACTGCTCCTTAGAAGGTCAAATAATAAAGATGAAGCTAAAGTACTTTGGACATCAAATGAGAAGAGAGGATTCACTTGAGAAAGCCTTGATGCTTGGAAGGGTGGAGGGCAAAAGAAGAAGGGGACGGCCCAAGATGAGATGGTTAGATGGTATTGTAGAGACAATGGGCACAGAGCTGAACAAGTTGAGGGGGATGGTGGAGGACAGAAGTGCCTGGTGGACAGTGGTCCATGGGGGCGCAGAGGGTCGGAATTGACTGTGCGACTGAATGACTGTGCGACTGAACAACAACAAAAAATAATACTTAGAACTGGCAAAATTCCCAATGTATTCTGAATTCAGGCCATTACCAGATCATAGGTATCTGCCCACTTTTTATGTTGTACTAATAAATCCAAATATAATGGGGTCGCAGCGGGTTGGAATTGACTGTGCAACTGAACAACAACAACAAAATCACAATCTGCAGTGAGCTTTGATCCTAAGAAAGTAAAATCTGTCACTGCTTCTACTTCTTCCCCATCTATTTTCCAGTGACTGATAGGGCCTGTTGCCATGATCTTGGTTTTCTTTATATTGAGTCTCAAGACAGCTTTTTCATTCTCTTCTTTCAACCTAATCAGGAACTTCTTTAGGTCCTCCTCACTTTCTGCCATTATTGCATGTAGAGAACAGTAAAATCTCAGGTTATAAATGCCCTAGGTTATGTTTGCCACAGTTTATGACGGCAAATGCAATTAAAATAATCCCCCAATTTATGACCTTTTTTCTGTTTACAACTGAGAATTGTGCTATTTTAAATTCTAAAATGGCTGCCATCACTGTTTTAGAGTTTAAAATGGCTACAACAACCATTTTATAGTTTAAAATGGCTGCTGCCCCCTCCACCCGAAGACACAGTGCAGTGCTTATCTATGTGGAGGTGCTGTTGTAGGTGTTTCTGCTGTTATTTTCGGACTGTCTGCTACCCCTGCTGGCACCAGGAGAGTTTCCCACCTTCCTCCGAGCTCCATGGGCAGCACTACAACTGGTAACATGCACCCCTCCAGGCTTGTGCCTGGGGGAAGTGCATGTTTTCGACTGTAGCTTGGAGGGAGGTGGGAACTGAGTGGATAAGATCCCCAGACTTTCCTGGTGCCAGTAGGCGTGGAAAATGGGCTCAATGTGGGCTTCCTCCAGGTTGGAGCTGAGTGGATAAGGTCCCCAAATGAAGTGGAAAAGGTAGGGAAATTGCATCATCAATTTTGTCGGGGTGGGGGATAATCGCATTTGGCATTTTTTTGAATTTTTGCAGTTTTTTGTGGTAGGGGGAGGTTTGAAACTGCAGCAGCAGCAATGGTAAAGTCAGGGCAAATCCCTTGGCAAATCCC
Source organism: Furcifer pardalis (assembly GCA_030440675.1). Lineage (NCBI taxonomy): Eukaryota > Metazoa > Chordata > Lepidosauria > Squamata > Chamaeleonidae > Furcifer > Furcifer pardalis. Next base: position 48,323,813 of record CP126895.1, read on the forward strand.
ATTCAACTTTTTTTTAATGTCCATTGTTTGGGAGGTGACAAGTCTTGACAACCTGAGCTTAAATTACCTCAGGGGTCCGCCTAATCAGTGAACATACTGCCTAGTGAGCAGGTAGAGAGTGAACCATCACTGCCCAGTGCTATTATTGTTACTGATCTGACCTTTAATTATAAGTCCTTAACCAACTAATTCCTAGTCCATCCAGGTTAGACCCTATTGCTCATGACTCAATGCCAATTGTCAGGCTGTGGTTAACTAACCTGACAACTAACAGCTTTCAGTGGCAAGGTCCAAAGGAAAGGGTGAAGGTCCCCAAGTGAATTAAATCCCTCTTGAATCCATCTTGATGGAGGGCAGCGGCTTCATCAATACTGGCCTGGGGCTTAGGAGGATTTTGTGTGCCAAAAGGGGTCAGGACCAGAAAGTGACTTGCAGAATTTGATCAGTGGGACAGGTGTCACACTGTGATGCAGAAGGCAAATAGAAGCCCACTGCATTATATTGCTCCCAGAACAATCTTCATGGCTGATCACCATAATGATAGCCAATATTTAGAATCAGATATGACACTTGAAGAAGAACAAGTTAATTCACACCTTTTCACATTAAAGTAAAATATGCTGACATGGAAATGAAGATTTCTGAGTTCTGGGTAAGAGGAGAGGTCAATTTGTGTAAAAAGTAGCTAAGGTACAGATGGATAATAGAATTCTTGTCAAAAACCTGAAAGGTTTTACATTTAATAGCAACAAGTGTCATTCTGAATTTAGGGAAACATTATCATCAAGTCAAGAAGCTGTGCAGGGAGGGAAAGCATTTGAACAAAATACAGTATCTTATAAGCACTGACTTACTATTTATTTCTGATTCTTAGGATATTTAGTTACATATCAATGGGACCAAACCTTGATATGTTTTTCAGCAATATACTTAACTAAAAATATTATTCTTGATGCCATTTCATGGAAGTGTTTTAATAAAGAAAAGAAACATCATCTTTGCCAGGTTCCAAGTCAAACAGAAAAAGCGTTTGGTTTGTCTAAAATGACTGAGGTTACATTATATTAAAACTTTGCCATATCACCTTTGTTTTATTTCTTTAAATGAAATTTTTATTTTCTGCGCCAATAATAATTATGTCACATTTTGAATGTGATAAATTTAACACAAAAATGTACTGCATCATCAAAGATGAAACTATTTGGACAAATCTAACATGAAAACATGGCTTTCTTCTGATGTGAAAGAAAACACAACAGCTTTATTGTGCTATTTGCCAGAATATAGTGGTACCTCTCTTAAAGAGCATAATGTGTTCCATGGGATTGCTCCTTAAGCGAGTTTGCTCTTTAAGCAAAACACCATTGCAAGTGACCAATTGTGACTTCTGGCTGGGGGGGGGGATTGCAAACCCCGATTTAGTTGTTAAGCAAGTTTTTGGTTGGTTTTAGTTGTTAAGCGAGGTGACCATTCAGAGAAAATTCTGCTCTTTAAGTGTGTTAGTCTCTAAGCAAGACACTCTTTATGTGAGGTTTTACTGTATATGAAAAACAGTATTCCTGGTGGGATCAAGGGTGTACATGTAAGCATCTACTTTAAATGTCAACACTAGCCAGAAATCGTCTATAACTTTATGCATTGAGCAACAGCATCTGAAGAGAACTGTGCAAGCATCTCAGGGGGGACACATAGAGGGATCACCGTGACAGATGAATGATAATACATGGCTTCCAGTTTTAGGGGTTCCATAAGCATGTTTGATCAATCATACTTGCAGAAAACTCTTTAGATTTTTGAGCCCACGACAGTGAAAAGTTTGTTTGAAAGGCAACATTTAACTTCCTACTATGGATACAATTCTTCATGAATACAGTCAAATCAATGCTCAAACAGATATTGCCTCTTGACCATATGAAGATGTAACCCACCTCACCAAGCATTGACATCATATTCAGCACCTGAAACTGCTGTAGCCTGATCATATCAACACAACAACTAATACATGCCTTGGGCTTTCAGTTGACATCACTTTGCAGTAAAATCTAGAATGTGTGCCCTGTACCAATATACTTGGTGTCTTTTTCTGTATCCTGTCTTTCACATGACTTCTAACTATGTTTAAACAATTTCTAACAATCAGTTGCCTCTCCTTTCCCCACTAATGTCTTAGTACTCGAGTTCTCAGAACATTCATCTCTATAAAATTGGGGGCCATACTCAAATTTAGACATTTGAATTCAGCCTGGATAATCTCAAATGGTTCTACCCAATATCATTTTTCTTTCCCTGAATTGCATTTCTAGTGAGCTTTTCTGAAGGACTCATAATATCATCCCTTCCCCAGATCTATGTATGAGAGTTAAAACAAGGTGGTATAGGGAAGATAAAGCAACTTAAAAAAAACATTTTATGGAGTGTATGCAAGTTCATGGATCCTATTTAGCTCTTTGATTTGCAAAAAATGAGATAGATAATAGAGCCATTCCTTGTACGTAGTAGTGAAGAACATGTATTTGCTCATTTTTCTGCAAAAGACAGGTATCGTTGTTAATGTCTTAGACAGTAATTCATTTCATCTTACTGAGGAATAAAATTGTGGCTGCTCCGAACAAAAGTTCCTTTGCTCTGTCTTTTTTATATATCTTTATAAAAGAAGATTTGGCTTCTGTCTATTTGCAGCTGCTGCACAAAAACTGTGGCTAGTGCTGACTTCCTGGACATAAACTCCATAGTATATTCTTCAAGAACCAAAACACAAATCACTGTTTTTTAAGATTTACAGACTATTCACTGTGCCTGATGCATCCTTATGTGTTACCTATAAATAACCTAAATCATATTAGGCCATTAAAAAAATTATGCAGACTCTAAGAAATAACTGACAAACCCAAATACATTTACACATTAACTAAATATTGGAAATCTCCTCTCACCTCCTTATTCAGATAAACTTAACCAGAAAGAAGTGAGGCAATTCTGTAAGTGGGGGCACCTCAAACAAAAAAACCCTGTTAACTTTGAAACCAGACATTGGAACAGTAACAGAATCAATACATTACATCAGTGCTAATATCTCTACTGTCTCTGTGGTCAAAAAGTGGTATCCTAAAAAGCAGTAATTTTAAAATATCCTCTTAATTAGGTAATGGGTTTGGTGAAGAAGCTGATGGGTTTATATGGAGGGAAAAACATTCAAAACTGTGGACATAACTACCCTGCATTCTTATTGAATGTTACTAATGTTACTAATGAAATTCAATTAATTAAAAAAACCCTTCAGTTTATGGATGAAGAATATTGTGGTTTTATATCCTCAATTCAATGTGCTAGGTTCCTGAACTTTTCACACTGTGGGCCTGACCATGCAATCCGGACAGCTGAGTGGGCCAATCATGTGGTTCCTCTCACCATAAATGCTACTATAAAACATGTCCATGGCTGTTGTAAACATATTTATGACAGCCAGAGGTGCTTTTATGGCAGCATTTACAGCAGACATGGGAACGTTTACGCATGTGTGGGGGCATTTTACAGCTGTCATAAATTCATCCGCTTCTGGGAGCAGAAAGGGCATTGTGGACCACATAAAATGGTGCAGTGGGTATAGTTTGGCCATCCCTGTGCTAGGAAATGGGTCTAATATCATGCCTGCACTGCCAGCAAGAAAAAGGACCTCAAACTTTACATACCAAAGGACAACTTTAGTGCTAACAATACCAATGATAGCAAGATGATCTTTGATCGCATAGAGATAATACCATCTACATAGTACTATTCAAATAGAGACATGAAGCAAGGGAAAATCCTAGAAGCTGTCCTTTTTCATCAGTTAAACATTTCTCACCCAACACAATTACAGGTTGCCATTCTTAGTAGAAGACAACTATCAAAGTTAAGTTTTGTTTGTCTGGGGTACTACCATTTTTAGCATTGTCCTATAGACCATTGTTTTACTGGGCTGCACAATAACCTAACTGCACTAAAATATAGAGAAAGTTCTCATCTTATAATTAAAACTGATGAGGATACCATTTATTCACTATGTATTTGCAATCTGTTTAAACACACCCTTTCACATTTGCCAAACCACTTGCAAACTTTGATGCCATCATTACTCTTAATTAAAAAAATTCTTTTGCATCAGTAAGAAAGCAAATTTTTTAACAATATAGTAAACTAAATGACATATGGCCTGTTTTGCCATCCAGCTGCTATACAAATGTTACAAATGACCTTATCAGTATGATTCATTAACTTTTAGTTCTCTTAAGGAAGTTGGAAAGCATGACTCTCTTAGCCTTTTATATTACTACTATTTCCTAGAGGCATGCCATATCCATGGAAACCTTGCTTCCTCTAAAACAAGCTCCAAAGGGCGGAAGAATCTCTTGAACATTTCCTTCTCCATTTGCAGCTTACATCAAATTAACAAAACTACAAAAAGCTAAAATATGCAGAATTCTTGGATTCAGCTACATCATCATGTAGAGTATTTATGAATTCCAAGAACTTTTTTCCAATGCATTTAAAATAAATGCTTACTGGATATTCTTGAACTGTAGATCTTATTACAAATACTGCAGAGCATCACTCAGATTTAAAAAACAACCCAGTGTCTGCAAGTGCTTTAAAAAAATTATATCTTGAAGAATCTGTTCCTACATTCTGCTGCTCAAAAGGCATCAGCTTCAGCACCAAGCTTTTCCTTTTACATCAGTAGCAGATCTCTGCAGTGAAGCACCATCCGCATAATGGCTTTTTAGTATTAGAGTCTAGTTCCAGCAGACTTCTGCAAAACTCATTCACACCTTCTCAGAGGTAGAGTAGGAGGATTTTCCATTTCCAGATCTTGACAAGATCATGGACAATCCTCTGTGTTACTCTCAACAGCAGGAAATCATGGTGTATGTATTGGCAGGAAGGGAAGGAATCTTTCAGAAATATTTGTTAAATCACTGAAGACAAAACAACATACTTTCAATATATTGCCAGCATGACACTTATATCAGCAGCAATCAACTCAGTACAAGTTTCAGAATTCCATGCTTGACCACCTGTGGAGCTCTATCAGTAGGTATTTTAAGCTAGCAGAAATGTAAACATGTAGGCATCACAGAACACAGTTCTATATTTATTAAGCATCACTGGCTTGACCTAATTATTGCATCCTGAAAAGGTTTAAGAAAACCTGTACCAAAATAATGTTAAGGATATTATTTTGAATTTTTTACCTCCTTTATCTACCCACATTCTATGCAAACAACAACACATCCACCACCACCACCACCACATCCCCCTCCTCTCTCCTCTTATTATTATTATAGCAGTACTAGGTCCACACTGATTATTGCTCTACTAGACAGAGTTGATATAATGCTAGTATTGTTCCATTCCACAAGTGCAGAAAGAAAGAAAGAAAGAAAGAGGAAGGAAGGAAGGAAGGAAGAAACTGATTTCAAAGTAAGGGGGAAACTTTAACAGAGATTTGGAAACTCAGACAGGGCAAGACTTTCAGTACTTTTACAGATTTGTCCATTAAGCTTCTGCTTTACATTCTGCTCAAAAGCAGACACAAGCCCTGCAGGGGGACTGATAGCTTTAGGTGCTGTTAGTCTCTCTAGATTTCTTCATTTCAAGAATGCAAGATTTAATCCATCTGGAAATAGTTTCTGTGCTGCTCCTGAGGCACCTTCATTCAGTTTTAAAGAGATAGCACTTAGGTATCCTAAGGCATTGGTAAATTGAGATACTTAAGATCTAAGTGATAAAGAATATCAAAAACATGTACTAACTCAAGTGAAAGGGCTAAGATAGCCTTCAGGTTGAAAATGGATAGACATAGCTTATTCTGCTCTACATGAAAATGCAAATAATGAAAATAATCTTCACTTTCATTCAAATTTCTAAATTCTTAGGAATTAAGCTTTCCTTTATATGGTCTGTGTGCTTTTTTCATCTTTATCTTCTTCTACACCCTTCTACACCTTTCTTCATCTTCATCAACTATTAAAATGAAAGATATTATCTGATTATCTTTAAAATATTTATCAATTCATAGTGGCATATTTCAAATTCAGAATTGGCTATGCCATTTTCATCAAAACCTTCTTTCTGTTCTGGAAGAATGTGTTCTATTCAAGAATTTCACAGTCATTGACTCCATTGCTTCTGCATTATTCTGTCAGAGAAAATCTTTGTTTGTATCATATTATACATACAGAGCAAAAGAGATTTAGCAGTTCCCATTGTACAGTCTAGAAGTATGTCAATTAATTCAAATATCCCATTCAGATTCTGCTCCAAGAATAATTGTAAACTATGAAGTGCCTTCTAAAAAACACTATTCCACATTGGTGGGAAGCACCTGGGAACACACACCACTGCTTGCCATCATGATAGATTTAATAATACAGTAATAATAATAATAATACAGCTGACTTAAAAAGGAAAAGGATTGAAAGTTGAGCTGCAAACTGGAAAAACAAGCCTATGTATAGTCAAAATGGGAAAAAATAGGAAAGGCTGGCCTAAGTTGACATGGGGATGGTTAAGAGGAGCAATTTTAAAGAAGAAAATGGCAGGATTTATCTTGGCAGCTCAGGAACAAGCTTTGCCAACAAATTGCATGAAGACAGAAATACAGCACATATCCAAAAATAGCAAATTCCGGCTTTGTAATAAACAGGATGAAATAGTAAATCATCTGATCAGTGGATGCAGCATAATTTCACAGACTGCTTATTTGCAATGACATGACAGGGTTCCAAAAATTATTAATTGGAAACTTTACCAGAAGTTTGGATTTGAATGCAGTAAAATTATTGGGGATATCAGGTACAGACAGTTTTAGAAAACGAGAGAGTCAAGATCCTGTGGGAGTTTAAAATTTAAACTGATAGACATCTGACTCACAGCACACATGCTATAACTGTTGTGAAAATTAGAAGGCAAGGTTTATTGACATTGCTGTACCAGGAGATGCATGAATTGAAGACAAACAACTGGATAAAATAATAAAATGTTGTGATTTGCAAATTGAAGTTGAGCATTTATGGGGGGGGGGGGAATCTGTTGTGGTACCCATAGTGATCAGGGTCTTTGGAACAATACTCAAAGGACTCCCTAGATATTTGGAAATTTTAAGATCAATTGGACAGGAACACCCTAACTCTCCAGAAGACAACTCTGCTATGATCTGGCAAGCGGCTGAGAACATCACCCCCTCCTCTGGGCCCACAACAACAGCCTGAGGGAGAAGACTCCATGGCCTGGCAGGTGGCTGAGAACCTTGCATCCTCCTCTGGGTCCACAACAATGGCCTGAGGGAGAAGATTCCATGGCCTGGCAGGCGGCTGAGAACATCGCCCTCTCCTCTGGGTCCACAACAATGGCCAGAGGGAAGTTAGTCTGTGTTCTGCTTTGGTAGTTTTGTGAGGTTGTATTTTATTATTTTTACTGTACTGTTGCTGTTTTGACTGTAAGCCACCCTGAGTTGCCTCGGCGAGTGGGTGGCAATATAAATCTGAAGAAATAAATAAATAAATAAAATCTGTGTGTATACGTAGATGTTACCTTAATAGTTCTTAGGTCCTTGGATAGGGCTTGAACTGTTAATTTCATACCAGTCTTTGACTGTGAAACAAATGGTAGATTTGTATAAAAACAATTTCATTTGCTACCTTCACTTATACAATCAGTGAGCAGAATTATACAATGAATGCATTTACAACATTATTCAAGCTGAACTGAATTCAGAGGACAATGTTCTGAAACAAATTTCAATGCCTCAAATGTGCCCAGGAAAGCTGAAAGTCTATATTTGCTCATCTTGTCCCCTCTCCCTTTTTTTAAAAAGGTTATTATTAAAATTTATGGATATTAGAAAAAACAAATGCAAGATTGTGCTTAAGACATGGAATGTTCATTTTTTCACACAAATGGACCAATCAAGCAAAATTCTGAAGTAGAGCAAGACATTCCTATTAACAATTGAGGTAATGTAACATCACAACAGATCCTTTGTACTCATTTGGCAATTGTAGAAATTAAAAAGATGTACAGCAATTTGAATTCACAAAATCAGAGATTAAAAGTATTAAAAGATACCTGAACATTCCACTAAAGTCTAAGACAGTGATGGTGAATTTTGGCACTCCATTGCTCTTGAACTTCAATTCCCAGAAGCCCTGATCAGCAGGAGCGCTGACTTGGGCTACTAGAAATTGAAGTCCAAGAACACCTGGAGTGCCAAGATTCACCATAACTGGTCTAAGAGCTACAGCCACAAAAGTGGCAGGGAGAGCTGAAACTGATATCACTGTTTAATATTATCTATCAATCTGTCTGTCTATCTCTAGCAGCTGGTCTACTAAACAATTTTACAGAGTCGCAGAACAAAGAGAAAAATCCCCCTTTGCACTTTGCTATTTGGATATTCATAAATATTCTTCTTTTTGCTCATTCTCTCACTCAGCCTAATTTAAACATTGGCCAGAATCCTATTACTGTTTGGTAAGATTTCTATAATTGGCAATGGCTAATTGTACAAATCTTCAAGGTGCTGAAGTATGTCTTCATTGTATATGTGGTCAATGTCTGATTGTTCAACTGAAATGTACTCTGTCTCAACATCAATCAGCAATAATTAGTTTATTTTTATTTATTTATTTAGATTTATTATCCCACCCCAATCAGACGAACCTGACTCTAGGCAGCTTACAAAAAGAAAAAGATCACACATGAGTGCAAAACAAACTAAACAATCCCACTATACCCCTACAAATTCGGACATTAAAACCTTAAGGTTCAAAATTAATTAAAAAAAAATAAACTATAAATTTACAAAATACTAAAAAAGATTTAAAAATTTAAAAAGTTTAAAAAGTTTAAAAGAGCGAGAGAGGGGTGGCAGCAAGTTATACAAAGCTCATACAAACACCAATAGGATTCTGGCCTTTATTCAAATATAATTACACTATTAGAATGATGCATTGTTTGACTATAGGGACATTATAGTTATGTGGGCTAAACCAATAGGTAACATAATTAGGGCACATTGTACACCACCCCAGTTATTTCTGTTTGTGTTTTCCCCCATTTGTGGAGGGTTTTTAAACAGAGGTCCACAAACACAAAGATAATATCACTGGGTCCGGAACAAATTGGGTTCAAATATCTCCTGAAGTGTACCTTTGCATCAATTTTAACCCACATGCCTGTTTTCAGGTATAGTTGGACCAAGGGTCTTAAAGGACGAGAGAAAGAATATCAGTCATGTGCTAAGAATCACATTCTCATCAGACATTCAGTGTGAGCTACATTGGGACAGATTAAACAACTTTGCTGCCTTATAGAGGAAAACATTAACATTTAAAAGGAAGCAACACATTCACTGGAGCAATAAATGGATTACCTTATACAGTAATACCTCATATAACATTAGTATGGAATAACACTAAAATCGCATAACATTAAGCAATCTGGGGGGAAGAATTGCATCGGATAACATTAAGATCCTATGGGATGCATCAGATAACAACCGCTAAAGCCTGTGTGGTTACAATGTATCTCTATGGCTCCCATAGGATTTTAACATGTATCGGATAACACTAAAAATCGTATAACATCAAGACTTGTGGAACCAGGTTTTAGTGTTATATGAGGTTTGACTGTACTGTATTCCTATTGTTTGTATATTCTACACCACACAATTGCTTATTTTAAATAAATAGCCAGGAAACAATCAGTTTATAAAAAGGCATCACTTCCAACTTTTGTTCAAGCATTTAAATATGCCTTACAAAGAAGCCTTTAAAATAGTGTCGTCTCATTTTTAATAATGTATGGTTTATCAAAAAGCCTTGAAGAACATTGTTTCCTGCTACTACTGGGACACATTCTCATCTGCTATTTTTTTTTTGAGTGATTACAGGAATTTTAATCATTTATTACTCAAGAAGCAGCCTATTGCTAAGCAAACTTTGTTCAAAAGACAGAGAGAAGACAGAATTGATTTTAGAGAACTGTGGCAACACATATTCAGATTTAAGCACAGAATAACTCATCCATATAATAAATTATTGCAGTGCTAACACATTCTTTCAGAAAATGTGAAGATCTGTCATACAGGATCATAAATTCAAATCTACTCACACGGTGCTATAACTTAATCTTCTTCAGGCTATTTTTAATTCACCTCACTGTCAATAGTTCTGTACCCTGGTAAAAAGAATTGTGACTTTTCTCTAGGAAAGGTTATGAACAGGAAAATAGTAACACAAAGGCATAGTTGTGAGGTGAAGAAAACTTTCCTCCTGCTTTTCCACTGGGATTGCCATTATCTGCTGCAACCTATTAGAAATATTTTCAAATGGAATCAAAATACTAACTACAAAATGTTAAATATCAGAAATATCAACATTGGTTGTTTCTAATTAGAGTCTAAGGATTTAAGCAAGGCAAAGACTATCATATTTAATATTTTGATACCTCCTTTAAAATGGAAAGAGTAAGAGTTCTGTGTTTGGATAGGCTAGTCTATGCTAGGAGAGAGTAAGCACATCACAGTAGCACTAAATTGAGTGAAAAGATGTGCCAGAACAGGATTATTTCCCAATTCTACAAGTCTCAAGTGATATGAGAATCTTATATGATTACGTACCAACTGGGATGTATGGTAAAGAAAAATTACATTTTTTCATGAAAGGAAACTTTTAGAAAATGACTCAGAAAGAAAGTGTAAATACAACACAGTCTCAAGGGCATTGCATGATATGTTTTCTGTTTCTGCTAATACTATTCTCCTGCTTTTTGATGTCAAATCCAAAGATTCTGTTCTATTCTGTGAAGGATCACTGTGTCAGCCAAAGTAATGATGAGGGCATAAATAGCACAAACGTAACAAAGTAAATTCAGGACCCTGGACAGTACTATGTACAGGCCAGATATTTTCAGCTATGTTTCAGCAACATAAGGCTTCAGTGGTTAAGAAGCACGCCTTGTTAGCTCAAAGGCTGGTAAATCAGCAGTTTGAGACCCGGGTACTGCATGACAGATTGAACACCCATCTCTGTCCCAGCCTCTGCCAACCGAGCTGATTGAAAGTAAGAAATTGCAGGTAGATAAATAGGGACCACTTTGGTGGAAAAAGATCTTGGTGACATGAAAGGAGCCTCATTCGGGCGTTTCCTAGACAGAGTTTCTCCAGAAAAAATCTTTTCAACCCAGAATAATTTCTGACATGAAATTATTATTAGCACCATGCTGGCTGGATAGCAGAGCCAGAGACTGGGAGTTTGATTCTACACTGTGCCCTCCTAGGAGAAGTGCCAACCTATACAGTCATGAGCAAGCGGCACAGTCCCATGATGTCCCCAGAAGAAGGGAATAGTAAACCATTTCTATGTATTCTCTGCCTAGAAAACCCTAGAAAGGGTTGCCATATGTCAGAATCGACATGATAGCACACAATTATCACATTATTATTCAGCAGCATGTCTAGCAATTCTGCAGCCAAGGCAAGAATCAGGTGACTCTATTACTATCACAGAGCAAATGGCAGATTTTTATAATGTGACACAAAAAAAACCCCTTTGAGGAGCTTCAGGGTTGTTGCAGCTGACTGGTAGTTAACACCACTTCCTACAGCCACTGACTGATTCTGGAGAGTAGCCATCTGATAAATGAGGTTGTGATTGGAGAATACTATGCTTTGCTGTTCCTTAGATTCAATGGCCACTTTTAGCAATTCTGATGACAATAGGACACCCAAAGAAGATAAAAGTGCAAAATCTAACTGTAGGAAACTACAACAGATAGGCAATAAGAAGTACGAGTTTCTGCTGAAGACCATTCCTGACTTTCCACTGATACTCATTATGTGAAGCTTGTTAAATTATATTAACTGTTACTAATAAATTAAATGTTTTGGCTAGATGCTTTCTTGCACAACTTTTTAAAATATATATTTTAAAAAGTAGCACTGGGAAAAACTATAACACAAAACTATTATGCAAGCATAAAACCTTTTAGGATGAATTCTTGAACACAAAGATAGACTTGTACATTTGCAGAGTTCTACATCTGTAACATAACATTTCTGTTCTTCCAGTTGCTCTTCTGTACAAGTACAAATCACTGCAATGCTACAGAGTTTCTACATCTGAAAACATAACTCAGCATTAAGATTTTATCAGTTAGCTTGTAGTGGTATTTAAAATTATTATTATCCATTTAATTAACAAAGGAGCTACAAAATGTACATGTTGAATAAGTCAAATTTCCCCCCATGGATGTGCATAAATTTATTCAAAACATGAAAGGAAGGGCATCTAATTTAACCTCTTGTATCTCAGCATAATTTCATACACCTGTGCCATGTCTCCACTCATTCCCTTTTCTCTTAATTAATAGCCATAACATTTGCATCCACTCCCATGATCATTTCAGCAACAACTTCCTACGCCTTTCGCAGTCCCATTTTTTTTGGGGGGGTGACGGGGGTGGGGTGGCGGGGGGAGTGAAGAAAACAATAAACAATATTACAAATGTGGCTGCACTGTCAAATCTCAGTTGCAGATGTTGTTGTTGTTCAGTTGCACAGTCGATTCCGACCCTCTGCGACCCCATGGACCACTGTCCGCCAGGCACTCCTGTCCTCCACCATCCCCCTCAACTCGCTCAGCTCTGTGCCCATTGTCTCCACAATACCATCTAGCCATCTCATCTTGGGCCGGCCCCTTCTTCTTTTGCCCTCCACCTTTCCAAGCATCAAGGCTTTCTCAAGTGAATCCTCTCTTCTCATTTGATGTCCAAAGTACTTTAGCTTCATCTTTATTATTTGACCTTCTAAGGAGCAGTCAGGGTTGATTTATTCTAAGATTGACCTATTTGTTCTACTCGCTGTCCATGGAACTCTCAAAACGCTTCTCCAACACCACATCTCAAAGGCATCTATTCTTCTGCGCTCAGCTTTCCTAATGGTCCAGCTCTCAAAACCATACATTGCCACAGGGAATACCACTGCTTTGACTATGTGAATTTTTCTTTGCAATGTGATGTCTCTACTTTTCACAATGCTCCCCAGGTTTCTCATCGCTTGCCTCCCAAGAGTCACCTTTTTATTTCATGGCTCCAATCACCATCTGCAGTGAGCTTTGATCCTAGAAAAGTAAAATCTGTCACTGCTTCTACTTCTTCCCCATCTATTTTCCAGGGACTGATAGGGCCTGTTGCCATTATCTTGGTTTTCTTGATATTGAGTCTCAAGCCAGCTTTTTCACTTTCTTCTTTCAACCTAAACAGGAGCTTCTTTAGGTCCTCCTCACTTTCTGCCATTAGGGTGGTATCATCTGCATATCATAAATTGTTGATATTTCTTCCAGCAATTTTGATCCCAAATTGTGATTCTTCCATACCTGCATTGCACATTATGTGTTCTGTGTATAAGCTGAATAAGCAGAGTGACAAAATGCAGCCTTGTCTTACTCCTTTTCCTATTCTAAACCACTCCGTCATTCCATTTTCTGTCCTAACTGTTGCTTCTTGATTCATGTACAGATTTCTCATGAGGCCTATAAGGTGTTCCGGTATTCCCATCTCTTTAATTACTTGCCACATTTAATTGTGGTCGACACATTCAAAAACCTTAGTGTAATCAATGAAACAGAAGTAGACTTGTTTCTGATATTCCTTTTCCCCCCCATGATCCATCTTATGTTGGCAATGTGGTCTCTAGTCCCCCTGCCTCTTCTGAAACCCGCCTGCACTTCTGGTAATTCTCTGTCCACATGCTGTTGCAGTCTATCCTGTATTATCTTGAGCATCACCTTGCTAGAGTGAGGGATGAGTGCAATTGTTCGATAATTTCAACATTCTTTGCCATTACCCTTTTTGGGGAGTGAAACGTATACAGATCTTTTCCAATCCTGTAGCCATTGTTGTGTTTTCCAAATCTGCTGGCATATAGAATGCAATAATTTGATTCCATCATCTTGTAGATTGCCAGAAATGCTCAAAAACTCTTAAAAATGCTGTGCAAGCTTGATGCAGACTCTATGGGAGTGAAACATGGTCATCAACGAAGCCCAAGGAAGAAGAACTATCAAGAGCTATAAGAGCCATGGAGTGATCTATGCTAAAGATATCCCTTCACAACTACATCTCCAACACCCGGATAAGAGAACAAAGCCAAAGTAGGAAAGTTGGAAATTTTGCTTAAAAATTAATGGCATGGAAAGAAAATGTATGCTATCAAGCAACCAACAGAAATGCCAAATTAAAATCCAGAATGAAACCATCGAGCTATTGATCACTACATCTATCTCGGCCATCTGATTGGGATGAACAACAATCAGAGAGCACAACTAGCCAGAAGAAAGAAAGTGGGATGGGTGGCATTTAACTCCATCAAAGAAATTTTTCTAAAGATAAAATTGACAATAGAGGACCACTACTTGTTAAGATCAATGCTAAAGATATCCCTTTGCAACCACATCCACAATGCCCAGATAAGAGAACAAAGCAGAATCAACAAAGCTATTGCAGAATATAACAAATTGCACTGGGCTGGACATTTCTCTTAAATGACAGACAGGCATTGGGCAGCAACAGTCACTGAGTGGTATCCTAGAGGAGTAAAAAGACCCTTTGGCAGCCCCCCCCCCAAGATGGGAAGACCCAATCATGAAATGTCTCTTCATCTTTACCACCAGAATACCATTGCTTCGACTATGTGAATTTTTGTTTGCAAGGTGATCTCTCTACTTTTCACTATGTTCCCCAGGTTTCTCATATCTTGTCTCCCAAGCATCAGTCACCTTTTTATTTCATGGCTGTAATCACCATCTGCAGTGATATTTGATCCTAAGAAAGTAAAATCTGTCACTGCTTTTACTTCTTCTCCATCTATTCTGCAGGGACTTATAGGGCCTGTTGTCGTTATCTTGGGTTTTGTTTTTTTAATGTTGTGTCTCAAGCCAACTTTTGCACTCTCTTTCAACCTAATCAGCAGCTTTTTTTTAGGTCTTCCTCACTTTCTGGCATTACAGTAGTATCATCTCTTACCCACCAAGCCTGAAGAGGGAGGAACAACTGGGGAAGGCCAGTGCCTGTTTAAAAACTGCTTGCTGCTGGACCTTGGCCCCTTACCCAACCGGCCAGAGGAAGGACGAACAGTAGGGGAGGACTGGTTGCTGATTCAGGAGATGATGGTCCCTTTGCCACAGTTATCAATGTATGTGTTGGTCTTTTACATTTTATTGCATTGTTACCTTTTATTGTATAGTTATATTTTATTGTACTGTAATGTTTGATATGTTGTAATTTTTGTGAGCCGCCCTGAGTCAGCATATGTTGAGTGTGCGGCATACAAATTGATTGAATCAATCAATCAATCTGCATATCTCAAGTAGCTGATGTTTTCCCCAGCAATTTTGATCCCAACTTGTGATTCATTCAACCCTGCATTGCGCATTATGTGCTCTGTGTTTAAGTTGAATAAGCAGGGTGACAAAATTCAGCCTTGTCTTACTCCTTTTCCTATTCCAAACCATCATTCCGTATTCTGTCCTAACTGTTGTTTCTTGACTCTTGTACAGATTTCTCCTGAGGCATATATGGTGTTCTGGTATTCCCATCTCTTTAATTACTTGCCACATTTTGTTGTGGTCCACAGTCAAAGGCCTTTGTATAGTCAATGAAACAGAAGTAGACTTGTTTCTGATATTCCTTTGTTTTCTCCATGATCCAACATATGTTGGCAATTCCCCCTACCTCTTAGGAACCCAGCCTGCACTTCTGGTAATTCTCTCTCCACGTGCTGCTGAAGTCTGTCCTGTATTATCTTGAGCATAATCTTGCTATCATGTGGGATGAGCACAATTGTTTGATAATTTGAACATTCTTTGGCATTACCCTTTTTTGGGATTGGAACATATACAGTAATACTTCGGATAACGCTAAGACTTGGTTCCACAAGTCTTGGTGTTATCCAATTTTTAGTGTTATCCGATCCATGTTAAAATCATATGGGATGGATCGGATAACATTAAAGATCCATAGAGATACATTGTAACTGCACAGGCTTTAGCGGTTGTTATCCGATCCATCCCATAGGACCTTAACGTTATTCGATCCAATTCTCCTCCCCAGATTACTTAATGTTATGCGATTTTAGTGTTATCCGAGGTAAACGTTATCCGAGGTATTACTGTACTGATCTTTTCCAATCCTGTGGCTACTTTTATTTTCCAAACCTTTAGGAACATGCAAATCATCTTTAGGAACATGCAAATAGTTATCTAAAGTAAAAGATTCAGGAAAGGAAAATTAAACCTGTTTGTTACTATACTTACCATCAAAGAAAGTACTGCAAATCTAAAAGAGAAGGAGCACAGACATCCTGTATTCTTTCACTCTACAAAAAAGCCATTAAATTACTGAATTCTTGATCATATGTTGTTCATGCCACAGTCTTCCAGCAATTGGTTTATTTACACTATTTGCTACAACTGAAAATAATTAGACAAAAAAGTAACACATCCTCTGACCAGTATTCTTCTGTGGCTCTGTGATGGTTACCTAGGTAACCATCATAATTTGACTGGCTGTGTTATGAGGTTATTTGACAAAAGCTCTGTGGTGATGTATGAATAGTGTGACTATGTCCTTAACATGTATGTGAAAACATGAGAGGATATCCTCAAATCTTGAGTGTTGCAAATACTTAGTTCTATTTACTAATCTCTGAATAAATCCACATGTGGATTGTCAATATATTGTTGAAACTCAGCATCTGGGTTCATCCTTTGTAAATAAAGGAGATCCCTCATCCTTTCCACTTTGTTAAAACAAGACAAATAAAATGAAGAATATTTCAGGAAAAGAAATAGACAGGTAAGTAGATAGGAAAAGAGGTTGGAGAAAGAGAGAGAGAAATGAATATAGATAACATGCAAGAAGGCACTGAATGGATTATTTAAGGATTAAAAAATGTGTCTACAGCCCAAGATTATGGTTACTCTCAGAAGGATGTAAAAGTCTTGCAGGAATTAAATGGTATAAAATAGTTTGACATGAATTATCAGTACCATATGGCTGTGGGCACTGTTTCACAATTTCACTAAGATAGCATGTCCTGAGGGGAACGGGGAAGACGGGAAACTGCCAGGGCTTAAAATAACAGTTTTATTCATTTGCTTGTACTTGTATTGAGAAAGGCAAAAGGGATATGAAGTCAATAGTACAATGTATGCTTTTGTGCGTATGAATTCATATCAGTAATTACATAAGCCACTGTCTAATGAGCATCTATAGGTGCTGAAAATATATGGCCTCAGAATGCCATTTCAGACATTAAAACCTGACAGCAAAATGCTTAACAGAAGCCAATAATGACTGTTATGACACACTGAATGAGTTACAGGCATAAAAAGTGCCAAGCTATTACAGTTTTCAATTTTAATTGAAAAAATGTATTTGTTACCACAGATTGACATTCTGAGTTTAAGTGTATTTGCTTGACAGTAAGCCATCATAAAACAAATGGGAACTAGTTATGTTTAGCATCTGATATGTTCAGTATTGAAACTTGGGATAGCATGATTGGGGTAAAAATGGATGCTAAACTCTGATCACAATCACAATAAGGGGATAGATAGTAAGGCAAAGATATTTTTAGTAACACAGCTCAAGAATTTAAATGTGACTGTGCCTTTGGTTTTCAAGATTTAATGAACAGATTAATAAGAAAATAAATTCAAAGTGAGCTTCTTGCATTAGAAAATGTTATAACTCATTTGAGCTCAATGCTCCACAATTTTATTTGAAGGGATGTCAGCAGTAAATGCTTACTAGCTTGCGGTTAGTTTCATCTGCCTAAATGGGCTTCTCCATCCAACCTTGTAACCATGGGATTTAAGGTATGAACAGATGATTTATTGCTACGAGCCACATAACTCTCCAGTAGCTCAGGATGCTCAGCCCACAGCAATGCTTTGCAAAGCTTAGCACGAAAGCGACTCTCCTGGATATTTGTTGATAAAGGTAAAGGTTGCCCTTACTCGAAAGCCAGTTGTATCCGACTCTAGGGTTCAGTGCTCATTTCTGTTTACAGCCAAAGAGCCACACTGTCTGCATTTGCAGATGTTTCTATGTGGAAGGCATGGAATGCCGTTTACTTTCCCACCAAATTGGGACCTATTTATATACTTGCAATTTATTGCTTTCAAACTGCTAGGTTGGCATGAGCTAGGACAGAGACAGGAGCTCACTCCATTGTCTCTGTCCTAGCTCATGCCAACCTAGCAGTTATAACTCAGGTTTTGAACTGCTGATCTGTCAACCAACTGCCAGGGGAAGAAGAAGCCAGGGCAGGATGAGGACCTTGCCGCCCCTCCCCCTGTGCCTATACCAGGGTTCCTCAAATTTGGCTCTCCAGATGTTCTTGAACTTCAATTCCCAGAAGCCCAAATCAGCTCACCTGCTGATCAGGGCTTCTGGTAATTGAAGTCCAAAAACATCTGGGGAGCCAGGTTTCCAGACCCCTGGCCTATACCAACTGCCAGGGGAAGAAGCAGCTCGGGCAGGATGAGGACCTTGCCGCCCCTCCCCCTGTGCCTATACCAACTTCCAGGGGAAGGAGAAGCCAGGGCAGGTTGAGGACCTTGCCGCCCTGTGCCCACCCCAACATATTGCATTGTATTGTAATGTATTGTCTGTAAGCCGCCCTGAGTCGCCACGGCGAGTGGGCGGCAATATAAATTTGAACTAATAATAAATAAATAATAAATAAATAAATCTTCCAGTCATCAAGTTCATCATCTTAACCACTAAACCATACTTGTTGAGGAATCCACAACAAATGATTTAAAGGCATTGTTGTTCAATGGAATTCAAGTTTGCACCTGATTTTTTTTTGTTTAACTTCATGAAGACTCTAAAGAAGATTGAAACAGATATTCTGAAGATGCATTTACCATCATCTTGTAAAGCAATGTGCTTCTATTCACAAGATAAATGCTCACGTATAAGTTTTTTTTAACCAGGTTTAGCTACCACTAAACTCACATTATCTCCTGATTTTACTTTAGGCATGCACAATAAAGATGTCAAATGGCAATGCAGTCATTAGGATAGAATCCTACTACTCACTCCCATAAATTAAAGCTCAATGGAATAAATTTCAGCATGGAATTGCTCCTTGTTAAAAAGACAACATTTGTATTCCTTACCTGGTGGCAATTTACTGCTAAAAAATAAGCTGTTGGGGTTTACCAGTGTAACTGTTCAACTGGGTTCTGGCTATGCAGAATTATAAATCATTGTTTGCAAAATAAAATCCAGCACCCACAGATGGACAATACCTTTCTCAGGATCAAGTATAATTCTTTTTGAAAATGTAAGTGTTCATGCTATCCAGAATTCTTATGAAAACTTAGGGGGGAAATGGGAAAGAGGAAAATTTAGAAATTAAAAAAAAAATGGGGAGATATTCTAAGCCATAGATATCTGCAATTAAACTCAGTTATAAGACAGACAGTAGGATTTGTTAAGTCAGACAATAATGTAGATATCATACAACCCCTTTAAAAAACTACTAGAAAGAGATGGAGGCAATATGGAGATTTTCTCTCTCTCTTTCTATAAACCTACAGACAACAGAGGTTTGTGCATCTTTATCTAGTTTTCTGCATAGCAAACAGGTTTATTCAGCAGAATACTAAAGTAAGTGTTTTAAACTAAATGATTGTTAAACTATACCATTGCTTAATGTTTTGCAACTGTTCACCCAACATGACAAAGGTACCAAAGTTTGTGTGCTTTTTAATGCAACTACTGTTCTGAACTTATGTCCATCTTTCTCATACCAACAGCACTCCTTCCCGCAGTGAACTTTCCAGAACATTGACTAGGGCACGGGAATCAAGGTTTTACTTTACTTTATTTTACTACTCATATTTGCTATCCCGCCCCAATCAGGCAAGCCCGACTCTGGGCGGCTTACAGCATAGATTAAAAACATATCAATATTTAATTTTTTAAAAAAAAATTCATGAAAATTAAAACAGTATCGGAGTATGATCAGAAAGGGTGGGTTATCTCTAGACTAGCCACCCCACATGGGATCCCCCATTCCTGGATCCCCACACTTGTCCTGCCAGCCAGGTTTTTAAGCTCTTCCGGAAGGGCAGGAGCTCTGTCTGCAGGCACAGCTCAGTTGGGAAGAGGTTCCAAAGGGCCGGGGCGAACACAGAGAAGGCCCTCTTCCTAGTCCTAGTGAGGCGAGCCTCCCTAGCCAATGGAGTAACAAGAGAGCCCCTCCGATCCGCCCTGGTGGGACGGGCAGACGTTCTTAGGGTGACGCGGTCTCTTAGGTATCCTGGCCCACTACCATATAGGGCTTTAAAGGTAATGGCCAGCACCTTGAATTGCACCCGGAGACATACTGGCAACCAGTGCAGCTCCCGAAGCAGTGGTGAGGCCCAAGCATAACGCCCGTATCCCATCACTACTCGGGCCGCCGCATTTTGGACCAGCTGCAGTCTCTGAATGGTCACCAAGGGCAGCCCCATGTAGAGCGCATTACAGTAATCAAGTCTGGTTTTCATACCACAGGGCAGACCACTCACCCTCAGACAGCTGAGTGGGCTGGACATGAGGTTTTCCCATCATAAATGATGCCACAAACTGTGGCGCCATGTTTGCGGATGCACAGACACATTTACAGCTTCATAAATATGCTCACTTCTGCGATTGTTACCATGGGGCAGACAGAATGGCATCGGGGGGTGGGTTCGTCCCACGGGCTGTAGGTTGTTAACCCCTGGACTAAGGTCTCCTTGGAAAAGTGCAGGAAACAAGAAGAAAGACACTGCACTCTCCCAAAAGCAGTAAAGAATGCTGTGGCACATTAAAAACAAGTTACTTCATTTTAGAATTCATTTCTGTACAGTACAGCCCACTTTATTAGATAATTAATGTGTTTTCTAGAATTTCTGGTATAAATTCACCATATATGATTGGTAGCAGTTGGAACAGCTGATAGTAAGATCAGAGCAGTGGCATAGGGTAGGTTTCAGCCGCCAGGGGCAGAGGCCAAATTTGCCACCCCCTGGGCAGGGCCCTGGATGCTGCTGGTGGTGGAGGGTCCCAGAGCCCACCCCCACAGCGGCTTCTTTGCTCCAGCCAAGGAGGTGGCCATGTGCTGCACAGGGAAAGGGCTGGGTGAGAGCCTGTGCTCCCCTTTCCAGGGAGCACCCAGCATGCCAAAGGCAAGGGCTGTTTCAGCGGCTCTCGGGGAGCCTAGGGGCCACTCATGCACGGGAAGAGGGTATGGGCCACCTTGGGAAGCCACACAAAAGCGCCATCACATGGCGGGGAGGCAGGCTCCGCCCTATAGGCAGAAGAAGCGCATAGCTAACAAGCTACCGGGAGGGAGAGGGAGGAAGCTTTGGACATGGGGAGGGGAGAGGCAAGAACAGCTAGCCGAGAGGAATAAAATATATGTGGTGTGTTCTGGCGGGAGACTGCCCAAGCACCATCTTTCCCCTTCTCTTCCACGTGAAGCAGAGTAATGACAATAACTTGCTCCATGGCTATAAGCAATGCCCCCGACTGCAACCCTTGTTGATGCTGTTTCATCCTACTTTTAACTAGCCTCACTTCCACTGAGCCTCTTGGCGCCACTTCCCCCCCCCTTTCCTGATCTGAAATACACACACACACCTTGACAGTCAGACTTCCTCCTCCTCCCTCTTCCCCCGCCCATGGCTCTTACTGGAGTAAAGGGAGAAAATGAGAGAAGGCTCCATCACGAAGGAGAGTTTCATCTTTGTTCCCCAACACCCAAGAAAACTCTTAGTTCCACAAGCCCAGGGAGGACTTTGTGCACTGTCTCCCCCACCCCACCTTCCCCCCCAAGGGGGGAGTGGCCTTGCCTTATCTCCTCCCCTCAAGAAGGGCTCACCTATCCTGCTCTTCTCTCTCTCTCCTTGTATTCTTCCCAAGGGCTTGTAATTTCAAACCAGCACTTCTTGTCTCAGCTTGTTCTATTGATTGATCTATCACAACAAGGGTTGACTGGGTTGCAGAGGTTCATGATGGTTCACCCTTTTTAGTGGCCTCGCTGCCACCTCTGCTCCCCCCCCCATAATAATAATAATAATAATAATAATAATAATAATAATAATAATAATAATAATAATAATAATAATAATAATAATAATAATAATAATAATAATAATAATAAAAACACAACTCCTTAGCTGCTTCCTGAAAAAAAAATGGGATGGAAGGCAGAGCAGGCAGGCAGACGCATGCACTCCAAGGACTCCAGAGAGGGGCACACAACCACCCCCTTCTCACCCCTGGCCCAAAAGGCAGCTGCATGAGGGAAAAGAGGTATGAGGCTGAGGGCAGAGAGTGGGAGAGGGAAGTGAATGCACGTGCACGTAAAGAGAGCTCCCGCAGCTCTGTAGTTCCGTGGCCCTGTAGCTGTTCACTTTGTTTTGAGGTCTGACTGCCTCCTCAGCCCACTCTGGAGGAGAGGAGAGGAAGGGAGCGGCCAGAATGGATGCACGCTTTCCTGCCACCGCCCCCCACGCTATGCTAGAGGCACGGGCACACACTCAGGTGTGCCTGTGCCCACCTCCTCCTCTGTCTTCCCCGGGAATGCCACCCCCTGGAAAGTGTCGCTCGGGGTGGGGCACCACCCCTGCCCCCCAAAGCGACGCCACTGGATCAGAGCAAATTACCATTTTGTCCTGAACACAGTGAATCTTGTCTGATTTGGTAGCTAAACAGGACAGAATCCACAGATAGGATAGCACCAGGTAATGCCACGGATCTCAAAGTACTCTAGGAATAAATCCTGGGTGAAGGCCAGGAGAGCCTCTGCTGTAACAATCCTAAGATAGACTGATCAATTTTCTGATCCCAAATAAATCAGCTTTCTATTAAATTAAATGTAAAAAGGTTCTAACAAAGATTTATACATTATTGGCAACCCCGTATTTGCATAGTTGCATTTGTCTGTGAAGGTAGACTAAGTGTAGCTTCAAAACAACCATTTTTTTGCAGTGGACCTATTTTTGCAGTACCAGTAAATGTTATATTGTTTATATGTTCTTGTGAAAAGGAGAGTCAAGTGGACCAGATTTAGATAACAAGATGTCTTTGGTGTATTGTACCCAGAGCTCTCCTATAGCCAGGGAAGTGGAGATGACTGAAGTGGTGAAATGGAGGAATATTCCAGATGACAGAGACATTGTGTGTGGGAGGAGACAGAGAAAGGTGGGGAAAGAGTGGGGAGGGGAAAATATAAAATGGAACACCGAGGAAGCTGAATAGGTCTGAGTAGAATCGCAGAGGTGCAACTGGAACTGTGAAACATTTTCCAGTAGGACTAGCAAGGAGGAAAAGGACTTGAAACTTCTGAAGCAGGGAACCCCCCCAAAGAGGATACCAATGAGTGCAGGATAAACACAGTCCTGGAAGGAACCCACCAGTTAAAGAAAATGGGTAGGACTGGAGTTCCTGTGAGGCTTCACTTCCCTGCATGAGTGGGATACTTTGTGACAAGTACTTCCAATGTCTCCAAGCCTTTCTAAGAGGGAGAAACAACCCATAGGGCTGGGAAGGAGTCTTGGATATCCCAGCAAGAGCAAAAGAGGTACAGTTGTACCTCGCTTAAAGAGCATAATGTGTTCCACAGGATTGCTCTTTGAGTTTGCTCTTTAAGTGAAACACCATTGTAAGTGACCAATTGTGGGGGGTATTGCGAACCCCGATTTATTTGTTAAGCAACTTTTTGGTTGGTTTTATTTGTTCAGTGAAGTGAACATTCAAAGAAAATTCTGCTCTTTAAGCAAGGCACTCTTTATGTGAGGTTTGACTGTGGTAGGAAAGAGGTCTGCAGAGAATTAAATAAGAGAATTGAGAGTGGACTCTAAAGGATTTACAACTGGTTCTAAAGTCTTGACATGTTCTTAGAGCCTTTTCTGAGAAGGACTAAATGTGAAGAGTTACTGGTATCACTTGTAGAGGTAGATGCATACGCATTAATCAATGTCTGCTATGAATATGAGTCTGCTAAAGAAGAAAATACAATATAGTTTTCAGTGATGGTGAACCTTTTAGAGGCCAAGTGCCTAAGGAGTAGAAGGCGTGGAGGTAGGCACTACGTAGGCCCATACACCCATGTGATATCACTGGAGCACCTCCAGCAAAGTAACATGGTGTGGCCCTCTGTGGCAGCTGCCTGTTAGGGACTGTAAGTCTTCGCCTCACATCCTAACTGGATGCAAAGCATATTGTGTCTGTGATGCCTTTAAGATTTAATGCCATACTTGCATTTCTTTGGTTTAGTACATAGTTTCTATGATTTTATTTTTCAACAGCTATAAAACTATTTTAATACTGTATTTTTAAATTGTAAAAGAACAAAGGATAAGGATCATATTTATAAGCAGAGAATAATGCAAGTTAAAAAAAAACCCTGGAATTATTTCCCCAGGTTTCTGCTATGCTGTAATTCTTTGTTGTTGTTGTTCAGTCGCATAGTCGATTCTGACCCTTTGCGACCCCATGGACCACTGTCCGCCAGGCACTTCTGTCCTCCACCATCCTCCTCAACTCGCTCAGCTTTGTGCCCATTGTGTCTACAATACCATCTAGCCATCTCATTTTTGGCCACCCCCTTTTTTTTTTTGACCTCCACCTTTCCCAGCATCAAGGCTTTCTCAAGTGAATCCTCTCTTCTCATTTGATGTCCAAAGTACTTTAGCTTCATCTTTACTATTTGACCTTCTAAGGAGCAGTAATTCTGTAACTCTGTCAAGATATAAATTCACACAGCTTGCTAGGTCACCAAAAACTTTACAACAGAAGTCTAGCCTTAAACATGTATGTACCCATTTAAAATATATTTTGCAAAAAACAAAAACAAAAAAAACCACCTTCTTCCAATATGGACCTTGGTGTCTTTACTCTTCTCTAAAATAGCCCCCAGGGACTGTGGTGGCTAAGTGCTTAAGATGGTGATCTTGATGACTGGAAAATTGGCAGGTTGGCAGGTCGAGACCCTACTTCTGCATAACAGAGTGAGCTGCAACCTCTGTCACAGCTCCTGCCAACCTAGCAGTTTGAAAGCAAGAAATTGCATGTAGATAAACATGGAGCACTTCAGTGGGAAGGTAAACAGCATTCTGTGTTAGCAATGCTCTATCCCTTAAAAGTGTATTCAAAACTGTTAAGTTACAGAGTCTGTATGAGTGGTTGGAAGATCTAAATCAGATACAGGTGAAAATCAAAGGGGAAAGAGATGCCAGGTACAGAACAACTATTTATGCTTCTATTGGTTGGAAAGCATGACTGAGCTAAAGTTAGGAATTTTGAAGTCATACTGAAAAGATTTGATGACCACAAAGGCACTCAATCATATTGGCCTTGAAAATAAATTTCATGGCAGAGGAGTAGCTAGAATTCTAGTTTTTCCTCACTGTCTCTTTCAACTTTCTCTGATGAGAGTTTCATCTATTTTTGGATGCTGCATTCCACTTGTATTGCTAATAATTTTTTGCTTAGATGCAAGTTAACTGTGAAGAAATCTAGTAGGATTAGAAGAAACCCAGGGGCACAAATGGAGCATCTACAAAGAATATGAAGATTGTATTTGGGCATCCTGTGGGCAATGATGGCAGCCTGCAGCCCATGGCATTCTTCCACTCTGGAGGCTCCATTGGATTGTTTCTGACATGAAGGTGAAACCTAGTGGGATTCTTCTTTTCACATGCACACACTCTCATGCTAACATGGATCTTCGTACATATAGTATTTGAAGAGTATTTTATTGATAAAAATATAACATTTATAAAATAGAAATATAAGAATTAAGCAAGTGACATGTAGCTTGAGGCTTCTGGAAGACAACGGAGAAAGAAGCCTCTGCAAACTTTCCCAAGTATGTTCAGAAAACTCAGAGTGAGATACCCTAAGCCTGTAATGGCAAACCTTGGCACTCCAGATGTTCTTGGAATTCAGATACCAGAAGCCTAAGTCAGCACTCCTGCTGCTCAGGACTTTTGGGAATTGAAGTTCAAGAACAGCTGGAATGCCAAGGTTCACCATCACTGCCCTAAGCTAATTAATACATCCTTCTATTATTGCTGAAGTGAAGCCAAAATCACAAATGGTAGATGCAGATTTAGGTCTTCATCAATAGTCTTTCACCAAAAGGAATCCATGCAGAAGTGAAGCCTAAATTAGATGATGAAAAGAGGAAGGAGTAAGAGCAAACTTTGGAAAGGAGAGATAAAAAAGTAATGGGAAGGGCGTAATTTAGTGGTATAAAAAGTACTTTATATGCAGAAGGGAGAGACACTTAAGAATTTTTTGCCTCATGAAATCTATCTAAAATGAAAAGTCCAAATTACAAGATGTTTCTGAAGAGACAGCTTTCTATAATTTTCCCCACATTCATTACACACATTGTAACATGTACTTCTTTTTTTTTTTACAGATTTCTAATACATATGTACACAATTGTGAATGCTAATGTGATTGTAGTTATCACATCCATACTCTTTTTTGCAATGTGAAAGAAAAATTGTGTAATAACTTAAGTAAAAGTAACAGACACCATTTTGAAAATCTGTCCCTAATTTTTTTTGAAGAAAAGTTGATCAGTGACAGAAACTCAAAGAACAATAAAGGAAAAAGTGGTGGAAAGTGTCCTTAGTAGAAGATAAATTCACTGTTGATCTTTCTACCTATAAAATATCAGGTAGCAATCTTGAAAAAATTAGAGACCCTCTACAGCAGTGCTTCCCAACATGGGGTCCACGCCCCACAGGGGGACTTCAATTCCCAGAAACAGAAGTCTGTACATTAGCTGATCAGTGCTTTGGGAAACTGACTTAGGCTTCTGGGAATTGATGTCCAAAAATCAAAGGTTGAGAAACAGAGGATAAAACAGATGATACTAAATGAAAAGGCATATTGATTTGGCAATCAATATTAAAATTTTAACAAATAAATAACACATATTGTAATACATAGAGGTTTTCAATATATTTCTTGCTTAAGTTTAGGAATAAATTGTCAGAAATCATAACAGGAATATAAAGTAATGCATCTAAATGCTAAAATATGTCATATTCTTCAAAAATAACAGATTTTAAATTGTGTTCATTATTTTTGATTGGCTAAAAGTGAACATAGTCACACTTTTAGTTATTCTGCCATTAGATGCTTTCTTCTTTTTCTCCATAGTTCTTTTCAGATGCTACATTTCCACTTCTCTGAAGTTTTCCAGAGGTTTTCAGAAACCCTTTTACATATTAAATAAATGTATAAAAAACACTGCCACTGTGATTCTGTCATACACTGCATGTATTAGTTGAACACATGGAGCAGCAGTCTCTAATGTATGATTTTTGCTCTTTGCTCTTTGTAGATTTAAAATCTCCAAAAGAGAACAGCTTGGTTTAACATCTGTTTTCTATATCTGGTTACAATTCTTTTAAGGTGTGTGATAGATTGTTATAGTGTTACTTATGGTGCCCAGTATTATCTACACATCCTATGAAACAATGTTGGCACAACACTTATCTTACACTTTATCAGAACTAGTTCTTCTTTCTCATCTCACTCCTCTTATCTTGATTTTTCACTTTTTTTCTGTTCATTGTTTTTCACTGGATAGTGTTACTTAAGGCAAATGTACATTTTACTATAAGACCTAACACAGATATCTGCCATTAATTTTGGGAATAATTTTTCTGCACTATTCCTAAAACGTTGGTGCATAAGCCCAAAGAAGTGGATTTTTATCTATGAAATCTCACAATGAATGTTTGGAAATTTGTAGTGGTCCAATAAAGTGGTCTTGTGTAATGATCACATCGCTCTCTTTGTTACTGTTGTTTTTTGGTATGCCAGAATAATTTGAATGGGATTTTTCTCATGGAGCACACTGAAACAAATCTGTTAGGATTTAAAACACTACAATATTTTAACCCCCATTAGTTTTGCCAACATCCTGAAATAGCCTAACACAATACTGATTTAGAAAACAACCAAGTATAAATCACACTCATCTAAATAGATATTTATAGGACGTTGCCTGACTTTCAATGCAGTTGGAGAAAAAACTAATCTTGTGGATGTATCCTAACAACATGCTACAGACCCAAAAGGAAAAACACACTAACACACCATCAAGAGATGGTGAACATCAATCTGGACAAATTAGGCCATGGAAAATTCTATATATTTAAATCCAGAGAATAAGAAGTTATATTTTGACTTAAATAAATTCCCCTTTAGTCAGTTTTCACTTAAAGGTACAGTAATACCCGGATAATGATTGCATCGGATAATGCTAGAATCAGATAACGATGCAAGTTTTTTGGAAAAAAACTTGCATCGGATAACAATTCTTTAGTGTTATCCGAGGCAATGGTATGGGTGTGTCTGTGTGGATTGGGTAGAACATCTACCCAATCCACACACACACCAGTGATGGATCTCTGCGGGGGGATGGGGTGGACCCAATCCACCCCCACCCCCGCAGCGATCGATTGCTGTAATTGAACTAGGGTCAGGGAGAAAGGTGCTCACTCCCGCATGCCTTTCTCCCTGACCCTAGTGCACTCGCAAGAATCACTGTGCTTGGGTGGTGGATTTGGCTACCAAAATCCACCGCCCAAGCGCAGCAATCCTTGCCAATGCAAAAGGGTTGGGGAGAAAGGCGCACATCCCTTTTGCATTGGCAAGGATTGCTGCGCTTGGCGGGGGAATACCCCACCTACACCTAAGCGCAGCAATCCATCGCTGTGCTTGGGGGTGGGTTGGGTATTTTTTCCCCCAAGCGCAGTGATCGCTTGGAATGCAGGAAGGTCAGGAGGGAAAGAGGCACAATCTCAAGCCTCTTTCCTTCCTGACCCTGCATTCTAAGCAATTGCTGCACTTGGGGGGGGGATACCCACCCCACCCCCCAAGTGCAGCGATGACTTCAGGGACAAACCTGAAGCCAGGGCTTTTTTTTAAAGTGTTATTTGATGCATGTATCGGACAACGCTAAAAATCGGATAACACCATGACTTGTGGAACCAAGTCATAACTTTATCTGGGGTTTTACTGTATAGTAATACCCCGGATAACGTTATGAATTGGTTCCACAAGTCATGACATTATCCGATTTTTAGTGTTGTCCGATGCATGCATCGAACAATGCTAAAAAAAGAAAAGCCCTGACTTCAGGGACAAACCGCTTTAAAGGCAGGCAGGGAAAGAACTTTTCCTCCCTGCCTTTAAAGCCACCCCCACCCGCAGTGGTTAAATTTAAACTACAGGAAGAGAGAGGCTTGTGTTTTTTTCTTCCCCTCCCTGTATTTAAAACACAAGCCTCTCTCTTCCTGTAGTTTAAATACAGGGAGGAAAAAAGACGTGGTCGAGTCTTTTTTTCCTCCCTGTATTTAAACCACAGGAAGAGAGAGGGTTGTGTTTTTTTCTTCCCCTCCCTGTATTTAAAACACATCCCTCTCTCTTCCTGTAGTTTAAATACAGGGAGGAAAAAAGAACTGCTTCCGTCTTTCTCTCCCTCCCTTTCCCTCCCTTTCCTTCCCTTTCCCTCCCTCTAGAGAACCAATCACGTCTCTCTCTTTCCCCCTTCCCTGTAGTTTAAATACAGGGAGGGAAAGAGACAAGGAGGCTTTGTGACTGCAGGAGGGTCGGGGAAAGGTGGGTGCTTTTCCCCGACCCTACTGCAGTGGCAGAGACCGCTGCGGGTGGGGGTGGATTGGGTAGTTCTACCCAAACCACCCCACACCCGCAGACCATTGCATCGGACAACGCTAAAAGAATCGTTATCCGATGCAAGTTTTTTCCAAAAAACTTGCATCGTTATCCGATTCTAGCATTATCCGATGCATTCGTTATCCGGGGTATTACTGTATTTAGAAAAGCATGCAATAAGAATATGGGAAACACAGGGAAAGCAGCAGATACATCAATAATGTGGCCCTCCATGACACTAATACAGTATTATATGGACATGCATAATACTTATATCAAAGTAAGTTTCTTCCAAAAACTACTAAACAATTAGTCAAGGGTGGAAAAAGCTAGCTACACTTTGCTTTATCACCCATTGATCTTCATTAAAGGTATGCTGAGACTAGCAGAATTGTCTAAGTAATTTGCATCTTGATGAACCAAGGCAGAAAAGATGTGTACTCAATGAGTACCAGTAGCCCCACTAGTAAAGACTTTATCTTACAGTGCTCATCTTGCAGACCTGGAATTCATTCCTTAGTTTTGCCGTCAAATTTTTTTGTTTTTGTCTAATTAAACTACAAAGAGAACAAAATGCAATGCTAAGGAAGAAAAAGAGAAAGTAATTAAGAGCAGAACAAATTGACCATAAGTGAATTTGTTTCATCCTTCTTGCAACCAGAAAAGAATGGAACTCTGTAAAATACATATATTTTGCTGATTAAGTTTAAAATCTTTGAGTGATAACTAGAGAGAGGAGGTAGCCAGAAATCTATCCATAAATGTCTTTTCTTTTATAAGATAGAGGCATTTGGAAGAGTCAGACAAAATTGTGTACTGGCCCTCTCACTGTTTAATATATTCCTAAGTGATCTAACTCAGGATCTAATATATTCTCATCCACCAAAGCTGCCTTCAACAAAGATCTCCAGCCTTCTGCTTGTTGATGATACAATACTGTTGTCTAAGACATGACTGGGTCAAAAAGAATATTTGTAGGACTTTGGGATTACTCTCGAGTCAAACAACTAGCTATTAACTATGTAGTAGAGGCCAACATGGCCACCACCTAGCAGCACAATTCATGAGCTCCTGCCATCCTAAGCCCCCAAATTTGCCAACCAAAGGCAGACTGCCATCCAGGGGCAAGAAAAGACAGCAGAAACTCCCCCATGTTACATCAACAAAAGGGGGAAATGCACCAAGAAAGAAAGGGGGGAAGCTGATTGGAATGGAAGCTTTTCTCCAGTCGGCAAACCAACAGACATCCAGGGACCAGGCACATGCTAGTATATCAGGCAATCAGGTTTTGTCCCACCCCACCCTCACCTCTGGTGCTCTGGGGCACCAATAGCAATGTATGGGATTTCCCCCAACCCCCAGCATCTTCCCATGGTGCCTCACACACCCCTGCTGGGGATGTGAGTAACAATTCTTTTAATCTTATCACTGCCCCATCACCAGAAACAATCCTGAATGAGAATAAAAATTACCAGGGGAAAATACACCCAGCACAGCAAAATCTCCTTAAACCCCACAGGTGGAAATTATCACAAAACAATTGCAAGATGTATGCCTAATCTCTGCAGAATCGCTCCTTGCTATTTTTTACTGTCTCCACAACATTCAGGAGCAGATAAATAGCTTGGCACTGTCCCTAACATTTTCCCAATTTCCAGCCAATCTACAACAAGGGGCTAACAGCTCAGAAAAAGCCACCAGACCCCTCTCCACAACTTCAGCCACCGGGATCCCACATCAAGAGCTTTCTGTAAGCAAACAAAAAAAGTGCAGAGAATTTTACAACCAGACCAAATTGTGATAAATCTTCCTAGCAAAGACCTATGGTCAACCAAAAAGAAAATTGCCCTTTCTCTTAATCAATTTCTCAAATGCCCTATTAAAGAGGATGAGATTTAAAAACTTTCACTTCCTGCCTTCTGTACAAAACCACAAGAGGTTCTTTCTCACTTTCAGATCAAAAGTGATACCCTCTGTTTAAAGGTTGAGATACTATTTTTTTTCCTAAAATATCCCCAGACACATCTGGTAGACAGATGGTCAACCAACTGATAAGGATGACTTGTATAAGTACCTGGGTGTTTCTTTCCACAGATATTCTAAACAGGTGTCACACCTAAAGTTCATTTTGGCTACAACTGAGCTTTGTGCAAAAATGTTATTTTTGTTGTCTAAGCTCAGATGACATCAGGTACTGAGACACAGAAATAATCACAGAACACAACAACAGGGCCAAAGAAGACTGGAAGTTCAAGACTGCCCTAGCCAGTGGTGGCTAACCTTGGCACTCCATGTGTTTTTGGACTTCAATTCCTAGGAGCTCAAGTTGGTCACCAGCTGATCAGCGCTTCTGGGAATTGAATTTCAAAAATATCTAGAGTGCCAAGGTTAGCCACCACTGCCCTAGCCCATTTATATGTCACAGTCATATGGAGTGCAACCCACCAGTTAAGCTAACCCTGCCCCAGCCTGATTGGCCATGAGCTTATAAAATGAGAAAGCTCAGAATAATTATAAGAGCTTGTAGGAAGAAGATTCCCAGACAGAAATTGGTAGTCATCGTGTCACCAGCCCTCTGCCAGCAAAAAGATGTAATCTCAAGTAAATCAGGCATCAATACTTCTCCTCTCTCTTTTATACTAAAAAAGGTATGGTTGTCCCTGACGCTGCTGAGATCTCTAAAGCCAAACTAAGCTTGCAATTCTTATATGAAGTTCCAATGAGGGTATCATCCTTCCATCAAAAGGACTCAAAACCTAAGTTCTGAAATTTATTCTAATTTCATTCCTTAACCTGAAGTCATGCTTTTTGCTATTGGAATCATTCTCACTATATGATGGCCAGTTTCCAGGCAAGCATTATGCTCAGTCTGGGGAGTGGGTGGGTAAAAGAAAACCCTTAAACCCTGTTGATTCCCATAGTGTGATCTTGAGTTTATACAGTGATAAGCCAGTAATCATGCAGAACTCTTGCATGGAACATTTTGCTCTGTCACATCTCAAGAATATCCTGGACATTGTTTCTAATCAAGAGAGTGTAACTACCTCTGACAAGTATTTGTTGTTGTTCAGTTGCACAGTCGATTCCGACCCTTTGCGACCCCATGGACCACTGTCCTCCAGGCAAGTATTTATGATATGTTAAAAATGCAATTGTCAAAATCAATAATCCATGCATTGCTTTATATCCTCAGTTTTTTTTTAAGCCAGGGGCCAGATCACACCCCTTCAGACTGTTGGCAGGCTGGATAGATGCCACCACTGCCTTCGGTGGCGGCCTTACAACATCCACCCTGCTATGGAGCACCATTAAGGACACACTAAGACAAGCAGAGGAGACAAGGATTGAGGCGGCGGTGGAAGAAGTGGTGGCTGCAGCTGGTGCCATGGGCCAGATCCTTATATAGGTCTTATATAAGAACTAGGTCAGAATCATTTTTCTTTGTATAGAAGAGAAATTGCGAAAGTCATCATAGCTGATGTTCTGGGCATATGTTGGCCACATGTCTGGTCATATGCTTTGTGAAAATGGAACCTAGCCATTTAACTACAACAATTTCTACAATTTCTGTTCCTCATACAATAAAAACCTGTCAGATTTTGGCCATTATCCCTTATCTCAAATCTGATTAAATAAAGGCCCATCATTAATGGGTCTCTTTCAGTGTGATCTGGAAATGATATAAGATGGAAAAATAATTTACACCCTAGCTATACAGTAATACCTCGGATAACGTTTACCTTGGATAATGCTAAAATCGCATAACGTTAAGTAATCTGAGGAGGAGAATTGTATCGAATAACGTTAAGGTCCTATGGGATGGATCGGATAACAACCGCTAAAGCCTGTGCGGTTACAATGTATCTCTATGGAGCTTTAACGTTATCTGATCCATCCCATAGGATTTTAACATGGATCGGATAACACTAAAAATCGGATAACACCAAGATTTGTGGAACCAAGTTTTAGCGTTATCCGAGGTATTACTGTACTTCATATTAAGACTGGAAGTAGCAGTTGTAATAATATTGTGAACTAAATACTATATGAAAATTTTTATCCAATGAAATGATATTGTACTGATCTTTATTTTCACCAACATATACTAAAGAGCATTTTAATGAGGTTAATGACTTTTCATAGTCATAATGATGAAATATGCTTGTGTGAACCCACCTAACATTGTTTGCTAATGTAATTTATGGATTAAAATAGAAAACATCTAAACAAAAACATGTATCTTTTCAAGCCTTAGGCTTTGTAGCTATAATTAGTTGCTTAGTGATCGTAGCCAGGTTGATTGGATGGCTCATTTAACAGTGAAGCAAAATTTTAATTGATAGCCTTTGACACTGGTTTATTGTAAAATGGCAATCCTGAATTGCAATTTATGTATATCTTCTAGTAAACACTTGACTCTGGTTTTTCCAAAGCAGGTTTACCAACCTTGCTAAAACAGCTCAATTTATTTCTGAACAGAAAGCTGTAAAGATTTGCCATGCTACAGATTTTTTAAAAAAAGAATATATTCATTGCACTTTCTTCAAAGACAGGGTTTTCAAAAGCCCACTTCCTATTCAAAAGAAGGGAGATGTGTAACCAGGAACACCAAAATATATGTCCTCACTACTTCAATTACTAGAATTCAAGTATCCTGGGTGGAACACAACTTTGTCCTTTGACAATTTGGTCTTTCCAGTCGTCTACAGGTGAAAACAGCAAAACCATCTACCTTATAATTTGATAGCTGACATTTGTTCATCAATACGTATCTGTAATTGGTTCTAAAATTAGTTATTTGTAATATTTCATTCAGGGTATTTTTCCTATACCTGGACAGGGGGAAAAAGGAGGATGTACCATAAACATCACATTTTACACTATACCCCCTTTCCTTAATGAGACACATGGCTGTGCACATTAATTATTGAACCAAAGCCAGAAAAATGTAATGTACCTCTAGGATGAGCATTTGTAAAGCTTCAACATTCAATATTTGTCAAATATTTTTGAAACCAGAATAGTAACATAATTTAATTGAGACTAGTTACTTTTTTCTGGCTCCCTAAAATACTATTTACACACCTGGAAGAAAGCCCTTTTGAACTGATCAGACTTTCTTCATAAGCTCATACAGGGTAAAATTAAAAACAACTTAAAATTGTAGAAATAACAATCACAGAATTCACAGACTCCACCTAGAAAATCTAGCTTTTTCAATGCTATCTTTCTGCTCATTTGCTATAATATTCTTCAAGCCATCTGTGAAATACCTGTCAGAAGTAAACCAAAATTACCAAACTGACAAATGCTAGTGCAAAATACTTTGTTTCGAACATCAAGAAAATAGAGTAAGTGAGGGTCAATGCATTATTCTGGTTCAAGCCATGGTCTTGTATGTAAAAAACCTAAGTTCATATTCTCACCCAGTTATGGAATGTGGGTAGCCTTAAGCAGTCAGTCAGTTCAGTTTAGCCTGTAATTTCAGCCCATGCTGAGTGTTACAGGAACAATCCAGAGCTTGTGCACCCTTCTTATCTTTTGCCCTTGATTCACTTGTTTGCTCTAGGAATGACTAACTGGAGCAGACGACTGGGAACAGGAAGGATAAAAGATTTTTTTTGTTACAAATAGGATCAAACCATGATTTGCCATTATATTCAGCTCAGCCCTAACTAAAATTATATTGTGGAGCTATCATGCCTAAGAAGGGCTCTGGAGACAATAGACAAATGCAGAAGAGAACTAAAATAATATTTAGAAAATAAGTTTACAAAATCCCAAACTTTGTTTTTCTAGTACAGTTGTACCTCGTTTAAAGAGCATAATGCGTTCCATAGGGTTGCTCTTTAAGCGAGTTTGCTCTCTAAGCGAAACACAATTGTAAATGACCAATTGTGGGGAGGATTGTGAACCCCGATTTATTTGTTAAGCGAGTTTTTGGTTGGTTTTATTTGTTAAGCGAAACGAACATTCATAGAAAATTCTGCTCTTTAAGCGAGTTACTCTTTAAGCGAGGCACTCTTTATGCGAGGTTTGACTGTATTCCAATGATGGAAGTGTATTAGCTAAAGGAAAGAAGAAGGTGGTACTAGGAGTGTGTGCATATATATACGTGGAGGTGATTCCTTCTCTCTTGCAGTCCTCAGATTGTCCAAAACCCTAACTCTGGAAGACTGGAAACAAAACAAAATAAAAATCCTGGAGCCAGTTGTTTGGTGGCCTAGGGATATGTGCAGTAGGGCAGGGTAGAACATTCTTAATATTCTGCCTATGAAACATGGCATCAAGCCTTGAAAAATCATGTTGAAGTTCCTTACCAAATACTCTAATACACCTTTTGGAGAAAGAATATTTCTCAGTTGGCCAAGCATTTCCATCGCACACCTTATGAGCATTTCAACATACAGTATATTATAAAGAAACCATATACCTCTGAAAAATGTGTTACTAGTTTCTGACAGATTTCTGGTGTGGATTACTTACAGCTAGTTTTGTCTTTCTGCACTCAGTTTTTCCTAAGGAAACTATTCACCTGGAGAATGACTTGCATGGACACTTCACCTGCACAACCACCTTTTCGTAAGGCAAGTCCTAAAAATGTGATAGCAGGCGGGGGTGGGTGGGTGGGAGAATTACATGCTATAACAAATGCAGACTTCCATGCCAGGACACAAAGTCTGAATCTATGTAGCTCCTGTTTCAAATGTGTTAATACAACTCTAGGGAATGCAACTGTAAACCACTTTGTGTATATATAGTTGATAATCAAAACTGCCCCAGTGCATCTCAATCTGCAATTGTCCTCTTCAGATATCTGCCACTGCCACCAGTACCTTTGGTTAACTCTACTCATATGAACATGAACCCATTAAAAATGGGATGATAAGGATGACCTCCAACTGCACCAATGTTGCTAAGATAATTCGAATGTGAACAATTTTTTTCCTCCAGCAAGCTTTTTTCCCCTGACTGCAAAACTAACGGTTACACAGTTCTTGCTCACAGCTTTCTGTGGTGCATGCCAATTTCTAAGCTTTGAAGGGATTTTTCTTTATTTCACAGCAAACAGGGAGCATTTCACTGAAGTTCTAATTAGTATTAGTAGCTGTGCATACATGGAGACATGAAAAGAAAATAAGGTAATTTATATAAAGTGCAATAATATGTTTCAGATATGAAGAATCCATCAGTTTACAGCACTGAGTTTCAACTAAAAACACCTAAAGCAGAAAAGGCTTCTTGTATGACATCATTTTCATAGACAGCTATAAGACAGAAATAATACACAAGGCAATATAAGAGGAACCATATTTTGTTTTGATTTAGAGATAAAATAGATAAAAAGTCATTAGCAAACTGTCCTTAGCATTCAGGAGGCCTAGGGAATTAGTGCAGGGTATTTTGGTAAACTCATAGTATTTTGAATCTGGTATAGTCATACGTTTGAAAAGACATCATTATTATATTAAAAACTATATTGGTGAAATGTAGTATCACAGTTTCCAAAATGATATTGACATATTTTTAATTTCTTACAAGGGCAAGCATTACTTGAAGCCCATAAAATCTACAGTGTTCATCTTCCAGGTTAACAACTATATTAAAACTTAAGCAATGCAAATTGATCTAACGTTGTTGGCTTTGGGGCTTTTAGGAAAAGGGCAATGGTTGTTATGGGGGAAAAAGATATGCAAAGCACAGTTTTACAAAATGAAAGCAATCCTGCACTTAAAAGAGGCATCGTGGAATGTGACTCTTTGGCTGACACAATTTAGATATTTATAGTTTTACAAATGGGACACAGAAAAAGAACATGAAGAATACTCCCATCTAGGAGGATTAATGGACATGTGCATCACTCCATCTTTTTGAAAAGTCCAACACTGTCTCAGTGACAGAAAACTCCAGTGAAGGGCCACTGAAACTATGAGCTTGTAATTCTACAGACAACACATACCTTAAAAGGTATCTCTCTTTGTTCTGACCTTGCTAACCATGCAAGAAGATTGGGGTGGGCAGGATTAAGTTAACACAAGTTTCTTGTGTTTCCAATGGTCTTTGACATAACTAATTAGAAAAGCAAAACTCTTATGACATAAATTCTGGTTCTACAGAGAGAATTACTATCTTCTGAAATAATCAGAACACTGGACCAAGGCTGTTAACATCTGTAGAATGCTTTCTCCACCTATTCTATCAGTAATAATTTTCAAGCAAAATACTAAGAAGATTCTCAGTACCAAGCAACTGTAGAAAGGTAGATACATGTGTGAGGCAATTATATATATTTTAGAACGGTCCTAGAACCCATATTAACAAGAAGCCCCAAAGCCAACAAGGTTACTTATGCCATTTATTTTAATTGGTGTTTTTTTTTTAAAAGAGAGAATTAATTTTCTTCAAACATAATTGTAAAACTAAAATTGTATTTTTGTGTTATCTGTTACATAAGAGAAATTAAAAATTAGACGTTATCACAGATATCAAAGCTGCAGTCCTGTTGATTCTTCAGTGTCCTCAAAACTCAGAAGGTAATTGAAGTCTAAACATATATATTGTCTCTTCCTGAAGTATTGTGTGTTATAATACATTAATGCTTAGCTGAATTGGCTGATACATACATACATATCCCTGAAGAAGAAACAGCATATAAACAATGACATAAAAGTTAATTATAAGCTGTAGTTTGATACATCTAAATGCTTCAAAAGAATGTCCTCAAAACAGTAGTTTGCAGTCCAGTATGAAAATTCAAGATTGGAAAATGCCCTGTTATTGCTAAATTCTGACTCTCTCAGACAAATTACCAAAAAACCCCAAAGAGGCTCCAGTAGAGATAAATATTCCCCCCCTCCCCCGGCACAGCCTCCAGAGAATTCAGCCAAATTGGTTGCAAGGAGACTTCAAAAGCAGGGAGCCTAGAGATGCTCAAAGCACCTTGCAGCTTGGGAGCTGCCGGCCTTTACTTCTTTTTATAAAAATAAGAGAAAGCCGGCAGCGAAGGAGTCATTTTTTAAGGGAGCTTTTTGATCAACCTGTTATTTCGATATGAATGCTGCACTGCTCATTAAAGCGAAGCTACTTAAGCTGGACCCTCTGATTTCAATTATGGAAGCATCCCCTCCCACTTGGTGCTCCGAGATTCCTGCATCAGAATAGGAGACTTAAGATGCAGCCCCAGGAGCAATAAAACACCATTTCCCCTCAGCAGCAGATTCTTCCTGACATATACTCTCGCTCACTTACCTTGAATCATGTACACAGCATCAGCTAAATTCCCACAGATTATTTCAGTTCACAGCATCCAGCAATGCATCCGTGCAATGCTTTGCCATTGCTAGTGTGAAGAGAAAGAGCTGCTGGGATGCTAAATGGCACATCAGCCAACTTTGTGTGTAGCAAAGGCTCCATGGAAGATCTGGACTGAAACAGCATTAGGATGTGGATTGGATTCCACTGCAAACAGTGAGAGTGTCACAAAAGCATTCCTTTTAGGCAGATAATGTTTTTTCATTAAATAGACTCCAAAGGAAATCAAGATCTAGCTTCTAATTTGCTGATCTATCTTAAAATGTGAAGAGTAAAGTGAGTAGACAATATAGAGATTTCATTTAATAACTGTGTATGAAAAATGAAATAATTAAGGATATATGACCATAGAGGGGGGAAAGTATAAAATAATAAAAAAATTTAAAAATGAGTCCTTGGTCTCAAATTTTCTACATATCAGTTTTACTCAGTTTTTAAATAGGTGTTTATATGTTTTCTGCCTTCCAAGTTGTAGAGACACAACTGGAAAACAGCAGTAAGGATAAGGGATCACTCTATATTTTAACAAAAAATAATCTAACCCTTGCCCTTTTCACACAAAATCAATTGCTCATGTGTCATATTTAGTTAGTGAAAGTAACGTGACTTAAGCAACTTTTGGCTAACAAGGTCTATTGATTTCAATGCAGCTAATCAGGGTAGAGTTAATGGTGGATTTAGCCTACAATAGTTTAATACAGTTGGGTTCATAACCTATTGTAAGCACACACAAACATACAAAGCCCATCAGCTGATGTTTTGCAATAGATGAACAAGTGACTGTGCTAGAATTTTAAGTTCCACTATGTTTGTAAATATATTCTACTAGCTACAAGTGTTCATATGGGTTTAAATATTCACCAGTGTTCTTTAGAGTAAAACTGCTAAGAATACACATATGAATCTCAGTAGTAAGGTTTGAATTGCCCATTTTAAGTATTAGTGTTTATGCAATTGCTAGAATATTAAACTGAAAGGAGTCATAACTCTGATTTACAGCTGCAGTTTAGTTTACATTTTCCCATGAAAGTTGGCATATGGCAATTTGTAAGTAAAAAAATATTTACTTGAAGCAATATTCAGAGTAATTTTACTGATATAGAAAGTAATCCAGCTTGCTTGTTTGCAGCCACTGAGCTGGCACAACAACAGGTGGAAGAAACCATTTGCCATCCTGTAAATCAAAGAAGAGTACTTTAGATTAAGGGTACCAGACTTAGCACATCGTCAGTTCAAGAGGTTGTGCCAAGGAATTGTCGCTCTACTTTGTGACAGTTCACCAGCTCTCCTAAAAATATCCCATGCTGCTCAATGTCTATATGTACTGCAGAGAGATCATCTGAAGATGTTAACAGTCATCTCATCAGTATTCAAATGATATCTAGGTTCCACCTCTCCTTTTCTATCTGATGCAGATATGGGAAAGGATGTTTTAAACCACAGCTGAAATGAAGAAAGACACTGCATTCAAGGCAAGGAATTGATATTAAAAAGAGTTTCTACTATTATCACATGCACCACCTGCTGACGAGAAAAATATTATTTCTGTTCTGGAAAGGAGAGTATGTTCATCTGAGGATCCAGTGTGCTGTTTGATAACCATTATAGACCCAGCTTTGTCATTGGAGACAGCTACAACTCAGCAAACCTGCTTCAAATGCATGTTCAGTCACTTATTCATTGTGTGTGTGTGTGTGAGAGAGAGAGAGAGAGAGAGAGAGAGAGAGAAAGAGAGAGAGAGGCAATAATCAATCACTCTTTGAACATTTCACTTATCTTGAAAACCCTATTAGAGTTTCCATATACAGTGGTACCTTGCTTAAAGAGCATAATGCGTTCCACAGGATTGCTCTTTAAGCGAGTTTGCTCTTTAAGCGAAACACCATTGTAAATGACCAATTGTGGGGGGGGGGGAAGGATTGCAAACCCCGATTTATTTGTTAAGCGAGTTTTTGGTTGGTTTTATTTGTTAAGCGAAGCAAACATTCAGAGAAAATTCTGCTCTTTAAGCAAATCGCTCTTTAAGCGAAATGCTCTTTATGTGAGGTTTGACTGTACTGTATCGGAAGTGATCTGACTATATAAGAACATTCTCACTAGAAAGAAGGGTAGTGTCTATGGTCTGGAGTACCTTTTATCAATTTCAGGTGATTTGCCTAGTTATAATGCCATTCATGTTACAGTTTATTCAAGCTCCAGCTGGATCACAAAATGTGTAATATGTTGTTATGCCTCTGAAATTATCCAGAAAGTTCACTTAGCTCATATCAGGCTGCAAGAGTGTGAGCTGTAACTCTATGATCTTCCTTTTCTGAACCCACTTGTGTGAAGGCCACCTAAAGGAACATCTTTTCCCATATATACCCATCCAGCCAAATTCTGCTCTAGTGGATGATAGGGATAGAGAAGGGGCAATGGTGGCATTCCAATTATGGAATGCTGTCCCCCGGGGGGCTTCTCCATTAGCTATATTCTATCAATACCAGGTGAAGATATTTTTATCTTTTGAGGTATTTTATTTGCTAATTTTAAAAATTTTTTGGTGCTCTTTATATTTACACACGTCTGCTGCCCTCTTTTCTTCGTGAAACTGGTGTTATTTTATTATATATTTAATTTTAAATTGTTTTTTGAATCAATGTAGTTTATGTTTTCAACCCTTGTTTATTTTTTGAACTAGCTAGACTGTTCTGGGTATAGTAATATAGACATGCAGTAGAAAACTACAGTCAAACTTCACATAAAGAGTGCCACGCTTAAAGAGTAACTTGCTTACAGAGCAGAATTTTCTCTAAATGTTCGCTTCACTTAACAAATAAAACCAACCAAAAACTCACTTTACAAATAAATCGGTGTTCACAGTCCCCCCCCCCCCACCAGAAGTCACAATGGGTCACTTACAATGGCATTTCGCTTAAAAAGCAAACTTGCTTAAAGATCAATCCTGTGGGACACATTATGCTCTTTAAGTGAGGTACAACTGTACTTACAAAAACTTCAAAAGGAGTGACGGAAATGGCATATGTTCATACACCATAACAAAACTAACTCAGCCAGGTAGAGGAGAGCATCAGGCTTACTATTGTCAACTGCCCGCCCCCTCTTTTT
This sequence comes from Furcifer pardalis, assembly GCA_030440675.1. Classification (NCBI taxonomy): domain Eukaryota; kingdom Metazoa; phylum Chordata; class Lepidosauria; order Squamata; family Chamaeleonidae; genus Furcifer; species Furcifer pardalis. The sequence continues at coordinate 48,366,026 of CP126895.1, forward strand.
TCTTTGTCTGTGTAAGTAATGTAAAACAGCTTAATTATTATGAGCCCTCATATGGATTTCATTGCCTGCTATATCCTATTAAATTAACTTATATGGTTTTTTGGCTCTGATCTGACCTCATCAAACAGCTGTAATCTGCAAGAATGAGCCTCTAAAGAGTTTATAAACAGAGGGTAAAAGCCAGAGACAAATCATTTCTTTGTTTGCTTTCATAAATGAACATTCCAAGATGCACAGCTTGCAAATGTGAACTTTAATATCATCAGATGAGATAAAATCTGGAGTATTTTGAAGCTAACAAATGTAAAGAATTTTCCTGCAGAAGCTAAATAGGAAAAACAATAAATTTTACCCATGCTTTGTCTTTGTCTATTTAAGGCCTTATCAGCACTCAGACACACACTGGTGAAAACCCCAGAATATCTGACTCTTTAATTTTTCTTTCTGTATTTTGCTACTGAATTCTAAAGAAAATGTACACAATGCTTTTGAATCTATTCAAAATAGAGAGCACTTTGTAGGGAGGGGAGGTTCAAAACATTAAAAATAAAAATGATAAATTATGTGTCATGAGTAAAAACAGTATCTGAAAGGAACTGTCATTATTGACCACTAACACAACAGTGACATTTGTGCCATCAGATTTCATTCAGATAAAGGATGAAAAAGCCATTAAAATAGCCAATGCATACATTAGTGAAGCAATAAAAGTTGTCCAGCTAGTTACTGAACATTTAAATTTGAGACCACCAATATGTGACGAATCCTGTATTAAAGGAAGTGAAACACTCTAATGTAGATATCTTCAGAAGGGAAAAGTCCAGTAAGTCTCATTTTTGTCTTACAAGTCTTGCTTTGGAGAGATAAATTGCAGTGATTAAAACTCACCTGTACATCTGCAGTGGCTCAAGTGGCTAAGATGCTGACGGGAAGGTGGGAGGTTCGATTCCCGAGTACTGCAGGACAGAATGAGCACCTATCTTTGTCCCAGCTCCTGCGATCTTAACAGTTTGAAAGCAAGAAATTGCAAGTAGATAAATAGGGACCATTTGGGTGGGAAGGTTAACAGTGCTCCATGCACGCCGGTGTCTAGTCATGCCTGCCACATGGCCATGGAAAAATCTGCAAAAGCAGACAGCACTGTCTCTTAGGCTTTGAAACAAAGATGAACATTGAACCCTAGAGTTGGATATGACTGGCTTTCAAGCAAGGGGAAACCTTTAACTTTACTAATGATAGCTACACAGAACAACTATCTGAGGTGATTGAAGAAGTAGAAGCTAACAGCACATTGTATGTAACAGAAGATTTTAATGGAAGGATGGGCGCTAACAGAAGAGAGTATGAACAGTTCATTGGTCCACATGCTGCTGAGAATAGTGAATAGAATGAAAATGCAACCAACACTGGTTTTTTAAAATATTAACACAATTTTTGAAAATCACAATTCATATTTATACATGGTATAAATGGGATGATGTCACTATTAAAAGCCAGGACGACTACATATTAACAAGAGTTAAAAGAAGCTTTAGAATATTTGATGCAAAAGCAATCTCCGATAGCTCATGCAACCCCAGTCATAAAATTGTATTGTTTGCATCAATAAATCATAAGCCCAATAATAAAAGATGAGGGTCAAACAAAAATCAAAATTAATTAAGATAACAAAACTCAAACTACCCTGCTTTAGCACTACAGAAGAAATATGCAGGGGAAAAGGTGGGAAAAGATGGTATAGGTCCAAAAACACTGTATGGTGATGTGACTAGGTTAAAGAAGCAGCAAGACTGAAAAAAGAGTTATATAAATGTTGGATAACATCAAGGAGAGAAAACAACTATATATACTATAGATTGCAAAATAGATATACCAATGGGATAATCAAAAAAGCAAAGCAAGAATCCTAGGAATGCTTTGGAAAATCATTAACAGATAACGAGAGAACAGTCTCATGAACATTTTTCAAAGTAGATGAATGTACAGTAATACCTCGGATAACGTTTACCTCGGATAATGCTAAAATCGCATAACATTAAGTAATCTGGGGAGGAGAATTGAATCGAATAACGTTAAGGTCCTATGGGATGTATCGGATAACAATCGCTAAAGCCTGTGCGGTTACAATGTATCTCTATGGAGCTTTAATGTTATCCGATACATCCCAGAGGATTTTAACATGCATCGGATAACACTAAAAATCAGATAACACCAAGACTTGTGGAACCAAGTCTTAGCGTTATCCGAGGTATTACTGTATATGGAAAAAAGAGAATTATTATCCCATTGAATGACAAAAATGGAAGACCACTAATGGCTTCCTCAGAAGTTATAGAAAGGTGGAGAGAACACTTTAAGAAACTCCTCAGCCCCCTAAAATATTGCCACAGTGAAACATCACAGTGAAACATCACAGTGAAACATCACAAGACTACAAAACAACAGCACTAGAACCGGACATATTAATTGAAGAAGTAGCAAGAGTTTTTAAACAAGCACCAGGAATAGATGGATTACCAACAGACATAATCAGAATCTTTAGTGCAGCATGGATACAACAAACTGCACCCAATGATTGGCAAGAAGCAATAATGCCACCGTGGGAAAATAAAGGGAATAAACGAGAATGCACACAAAATCAAGGTATCTCACTCTTAAACCATGCAGGGAAATGTATGCCAAGATAATAGAAAAGAAGATGAGGCCTGTTACAGAACCATAACTAGCAGAATAACAGATGGGCATGAAAAAGTGCAGAAGCTATACAGATGCAATTTTTATGCTCAAACATCAAATAGAGACCAAGAGAAGGTATTTGACACAGTTTACAGGAAATGACTGGCAAACATTGACCCATTATAGAGTAAGTGAACATCTTATCAGACTATGTAAAAGCTTATATAGTGACTGCAGAAGTGTAATTAGAACAAATCAATGAATATATTCAACAAGAAATTGGTGTAACTGTAGAAACATGCATAAGTAGGATGACATTTCTTCCTGTTTCTGAATGGGATCCAATGGCCCAACAAATCATCTTTTATGAGTAACCATATCACTTAAAAAATACTGTAAAACACAGAAATCTTACCATCTGAAAAATATTCAAAGAGTGCAAATATTCACTATAACAACATGCTTCAAGAATCATTAAGCAAGTGTTATAAAACTACAAGAGCATACATTTGAAAATGAGGTGATAGTCACTCTTTGAATGGATACTTGCCCTCCATGAGCAGTTTGCATCGGGTGTTAAACAGTATGCTCTTTAATGTTACAGGAGCATAGAGTGTTTCACATTGTTATCACCAGAATGATTATATTCATAATTTATACTCAACTTGCAAATGGGAGAGATTAACAACAGAGACCTTTGCATGGATTAGTGAAAGAGACAAAAGAGAACAATGTTAGCCAAAATCTTGTTGCTTAGTATAGTAAGTTGCAACTAGAGTAGGTGCACTGAATTAATGGAATTTATGAAGAGTTTTGAGAGTACCCTGAACAGTGAGTATAACAAATAGGTCAATTCTAGAAGAAATAAACCCTGACTACTCCTTAAAAGGTCAAATAGTAAAGATGAAGCTAAAGAACTTTGGACATCAAATGAGAAGAGAAGATTCACTTGAGAAAGCCTTGATGCTGGGAAAGGTGGAGGACAAAAGAAGAAGGGGGTGGCCAAACATGAGATGGCTAGATGGTATTGTAGATGCAATGGGGACAAAGCTGGGCAGGCTGAGGAGGACAGTGGAAGACAGAGGTGCCTGGCGGGCAATGGTCCATAAGGTCGCAAAGGGTCGGAATCGACCGTGCAACTGAACAACAACATGAAGAGTTGATTCATCAAATAACCATTGATTCTATTGCCCTCCTCTAACTGTGACTTAGCTGTTATCTTTTTTTAAAGTGAGATGAATTGTTTCTCCCAATTCCTTGGAGACTGTGTGTTTTTGACTCTGCTGCAAGCACACCATGTTAGGAGGAAGGGTTGGGTTGTGAGCCTTCTTTGAAAGAATTTGAGAGGAGCCCTAAAGTGCTGTGTCAACACCTAAACTAGATAAAAAGACATGGCCACAGAGAGAGCTGCTACAGTGTCTGGCATGTTCTCTTTCTGACAATGCCTGAGGGCTCATTTTCACAGGAAACTGGAAAACCTTGTTGGTACATGAAAGTCTTATCTCAGTGAAGCAAGACATGGAAATCTCTGAAAATGAGACATTTTCCACCTATTTATCACATCCAAAAGCTGAGATTTAAAAGGGACACACAAGATTTTAATGGGAAGTAAAAGGAAGAGGAAAATAACATGAAAGTACAAACTGGTCCTTGACCTTTATTGGGATAAGTTTAGAAAGACTAAAGCTCTGTATGATCTCAGGTTTGCAAGGGAGCCAAAACAATAAAAAGGGAGGATTTAAGGTTGAAACTCAGAGTAAGAAGAAGGATCAGAAAGCAATCAGACCACTGAAAAGAAAAAAAAATGGAGAATTGTCCCATCTTTTTAAAAGAAGGGGAAAGGAGACCTACTGATGTCTTGACAGAAATGACTGCAAAGGTTATAGAACAGATTGTTAGTCTGTATGTATTTAGGATTACTAAAAGCCAGCAGTAGCTTCTCCAAAAGGTGTCATTGCCAGACTAATCACTTTTTCTTGGCCTATGGATGGCTCCTATCTCCACAAAATATGCAAACAAACATACTTGGTTGGAAGAGAAAGGCATATTTTTATTGGTTATAGCTGGACCTTTCATGGCACAGTCCTGGAATATGAATTTAGTTCATAAGAGACTTTGCCATCACATTGTCTCCTCCAGCCACTCCACTGGAAGAAAATCAGGTAATGACCATTCCTGGGAACTCCATGTAGCCAAACACTACTTCTTGGTTCCCTGTCCCCCAAATAGCCTTGCTGGGCCCCACCCAAATAGGACAGACCCTTGTCCTGGCCATTGCCTTCCACTGCCTCAATCCATCCCAATGCTCCCAACTGCCAACCAAGTTGTAAAGAGAGACAAATGAACTTGGAACAGAAAACAAAAGCACTAACAGCATCCTAACTACTGCTCTGGTAAACTGAACTACCACCAACATGGTATCCATGTATAAATTGTAGTAGTGCTCTATTAAAGAGAGAGTAAGTAGGAGGGAAGACAGTGCAGGACAATGGGTGAAGAGGAGGGATAGTAGTACACGCCTGTATTTTAACCCATACTTCAGAATGTTACTATGACTTCCCTCAATTCAAGGCCTGGTCTATCACCTGTCTGCCCCTCTAGCCCTTATTGGCCAATGTGTGTCCTTGACACCACCTTCAGTAGCCATGAAGGGCTCACCATGCCCAAGGGAGGCTGAACAGGAGGGCAGCAAGTCCACTGTCCTTTTGGCCGAGGGACCACTGCATCACAAACAACAGGGGTTTCCGCTAAATTGGAGATGCTGTAACAGTAAAATAAAATAAAATAAATAACAGCAATGGGTACTGTGCTCAAATGGGTCTGCAGCAGGGGTAGAGGTGGTGACCATGGCAGCAGCAGATCCCCCTCCCTTCAGAATGGAGCCTGCTGGAGAACCCTTAGGGATGGATCAAGGAAAGGACAGGATTCCAGAAGCAAGGAGCCACAGGAAACAGGGCAGGGACTCTTCAGGAACAAAAGCAAGGCAGATATCTTCAACAACAGAAACCAAGAACAAGACAAATGATCCAGGCGCCAAGCAACTGCAAGTCTGCTGACTTTCATTGTTTAGGCAGAGCATCTTCAAGGGCTTGGACAAGGTGAGGACAGAGTTCAAGGATCCAGGCATGGCATAAGAACCATATGAACCAAGAACTGTGCAGAGGCCTCCAGGAGTAGGAATCAGGAACCAAACAAGGGATCTAAAAGTTAAGGAACTGCAAGTCTACTGGCCTCCATTGCAGAGACAGCTTCTGGAAGGAAGGGCTGGTTCTTATACTGCTAAGCCACCCAGTGCCTCCAGGTAGAGCCTATGAAGGGCTGGAACCTTCCCAAGTGCTCTTATGTGGGGCTTAGCAGTTGCTGCAGGGTGAGGGTCCAGTCCTGCAGGACACAGAGCAGCTGAAATTTTCAAAGCCTCGTGTGTTTCAAAATTCGCATACTAGGAGAACCCCCTGATGTGCCCAGGATGATGTCACGGTAGTGCGCCAGGTTTACCCTTCCAATGCCATGAATTTTGAAACACAGGAGGCTCTGAAAATTTCCCCAATGCAGGGATCAGCTTTGTCAAAGGCTGCAGAGGAGATGGGACAGAGCAAGAGGCTGCTCGGAGCAGCCCAGACAAAGCGCAATTGCTACCGCTGTCACCACCACTGCTGATGTCAAAACTGTCAGCAGCAGGAGCAACCCACCTCCGACCCCTACAGCTGCGTGTCAGGGCAGGACCGGCCCATGGGGGAAAAAGTTTGGGCATCACTGATATACACTGTGATTGACTACCTAATGATTTTGCATTTTCTTTTCCTGTATTTATTATCGTGGATTTGGTCAATAAATACTTGTTTCATAAATGTTTTAATAAATGTGGTCCTAGTTAACATTTTCTACTATTGCAGGTAGTCTGGTTGTTGATTATTTTTAATTCTGTTCATATTTAAGGTCAAGCTCAAAGAAGTAAGAGTTTTAGTACTTTTCCGTGTGCCCAGGAAGCATATAAAGTCTTAATCTATTTTTTGTTCCACATGAAAGAAATGGACAGCATCATATCAGTTGAAAATAAATACAAAGTACAGCACCACAAATCAGTTTCTGATTAAAATAGAATCTCCAGAAAGAAGGGTGAAATAATTTAACTTCAAAGAAATGCATACTCTATTTATTTCATCCCAATAATCTTAGATATTAAACATTTATTCTGATTATGTATTATTTTACTGATTTATATATTCATTCATTAAGTCCAACAATACTAATGTGATCAACTTCAATGGGTATATTTAAAATAAAACATACAGTAATACCTCAGATAACGTTTGCCTCGGATAACACTAAAATCGCATAACATTAAGTAATCTGGGGAGGAGAATTGGATCGAATAACATTAAGGTCCTATGGGATGGATCGGATAACAACCGCTAAAGCCTGTGCAGTTACAATGTATCTCTATGGAGCTTTAACGTTATCCGATCCATCCCATAGGGTTTTAACATGCTTCGGGTAACACTGAAAATCGGATAACACCAAGACTTGTGGAACCAAGTCTTAGCGTTATCCGAGGTATTACTGTATATCTTATCTCTCTGGTTAAACCACATTCAACCATCAAAATTGTTGCTTAAGAAGGAAAATAAAGTTCCTCGTAATATCATATTAAAAGATTATTTTTCTACAAAATACACTTTAATTATGAAAAGGAATCTATGAATTGTATGAAGACATGGATTTAATATTAAAAGTGGGTGTATGACTGAATGGGCGAAATAGAAATACAGTTGTATTTCGCTTAAAGAGCATAATGCGTTCCACAGGATTGCTCTTTAAGTGAGTTTGCTCTTTACATGAAACACCATTGTAAGTGACCAATTGTGACTTCTGGTGGGGGGGGGGATTGTGACCCCCGATTTATTTGGTAAGCGAGTTTTTGGTTGGTTTTAATTGTTAAGCGAAGCAAACATTCAGATAAAATTCTGCTCTTTAAGCAAGGTGCTCTTTAAGCAAGGTGCTCTTTATGCGAGGTTTGACTGTAGGTAAAGTACGGGTGCTTAATTTGGTAGATTAAAAACATAGCTATAGTGTGCTGAAGTGGTAATTGGTCACATCATCCACAAAGTACTAAGTACAAATACTGAAATACATGAGAAAATTTGATAATATCAGGAACTGTCACGATCCAGCCGGCCCCCACTCTTCTGGTAAACCCCTGGAAACCAAAACAAACCTACACAGGGCGAGCTGGACGGCTAATTAGAACAGAGATAAAATTCTCAGCTGCTTATCAGCTCTTAAGGGGTTTTTATTTGGTAGCGTGTTCAAAGATTTGTGTGTGTGAAAGGCAGCTCTTACCCTTTTTAGTCCAATGAAGACACGTTGTTCAGAAAAAATGATGAAGATTTATTGATCAAGTTCATAAAGCATAAAAGTCAGTAGCATAAGTCAGTCCAATAAAGTCCACAGGCAAATCTAGGTAACCATTTTTAAGGAGCAAAATTGCATCGCTCCTAGGCTAAAGATTGCTAGCCCATTGAGAACTAGAAACAAAAGCTCTCTAATCAAAAACAGGTCTTAATCCATGAAGAAACAGAGACGAACTCTTTCTTCTCTCCAAAATGGAGAATTTGCAGTCAGATGGGACTGCTTACCCAATCAGGTAACAGCAAGCTAAATGAGAAAACTTTCTCACAACAATGGTACATTGTTTACACACGTGTACACAGAATGAACTGGGGCTAGTCATAACATTGCTCTGCTAGCTTACCAAAGATAAGAAATACTGAAAACATGGTTGAAAAACATGCTGTTACCCAGCCTTGAGGCTCAGAGAGAGAAAAATGGATTTTTCTGAGGCCTATTTGAAAATTGGCAATTTCAAGCCTTAGGAAATAGGTTCATTTCCTGACACGCCCTCCTTTCTGGAAAGGCAAACCGGGGGTTTGACTTTACCAAAAGGCATTATTTACTAATGTGAGCAAAGCAATTGAGCAAACAAGCTATCCCTTATATATGTAGGATATCAAGCATTAAAGCTTCTTCCAGTTTTAGTTACTGGAGGTACACGTTAAATAAGTTACATTCTGCATTGCAAGCAAACTCAGGTATAAAACCTTGCTGGAACAAAAGACTTGGGCATTTTCAGGTACCAAAGGTTTTCCCTTTCCAAAACACATTTTGCCCAAACAGAACAACCTTTAAATCAGAAAACAGGTCAGTAACACCACACATGTCACAGAGGCCGCTTGTACGAGCCTCTGGAAAAATAAACAGATGATTAGCAAGAAACAATAGCATTTCCCCCCTTCTTCGTCTTCTTCGATGTTGCACCTGCAAACAGTTAAACCAGCCAGTTGAACAAAGTCCATTTAGAGTTCCGTTATCAGCTCTTCTTTCAGACGTCAGGAACATGTGCATCTCCTAGAAAAAAAACTCAAGAAACAACCTTTAAGGTATTTATCAGAACACAGTCCAAAGGAATCAATCAAACAACCCCGCACTCTCATCCCTGTGAGGTTTGGGAACTAAACAGGCAACAGAATTGATGGCTTGACTAGCTTCTCAACTCAAGAGCGCGCAGAATTCCATTCACTCTCCTCAGTACGTCGGGAATCTGGATCTGGATCTGGCCTCTGCTATTGCTGAAACCGCTAGTTGGGCTACCCACAGCCATCTTTACGGACTACTCCCCTCTTCAGCTCTTGGCTTTCGGAGGGTAGTAAAACTCAGGGAAACACTGCATCCGGCAATTATTTCCCACTTCCCACTAGCTGACCAAAACAGCGTAGTGTAACAGCCTGTAGATAACACTTTTCAGAGTGGTGGCTCTGGCACACACACTCTAGCAAAACATTTCTTCCTTGGACACGTGGAGGAGTCCGTTGGAGCTCTTCCACCTTTACGCTGGTATCTCAAACACAATGAGGCAATCTGCAACCTCTCCAGGTCTTCAAAGACCAAACAGCACATGTAATCAGCAACTAGGAACTTCAATGCAGGAAAATAAATCTTATCTGAAGGGTTCCACTCCTTCTTCTTGGCTTTGGGGGAAAATTACTTCAGGGAACTGCTTCTGAGTGAAATAGGCACTCTGTGGAGTTTTGACTCCAATTCAACACAAAAGAGTCTTATTTAGGGCTTGGGGCTTGCTGGGCGTCTGGGGAAGTCTCAGAAGTCATCTGGACAAGCTTCACCCACCCTGGGCCCTTCCTTCTGGCTAAACATCATCTGGGCACCTTCTCCAAGATCCCATCTGGAATGGAGTCTGTCTTGGGGTGCTAACTGTGGTGAGGGGGTACATTCATCAGCCACTGGCTTACCTTCCATCTTGTAGGCTTGGAAGACATCTCAGTCCCTCTGGAACTGCCAGCACTGGAAACGGCCCTCGGCCCACGGCCCTCGGGTCTGGGAGTTTGAGAATCCGACTCAAAACTCAAAACAGCAATCAGTTGTTTTCCTTTCAGCACTCTTATCTCAGGAAAACACAAGCACTTTCAGTTTCAGCCGTCGCTACTGCAGGTGCACACACGCAGGCTGCTGCTTCTTGCTGGGCAGAGATGAGCATGCACACACACACAAAAAAAAACTTCTTCAGGAGGCGCGATATCCCACCGCTGCCACCATGTCACGATCCAGCCGGCCCCCACTCTTCTGGTAAACCCCTGGAAACCAAAACAAACCTACACAGGGCGAGCTGGACGGCTAATTAGAACAGAGATAAAATTCTCAGCTGCTTATCAGCTCTTAAGGGGTTTTTATTTGGTAGCGTGTTCAAAGATTTGTGTGTGTGAAAGGCAGCTCTTACCCTTTTTAGTCCAATGAAGACACGTTGTTCAGAAAAAATGATGAAGATTTATTGATCAAGTTCATAAAGCATAAAAGTCAGTAGCATAAGTCAGTCCAATAAAGTCCACAGGCAAATCTAGGTAACCATTTTTAAGGAGCAAAATTGCATCGCTCCTAGGCTAAAGATTGCTAGCCCATTGAGAACTAGAAACAAAAGCTCTCTAATCAAAAACAGGTCTTAATCCATGAAGAAACAGAGACGAACTCTTTCTTCTCTCCAAAATGGAGAATTTGCAGTCAGATGGGACTGCTTACCCAATCAGGTAACAGCAAGCTAAATGAGAAAACTTTCTCACAACAATGGTACATTGTTTACACACGTGTACACAGAATGAACTGGGGCTAGTCATAACATTGCTCTGCTAGCTTACCAAAGATAAGAAATACTGAAAACATGGTTGAAAAACATGCTGTTACCCAGCCTTGAGGCTCAGAGAGAGAAAAATGGATTTTTCTGAGGCCTATTTGAAAATTGGCAATTTCAAGCCTTAGGAAATAGGTTCATTTCCTGACAGGAACAGAAAGGGATTATTTGACAAAAGCATCCAGTGTCCAGGCACTTGTATCTACGGTAGTATGGGTAGAGAGACCAGATCTTTATTACAGTTCATCAAAGCAAGATGCAGCATAGGTGTCATAAGGTTTGAATGTAGCTGCTGGCCATAGAATAGTGGTGGTATGAAGCATGAATTACTGTTGTCCTTAAAAACATAATGAAAATAGATCCTGAGTGCAGAATACTTGATAATGAAATTAAGAGCCAGCTCTCATCCCAACTATATTTGGCCCCATGCTAATGCTAAATTATACTTTCATTTGTTGAAGATAGGTAGGACATCCCACTGTAAAAAAACAACAACAGCCAAACAAGCAATAACCTATAACTTAAATCAAGGCTATTTGAAAGACCTTACCATGTAAGACCTTACCATGTAAGCCTCCTTGAGTTGCAAAATCATCACAGGCGGGACACTATCCTAATAGGCAAGTCTTGTGAGAACTCAAAAGAGCAAGTCAGTTCTAAGGCTGTGAATCTCTTTTCTCTGCTGTCCTTCCATGAGCATGTGAAGACCTTATTATTCAAACTCCCCCCCCCGACTGGATGCTATACATAACAAGGGATTCTACACTTTAATTCCTTCTTCTTTCTTTTTCCAAAATGTATATGTTATTTTTGTTCTGACAATCTGCAGTGTAATGGCATAATAAAGTATTATTATATATTTAATTGTATTTTTAGTATTTTGATTAATGGATCTGCAATCCCTCTCTTTACATTGTTATTTGCCTTGTGTTGCTAAAGAGAGCTAAAGGTGTAAGATAAATGAAATAAATAAAATCATCAAAAGTGGAATGATAATAGTCAGTGACTTTCCTTTCAACTGTTCTTTACAGAAAGTCTGATGGCCTTCATTGAACTGACTTAACCTCTGCCCCTTTAATTGTGGGACTTGACCTTTAGCTTCATGGCTGTTCCACAACACTTAGAAATCCAATGGAATTCATGTGATCTGTCTCCTTGGGTCCAAACCAATTTAGTCTGATGAGCAAGTAGACAAAAACAGAGGGAAGGTAGCACAGACTTCATAAATTGCACTTACTTCCTACTGTAACTGTAAACAGTAAAAGGGTACAGTTGCCACCAGGTTTAACAGAATATAACTGTCAAGATATGAGGGGGTTTCAGCTATGGAAACATATCAGAGGATTTTTTTTTCAACTGAAGAAAATTAATAGTTATGCTTAAGAGTGAAAAAGGTTGTCTCAGAGGGATTTCACAGTCCCTGCATGTAGGGAACCCAGGCCTATTTTCATTAGAACATTAAAAGGAATTTATTAAATAATTTAAGGATAAAATAAATTTGATCATTAGCAAGGGAGAATCAAACAATGTTACACTCTTCAGATTTAAATTTATTAAATACATCAGGCTGCAAAAGCTAATTGTTTTCTCATTTAGTAGTCTAGATGGCCACAGAGAAAAGGGACAGCTCATTCCCTCTGCTATTGCATAGATTAGGCTTCATTGCACCTCTAGAACCTGACCCACTCCAATTCTGAGGAAGAATATAGAAGTCCCTGCCTTCATCTGAACCCTCAAAGTAAGATCTCCCTTGATCTCTTTTCAATTCAAACCCTTTGGCAGATTTGAGGAAAAATAATGTCTACCCAGAAATAAATGTTGAAAACAAAGAGGAAGGATGTTTTTGACTACAGCTCTAATATGTACCCTCATATACCAGTGACAAAAAGAGGAATGGGGCAGGGGATGATGTAAATTTAATTCCTTCAAGCTTATAGTTGTGCTATAAGAAATGTACCATTTCAGACAAGAATGTCAGCATTTAATATGGTGTTGTCTTTCACTTGGGTAATATCAATCTATAGCTGACACATTATTGCCTTATTCCTCTGATAAAAGTTGTGGCTTGCTTGACCTCAAATACCAGTATCTTTCTCTTAATTATAAGTTTTCTGTAATGTACAGCTTTTTCTTTATCATGAACATAAGTCTTTGAATATGTGCCTAAAGCTTGAATCATGGTGTTATTAATAATTCAAAGAGAATAAACAGAAAAGCATTCAGGACAAAATATAAATGCAGAAAAATACAGGCAGGAAGGAAACTCTCTACACTGCATGCATGGCATCCCAAAGAAATGTAACCACACCTTATCTTTTGTCCTTTTGATTATGGGAACACTAAACATTTCCACAGACTCCAAAACCAGAAATTCATATGAGATAATACTGTACAGTAATTGTATATAAACACCACAACATGTATCTTACAATACAGCATATGTGTTAGGGAATTTAGCCCCCACTACTGGCTGAAAAAGCCAGCTTAACTATGTGGTTGCAAAAGACAAGAGCAAAAGAGCATGAATGACTTCAAATCAGCCACAGTTTGATAAGTAACTTTTTTCCTGCAGAAAATCTATAGTTTTTTTTATTAATCAGGTAAATAGTCTCTTCCTTCCTTCCAAAGATGTGGATCTGTTAACTATAACAATGTTTTAAAGAACTGTTACATATAATGAGGTTTTGGAAGATACAAGGAGCTATATTGTTGTGAAGTTCTATAGGAAGAAATGGTATAAAAATTTATATCATGAATCAAAGCTAGCCAATTACCCAGGTAGATTAATATTCATAGTGATCATTATACAGTATTATATTCAGTATCTGCTCATTTTGAGCAGTGTGCATATCAACAATGTCAATGACATGTAGTTCTAATACAATGGAGAAACAGATAAAAGTCAATTGAGGCAACCATTGAGACAATTGTAGAATGCCTACTATATTACATTACCCCCCTCCCCAATAGAAAGTATTCTTGAATCCTTTCCACTAATAGAAGTGCTTATCCTCTAGTAAAGGAACTCATTAACAGAAGGAGAAAGTTCCTGCCAGTCCTTTCTTTCCCTGAAGACACCCTACTTCCTCAGTTGGTGGCACATTTTACTGGAGAAGAAAATGTTACAAGATCAATACAGTAATACCTCGGATAACGCTAAGACTTGGTTCCACAAGTCTTGGTGTTATCCGATTTTTAGTGTTATCCGATGCATGTTAAAATCCTATGGGATGGATCGGATAACGTTAAAGCTCCATAGAGATATACTGTAACCCCACAGGCTTTAGCGGTTGTTATCCAATCCATCCCATAGGACCTTAACGTTATTCGATCCAATTTTCCTCCCCAGATTACTTAATGTTATCCGATTTTAGCCTTATCCGAGGTAAACGTTATCCGAGGTAATACTGTATATCATTCATTTCCACCTTACTCAGTGGAAAAAATTCCACTCACAACACTCCCTCATTGATGAAAAATAAAATATGGGTCAAATATTGGTTTTTACTTATCTACAATTTTCTTCTGGAGTCAGAATGATTCATTGATAGAAGAACTTGTCTACTTTTCTGCCTGAGATCACTCTTTAAACCCTGGCAAGATTTGTGTTCTCAACTCCTACTGCTCTGCTAAATGAAAATAATAGTGACCTAATTTACCACAATTGTTATGAAGATTATGGATTTTATATTCCAATAAGTGCACTGATCTTTGAATGAGGAGAGGAGAGCTTCAAACCCACAATGAATATGTTTATGTACATACAGGAATTTATGTTCAAAGAAAACAATCAAAAGCCACAATGTTTATTCTTATAACAGTAACACCTATCCATTTTAGCTAAACCCTAGGAACAAAAGTATACTTAATGGGCAAAATCCAGCATTGGGTATTCACCAGTGGAACAGAAGATTCCAGCAGAATAGGTGTTGGTGATTCCAGAGGAACCTCTTTTTATACTAAAACCTCCATATGTTCCTAAAACTCTCCCAAGATGGCTGGAAAGTTATCTGCTGCTGATTTTCAGATGATTCAGAGGGTCAAGGGCATTAACAACAGAGAGGAAAGTTCCATGGTAACTGCCAGTAGAAAAGACTAGTTAATCCAAAGTATTTACAGAACAGAATAACTTTAAAGGTTGCTTGTGTTTTGCTTGAAGGTGTGTGAGTGTGAGGAAACCAAAGAAAAATATTCTCAGGAAAGGCACTTAAAAGTTGTTGGGTATGTAATTTGTAGACCTTAAAGTAGATTCAAAAACTATGTGCAGTTTGACTGCATCTCTACCCATCTTCAGAACAGGTAATATTAAAATACAGCTGTAAAATCAGCTGACATTGAAAAGGTAATGAAAAGGCAAGGAAAGTAAGGAATTAATTACCTTTTAAATAAATGATCCATTCAGTTGATCTATATTTTGCTTTGCGTGTTAAAATAAGTAGAAACTAATCCAGAATTTATATGCTAGGATGAAGAAGGGCAGGGAAAAATTACAGAGGGCTGGTGAACATTTCTGCAGATGAAATATAATTAACTTACTGAGAAATTTGATGCCATGTCTCACACTTAAAGTGGCTTATAATCCTGGAAACAAATAAACATCATTTCCAATAATAAAATATAAATTGTGCTGAGCTATTAAAACTGATAAAATCACAGCCGCAATCCAAAAAACCTCTTCACACAAACTCATGAAAAGCTTGTTGGAAGGATAACCATCATATTGCTTTGTGAAGCCTAATAAGCAAGATATATTTATAAAGAGCCAATAAAGCTTCCATTCTACATTCTGAGGGTAACTGCCTGAAAGAAACTGTTCCATCTTGTATCTGCTCTTTTTATGTTTCCCAACCAAACTTATTTTGCTGTATCGTATCTTACTTCTAGTATCTTCCAAAGTGACACTGTACCAATCCATAAAAAGCAAGATACAAATAAAACCTCTTTTCATATATTAAAAAATACAAGACACAGGAGGAATGACAGAGGGCAACTTATTTTGATGTGTCAAAAGAAGATTTACAAATAGGCATTTATATTTAATTAGGACCAAGCTGATCTTTCTTTCCTGACTCAAAGATATCTGTTATTTCTCTATCAAAGAGTTAACAAAGAAAAATCTGATAGAAATCCAATATGACATTTCACAGCCCTAAAACTGTCTATTTCACAGCTCTAAAACTGTGAATGGATGGTGTCATTCTGCATTTCTTTGAGCTTTTAAATCACAACTAGCAGCACTCCCAGTTACTATGCAATGCAAAACTGAATGCAGCAACACACACACTCACATTTTCTATCATTTGAGCAGTCAGTCTTGCATTCTGTAGTAACTGATAAATCTGTTGGTTGTGTTTTGAAAGAAGCAACACACACACAGAGGGTTGTGAATGGCACAAATATAAATAGTAACACTGACTACAATATATATTGTCTAGGAAAGAGAGTTTCGTGAAATAGGTATGAGGCTATTTCTAAGGGAACATTATACAGTTTTTGTGATCCTTTTTTTAATGTCTGGACTTCTGGTTTTTGTTCTATTGCTATTTTTTATTTGCACTTCCTACATTAATAAATCATATTAAAAGGTAAACTCACTTGCACAGAAGTGACTGAGTAATTTTACGAGCCATTAGCAAACCTACTGCAAACCCATGTCACACATGGATTCAGTGGTGTTACCAATCAGCTAATTTTTAATGGACAGAGTAGGTCTTTCAGATATCTAGGTCAGCTACCAAAAGAAGCAAGTACTGAACATCAAAAGCTAAAGAAGGATTTTCTCACCACCACATTCCTCCAGCAAATTCTTTAATGTTTTAAACTATCTGGCAGGATTTTTTTTGTTTTTGGAATAAGAGGTTTGTGCGCAGACATGCACTCATACGCACATCCCCGCCAGATTCACAATAGTGTTCTCTTGCCAAAAGGGAGCAATGATGAGCTGGTTGTTTCATTTACTTTTCAGCTGCCAGTACAAGAGTAATTTAGTGTGAATGCACATGTGCATACACAGAGAGAGTGGCACAGTACAGCTGAAATGGAGCACCTTTAATTTTTTTTCTTGCACATGACTAAGGTATTGAGTAGGTGCTCAACATTTCCACTGCAATCAGTAGAACTTTAAAAAGGCTCAACTGTGGCAGGATTGCATTGTATGAATGCCATATTGAACCAGTCAATCATCAGTCAGTATCCCTGGAACTGATTATGATATGAGCCTAATTTCTTGTGATGTTCTTGTTGATTGTAACATTCTTGAAGACTGCCTCTATTAAGTTACATTCTTGTGTTTTCAAAAGCTTCAGTTTCAAAATGTATCCATGAAAAACCTTCTTAACAAATGGTATGTACATGATATTTGAAAGGTACAGTAAAACATCGGATAACACTAAAACTTGGTTCCACAAGTCTTGGTGTTATCCGATTTTTAGTGTTATCTGATCCATGTTAATATCCTATGGGATGGATCGGATAACGTTAAAGCTCCACAGAGATACATTGTAACCGCACAGGCTTTAGCGGCTGTTATCCGATCCATCCCATAGGACCTTAACGTTATTCGATCCAATTCTCCTCCCCAGATTACTTAACGTTATGCGATTTTAGCGTTATCCGATCCAATCATTATCCGGTGTTGTACTGTATTATATTTCTACATGAAAGTTACATGAATATTGGTCTCAGAAGAATTGTAAACAGATCTGAGTTCAGTTTCTACTATGAAAACAGAAATAAAGACCTCACTAGATTTTTTAATTGCAATTTGCTATTTGGAATGAAAAATCCATTTTATATCAAGTCTTACTGAAACAACTAGCACTAGCTTGTTTATAAAAGTTGATTTTAAAGTTTTAGCATACAAATAAAGAACACTGAAGCAGATGTTCAACTTTCAATTAAGCATAATCAGATTCCTAGGGAAAACAAATAAATAGTTTTGCACTGTTATGTTATTTGTACATCCATTGATTAAATCCATAATTATTACTAAGCAGTAATCCTTTAAATATATTCTGAATCTATTTAAAAGAGTCTTTAAATTGGAACCTTCAGTATTATTAGCATTAGCAAACATATGAGGGCATCATCTAGGTATCCCTATTAATTACAAGCTACATGTTAAGTTTAACTCACATTAAAATTGGTTGGTATAAAAGTTTTTCATTTTAAGTGGTTCATGTCCTAAATCATACAAATTTGAGAAGAACATTAATTCTTAGAGCTGATCCATTAAACGGTACAAGTTGGCAACGATTAATTCCTATTTACTTCAGTTGGCCTTCTCTAAGCATTATTAAACTTACATTCAAATTAGAATACTTTTAAAAAGTTAAAATCATGCTTAGTGTAGTCACAACACATACAGAGTTATTACTATTGGGTTCAATAGAATGTGGGATGTGTTGTGGGGGGATTTTTTGACACAAAGTTCCACAACTTAGTACTGTTTAAACCAGGGATTCTCAACCTGTGACCCACGGACCAGATGCAGCCTGTGGCACCATTTCATGTGGCCCCACACTGCCTTCACCACACCAGGAAGTGCCATGTGGTGGAGAAAGGGCAAAATGGCCATCTAGCCTCCAAAGCTGGCTTTAAAAGGTGAGAACTCCTGGTTTAAACTAATAGTATCCAAACCAATGACTTCTTGTAACTTTTGCTTTTTAAGCTTTCAACAAGTTTTCCCGAGTTGCCATCATGTAGCTAGATGTAATAATTATCCCTGTGTTTTGTTTTATGATGCAATTTCCATTACACGCAGTACTACAAATTTGCTTAAAACCTGATTTTGGTGTTTTGTTTTTTTTAATTCTGTCTGACTTAAACAATGGGTCTTCTGAGTTCTTCTCTCAAACTTTAGGAGAAGACAAAGCAGACTTGCTTATTAAAAATGTTCATGCATCATTAATTTTTTTAAGCAGGTGCTGTATCTGTAACAACAACCTTTTTGCTATGCTGCCTCTACAAATGGTTATAAACACCCCTCAAATATTCACTCACTCTCTAGTCACTATGTGTAATGAACTAGCTAAGCAGCAATTTAACTGTGAAAGGGCATTTAATTAGAAGCCAGGGGACAAATTCTGTTCTTCTCCATGGCACTAACTTATGCTAAGCTGGCATTTTCTTTTACAGTAGTCACTCACTTTCTTAATTTGAACTACATAGCTGCAAATTATGATTTTGGATGGATGAACTTTTCCTGAGGAACCAGCACCGGCCTACTCCTCTAGGTCAACGTCTGTTCTCAAAGTTCTTATATCAACTGATTTCCCTCTCTTTTTCACTCTCATTCACAATTGCATTGATGTTTTCTATTAGCCTAATGTAGTCTATTTCCTGAAAATGTTTAATATAGGCATTGACAAACATAGTACATAATTCTCCTGTCCTAACTATAGAGTGCTCTCTTCTTATAAACCCATGACTTTTCTTTCTTTCTTCTTCTTCTGAACATGTAGTTTATGAAGATATTAAAATGAAGCTTCAGCGACATTAGTATGTCCTACTAGAACAAATTTATGATACCAGTACCACATTTAATTTCCAACTTTCTGCTGATTCCTACAACAACAACAAAATGATTGATTTATCTATATATTTTCTTTGATACTATATTTAGTTAGGTTTTTTTTACTGACCCACATTTTGCCTAAATGCATTTCTGATGATTACCTAGAGAAATAACACAGCTGATTATCTCTGTTTCCATTCTTAGTTGTTGAATTACTGTATTTCCAGTGGGGGACTTGAAGTGATAACAATATTTCACTCATCATGTCTTCATTTTTTACTTGAGATTAAACATCCTGTAATTATATAATTAAGGGAAAGAAATAATGGGAAAATGCTATTGTATAGCTAAATAAATTGAGTAACTTTTGGAGGCAAACTCCCCCAAGCTAAGAAATCACTGTGGTCATAATCCATTCCACACAGAGTCAGACAACCCAGTATGTAACAGATAATGTCTGCAGTGATTTTTTTAAAAAAATTAAGGTAATTCACTTCCAAAAGTTACACCAGCGTAATGTGAGCTTTTCTGAATCAAGCTCACTTCATTAGACATAGGAGTGAAACTTCAAGGCATGAACTTATATACACCAGATACAGAGGCACATAGTGATCAATCAGAATGACAGATAAGCATGCAAGTCAATGCAGCTTCTCACAACTGGCAGTAGCAGATGATCTATAAAGTGCTGCAGTGGTTTTTGTTGCCCCCCCCATTGCTTCTGCAGATAATCACATAGCGACCTTGTTTTGAGTGACCAGATCCCACCTAGAGAAGTGTCGGGCCCAGGTTGGCAGGGATCTGCAGAGGCTTTTGCTGATTATCTGATAGAGAAAATCGCTCAAATTCGCTCAAAGTTTAATCCTGGTGTGGACAATGTAGAGCTGGGATTGCCCGGAGTGTAGTCTGGCCAGGTTATCTGGGATCAGTTTGATCCAGTTGTCCCTGAGGAAGTGGACAGGCTTCTTGGAAGTCCCTGAGGAAGTGGACAGGGTTCAGCTGATCTAGAGAACCAATCACATCTCTGTATTTTCCCCATCACATCTCTGTATTTTCCCCCCTCCCTGTTTTTTTCAATTTAGGAAGTAAAGCACAAACACGTGGAGAGAAACTCCTTTCTCTCTTTCCCCCCTTCCCTGCAGTTTTTAAAAAACCAGCCTCCAGCAATCAGCTGGCAGTCGGAGAAGGAAAGCAGAGGGAAGTCTGCAGTAGCGTCGGGGGGAAAGGCAGGTGGGCGCTGGGGTGGGGGTTGGATTGGGTAGATGTTCTATCCAATCCAACCCCCTCCCCCCCCACACACACAATTGTTCCGGATAACACTAAAAATCGTGTTATTCGATATAAGATTTTTCCAAAAATCTTGTAATGTTATGCGGTTTTAGCGCTATCTGGTACAATCGTTATCCGGGGTATTACTGTATTGCATTCCAAAGTAGAAGAACCACTTTAAAATGTTACTAGGTACATGAAATGTCCTGTGGCAGTAGTGGCAAACTTACTGCACACATGCTATAGGTGGCAATTAGAGCCCTCTCTGTAGGCACCCATGCGGTTTCCTCAGCACAGTTTGCTCTGCCCAGCAGCCCAATGGGAGCACTTTCTCCCTCTCCCAGCACAGAATTTACCACGCCCCTCTGCCCAGCAGCCCAATGGGAGAGTTTTCTCCTTCCTCTGTTGTTGTGCTGGCATTTTGTGATAAATAAGTGGGTTTTGGGTTGCAGTTTGGGCACTTGATCTCTAAAAGGTTCATCATCAATGGCCTATGGAGTTGCACACCAATGAATAGTTAAAATAAAATTCTGTCTACAGAAAACCTGTTTTTACTCCCATACTCAGTGAAGTACAGAGTAACATACACAGAGAGATTCATTCTTGTTACATTAAAAAACAAAAACCAGTGAATTGCAGTAGTGCATCTGGCAGATCCCAAAGTAACTTTGCACCACCTCATCACTGTGAAAACTCATGTGTCATAAGTAACACATTTCTTTCAAATTCTTTATATATCCATGATTATGCCAGCAATGAGCCAGATTAAAAGGAACTTTCTTTAAGTGGAAGTATTTTTTAAGACAGTGTAAGACTCATTCTGTCAAAGTGAGGCAATATTTGTGTCCAACTGTTTTATCCACTGTACTGAATTTAGAAAAGAACAGATTGTTTAGGATGGAATCCTACTCATGATCTATTCATTTAAAGTAGACTTGATATGATATTCACATCACCAATTTCAAAAAGCTTAATTTTATGAATTAACCGATCAGCTAGTTCAAAATGAAAAAAAATTGAAGTAGAAAAAAGGCTTTTAAAAGAACTCTTTGTTTCTATTTTCATATTCAATTCATGTATCACAACAAACAAATCTCAAAAACATTCCACTGCTTTTATGTTGCCATCATTGCATGGTCCGTATTTTTGTTAGAAATGATCGTTTTAAAAATTCCCTGCCTAATTTATTGGAAAAGGCACATTTTTAGCCAATCAGAATATTTCAAAATGTTCTGGTAACTTTCCACTCCAAAAGTCTGGGGGGGGGGGTTTAAACAAATGCAACAATGCCACAAACAAAACAAAAAAAGTCAAATGCCAGAAAAACATCCAGTTTAATAGGATGTTGGGGGAAACCCTCTAGCCAGACCAAAACTGGTGTACACTTTTTGTCCACTTTGCTACCTAAGTCTTGCATTAAGATGACCAAAGCTGTTTTAGTCCTGACATGATACTTTTTTTCAGGCTGTGAAAGATCAAAATAATTAGCTTAATCCAAGAAAGCTTTGAGGAGTTGTCACATCCACAAATGGACTTAATCCAAAACACAGAGATGCCACTCTAGAACCTCATTCAAAATGCAAAGGTTGAGTCTGGCCAATTATTAGCAAGGACAGCATGATTCAATTATCTCATTGATGTTTTACAACTGTAAGCTATCCTCCCTCCAGAAAACACTTATGACTTTTTTAATACCTCTCTTTCTGATCCCTTTATAGCAGCTTTCTGCTGAAAGACAAGACACAAGTTCAGTCATGGTTGAGCCACTATGACCAATATATAATAAGGTCCAGGTCACAGAGTATTGTCCGTTCCTTGCTACAGAAGACTACTTATCGCTGCTACCACCACTTCCATGTTCACAGTTGCATACACCAAATAGCTACACAACCCACCAGCTATGTAATAGTCCACTATGGAATAGCTAGCAGTTTTCATTCCTATGAGATTCTGTGAAGCATTATGGCCAGACAATGTTGGTGAAGCACTATACAAGTTCCCAGTTCCAGTTCTTTTACCTTTTACCTTTTTTCTACCTTTAAATGGTGTTGAGAAATAATTCTTACAATAAAAATAATAATGATTCTTCATAAAATTAGAAAATATTTTAAACTTCCCGTCACCGGGAAGTTTAAACTTCCCGTCACCGGCCGGGAAGTTTAAAAGGAGCCTCCCTTTCGAGGAAGGCCCGAAGAAGACGCCGACGCCGATGCGCCTCTCCCGGCCCCCGTCACCGGCGGGAAGTTTAAAAGGAGTCTCTCTTTCAAGGGAGGCTTGAAGAAGACGCCGACGCGCCTCTCCTGGCCCCCGTCACCGGCCGGGAAGTTTAAAAGGAGCCTCCCTTTCGAGGGAGGATCGAAGAAGACGCCGACGCCGACGCGCCTCTCCCGGCCCCCGTCACCGGCGGGAAGTTTAAAAGGAGCCTCCCTTTCGAGGGAGGCTTGAAGAAGACGCCGACGCGCCTCTCCTGGCCCCCGTCACCGGCCGGGAAGTTTAAAAGGAGCCTCCCTTTCAAGGGAGGCTCGAAGAAGACGCCGACGCCGACGCGCCTCTCCCGGCCCCCGTCACCGGCGGGAAGTTTAAAAGGAGCCTCCCTTTCGAGGGAGGCTCGAAGAAGACGCCAACGCGTCTCTCCTGGCCCCCGTCACCGGCCGGGAAGTTTAAAAGGAGCCTCCCTTTCGAGGGAGGCTCGAAGAAGACGCCGACGCCGACGCGCCTCTCCCGGCCCCCGTCACCGGCGGGAAGTTTAAAAGGAGCCTCCCTTTCGAGGGAGGCTCGAAGAAGACGCCGACGCGCCTCTCCCGGCCCCCGTCACCGGCCGGGAAGTTTAAAAGAAGCAACACGGGACTTGGGCAGCGTTAAAAGATCTTCGCCGCCGCCGCCGCCTTCATCGGTCTCTCCCTCGGCCAACCGGACGCGAGGGAGCAACAGCTGCGGGACTCGGGTGGCGTTAAAAAGATCTTCGCCGCCGCCTTCGCCGGTCTCTCCCTCGGCTAGCCGGACACGAGGGAGCAACAGCTGCGGGACTCGGGCAGCAGGCAGCCATGGACGTTTCCGTCCTCTCCCGTGAATGCTTCCTTGGCTGTGCAGGTGGTCGCCGCACAGTAACATCTGCGGCCAAGATAAGTGGCAGCGGTGGCGCTCAGCCTTGGGACTTGTTCCATCCGCCCCCAGAACCTCGCCCTGCTGGGGCTTTAAGAGACGCTGTGCGGTGGACGGAGAGGCTCATTACTTGTCGTGGTCCTTTGCTTAGTTTTGTTTCTTTGTGTGAATTTGACTGAGATATGGAAATTTTTAATCTACTGCTTGATATTGATGTTATGGAATTTTTTGTTACTGTTTATTGAATTACTTTTACTGTAATGATGTTTATGCGCTGATGTTCTGTGATACTGATATTGACTATTTATTGACTGTTTTCATTTGATATTGACTATTGACTTATTGATATGTTGTGATTGTAACTATACATGTGTGTAAACCGCCCTGAGTTGGCTCTGCCAAGTAGGGCGGTATAGAAATTCAAATATAATAATAATAATAATAATGATAAATGATTTGTTGTTTTTTAAAACAACAACAGAGTTTTGATTTGGGAGGTGACTGTCCTACAGTCATCAAAACGCAAGCAAAGAGAACACATGCGATTTCCTGTTAAAATAAATTAAAATGGACCTGTTGGTTCATGCCTGGCACATATAGTAGATATATGTACCATTGTACAAAATATGATAACTCACTGGATGCAAACCAGGCAGATAATAGCTTAGGATGAGCTTTACTTTCACCTTTCCAATTTAAATTAAACATTAGTAAAGCTTCAATTCCACTCCTGTTCATTAGTTGTTGTTTGCATTGTTCATTAGTCTGGGGAAATGTTAGGTATCCAGGGCAAATGAAATGAGCAATGTACACTTCATTATCTCAGCTTCCTTACTGATCAGGCAATACCTCTTTCCTGATTTCAATCAGTCTCCATATGAAGACTTACTTGCAGGCCCCAAACTCTCCAGTTTCCAGAGAAAATTCATATACAGTACTTTAGCACCAGATCAACTTCGCCAACCAGTTTTAGAAACTTCAGCACCATGAAAATGTGAAACACAAACAGAAGGCTTATACTCCACATATTTTTAAATGGAGATTCCATTAAATCAGCATCATAAGAAGGCTTACTATATTTAATATTCAAACAATTGATTATTATTTTTTATTATTATTCAATATGTTTGTGACATTAAGAAAAAAGACAACTATTGATATATAATATGGGTACCATATTCTGATTCACTATCTCAACCAGACAGCTCAACAATATGCTGTTATGAACACTACTTACCCAAGAAGAGTTTCTTTCTTCATATTGTATTAAAATTAGATCCATCAAATTAACAATAAATTGAACAATGACATATTTATGGATGACTTGCAAGGAGGCAGCAAATAGCTTTTTTAGTGAGTTAACTCTATGGCATAATGCTGCAGAACAGTTTGGGTCAATTCTGGGACTAGTGCAAGAAGAATATGGTGTGATATCTATCCTAATAAAGCAACTGTGAAGTACAGATTGTTATAGCTAAAATAAGAATTATTATAAAGGGTAACAGGAAACTCTCCAGTCTAGTTACTGCTGAAGATAAATTAGCCCATGATATAAAGAAAAACAAGCCAATTTTCTCATGGTTTTAAATAAAAATTATGCTATACTGCAGATCGGGATTTCACATTTTAAAACATCATTCAACATACACAATAGTAGCAAACTAGCATGTTTCAGGGTGCTTTTTAAAGTCAGCTTTATTTTTCTTCTACATACATGGACAACAGCACAAAAACAGATAAATACTTCTGGTATTTTGTAAACACAGTAACTAGATTAGTAGGTACATGCAAAAATTTGCTGCCCTAGAGTACATTGCTATAGACGGAGCACAAATTATGTTAAGCACAAATTGTGAGTGGAATGACCTTGCATCACAGTTCCTTCTCTATGGCCAGCTGCCCTTCTTGTGCTAGATACCACAACTGATCATATGCCAGATTTTGCAACAAGTGAGTGACCAGTCATGGAAACAAAAGCTGTCAAGAGTGGGGTTGGGGAAGTTGGAACTCTTATGTGACTGCTATCTTACAATCTAGCAACTCAGCAGGATTCTGCCCAGATACTGTTTTAAGAATAACAGACTGGCTGCCTTAAGAAAAAGGATATGAAATAACATGTCAATGGACTGCAGTGGCTCAAGTGGTTAAGACATTGACTGGGACACAGAAGGTCAGCAGTTCAAAACCCGAGTCCTGCATGATGGAATGAGCGCCCATCTCTGTCCCAGCTCCTGCCAACCTAGCAGTCTGAAAGCAAGAAATTGCAAGTAGATAAATATGTACAACTTTGGTGGGAAGGTAAACAGCATTCCATGCACTTTGGTGTCTAGACATGCCTGCCACATGTCCATGGAAATGTCTGCAAATGCAGACAGCACTGACTTTTTGGTTATGAAACAGAGATGAGCACTGAACCCTAGAGTCAGATACGACTGGGTTTTGAGAAAGAGTGACCTTTACCTTTACCTATTTTGTATGTAATTTCTTTTAATCTCTAAACCAAGCTGTAAATGTTATTCTGTAAGAAAATATCTGGAAGGACATAAAACTATACAGAAGGTATTCATTTTTGTCATTTTAAATTGTTCTAATTTGTTTGAAGAAGCAAGTCATATTTTTAGTAATCGTGTTAATAAAGGGCAAAGGGGTTTAGTTTAGAAATATTGCAACCCCCAAAAAATGCAAAATTAAGAAACTAATGTTTTAGGACATGGGTTGGCTATATTTCAAGAGGTGGCCCAAGGACAACATTTTCCATACTCCAAACACCATTTTTGGGTTAATCTATGCACTTCAAAATAACAAAGGGAATGATTTGTAGAAGTTGTTTCATCAGGAAAGCCAGTGTATTACTGAATTTTGATGGATACAACTTTGCAAAGTGAAAAAGCAGTAAAATAATCAATTATTCTATATGGTATCTCAAAAGAAAAAAATACTTAGTCTCATGCAGTCTACATAAATAAAGTATCTGTCTACAACTTGAGTACTTGTTAAAGAGTCAGAGCAACAAAAACAGTAAAAGTCTGTATATCTCACACCTACAAATTGTGGATTATTTTAGCTAATAACTAATGGTGAAAAAGGATAATGCCACATGATAGAACCACATACTACACCTAGATGAATATATAGAGAGAACAAGATTCACACCTTATAAACTAGCCACATGGACAAAAAAATTCATTACAATAAAAATTTGTGTGAATTCTACCTTGATATATTGCTTGGCTTTGGAAAGGTCAGGATCCCCATAGTCCATCTGTATTTTAGCCAAATCCTGTTCTGCCTCAGTTAACCAGTGGTTAAAATTCTTCATATCATGATGGAAAGTCCTCCATTTCTCCACTGATCTGTCAAATTTTCTGTAGAATAAAACAGAAACTATAGATCAATACTTTAAAATACCCCCCCAAAAAAAATAATAGGATGCCTTTTTAGTTTATAAGTAGACTTTGTCATATTCTTTCTGATCTGAGCAGTTGTAATCCAATTATTAATAGTTTTATTTTAAAAATCTATGCTTTTAAAAATGTGAATAGGGATAGATACATATATGGTGACAGATGCTCACACAAACATACAAAAATATAGTGCATATAAAGCAGCTTGAGTTAGAACAAGTTTTCTTCTAAGGGTTTTTCAGCTGGCGTACAATGTTTGTGCAAGCACTTGAAGAATGTTTTGCATAACTACATTTCATCAGCATGTAAGGTGCTTGCCAGGTACAGTCTCAGATGCTTACATGCAAGATCAAAACCTATAGATGGAAATGCAAATAGTTTATATATTTGGGAGTGGCACATCTCCCAACCCAGTATTGGGACAATGGGGTGCCAATTTTGAGGGCAAGGCACCCTCTTGGATCCTGGCCTATGAGTCAACCACTACCTCGCCATAAGGGCTTCCATCTCAGACTGGCAAAACCAATGACATCTCTAGCTTTCTTTTTTACTTCATTTCACTTTCCCACCACCATACTCTTTGCCTAAATAAAAAAGATCTCAATTAAAAAAGTAAGAGTTTCTGTTTAAAAAAAAGAGGGAGAGAATTATGTATCACTTTGCAACAAATACTACATTTTGGAAAATCACTTTCTTGATGGCAAAGAAGAATATAACAGCATGTTGAATTAATATAAACTGATAACATCTTAATAGCCCTGAGTGACATATAAAAATTACAAGTAATATGATTTAAACATTGTACCACTGAAATTCAGTCTTCGTTATCAACATCCTTGAACAATCATAGAATGAACTGTGCTTTCTCAACCACTCTGAGGAAGCAAAATCTCTTATAATATTTCCGAACAGAAGAGAGATTTGTGTGAGGCAGTGTTAATACCAGAATAGAATATTTAACTTAATAATAACAGTTATGACAATAATAATAACTGCAGAACTGGAAGGGACCCTATGGACCGAGTCCAAACCTTGCCAAGGAGGCAGAGTGGAGAATGTAATTTCCAACATCTGGCTCTATAGCCAGATAACTAAACCTATCCAGAAGGGAATGACAATTACACTTAGCTATTTATAAACTAACAATGTCTAGGATATTGTCCATGATCTAAATTACTAAGGGAATTATGCTACAACACAGCAGGACATACTTTTTGTTTACTGGAGAAGGGACATAGTCTTAAGCAGTGGTGGGCTCCAAAAATTTTACTACCACACTGTGGGCATGGTATGGTGGGCATAGCCAGGGGCAAAGCCCTGCATTGCACCTGAATTAGGACTACTTTATTTGGAAACTTGCATGGGCAGGACCAGCCAGAATTTCTGCTACTGGTTCTCGCAAACCGGTGCAAACCTGCTGATGCCCACCACTG
Organism: Furcifer pardalis; assembly: GCA_030440675.1. NCBI lineage: Eukaryota > Metazoa > Chordata > Lepidosauria > Squamata > Chamaeleonidae > Furcifer > Furcifer pardalis. The sequence goes on from CP126895.1 coordinate 48,394,619, forward strand.
GTCTTAAACAAAAAAAAAAAAGCTTTGTTTCTTTGAACTGAACTGAAATAGTCTTTCATGTGTGAAAGTTCTAGATGTCTGCTGGAGCTACCATATGGAGTGGGAACCACCTACTGGGACAGTTAGTGAAAATCCAAAGCTGAATTAGGAGTTTGTTCTGCAAGTAGGGGAGTCATTTTTCAGTCCATAGGACCTAACAGCAGCTGTACTACTCGGAAGAAAATAAAATGGAAATAAGCTTTAAAAAAAGAGCAACCATAATAATATTTTGTGGAGGGGGGCACAACACAGCTCAGGAATTTTTGTCTTGTTTTAAGTCAACATCTCTGGTCTTAGAATCTTCTTCCATCACTAACAGACACTTTTGACGATGTTTTCAAGAGGGGAGGGATGTTATTAAGGAGGTTCTTGGATCCAGAAAGGCTTATAGGAACATAACAAAAATGTTCCTGAGGGCCATATACAGCTCAAGAGCTGTACCTTGTTCATTGTAATCTAGAAAGAAGTTAACTTTATACATGCCTCATATCCACTAACATCAATCATACTCAGTTTTGTAGTAAACAAGACAAATGCTATGCTTGGAGGTCACAATTAATTCCCCCCTATTTAGTATGTTTTTATTCCATCCTATGTTCCCTTCAGTTTCTCTTATCACCAAATTATGTCAGTTAGAGTAAGGAAAAAAAAGAGAAATAAATGTATTTTTAAATTTTAGCTATTACTTTATCTGTCACAAAATATCTACCTCACTTGCCACAAGAGCACTTCACTGCTTTCCTCTACTCCTAGTCAAATGGAAATACACAGATATCTGCAAAAGAACATTTATAATTCCCAACACCCCTCATCTAGAGTTACACATCCTTGAACTATTTCATGGCATCCGGGAATCCAAAGTCACTAGCTCAAAGCCTACAACAAAGTAAAAAGAGAGAGAGGCTTTTTTACCCTACATAGATAAATCTCTGTAACATTAAAGTTTTGAGTTTATTCTGACACAAATCCTTTTCTCCTTAATAAATCTGACCTCTAGGTGAGCATGCATGGACTAATAAGAATTTGAACATTCTTTTTAATAGTTTTGAACTTGCTAAGTTTATAAAGAGCATGTTTTATTATAAACTAATTTAAAATACAAGATTTCTGTCTTAGAAATTTCAGCTGTCAAAACTGAAGCCTTTTTGGTGGTACTGTATTCAACAAAATACTATGTATACTATGTTTCTTTATTTCCTCTAAACAGTGCCATGAATGATTATGCTAATATTAACCTAAAAATTATGCAGATTTGTCAACTTGATTCAGTACAATTAGCACCTTGTAAGAAATTTACAACACTCAGAGTATTATTAGTAATACAATTTATGTGAAGCGATGTATTAGGTTTAATAGTTAAGGTCATTCTGTAGAACTGTACTCACAGACTGCTTCTAAAATTGAAAAAATGTACTAAAAATATTAACCTGTTTTAAACTAATTTTATTTCCTCTCTTTTTTACAGAATTTTTTATACATTTAATTTAGTTATAAAACCATTATATAGACACAAAGGGATACAAAGAAGTTACAGTTTCCTGAGTCTTTGCAATGAACTCATATCTATTTATTGCCAAGTGGGAACAATCATTTTAACTTGAAATAGAATCTTTCCTTGGTGTATTCTAATAAGCATTCTAGCTGCTATTCATGAATATCCAAGGCAAGGTATCTCAACCTTGGGGCCCCAGATGTTCTTGAACTTCAATTACCAGAAGTGCAAGTCAGTACACCAGCTGATTGAAGCTTCTGCACGGTTTACTGCCAGGTGGCAGTAAACAAGTGAGAGGTTAAATCAGAAACCAGAAAGGGCTTTACTTCACACCTTTGAGATTGAAAGGGAGACATTTAAAACCAATCTGAATAAACTATTGTTACTGTTAGCTGTAGGAAGCTGTATTGTTATGCTTGCTTGTCTGTCATTCTGCTTGAGCACCCTTCTTCCTTTAAGCCCTGCATAAACCATGCCTGCAAATTTTACTCCTTGTCTGAAGAAGTCGACTTGATCCACGAAATCTAACAATAAAAATATAACAGTTAATCTTTAAAGTGCTACAGTATTTTTGTTTTATTACTTTTTGTTTTTGTTTTCTGACATTCTTTGACCATGTTGTTCATTATGTACATGTATTTCCAAGGTCTAATGCTGGCCACTAGAGGCCATTATCTTCAATGTGATGTTGAGAAGAAACAGATTGTGTTTCCAGGGCATCCCATTCCTAAGTGCACATGAAAGATCAACAGTGGTATTTGCAGCATCCCTACTTGCATACCTCTGGTTTATGTGCTGTAATAGGGATGTTAAGATCAGAGACAACTTCAGGACTCCAGCTCTGATTAGACCTACAGCCTGCTACAGCTGATAGTTTTGATGGACTTCACCTAGGAACTCTAGAGGCTGCCTCAGAAACAAACATTCCTGGATTTGTTGTGGTCCTTTCTGTGAACTTCCTGGTCTTGCTCCAGCCCAAAGTTACCCTGCTTTGTTTACTTCCTTGGTTGTCTGACCTCTGGGCTGCTTGGACCTTCTGCCCTTGCTCCAGCCCTAAAGGTATTATGTTTCATTTACATCCTTGGTTGTCTGACTCTTGGTCTGCTTAGACTATACCTTCTCTACTGGAATAGCTTTGCTCTTCTGTCTGCTCCTGGCTTTGATCTTGCAGTTGGATTTGGACTTGGACCTTTTGTTTGGTTGCCCTGGGCCCTGGTGTCTGTGCTGTTAGCTGGCTACCACCGTCTCGGATTCTGACAGTAGGGTTTGCTACTTTCCACAGTTTCAGGCATCCATGGAGGAACTTGAAACATATCTCCCATGTATACCTATATTCAAACTATCATTTTCTACTGGAATCCTAATCTGTTTGAAGATCAGATGGCAAGATGGGATGCATTTTCATAGAACAGACTCACAGTATGTTTGAGTTAGACTATGTCTCCCATAATTATCTTCACTATTAGCTGTAGCAGAACTATTTGAAAAGTCAAATAGTTTTGCTTTGAATTTTTGCCACACCTAATGATTATTGCAACTATCTACTGCCTAATTCACCCAAACATCCACCCTGCCCACCCCCTGGCTACAGCCTTGTTCCATTCTTTCAGGGGTGCTCTGTGGCTGTGTAGCTTGCCCAAGACCATACAAACTGGCTCTTCTCCTACAAAACAAAGTGGAATAGAATATATTCTGTCCTGTGCTCAAATTCAGTGAATTATTCAGCCAGCTAGACAGAATGATCAAAACTGAGCAATAAAATAATTTCAATATCACATTTCAAATTTTCCTCCCATTTAAGCATGATGAAAAAGAAATCTGTTGTAAAGATTTTATTGTGAATGTAAGCATTAAAATCGTCCATTATCATTTCCCTGGAGGAAATAAACAGAATGCCACTAATTAAGTATTATATGGAAAAATGCAACACAGTGTTACTCCCTAGTCTTCAAACTGGCATAAATGTCACTGGCAATAAGGTTTTGAATTTCTCAGCTTGTCAAAAAAATTAATTATTAAAAAGCTGACAATACATGAAGTGCCAATATTTTACATTAAAACCGGATATATTTTATGTATGATAGCCTTAATTAATATTTCTGTGACATAAAATACTAAGAATTCATAACTCCTTGTGAATGATGATGATGTGTTATACTGACATTCAGAATTCATAAATGCACTGCAGTTAATATATGTACCTTGTAAATTGTGGTACCATTCTATGTATAAATTATAGAGACAGGAATTACATGGCAGTTGTCTTTTCCTCTACTGCACACTAGTCTCCCCTACAAAACTTTTTACTCATGTAGTGTACGGGCTGTGGTGGCTTAGTGGTTAAGATGCTGAACTTGATGCCTGGAAGGTTGGCAAGTCAGCAATTCGAGACCAAAGTGCTGCATGATGGAGTGAGCTTCCATCTCTGTCCCAGATCTTGCCAACCTAGTTCGAAAGCAAGAAATTTGTTGTAAGTAGATAAATAGGTATTGTGTGCTCCAACGTCTAGTCATATCTGCCACATGTCCACAGAAACATCTGCAGATGCATCTTTGGCTGTAAACAAAGATGAGCACTGTACCCTAGAGTTGGATACAAACTGGCTTTCAAGCAAGGGAAACTTTTTTTAGCATATTCAAGCATTAGAAAGCTTTTTGTGGCATTAGTTGGTGCTGATAACACTTCATAGATTAATGCAACTTTAAATATATTTGGAACCACCACTTAATGCAGGGGTGCCCAAACTACAGCCTGTGGGCTGGATCTGGCCCCTGATGCCAATTCATTCAGCCTGCACCGCCCTTGTCACTCCCGGAAGTGGAAGTGAAATGCGCTGACTTAATGGCTGAAATCCTGCTGATTAGCAGAAGACCAGTTGTCACGTTCAGTCCATTACTATCTACCAAGAGCCTCCTCACTCTGATTCTAGGAGACACCTTTGTGCACTGAATCAGCATGCACATATCACAGAGAGGACTGTTTCTTGGTTGGCTGGGAAAAGATTGAATGTGACAAATTTTCTTACAGGATTTCAACCATTAAATGGTATTGGGAAATATATTTTAAACTGTATTTAATTGAAGCTTTCTCAGTACAGTAATACCTCGCATAACGAGCATAATGCGTTCCACACACTTGCTCGTTATGTGAGTAATTCCTTAAGCAAAACACATTTCCCATAGGGAAATGTATTTCACTTAACTTCACCTGCGGTGCATGCGCATCACCTGGGTGTTTGGAAAGGGTACGGGGATCTTCTCCATATTCTTCCCAAATCCTCGCTGATGTGCGTGTGCCTGTATGGTGTTTGGGAAGGGTACGGGGGAAGATCCCCTTACCCTTTCCAAACACTCTTTGCGATGGGGGTTTGGGCGCCGGTTTGAACGGGCACGCGCCCGTTCAACCCAGCACCCAAGTCCCCATCGCACACTTTGCGATGGGGGTTTGGGTGCCCGGTTGAATGGGCGCGTGCCTGTTCAACCTGGCACCCAAGTCCCCATCGCACTCTTTGCGATGGGGGTTTGGGCGCCGGGTTGAACTGGTGCGCGCCTGTTCAGTTCGGCACCCAAGTCCCCATTGCACACTTTGTGATGGGGTTTGGGCGCTGGGTTGAACGGGTGCGCGCCTGTTTAACCCACCACCCAAGTCACCATTGCAGACTAGAGCTTGTTGGCTAGGTGTTTTGGAATGCAGTGGGGAGCCCCCATCCGCGTTCCAAAACACGCTGTAGCCGAGCCACCTGTCAGCTGGGCATTTTGGAACACGGACGGGGGACTACCCGCTGCATTCCAAAATGCCCAGCCAGCACACTCTAGTCTGCGGTGTGTTTCGGCATGTGGCGGGGCAGTCCCCCGTTGCGTTCCAAAACACCCCGCAAATGCGAAGCTTCTCATTAAGTGAATATTTGCTCGTTCAATGAAGCAGACCTATTGGGGAAAGCTCTGCTCGTTAAGCGAGTTTTTCACTATGCGAGATGCTCGTTATGCGAGGCATTACTGTACTAAGTAATATCACAAAACTAGAACAAAAAAAAAATTCTTTCTGAAGGGCTAGAGAAGCAGCATTTACTCCACAAGGGGAGGTTGATGGATATCTTCTTTGTTGTTACACACTCCGGCCAGAACTCTATTTTTAAAAATCTGTATTTAACCTTACAAGCAATTTCCACCCTTTGGTGGACTTTCCCTTGTTTGAAGAATTTCAAACCTAGTGGGTTGTGGAATGTATGTTCCACTGAAGAGTGGAAACTACTTATGACTACTGTTCAGTGATGGGATGTCCCCGGTTCCAGACGGATCCCTGGAACCGGTAGGACCAATCCCAGAGAGTTCTCCGGGAGGGGAGTCCACTTATGAGGCGTCCGGTTCCGGACGCCTCACCAAAAGAATTTTTTTTAAAAAAAATCGGAGCTAAAATGGCTCCAATTGACTGCGCATGTGCAGAAACTCAATCTGACGCATTGCGCATGCGTCAAATTGAGTTTCTGGACATGCGCACTAAATCGGAGTCAAATGGCTCCAATTAAAAAAAAAAAATCTTCCGAAGCTGGAGCTGCTCCTTTTTAGAGTGGCTCCGGCAGCAGCGGCGGCAGCCCTAAGAGAAGGGCACCTCCCCTAGCCGGCCACCTGGCTCCCACGGGCACGTTGGTGCCTGGCCGCGCCGTCCGCCTGCGCCGCGCCGTCCGCCTGCGCCGCGCCCTCCTAGGGACTTGGGCCCGACAAACCCCCATGCCCTGAGTAAGCCCGGCGGGGCCGAAAAGGCAACGGCCCGAGGAAGCAGCAGGCGCCCGGCAGAAGACGATGCGGTGGTGGCGAGCCCCGCCGGGCTTACCCAGGGCATGGGGGTTTGTCGGGCCCAAGTCCCTAGGAGGGCGCGGCGCGGGCGGACGGCGCGGCCAGGCACCAACGTGCCTGTGGGAGTTCGGTGGCCAGGCAGGGGCTGCAGGCGGCTGTGGCGGCCATGGCCAGCGGATGCAGGGCCGGCCGCGGCCTTCGTAGGAGGAAACGGCCACAGTCGGGGGCAGCGTGCCTTGCCGGGTGGCCCCGGGCCACATGGAGGTTCGTCGGCGCCAAGGAAGGTAAGTGAGGCTTTTATATTTAGGGTGGGTGGGTGATTTATTTGTGTTTTGGGTGGGTGGTTGTACTTTTATTTAATTTTTATTTTATTTATTTATTTATTTTATTTCTTTAAGTTATTTACGGGTCTGTGTGCATGTTTATTTTTTTATTATTTTTTTTATTTTTGGCCTTGCCCACAACGTCATGACGTCATGACGTTGGCTCCGCCCATGACGTCATGACATTGGCCACGCCCATGACGTCCATGACGTCATGGTGTGGTAGTAGAATTTTTGACATCCCATCACTGCTACTGTTGTTCCAAAAGGGTTGGGATTGAGTGTGATTGGCATTGATAAAATCACAATATAGCAGTTGTGGAGATTAGTACTATTGGTGCCAGCTACATTATCAGACAAAACCTCACTGACTCTTAGGTCCAGGGCTAGAGAAGAGTAAGAGTAAGAAATTTGATTATGTTCCCCCTTCTTCAAATTTTGAGGACCCACAATATTGACAAAAGAATTATTTACTTTCTAGCTAAACTCACAACAGAGTGGAGGGCAAAATTAAGGTACATTGACCATATCAGAAGGATTTTTAAGTGTGATTCTGGCTTTAAACCCCATAGTTAGACAGCTGAATAGTGGCACTAAAAACTACAAGCCTAATTATGAGAGAAATTCCCTCCATGTTTTACAGTTAATGATTATATTAAGTTTTTTGCAAGTTTTATTGATAAACTAAACAGTTTCTTAAACATTGTTTAGATTTACATTACAGATATCAAAATGTGCTTTGGTGTTGTTATAGGCACTATTATCCACATCAAAAGAGACAAATTCTCAGAAGGCAGTAACTATGAAATTATTAAGGAACAGTTCATTCAATACTTTAACGGACAGAAAACCTATAAATATCTAGGCATCCATGAAAATCTCAATTTAAACCACAGGGAAATTAAATTGTTATTCAGGAACAAGCACTTTCCTTCTCTTAGCTAAAGGAACAAGACTGAGTGAAGGTGGAACAGAATAAAACAAGATGTAAAAGAAAAAAAACACATTCTATTAATAGCTAGGTAATCTCAGTATTAACATATCCTTTTGGAACTGTGGACTGGAAATAATTTGATCTTCATTATTTAAATAGGAAAACCAGGTCCTCCTGTCAAAATACCATTGCTACTAACCCCAGGCATGTAAAGAGTACCTTTATTTGCTATTGGGGAATGGGTTGGTTCAGACTTGTATGGGTCAAATAACCAAACGTCAAAATTACTTCCATAGTAGCACAGTCCCACCTCATCAGATGACAAAGAGACTATGAAGAACTAAAAGGATTACAACTTTCACATAAAAACCAACTACATTATTGAAAGACACATACCTTATTGACCTTTGATGATGTCAATAAGCAAAACTCAAAATTCTGGTTTAAATTAGACTATCTTCAAGATGAAACAGAGATATTAATACATACAATCCAAACCGATTTATTTGCACTAGGATTTAACATGATGTGCCACACTTTAAACAAATTCACCCCAATGGCAATTTCCTGCTACAGGGGAAAATGCATTATCGGATATGAGTTACAGCCAATGACAACGATTTGCACTAGATCCTATCAGAAAATAGTAATGAAAATTTGTGCAAGTGAGATATGTAGGGCCTGATTTCATTCTGCATAAAGTTGTGCAAATTAACCAAACTAGGTTGAGCAATGCTTTATTTTTTAAAAAAGTCTGAAGCCCTGAGATCACACACAGTTCTTCTGTGTTTGCTCTTTGTGCCTGCATGCACTTTCCTTCTCATAGTTATAAGTCACTACAGACATTTAAAACCACCCCAGTGGAATAAAAGGAACTCTTTTTCTAGCTTTCAACTAAAGCTGAGAAAACTTTGGAATGGGGTTTTAAAATTCTTCATCAGGGTGCCTCTTCAGGTCAAAGCAGCCTAAATCAGTGATGGCCAACCATGGCACTCCCGGTGTTCTTGGACTTTAATTTCCTGAAGCCCTGATCGGCAGGAGTGCTGACTTAGGCTTCTGTTAATTGAAGTCTAAGAACAGCTGGAGTGCCTAGGTGGCCATTACTGGCCTAAATCAATAAGAATAAGAAATTTAACAAATATTCTTTCCAGCCCTAATATTTTTAAGGAGCAACAGTTCTCAATTATTGAAACAGAACATAGAAAATATGATTCATCACACTATTCCTCTCAAACAAATTTCAGTGCTAGGGATCATAACTTAGAAGCATTTTCTATTGGTTTTAAATATTTAATTTCTCACACCATGTCCCTAGGTGCTTCTGTAGAGCATAATAAAAGACCCCAGGGAATCTTAATTGTAGTTTATGATAACTAGAAGTTTTTATCTCATGAATAATAAAAGGCAGTTTTGAGTAGCATTGAATTACAACATTGATACTGAGTAATGTTTGAAAGTATATAGCAGGCCAAACTTTACATAATAAAGGGAAGTCAGAATGTTGATGTCACCAATGTTAGTAGTAGTAAAGATAGTCAACAGGACAACATCTTGTGCTCACTACTGTTCACAAAGAGACATCAAGCAGAGGAAAAATCCTAGAACCTGACTCCTTTTTTTCATCACCTAATGACTTCTCAGCCAAATACAAAGCAATTGTTAGGGAGGCATTTCAACAAGTTCTCTAGGTGTCTATTGTTTGGAAAATATGGACCTCTGCTTGCAAAGTAAAGACTATATAGACTGGTAGAGTAGCAGGTTTCTAGCCTAAGTATTTGTGTGGATTATTATTATTATTATTATTATGCTGCCCTACTTGGTGAAAACCAACTCAGGGCGGCTTACAACATAAAATCAAATACAACACAATATAACAGATCAACAATACATCCCAAAATGTAGTGCAACAACATAAATATAAACACTATATAATCAAAATACTGTCCATAAACAGTATACAATACCGAATGGACAATAAACAATAAACAATATATTCACAATACAATTCATATCCAATACAAAGAAAATAACCATACAGTAATCAATTCAGTAATGTACAATACAATTTATAGTGCATACTGGAACAATACTAAAATATTTTTCACTATTTTTTTTTTGTCATTACATTTGATATGTAGATCATGAGTACAACTTTTAATGAAAAATCATAAAAAATACAATTTAATTTAACTAAACCAGATAACTTCCAACAGCCAAAATGACTACTGGATGACAGTATAAATTATGCAGAGTGCTGGAAGCGGCTGCTTTTGCCACACCCTGAGCCCTCAGAGTGTTTGTAGAAAACAGGAAACAAACAAAGACTAGCTTGGTTTTATGAACATATTTACACTATTTACATAGAGCATGCACAGAGTGCAGGTCAACACTTGGCTTCATGGCAGCAAAGTGTTAGAGCTAGTTCAAGAGTCAGTGTGAGCATTCAAGCTCATATCTCAGCAACACAGTAAGAGTCCAAACTTTTATCTTGGTTGCAAGGTCGTCTTTGAAGATGTCCACACAGCAGTTTGTTCAAACACAACAACCATCAAACAAGCAGCACAATCATATAATACTCCAGCTACAAAGTAGCTTACCATATACAGTCCACGGAATAGTCCACGAAAAAAGCCCACCACAATGTGGCAAGCTATCCTCAGGAACGGTGCAGGGAATCAGGAACGTGAGCACAGCATAAGCAGTCGAAGAATGCAGGCTGGCTAAAACAGTGCTGAGAGCTACTCCATTTATCCTGTAGCACAATCACAGATTCTTTGCACCTGGCTAGTAGTGACTGTGGTTACTGCAAACCCTTAAAGTGGTAGTCCTTAGTTTGCTCTCATTGCAAACACAGTGCCATGCCTAAGGCACATACTCTAACACTGTCTACTATAGGACAGTAAATGGTATGGTCAGTATACACAGTATTATTGACACAAACAATAAAAAATAACTATAGAATCTGAGAAAATGTTTAGTAAAAAGCAGTGGAGAGAAAAAATTTAAAAGTTACTTTAAAAGATAAGCTTTTGTACATTGTCTCTTGGGATGAAATGGGACGCTGTTCCTTCTTTATTCAACAACTACTGCAATGTTTACTCCCTGGAGCTTTATAGAACTTCCAGAATACACTGATGAAATTATGTTCTTCTACATATACTGTAGCTAATTTATTCTGCTTACTATAAATGTTCAAGTAAAATATTAAAACTCTAGAAACCCCTTTGAGATTTGCATATAAAAATTTGGAAATTTGCATTGTACAGTGTAGACTTCTTGCCCCTTGTTCTATATTTTTAAAAGCAAATGTGAGAATGAAAAAAACTCCACATGCTGTATATGTAAGACATAATATTAACTAGCAAAACAGCTGGTTGTTACTTTTTTTAATAGCCAAATCCAAATTACAAACAAAGGCATAATCAATTTTTACACATCTATGCTCTTATTTACTATTCACATATCATTATAGGTATGCTAATTCTGAATATGGCATATCAGCATAATTACAGAGCAAAATTATTCCTACAGAACATTCCTTGAGACAATTTCCAAAGCAAATGTACTACCAGATATGCTGTGCTTATGAAAACCTACATCACACCAACATCAATATTTTATTATGTTATATTGCTCTGAATATATGGGTTAAAATGTTAAAGACTGGTTTGGATGGTGCTCAATGATGCCTCTATACTCCCATGGCCTTGCAGCTGGGAGGGAGGGAAAGCGTTGCCCTGCTCTGGCAAGGGAAAGACGAGCATGTTACAGTGCAACTAGAGTTGAGGGATGGGGAAGAGAATACTTAAATGGCTGGTCTACCCCAAAGTCACCTTATTTTAGTTCTGACACATCCTGGGTAGTCCTTTCTGTCTTATATCTCCAGATTTCCACAGATTGACTAGGTGCTGGGGCCCAATTCCCTAAACCATTGCTTCTACTGGTAAAGCAACACATCAGCAATGCTATTGTCCAGCCCAGACAAGTGTTAGACAATGAACTGTACATTAAACCATAAATACCCTAGTATGAATTTGCTCACTAATCTGCAGTGACCAGGACACCAGCTTCTTCATTATCTGTATGACTGCCAGTGATGGGATGTCCCCGGTTCCAGACGGTTCCCTGGAACCGGTAGGACCAATTCCGGAGGGTTCTCCGGGAGGGGAGTCCACTTTTGAGGCATCCGGTTCCGGACGCCTCACCGAAAGAATTTTTTTAAAAAAATTGGAGCTAAAGTGGCTCCAATTGACTGCACATGCGCAGAAACTCAATCTGACGCATTGCGCATGCGTCAGATTGAGTTTCTGCGCATGTGCAGTCAATTGGAGCCATTTTAGCTCCAATTTTAAAAAAATTGTTTTAGAGTTTTAGGGCAGCGGCGGCGGCACCAGCCCACTGAGGAGGACACCTCCCCCGCGGCTCGTTGAGGGCTGCCTGGGCCGTCCGCTGCCGACAAGCCCCATGTCCTGGGGACGCCCAGCGCGGTGCACCGCTGACACCTCCTCCTCCGCCGGGCGCCTGTGGGCTGGGTGCCTGCAACCGCCACCCGCCGCCTCCGGAGCTGCCGCTGGCTGCATTCCTGTGGCCTCCTCCTTGGGCCGGTCCCTTTTTAGCCTGGCTGCGGTGCCTGGCGGAGGGGGAATCTGCAGGCGGCGGCGGTGCAGCATGGGGACGTCCCAGGGAGACTCGGCAGCCGCGGCTGGAGCCACCGCCAGAGCCACTGCTGCCCGCCGCCCCTGGCCGTGGCCGGAGCCGGGCTAAAAAGGTACCGGCCCGAGGAGGATGCCACAGGGGTGCAGGCAGCTCCAGCGGTGGCGGCTGTGGACGCAGTCGGGGTGCCGGGTCCCAAGAAAGGTAAGCGAGGGGTAATTTATTTGTGTTTTGGGTGGGTGGTTGTTTTTATTTTATTTATTTATTTATTTATTTGTGTCTGTGTGGGTGGGCTGAGAGGGAGGGGTGTGTGTGTGTATGTTTATTTTTATTTATTTTTATTTTTGGCCCTGCCCACAACGTCATGATGTCATGACGTCGGCTTCGGCCATGACGTCATGACGTCATGACATTGGCCACGCCCATGACGTCCGTGACATCATGGCGTGGTAGTAGAATTTTTGTCATCCCATCACTGATGACTGCCATGTTGTTGCACAAGAAATACACTATGAAATTTTCCCACAACTGACTGTTGCAAACAAAGGAAAGGGTTAGAGAAATGTTGTGTCCTGTGAAACCCCAAGGTCTGTCCATTCCTGTGGCTAAATGTATCTTGAACACTATGTCCCTGGCTGCTTCTGAATGAACCTGAAATGGGCTCCCAGGTACATAGCCTCACACCATAACATGATGCCATTAAAGCTCTGTAAAGGAAAACTTCCATACTTTCACATCCTCCCTTGTTTCACCAGTGATGGGGCCTTGTCACGCCACATATTGCATCCCAGGATTGGTGTACCTAGGAGACACCACCTTCCATGGAAAATTAAGATGGCAAATACATCCTGGAGATATGCTAGCAGTCTACAGGCTTGTTCTGATATGTCAGTCTTTATAATGAGGAAAGTTAGCTTGGTAGTGGTATACCCTTCATATTCTCCTCAACTAAGAGGATCCCTAAGTAAGCCAGAACTTGCTCTTGCAGAAAAAAAGGAAATCATCCAGGTAGTCAACTGTACTAGACAAGCCCATCTTGGCTTGCACCATCCATTACAAAAAGGTACTAAAGTTTTCAAAGGAAGCACAGGATACTGAGCACCTCATGTTAAGGTCCCTATCCATGTAGTAACAACTCATCCAGGTTTTCCAGAAAGCCTGCCTCACAAGTTCAGACACAACTGGACCCTCAAATTGCATTCCAGACACCCAGGAAAGCATGAAAGGATCAGTAGGGGAGGGACTATACCACAGAGGATAACTACTACATAACTGTGATTACTACCCTTTAATATGCTTGGCTGCAGAGTATCCACTCTTCATTGAGACCCAAAGAACAAGATATAGGGTAAAACTTCCCAACGGAGACTTTCCAGCTCACTTTCAGTACATAAACATTGATTGATCCCAAGTTTGTAAAACAGATCTACTTCATCATATGCAAGAAATTCCTTTTGGCTCAGCAGGTGTACACATAGTAATTTAGCGATACATCAGGAAATGCAGATATAGCTTAGTAGATATTCACCTGAAGGAGTGTGCTTGGACACACAAAAGCTTATGTAAACTAAAAACTAGTTAGTTTTCAAGGTGCAAAAAAACTTCATGATTCTTCAATGAATCAACCTTCCACCCAACCAACCAAATCAACCAGCCAGCCAACCAACCCCTTTATTATGGTCTGAAACTAACAGAGTAAAACGAGAGGTAATTTTTTTAATGTAATGGGTTTTGCTAAAAAAAAAAAAAAAGCAGGTGCTAATTATGAGAGTATCAGTTTTCCAAATCTCCTCATGTGGAGACTCCCTCCAAAGATTTCTCCCAAGCCAAACAATGCTCCTGTTTCACTTCAGATCACTCTATCCCCCCCCCCTTTCCACTTACTGTTCCTTGCATGAATCCACCAAATTCTGCACACACAATACTCTTTTTTCAGGGTATCACACAAAGGAAATATGCTCTTCTGTGCAGGAAGTCTAACAGAAACAATATCACAAAAGTGCTGAGAAACTGCACAACATTGCTGCTAGATTTATCAGCAGCATACATTCATGTGCAGAGAAATTTTGCCGTGAGGAGAAAAGAGCCCCTCTTCTCTATCTACTGTGAGGACTGAAGCTCAGAGGAAGAAGGAACACTTTAGATTGGTAGCAGATGATACAATGAAAAATATCCAGTGCTTCAACCTGGCAAGGCCTGGCTCCACTGTATTTACAAGTCTGCACATAACATCATTCTTATCTGCAGCCATACATCCTCCCAAATATTATATATAAATCTTGGGAGATATTCACAGCTTGTGAAGACAAATGATTGGCTTCTCAGGAATTTAGACAATTTCTTTTGTACTCTTGCAGTGGAGAAGATTATTATATAATTCTCATCCTGATCTGAAGATGCTTATGATAAGGCTTGCTGAAGATGATGTGTGTAGGAACATCACATCTGGAACTCATCATGGTGAGAAAATCTTAAGACAGCAGGAACATTTAAGCAACACTCTTCTGAATCAAGACAAGATGTTATATTCTTGCACTTGAGGTAGACTCTTCACTACAACATACTGGATTATCTAAATTCAATATGGGACTGCGGTGGCTCAGTGGTTAAGAAGCTGTCCTTGTTAGCTAGAAAGTCAGCTAGTTGACAGTTCAAGACCTGAGTACTGCATGATGGAATGAGCACCTGTCTCTGTCCCAGCTACTGCCAACCTAGCAGTTCTAAAGCAAGAAATTGCAAGTAGATAAATAAGGACCACTTGGGTGGGAAAATATCTTGGGGACATGAAAGGAGCCTCATTCGGGCGTCCCCTGAGCAGAGTTCCTTACTATTCTATCATTTTTGTGTGCAGTTCATTTTTGGAAATTTTTAGGGAAATCATTTTTAATATGTAAACTAGGTGTTTTGTGCTAATATCTAAGGTTATGAGTAACAGCAAGGCTTAGATATTATTCCTTCTTCTTAAAAGTGACCTTCAAAATTTGTTCAACTTCATTGAAAATCTGCACTGGGTTTTAGGGTGGTAAAAGCTGCAAGATGCGGCAATTAATCTTTCCAGCTATGCTTTGATCTCTCTTTCAATGAAGGTAGTTTCAGAAGGACTCCTTCTGGAATTAAGCCTGAAGCCACAAAGATTTGTGCACAATGAAAAATAGCAAGCAATTCAACTGAATCTACTTCATTTCTGCAATTGCTAAGCAATGTACCTCTCTGTCTAAAATTAAAGGGTAAGTTCACGTATTGAATTTTATGTATATGTATATTCACACAAGATAAAAATGCAAGAAAAGAAGTAAGATGAAAATTACAATGGAACATTATACGGTATAACCCTTTTCTGGACTCCCAAATCCAAGTATTCTCCAGGTATTCCCCAACAGAATTCTGCAAGTTCTAGCCCATAAACACTTAATTGCACTTTAACTTAAATTACCTGGAGAAAACCTGAGGCCTCATTCTAGTTTAGGATGGAAAATCTTTGGCACCACAGATGGTTTGGATGACAACTCCAGTGATCATTTATCATTTGCAATAGAAGCTTGGGATTCTGGAAGTTGAAGTCCAAAACATCTGGAGTGCAAAAGTTTCACGACACCAATACAGATCTTCTAGGTCTTATTTTCTGCCATAATGTGTCATGGAAGGGAGCTACTATAATGTTTAAGAGAGTCACAGTTTTATAGCCTTAACTTTCAAGAGAGGATAGCTCTTGAATAGTCAGTACCCCCAGGAAGAAATGCAAGAGGAATTGAAACCACAGGGGCCTAGTCTGTGTCTAGGTGAGTGAAACAAAGATATCCATAGTTATGTGTTTGTGGTCCAGAACTCCTAGGATTCTGCCTGAAAATTTTTTGGAGAATTGTTCAATTTAGAGTTTCCTCCACCCCAATAAAAGGAAAACAAAAACAAATGACAGGTCTCTATAATTCATTTCCTACAAGAGTATACCTTTGCCTCTAAATATGCTGTTGGACTATAAATTCTCATAATTCTTGACCACTGCCTAGGATGCCTGGATTGATAGGATTATTAGGGTCCAACAAAACATACAGGAACAGAAGTTCCCCATTCTCTTTTTAGGGAGTCTACACATCTGTGTGCTAGAGAGCTGGGGGAGTCAAATTGTTCAACTTAAAAAAGGCAAGGGAAACAGCCCTGGAGAAAGGCTTGAAATATCGCCAGGCTGCAGCACCCAAACTTCCCTCCTTGCACACAAACCTCCACTAGTGTACACTGAAAGCAGAGGGATGCAAATAAGAAGATAATATACTAGATAAGATAGGAATTAACTATAGCTGCTTTTATGAAACCAAAAGCAGAATTGCAAAGAGAGGAAGTTTGGGTATGCTAATGAAGAGCTCTTCATGGCTCTGGCCAAAGGGACAAAGTTGGAGGTACAGTAATACCTCGGATAACGTTTACCTCGGATAACGCTAAAATCGCATAACGTTAAGCAATCTGGGGAGGAGAATTGGATCGAATAACGTTAAGGTCCTATGGGATGTATCGGATAACAACCGCTAAAGCCTGTGCAGTTACAATGTATCTCTATAGAGCTTTAATGTTATCCAATCCATCCCATAAGATATTAACATGCATCGGATAACACTAAAAATCGAATAACACCACGCCTTGTGGAACCAAGTTTTAGCGTTATCCGAGGTTTTACTGTACTTGAAACTGTAACATCTCATGAGTTCTTAGAATTGTTTAATGGCAGCCTTTATGGAGGGATGAAGATTGGGACACTAAGAAGGAGGATGGTATACAAATTTGAAAAAAATAAAATAAATAAAGGATTGGTTTGTAAGCCCACAGTGAGAGCAGGGCTTGAAGATCACCAGCACTGGGACGAATGATGCAGGAGTGGCTGCTTTTTTTGGATGCACCACTGGCTTTCACTCTTCTTTTATTTTTGCTTCCAGCATCACCTCTGAATAGGCATAGAAGCCACTTGCTAGCTGGCAGGGACAGCTGCCTGGGCATTGCCTTGCCCTTGGGGCATATCAAGTTTGACAAAGACCTCTGTCCAGGAGTCATTATGCTACTGTATATAAGGTCCTGGTCTCTTTGTGTCTCAGTGGCTTCTTCACAAAGAACACCTCCTCAATCTTCTCCGAAGGTCACATGGCCCTTGTCCTCCTTTCCTCCAACCACCTCCCTCAGCTTCCTCCAAAGGCTTCTGGCCATAGGGAAGTTTCTTCCCCTTCACCCTGCTTCAGGTGTTGTTCTTAGTCATCAGTCCCATTCCATGCTAGGTTTTGAGTCAGCCATAGCTGGAGTGCCGGGAGGGGGGGGGAGGGAGGTCAATGGCCTACAAGGAATGCAAGGAACACTCTTCTCACACTATGACACAACTAAAGGGCCAATAAAGAGCTTTTCCCCTGAGTGAATATTCTTTATAACTTAAAATGTGGAATAGGCTACAACAAATATTTCCAACACCTAGACCATTAGTATTACTTTTATCCTTTCACAAAATATATTAAGTTGCTTGCTACTGTTTAATATTCATTTAGCATTGACAGCGTGCATTTTAAGGAGAAAGGAAAGCCAGGTGTGTGGTGGGCTGTCAAATTACATACCACAGTTCACTAAATCTTTTGGGTAAGAGAGAAAAAAGTACATTATAGATGAAGGAGTAGAAGGAGATATAAACATTGCAATTAGAACCAACATCTCAGATTTGTACCTGAAGAAATGTTCTGACTGCATATTAATGAATCTGTTCAGTTTACAATCAGATATTTTACTTCTATTTTTTCTCCATTGTTGGCATGGACACGAAGGGCTTGGAAGTCTGCCACATGGTTTAGCCTCAATCTAGTTAAGATTACTGTGATGTATGTTGGCAGAGAAGACTTTTAAGGAATTAGCATAACCAGTTCATCAGCTGCAAACATCCGCCTACCAATTCCAAAACAATCTCAGGATGTTAGTCAGTATTATTGCCATTCCTGGATTACAGTCTATTGCAAAACTCAATGAAAGCTTATTTCATCTAGCCAACAGATTGTTATATCTATGTTTCAATCTATCAATAATACTTATGCTGAAATAGCAGCCCTGGAAATCCTAAGAAGAGCAATTACTATGCCATTTTTACTTACCAGGGCATTTATGTAAGAGACAGCAGGACTCTGAGAAGTAGCGGAAAAGTCTAGCAAGAACATTGCTGAATCAAGAAAGCTAGGTAGGGTGACACAAGAAGGAGTGGGGAACTAATACAACAGATGCTATAGAGGATGATAAATAAGGACACAGCTTTAATGATAGAAAGCAGAATATGATCCAGGACCTTCCTTATTTAATCTTTCTATTTCTGCTTGTATGCGTGTCAGGGGTAGGAAGTGTTTTTGTGTCATGTGCATACACCATGGAGAACCATACACTATGTAGAGACATGGAAGAGGGGTTTCTCAACTATAGCACCTGACTGATTGATTGGTTTTATTTAGACTGTACCACTTTTGGAGGTTTGCACCATTAAAAGTTATGGAATGTTCTCTCCATATAGGCTTGATTACAGTGGTTTCTCATTTACCCCAGTTCTTTTGAATGGGTTTTTGTGAAAACCAAAATCTACTGCCATAGATCCAAAACAGAGTGTTAATAAAAATAATATAAAATAACACTTGGGATACTAAAGAAAACAGAATTGCTTTTAAGAATAATGAGAAAGGAAAATCAACAAACATTAACAGGAATTATTTTTTTTCTCATATACTGTACACTTGATAATCTGATTCCATTTCCTAGCCAAAAGTAAATTTCTTGTATGCTTTATACCAGGGGTGCCCAAAATACAGCCTGGGGGCATGATCTACCCCCATCAGTTCTGCTTCCAAGAGCGATGAGGGCTTTGTGGGCCAGATGAAATGGCACTGGGGGCCGGATCCAGCCCCTGAGCCATAGTGACTGGCTTCCTGAACCATGTAACCAGTCCCTCGGCCTGAAAAGTTTGGGCACCCTTCTTTATACAATCTCAGAAGCTGTTTAAATTGCTGTCTGTCAAATACAGGATATTACCTCTATACACAAAAACATATGCACTCGTTGAGGTGGCTAACTCACAAATTGAATCTGAAAACACAAGGGATATTATTTGAGCACTTCTAAAACTATCCAAAGGTTTCAGCATCAAAAATACTTGTTGGCAATGGTACTTGTTCCATGTCCCAAGGGCAGAATTGTAATGATACTTCCACTTCTCATAACTAGAAGTGAAATGCTAGAGGCCATATTGTCTGCCTTAATCTCCTTTTCCCAAAGCAGCTCAAATGATTCTCAGAAAAACAGACAGCTTCAGGGACACAGTTGGGTTCCAGAAATGGTCATTGAAATAGTGACAGTAGAAGTGATAAAATAGCAGGAACAAAATTAAGCCAAAATACAAAATAAAGTTTAATGCCATTTTTTAATCCTTAGTGTCCAGGGTAAACTGGTGCAAGGATTAACTAATCAACACTATACAGTATATATAAAATTTAAAAAGAAAATGCAAAGTTTGTTTTTTTGCATAACGTAAGACTCTTTTGTGTGTTGATGGGAAGACATAAAAAAGCACTCCTATTTTGGTACTCCAACCTGAAAAACACTTGCTAGTAATATTTTCATTCATTTTAATGATAAATTCAAAGAAAGAATCATGCAACTTCCGCCTTATATCCAAGTCACAAGTGTAGTTACATTGTCCTACAATTAGGCAAAGTAAGTTACGCGTACTTGCCATAGGCAGCAAATGATAAGAGCATAGCCATATTTCTGTAAGTTATGGTAACTTGCTATATATATTACAAAAACATCATGGTGTTCTTAATGTTGGAGATGTATAACTAGAGAAAGATGGATACATTTACACACACAAACACACAAAAAACCTGTCCTTGCCCGAGGGCTTCTCAGCCTCACTGAATTAGGCAGAGTCTAAAACCCTTTATTCAAATAAGCTATCAGAAATTGTATCTTCTTTGATAGGTAGAGGTAAGGTTTTTGCATTTAATTAATATGGATGTCTATTATAGTTCATGTTGTTATTGTTCATTTCTTTCTGAAATAGAGTTGCCATATCTCCTACAAAACCGGAACAGAAGTCAACTTGACAAAAATGGGCGGGTTATCTACAAAATAACATTTTTAAAAACAAACAAATTATAATGACAGCTATAAAACACATTCAGATTAAATATATCAATACATAAATGAATTTATTTACAACAGTTAATTCTTACTATAAGATGATCTGTTGTAGTTTTGAGAAGTCACGTCGCGGTCAACTCTCAACATCCTCAGTGCCAATATGGCAGGAAATCGCTCATTTGATGGTAAGAGTTTGAATTTATTTTAATGGTGTGCTATACTACACACCAAAATGAGATGGCTAGATGGTATTGTGGACACAATGGGCACAGAGCTGAGCGAGTTGAGGGGGATGGTGGAGGACAGGAGTGCCTGGCGGACAGTGGTCCATGGGATCGCAAAGGGTCGGAATTGACTGTGCGACTGAACAACAACAAACACTACACAATCAGTAAGTTTTAAAAATCCAGGACTTTAACATGATTTTTATTGAACTGGCTGGGACAATTTTTCCAACCTTGAATCCAGGACAATCCCAGTTTTCTGGGACGTATAGCAACCCTTGTCTGGAAGGAACTACCACATTTGCTGACATATAAGATGCATCGGAGTATAAGACATATCCGGTTATTACCAAAATAGCCCACTATAGGCCACTATATACAGTACAAGACACAATCCATTTTTCCAGTGTATTTTAAAGGGGGGTGTCTTATACTCCTGCAAATATGGTATACTGGACCTGATATTCTTTTCTCTTTCCCCCCAAAATACAAATTTTGCTATACTCTGCATGATGGGCAAGTGTCTTAGTAGCTGCACCCGCAGAACACAAGCAGTATAATTTCCAGCCAACATGTAACAAATGTAACTTTTGGGAGTGCCCACACCTGCTGTCTCAGCATTCACATGAGAATCCTAGTGGGGACTCATTAATTGCCAGCTAGGACTTAGTTGAATTCTACACTGTCTGCCTTCTGCATGTATAAAGAAACAATAGGAGCTCAGCCATTAACAAAAAGGGGGGAAATGGAGAAAGAAAGAAAGAAAGAAAGAAAGAAAAAGACAATTTTTGTCACAAAAAGTGTGTTTTACAGTAAATTTCCATATCCAAATTTAAGTTAATACATGCAAGGTAAAGGTCACCTTTGCTCAAAAGTCAGTCATATTTGACTCTAGTCTTCAGTGCTCATCTCTGTTTATAGCCAAAGATCCAGGGCTGTCTGTTTTTGCAGATGTTTCCGTGGACATGTGGCAGGCACCTGAGTGCATGGAATGCTGTTTACCTCCCCACTGAAGTAGTCCCTATTTATCAACTTGAAATGTCTTGCTTTCAAACTGCTACGTTGACAGGAGCTGGGACAGAGACTGAAGCTCACTCTGTCATGCACCACTCAAGAATCAAATTCCAACCCTCCAGTCATCAAGTTCAGCATCTTAACCACTTGAGCCACCACAGTCCCTTAAGACATGTAAACACAATCATAATATATACAGGATGTTGTATCCACAATACATTTAAGTGTACTTTGAGTTGAAAAACAATGCAACTGAACAAGAGAAGACAACCCCATTCTCCATCTGCCTACCTTTCATGAGGATTTTCTTATTCCATGTCTAGGGCAGATGTGAAACTGACAAAATTAAGGCACCATTTGGCAAGTTCATTCTGCAGTTCCTTTCACCTGACCTAGTGTGAGAAAGATTAGCCAGCCAAACAAGGTTGCAGTTATGAGGGTATTCAAAAATTCCACAATCTTTAAGGAGGCTCTTTTTGTGTACCCATTCATGACAAGCTTAGTAGGCATGAGTGTCATTCTCTTCTGTTTCGTACTTTAATATATATTTAGGTACTGTATTCTGTTAGTTGTCATATATGTGACAGCTAAATATCATCGTCATTATCCTAGAGGAGGCAAATGTTTGCTGTCTCAGTCATAGCAGTTATCAGATTAATTTTCAATTAATGAAAGGTTTTAACCTGGGTATTTAATACAAAATTAAACATATTCTTCTTGCAGTACTCGCATGACATCATAAGTTGTGGGTACAGTGGTTCAGTGGTTAAGAAGCTCACCTTGTTAGATGGATGTTGGGCCCTTACCCACCCAGCCTGAGGAGGGAAGAACACCTGGGGAGGGCCAGTGCCTGTTTAAAAGCTGCTTGCTGCCAGACACTGGCCCCTTACCCACCCGGCCAGAGGAAGGAAGAACACCTGGGGAGGTCTTGTTGCTGATTCAGAAGATGATGGTCCCTTTGCCACAGTTGTCAATGTATGTGTTGGTATTTTATGTTTTATTGCATTGTTACATTTTATTGTATTTTTATATTTTATTGTACTGTAATGTTTGATACAGTAATACCTCAGATAACGTTTACCTCGGATAACGCTAAAATCACATAACGTTAAGTAATCTGGGGAGGAGAATTGGATCGAATAACGTTAAGGTCCTATGGGATGTATCGGATAACAACCGCTAAAGCTTGTGCGGTTACAATGTATCTCTATGGAGCTTTAATGTTATCTGATACATCCCATAGGATTTTAACATGCATCAGATAACACTAAAAATCGGATAACACCAAGACTTGTGGAACCAAGTCTTAGCGTTATCGGAGGTATTACTGTATGTTGTGATTTTTGTGAGCTGCCCTGAGTCAGCGTATGCTGAGTGGGTGGCATAAAAATCGAATAAATCAAATCAAATCAAATCAATCAAGTCAGCAGTTCAAGACCCGAATAGTGCATGACAGAAAGAGTACCCATCTCAGCCCCAGCTCCTGCCAACCTAGCAGTTTGAAAGCAAGAAATTGCAAGTAGATAAACAGGGGTCACATCGGTGGGAAGTGATCCCTATTTATGGGAACATGAAAGGAGCCTCATTTGGGTGTCCCCTGAGCAGAGTTCCTCCAGCAAAACTCCTTCCAACTCAGAAAGCACCTTTGTGTGCTTCTAACATGATTTTTTTTAATCACAAATTTAAATCATTCTTTATATAATTAAGTTGCTTGCTTCTGTATCCCACAGCACCAACACTTATACTGTTTGGCAGTTCCTTCTTCACCCACCCAAATCTTCTACATGTCTAGTCAGAATCAGATACACAGCAAGTAAAGAATGAAGGAAGAGGGGCTGCAAGAATGGTAGCAAGAGCATCACCACTTCCATGCTGCTAAAGGCAAAGAGAAAGAGAAAGTGCTGCTGCTGTGCCTGCAGTATCCTTCCTCCTGAAGCAGTGCTATTCTGAGCCACCTCACAGCCTGGGTTTTTTTGGCAGACAATTCCAAAAATGCCCAGTGACTCCTTGGACAGAGGCAGATACAGTCAAGGCAATGCAGAAAGGGTAGTCCAAAACTGCTCACACACCCTACTGTTTTAACTAGCCTTCTCAGGAACCCATTGAAAAGAGCCAGATCTTTTAAAAAGAACAACACATCACAGTCCAGAAGGAAAGAACCTCTAGGGTCAACAGCAGCATGAGTTTTAAGGTTGAAGTGCCACAAGATTTGACAACCCTCTTTCCTTTACCTTCTCCTTTCCCCTTCCCTCCTCCCTTCAGTGGCACTGGTCTACCTTACACTCATTAGACAGAACCAAAAATGGAGGACTGTCCAACTAAAAAATTGACAAATAGTCACTTTACATCACAGGTACCTAATTTCATTTGAGATCTGCATTGGAAACATGAAGCTTCCTGTAATAATACAGCAGCAAGGATGGGAGAGGCTAGTCAGTGATTGTCTGGACTTTTTAAAAAAATGTATTTGCCCTAAAACATCTGCGAAACAATTCTATCAGACTGGGTGAAATCTGACCCTCTCCTAAAAAAAATTATTATGAGGGCAGGGAGGTTAACTATTACACTTCAATGGTTTTGCTTACATCTAGTAGAAGTGCTAGAAGTAGAGTGCATGTTTTCATATTACTTCATTACTTTCTCAAAATTATGTGGCTTCAGTGCTATTATCTGGCTTTTATCATCTTCCAACCTTGCACCTCATTAAGAGAAAGGGTTGTTGAGGTGCAAATGAAGCATTTACTCACTGTTTTTATACTCTCTTTCTCTTTTAACATCTGGATTGTTTCAACCAGTATGTTATACACAATGGTGTGTGTGTTGTTTGGGCAAAACAATCTATGCATATTTTTAAATGCTTCAAATTTCACCATTTGCAATTACATATACAGCAGCAACCACAGTTTTCATAGGAAAACTGTGAAGGTCGTACCTTTTAATTTTGACATAACTTTTTAAAAGTTGGGAAACCAGTAGCTTGACCTTTATCCAGGGAGATGTCTATTTTATATTACTTGAAGATATACACACTGAAATAAAGTGAAGTACCAGTAATACCTCATATAACATTAGTATCGAATAACACTAAAATCGCATAACATTAAGGAATCTGGGGGGAAGAATTGCATCAGATAACATTAAGATCCTATGGGATGCTTCAGATAACAACCGCTAAAGCCTGTGTGGTTACAATGTATCTCTATGGATCCCATAGGATTTTAACATGCATCAGATAACACTAAAAATCATATAACACCAAGACTTGTGGAACCAGGTTTTAGTGTTATATGAGGTTTTACTGTAATTTTAGTAATAGGACTGTATGAAGTTGTTGTTCAGTTGCACAGTTGATACCGACCCTTTGCAACCTCATGAACCACCACATGCCAGGCACCCCATCCTCCATCATTCTCCTCAACCCACCCTGCTTTGTGCCCATTGGCATCAAAAATTCCATCTAACCATATCATTTTCTGCCACCCCCTTGTTCTCTTGCCTTCACCCTTTCCCAGCGTCAAGGCATGAACTCAAATGGAAACACTTTCCCTGTCCAAATATTAAGACAGATTCAGTCTGGAGCAAAAATAATTAGTTGGAAAGAAAAGAATCCATCTACTAATTTGCCATACATAGCAAACAAATGCAAATAAGTTACTTACGCCTGTCGGTCCCGATACCTCTTGTTGACTTTTTCCCATTGGAAAGTAAGCTGAGTCAGCTTTTCCTGTATTTTTGCAGCTTCTCCAGGTGTGGCACTTTTCAAAACAGCTGTCTTCTTATTGCAAATTATTTCAAACTGCCCTGAGTATCTTCCTAGGCTGTCTTTAATTTTCTGCAATGCCATATTAAACAGTAACAATAACAAACAAGGAGAAAAAGGAAATGATAAAGAAATCGTCAGGTGCAACAGAAATGTGGCTATCAACTATTGTCTAAAATACACAATGCAGAATGATTCCGAAGTGGCTAAGACACTGCCTGGAAGACAGCAGGTCAGGAGTTTGATACCTGAATACTGCAGGACGGAATGAGCTCCTGTCTCTGTCCCAGCTCCTGGCAACCTAGCAGTTTGAAAGCAAGAAATTGCAAGTAGATAAATAGGGACCACTTCGGTGGGAAGGTACACAGCATTCCATGTGCTCTGGTGTCTAGTCATGCCTGCCACATGACCATGGAAATGTCTGCAGAAGCATACAGCGTTGGCTCTTCAGCTATGAAACAGAGATGAGCACTGTATCCTAGAGTCAGGTACGACTGGCTTTCGAGCAAGGGTGACCTTTACCTTTACTACAGCCCCAAAACTATACATGAGGCAGTGAAGGGTATGGTTGGAGATTAAATACTGTACTGTACTGTAGATGGTGTATGAGAAAGTTATGGAGCATTAGGAGGAGAAAATACCTAAGATTGGCTTAAGTCAGCACACAACATTTTTGTATGTGATCAGACGAACCCATCCCAGCTACCCCAAAACCATCCCAAACAGGGCTGTATGGCCATGTAGACAATCTCTCTCACTCTCTGTGCATGTGTGTGTGCATGTACGCACGTGTGTGCATGTGTGTGAGAGAGATTGTCTACATGGGCATATAGCCCTGTTTGGGATGGTTTTGGGGTAGCTGGGATTGGTTCGTCTGATCACATACAAACATGTTGTGTGCTGACTTAAGCCAATCAGCCCCAAACGGCCACTGCCACTGATGGGGCTGCTGCAGCCCCTTCTTTCTCTTTTGGAAAAGCAAAATGCTTTGGGGATGTAGTGATCATACCATACAACATATTACGTCTCTCAAGTGGCGCTTAGAAAACTGCACTACACCAACCTGGGAGGTCTCTCAGTGCTGGTCCTTATGTAGTGAGCCACCTCGAGTTGCTGGTCCTTATGTAATGGTGGGATTAAAACAAATTATTACCTACTCTGTGGGTGTGGAATGGTGGCTGTGGCCATGTGGCCATGTGACTGGGTGGGTATGGCCAAGATGGTTCCAGCAACCAGATGGCAGAAGCCTGGGGTGGTGGTGGCTGTGCCACCAGTACAGGAGGCAGTGCAGGCCTACGACCTGAGGCTCCAGCAACCAGATGGTGGGACCAGGCAGAATTTCTATTACCGGTACAGGCGTACCAGCTGAATCCCACCACTGCCCTTATGTAAACAAAACAGCACTATCCAGCTCTTAACAACCAAGCCAGCTTGTCTGTCTGAGGGAATTTGTTTATTCTCTTTGTTCCTCTTCTTGTCAAATTGTGTATTCTGCCTGTCTTGATATCACATTTACTTTTGGCTGCTTAAGAGCACAAATTTCTGCTTGTTTCTTGCTTTTTAGTTTTAGTTTTTAATTTTCACCTGCTTGAATTAGTGCTTATTCTCCATCCCATTTGGGATCACATCTAATCTTATTTTGGTCATTGTCTGCCTGCAATTACTTTGTGTCCCAGGAAGATACACCTGATACTTAACATGTTCAGATTAAGAAACTCTATATTTTTTTCCATCCAAAATCAAAATAAGCAACCTTAACATGAGCAATGCAACAACATAGGCATGAACTATAGTTCTGTACATCCTTTTGTAGCACAGGTACTGTTTTAACTCCCTTTGATTGACCTCCAGGTAAACGATCACTATGAAAGTGTACAATTTAGGGGAATATACCATAAAGGGGAAAATAAGATATCATCTTAGACAAAGAGCAAGGTAATCACAGGATTATTCTTCAAGTATTAATAATTCTGACATAAATATTCTACGGCAATTTCTTCTTCCACTGAAAACATAAGGTGCTTCTTACTATACATTTTGCATAAGAAAGAGAATAAACTGGGGATACCCTAACCTTTTATTGCTGTTATATTATCTTATTAGCTACAAAGGGCCTGTGGTGGCTCAGTGGTTAAGAACCTCACCTTGTTAGCTGGAAGGCTGGCAAATCGGCATTTCAACACCCAGGTACTGCATGACCAGTTGACACCCATCTCTGTACCAACTCTTGGGGACATAAAAGGAGCCTCTTTTGAGCGTTCCCTGAGTAGAGTTTATTCCGCAAAAATCCTTTCAACCCAGATTAATTTCTGACACGAAATTATTATTATATTATATTATTTTTTATTTTATTTATTTACTGTACAGTAATACATCGGATAACATTAAGACTTGGTTCCACAAGTCTTAACGTTATGCGATTTTCAGCCTTATCCAATGCAAGCGTCTTTTGCTGCCTTGGCAACCATTCCTCTCCATTTTCTGTTCTCTTGCATCGGCGCTCGGCTGCCTCTGCCTGCCATCAGGCAATCAGCTGGTCAAGCCTGGCTCAGTCGGAGCAAAGAGCAGCTAGGCTGACTCCACATGGGCGAGGCTCGTGCACACTACCCTTGCCTGGGCCAGCCATGAGTTCCAGTGAAAAGGGCTGCCTGGGGAACCTGGTGGGAGCAGCAGCTGTGGTGGTTTGAAGGTAAGCAGGGCCAGGGCTGGGCTGGATTCTCTCGGCAGTACGCCACCCCATTGCTGGGGGTGGGGGGGAGGAAGGAGGGAAGTGACAGGGAGAGGAACTTTGGCCTCCTTTACTTCTTTATTATGATGCATCAGATAATGCTAGAAAGAACATTCTCCAGTGCAAATCTTCCCCCCAAATTTGTCGTTATGCAGTTTTCGCGTTATCTGGTGCAATCATTATCTGGGGTATTACTGTATTTGTATTGCCAACTCCCTCGCTGAAGCAACTCGAGGTGGCTCACAACAGTATCAAAAATTCAAAATACAAAACATACCCATCATACAGAGCTAAACAATTAAAACTTTAAAAACCATTAAAACCTGATTAAAACACCCTCCCTATAAAAGTGAAAAACCCTGGGCGGCTTTATATAAGCCAGCAAAAGGGGGGGCAGCAGTGTCCCACACCCACTGTGCTATCCAAGTTTTAGGGCCCTTTCTGAAGGCCGGCAACTTTGACTGGAGGCGCAACTCGGTTGACAAGAGGTTATTAGCTACAAATGCAAACATGCACAAATGAAATTTTTAAAAATAATTAAAAATGAAACAGTACAAGAATAAGCAAAAACACTAAAAAAAAATCCCTTGCTAAAAATCCTTGGATATACATTTTAAAATTAAAATGCTGCCATTGGCCGGAAGGAACAAAATGTAAGTAAAGATAATAGAACTAGAAAGACTGTGTCTTCTATTAACTATGTTTTCCTCTTTTAGCTCATTTTATTATGAAGTAGTGTTCTTGAGTGTCCCAGTCTGGACAAAAGGATAAACTAACAACTGAACAGTTCCTTATTTTAATCTCACCATGAAATCGAGGAGTAAAATAGCTTCCCACACCACAAGGTTTGTATATATGTCTATTTTTTATAACTGAGACAAAATCAAGCCAAATATCCTAGCAAATGAATACCATTATATCTTGGAATTACTGTGATAGCAATATTTGTGTTTACCTCTCCTCCTCCCTTGTATGTATGTCTTTACTGGTATGATTCTGTCCTTGCCTCTTTATAAACTGAGATATATAATATGGAATAGTAGTTATTTTGTGTAGCTGAAAGCATTTCTAAGTTGTTTTAGGTGCTGCTAAAGATACCGCGACCTGCCTAGCAAAACAGCATTCTCCTTTCAAGTCATGAATGAGAAGAGGAAGGGAAGATTTAAAAAGCCCAGTAGTAGATCAAGAGAAAGCAGCCTCTGGAAATTGGATCAATTTTACTGCTTTTGAAAAGTGCAATCAAAGCACTAGAATTTTCAATGGCCATGTATATTTGCTGTCTAAAATTTGCCTTTCTGTGATATCAAGAACAACTTTCTCAACCATCTTCCATTTGTGTGCCAAGCATCTATCAAATATTTTATTCCTGACAAATCAAGTTGAAAAATGACAGCATTCACATAGGTTGTACAGCTTCCGCATAACTGAGTTTTGCCAGATAAAAGCAAAGATTATTTTAAACTTTACCATTTAGCACTTGTTTGTGAAATTGAGTTCAATTTTTTTTCTAGGCTCACTTGACAGAATCCAGATGTGCATTTCTTTGACAAAAATGCAAATATATTTTTTGGAAAACAAAATACGTGCAGGATGACACATTGTCCTGGCATGAATACCAAATTTGTAATCATATTTCAGTTTTTGTACTGATATCATAAGCAAGAGAAGCACAGCTTGTAGCATTCATGAATGACATAAAAAGAGCCACTGCTTAATCACAGTCTTATATGTACTAGAACTATGAATCATAATATTTGCTACAACTTTCATAAATCCAGCACATTTAAAGAGGATTATGAATGCATTCTTGCTGGGAGTATGAAAGATTCAGGGTGATTAATGATCATCTAGCATAAACAGAAATGGTGAGGATTTCAAAAGAGAATTGCTAGATTTATATATACAATCTTTGTGACTAAAGACCACAGTTAAAAGATTATAATGGTGTCTTAGAGGGCATTTTTGGTGCTAGCCTTTTAAATACACTTACAAACATAAAACACTCTTCTCTGTTGTCTAAGGGTCACCCTTACAGAAATAAACACTCCTTAATATATTTTTTGCCTAGTACCAGTAACGTTGGTGGATTTTAGCTGCCTGGGGCTGAAGCCAAATTTGCTGCCCCCTGGTGAACGTTGGCGCCTGCTCCCGCTCGGCTTATGGGAATTGTAGTCGAAGAACATACATAGCCCAAAATGCACTGCCCGGGGCCGGCCGCCCCCTAGCCGCCTCCGCCGCTGCCCGTCCTGTGACGCCATTGCCTAGCATCATGTATCAATTTACAGTGACCATTTGTCCTGCAACTACTGAACATTTACTGGGGATGCCTGGGTTCAAATATATACTTAGATATAAAAACTGGCTGAGGATGCAACTAGAAAGGAAGAAAATTATAAACTGATCTACTGTGGCGATGCACCTGAAAAGTTGGTTTCACTGGATGGATTTGCTTTAGCTAACACACAGGAGGAGTCAGTAATAGCCTTGTTTGTAGCTTGTTAATGTAGATCTCCTGTGGTTATCCAGATTTGCATGAAGGGATAGTCCCAGCAAAGCTAATTTAAGGAGCTGTAAACAAGGCAGACTGATAATTTCCTCTCTCTTTGCTTGTTTTCTGCCCACCCTCTTTGGTTACCTAGGTGCCCCTGCACAATGGTTAGCCTTTAAAAAATTAATACAAAGGGAAGAGGAAAACAAGCAAAACCAGGCATCAGGTTTGGGAGGAGGGGATTCAAACTGTAGCCTACTCCGTACCCTCTAACACTGCTGCTGTAGCCAAGTAGACAGATTTTAAATAGAATGCCCATGAAAGCTTCCACTTTTGCTTTACACAATCACACCATGTGAGCTGGTGCAAATGCATTTTGCTACAAAACAGCATCAGAAGCAGAAGAAGCCCCATTGACAGAGGGGGGAAAATTCTGGGGTGATTTGGATTAACTTGTTCAGCATGTAAATCGACAGAAAATAATGTGAATCTGACTGTCCCAATCCTGGAGCACTTTCCATATTATCCGCCAATATTGTTGTTCCTGAATGACTTTAGGTCAATCACTGTCAGAGGAATAAAATGGTGGGATATAAAAACTGTCTTTCATGTCAATATATTTCATGGTGTCATTATGAAAATACAATCCACAGAAAGTATTTTGAGCAACTTGGAGAGAGAATGGTAGGTATAGATATTTTAATTTCAAAACAATGAATTCTTGTGGATGTGGCTATGATAGATAGAAGTAGAGAGACAACCAGTATGTATGTAAAAATATAATAGTATATTACATTAGGAATGTAAATCCTCCATTGTCCCATTCTCATGTATGAAAAAAAACCCTTCCTGCGGGTTACATAGTAAGATGTTTTTTTCCAATAAATTCATTTGTGAGGATAACTTTTGTGCCATTTGCATAAATCCTTCAAACTGCACAGATTAACTTGTATCAAATTTTTTAAAAACCCCAGAAGCATGAAATTGGTTCCTTGTGTCTTTTTGATCCATCAGCGGGTCACTCTGTGTTCAACTGACATCTGCTTTTTTTTTAACAAAAGTTAAATACCCACTAATTTTGCACAGAGACGTTTGTAAAACTTGCAAAAACCTCAATGACTGAAATCCTGTTGCTTAGTGCATTAAGTCACTGTAGAGTTGGTCCACTGAATCAATGGGGATTTGGTGACACAACTTCTCTTCATGCTTCATTGAGTCAAATGGGTCTACTCTAGTTCTGGTTTACTTTAATCCAGTAAATTACAACTAGGATAGGTTCATCAGTGGAGTTGATTCACCAAATTCCCATTGATTCAGTGGGCAACTTTAGGATGAATTACTACACTAAACAACAGGATTTCAGGTAATGAAAAAAAAGGTGATGACAAAGCTCTTGGAGGTGAACTATTTGTTGATAGACTGCCTATGTTGAGGAGAAATCTTTACTTTATTATGTGCTTAACTTGCCTGGTTTTTGTCAATGATATCGTATACATACCTGCACACATTCCTCAGTGGATTATTTTCAGTGGCACTTAGCAAATAGGTCAAAAACTCTTATCAAAAGTATATACAGCATTGAGTTTAGATGTCTATAATTTGTTTCAAATGTCCTGTTTTAAATCCCACTACTATCCATTCTTTTGCATCCCATTATGATAAGTGAGAAAAGAGCCTTCTTTCTCTTCCATTTTTAATGAAAATATTTTTCTTAGGTAGTTTTTTTTTAAATAAACGAATATGAAATGCAGATCTCTGGTTATGTCTAGTATTTTCACAAATGAGTTCTGGAAAGAGCCATTTTAGAAATATATCAGGCACATACAAGTGTAACAAGCTATACTTTTAATTTAAGCACAAGTTGAATACTTTCTCTTCTTAATTGTGTTATTGTTTTATAGTACAAAACATATTTTAATGTCAGACTGTATAATTTCCAACAGCAATATGTTGTTTAAGCCTACCAATTCTTTCTCTTTTAAATTAAAACACTATGATTCTGACCCACCCCACCCCATCCCCAATTATTGTTGCACAAGAGCGCATCAATGATCTTGCACTGGTAAATCAAATCAAAATTCTATAATGCAATTTTTTTTAAAAAAGGAGGCAGACCAAACAAAACCTTTTAGCTTTTAAACTGGGTTTAAGAGCATTACCAAATTTGTCTCTCTCTACTTTACCATACAATAGCAATATTGCATTTTCTGCACATTCTATGGCAAAGATAGGATATCTTAGTCATGTTCCTTCAGGGTCAAAGTTCTTTTATGCTCAAGAGGCACTAGTTAGGCCTAATCTGTACTGTGTTTAGGT
Organism: Furcifer pardalis; assembly: GCA_030440675.1. NCBI lineage: Eukaryota > Metazoa > Chordata > Lepidosauria > Squamata > Chamaeleonidae > Furcifer > Furcifer pardalis. Next base: position 48,427,522 of record CP126895.1, read on the forward strand.
CTGGGCAACACACTCTAAGAAAGACGCAAAAAATCCTGGAACAAGTTCAGAGGAAGGCAACAAGGACGATGAGGAAACTAGAAACCAAACCCTATGTGGAAAAAGTGAAAGAATTGGGCATGTTTAACCTTGAGAAAAGGAGACTGAAATGGGAGTCACAAAATAATCAGTGAAATGTGCTTTCAAATTAAGTATGTGCACTCAAGTATGCTTCTGTGCAATTCAAAGGTACTTGGTTGTTAATCCCAAAGGAAATTGAATGAATTTGGAGTGTTTCTGCCCCATGCAAACCAGCTCACTGAACACCCAGTTATCTATATGGAGAAAGAAATATCAGCCAGGACCCTTCAGGGCTGATGTTCTTCTATGCTCAACAGGGGTGCACAAGGCATCAACATTTTGAGAGAAGGCTAAAGGAAAGGTATGGGTACTTGTTGCAAATCACTCTCGGATGTGCATGTGCGACTTTGAAAATGATGTTTCTAGGGATTTTCCATGGACCTTTGAGAGGAAAGTGAAATGTCTTAAATTAGGAAATCTGATTGGCTGTCTTTCTGGATAGAAAAAAATTTTTTTAGTCTAGTTCAATACCCTCCATGATCCTTTTTTTCCTGAGTTGCTGCTTTATATCAAGATGAACGGAGCAGGAAATATTAGCAATCTTCTCTCAGCCTCTTCATTAATACCAGAATTTATTATTTATTCCCTTGTGTTTGAAACATTGGCAGTTTACAGATTAAATAAACAAGACCAGCAACAATGGTCTAGTCTAGTTGGTACCATGCATTAGCTGAAAGGAAATGATCCTGATGCAGCTGAGAAGAGGAAAGACCTGCATCTTCTGAAATTGCAAAATCCAGGATCTGAAATGTGAAGTCAAAATGACCTCTGTCCATATATCTACAATCAGTTCAAGGGCTAGTTCAGTCAACGCTGCCCTTTGCTATGTAAGGCTTGGCATCTTTTTCCTGCTAGCAATGTAGGCACAATATTGTGCAACAATAACAGGACATTTCCTGGCATTTTGAATTGTGGATACAGAAGTGCAATATCTCATGTTCATAAACAGGAGGGTGTTATTTAAAGAGCTATATGCATATTAACATACTCTTTTGCTTAGTATTTCCTTGAAATATTAGTCATGCAAATTAATCTAGACAAAACCCATTCACAGTTTAATTTTAACCCTTCTCCACAAGAAGCTTTGTTTCAAATTTTATTCTGCAATAATGACAATACTGAAAGAGTCTACCAGGAAACAAATATTCATTAATTACAAATCTCAGGTCAAAACTGTACCCATGCCCTGAGCCAATAAACTAGCAAGATATATTTGGCTGCTCTGAGTGATTGATTTGTAAAAAAAAAGAGAAAAAAAGATGGAACTTTGCCCACAACAACATCTCTTAAAATTTTAATAGTTCAGTTAAATTGAACCCACTTGGATAGATACTTGTAACTGTCTCAATCAATGTTATTAAAGTTGATATCTGCTACAATGATATTAAATATATGTGGATGAACAAGTGATTTGTTATTGATATAAATTATACTAAGATACACAAATGTATTAAGTTGAAAAGCACTAATTAGGATCTGCTCAGCTGTCACTAATCTTCTTGCAGGGTCATCATTTCTCAGTAACAAAGTGACAACATGGAAAATGCATAAGAAGCAAGGGACAAGGGCTGGGATTATCAGCAGTAAATTACATGGCATTTAACATTTTTTGTAAAAAAAACAACAACCAACATCATCAAAATGAATTGCTTTTCATGAAGAAGGCAAAGCAATAGGACAATAAATTCTTTAAAAGCCAATCCACATCACCCCTGTATAGATGACAGAGATAAAATGGCAGAGATAAAATCCCCTTGCCACTGGCCAGAAAATGAAAGAACCACAGTGAGGGCTTGGTAGATGATTCAACTGGAACAGGATAATTTGGTGTCATTTAAGGCTGCAGTTAGAACAGAATACGGAATGACGGAGGGGTTTGGAATAGGAAAAGGAGTAAGACAAGGCTGCATTTTGTCACCCAGTTTATTCAACTTATACACAGAGCACATAATGTGCAATGCAGGGATGGAGGAATCACAATTTGGGATCTAAATTGCTGGGAGAAACATCAATAATTTGAGATATGCAGATAATACCACCCTAATGGCAGAAAGTGAGGAGGACCTAAAGAAGCTCCTGATTAGGTTGAAAGAAGAAAGTGAAAAAGCTGGCTTGAGACTCAATATCAAGAAAACCAAGATCATGCCAACAGGCCCTATCAGTCCCTGGAAAATAGATGGGGAAGAAGTAGAAGCAGTGACAGATTTTACTTTCTTAGGATCAAAGCTCACTGCAGATGGTGATTGCAGCCATGAAATAAAAAGGCGACTGATTCTTGGGAGACAAGCGATGAGAAACCTGGGGAGCATAGTGAAAAGCAGAGACATCAAATTGCAAACAAAAATTCGTATAGTCAAAGCAATGGTATTCCCAGTGGCAATGTATGGTTGTGAGAGCTGGACCATTAGGAAAGCTGAGCAACAACAAGCAACCTTGCACCTCCTGTGTCCCGAATGGAGTACACTTTCATTCCCTCTCCAAAAAGTTACAGTGCATCAGTGCTGCCTTAATAAGTCTAAAAACATTTTGCTTCCTCTCTCTGTCCCTCCATGAAGGAGTAGAAGTTTTTAATTTCCAAATACAGTAATACCCCGGATAACGTTATGACTTGGTTCCACAAGTCATGTCGTTATCCGGTTTTTAGCGTTGTCTGATGCATACATCGAACAATGCTTTAAAAAAGCCCTGACGTCAGGGACAAAACACGCCGAGGCAAGGCTCGGCTTGTCTGAAATCCCCCTGCCCCCCCGGGGGGGGCATTTCGGACAAGCCAAGCCCTGGGTAGGCACGTGATCGTGCACCTGCCAGGCTTGGCTTGTCCGAAATTCCCCTGCCCCCGCAAAGTGTGCGATGGGGGTTTGGGTGCTGGGTTGATCGGGCGCCTGCCTGCTCAACCCGGCACCCAAACCTCCATTGCAAAGTGTGCAATGGGGGTTTGGGTGCCGGTTGAGCAGGCGCGCGCCTGTTCAACCTGCCACCCAAGTCCTCATTGCACACTTTGTGATGGAGGTTTGGGTGCTGGGATTTCGGACAAGCCGAGCCCTGGGGCTTTGGGTGCCAGGTTGAGCAGGCGCGCACCCATCCAACCCGGCACTCATGGCTCATCGCACACTTTGCGATGGAGGTTTGGGTCCCGGGTTGAGTAGGTGTGTGCCCGCTCAACCCAGCACCCAAACCTCCTTCACAAAGTGTGCGGTGGGGGTTTGGGTGCTGGATTGAGCAGGCGCATGCCTGTTCAACCCGCCACCCAAGTCCTCATCACACACTTTGCGATGGAGGTTTGGGTGCTGGGATTTCGGACAAGCCGAGTCCTGGGGGTTTGGGTGACAGGTTGAGTAGGCACGCGCCCATCCAACACGGCACTCAAGCCTCATTGCACACTTTGCGATGGAGGTTTGGGTGCCGGGTTGAGTAGGTGCGCACCCGCTCAACCCAGTACCCAAAACTCCATCGCAAAGTGTGCGATGGGGGTTTGGGTGCTGGGTTGAGCAGGCGTGCACCTGTTCAACCTGCCACCCAAGTCCTCATCGCACACTTTGCGATGGAGGTTTGGGTGCCGGGATTTTGGACAAGCCAAGCCCTGTGTAGGTGCGCCTGCCAGGCTCGGCTTGTCTGAAACTCCCCCACTAAGAGCATGGGGAGACACCAGGGAGAAGTGCTTCTCCTCGCCCGGATCTCCTCGGGCTCTTAGCGAGGTGCCCGCTCTGTGCCCGAAGCCAAGCGACTTCAGACACAGCCCACAAGGGCTTCAGAAGAAGCAGCCCTTGCGGGCTGTGTCCAAAGCCCTGGGCTTCGGACACAGCACAGAAGGGCTTCGGGAGAAGGCTAGCCCAGCCCAGCCAGGCTAGCCTTCTTCTGCAGCCCGTGTGGGCTGTGACCGAAGCTGCTAGGCTTCAAACACAGCCCAAATGGGCTGTTGACAAAGCCTAGTGGTGCTCAGGCTAGCTAGCCCAGGTGTCGCTAGGCTTTGTCCAACGATTGCTCAGGCTGAACTAGGGTCGGGGGGGTAAGGCAGGCACTCGCGTGCCTTTCCCCCGACCCTAGTTCAGTATCAGCGATCCATCACTGGGGGTGTGTGGATTGGGTAGATGGTCTACCCAATCCAACACCCACCCCACACGATTGTACCGGATAACGCTAAAAATCGCTTTATCCGATGCAAGGTTTTTCCAAAAAACTTGCATCGTTATCCGATTCTAGCACTTTCCGGTACAATCGTTATCCAGGGTATTAGTGTACCATTAAGTGGCTAGGCTTAATGATTTTGGGAAACCAAAACTGGATAGGTAATTTAAAGCAGCAAACTCCACTTTAGATCCATTCTGGTTGACCTCACATCCTAGAAATGAACCAGAAAGGGTAGCTCCCAAAAGGTAGCCAGAAACAGGCTGTGAATAGGTAGGAACAGGCTGGGAATAGGCTGATTCACATTGGCACCTACATCATCTGGTCACTAGCAAAAGGATCAAACCAGCCCTTCTCTACAGTGGACGAAATAGTAGGGCATATTGCCATGTAATTACCCCTCCAAGTCTACATTTTCTGCCTCCAAACAAGGATTTCAAGTTAAAGAGAGAACAATCTGGAATTACCCATTGACTAGAAAAGGGGTATTTCCTTTAATACTGATCTTCCACTTAATTTTATTTTCATAGGAAACATGACATTGAATCTGCAAATAGGTGAAATCTTATGCTTTAAGCCCTGCCCAGTGGTGAGAAAACTATAGATTCTGTATATGTTAAGTTACCTCTAAATAGACTGCTGGCAATTATGTAGAAAATGTAGTGGGGGATTCTTAAGAAATCTTGAATTGACAGAAGCGGCTGTGAGAAACACAAATAACTTTGGAAACCCCTGTGAGTGTCAATCAGATTACTACACATTTTCAGAAAGTGTTGTTGAAAATCCTAAAAGATTAAGTGATATGTTTAAACAATTAAAAAACTAATTCCATTTTGTTTTTTATTTTAGTATTTTAGCTAATTTAGAGATTATTTACACAACTGTTGTCTTCCACATGTGCAGTCAATCATCTAAATTTAATAATAATAATAATAATAATAATAATAATAATAATAATAATAATAATAATAATAATAATAATAATAATAATAATAATAATAATAATAATAATAATAATAATCTCCAGGGGATATGGCCCTTTCCAGGTAGAGCTGTGGGGGCACTCAGAGGGGGCACTCAGAGCCTTCTCTGTGGGCATGCATGCCATCACCCTGGCACAATGTTTGACCCACACTTCTGCCCAGCAGCCCAATGGGATTGCTTCCTCCCTCCCCACAGCACAGAGTTCAGTCCATCCCTCTGCCTAGCAGTCCAATGAGAGTGCTTCCTTCCTCCCCCTAGCACAGAGTTCACCCTGCCCCTTTGTGGTGCGGACAGCAGCCTGCTGAGTGATGGGATATACAAATACTGTACAGTACTCTGACCTGGCTCTAATGCTCTAGGTCAAGTAGTCTTTTTCTATAATATTTGCTCTAAATGTGAAGCCTCTGTTGATAAATGTGTGCCTGCTTATGTGTGTATCCAAAATAGAGTAAAAATGTTCTTCCATTCAGAGCTAGGTGAGAATAAACATTACAGCCAAGACAAAAAGAACCATCCTTAAAGTGAAGGCCCCCCCAATACCATAGTTGTGGCTGAGGGACAGGTGTGAGATAGTGTGCGGGAGGAAATAAAACTGGGAAGTGTTATCTCAGTGAACATTTTTGTCCATGCCTAATCCCCTTTTTGCACAGACAATATTCATTCATTAAAATTAAACTCAACCAATCTTGCATAGATGACTAAATAAACTAGGGGAGAAAAAGGATATTAATTAATTTCCTCATTCTCATTGACATTAAACATATTGATGCAATGAGGCACTTAATGGCCTTGGGGAGGAGGGGGGAACCAAGTGCAGAAGGACTATTTTTTTTTACACAAGAACCTATCTAAAGTTTCAAAAGATCAAATAAACCAGCTATCATCCTAAATTTGGGCAAGACACACAAACCAGACCATTCATTATATAAAATAAACAATAGAAAAATGATCAATGATTTTGCAGAAAAATGGGGTCTTCCTGCACAAAAATTGTTCTCATCAATGTAAAAAACTCTGTCAAAAAACCTCAAGAAACAAGTTGCCATTCTTGCTGGCAAGAATAATTATACTGTAATGCCTTGTTCTTGCCTGATAGGACAAGACTAGATTCAAATCCCTACTAATTGCTAAATGAATCAGATTCATACCTTGAGGCACTCTTCTTGTCTGACAAGATCCTCACAGTCCTTGCCTTGCAGGCTTGGAGAATTAAGGAGGTCTTCCACTTTGGACAAAGCTTGCAGAAGCTGAAGGATCTCTGCCAGGTATGCAGAAGGCACATAAGAGGTTTCCACAGGCACACCTTCAGTCATCACAATGGTTGTCTCCTCCAAAACGGTTTGCTGGAACAGATATACAACAAAAGTTTTCTTTCAGCTACAATTAAATAACCACAGCACTAGCAAAAAAGGAAAATAAAACATGACCTTCGTAATCCATGTGTATGCCGTTTCGACAGGCTCCCACCTTAAATTGTATAAACAGATTAAGGACCTCCTACTAATCCATCTGAATCCGTAAATTTTAATGCTTCCTGCAGCAGTATTCACTTTTATCATACTCTTATCTCATATATTATGGTGGGCAACAAAGCTTTGATAGATAATAAGAACTATGAGACATTTTTGTATTCCTGTGACAATGAAGATAAGAAACAAGAGTACATTCAAGGCTTCTGTCAGCTTTTCCTAACAATGTATTCATTCCATTATGAGAACCAAAAAATGATTGCTAATCTGTCAAAAGCCACTCTGGATAGTTCAAATGTAAAATTAAAACCACAGCATACCCAACAAATACCAACATGCAAAATTCAATGCCAGGTCCTGTCAAGGAAAGCCTGCCATAAAGTGCCAAAGAAATATGCCAAGTTTTTCTGTAGAGCCTATGCAATCAGCATAATTTCCACTCATTGCCAATAATTCATTTTTTATTTGATCTTTTCTGTCTTCTCTAAGTTACTTGCACAGGCATTTCCTTTAAGTGTTAACAGTTGGCCAGTGTTTATGCTGTGTTCACATACTGACCACATAATCAAGGGGGGTGGGCACAATTCATTATTCCAAAGTGCAAGCAGTCTTGTGAGAAATCTTACAAAGGGGTTTCCAGAAATATGGTCTCTATTATGATACTTTTATTTCTAGGTTCTTCATGTGTGGCCTTCCCTTTCCCTCAAGGTTGGCCAACCACTTGTCCTTCAAAGCAAAAATTCAAAGGTTGTTCTTTGACAGGTCTTTGCTAAGACTCTTTGCATGAGTTGCTAAGACACTCTGCATGAATTACACCCAACACTGTTACCTCTTCTATTGTACGTTAACTCATACAACAAAGAGAAAGTCTGCCTATGTGAAATAGAGGGCTAGAGGCTACAGACAATGAGTCCTGACCTTGCTAAACCCGATATGAAAATTCAGGGAGAGAAGAAATAAATCAATGGACATGCCATCTTATGTATGTTGCATTCCTATCCAACTATCATGATAGCAATCTTTTAGGCCCTGAACTTGTGAGGATGGGGGGAGTCCTCTAAAAAGATAAGGAAAGGTCACAAGGGGAAGAATCCCTCAGTATAGCACCTTTGTCTGAAAGGACATTTTTATATTGTTACATGGGTGGTACAAAATATGTTTACAATGCAGAGTTTTACTGCAGCATGCTGCACACACAATGGAGAAGCAGGCAGACCTCAAGAGTCACTTGCATTCATATTCAGTGGACTTAATGCTGGCTATTTTTTTCTTCCTTCTAAAGCAATAAGAAAGGAGATGCCTGAGTATCAATGGTTTTTCAAAGAAAAGAACAGGATACATATAAATGTCCACTAAATAAATGAAACTGGAATCCTAACAGGACTTTACAGCCTGTGCAGACAAACAGCAGGTTGGGTTTACTTCTTCTGCAAACTCTTGACTCCCTTTGAAATGCAAGGAGGATCCTGTGTCTACAAAGGCTTGTGTCTACAAAGGGCACACAGAACTACTACTAATATTGAAGGATAGTATTCTGTATTTATAGATGCTCTCATGTCAGAAATGTCTTTTGGCATACCATTTGTATATACAATATTTATCCATACATGTCTAAGATGATTTATTCTGGGATAGTGTTTTGGGTGCCCTTAAAGAAGAACTGTGATTGTGTCACAGCTGAAGACACCTTCTTCTACGTAAAGAATATACAGTATATACATGTGGTAAGTTATATTGTTCTTTAACTACATCTCAATAATTACAACATTTATTTCAGAACTGTAATTTTTAGCCTTAAATAAATAAATGAAAGAAGTCTATGGAAATAGTATTGTTCTATAAAAATAAGGCAGAAAAAACCATTTCCATAGACTTGTTTGGGGAGGGGGGAATATAAAATGTAGATCTGAAGCTAGGTTTAGTATCTGTCACAAGTAATGTTCTAGTATGACCATTCTAGAAAAAAAGCAGGCAAATACAGGTGCAACTAGCTACACTTTTAATGTACAGCAATACCCTGCATAATGTTAAAAAGACTGGTTCCATTATCTTCAATGTTTTTTAAAAAAGCCAGTTTCCTTTGGGTGAAGGCCACCTTCCCCCAAAGGAAGATGCGGATGGGACGCTCTGATTTGCGGCTTACTATGGGGGAAACCAGCCCGTGTGCACTCCCGGCATGTCTTGGGAGGGAAGGGGCAAAGCGATCATATAATTTCATGTTAACTTGAAAAAGAGTGTGAATTTGCATGGCCGAGATAGTACTATATCATACATTTAATTAGTTATGTAAAAATGCATATAGTTCAAGAACAATATGTTATTAGGCTATCTAATAAACTAGATAAATAACTTAAAAATATGAAACAAAACAAGAGATACCATAGCAAAAGAACCTCTGCTTTTTAAAACACTAGAATGTTAGACTTGCTGAAATCCAGTTGTAAACTATTGAGTAAGCCTATTGAATCTCTGGGGATTTAATGACTCAGATCCTCAGTAATTTCCATTGATTCAATTGGGCCTTCTTTACTTGTGGTTTACTACTGAATTTCAGCCACTGTCTAAGGGATGAACAGGTAAAGTGAAATTAAACTATTTCAAGATAGATAATCAACATTAATATCTTTATCTACTCAGAATAAAAGAGAAGCAACAACTATTTTTTACAGAGAAATCCTAATTAAGATTAACTAACCTAATTTAAATTAAATTACCATTCCAGATAATGCTAACTCTGTCATTTGAAATGAAATGACATTTAGGAACTGTTAAAAGAAATAAATGTGTTTGTTATAAATGCAAAAAAAAAAAAAAAAATTGGGTGTAGGCCAGGATTTCTGTAATGTGTTATTTCTCAAGGAAACTTATTTTTAGAATTGCTTAGAGAGAGTAATGATCTAGACAAACCAGATGGCACTTATTACATGTCATCTTAATAACATTATAATAAGGGCAGGAATCTTTTGTCTCCTCTAATTACTCATTGATCTGTCTTAGCTTTGATAACAAGCATTGAATCATTTCACTTGTAGTTCTTTTATGAGTCAATTTCACTATGGGCTTCTCAGTTAAAAAGAAAAATTACAGAACCTTGATATTAGTCCATTTTCTGTTTTGTTATTGAAGATGAAGCCACTTCAAAATATTTCCACCTGAACAGAGAGAACTTGTGCTACCCTTGGATTTGATTGAACCAATCTCTTTGTATTTTTAAAAAAGCCACAGTAACTTCAGAAATCTAACATATAAATGGTGAGAATATGCAGCTTATTAAAAAAAATAAGATACTTGGTATATTCCATAACTTAACATGTATCTATATCTACTGAAATTAATTTAGGGTTGAGGAAGCATGCCAAGGCTGCCCAAGATAAAGGAAGATTTTTATAATTAGCAACAGAGTAGTTTCAGAGTAGTTCAGAGTAGTTTCAGAGCATATCCTGTTGTTTTCTTTATTCAAATTAATAATAATCTATGGTGATACTAAATTGGGTTGAGAAGCCAGCCCTGCTATACATTCAGTGAAATATCGTGCTCCAGGGGCCATCATGGAGAGACAGATGAAGGCAGCAACTGTATCCAAATGGGGCGTCAAGAAATTTAGAAGTGCTTGTTCTAGCAGATGGGTACTCTTTAGGCAGCAAGGTGTCTTGGTCTTACACCATAGTGGTGTCAAAATATTTACATTCAACACAAGGCTAACATATAAACAAACAAAAAAAGAGTGCACCATTCCAATCATTTATAATATGAGAGATCATGGTTCATATCTGTGCCTAGCTCTAGGATTGTTCTTTCACACAATTCCCTATAAGATTTCAAATGGCTGATTTCTGGTCCTAGAGGATCAGAAGATTCAGACAATAGTCCTATTTAGGTGCTATAGAATCTGACTTTTTAACAGGTTTAAATATGAGTGTCCAATCCTACATGCTCTATGCCTGCTTTTTTTTTTTTAATGATCATTCACAAGCCTGAAGAGAATACATCCTTGCTTAAATGGGGATTCCCCATTATTGCATATTTTCCAGGAAACTAAGGGGCAGAATTCGGTGGAGTTCTATGTTTTCAGGAAAAAAGAGGCATGCAATTTGAGGAGTGCTTCTGGGTACACAGTTATCATCAGAAACTTAAAAAGCCCCAGAACAACCACCTTCAGGTGCAATGCCTTTTGGCGCAATCCTTGCATCTAAATGCAAATGATCACAAACAGCTCCAGGATCATGATGTAGAAGGACAGGGGAAGTGATCCCCCTCTCCTCAATTTTTCGATCATTTTAGATGTGCTGAATTACTTAGATTAAATTATTATTTTCCTTTGCCCTGTTTGTACTGACAATTGAGAAGCTACCTATAGCTGTGGTTTCCATTGGCACTTTAAACAAAGGGTGTGTGTGTGAGAGAGAGAGAGAGAGTGAGAGAGTGAGAGCGAGTGTGTTTAAAATTTAATCTAATTGATTCAGCACATCAGTGACAGTCTAGCGGACACACAAAAATATGTCACTTCCCCAGCAGAGAAGCAGGGGAAGTATTCAAGTTGCTGATATACTGAAGTAACTTGCTTGTTAAACCATTTCACAACACCAGACATTCAGTCTGGAAGAAGCCTTACCAGATCTGACAACTGCAAGGGTCAATTTTGCCCAGTTCCCTGCATGTGCTGGAAACGGAGTAAACAACAACACACCAAAACAGTTACACTCTGACAAGGGTTTAAAAAGGTGCGGGTCGGGGTAGGTTGCTCCACTGTAGCAATTTTGTTGTATGATCACAGGAAAAATTAGCAGACCAAATTGTCCCCCACAAAACAACAAATAGTGGGACAGATGCCCATCTGAACAATGGCTCCATCTCTTGTTTCAACCTTGCTCTTAAAAATGTGTTTTTGTTTTGTTGTTGTTCAGTCGCACAGTCGATCCCGACCCTCTGCGACCTCATGGACCACTGTCCGCCAGGCACTTCTGTCCTCCACCATCCCCCTCAACTCGCTCAGCTCTGTGCCCACTGTCTCCACAATACCATCTAGCCATCTCATCTTGGGCCATCCCCTTCTTCTTTTGCCCTCAATCCTTCCAAGCATCAAAGCTTTCTCAAGTGAATCCTCTCTTCTCATTTGATGTCCAAAGTACATTAGCTTCATCTTTATTATTTGACCTTCTAAGGAGCAGTCAAGGATGATTTCTTCTAAGATTGACCTATTTGTTCTCCTCGCTTTCCATGGGACTCTCAAAACTCTCCTCCAACACCACATCTCAAAGGCGTCTATTCTTCTGCGCTCAACTTTCCTAATGGTCCAGCAACAAGTTATTAGCTTTCTTCCATTAAGTTGTAAGCATTTATTTGTTTAAGAATCTTTTTTTTTTGTAGGAGGCAGCTTTCAGTTAACTTTTTGTCCCACTAAGACTTCTTAAAATCTGTCTTTCCAGGTTGTATAGAAGCAAATTCAGAAATATTTTACTAATGAGTGGATCTATAATATTCTTATTTAATGTTCAAAAGGTATATCTGTGTACAAAACAAAGGCCTGCAGGTTTCCATAGAATATTTCATGAAAAGCGTTTTGTATTGAGTATAGACAAATCTGTGATTTTAATCAGTGATTACAGTTTTTCATACGTGCTACTAAAGTAGCTGTAACTAGAACTCATTTTATGTATGCTTACATAACTTTGAATACATATTAAAGGGATTTTTTAGTTTATTTTCATGTCTTTATCTCTCTCTCTTGTCTCCATCAAGCACCACCTAAATGGGTATATAAATGGCAATTTTCTCCTCCTGGCAGTTTGCTGTGACTTTGAATTGCTGATTGAAATGCAAACATGCTCACCACAGGGAGAGTATTTTAAATGTCCATTTGGTCTGTGGTTCTAGCCCAAGATCTTGATAGTTATGTGACATTCTAATAAGCTCCACCAGTCAGATTCTATTGGTAACTGTGTAGCTTTCTTTCAACCAATATATGTAGCTAATATTTAATTCATATGCAGTAAAATGATATTCCTGAATATATAAAACTTTATTTTCAGAAAAGAAATCAAGAAGTGTTACTGCGTTTGTATACATCACCACAATTGAGAAGACAAAGATACTTTCCTGTAACATGAGAACAAAATACACCTGATTAAAAATAAACAATATTAGACATTGTTGTTCTTTTTTAGTATAGTAAATATATTGCAACCAGTGGGATAGCTAAAAGTCCTCTCCTTGCTAGGACCACAGATAACCTACAGCCATAAGATGCTTTGTGTTGTTTCAGATAATTTTATTTTCAACTTTTTGGATTAATACGACTTTTAGAGAGTTACAGCTAAATTTCATGATAAAGGCCTTTGGGAAATTATAGAATGACCTGAGATGATGTATGCTTCTGCTCAGTTTTGTACAGTAATTTACTATCTTCTAGTATCCACACTGGAAGTCACTGGATATATTGCCTTCTTATCAGAAATAGTAGATGTTGACAGCATTCTAGTCAATCTTCCTCATGAAACTGACTGTGTATAGTTATCCACAATTGTAATGAACCTCCTGCACTAAAGTACAAACTTGGAACTCAGTTATCCACTGTGTTTCTTATTTCCAAAGAAGCTGTTGATTCAAAAAAATATGATACACCCTACCAAAAAGTTGGTGCTCCAAAAAGGACAGAAAAGACTATAAATGAAAGTAAATAAAAATGACATGGGTCAGAAATAGATGAGTGTGACCAAATAACCTGGAAGTCTCCAAACATAAAATACAATACCATTTATATGGAGCTGCACACAGCTCAAAGGTTGTGTTTTTATAACACAGAGGTGATAATATGAGATAGGTACAACACTGAATCATATATTTATTTTATAGCATTCTCTTACACTGTACTGTAGTAAGGATATGTTCACTTAGATAGAGTGCAAGGGCTCATAGCTGTTTGAAAGCAATAAGAAAAATATTTGGTTTTTTAGCATACAGTTTCTACGGAAAGTGTATATATAGTTAGGTTTAAAATATTCACTAGCTTTAACAGACAAATAAGTAGTAGGGTTCTTTTTCTTTTAACTCAAGAAGGAGCCTCCCCCCCCCTTTATTCACCAAAGTATCTAAGTCAGTGATGGGATGTAACAGGTTCTCACCAGTTCTCCAGAACCGGTAGTAACTTTCCCCAGTGTCCTGGAGAATCGGTAGCAGCTTTTGGGGAGAACCACCTTCGGGGCTAATACAATTTTAAAGAGTTAACATGATAAACAACAACCTCTTAAGGTTGTGTGGACTGATGAGTGTCAGAAGTCTTTTGACTTGTTAAAAGAGAAGTTGGTTTCATACCCTATTCTCAGACCACCACAATTTGACAAAGAGTTCATTTTGAAAACAGATGCCAGTAATTATGGTCTTGGCGCATGTCTCCTCCAAAAGGATGAAGAAGGAAACATGCATCCCATCTCATATTTCAGCAGAAAACTGCTTCCCCGAGAGCGTAATTACTCCATAGTGGAAAAGGAGTGCTTGGCCATAATATGGGCAGTAAACAAGCTCAGGCCATTTTTGTGGGGAAGAGAGTTCCAGTTACTCACTGGCCATAATGCATTGAAGTTCCTGAACAAGATGAAGAGTTCAAACCAAAGACTCTTGAGATGGGCTTTGTTGTTACAGGATTACCAATTTTCCATACAACACATCAAAGGGACTCAGAATGTACATGCAGATTCCCTTAGTAGAATGTTTCCTGAAACTGATAATGGGAAAAACGAAACTGATGTGCCTGTTACATGATTTGTTTTAGCCAGAGTGTAAAGGTGTGTGCGTAAACACCTGAGTTAGTATGCTTGCAATGCAGAAGGTAACCTATTTAACGTGTACCTCCAGTAACTAAAACTGGAAGAAGCTTTAACGCTTGGTATCCTATATATATAAGGGATAGCTTATTTGCTCAATCACTTGCTCAACATTAGTAAATAGTGCCTTTTGGTAAAGCCAAACTATGGTTTGCCTTTCCAAAAGGGGGGGCGTGTCAGGAAATAGACCCTATTTCCTAATGTCTCCCAAGGCTTGAAATTGCTATTTTTTTAACTAGGCCTCATAGAAATCCATATTTCCCTCTGTGTGCCTTACAAGACTGCCACGATGATTTGTTGACATTCCAGTGTTCCTAGGTTGTTATCTCTCTAGCAGGGCCTAGCCGTGTTGTGTCTTTTCATAAAGGTAAACAACCATTGTTGTGAGAAAGTCTTCTCTCTTGCTTGCTGATACGTGATTGGCTAAGCTGTCCCACCTGATGGCAGATTCTCCATTTTGCAGAGAAGAAGGAGTTCGTCTCTGATTCTTCATGGATTAAGACCTGTTTTTGATTAGAGAGCTTTTGTTTCTGGTTCTTTATGGGCTAGCAATCTTTAGCCTAGGAGTTATGCATTTTTGCTCCTTAAAAATGGTTACCTAGATTTACCTGTGGACTTTATTGGACTGACCTATGCTACTGACTTTTATGCTTTATGAACCTGATCAATAAATCTTCATCATTTTTCTGAACAACGTGTCTTCATTGGACTAAAAAGGGTAAGAGCTGCCTTTCACACACACAAATCTTTGAACACGCTACCAAAATAAAAACCCCTTAAGAGCTGATAAGCAGCTGAGAGTTCTATCTCTGTTCTAATTAGCCGTCCAGCCCGCCTCGGTTGTTTTGATTTTGGTTTCCAGGGGTTTACCAAAAGTGAGGGGGCCGGCTGGATCGTGACAGGGGCTAACCTTTTCACTGGTTCCCCCACTACACATGCGCGCCAAGCACTTGGTGTACATGCACGCCTACAGTGCTTGGCACATACGCACGGCCTCCTTGCTGTCCTCCCAAGCGGGGAGGAGGAAGAGAAGCTGCTAGCCTGAAGCTCCCTATAGCGTGCTCCCCAGGGTAAGTGACTCACCTTTGGATGTGGTGTGTCTGTGTATATTTTAATGTGTATTTAATACCTTTACCTATATTGATGTACGACCACAGTTCCTAAAAAGGCCTGGCGGCCTGGCTTGGGGTTTTTAAACAAAGTATTGGAGTTACCTCATCAATAAGCTACACCTGTGCTGTTCCAATTGCTGTTCCAGTTGGAGAACCTTAAGGAGGTACAGCTGTTTTACATTTACATTAAGGCATATTATCCTAGAGAACTGGTACGATGACCATATCCATCTTGCAACATGGTGCTGCCCAGGCACTTATACTAACAGGTAAGTGATAGGTTTGTGTTTTTGGTGGGTGGGTGGGTTGATTTATGTTTGGGGTGGGTGGTGTGGTGTTTTGGTGGGTGGGTGTATTTTAATGTAATTTTTATTTTATTTATTTATTTACGAATTTGTGTTGTGGGTGGGTGGGTGGGTTGAGGGGTGTGTGTGTGTGTGTGTTTTTAATTTTATTTTTTCTTTGGCCCTGCCCACATCATGACATCATGAAGTTAGCTCCACCCACACTGTGATGACATCATGGTGGGGTAGTAAAATTTTTGATATCCCACCACTGATCTAAGTAAGCTGCATTGTAGTTAGTTGATAAAAACAATTATGAAAGAAGTGTTCTATCAAATAACAAAGCAAAAATTACAGGGCATATTATACAAATAATATATTAAATAATAAAAATTAAAATATTATTTGGAACAGTAAACTAATCTTGGGACCTTGTGTCAAAATAATAGATACAAGGGTGGTTGTTGTTGGGTTTGTTTGTTTTTGTTTTGCAGGGAGAAGTTGTATAAAAACTAGAAATGTGAATTCAGTTTGTTATACTAGCCTCACTGGCATATAATACCACTTGGATTGTTATAAACACACTATAGGCCTATCATCAAACAATTAAAACCTGTCATTCAGCAAAGTGATTCACAGCATTCATATTTAAGCAAAATGGCTGGGAGGGAGCAGGTTTCATCCAATTCTTTCCTGCGGCTTAATAACACATCAAATTTGAACAATGGCAGATGAAATTGTATGGCACTGTTTCCAACAGAGGTGAGTTGATTATCCAAATACACCTGCTTGGCTGCTCAATTTTCTTATATTCATTCCACACCTGTGACTATAGAACATGAGTGTGAAGTCTCAGAAATTTGCTGTATAAATATGTAAATATACATGTTACAGTGTTGCCATAAAACAAACAACTAAATTGATGTCCTGGCTATGATTTCACTGGTAACACCCTCTCAGCACTTGTGCTGTAAGCAAACAATGGTTGGTTAGACTTCCCACCCCTTCTTGGTTTCTAACAGATAAATGAGATACTGTGCAGCTACTGTTGCATAACACTTTCTGAGGCATATTCTCACAAGATGCTCGGTGTTAGCTTTTATTTTTAGAAGCAAGATAAAAATCATACCTGATTAAGTCAGTTTGGGGATGAATATGTCAAAGCTAAATCTCAGTCTGTTAACTTACCTTAATACCTATTATTTTCCCCTTTCATATTTTGTGATAAGATGTTAGAACTGATTAAAACATTAAGTAGTATATATAAATATGAGGGTAATGTATACTTTTGTGCATACTGAGCCTTCCCCATTCTCCCCATGTCACCTTTTGTTCCTGTTAAAGAGAGTATGTCTGGTAGCCAAGTCTTGTGCTTGTAAATTTCCCCATAGCACTTCAGTGACAATATCTGCACCTTGAGAGTAATAAATAGACTGAAAAGGTGCTGCAGTGATAGTACATTTGGATATGCTCTGCTCAAAGCATGTAGCTTTCAAGTTTTCTTCTAACATATGAGGTTATTCCTAGACAGGTACAGTACATAACATTGTTTATGTAAGAATGGATTCTTTAGTCCTTTCCAGTACTCAGTTCTATGGACATAATCTAGTGTCTTATTCATGCTACCAATTGTGACACTGTATTTCTGAATGTCTGATGCTGAAAATAAGCAGGGAGTAACACCAGCAGATATATCTGGCAAGTTTAAGAAATGAAACAGTGTTCTTAATATGACCCCACCAAAGATGGACGGTTTTATATAATTTATATAGAGAAAGGACTACAATCTACTGAACAGGAATATATCCAAAGGCTCTTCCCAAACACCAGCTGAAATCCAGTTGCTTAGTGTAAGAAAACTTATAACTTTCATTTTGTTCCAAATAAAAGTCTCTGCCACAAACCTCGAGGGCATGCACCAATGTGCATCTGTGCCCCTGAAAATTGTGGTTAGGACTCTACTTACGAATGGATGGGTCTTCTTGAGCTAAGCACCAGGATTTCAGCCATAAAGTAGTAGTTTGGTAATGTAAGAACAGTCTTAATTCAAGCCAAGTCACTTTTAGATGGAACCCTTTACCCTGAATGCAAAGGAAAGTCATTTTTCTACACATTATTTATTTTGGACTATAATAAATCGTTGGCCCTGCCCCGACTGTATAGTTGTTTACCTTCTTTATATATTACTAAAAACAAAAGATGTAAATCAATATACACAAAATAAAACCATAGTAACTATTTATAATACAAATTATTGTACCCCACCACTTTTGGGACCCTTTAAAACAGAGGTTCCCAACCTTTTCAAGCTGAGGGTTGGATCACTCTCTCTCAGACAGCTGAAGGACTGGATGGCTTTTGTGCCCTGCTTACACAATGGGGGTGGCATTTTGTCCCAATAGCTTCAAAGGGCCAGCCTTTGGAAGGAGGGAGGGAGACGTCAACCCTCAAAGGAGGCTCCAGACCTCCCTCCCCAACTGAAATGAGCTTGCTAGTCTTTCTTTGTGGGGCTGGGGTCCTGGAGTCCAATGGTTCTCCCCCTCTGTGGTGATAGTTCATCTGGCCTGCTGCCCTCACTCCCGGTGCCAGCACTGCTGAAAGCTGTGCCATGTAAACAGCTTTGAAATGCTGTTTACAGGATGGCCCATAAGTCCCTACCCATACATATATCTTATGTATCCAGTATATCTATAAGCTGTGTGGGTAAGGACTTATGGGACACCCCAAAAGAAACCACATATGGGGAACAAGGGTGGGGCCCTACATGAAATGGTTTCGTTGGCTGGATCCAGCCCATGGGCCATAGGTTGGGAACCCCTGCTTTAAAAGATATTTTTCCCTTTTCCCTTCATTTTTACTTACTCAGCATTTCTCAAAAATGCATTGTTTCATGCACATGAAACAGTGCATGAAACAATAACTATTTGCCTTAACACAAATCTTCGAAGCAAACTCAAGAGAATTGTGTTTCAACAATAACTCATTCTTTTACAGAGAAGAGAGATGTTCTGGGTTTGTATGCCTTTGTAGTAATTATTGATTATATAATATAAGGGCAGTGGTGGGCATCAGCAGGTTCGCACCAGTTCATCAGAGCCGGTAGCAGAAATTATGGCTGGCCTCACCATCCAAGTGTGGAAATAAAGTAGTCCTAATTTGGGTGCAACGAAGGGCTTTCCCCTTGCCCACGTGCACCATACCACACCCACAGTGTGGTAGTAATTTTTTTGGAGCCCACCACTGTGTAAGGGTATTGAGTAAATAATAAGCTACTTTTCTGATAATTAACTGACATGGCTTCTAGCTGGTCTGGTTCATTCAGTCAAAGAAAAGGTGAGGGCAGATGAATGCTGTATAGTCTACAGAGCAAAAGGTCAAGAAGGTAGGCACCTTTTGAGAAGCCTACACAGTATCTGCTACTCCAGATTTGGAATCTTGAAACCTTTATGTTTCCAAGTGTGCTGCAAGATGTTTTATTACAGAGTTTGTCAACTAGGCAAGTGGAGTGAAGGAATGGTGCTCTGTCTGCCGTAGGTAGATCGAAGTTTCTTTGTTCCTACCAGCTTGCTACATTATATTGACATTTCAAAAGACTGTTGATCCTGTATTCTTTTATTCCAATCTTCCCTTGCTGATTCCTCAGAATATTTGCCTTCTTCATAGTTTTGTGATACAAAATACTTTCTGTACCATCAAGAGAGCAGGTAATGTCTTCTTGTATTTTTATATATTGTCCACCACACTGGACTTTTTAGGAAAAAGTTCCCTCTGATCAAACAAACCCCTTACTTCCATTCTTCTTCTTTTAACCAGAACACACCTTGTATCATCTAGAGAAAGTAGTAGTGAAGGCAGGTTTACTAAAGAACCATGTCTAAAAAGAGAATCTTATCCCCGAGTCTGGCCAGCTTCAGCTGAGAGTGTCATTTTGGGTATTACGTACAATGCAGCCTTATGTCAGAGCAGGGACAGGGTGTGTTGGGGCTTTTAAGCTGAAGCGTGCACTTCATCCAGCCTCTTGCCATGAGAATTCTTCCCACCCACCCACCCTGCAGTAAGGGATGCTACTGGGTCGCCATTTGGGGCCAGAAAGGAATTTTTGGGATCAGCTTCATATTGGCTGCTGGAGCTGGTCTTTTTTTCACCTATCCCATCCCTGTATTGTGAAGCATTATGACATTTGCCAGGTGGAACTGGACTTTAGGTCATGTACACTGGCAGGTAGGAAGCAGTGGTGATTCCCTCAGGGTATCTTTGATGAGGCAGAAGCTGTATCCTGCACTGGGTTTCATGTGAATCGGTGTGGATGCGGCGGACGCCATGAGTCAGACATGCGGCACAACCAAGATCTAATCAGGAGAACAGAAGTGGAAACAGTTGCATGCATGCCTCCAAAAAAAAACCCCAGCACACCAGGGGCTAGCAGGTGCAGCACTGAGCGGGGGCTAGGGATTCACCCGTCCAGTCCAAGGAAGGGGAGATTAGCTTCCCTTGCTCTGGTGTCAGGTTATGCACTACTTGCCCCTCCATAGGTCCTAGAAGTGAGAATTTCAATAAATGTGGCCTGAGCATTTAACCACAGCAGTTTGTGTCTTGTCTCCTTATTTTGTGGTGGGGGTGGAAATAATATTTTTATTGATCTCTTTTATATGACCTCCTGATTTGTTTGTTACCACAGAGTTTCCCATGAAAAGGTTATGAAAATGTTTTCTTTAGCTAAAAGCATCTTATGATTTTTAAACAGGTATTAGAAATGTTCAGGTACAAATTAATAGAGCATCAAAACATCCCTCTGTGGTAGGAAAATTCTAGTCAGAATTTTTACATGTGAAACCTAGTGATTAAGTTGGTGACTATGTGCAGTGCAGAAATGCTTTTGTTTTATCAGCTTTTTATTCTTGAAAGCAATATGTATTAACTAGCAATAATCTCTGCTTTTCTTTTTTAATGGAGAGTTTATCTCAATAAATTGAATTGCTTAACTAATTTGAACGTAAAAATTCAGAAGAGGGAGATTTTTCCAAAACAAGAGTTAAGCCTGCAAAGTATAAAGAGATTTCACCCATTCTATATGTTTTAAGAAAATATTTGAATTGCATGTGTTTTATTAATGAGAAAAATAAGCATGCTTTTTTCAGACAGTTGTTCTATTAAGTGGAGAGGAATTCACACTATTCATTAACAACACACTCAGAAAAAACATTGTCCATTGTGTTCCTCAATGTTAGTAGCTAATGCACTATAAAGAAATAAAAGACAATTAATTTTTTTGCATGGGATGGCAGATTGAAAATAAATCTTTCTCAGTTACACATGTCTGCTGAAAAAAAAATGTATGGTAAACTGACAGGTTTTAATTGGTAATGTTATGGAACAAATGAAGCAAGATAAACCAAGTTATGTTTTCCTTTAATGCTACGATGTTTCTGTTGTTTTGAGTCACTTGTTATTTTAATATAAGGGCATTATCAAGAACATAAGGACTATACTGTATTGTAAGATAGCATGTTCCTTGTTTGCTGACCAGATATTCGGTTTTATACAAGTTGGTATAGCATTGGGAACTCTCATTGTTAGTAGAGTTCTGTTAGTAGCAGTATGTGCAAACAGACATGTTTGCCAAGAACAACTCACAATTTGTGCATAGTTGAGTCTTCGAAACTGAGCAAATTTGCTCTCAATATCTCGCCAGCGCTTGCTGAGCTGTATCATGGTTGGTTCCACTGCTTTTGCAGCCCCATCCTTAGACAAGCGATCAGCTTGCCTCTGTACCGCATTCAGCTCTTCCTTCTTCTTCTCCAATTCTCGATCAATTTCCTATTGAGCAAAACCAATACAGGGCCCAGGACAATTAGCTAACTAAATAATCAACTCCTAAAAATTAGCAAAAATAATTCTGTAGATTTTTCTTCCCTAATTTTATTGTTATTTTTTAAAAGTACAGTAATAATAGTAATAATAATATAACAATGGACTGAATTTTATTGTTATTTTTTAAAGTACACTTTTTAAAATGTTAATCTACATTTAGACAGAAGAAATGTAGGTGAATCTGGGGTGATCTATTTGATCTTTCATTTAGCAACCATTGTCTGCTTGAGACATGTTTGAAGTAGACCAGTGTGTTAATTGTCTAATTTACCTTAGCACACTGTGAAAAGAGACATGAAAAATACTTTAAGGTACAAGAACCACATATTAAATATCAATAGTGATTTTTAGTTCAATTTCTAGAATTTTTAAAAAATATTTCTTATTACAGTGAATTCAACAGATAATGAAGCAAAAGAAGACGATACAAAATAAAAAGGCAATATTTTGACAATATGTAATTAAATCTTTAAAGGTTTTGACAATGATTTATGAGTATGTTCTGATGAAAATGAATGTGCTAACATGGAAAAAAGTTCATCCATATATCGAAAAGTCATTTGCTCATCTGGAATAAAGATATAGAATTTAATTAATGCTTTCAGCTGGAAATAGCACTATTATTTTTTTTACAGACATTACACTTTTTGATACAAAACATTTCATTTGTTTCATTATCTCACATATGACATTGAAAGTAATATTTATATGGATAAAAGACGCTGACTAGACTAAATCATTTTTAACAAGCACTACCTAAAATACAGCATATATGTAAAATAGTATTGAATACTATTAATCTCTGTTTTAGTACATTTATACATAGGAAGGCATATATACATTGACATTCCTATCTTTGTTTTACAAAACCAAACACAATACTCTTTTCCAAATGGTATTACCTTCAGCTTCTGCTCATCCTGAGGGTCTGGTAGAGTTGCTAACTTTTTCTCAATGTCATCTAGCCACTTCATTAGATCACCAGCCTGTCTCTTATACTGATACCAATGAGGAGAAATCTCCAATGCCTTTTTCCTTCTTTGGGACCTTAGATCCTGTTCACAGTGCAGATGTTATTAGAGTTGGAATAAAAAGCTTTCACTTTAAATGGTGATGCTGGGATAGGTGCATATAATAAGTGTAATGGGAGGGAGATTTGCTTATACTCAACATTCAACATATCTTGAAATAAAGTAAAAGATAAAACAAAATACAGTAATACCTCGGATAACGCTAAGACTTGGTTCCACAAGTCTTGGTGTTATCTGATTTTTAGTGTTATCCGATGCATGTTAAAATCCTATGGGATTGATCGGATAATGTTAAAGCTCCATAGAGATACATTGTAACCGCACAGGCTTTAGCGGTTGTTATCCGATCCATCCCATAGGACCTTAACGTTATTCGACCCAATTCTCCTCCCCAGATTACTTAACGTTATGCGATTTTAGCGTTATCCGAGGTAAACGTTATCGAGGTATTACTGTAGTGTACTTCTTGTAAAGAGTTTCAGCAACAAGAAACTCAATAAAATGGACTTGTTTTACTAAAATGAAAACCAATAATTTCATCTAATAAATAAGTCTTTAATTTGAATTACCGTACATACATACAGTTTCTTCAACCAAAATAAAGTAATTTATTATTATTATTATTATTAACAGCAATGTGTTAATAAACAAAAGGGTTATTCTTTCACTGAACTCATTAGCTTTCCTTATGGAAACCTCTCCCATCCTAAAATATCCTAATAATTAATTCAGAGGTTTTGTCCACTCCTTGTAATAAAGTTAAATATCGTCCAATTAGGAATTTATCTCTACTCTTTTTAATTAAAGATGAAAAAAATTACATAGGATATAAGCAGGTTATTTTATAATTCCATGTGTGAAAAGACCAAGAATGTATGTTCTCCTCCACCTGTTACTAATAACCTGAAGTGTTCTGATCACACCATGCAATAACTAGAAAAGCATGAATGTTTGTCTTTTCTGAGCAACAAACAACATACTTTAAGGATGCAACTATGAGTTACACATTTAACTATTTGCTCAAAAAGTAAAGAAATCCAGACTGGTACGCAAATGGGAGAGAAAATATAACTCCCCTCACATTTAATTTACTCCTAAACAAGTTTGACACATATTATGACATTCTCAACATCCTCTTAATACACTGTCTTAAAAATATAATCTGCCAGCATTCAAGATTTCATAAGAACATCAAGTAGAGAAGGAGTCAGATAAAGACCACATTAAACTTTCCTAATACCCCTTAATGGGTGGATAAACAGATTGTAACTCACGACCCTACCTTGAGAGCATTATGCTTGGTCTGCAAAAGATGTTGTTTAGTTTTTATTTCCTCTTTCTTTCTTTCATCTGTGATTGTTCGATGAAGTACATCTCCTCGACGAAGCAATTCTTTTACAATACCTTCATCACTTTCACTCTGATTTAAAAAACAACAACAAAGAAGGGTTAATTTTATTCAACATTTTTCTGCAAACAATAATGGAACAGTTGTTAGCGTTTGGGTTATTTTTATGATTATTGTCCTTTATGGTTATCATCCTTGCAGTTGTTTGTAGCAGGAGGATTGAGTGAATGTCGTGAATGTTGTTTAATTATATATTAGAGGGAGGACAGATCCCAGCCTCTTGGTATAGATCCATAATAGTACTGCTGCCAAAACCAGGAAAAGATCTGGAGAAAGTAGATGCCTATAGACCTATCTCTTTAATAAACCAAGATGCTAAAATATTTACAGCAATCTTAGCCAATAGACTAAATGAGTTCATGGGTAAATATATAAATAGGGATCAAGTGGGATTTTTGAAAGGGAGACATATGGCGGACCTGACAAGGAGAGTTTTAAATTTATTAGATATCGCAAATCAAAAAAAGGAAAGGGTTGGATTTTTATCATTAGACATCTTTAAAGCATTTGATTCATTACAATGGGGGACAATTAAGGAGATAATTAAACTGTATGGATTTGGTATTAAATTTAGGGAAACGATTGAAAAACTTTATAAACAAGGTTCCGCATGTGTCAAGGTAAACGAGGGAGTTACGGAAGATATAGAATTGAACGCAGGGACTAGGCAGGGGTGCCCATTATCCCCAATATTATTTATAATGGCCATGGAGTTATTAGCAAACGCAATAAGAGATGATAAAGATATAGAGGAGGTTGAAAAGAACAAGATAGGACTATACGCTGATGACACTTTGGTAATTGTGAAACACCCCATAAAGACATTGGAGAAAATACAAAAACATCTACAAGAGTTTGAGGAAATAACAGGATTAAGAGTAAATTGGGATAAATCGGAAATGATATTGTGTAATATAGACAAGAAAGAACAGCTGGAAATTAAGGAGAAGTATAAAATACAAATTAAAAATAGTTTGAAATATTTAGGGGTAAATATCACAGGAGAATGGGGCAATCTTAAGAAATTAAATTATGATAGACAAAAGAAAGAGATTAAAGAAAAAATACAGCAATATAAGAAGTTGACTTTATCCTGGTTTGGCAGAATTGCACTATGTAAAATGATGTTGTTGCCTAGGTTGAATTTTTTATTTGAGGCTCTGCCAATCCAATTAAAAAAGAAAGAACTGAAAGAATTTCAACAGATGTTAAATAATTATTGTAACGGGGGACGTAGATCAAGATTGTCAAAAAACCTGTGGTACTTGCCCCAAAAAGAGGATGGTTTGGGAATGCCAAATATTGAAAACTATTATAAGGCCTTTCAGAGTAAAAATGTGGTTAAGATTTTAATGAGAGAAGAAACAATTTGGGAAGAATTGGAGTTAAAAGAAATATCACAATTGGGTAAAGTTACTTTTTTAGATACAAAGATAAAGATAAAGGCATGTAAAAATAAGTTATTGAGGGGTCTATTAGATGTATGGGGGAAAGTGAGGAAGGAGTTAGCCCCAGACACATCCCCGATAATAGAAATTGAGGATATTAGATATTTTCCGATAAAATTAGATGAGAGAGTGAAAAAGGTACTGGTAGAGAATGGTGTGACAAAATTGAAGGACTGGTTTCGGATGTGTGAAAAGACGGAAGAGAAGAAAAGAGTTTATTCATTGATGAAGATAAATTGGTTTCAAACTTTGCAGCTAGATAAATGGAATAATAAATATCTAAAGGATATTGGTGCGGAGAGGGAAAGGACAGAATTCGAAGAAATTATAATAAAGATTAGAAAGGGAGAAATTGGGCTTAGGGGTATGGTAGGCAAAATTTATAGGATGATAAATAAGGAGGGCAGGCCCCAGGAAGTGTTGAAGGATATTTGGGAACAAGATCTAAATATTAAAATTGATAACACAGTGTGGAAGAAGAATTGGAGGAGACTGATAATGAGAATGTTGTCTGTGAGAGTGAAAGAGCATAATTACAAAATGTTATGGAGGTGGTACCTGACCCCAGTTAGGCTTCACCAAATGGATAAAAAAGTAAGTGATATGTGTTGGAGATGTAGACAAACAAGAGGAACGTATGAACATATGTGGTGGAGTTGCAATGTGGTAAAGATTTTTTGGAGAAAAATAGAAGAAGAAATGTCAAAAATAATGAAGATGAGGCTTGTACTTGGGTCAGGTACGGCCTTACTGACAGATGTGGACAGCATAAATGTGGATGATGATAAAAGAGAATTGTTATCTATAATGTTAACATCAGCAAGACAATGTATAGCAAGGAACTGGAAGAATGATGTAATATTAAAGATTGAGGATTGGTATAAAGAAATGTGGGGACTTGCCCTAAATGATAAATTAACGTGGGAATTGAATGTGGCAAAAGGATTAGTTCAAGAAAACAAATTTTTAAAAATCTGGAATTTATTTGTGAATGCAACATTGAACAGGGGGGGGGGGGGGAAGGAGGCCGATACCAGAACAAAGAAGTTTTTGGACCTGAAAGAAGTTGATTCCCCATCATCTCCTTAGCAATGTAAATAGCACAAGGGTGGTAGTTACAAATTAAGTATTGACTGGGTTTTCATAAGACTTTATTATATTATGTTTTTATGTTATAATAAGTTGTTAGTTTGTAATGTATATGATTTTTGTCTTTTTTATTTTGTTACCACAACTATATATGAGACAATGTAAACTCCAACAGTTATTGTTTTAAAGCTATATTGTAGTGTGGTTTTGTTTGAAAAATTCAATAAAAATTTTAAAATTAAAAAAAAAAAAGAAACACAACTATTATGTTGTCCTCTCTGAGGTCATACTGAATTCACACAGCTTCCCATTGTTTATAGAAAATAACAAGAGGTGCAAAATTTGGGTCCAAGCTATCTGAAAGACTGCATCTCCCTTTATGAGCTGGTCTGGTTTTGAAACCACCAGGGGAGGTTTTTCGCTTGGTGTCATTGACCTCACTATTGCTTCAAGAGAGAAGTCTTTTTTGACACTGCTCCCAGCCTGTGGGAATCTCCCCCATGGAAATTCAGAGACTTTTTCTTCAGACAAGCTTTTACTCAGTAACCAACTGCCTCAGAGAAGATTCTTATAAACAAGGTCATATTTTTGTGTTGCTTTTAATGCATTTTAGAATGGTGTGTACTGTTTTTATCCACTAGCTTTTAACTGAATGTCTGCTTACTTTTCTTTTTTAATATTGTAGTCATTTATTATTTGTTTTACTTTTGTAAACTGCCTTGGGCCCTTTTGAGGAGAAAGGCAGGGTATAAAGATTTTAAATTTTAAAAAGGGAATAATAATGTTAAATTTTGCTATGGATACAAATATAACTACAGTAATACCTCAGATAACGTTTACCTCGGATAACACTAAAATCGCATAACGTTAAGTAATCTGGGGAGGAGAATTGGATCGAATAATGTTAAGGTCCTATGGGATGGATCGGATAACAACTGCTAAAGCCTGTGCAGTTACAATGTATCTCTATGGAGCTTTAACGTTATCCAATCCATCCCATAGGATTTTAACATGCTTCGGATAACACTAAAAATCGGATAACACCAAGACTTGTGGAACCAAGTCTTAGCGTTATCTGAAGTATTACTGTATACCCCTTCCCCAGTACCAGGCTTACTGTCTTAAATGGTTTCAACTATATTGTATGAGAAATAGGATTCTCTTAAAATTTACTTTTGAAATCACATAACCTTTTCAATACATTAGCATTAGATTTTAGTTTAATGTTAAATGGGAAAATTGTAGACTGATCCAGCACAGAAAACACTAATGCAGTGATGGCAAACCCTGACACTCTACATGTCCTGGAACTTCAATTCCCAGAGGCCCTGATCAGCAGGAGTACTGATTTGGGCTTCTGGTAATTGAAATCCAAGAACAACTGGAGTGCCAAGGTTCACAAACACTACCTTAATGCATACGTAGGCAATCCACATGCCTATGTAAGTTCTACCCAGAAGTTGTACCCAAGCTACTGACTTTCTGCTGGTACTTGGAGTATTTGTTTGTTTGTTCAGATTTATATTGCCACCCACTTGCCGAGGTGACTCAGGGCAGCTTACAGTCAAAAAAGCAACAGTACGTTAAAAATAATAAAATACAACCTCACAAAACAACCAGAGCCGAACACAGATTAACTCCCCTCAGGCCATTGTTGTGGACCCAGAGGAGGGGGCAATGTTCTCAGCCGCCTGCCATGCCATGGAATCTTCTCCCTCAGGCCGTTGTTCTGGACCCAGAGGAGGGGGCAATGTTCTCAGCCGCCTGCCAGCCCATGTTATAGGAAGCAGGATAATGGGGGTAAAGGATATGGAATGGGCTTTTTGATATTCTTTTGTAAACTGCCTTGGGCCCTTTTGAGGAGAAAGGCAGGGTATAAAGACACAACAACGGCCTGAGGGAGAAGACTCCATGGCCTAACAGTGGCTGAGAACATCGCCCCCTCCTCTGGGCCCACAACAACGGCCTGAGGGAGAAGACACCATGGCCTGGCAGGCGACTGAGGACCTTGCCCACTCCTCTGGGCCAACAACAATGGCCTGAGGGGAGTTAGTCTGTGTTCTGGTTTGGTTGTATTTTGTGAAGTTATATGTTATAAGTTTTATTGTATTGTTGCTGTTTTGACTGTAAACCGCCCTGAGTCGCCTCAGTGAGTGAGCGGCAATATAAATCTGAATAAATAAATAAATAAATAAATAAATATTCTATCTCCCCATGCTCTCCTCAAACTACGCTGTATTCAGACACTTGGTTGCAGCCCTCATTCTCCATCCAGCTGACTGGTGCTAGAAAGCCAATTAAAGAGGCATGATGGGTTATCAGTAGATAGTTCAAACCTCCTCACCTCTGCAACAGAGATGAGGTAGAGTGTGTGTATGAGATAGAGAATGAGAAAGCAAGAGAAGTAGACAGGGAAAGGACAAAGAAAGCCATGTTTCTTCATATCTGTGTGTTTGCTTAAGAAACAGAGAAAGAGTGCAGGAAGCTTCATGTCTCAGTATTTGTATTTGTAAAATGGGGAGAGGAGGCAAGGAGAACTCCACCCCATTCATGCTTTACACCAGACCTACAGCCCTCCATTTCTCAACTGCCTCTCTTTTATTGATAAATGCACCTATCGTTTATTGCAGTAATTATATGTGTCACTATTACTGACCTCTCTGCCTGTTTCTCATACCCATAAATAATAAGCATAAGTTATATCCAGAAAGCAAGCTGAAAACATATTGCTAAAACACAGTGACATCATCACTATATGTTCTAAATATATCACTACAATTTTATTACACTTTGACAGAACGATCATGAGAGTCAAATGCAAATGCAGAGGTTTCTAATTTCTCCTTCAGCATTTATTCCACTTCCATTTCAAGTTCATTCATACTTCCATCACAGACAATTTACCATATCTTTACTGAAGTCGTCTTCTTTCAAATTCACCCCCTGCTGAATTTCAGCCTCCAGTGGTTCAAGCAATTTTTGTATATCGAAGTTAAACTGCTCCAGTTCCTTCAAAGGAATGAAGGTCTTTAAAAATATTGAAAAGGGGAAAGGGAGAGAGGAGTAGAAGACTGTTAAATCAACATCGTATCTTTTTTTTTATTACAGACATAAACAAAAGTGTCATATTTGCTTTGTTCCCAACTGTTAAATTGATTACACACACATTTTTAGATATTTTATAAAATAGTTCATATGTAACAGAACTAGTGTTGTTACTTTACAGGATCAATCTTTATTTATGGTTCTCTTCTAGTTTTTCTTCTATGCTATGAAAAAAATCTTTATCAACCATAAAACATGGTGAATCATTGCATAAATAAGCAATATTAAAGCTATGGAAAAACTATAAAGAAAGCTAAAAGCCAAAAATTATACCACCTGTCAAAAATATAAATGTACTTACTATTTTCCAACCGACAAAAGCAATGTACGTAATTAATGTATATATTTGACTTTGAATATCAATTTTAAAGGAGCATGGAAGTCGATGCTTAATAGCGGAAAAATAGGAACTGCACCTATCATAACTTTTATAAGAACTGGGGGGAAAGCTAATACTTAGGTTACACCAGAAATCTGTCACACCTTCTGAAACAATTTTCAAAAGACAGTTACATTTAGCCATCTTCTATCATACAGTTTAACTTACATGAGTCACTTTAACAATATACAGTATTACCAATTTGTTTCTAACAAAATACTGAAACACTTATAAACAAAGAAGAAGATCTTGTGCATTGCAAGAGTGTTAAAAACACTACAGTAATACCTCATATAACATTAGTATCGAATAACACTAAAATCGCATAACATTAAGGAATCTGGGGGGAAGAATTGCATCAGATAACATTAAGATCCTATGGGATGCTTCAGATAACAACCGCTAAAGCCTGTGTGGTTACAATGTATCTCTATGGATCCCATAGGATTTTAACATGCATCAGATAACACTAAAAATCATATAACACCAAGACTTGTGGAACCAGGTTTTAGTGTTATATGAGGTTTTACTGTATATGGATTAAGAAAACTTTGGGACAAGGATTAGTTTCTAATTTATGTAAATTACAATGCCTGTGATACAGTGTTCAATTTAGAA
This sequence comes from Furcifer pardalis, assembly GCA_030440675.1. Taxonomy (NCBI): domain Eukaryota; kingdom Metazoa; phylum Chordata; class Lepidosauria; order Squamata; family Chamaeleonidae; genus Furcifer; species Furcifer pardalis. Next base: position 48,458,385 of record CP126895.1, read on the forward strand.
AGGAAGAATGATTGAAGCCTCTCTATAAAATATGCAAGATATCGTGTGCTTTTCAGTAGACACCACATGGGGATAATTAGTATATATGCACTTACAATTTGATATAAAGTCTTAAGCATATTCTAAGACTCAGAGATAAACTTATCAAACTACTACATAGCAAACTTTCCTCTTTTTTGGTAAACTTTAAACATTCTTAGAATAACAGAGTCACAGAACTGTAGAGCTGGAAACTACTCCGTGTGTCATTGAATTTAACTTTCCAAGAAAGCAAGAAATTTATAGTTAAAGCAACCCTGATAAGTAGCCATCTCAATTTTGTTTAAATATCTCTAATGAAAGAGCTTACTACCTTGTAGGACAGTCCATTCCATTGTCTAAGTCCATTGTCTAAGATCACTTATTGTGACAAAGTTCTAAAATGTAGTAGAAATCTCTTTTCTAATTTACTTAATTCTGATGTAATTTTAATCTAGTTTTCAAAAATGAAATAAAAACTACTTTTCATCTTCCTGATATACTTTCTACCAGAGATGTTCAAATTTTAAACTTAACACTACACAACTGTATACAACAGTATCAACCTTTCTTGCAACTTAAATAAGAATGAGTTACTCATATGTACAGTATAATGGAAGTGGCTGATTCAGGTGTTAAGAATTATGAATAAGAAACAAAGGCATCAACTTAGAATGGACCAAAGATAATCAAATCCAAGTTTTCATCAGTTCCAGCAAACGAATGTATGAATTTAATTGTAAAACATTTGGAGGGGCAATATTTACTCCTAGTTTAAAGCATGATCATATATTCAGCTCTTAACATATCAATCTAGATTGTTTAAATAGGCTTGAACTGAATATTCTCTTCATAAATTAGGATTTGATTACCTCCCTTCTTTCCCTAAATTCCTAGAAATTTGCTCCTGATGGTTGGCAATTCCTTTACACTTGTCCCAGCATAGTATGGCTACAGCTAGAGTTATCAAGAATAATATTTAATAATACATTACAAAAGAACCAATAAAGCATGTATAAAGGGAAGCCCTCTCTCACCAGACTTTTAAAATGCTCTATATAAACAAACTGCTTTGGCTATACTAATCTGGTTGCATTACATGCTTGCAGTTCAAAAGAAGAAACCCCCTTATACCAAATGTCCTAAATAACTTAGTTTAGTGAATCATGGAATAAAATTTTACCTCTTGCTATGGATCAGAAAGCAAGCAAAGAAAGGGAAATAGTTAAAAGTAAGCAATGGAGACCAGACCTATTTAGCTTATTAAAAAATTATATTTAGTCACAAAAAGCGCTGATGCAAGTTCACTGATACCAAATCTTTCCAGCTGATGAAATCTCCACAAATCTCTACAAACTGGATGAGTGGACAAGAGAATAACAAATGAGATTTGGTGTAAGTAAGTATAAAACTACCGTATGCACACTGGAGCAGAAAATCATAAATCTACAGATACTGATGGGATCTGAACTGAAAAAGTAGGAAAGACCTAATGGCACTAAAGTGAACAGTGTCACTGAAAATCTATGATGATCCTTCTAAACCACATATTAGGGATTATTAGGAAAGAGGCTGAAAGTAAAAAGACAAGTATAATAATGGTCTTATATAAATCTATAGTGCAAAATACTGTATCTAATTGATAGATTGGTCAATGATTATTAATTGTGACAACCAGATAGAGGTTTTTATTATTATTCAGAAGATGTCTAGTGTAAAGCATGTTCTGGAAGGCCATAAGGATAAGCCAAGAAAATGAATCCCTGTCCACAAGTTTAAACTGAAAACCCAAACTCATTCCAGAAATTTTGAAGCACCTCTGCCCAAGCATCTGTACCACAAATATTTTTAAAGGATGAGAAAGTGTGCCTTCTATGGGGCAGACTTGCTATTAGCATATTCTGGTGAGCCTTTTCACTTTAAACAAAAATAAAGAAAAAGGAGGGGAACCATCAATAGGAGTGGGTTCAGTCATCCAAGTGACATGGTTATCCCTTTAACTTCTGAAGGTTACCCATTTCTGCTGATCTCTTGTAAAGCTAACAATGTATAACGTGCATTTGATCTTGTATTTAACACTGTGAAATTCTGTATTTTTCTTTCTTATTTTTAATTTGTAACAACAATTATTTTTAATTCCCATCTTTCCTGTTGGATATACACATTTGGTACATGCTTTGGAAATGTTCAGCAGGTTGACAGGGAAGGCCCTTATTTTTTGTGGGGTGAAGAGCTTTTTAGAGGCCAACTAGTAGAATACAATCTCTAGTCTGGCATGACTCTATTTCTCTCATTGAGACTTTCTTGTTTGTTCCTCTCCATTCTGCATTATTGCTTCCTTACACCTTTTTTTACCCTCTGCCACCCGTAGCTGCCCAAGAATTCTCTTTTTAGCAAGTTCACCACATTGTTTGCTCTTATATTCTGAATCCTCTGGTCATGCCATTCTGGTTTTGTTTTATTGATGACAGAGAGGAATCAACCTGTCTAGATGAGCCATGTAGGAAACTTTACAGTACCAGTGGGTCCCTTAAAAGGATAATAATACTAACACTGATATCCCCCCTCCACTTTTGCTGGCTTTCTGTAATTTTATTTTGGGAAATAGATTCTGTTCTTTGAATGAAAAATTGTGTATTGATCTCTGTCAAAGTTCATAAAGGCTATTTTCTTGTCTTGTAAACAGGGATGAGACTTTGGGTTTCAAGTCCAAGGATTTGCTTTGAATCTCTCAGGCAGAAATGTGGGACAGAAATAGGAGAAACCAGAAGGCAAATGAGATTTTTTTTTACTATTACAGTAATACCCTGGATAACGATTGTACCGAATAGCGCTAAAACCGCATAACGTTACAAGATTTTTGGAAAAAATCTTGTATCAAATAACGCGATTTTAGCGTTATCTGGTACAACCGTGGGGGGGGGGGTTTGGATAGGGTAGAACATCTACCCAATCCAACACACACACCCCCGCGCGCCTGCCCGCATGATGTTTGGAAAGGGTAGGGGGAAGTTCCCCCGTACCCTTTCCAAATACCGTGCAGGCAGCGGCAGCTTTGGTGACTTCAGCCCAGCAGCGGCCACCACCCGTGGCAAGTGCTAAGGTTCATTTCGGGTGGTGGTGGGGAGACGACGAAGCCGCAGCCGCTGCTGGGCTGAAGTCACCTTTCTTTGGGATCGCCAAAGAAAGAAAGAAAGAAACAATAGGATCAACAGGCGAGTCGACGGCGGCAGCGCCCCCTTCCTTCCTTCCTTCCTTCCTCCCCCTCTCTCGTTCTCTCCAGCTCCTTCGCCTCCTCCGCACTTCGCCAAAGCTGCCAAAGCTCCTGCTGCCTCGTCAGTTGATCCTAATGTTTCTTAAACTGCCTTTCTTCCTTTCTTTGGCGATCCCAAAGAAAGGTGGGGAGAAAGGCTGGGGAGGGGGTGAGGTGGACGGTGCCAAAGGCGTGGCTTTTGAAATGCAGCCTGGGCTGCCTGGCAAATGTTCTGGCCCCTGCCTCACCTTCTGCCTGGGGAAGATGAAGCCCGGGAGGGGCCCGGAGGAGTGAGTGGGGGTGGCCGTGCCCACAGCCAGTCACTCCCTCCATTGGCACAAAAAACAGGGAGGGGGAAAACCCTTCAGTCTTTGCCGCACCTGTCCGGAGAGCACTGGGCTTGGAGACTGGAAACACGGGTTCGATTCCCGAGAGCTGCACAGTGGGGGGACATGAAAGAAGTCCCATTCCGGACACAGCTGTCTGGGGCGGCCGGGAGGCATAAATACCTCACTCCCGCCGCCTCCAAACACCACCGAACATTCTCTCCGGCGTTTGGGAGAACGCAACGGCCGCCCCAGACAGCTGTGTCCCTAATGGGACTTCTTTCATGTCCCCCCACCGTGCAGCACCCAAGAGAGGGGGAAGAGGAAGGCAGGAGGAGGGAGAGCAGCCAGCAACCCCCCCCCTGAAGCACACACATTCCTCCGCAGGGCCGCCTCCCCGCCCCTGCCATGGGACAGGCCAGGCCGGGGCTGGAGCAGTGGGAAGTTGCTGAGAAAGTTGCCGTTCAGCAGGAGGAGGCAGCCCAACTCGGCGGTGGCCCCGATCCCTCCAGGCAGAGCAGCTAACTGGCCGACCTTGGCTGTCCCCGGAGGAAGTGGCTGCATTCCTGCGTTCCCTGCCGACGCTCGCTCTTTGGCAGGGGTGGGGTGAGGGCCCGAGAAGAAGCGACTGCAAGTTGCTCGAGGTCTCCCATTTCCAACTAGGGAGGAGGAGAAGGAGGAGGAGGAGGGACTAGTCTGGAACCTGGCTGTGAGGAGATTTTGTTTCTTGGGAGTTTAAAGCGAGAGTTTTGTTGTTCAGTCGTACAGTCGATTCCAACCCTTTGCGATGACCCCATAGACCACTGTCCGCCAGGCACTTCTGTCCTCCACCATCCTCCTCAACTCGCTCAGTTCTGTACCCATTGTCTCTACAATACCATCTAGCCATCTCAGTTTTGGCCGCCCCCTTTTTCTTTTGCCCTCCACCTTTCCCAGCATTAAGGCTTTCTCAACTTGCAGTCGATGGTTGCTCCTTGGCGCAGTGAAAAAAGATCATGCGGGGATTGCTAATGGCTCTGCCAAGCTCAAGGATCTCCCTCTCAGCCAGACCATGCTGTGATCGAGACTCTGGGGCCGACGCACGTCTGCGCGCCAACAGCTCTTACACCCGGCCAGAGGGAAAGGAAGGAAGGAAGGGGGGCAAGCATCACCCTCATCATCCACACCACCACCACCGGCAGTAGCATCTTCTTCAAAGACAGTGGCTACCACCACCACAACAAACGCTTGAGCCAGCCCCCCCTCTTGACAGGATCACGGCGCGGGTGTGCCTCGGAAACACCGTGACGATTATTCCCCCGATTCTAACTCATCCACTCTTCTGAAGCGCCCTTCCACTCGGCTTGTCCGAAATCCCCCCCCCCCAGGGGCGGGGGAATTTCGGACAAGCCTTGCCTTGCCTCGACATGGTTTGTCCCTGACGTCAGGGCTTTTTTTTTTAGCGTTGTTCAATGTATACCCCAGACAACGCTAAAAACCGGATAACGTCATGACTTGTGGAACCAAGTCATAACGTTATCCGGGGTACTAGTGTACTATTTTTCATGATGTGTCTTAAATGGGAAGTAAAAGGGAACACCTGAAAATTGCTCCAGAGAGTAATCTCATCACACCTTAGACTCTGTAGGGGAGGCTCTCACTGAAATACCTTCCCTACAGAGCTGGGTGGTGACTTCCAGGAAGCAAGTAGACTGAGACAGCATTTCTTTTTCTTCTCAGCTGATATACATGAAGAAAAGCAGGTTATTGTTTGAATAATCAGAGGATTTTAAAAGTTTCAAAACTGAGAAATATCCCATACATTATAATTTACACAGACACAACAGATATGTATGTACTGAAAATATAAAAATTTCAAAACAACAATGTGCATCATACAGGTCATCGACGGCTTCAAGTTGCATCCGAGAATGTTTTTTTTTTCCTTAAGTAGGAAAAATGCCACTGGTATGAATTTGCCTAAGATGGATTCCAGCTTGCCATGAAATGACCAACACACTATGCTCACGGAGCCATCTCCTGCAGCACATATGAAACAAGACATGCAGGATTTCACACCAGGACTGCAATGAACTGCCACAGCCTTGAAGATATTGACAAGGTGCGCCTTCATAGCCAGTCCATCTGGCATGGCCTCTTCCGCTTCCATGACCATTGGGAATCAGAGTTCCTCCTCTGCTCATTTTGCCATTGGGCCCAATATGATGGTTTCCAGTGGCATTTGTTCCACTGAGGAGACCATCACCCACTTAAAGGGGCTCATCTGCCCATAGCCATTGGCACCTTTCGGGAGTCAGGTTATTTACCTCCTTCCAACACTTGGTATTGAGTCACTGGCTGTACAGTCTACTCCATTACCATAGCAGGAGCAGTATGTGACTGGGCAGGCAGCTATGTCAGGAAGGTACTATGGTTAGAAAGTCAGAAAAAGCTGTTCCAATGACAAATCAATCTTTGTTTTACATTAATAATGTGAACTGGTCCTATTTTAAAAACATATTAACATTGTGATTTATATGAAGTACTGATTTTACATTAAGTATTGATCAAATTTCATTGCACACATTTTTAGATGAATTTTTTGTTATCAGTGTCAAATACAGGGTCTTTGTTGAATATTTGCATCCATATGGCTGTGTGAAGCTGTATTGTTGTGCTTGCTTGTTGGTCATCTTACTTGACCACACCCTTATCCCTTTGACCCCCTGAATTTGGTGTATAAAAACCATGCCTGTAAGTTTCACTCTTTGTCTGAAGAAGTGGACTTGATCCACGAAAGCTAACAATAAAAATATAGCAGTTAGTCTTTAAAGCGCTACAGTGTTTTTATTTTATTTTTTATTTTGTTTATTTTATTTTGTTTTCTGATATATTTGCATCCATTTATACTTTCCTTGCCTCCTGCACAAAAGCAACATGAACTTTGGTGATGGTGATAAGAAATAATTTGTCTCTATTGCACACACATACTGCTCCTGGTGAAGTAGGTTACAGACCATGAAAATGTGCATCAAACAAAGGTTATTAACCTTTATAATGTCAAATGACTCACCCTTGTTATTTTTACACACACATACATTTTATTTTTCTTCTTCCTAGCCTCTTTGGACACATGCCTTTGAAAAACAACCAATTCACTTTCTATCCTGTTCTATTTCAAAAGCCGATGTAGCTCTGCACAGGAACATTTCTCCTTACCTTTTCACTTTTAATTCTTCCTGATAGGGTTGCAAATCGTTGGTTGAGCTCAGTCAATTTAGGTTCTATTACTTTCCTGCAGTGATCTCCACAGTTTGTCATCAAGTCTACTGCCTGGTCACGGACAGAGTCCACCTTTGGACGCATATCATTCAGCTCAGCCTTTAAGCGCTACAGTCCATGAGTAAGAGACAGGGCTTGAAGTTAGTAATAAATGCAGGAAGGAAGAAAGAGAGAGAAAGAAAGAGTGTGCAAAGGAATATGGAGCAGAACCATAAAGCAAACTTTAGACAAATGCCTATGTCTAAATACACAGTTGAGCAGTTCTGAACAGTCCATGACTAGCTTCTCATATTTTCAGGCTGCTAGAGGAAGAGAGATAGAAGATGTGTATGCATTTAATATTTTTAAAATAGGAAAAGTATGATCAGCATATTTAGCATTCCTCAGTTGCTTCTTTGAATGATACATTCCTCAGTAGAAACAATAGCATTGTCTGAATAGTGAGTATGTCTGTGATGTCTATGTTAGTATGATTTAACAAGTGATATCGTTGCTAGAACATTTGAAAAATAATAACAATCCCTCTTGTTAAAAAAGGAGTCTCAGGATGCGATCAGATAGGTGTTTGGCCTGCTGTCTGGTCTGCTAATGACACAGGCTGGTTCACTTCTTTTTCAGGAAATAAAATGACATAACTGCTATTGTGAACCAGCCTGTCCCATGAGCATTCCTGCACACACCGTCCTGTGTCCCTATCAGTAGGATTGTTTTCAGCGATGGGATGTAACAGGTTCTCACCAGTTCACCAGAACCGGTAGTAACTTTCCCCAGTGTCCCGGAGAACCGGTAGCAGCTTTTTTTTTTTTTTTTGGGGGGGGGGAGACCACCTTCGGGGCTTACCTTCTCACTGCATTTAATACCTTTACCTATATTGAAGTATTACCTATATTGATGCTTGTGTTTGGTAGGTGGGTGGGTTGATTTATGTTTGGGGTGGGTGGGTGGGTGTATTTTAATGTAATTTTTAATTTTTTTATTTATTTTATTTACAGGTTTGTGTTGTGTGTGTGTGTGTGTGTGCGTGTGTGTGCTTATTTTTATTTTATTATTTTTATTATTTTTCTTTGGTCCCACCCATGACATCATGACATCATGACTTAGCTCTGCCCACACTGTGATGACATCATGGTGGGGTAGTAAAATTTTTGACATCCCACCACTTATTGTTTTGGTTTGGTTTCTTTTCAGCGTGTACAATCACTGGGATTGAAGTGAAGTGAGTTTCCTCCTTTAATTTCACAGCTGGTTTCAGTATGTCAATATCATTACAGGATTTAATCATATCTTAACCACAATGATATAGGAAAAGTCAGACATTATATAGAAAAATTTAAAATTTCCTTCCTGTGCTCTTCTACAGAGCAGGAAGGAAAAAAAATCAATTCCTCCCTCATGACTAGACCTGTGGGTCCTTACAATATTCTCTCCCTATGGACAATATGAGGCATGAATAAACCAAGATGCAAGATGATAGAAGAACTGAACACTTATAGTAACCTAGGTCATAAGCCAGCATGGTGCAAGTCATTCCAACCAGCACTAACTCATGGACACTGGGAAAAGAAGATATAAGAGGAAATAATGTGATGATGTCATAAAGAACAGATGCTTAAGTTTCTCTGCTGGGCCCCTTCTCCTCCTCCTGCCCCTCCTCCTCCTCTTTCAGGTACCGTATCCATTCCAGATATCGGCTATCATCATGGCCCCTTGCTATTTTCAAAATTGCTACAAATGGAGCTGAACCAATCAATGAAAAGTGAGTTGGGGATATACATGAATGGCAGAAAACAGACATTTGAGAAGGAAATTTTCAGAAGAAGTGAAGAATAGCACTATGGGGACAACAAATAGGAACTGCAAAGTTTTGTCTTCTGAAAATAACCAAGATTAAAGTTTTGAACAAACAGCTGCTTGCTTTGCGACATTTTTGAATTAGGTGGCTGTTATACTGCAAGTATGATATTAAGCTGTACCGGAAAATTTTTAAATTTCTATGAACATACTGTTTGCTATAGAAATTACACACACATTTTTTAGGCTTTCCCATAATATGTTACAATATGCTACACTTTCCTATTAAGCTACAATACATCATTCTTCAAACGATAAAGCGTTAACATTATGATTGTATCTATTCAGATGCAAGGTTGTCAAGTGAAACACTGCTTTAAATAGTGACAGTCTTTGAAGTGACATGCATATGCAACAATTCTCAGAAGAAATGATATTTGATAAAAGGAAGAAACTGATAAAAGAATGTTTGTGTTCCATTTTTAAACAGATATAAACAGTGTTCAGGAGACACGGACTTTAAATAAATGTGTTCTACTCATAAATAAATCCCCAATTTCTAAAGCAACATATTTGGTTTTTCTACTGAAATGACATACTTCCACTCCATTTAAAAGCCGTCTATAACTTGGGGTGGGTGGGCAGGTGGGAGCTTTCGTTTTACCTCTTAACATATGATTTGAAACTCGTAGAATAAAAGCCCTAGACAATCACCCTCTGTTAAAATCATATGATAAATGGATTTCTGTAAAGGGTATTTCTTACCTTAAGGGTATCTTCCTTTTCCTGAGGTCTTTGGGTTTCAGATTCATCCAAGAGTATTTCTGTCCGATACATCCAGGTAGTGATGTTAGCAACATTTTGATCAAAAGTCTCCATGCGTTTCTGATATGTCTGCATGCACACAAAAGAAACAAAATAAATAAATAAATGGCAGGAACAAAAGAAGAGAACATGATTTTATTTTAGCCTAGTCAAAGAAACTGAAAATCTACTTCAATGAAACCAATAGGATTTGCTTCTCAGACCTAGGTGCTTTTGAATAAATACACTTATTATTTCAAATATGCAGGAGGGACTCTTTTAAGAAAGAGTCCAAACTTGAACTGTTTTACAGTGTGATCAACAATGTTTCTCTGGAAGATTTGAAATCAACCTAACAGGAAAACTGCCTTTTTGGTTTTTAAGAAAATGTGTGTTCTCTTTGTGTACCCGTTGGCCTCTGTATCAATGGGGGGTATATTCCGAGAGCTATTTCAGATACTGTACTGTATCTGAAACAATAAATAACAGCAAACCTTATTTTTTTCCATTGCAGACAGTGGGCTCTATTGGCCATCTCTGGTAATGTGCCATAGAACTACATATATATTATGTATTTCAGGATTTTTATTGAATATTTTTAAATCCATGGATTCCTGAAACTGTGAATACTAAACACATGGATGGAAGGGAGTGATCTGTATGTTATTCTAGTAGTAAAAACACAGCTGTGAATGGAGAAACTTTGGCCCTTTATATCACGGGTTCCCAACCTTTTCAAGCCAGGGGCTGGGTCATGCTCTCCTAGTCAGCTTCAAGGGCCAGATGGCCATTTTGCCCTGCCTGCAAGATGGGGTGGGCATTTTGTCCCAACAGCTTCAAAGGGGCAGCCATTTTGTTTCTGGAATGCCCTTGGAGGGGTTGAGGGCTACATGAAATGGTGTTGTGGGCCATATCCCACCCATGGGCCTTATGTTGAGAACCCCTGCTATAGATCAGTGTTTCCCAAATGCTGGTTTTTGGACTTCAATTCCCAGAAGCCTAAGTCATTTCCCCAAAGCACTGATCAGCCAATGTACTGACTTAGGCTTCTGGGAATTGAAGTCCACTAGTGGGCTGTGTACCCCTTGTTGGGAACCATTGCTCTAGATGGTTTAGCCTGATATTTCCAGCAGCTCCAGATAGTGAGACTGTTGTTGAGGAACTGTGGGAGTTGCAATTAAAACATCTGTTGGGTTAAATTTTCGCTATCCCAATATAGACATATCATACTGATTAAAATAATAATAATTTCTGTCTGAAAATGCACAATGTGCATATGCTCCTGGTTTTACCAGCTTTAAAAATAATACAAGGGAATATCCTAGATCTTTTGAACATTGTAGCCACCCTCTGGTAAAACAGGTAAAATTACAAGTGGAAGTGACTGTTCTGTGTACATAGAATGTTAAAATGTTCCTACAAACATATAAATCTAGGTATATTTATTGGTGTGTTCTGTGCCCAATGTATGTCTGCATATACACATGTAAACTTGTAATAACCACAACTAAACTCCACTAGGAGAAAGAATAATAATTCTGTATATAAATTTAAAGAGGATGAGATAATGGTAGCCACTAAGGACAAGGAATTAGGTGGATTCGATGAAAACAGTGACCAAATGCAACTACAAAAGAGAGAGAAAGGAATTTTGTGTTAGTAATAAATAAGATATAGAGCAATTATAAAAATTCCTATACCTTTGTATGTGTCATCTGTAAAACATGGGGATATCCTGAGTCTGGTGATATAAATTAAGTGTATAGCACTGTCCCTTGTCAAGAAAGCAGGGGAAATAAGTAACGATATGGAATTCTTACCAACAACAAATTTAACCACTCCTCAGCACGTGACGTTACTGCTATCCAGTTACTTCTCAGAAGACTGAGTTTATCATTTACTAAGCTTTCCTTTCCTTTCAGCACCATCTTCAGTCCCTCTCCCAAGTCCGTAATATTCTTCAGCTGAAGCTGGCGTTTCTCAATCTCCAGCTGTGTTGTCTATGGAAAGCATATGCAAAATAATTGACAAGGAGGAAATTTAGAAGATTCTGAAATTACTACAGTTCATCATAATATTCTCACAACTGTAAAATGAAAGATATAATATTTTCCAGGGAATATTTGCATAGTGATACAAAATAAACCAAAATCTGTATTGATTGTTTACAGAATAACTTTAGATCACTAAATCTAATAAATGGATGGATGTCCAACATTTCATCTGTGCAGTAAACCATTTTTGATTTGTTTAAGATGAAGAATTATATCCTGGGGTTTGTTTTTTTTTTTTTGGGGGGGGGATCCATATTCTTGCATTCAAATCATGGTTTAAAATACAGAACACAAAATGTTCTTTCCTTTTTTATCTATAAAAACAGAGGTGCAGAATATTTCAGAATCGAGAATTATAATTATGATTCTCTTTCCCTTCTACTTTGGTCATTAAACAGGATGATGGGAAGTATACAGTATATTTATGTACAGTACAGTAATACCCCGGATAACGTTTGTACCGGATAGCACTAAAACCGCATTACGTTACAAGATTTTCGGAAAAATCTTGCATCGGATAACGCGATTTTTAGCGTTATCTGGTACAAGCGTGTGCGGGGGGGGGGGAGTTGGATTGGGTAGAACATCGGGTGGGCACTCACGTGTCAGACGGGGTTAGGGGAGTATACAGAGGTCTTTCCCTATCCTCCCCTAACCCTGTCTGACGCACGTGCGCGCCGCCCGATGTTTTGAAAGGGTACGCTAAGAAAAAAACGCTAAGAAAAAAAGCCCTGCCTTCAGGGACAAACCACTTTAAAGGCAGGCAGGCAAAGAAAGAGACCTCTCTGTATTTTCCCCCTTACAGGAAGTGGAACAGAAAAAAGCCTCCAGCTGACTGTCGGCGCTTGCTGCAAGGTAAACAGGGGAGGCTGTTTCCGGGGTTATCCGGGGTATTAGTGTATTTGGAACTTAACAGCCAAACTCTACAGCCATCTATTCTTTCTTCCTCAGTTTGATATTCTTCCTCTTCAAGTACCATATCCAATTCTGAATATTGGCTATCATAATGGTGTTCAGCCATGAAGATTCTCCTAGGAACAATATAATGCAGTGGCCTTCCTTTTGCCTTCCACATCTCAGTGTGACACCCATACCACTGATTAAGTTGCATGAGTGACTTTCTCATCCTGACCTTTTTGGCATACAAAGTCCTCATGAGCTGTAGGCCAGAATTGATGAAGCTGCTGCTCTCCATCAAGATGGATTCAAGTGAGATTTAATCCACTTGGGGACCATCATCCTTCTTTGTTGACTTCACCAATCAAGACTGTTAGTCCTTAGTTGTCAGGTTAGTTAACTGCTGCCTTTCGATTGGTGTTGAGATGTTGTCAGTATGGTCTATTCCAGGTGTCACCAAACTTGGCTACCCAGATGTTCTTGGACTTTAATTCCAGAAGCCCTGATCAGCAAGTGTACTGACTTGGGCTTCTGATGATTGAAGTCCAAGAACACCTGGAGAGCCAAGTTTGCTGACCCTGATCTATTCTATTACCATAGGAGGATAACCTGGCCAGACAATTTGATATGACAGAAATAAATAAAACAGTAAAAGGATTTTCATGGATGGAACTCCAAGTAAATCGCTGACATCCAGAATAAGGAGCTTGGATTCCCTGGAAGCCCCTGGAACCCTGATTGCAAAAGCAGGTGTGATGTGTAGTTATAGATAATATCCAATGGAACACAGTCCTGAATGCATCTTGCCCTTCCAAAGCATTGGTCCTATCCTGATCTACCTGAAAGGTTTAGGATAATACAATCAATCAAACAGTGCATGACATGCTGTGCAGTAGAAACAATGTTATCATCATCAGCATATCACTCCCAATTGTGAATTTCCTTTGGTAATTTTGGAATAAACGAATCTTGGTCACTACTGCCCAGAGTAGTGAGTACTAAATGGGTGATTACAAAAAAAAATCATTAATGAATGAATGAATTTTTAAATCACTGAACAAAGTATTTAATTAGCAGAGTTTTGCTGCCACTGATGGTATTCTTATTGCGCATGTAAAACTGTTAAACAGGATCTCAAGCACTGAGGTCCTTAGGGGCAGGATAAAGTACATGTTTGGAAAATAAATGCTACACTGCACTGAATTGTAGGTTGTATTATCATCACTACTGTGTGTCTTATAATTCACCCATATCTATGATTTTGTATTTACTCATACACTTCCACACAAGTTTATTTTTGTTTTCCTGTACCAATTCCTCCAGCTGCATTTCATAAGGCTTTCACCCTTCCAGAGAATTTATACATCTGAATAACAGTCACAACATAAAAATAAATATAGAAAACACGATACTATTAACTGTTGGTATGAATGCCCTTAGTTAGTCTGAACTAGTATGGTGCTCTCTTTTTCATTCTATATTTCTCTCTCTTCGCATAATGTTTGTAAAAGCACTGATATAATTTTTCAGGCAAAATATTCAGATTTCTCAGCAAGTGGGATGTCATTGTTAACCATGGCAACACTTTATAGAAGGCTTTTCCTAGCAACAGAAAAATATGCTTAAGGGAAAAGACATCTTATTTATACAAAATAGTACCACTAGCTAGCCAATTAAGCAGTGTCTCTGCTTCCTGAAAGCCCAATGGGAGTCTGATTAAAGAGGTGCCAAGGATAAAATTGTAATTCTATCACTTATAACAATTCCTTCACATTTCAGAGTGGTAGATGAGCAAATAAAATGCATATTATTCAAAGGCTGAAATCTTGTTACCTAGCATAATCAATCTCACTAGGATAAGCCCATTTCAATCAATGGAATTTACAGAGGAAAAGACACATCAAATCCTCACTGATTCAATGGGCCTACTCTTATTCACTAGGCTAAGCAATAGGATTTTAACTACTTAATATTTAAATTTACCTCTGAAAAAAAGATGACATGTATTTATTTTCAGAATTGAGATAAATATATTAAGTAATGATATTTATTTCATTTATATGCCTGAAAGGAGATATGCTAATGTACTTACTTTGATTACTATAACTATTTTATGAGTCACATGAATTTATCAGCCACATGTTTCCAGATGAAATATCATGACAGTAGAAGACATACAATTTTCTAAAAGTATCATTTGTTATTGCAAATTTATAAACAGAGCAATATTTATAGGTATTTTGAAGCAATATGAGTCCCATGAGCTTAGAACAAATTACTTAATATCAGCCAGTTGTACCTTATTAAAACAAATCAAATCAATATGAAACAGCGTCATTCAAAGTAACTCCAACATACCAGAAGTGAATTGATACGAAGGAGTGACAGCTTTTCAGGGAGAAGCTGACCCCTCCCCTCCAGGTAGACTCCAGCTGGGGGGTTGTTTTCTGCTCCGCTATGAAGATGGGGTGCAACAGATGCACAGTGATGGTAACATGCATCCACCCACCCTGAGGCAGGGCGAACCTGTGCACCTTTAAAAGTATGATCTTTCCCAATGAAAGTCCTTTTGCCTGTCGAGCTTGCCCTCCCACCTGCCCTCGTAGAAAGGAAATGCCTAGAGGTCACCATATTTGGGGCCAGATAGGAATTTTTCCAGATTAACCCTAATTGGCCGTACAGGCTTGTCTGTTTTTTGCTTACCTCATTCCCTAATAGCTGGGCATGTTGTTCTTTACAACACTCACCATGGTGCATTACAAACTGGTCACATTTGTGGGTACTAAGGGGTATGGGTAATAGTGATGTTCCCCACAGGGCATCTTGGATCAGGAGAAGTCCTGCTTTACTGGAATCCTGTGAACCAGCATGGACATGGCTAACACCATGCAGCAGGCAAACAGTACAACAAAGATACACTCTTTGAGGGGAAGTGGTAATGGCCGCAGCCACACCCACCCTGATAGGCTGGCCTGCAAACCACTAGCAGGTGCAGTAACACGTGGGGGCCTGGGTCTCACCCATCCGGCACAGGGAAGGGAAAGGATCACCCTTGTCATTGGCATCAGATTATCCACTGCCTGCCCTTTCCATAAATCTCAACTCAATAATCAATAAACATGGCCAAAGCCTTTAAACCACATCAATTTGTGTCTGATCTCCTTATTTCGTATTGGGGGCAGAAATATATTGTGGTGGCTGAGGCACATACTTTTCATGGGAAGAAGCATGTCATAATTTTTAGAGTGACAGTAGAGCAGTCCTCTGTGTCCTGTTCAGTACCATGTTAGATCCACAAGATTTTAATTTCAAGTAGATCACCTCTTATTTGACTACAACTCAGTCTGACCCAAATATTGGAGTTGGACAAAGTTTAGGGCTTTTCCTTTGCAGCTTTAATAGACATACTGTACTTATCTTTAACTGAATCTCATTAATGATTAAACATTTACTTTGGTGCTTTAGGAGTTATGCAATTGATGTGTGCAGTTTGCTGATGAGAAGAGCTGTGCAGTAAAGTGTTTTTTAAAATGATCATTATTTCTCACTTTCACAACAAAAAGGTGATACCTGCTTCAGTAAGAATATTCTGAAGCAAAGGAAATGTCGTTAAAATTTAACATTTCACACACCAGACAAATGTACTAATTTGTGACTTTTTCTCATGATACTGAAACAGCACAGGCTTTACTGTGGCTTCCATTAATTGAAATAATAATTGCATGCAATCAAGTCAATTTAGACTTATGACAACCTTTTCTTGGACGTTCTAGGTAGAGAATACACAGAGGAATTTGGTTCTCCTCTTGGCCTCTTGAAGAAGAGCCAGCTTGTGTGGCTCTGGGGAAGCTACACAGTCCCAGGATGTCCCCAGAAGATAAGAATGATAACCACTTCACTGTATTTTCTATCATAAGTCAAAATTGACGTAATGGAATGTAATTATTATTTTACAAGCAATCTGCACTGTGATGTCTCTGCAGCTACACTATACCTATGACAACACCTGGCTGTGACATGAAAACTATATGAACATATTAATTTTACAGAAGAAAGGGGGAAACTATATGCAATGTTTGTTTTTAGCAGAAAATCCAGTGATGTATTCACTTGAGAAAGCCTTGATGCTGGGAAAGGTGGAGGGCAAGAGAAGAAGGGTGTGACCAAAAAAGAGATGGTTAGGTGGTATTGTAGATGCAATGGGCACAAAGCTGGGTGGGCTGAGGAAGATGGTGGAGGACAGAGGTGCCTGGTGGGCAATAGTACATAGGGTCACAAAGGGTCAGAATCGACTGTGCAACTGAACAACAACAACAACAACAACAACATGTTCCCAAGAGCTGGAACAGAGATGGGTGCTCAATCTGTCATGCAGTACCTGGGTCTCAAACTGCTGACTTGCCGGCCTTCCAGCTAACAAGGCGAGCTTCTTAACCACTGAGCCACCGCAGCCCCATTTAGTAAGAACTATCTTGATTTTCCTCCCTCCACCTTATAACCACTCTGAAACATGGAAGACTAAATGGTGACAATATGAATCAAACTACGTTGCAGGAACATGTGTGCTATTTCTTATTGCTGTCACCACATGTTTGTGATCTCTTTCCTTGGGTGAAAGAAGAAGGAGCAGGAACACTGAACTGCACTGTTGAAACCAAAACCAAGTACAAACTACAAATGAGATTTTCCTGGGAGGAAAACACGTGTCATGCATCGCCTCCTTAAATTCAAAATAAAAGGAATCATTCTCCAGAATAATCTTCACAGAATGCTTGATTTCATTAGGTTCATGTCTGAAAGCAGCTACAGAAATCATTTCCTAGAATTAGGTATGCACCAAACAACTAAATTTGAAAATGTTGATAATGGCAAATTGGGTGGCCTGATGACAAACATTAAAGGACTAATATTCAATTAATTAATTACTATATAGTAACAAAGTGCTTGACAGCTTGTACTTGACCCAAGAGCTATGAGATATTAAGTCACAACTAATAAGAGGTGGTGAGTCATATTTGGTAGAAAAAATTAGGAACGTCCTGAAATAGTAATAAAGAGAGATTTTTCTGTTTTAAATCATCCTTGCACTAAAACCATGTCTTATAAAAATGTAAAAGAGAGTAAACAAAACAAAAAGCCAAAAAAAAAGCTGTGGCACCTTAAAGACTAACTGCTGTATTTTAATGTTAGCTTTCTTGGATCAAGTCCACTTCATTAGACATAAGAGTGAGGCTTCATGGCATCAATTTATACACATCAGGTACAGGGGTACAAAATGATTAGCATAACAGATAAGTATACAAATCTATGTGGCTTTTTTCAACTGGTAATAGCAGAAGATCTCTGGTTGTTATTCATAATAGTTGTGAAGTACAGCCCTGTTGAGGTTGCAACTGTTTAGAAAAAGTAAAGGTAAAGGTTTCCCTTGCTGGAAAACCATTTGTATCTGACTCTAGGATTCAGTGCTCATCTGTTTATAGCCAAAGAGCCAGCACTGTCTGTGTCTGCAGACATTTCTGTCTACATGTGGGTGGCATGACTAGACACCAGAGTGCATGGAACACTGTTTACCATTTCACTGAAGTTTTTTTAAAAAAAATGTCAGAAGCACACAAAGGGGCTTTCTGGGTTGAAAGGATTTTTATTGGCGGGACTCTGCTCAGGGGATGCCTGAATGAGGTTCCTTTCATGTCCTCAAAATATTTCCCCACCAAAGTAGACCCTGTTTATCTATTTGCATTTTCTTGCTTTCAAACTGCTAGGTTGGCAGGAGCTGGACAGAGATGGGCACTCATTCCATCATGCAATACTTGGGTCTTGATTGAACTGCCAACTTGCTGACATTCCAGCCATCAAGTGCAGCATCTTAACCACTAAGCCACCACAGTCCCTTTATGGTTAGTAGATGGTTGTGGAATTACACATTTGCTAATGAGTTCACCCTTCTTTTGTTTACTGTCTGATATGCATGCACAGACTAACATGGCTTCCATTTAAAAAAATGTGAAACCACCTGAAACTCCTCCTGTAGCTTATCATTACTGTACTAAGTTTTGAAATCCAACTTTTCCTTGCCTATATATATAATTAACTTTAAGCACAGAGGAGAGTAAAAGACAGAAACAAAACTACTTACCGTTTAAATTATATGTTGCTTACACATTGGGGGAAGGACTGTCGTTGTGACAGTGAGATAACTCCAGGAAAACATATGTGAGTTTACAAGGAGGAAAATATATATTATTACCTTGCTCCAGGCAACTTCAGCATCTAAATTGATAGGCATTCCTTCTACTGCTGATCGCTTTGTCAGTTCCACATCTGTCACTGCCAGCCACTCTGTCAGAGCATTCATTTCCTTTCTCAGTTTCCGAGATAATTTCAAACATTTCTCTAGTTCTTGCTTTTTTTCAGTCACCTGTGGAAAAAGAATTGGGGGGGGGGATGTTTTAAGAGCACAAATGTCTAAAAGATTCACCACCCAAAGTGATACTGTGACTCATCTCTTCCTGGCTTTCAATTTCCATTTTTGAAATTCCTGCTTAAAAAATAAAAGATTCTACAGCCAAACCTCACATAAAGAGTGCCTCACTTGAAGAGTAACTCACTTAAAGAGCAGAATTTTCTCTGAATGTTCGCTTCGCTTAACAACTAAAACCAACCAAAAACTCACCAGAAGTCACAATTCAATTCAATTCAATTCAATTCAATTCAAATTTATTTTTATACCCCGCCTTGCTCAGGCGAACCTGACTCAAGGCGGCTTCCATGGAACATAAAACAACAGTATACAAACAACATAAAATAAAACAACACGGAGGGGCGCGGCGGCGGCGGCGGTGTTCCCGCGCTCAGCGGCTGCGGCGTCCTTCAGGCCCCCTTGGCCAGGGGCTCCTTTTCACCTCCCGGCCGATGACAGTGTCCGGGAGGGGCGCGGCGGCGGCGGCGGCGTTCCCGCGCTCAGCGGCTGCGGCGTCCTTCAGGCCCCCTCGGCCAGGGGCTCCTTTTCACCTCCCGGCCGGTGACGGTGGCCGGGAGGGGCGCGGCGGCGGCGGCGGCGTTCCTGCGCTCAGCGGCCACGGCGTCCTTCAGGCCCCCTCGGCCAGGGGCTCCTTTTCACCTCCCGGCCGGTGACGGTAGCCGGGAGGGGCGCGGCGGCGGCGGCGGCATTCCCGCGCTCAGCGGCTGCGGCGTCCTTCAGGCCCCCTCGGCCAGGGGCTCCTTTTCACCTCCCGGCCGGTGACGGTGGCCGGGAGGGGCGCGGCGGCGGCGGCGTTCCTGCGCTCAGCGGCCACGGCGTCCTTCAGGCCCCCTCGGCCAGGGGCTCCTTTTCACCTCCCGGCCGGTGACGGTAGCCGGGAGGGGCGCGGCGGCGGCGGCGGCGTTCCCGCACTCAGCGGCTGTGGCGTCCTTCAGGCCCCCTCGGCCAGGGGCTCCTTTTCACCTCCCGGCCGATGACGGTGGCCGGGAGGGGCGCGGCGGCGGCGGCGGCGTTCCCGCGCTCAGCGGCTGCGGCGTCCTTCAGGCCCCCTCGGCCAGGGGCTCCTTTTCACCTCCCGGCCGGTGACGGTGGCCGGGAGGGGCGCGGCGGCGGCGGCGGCGTTCCCGCGCTCAGCGGCCGCGGCGTCCACAATTGGTCATTTACAATGGTGTTTCACTTAAAGAGCAAACTCGCTTAAAGAGCAATCCTGTGGAACACATTATGCTCTTTAAGCGAGGTACAACTGTATTGCCATTTCTCCCATGACTATAGAGCCTCTCTCACCCATGTTTCAGCCTTTGGAAAAGTTACATTGAGGGACTTCAACTCTCAGAACCCTAATGTTCATGCTGGTTGGGATTATTCTGCAAAGTGTGCCTCCTAAAAAGTAACCTTTTTTTGGGGGTAAGCTCTTCTCTGTCTCGGATCTATAGTTCTCAGAACTATTTGTCAAAGCTCGAATTTCTATTAGCTTTATCACAATACTGTCACTGTTTGTTCAAGGTATTGTACAGTCAAACCACTCATAAAGAGTGCCTCACTTAAAGAGTAACTCACTTAAAGAGCAGAATTTTCTCTGAAAGTTCGCTTCCCATAACAAATAAAACCAACCAAAAACTCACTTAACAAATAAATCGGGGTTCACAATCACCCCCACAGTTGGTCACTTACAATGGTGTTTCGCTTAAAGAGCAAACTCGCTTAAAGAGCAATCCTGTGGAACACATTATGGTCTTTAAGTGAGGTACATCATTAAGATCTGTATCCTGCCAAAAGCCAAGTTAACTAGCTGCTGTCCTAACAGAGGTATATTAATGGTACAATATTAATGTTCTACAATTAAAATTACAGAATAAGGATTAAATGCATGTTTAATAATTATGTCTTTTATGCATATTGAAACATGCTTGTCAGGTTTTCATGCCCTTTTAATTCTTTACCTATGCCTTACACTTTACACTCATGGGAGTGATGGGACACTTTCCCCCTCTGCATTGATTTCCAGCTTATTGTGGGGTAGAAAAAATATCTTCAAAGATAGTGTTCCCAATGATTTGCTATTTACGTATAAGTAAGGTAAATTACTGACCTCATGTTAAGTGATAAACTGGTGCTAATTAATAAAGTGTCAGTTGCATTACTAGGGGCATGCCTTTTAATGTGATCAGCAGTTCATTAATGAGCAGCAACCTCTATAATGAGTTCCAGAATCCACTAACTGGATTCTGTTGATATTGCATTGATATTGATATCCAGAATAAAGTTATCCTTTAGGAAACTATCCAGAATTGGTAGTTAAGCAGGTATATCAGTTTAACAAATAAAGTAAGTAATCTTCCACAATGGTCAGATACCCAGAGTCACACAAAAATCAGATGAGGAAAGCACCTTTCACTATTTGTATCATGGGATATTTTTCAATTCCACTTCCCTTCCCACCAATGAAAAGTCATTGTTTGGCCTAATCTGCTCCCGTCTAGAACACATCAGCTCAGCCACTCCGCCCCCCACTCATTCTCCAAAAAGGAAATACAGGATATATTTTGTTCCAGTATATTATATTGACTGGGACAAATAAGTATCTGATTGAGGCAGCCAATGCTGTGTGTGATCCCTGCCTTTGCTACTACTTTGCAATTTCTGCAATTAAAATAAATATTCAACGTGAAGAGAAGCAATTAAAGCAGCAACTCTTGCCATATAAACCCTAAGAGCCATGATTTCCTTGCCATCTGGTTGCATCGATTCTTCATGGCACAAGGGCTTGGATTCATTTCCTAAAACAAAGTTCTAGTCCTGCACGGAACTAACTCTCCTTCTGTGAATGAAAGCTTTTTATATCCAGTGAGGGAAAACATAAGAATCTGAGCCAATGTCTGTGCGGAAGATCAAATATAATGAATTACTTAGAAAGTTTTAATGATGTCTGCTGCCTTTTTCTAACTTGAGGCAGAAATTCATAAGGTAGGATACTGAAAAAGCAATTAGCTCATGGTACTAAAAAAATTGCAGATATTTTCATGTTACACAGTTCTGAACTTTGGAAGAGAGTTTGCATAGTACAGAATTGCTGCCAAAAGCTACTATGAGCCTGTTTTCATTGGCAGGCTCAGAAAGAAGTTGAAAAGAGTTCAACATATTATTAATATATCAAAATAATATAAAGAAAGCATAACTATTTTTAGAAGTAACATTTTATCATCATTATTATTTTAAAAATATTCACTTCCCCTTTACCCTGATTAGTTTGTGGCTACCACCACTGTGCATATATTCATTTTGAAATGCAGTTTTACTCAATTACCACAGCTTATTCTACCAACCTCTTTCAAATAGGCATATGTGCAGGTACTGCAAAAATAATTTTGTGGAATCTCTTGATCATATAGCCCCCTTCTGTATACTGCTAATTACCCAATTCTATACCTCAGATTATTCAGAAGAATACCGTACATTTACTGACTTCAGCATGGAGCTCGTTGCCATGTTAAGAGTACATAAGATGGCACCCACAATCTATTTATCAGTTTTAATATTAAGATGACTGCTTTTGATTTCTGAAATGGATAAGGATATACAGAACTACACACTGTGGAAAATCTATTTCTTTCTTTAGTCACACTTCTATGCCACCCTCCTCATGAATGACTCAGGGTGGTAAACAACAGATAAAAACACAAATAACAATAAAACCAATGATAAAATACCCACCCATCTATGAAAGTTAAACTTTAAAGGTTAAAAATTAAAAATATATTAAAAGTTAAAATTCATCAATTAAAATTATGAGTTAAAATTACAAGGGAGAGGGGAGAACAATCAGATTAGCCAGCCTGTCGGGGTAGCCGACTTGTGCGAACCCCACACCTGCACTGCCCTGAGACATTATTGTTATAGACTTAGTTATAGACTAAGTACAGTAATACCTCGGATAACGCTAAGACTTGGTTCCACAAGTCTTGGTGTTATCCGATTTTTAGTGTTATCCGATGCATGTTAAAATCCTATGGGATAGATCGGATAAGGTTAAAGCTCCATAGAGATACATTGTAACTGCACAGGCTTTAGCGGTTGTTAGCCGATTCATCCCATAGGACCTTAACATTATTCGATCCAATTCTCCTCCCCAGATTACTTAATGTTATGCAATTTTAGCGTTATCCGAGGTAAACGTTATCCGAGGTATTACTGTAATATAGATTTACATGTTTTCTATTTCTTTACCTTACAGTTTTCTATTTCTTTTGAACAATATTAAAATAATTCCATAAACTGTAATCTGTATACAATAATGGACCAATGTCATATACTTTCACTCTCCTTTGTGTTATAAAAGAAATACAGGAAATACTGCCATCTTAAGGACTTTCCATTATACACAGTTTGCTTACTATCTCTAAATACTATTTCCCAATATCTGAATCAAATCAAAATACACAGAGGAGAAAAACCTTCTATGGTTTTTATTAAAAGCAAAAATTAGATTTCTTTCATGATTGGAGGAAAGTTTGTTGGTTAATAGCTGTTTTCCTGATAAAAATATACCCTTTCAAAATGTGTCTCTGCAATATGTTTTCGGAAGTAAAAAAATACTTCTTATTTATAGATTTGTATTTATTTGATTAATTATCTTGCCTTTTTCCCTAGTGGGGACTCAATGTAGCCTACAAAATAATTAAAAACAACAAATAGTTAAAACAAATTAAATAAGATGTATTAAAAAGCCTTCTCATTTTAGTTGCCTCTTGGCACTCTAAAGAGGTATGTTTTCACCTGCCAGCAGAATTAAATAACTGAAGGTGCCAAACGTAGGTCCTAAGGGAGAGAGTTCCATACTAAGAGAACAGCCACAGAACAAGCACTCTTGAGTAATCACCAGATATGCTTTTGGTAGTGTCAGCGCCAAGAGAAGACATTTTGTGGAAGATCTTAATAAACATGGAGGCTCACAAAGAGAGGTACAGTTTTTCATACAGCTTGGGTAAAAATAGGCTTTAATGGCCAAAAACCAAGCACTGAATGAAGCTGTTGTAAGAGGAGGGTCACATAGTCAATGGCAATCAGCCTCAGTCAACAGTCTGGTTGCAGCATTTTGAAGTTTCCAAACCATCTTCTAAGGCAGCCCCACATGGAGGTTACCATGTTAGGCTTTTTAAGGAATGGATGCAGCTGGCCAATAGTTTAATTGTACAAATGGACTTCTGGACACTGCTGAGATCTGGAGATCTTAGACTCAGTGTTTCCATTCACTCATTAATATCACCTGCTAGCATCAGCATCATCTACCAAATTTGCTCTGGCAAAAGGATTTAAGCCTATACATTGCCAAATTCCTGTTTCCAGCATCACATGTGTTGAGACTACATAGGAGATTCTCAGCCACTAATCCTTCCTGCCTGGTGTAGGATATGTGTAGCATCTCTACACATATCATCTCAGCAGAAAGCCAGTCTCTTACAAGAAGCAGAGTAAGCAGAATAAGTAGATAATGACCGGCCAATTGTTGAAAGTGTTGAGTCCATCATGCTTTGTGTTTGCATACCAATATGGAGATGGGAAAGAACAGCATTTGGCAAACATAGTCATTCTCTGCTTTGAATCTAAACAGCCAATAAGATGGCTAAATGTTTCTTCCCTCCAAAATATGTGCCTTTCCACTTTGCATATATGTTTGTTTCTTTGATTGATTGATTTGATATGATTTCTATCGCTGCCCGCTCACCGAAGCAACTCCGGGTGGCTTAGCTGTTTGTGAGTGGGTAGTTATGCTTAGTTCACTCAGTCTATCCTATCTGAGTGTTCAGTTTGTCAGCCTAATTCTCTCTGGCTCAAAATGTGTTAGTCTCAGAAAGCTAAAAACTTTTTAACTAAGGGAGGTCCTAGTAAGGCATGGGAGGGTTTATTATTTATTTATTTATTTATTTATTTATTCTTGTTTATCGCCCTCCTCCCCGAAGGGACCCAGGGCGATTTCCAACAATTTTATAAACACTTAAAAAATTAAAAACTTTAAAAAAGCTTAAAAACTTAATTAAAAGCTAGGTATTATAACTTGGACATACTGGGGGTCAAACCATCCATTCCCCAGACCAGAGCTGCCAGCCAGGTTTTCACTCCTTTCCTGAAGGACAGCAACTCCGTCTGCAGGCGTAGCTCTGTCAGGAGGAGGTTCCACAGGGCCGGAGCGGACACCGAGAAGGCCCTCTTTCTAGTGCCAGAGAGATGTGCCTCTCTGGCTGATGGCATGACCAGAGAGCCTCTCCGGTCCGCTCTGGTGGGCCGGGTAGATGTCCTTGGGATGATACGGTCTCTCAAGTAACCTGGACCACTACCATAAAGGGCTTTAAAGGTAATAACCAGCACCTTGAGTTGCACCTGGAGGCAAACTGGGAGCCAGTGCAGCTCCCTCAGCAGCGGTGAGGCACGGGCATAACGCCCGCATCCCAACACTACTCGTGCAGCTGCATTCTGGACCAGCTGAAGCCTCCGAATGGTCACCAAGGGCAGCCCCATGTAGAGCGCATTACAATAATCAAGTCTGGAGGTGACTAAGGCATGTGTGACCATGAGCAAGGAGTCCCGGTCTAGGAACGGCCGTAACTGGCGAATCACATGAAGTTGTCCAAAGGTCCTTCTGGCCATGACTGCCACCTGCTCTTTGAGCAGTAGTCGCGAGTCCAGGAGGACCCCCAAGTTATGTACCGGGTCTGTTTGGGGCAGGACTCCCCCGTCCAGAACCAAAGGTGGTAGTTCGCGAGATAACACAGGACCCTCCAACCCACAGCCACTCAGTCTTGCCAGGATTCAGTTGTAGCCCGTTGTCCCCCATCCAGACCTTGACAGCCTCCAGGCACCTGGAAAGGGCTTCCACTGCATCGCTAGGGTCCCCACAGGCTGAGATATACAGTTGGGTATCATCTGCATACTGATGATACCTCACCCCATGAGAACGGATGATCTCACCCGGTGGTTTCATGTAGATATTAAATAGGAGTGCACCGAGCCCTGAGGCACCCCGTATTGGAGCAGCCTAGGACTGGACATCTCACCCTCCAACCACACTGACTGGGTCCGGCCCCTCAGAAATGAGGAAAACTAAGCCAACGCTGTGCCTTGGATCCCCAATCCTTGGAACCTTCCCAGAAGGATACCGTGGTCAACGGTATTGAACACCGCTGAGAGGTCAAGAAGGGCCAGGACAGTTGGATGTCCACCATCCCGCTCCCTCCAGAGATCATCCACCAGCGTGACCAATGCAGTTTCCATCCCATATCTGGGCCTGAATCCTGACTGAAAAGGATCCAGATAATCCGCTTTATCCAGGAACTCCTGTAACCGTCATACCACTGCCTTTTCCAATACTTTACCCAGAAAGGGTAGGTTGGATACCGGTCAAAAGTTGCATTTCAAAGTATTCAGTCTTTATCTTTGGGGACACACTAGCTGCACCGCTATGCAAAATAATCCAGCAGAAAGAACTGAGGCAATCCTTCTGAAGCTCCTAATCCTAGTCCATACAAAAATTAGCAGCCATCATTATTTTGTTTTAATTATACATGTCATCTCTGCAGTTCTGATTAATTTGCATAAAAATGTTTCTCCCTTTCTCTTTTCTTGTTGAAAGTGCCACAGAACAATTTGTATCCTCAAGGTGTAAGGAGCTCTCCATCTTTGTGAGTATGAATTCACATTCCTATTTCTGAACAGCAAAAAGGCTAGTTTTTCTAGGCAGTATCAATCTTGTTTTAGGGACCACCTGATTTTTACTCCATGTTGCAGAGTCTACCACATTGATAGATTGAGCAGAAACCTGATGGGCATTTTAAACATAGATACAAACTTCATACAAGCATCAATATAACTGATCTGGTGGGAGACTACTGGTGTGTTTGATCTATCTTCACGCAGGAATTAGATGTTATAAATATTTACTATTACATTTAACATATACTCTATACTAAATGTTTTTCCTAACGCCTTCAAATTAAATTTAAATACTAGATTAGAGCCAAATAAAATCCAGTGCCCAGTTATTTCAAAGGAATGGAGCATATTTAATGGAAAATTTGAACATATATGAAATGGAATAGTTTAGCTACATTATCTGGACATTTAACTAGACCCTTTGAATATACACCTAATGGTATTGATATATTTTCTCATTAGGAAAGTAAACAGAAATACGGTAAGATTAATTTAAGAAAGAGGGGAAATTAAATGAATTTAAAAAGAAGTAATTTTCCTTCACTTTTACAAATGAATTAATTGTACAGGTAACACACAATGATTTATTTTGCATCAAAAAGCGAGATAACGTACCTTTGCACCCAAATCATTATACTGCAGTTTCAAAGCAGTCAGTCTCTCATCCAGTTCTTTCGGGTTCTCTGTCTGCTGTTTCTGTACAATCTGACGCCCTGTTTTTATGACTGTTTCCACTTCAGATTTCACCTCACTAAGAGTTTTATACAATTTCTAGTCAACACAGAAAAGAAGAAAATTGTTTTTATTTAAACATAGTGCTTGTGAGAGGCTGAAGATTAATCATAACTGTGAAGAACTGCAGTAGAAATACTCACCATACAATGATCCAGCTGTGACTGCACTGCTTCCTGTTCAACACTTCTCTGTTCCAACTTTGGCACTTGCAATTCTACCTCATCTAAAATTCTTTTGCTTTCTTGTAAACGATGCTCAAAATTTGCTGGCTTTTGGAATAAGCGAAACTTTGTGAAGACGTCTTGTAGCTTTTTCTAAAAAGGGCACATGAGACAGAACAAACACTGCTAGATAGCCCGGTGGTTTTGGTATGTAGTTTAATTCCACATTGTGCCTCTTATCAAGGGCTTAGGTGCTGAATGTTAGCTGGCAAAGAGTGGATCCATGCCACATTTCTTGGAGTTGCACATGCACAGCATATGTCTGCACACCTGAGAATTGTGGCAAGGATTTTTTTCCCCTTGGCAGCTAGGAACAGACTGCATGTTGTGAATTTTCTACACCCCCTGGCCCAGACTTACTGTTCTATTTATAGGTGCAAGTTAAAAATATTTGCCCAAATTCAGTTGTCATTCATGTTAAAGGTTGCATAACTTATTGTGGCTAATTGTAGCTAATTGACAAGACTGCCCAACAAAGATACAGACTTGTTAATTAGCCACAATTAGATGCAGCAAGTTACACACATTTTAGGTGAACACCAATACAATTTGGGCCGCTATGTACAGCTGATCATATAATTACCAGCACATAAATATTGACAAGGAATTTAAAACAGTCTGTCAGAACTAGCTGAGTTGGTTCATCTTGAAAGTTAAGAAGCTCCCCAAAAATCTACTTTAAATGGAACAGTAGATTTACATTTGTTCTTTTTGAATAGCTGACTTCCTGTGGTTGCAAATGAAAGGCACAGAATACATGTTTCCCCTTTTGACAATGGAGAATATATTCATATTGAAGTATTTTGAAGAATGATTTCAAAGGGAATACATGAAAGAAAGTGATATTCACAAACCTGTGCACTATCGATTTGGGAGACTATCCTTTTGGCAGCATCTTTACCACGGTTCCGTTTTTTCATTTCATCCAAACTAATCTCATGGCTTGTCAACTCTGATTGAATTTTCTGTTGGGGGAAAAAAGCATGTGTTTGAAATCAAAGTAGATTATTTTTACAAGGAAATATATAAGCGTCTATATCCAGGATCTAGAAGAGAGTGTATGAAATTACTGTAACTGAAATGTGTTGGTGTGTGCCCACTGATAAAGCAAGTACGTTTGATGGGATGATCCTCATTTCCTCTACAGCCCCTTTGTGCTGGAGTAGTTCCTTCATAGATTAAGGGTTAAAAAGTGATGGGAAGAACAGGAAGAGGAATCTTTGTTCCATGAATGGCAGTTGTCTTATATGTCACTGGATGGGATACTGGCTGGGAGATTTTTACATTTTTGTATGGCATTTGTCCTGCTCCTCATACTGCTTTTCAATAAATCTTACACACATTTGAACATTAAAAGTATACTTTGAAGAGTATCAAGGCCCTCACAACAAATCTGTATTTCCATTTATTAAATTCATTACACTGCACCATCATAATGCATGATGTATTAATAATACATTGACATTATGTACAAATCTTCAGGTCAACTATGCAAATGTTCGTACTCCTTGACATACAAATAAATATAAAAGGACACACTGATGAAAAAATATTAAATATTATCATGCCAATTATTTTCTAGCAAGTATTTCTATTATTTTCAGCAAGAGCAAGTGTGTGGTCAAAATTAGAGCAAAGCAAATTTCAACCCTTGATACCTGATGAAAAATTAGTTTTCCAAGAAAATAAAAATAAAAATAATTAGCTTTAAAAAAACTGACCAATGCAAAGCCACGGAAAACATTTTGCACATTGATATGAGCCAATTTAGACCAATTCAACTCAATTTATGTGGAAATTGTTTGAAAATTAGTATCTGCTAGTGGAAGAACTGCTAAACAATTACCAGATAGAACAGCTATTCCAGAAAATATCTGGCAGCTTTCTTTCTCATCAAGAAAGATATTAGAAAACATTACAGCAAAATGAAAGAGAAAAAGCTATTACAAGATTGTATTCAGTTCACGTTTTAATCAAATAAGCATAGCAGCCATTCCGTATCTCCAATAAGTACATGAATAAGGTATTATGTTCCTTGTGCCTGAAAACACAAAGTATGAATTTTTAGAAATATTACAAATAACTTTCGAGTTAGTTCAAAATGAACAACTCTGGTAATAATAAAAATGTTTGTGACCTAGTGTTTTTTTCTTATATTTTCTCATTTCATAAATGTCAGAGGAAAGTTTTGAGAGTCTCCTGGACAGTGAGGAGAACAAACAGGTCAATCTTAGAATAAATGAACTGCTCCTTAGAAGCTCAAATAGTAAAGATAAAGATAAAGAACTTTGGACATCAAATGAGAAGAGAGGATTCACTTGAGAAAGCCTTGATGCTGGGAAGGGTGGAGGGCAAAAGAAGAAGGGGGTGGCTAAAAATGAGATGGCTAGATGGTATTGTAGATAGAATGGGCATGGAGCTGAGCGAGTTGAGGAGGATGATGGAGGACAGAAGTGCCTGGTGGACAGTGGTCTATGGGATCGCAAAGGGTCGGAATCAACTGTGCGACTGAACAACAACAACAAAAGATCTTATATAGTAATTAGCTACCTTTGTATTGAAAATGATCTCTTGCTAAAGGGCAGAAGTGTTGGAAAGGATAAATATGTCAATCCCTCTCAAAAACAGCTTACTGACAAGTCCTGATGATGTCTGACATGTCTTTTCTTCCATCACACATTACTCCTTTTATTCATGCTTCAGGTGTGTTAATAAAACATAGCCTAAATTCTGGGAAATATAATATAAATTTAATTTCTTCTACATTTTTGATAGTAGAATTGCTTGTTTCTGTTTCCACAAATGCCTCTTTCATTCACTTTTGCTTTAAAGCAAACCCCCTCCCTGAAGTTTTTAGAACTTCAGATCCATTTGAAAAGCACATATTTGAGTAAAGCATATCATGGCAGGTCACAATTAATATGGAGCCACCCACTAAGGCTTTATGGATAATTCCAGTGAGAATCATTTAAAATTGTTTTGCTCAAAATATATGAGAGCAACATCATCTTCCCTTTTCTGTGGAGCAGAGATAGGAACTAGACCCTGCTGCAAATCCAAATGTTAACTATGCCCCCACATTCACTCTGGAAATCGTATCACTGGACCCACTGACACCACACACAACATTAAAGGCAGTTTTACTTGTGCTTCTGCCAATGTGATTTATGGCATCTCTTGCCAAAAATGTCCACCTGTGCTTTATGTAGGACAAACAGGACAATCTTTACGCAAAATAATTAATGGACACAAACCAGGCATCCAGAATAGCAACACAGAGAAACCTGTCTCAAACCATTTCAATCTAACAGGACACTCTATCCAAGACCTGAAAGTTACAATTCTGGAACAGAGAAATTACAAAACTAGGATTGAAAGTAAGAGAGCAGAAATCAAATACATCCATCTGTTAGACACCCATTGCAGGGGATTAAATATTAGTGAAGGGTTTCTGGGACATTATCAAATTTGATACACAGATTGCTATATTCTGCTAGATATTTTATATATTATATTACAACCTTCTTGCTAATTCTCTTTAGCAAAACAGAAAGTAACCAAGTACAGGGTTTTTGCTTGTTTTCTGACATACAGTTAAGAGGCTGGTCAGAGACCAGAATGGGCATTCTACTCACCATTGAGATTGAAAGGGAGACATTTAGAGCTAATTTGAACAATCTATTATTGCTGATGGCTGTGGGAAGCTGTATTGTTGTGCTTGCTTGTCTGTCATTCTGCTTGAGCAAACCCTTCTCCCTTTAACCCCTGAATTTGGTGTATATAAACCATGCCCGTAAGTTTCACTCTTTGTCTGAAGAAGTGGACTTGAACCACAAAAGCTAACAATAAAAATATAGCAGTTACTCTTTAAAGTGCTACAGTGTTTTTTATTTTGTTTTCTGATATGCCTGAATCATCTTCCCTGACATCAGATAAAGAGAATTAAGGGGAGAAACAACATCTTGTGGGGTAGGGGGTGCAGGAAATTAGAGTTTAAGCTAAAGTATCACAAGGATGAAATGGTACCTTCAAACTCTACTATTCCCTTGAAAACTCTTCTGGGACTGCTGTTTGGTTACCAGTAACATGCAAACAGCATTTCATTGCACAACTATTAGGGGTTGGATAGGCTTTCACTGCTTTCCCCCTCAACCTGGGGAATCACCAGGAATTTTTGTCATAGACTGTTTTCTCCTTCTTTTGTTCTCTATGTAAAGATGATAGCTGCTTCTAGTACCATGATCCAACTTCCAATGCCAATGTAATGGCACAGTGGGAAATTGTTATTTCCAATGTTTTTATTTCTTCCCAAAACTGAACTATAAATTAATTAAAATGATACAGACTTAAATATTTTATGACTATGTTTCAAAACATTGCCACCAGTTGGATGTGATATCAAACTTTACATTATTAACACAATTCTTTAGCAAAAGGAACTGACTTTATTTGTGGAGAACACAGTGTTTTCCTAGGGCAGTCATTTTTTTTTGAAGTTAATATTAAAATTTTAGCTATTTAAATAATTGCAGATTTACATGGTTAGAAGTAAGTGTACAGATATCCATCATTTTGAATGTATTAAGTTAGGTGGTACTCTTAAACTGTGGCTTTGAGATCCTGTCCTGCTTCTCCGCATGTGCAACACTGATATCAGTTCCAGCAACTGTCAATGTTTAAAGGCAAATCACTATTGATTAAGGTGATGTTTGGATGCATTTGGCTCTTACATAAGACAAAGACATCACATGCACCCCTAAACTCATCAAAGGAAATTTTTAATCAGTAGTGATTTGCTTCTGCTGCTGCATCACATTTGTACTCACAGAGCCATGCAATAGAATTTCATTTACAGACTGATTTTACAACACTGCACAGACTTTACCCCTTCATTTCCTGCCAAGAATAGACAGTACAAAACGCTCGGGAAAGTCCTTATCCCTTGTACATTTCAAGTACTGCATCATTATTTTAGACATAGAATTAAATTTATAAAATGCAGGAATTTCCCTCAAATAATAAAGGGAATGATAAAGCTCTTTCACTTGTTTTCTTTCATAAAAATTGCTTTTGCACAATTTTGATTAATAAAAAAGACTGTCTGTGATTGCATAACACAATAACAATCCATGTGTTGTACAAGCAGCTTTACAAAGAACTTATCTAAGACATGTAAGGATGTGGAATGACGATGTAATGATTAAAAATAGCACTGTTGGGAATTACAGCAATCATTTTGATTCCTCAGAGCTATTGCATAACTTTTACTGACATGTAATGAGTTTTAATTTAGTCATGCAACACAATTTTTCAACAGGATTAAGGACAGATAAATAATGTAAATCATGAATATTCTGGATTAAAAGGCATGAGCATTAGAAAGCTGTATACCTTTGTACAAAAACCACTTTCCTATTCTAGTCATCAGTTTTTGCAGGGACTATATTAGAATTTAAAGCTTGAAAATCTAGAAATCATAATGAATTGGTTAAATTAAAATTAAGATAAACACTATGTAGAAGAATTTTACCAAGTGGTTGAATGATAAAGCTATTTAAGAATATTAAGACTCACCTGTGCTTCTTGAGGTATTTGTGCTGCATCAATTCTGTCAGCAATGTAGCCTGTTAACTGTCGATCAATGGAGCCAAGGGATTCTTGAATTAACTGAAGGGTTTTATCAATCTCCTGGGCAGAGTGGATACGTTGCTCAAGAACCTTTTGTCTTCTCACAGCCTGAAAAGAAAGATATGGGAATGGGGGAGAGGATTAGGCATTGAAACTTTTTAAAGTACTACTGAAAAACACATATATAGTAGAATTTCCAACTGGTACAACAGCCACCTTTTTGTAAGATAAATTTCGCCTCTTTTTTTTACCAGCCATTTTGTATTGTTGAAATTTTTTTTGCCACAATTAAATACCAAATATTTATTTAATTGTGACAAAAAAATTGCCACAATATTTTGCCTCAAATATTTAATTGTGACAACCCCTTAGAAAACCACATCCAAAATTGAGGAATTCTATAATGAGTAGAAGACTGCAACATTAAACACCACCATTCTCCTTAGGTGGTTTTTCTCAGTCTGAGACCTCAGGCATCTCCTGATCTCATTATATATCTCAAGGGATTTCCTTTGGTCAGAACAGAACTACCGTCATTGCAGTCCATTTTAAGATAATCCATTGCAACAAGTGAGAGGGATAAAAGTTAAGGCGATAGAAGTTCTCCCTATAAAACAGCTGATATATAGGCTATAGATACATTGTCAAAACTTAGATTCAGTAACAGTATTCAGAAGAACCAGATATTTTTGTTTTATCCCTATCCTTTTATAGTTAATTCTTTACCTTGTGCTTTGTCTCTCTTAACGTCGAATCATTCCACCTGGTGTTGCAAACTTTGAGGAGCATAGTAGCTGCACTATTTCTAAAGTATTCCCAGTAAGTTACATTACTCTGGTTGAAATCTGTCAGTGTTAGTTTAAAGTTTGCATAACTTGTCAGGAATAACTGCAGCTAACAACTGAAGTGCTAGGGCACATCTTAGGCATGTGGTTTGGGTGCCCTAGCAGGCCTGTGGCACTTCAACAATTAGCAATGGCAAGTTATGCAAATACTAATAGGATTTTGGCCTATAAAAATATCTAATGACATGCTTTTTCAAAATGAGGTGACTTACTTCATACAGTTGCTACCAGCATCTCTCATTTTCCTTTTGTCTTCTCCCAATACTTCACTCAGATAGATATTCACTCAATTTTTATGCTAACCTTTCATAATTGTTTAGGTTATGTTGTTTTTAAAAACTTTTATTTATATGTCACCTTTAACCCCGTAAGTGTCTTATGTCAGCTTGCAGTAAATTAACATTATATTTTTCTGCCTAAGTCTCAGAATCAGTGCAATGGGAAAAGCATTTCCTAAAATCATTCAGCTGTTGGAATGGAGATAATCATGTCCTTTCTATCCTCCCCATGACATCTTTTTTTAAAAAAAATAAAATATAATGGAACACAATGAGTGTCTCACTGTGGTGACGCCTCATTTTTATATCTTTCTTATGTCATGCAATCATTATACTGTAGTTCCAATGCTTCAATGTGTTGTCACATTTCCACAACATTATTCCCAGGTACTGATAACACAGAGAGATCTATTTTTATTTTAATCAGATGATGATATAAAATTCACAGTAAGCTTGTAGAACAGTGACACTGTTAGTATAATAACTTGGGCTACGTTTCAAAGGTAAAATAGTTAATGCCTAGTATTTTTATTAAAAAAAACTACACAATACACAATGTGTATTAAATGACAGTCTTCTGTCACCTAACTAAAATAGAAAATTTGTGTAAAGACAAAAGGATATCTCAAGTACAGTCATATTTTATCAAAGATCAAGAGCTTCCATTCTTCTTCTTTTGGTTCTTCTTTTATTACACCGACACAATTTCTTCAAATAAAAATAAATTACAAACTTGTATAATGGTTTTGCTGGGAGTAAAAAAATCACTTTGAACACAGATGTTTAACATTGAAAAGAATACCTTTCAGGACAGGGCATTCCTTACGATACAGTCTAAACGGACTGGGAATAAAAACAAGAGCAACTGTGTAAATGGGACAACTACTTATGGATAGAGCATATTTCTTCAGATACAAATAAGTTTAAATAGCTAATTTTCTTATATAGTTCAAATGTTTTAAGTTGTGGCTACCCTTTTAATTGTAAATTATGCAAATTAATTTTATGTATCTATTAAATAATGAATAGATATTAACATGAGGAATACTGGAAATTCAAATTAAACAGAAGATGCAATACGGTAAACAGGAAAGAGAAATTCTGCAGTGGAAGTAAAACTAATCTTTCAAGGGACTGTAAACATCCTGAGCTTGTCTCTTCATTACCATAAGCATGCTGCTTACTTTCAAATCAATGGCCAATTTCTTTATTGGATGAGTACAGTCATTTGGTCGGCATTGTGCTTCCACAAGGAACAAAATGCTGGAAATTGAGATGAAATAAAAAAGTGTGCTAAACTTTATTGAGTGCCATAACCTGCAGTTAACACAATCAGTTAACACTATGGGATTTTATGAAGGGGATTATGGCTTCTAGGGCTAAATCATCAAAGACCAAATGGGTCTTTGATCATCATGACCAAATGGGTCCTGGCTGGTTAGTCCCTATAAAGAATTTGGCTATAAAGTTGAAAAGGATCTTCCCAGCTAAAGCTCCCACCCTGTGCTGCTTGGTAGTGGGTTTTGCTGAGTAGATCCTGCAAGCTTGAAGCCTTCACGTACTCACTAGGTCTCACATCGCAATGCTCTTCTACTGCACATTTAGTACAGCAGTCTCTTTTGAGCAAAATGAAGATCATCTGTTTCTATTTATTAGGTTCACTCTTAGGATTGAGGGGTGGCATTAACCAAAAGTCCAGCACTGACACATTTAGCACACAGTATACCGCTCCCCTAGCCCCCAAATATTAGACTGCTGAAATTTTAAGTGCCCCTGTTTTACATATACTGTATTTTGAAAAAAGGTGCACTCTAGACTGATGCTCTGTCTACTCACATATGTTCTTTTTTTACCACAGCCTATATTTTGCTCATTTCTAAAATAGCTGATAAAGAGAAATTACAAGAATAGTAGTAGCTTTCAATTGCGAAATGTCAAGAAAACAGTCATTTCAGATGGGAAGGTTTTTTTAACTTTCTAGTGACTTCCTTTTATTGATGAGAATCTGAAATACTGTATCATACATGACATTTAATTCTAAAACAATGGTTTATTTCCTCTGGGCAAATTTGAAATGGGGTGTTGGTGGTGTTGGTAGGGGTAGGGGACACTTAACCCACACTTTCAATGGAAGAAAACAATTTCCCAAACAGTACTTATGAACACTTCAAAGAGCATTCCATATCCTGTTATATGACCTGCAGGTTGTACGTAGGCATAAGATTAAGGCATTGCTGCAGCTTGTCTCTATTTTTGTTTGGTTAAATAAGACACAGTACAGTGCCAAAAGCTGCAGAGCCTTGATGTGTCAGGTTTGGTATGAGAACCAGATAGTTGGTTATTAAGAATCAGGTTGGTGATCAACAGAGAGTGCGAGAGCTCTGATTCACTACTGAAAAATAACAGAAACGCAATAGCAGCAGCAATGTTATCTGAGCAGAACTTAGGCATAATGAGCTTTATATACTGTATTGTAACCTTTCCTGGTTATAAGATGGTGGCCCTCAACATAGATGCAAGCCATAATAGAGACTGAGAGCCATTTGTGGAAAAACAGGAAGGACAATAGGAAGGAAACTTTGACCTCCTTTAGACATATTACACTTGTGATCCCAGCAGGGAATCATGTGGTTTCTTTTTATGGAGGCACATTTAACGTGATATGTAGTTGGGTCCTGTGCCTTTCACTTTACAAGACTTCAAGAAACATGAACTCTTTCTGAAAAGTGAACTTGATATCACAGAAACATACTTCGTGCCACTTCTCCAACTGCATAAGGATGAAGAAAAGGAAGGTTGGATACTGGCAAGTTCCCTTTTCAACAGAGATCACAAAACAGATTTGCTGATTTTAAATATTCTGCAGCACCTGCTATTTTTTCTAGCAGAAAAGATGGAAAAGGTTCAATTGTGCTGTAAGGAAATAGCTTGGGAGCCTGTATTTTTTCCACACAATAGAATGGTAAATTATGCAAGTGATGCAACATGAGCCATGATGCAACATTACATAGGTTTGTGTCCCTGCCAAGAGTATCTACATGGTAAGTAGTTCCAAGGATGTGTGTAGAAGGATCTCAATGGAATATCTGAAAGCACTATGCATATTTTCATATGGATGCTGTTTTACTGAAATGGAGGAACAGTATATTTTGAAATGGTGTGGAGTGACCTAAGATGCAAGTAACATTGACTAGCATGTGGAAGGAACAGTTAAGAGAATAACTGATAGAGATTGTGAAAAGCACAGCTAAGGATGACTGTGAAGGAAAGTAAGATGCAAACATTCAGAATATGTACCTAGATATTATGGGCCAACAATAGTCAAATATTTATGTGCTGAAGAGCAATGAGAAATCAGATATAAATTATATATGGCTATATATATTATAGGGTCTGCTTATAGGGACTGTGGTGACTCAAGTGGTTAAGACACTGAATTTGATGAAGGCCAGCAGGTCAGCAGTTCGAGACCTGAGTCCTGCAGAATGGAATGAGCTCCCGTCTCTGTCCCAGCTCTTGACAACCAAGCAGATTGAAAGAAATTGCAAGCAGAGAAATATGTACCACTTCAGTGGGAAGGTACACAGCGTTCAATGCACTCTGGTGTCGAGGCATGCCTGCCACATGTCCACAGAAATGTCTGCAGACACAGACAGCCCTGGCTTTTTGGCTGTACACAGAGATGAACACTGAACCCTAGAGTTGGATACAACTGGCTTTTGAGCAAGGCCGACCTATAGATATTATCTTATTCTTTTTTTGTTTCTTGCCTATATCATACTTACTCTTTGGTCACTACAGTAGAGAATATATGACCAGATCCTAAACTCAACTGTATCAGAACAGCCCTTCTATTCAGGTGATATTAATGTTGAGAACTGAACCTTTATAAAGATCCTGATGACAAAGTAAACAGAAACAGGCGACATTGCTGCCTAAGACTGGAAAATCATAAGCAGCATTAGAAGCAAGTGTTTTCCCCTGCAAATCGCGCACACATAGAAAAAACTATTTTGCCTTTAAAACTTATGTTTTATGTAAATAAAATGTTTTTTCTAAAATAAAACCTAAAATACTTCCTGTGTAACAAAAAACATTCTTGTAATCTCACTCTCTGGGGTAAAACTGCTTACAGAGTTTTGCTCTCTGATAATGAGATAAGCACATTTTTACTTCTCTAGTAGAACTGAAGGGGATGCCATCATATGCTTACTTGCATTCTTCCTTTACTCAGCCATAAGTGCTAAAGGGCAGGTTGCCTTCCATAATTCAGTTTTGTGTTCTCTTTAACCCAAAGCAATAACACTGAGATTTAAAGGATAATGAACATTACTCAGAGGTACACCATTCCTTAAACCTCTTG
This sequence comes from Furcifer pardalis, assembly GCA_030440675.1. NCBI lineage: Eukaryota > Metazoa > Chordata > Lepidosauria > Squamata > Chamaeleonidae > Furcifer > Furcifer pardalis. The sequence goes on from CP126895.1 coordinate 48,497,044, forward strand.
TCCACATTGACTACTCTAAAAGTAGTACAGTGGTACCTCGATAAAAGAGCATAATGTGTTCCATGGGATTGCTTTTTAAGCGAGTTTACTCTTTAAATGAAACAGCATTGTATGTGACCAATTGTGACTTCTGTTGGGGCAGGGGGATGGCAAACCCCAATTTAGTTGTTAAGCGAGTTTTTGGTTGGTTTTCATTGTTAAGTGAGATGACCATTCAGAGAAAATTCTGCTCTTTAAGCGAGTTAGTCTCTAAGTGAGGTGCTCTTTATGTGAGGTTTAACTGTATGTAAGTTTTGTATAAAAACCAGTACCAAGAAAGCATGCTGCTTTTGCACACATACAAATACTGTATCCATAAAATATAAGTTTAATGTTACTTTACTTCACCAATCCCTTGCAAATTGTGAAGTACCCACTTCTATTTGCTTTCATATTATTATTTTTACATCTTTTCAATTCATTGGCTGAAACCTTGTTGATAATATATGCTGTGCACTGCTGAAGATTTCATCCATCACAGTAATTTTTTGGAAATAGAAAATTTCCAATTTCCCACTCTGAAGGCCTCAAGATCACCATGGAATTTCCTTCTTTATTGGGGACTGGTTATGGGTAGCAGGATGAGGTGGGAATCTTTAATTTCTGAAAACTGCTGCTACCAGTAAAGTCATCCCAGGTGTAGTGATTTTTAGAAATTAATGGCTCTACCCATTGTCCCTTTGCTTCCCAATGCACTCTCCCCATGATGAAAGTGATTCTACAGGAACCTGGGGATCTTTGGGGGAGGGTCAGAAGTGTTTTATTTCAAAAGAATTACTCCACATTAAAACTGCTTTATTTTATTTTTTAAAAAGTCTGCATGAGAGATATTAGCTTTTCAAGGTGTAATTGTAGGAACAGGATTTAAACTACGAAAATGTGTTTTTATAAAGCTGGCATTAATACAAAACACAGTGCTTAGAAGTAAATTTTGGCAGAAAAAAAACCTGCTTCTTGAAAGGTACCTGCTGTTGCAGCTCTTCCCGCCGAGTATTGAACTTCTCCACTTTCTCATTGATCACTTCATCCAAAACACCACCATCAGTTAAAGTCTGTGCCAGCTCTTGGATTTGATTTTGGTTATCTTCTGGATGTTGCATTAATGTTTCCAGAGTCTGAAACATTAATCAACTGTATTAGTTGCCACTGCCATTCCCATTAAACCAAACAGACAAGCAGAAGTTCTCATTAAAACAAACAACCCCCCTTAAAATCTAACATTTACATCAAATGTAAAGAAGACTCATGAGTAAAATGGAACAACCCATTATTTGCTTTAGTTTCTTCATAAGGTACCTGAAATATGATTAGGCAAACATTAATAAAACCCTAGATGCTCTGTCACGATCCAGCCGGCCCCCACTCTTCTGGTAAACCCCTGGAAACCAAAACAAACCTACACAGGGCGAGCTGGACGGCTAATTAGAACAGAGATAGAATTCTCAGCTGCTTATCAGCTCTTAAGGGGTTTTTATTTGGTAGCGTGTTCAAAGATTTGTGTGTGTGAAAGGCAGCTCTTACCCTTTTTAGTCCAATGAAGACACGTTGTTCAGAAAAATGATGAAGATTTATTGATCAGGTTCATAAAGCATAAAAGTCAGTAGCATAGGTCAGTCCAATAAAGTCCACAGGCAAATCTAGGTAACCATTTTTAAGGAGCAAAAATGCATAGCTCCTAGGCTAAAGATTTCTAGCCCATTGAGATGCAGAAACAAAAGCTCTCTAATCAAAAACAGGTCTTAATCCATGAAGAAACAGAGACGAACTCTTTCTTCTCTCCAAAATGGAGAATTTTCAGTCAGATGGGACTGCTTACCCAATCAGGTAACAGCAAGCAAAATGAGAAAACTTTCTCAAAACAACAGTACATTGTTTATACACATGCCCACAGGATGCACTGGGGCTAGTCATAACATTGCTCTTAGCTTACAAAAGATAAGAAATACTGCAAAACATGGTTGAAAACATGCTGTTACACAGCCTTGAGGCTCAGAGAGAGAGAAATGGATTTTTCTGAGGCCTATTTGAAAATTGGCAATTTCAAGCCTTAGGAAATAGGTTCATTTCCTGACATGCTCCTTTAGTACAATAAACTGCTTATATACATTATGTGATTATTTGTTGAATTGTTAAAATAATAAAAATGAGACAACTAGAAATCATTGACATTTTTACTCTAGGTCCTGAAAGTGAACATAAACTGTTTTAATCAAAACTGGAATATCTCTGAGTTGTATTGTTCAGCAATGAGAAGGAATAGAGACACAGATTAGTGTTAGATTTAATCAGCATTAGTCTGAAACTATACAGAAGAAAACCTTTTCTTTGGAAGAGATTTCAAGATTCTTTTAAAAAGTGTTTAGATCAATGGTTCTCAACATGGGTATAAGCAGCTGGGAATTTAAGGATGGACAAACTGCTAACTCAAGGGTGGGCAATGCCCACCCTGGCCACCCCCTGGCTACGGCTCTGATTCCCAGAAGCCTAAGTCAGTATGCTAGCTGATTAGTTCTTTTGGGAATTGACTTAGGCTTTTGGGAATTGAAGTCCAAAAACCAAAGATTGGGAAACACTGCTTTAGATTAACTACCATATTTGCTGGCATATAAGATGACTTTTTACCCCTGAAAAACATGCCTCCAAGTGGGGGGCCGTCTTGTACGCCGGGTACACTTCAGTTGAATAAAATACAGTAATACCTCGGATAACGTTTAGGTTGGATAACGTTTACCTCGGATAACATTTACCTTGCATAATGTTAAGCGATCTGGGGAGGAGAATTGCATTGAATAATGTTAAGGTCCTATGGGATGGATCGGATAACAACTTTTAATATCAGATGATGAACAGGAGTTAGAAGGCTTTTGAAGGGAAACTGTCATGCCATCAAACTTGCTAGGGACTTGCCTGTCACTTGCTCTCTCCCTCTATTTGTTATCTTCCTTCTATCATTGACAGTTCTAGTTTGGTTAACAGATTAGAAAACAAACAGCATGGCAGCTCCCATAGGTTTATTGTTCCATTCAGCTTTAGTGACTTGTCTTTGGTGAATAACGTTTAATAAACTTGCACTGTTTTATGTTTACTGTACATGTCTGATAACATACAGCTTTGTGACAGTTTTTCTGCATGTCATAAGCATTTGAATATAAATTAACATGTTGAAATCAAATCTGATGTTCGTTTACGTTTTATTTGGTGTGTGGAAGGTGTGCAGAAGAGGGGGTAGTCTTATACAGCGAGTATATAACAAACTCTATATTTTGAGTGGAAATGTTGGGGGACCCAGTTGTCTTGTACGCCGGCAAATACGGGTATATTTCTCTGCAGCAGGATCAGGGAAATATAGGAAACATTTTACACTCTATAGCAAGGAGGATCTTCTTGTAAAATATAAAATCCACAATTAGATGTGAGATTACTTCACAGTAATACCCAATGGATTTACCTCTGAAATAAACAAGCACTGGATTAAACATGAAAGACTAAGACATTATTGTACTCAGATTGCTGGGTTAACAGCAAACAAATGGTATGGGAATTCTGATGATACAGTGGTTAAACTGCTGTACTACAGCCAAAACTGCTGACAATATGAGTCTGATCCTGACCAGGGCATAAGGTTCACTCAGCCTTCCATCCTTCCAAGGTTGGTAAAATGGGTACCCAGCATGTTGGGGACAAAATGTGCACTAAGCGCTATGGGGCAATATGTAAGTGTAATTGCTATTACCAACTCCAGATCGAGTCCAATATCTCTTTGTGCCACCTAAACCTAGGTTCTTCATATCTTCCTTTTAATCTCTGCAGACCACAATAATATGAGAAAATGCAGAACAAAATCCATAAAACTAAAGCACATTATATCTAACACACACTAAATTGTCAAAGAATATGACTCTCTGATGAAATGTAAGACCTTTCGTTTACAAAGATCTACAAGCAGTATTCCAGATAGATCAGCTTTCATTGACAGAACCAGGATGCGCTTGTTTTTCTCACTCCCTTACATCTTGCTTACTTATTATTCCCCACACCAATAAAAGGGTGAGAGGAAGAGTGTGTCTATTTGTGAGGGAGAGAATCTGCAAAGTATAGAAAACTGGCAGGAAGGGGGTTGTTTATAAAGTTAATTTAAGCTGTCAAAGCTGTAAAGGTAGAAATTTCCATCATGAAATTTTGGGCTGATGTTTATGAATTTTGGTTCTAGTTCCTGAGCCATCCCCTGGTTTTAAGATTATATGCTCCTAACCACTAATAAATAAATAATCTCAGTACAGGTACTTACATTTAGTGCTTCTGAAATCTCTTCTGGGCTTTCTTGAATATTTTCAGTCGCCTTGAGTTTTGATTCTACCTCATTCAGCCACTTGTTTTCAACATTTAAGTACAACAGTAGTTCATGCCAACATGCCCATATCTCCTAATGAAGGGGTATTTAAAATGATATATTAATTTTAGCCAGCACTTAAATAAGTAAAAAACAACAATCTGTGTCATTGACCTTGAAAGCATTTTCCCCCAAAGGCCATAATTCTTTTGTGTAACCAGGGCATTTGAGAACTAATCAGAACATTGGGAGATGGGTGTCAAAATTAGAGGCATACAAAAATTTTGGAATACACTAAAATCTATCAGGAAAAATTCTTCTGGCTACTTCCAATGAAATTCTGTCATCAGTATTTCCTTGTCTATAATTCAATTCCAAAACCAAAAAAGTATGGATTATGATAAATATTAAAATTCATTTCTTACTTCTTCCATTTCCCATTTCTATTTTAATTGTTTAAAATCTCAGTTTTAAGACATATCTGTTAAAAAACCTGAATAGGTCAAGAAAAATAATATATAATGAAAAAGATAAATACTTCAGCCTTCATCAGCATTAACAGTATGTTACTATGATTTTCAAAGAAGTAGCTGTATTTGTACAAGAATCTCAGACAAAAACAAATCAAGAAACAAAACATTTTGGCATTTAAAAAGCTAACTGCTATATTTTAAAATGAGATTTTATGAATCAAGTCCACTTCCTTAGACATAAGTCATGGACAACTATCATGACTTTAGGGATTTTAATTTTTCACAATATATGATTGTGATGAAGAGAGGATGCACTGAAAGTTGGCAATCCAGTTGTCTCTGGCATATTGCAATTGTATGAATTAGTAATCTCCAAAATGTCATGTCTTCAAAGGTCCTGCTTATCTCTTTTAAACTTCTTTAGGGAGTCAATCCATCTTGTATTTAGTCTTCTTTTCCTGGTGCCTTCAGTCTTTCCCAGAATCATTGTCTTTTCCAGAGAATACTGTCTTCTCATCACGTCAGCCTTAGTTTTATTTTTGCTTCCAGAGATACAGCATGTAATCAAATGTCCATCTGGATGTTTGCATAGACTTCAATTTAATTTTTGTCAGCATCTTTAGTTGGAGCATAGACCTGAATGATCATTATATTGAATCTTGGAAAACCTATGAATATAATGATCATTCAAGTCTATGCTCTAACTAAAACATCTGGGGAAAACCTATCAAGTATATATATTGTTCATTTCCAAAGTAGAACACTAGGTAGTTGTTTGACCAAAAATATCCAATTTCAGTCCTCTTTCATTCACTTACACCAAGTATTGTAATGTTCATACATTTTCTTGCTTTATGGTTCAATTTGTCCAGATTTATACTGCTCATATTTCCATGTTCCAACTACATATGTTGTGCAGCATCAGATTTTCACTGTTGTGCATATCTATTCTTTCCATGCTGTCATTTGTTAATAATGCCCTTCTGCATTAGAAAAACAGGACAATCTTTGTGCAAAAAATTAATAATTAATGGATATAAAATTGACATCAGGGATACACAAAAACCTGCTTCATGATATTTAGCTATACCCAGACACTCTCTGAATGGCATAAAAGTCAATCTTCTGAGTATGGGGGATGCATGAAATAAACAAAGCTTGGCAGAGAAACAGCTGAGATCCTTTTAAAAGGACTGATTGTTAGTCAAGGGTTCTAAAATCATTACCAAGTGTGAAATGCTACATTGATTCACACTGTTTGCTATTTCTGCCTACTAAGCTATTATTTTATTTTAGGCTGAGAATTTAAATTATTCACAGCCTGATAGCCTATTCTATTACTAATGAACTTTTGGCATATTGTCCATTATTTGTAGTTCCACCTGGTCATGTGGCCATGTAATTATGCCAGTCATATAATCTCACTCTTATGTCTGATGAAGTAAACTTCATCCTAAAAGCTCATGTAAAAATATTGCTGTTAGTATTTACCTGCCACATCATTTATGTCTTTAATACAGATATTGCATTTGATTGTACTACTTCAATCTGTTGTGTTCTGTGCTTTGGGGTGTAGGTGGAGAATAATATTTAATTATAGTGGTTTTCATTTTTTTCCAGTTACATCAGCTCTACATTAATTTCAACTACTGTACCATTCCTAAACAAAGACAGTCTGATGAATAAATATCTTAAGATCTATAAAATGTGCAGTGTGTGTTGAAATGTTCAGTGTTTACCGAAATATGCAGTGCTTTTTAAAAAAATGTTGTGTCAGAAGCACACAAAGGTGTTTTCTGGGTTGAAAGGATTTTTGCTGGAGGAACTCTGCCTGAATGAGGCTCTTTTCATGTCCCCAAGATCTTTTCCCCACTGAAGTGGTCCTTATTTATCTAATTGTAATTTCTTGCTTTCAAACTGCTAGTTTGGCAGAAGCTGGGACAGACGACGGGAGCTCATTCCTCACGCAGTACTTGGGTCTTGAACTACCGACTTGCCGACCTTCTGGCTAACCAGCCAAGCTTCTAAACCACCGAGACCACTGTCCCTTTCTGCAGTCCTTACTGTTCATCACCAAGTTGGGAGGTATATAAATATTATAAATAAATCAAATAAAACAATATTGTGTCTGAAAAAAAGTTGGACCCAGTAAATAGTTCAGAAGAAAAAACTTCTGAGGACAAAGCTCTATTAGCTCTATTGTCACTTCTTGAAATGCTCTAATTGGGTTAAGGAAAGGACTAACCTCCAGTGTTTTGCACTTCCCATTGAGCCTGCTGCAGAGTCTCTGGTAGTTCTTAGTTAGAACATCAAGCTCCTTTTTTAAGGCTTCATGAGCTGCAGGTGGAGCCCTTGCTATAAAATTGTTAACTGAGTCAGTCAGAAGCTTCACTTTCACCTCTTTCTGTGAGGCCTCTTCTCTTGCTCTCTGGAAACAAATAAATGCATAGTCATTGTTATGAGAGTCAGGAGACAAAAGCCTGGGCAGAATTTTCTTATGTTATTTGAAAAAAGCGTAACAATTCAAGGAATATGAAAGATAATTGGGAAATTGCTTCATGATATCAATTCAGCCACTGATGTATTGCAGAGATATCTACAGTAATACCTTGGATAACGCTAAGACTTGGTTCCACAAGTCTTGGTGTTATCTGATTTTAGTGTTATCCGATCCATGTTAAAATCCTATGGGATGGATCGGATAATGTTAAAGCTCCATAGAGATACATTGTAACCGCACAGGTTTTAGCAGTTGTTATCTGATCCATCCCACAGGACCTTAACATTATTTGATCCAATTCTCCTTCCCAGATTACTTAACGTTATGCGATTTTAGCATTATCCGAGGTAAACGTTATCCGAGGTATTACTGTATTTAGAAAGGTAAAAGTAATACTTGCTTGAAAGCCAGTCATATCCAGTTCCGTGTTCATTTCTGTTTATAGCCAAAGAGCAAGTGCAGTCTTTATCTGTAGAGGTTTCTGTGGACATATGGCAGGCATGCCTAGACACCGGAGTGCATGGAATGCTCTTTACCTTACCAGCAAGGTAGTACCTATTTATCTATTTGCAATTTCTTGCTCTCAAACTGCTAGGTTGGCAGGAGCTGGGGCAGGATGGGAGCTCAAACTGTCATGCAGTACCCAGGTCTCGAACTGCTGATTTGCCGGCCTTCCAGCTTACAAATTGAGCTTCTTAACCACTGAGCCACCACAGCCCCTCAAGAGAAACCTGACCTGATGGAAGAGCTATTGAGAATGTATTTATCAGGGAAAATTCTTGAACAATTATTAACTGGAATTGAGAATATTCAGCCTCAGATGACAAAGAACTAAGCTTGCAAATCATTTCAATTTACAACTTGCTGAAATCCTGTTACTGTAAATTATACCACATAAGGTTGATTAAAGTATATGTCATGGAGATTTTTACTCCTTTCATAATCCCTTTTGTCATCAAGAAGCCATACAATGGAGGGGGATCTTTAATTATTTAAAACAGTTGCCACAATAATGTCATCCTGGTGGAAACTCCCGATGATGAAAGGGATTACATGAGATGCCTAGAATCTTTATGGGGAAAATAAAACATATATGATTTTCAAAGAATTATAGTGGTATATGACATCAACAGACTTATGTGGCATAATTATGGGAAGAGGTTGTATGGCACAAACAAAAAATAGTACCTGATCCCATTATGTAGATAATTCCTTAATTAATATATTAATGTTTATTTGCATGCATGATTGTCATTTTCAATCTCATTCCTACACCAGTGAAGCCTAGTTATTTGGTTTGTGTAAGGTACATAGATCTAATCTCACTAGAAGTGGTAAAAAATTAAAGTGTCAATGTACCATATCATATCTGTAATGTCTTTTTGGAACATTAACTGTACACTGTGAGAATGACTTCCACAGTTTCACTATAATCTTTGTTTCATTAGAGTGCAAAACTGGCATTATGGGCTATGATTATACTAGATAAGCTGAAATATTTTGCAAATTGGACCTGAAATTAACTGAATCTGATGTTATATTCAAGTGATAATTTCCAAAGGTATAGTTGTAATTTATGAAGGAAATATAACATCATTTGAAATACATTAGTATGTTGTAATTAGAGGGCTAATTGTATCAATCAAGTTCAAACAGGTGTTGACTCACCAAATCTATTGATTCAATGGGACTGATATTAGCTGTACTTTACTACTGGATTTCAACTATAGTGTAGTCACTACTTGATGAAAACCAATTATGATCCAGAATGCAGCAGCCCGTGTGGTGTTGGGTTGTGGCCGTTACTCTCATGCATCCCCGCTTCTTCGGGAGCTGCACTGGTTGCCAGTTTGCCTCCGGGTGCAATTCAAGGTGCTGGTCATGACCTTTAAAGCTCTATATGGTAGTGGGCCAGGTTACTTGAGAGACTGCATCTTCCCAAGGGTATCTGTCTGTCCCACCAGAGTGGAGCGGAGAGGTGCCTTAGTGGTTCCATCAGCCAGAGAGGCTCGACTCTCTGGCACTAGAAAGAGGGCCTTCTCCCTGTTCGCTCCAATTCTATGGAACCACCTGCCTCTGGAGCTGCGCCTTCAGATGTGGTTATTGGCTTTTAGAAAGGGCCTGAAAACCTGGCTGGCAGGAATGGTGTGCGGTAATAAGGGTTTACTGACACCCCCCCCCCCCCGCTGGCTTATTTATTTATTTATTTATTTATTTATTTATTGGATTTCTATATTTAACATCCTCTATCCCCCCCCATTCCTACCCTCATTCCTATAATCGGTGGGCTAGTGCAGGGAATGATAAGTTGTTTTTAAATGGGTTTTAATTTTATTTTGTTCTTTTTGTGTTTTTAGGGGTTTATTTTTATGTCTGTTGTGCTCCGCCCTGAGTCGCTTGTGTGAGTAGGGCGGAATATAAATCTGACTAATAAATAAATAAATAAATAAATAAATATGATACAGCAGTTTCTAAACACAACTTGGAATGAGGAATCCAGAAAACTAACATCTCATATGATGCAATTATTACAGAAAAGACAGTGGGAGGGTATTAAATTTAATATAGGTACAGCCAAACAATAAGACACATATATAATTTCAATGCTTTATTTAAATAATGAAAAAAACTCTAACAATATACAGTTTTTCAAACCTAGTTGTCAGGAGATGTTAAGTGGAATCAAAATTATTGTACTTCAAACTACTTACTGCTTCAAATCTTGGATTTCTAAAATAAAGCTCAAATAGCCAGTTCTTTCAAATGAGTAAACAGACTCATGGCTGAATATAAATTATACAAGTCTGTTTGGATCCTTACCTTCAGCTCCTCAACAGCTTTCTGTAATTCATCTGGTGTTTTATATTCATAATCCCTCTCAAGGTACTCTTCTTCTGCTTGAGTAATCCATTCATGCATCTCTGACAAATCTTTTTGAAGACTCATAGTCTTATCCAAACCATTTTTCAGTGCTGTCTTCTTAGCATTTGCCTAAAACAAAACAAATCTCATTAAATACTAAACTAAATATCTCTGAGACAAATTTTCAGGAAGAGACCCCTATTGTCACTCTCTGTGTCCCCTGGCCCAGAGTTCCCAATGTCAAGTTCCCCAGTAGATTGGGAAATGCAGAGGTGGGATGAAGGCACTGAAGTGGCTTGAACCTTTCCCGTGGAGATGGAAAGTCCTAGAAATGACCAGGGGCCATTTATTATAGGGGGCCTGTTGAAAGAGACCACTTGGTAGGTGCTTTAAAAGAATCATTGCCTGAGGTCTTTGCTGGGAGCAACAGAACAGTGAGGATTAACTTGCCCCATAGTCTTGTGTTAAAGTCAGGAGCTCTGGTGGAACAGTGTTAAACTGCAAAATGGGATGACCAAAGTAGATGCAGTTTGATAGTGACATTTATATTCTCACATACAATGCATGGCCTGAGATGTTCTACACACAACTCATTACGTGTCTTTAGGTAACAATCTCCATTACCTAATTCAGTAACATGAACTTATATCTCAAAAACTTTTGAATACCCACATTTTACTGTCCATTTTTTCATTACAGCTTTGCCTTTCCCAGTGTAATAGCTGTTCTCTTTGACTACTTTGGTAACATTTAGAGCTTGTAAAATTCAGATCCTTTAAACCAAGGTTAACCAAGCTTTTTGTGCCATGGGCCTGGCCATCCCCCTGGAACAGCTGAGTGGGCCAGACCACACCTCCAGAAGCAGAAGTGGGTGCACTTATGGCTGTCGTAAATGCACCCACTTCCGTGTTTTCATCACCTGCAGGCATGCTTGCACATGCACATTTTACGGCAGATGTAAATGGACCTGCTTCCACTTCAGGGTTCAAGGAAGATGGCAACAGGCTGGATTGAATGGTGTCAGGGACTGGGGCAAGCCCACAGGCCATAGGTTGGGAACCCCTGCTTTAAACTTATTGATATAATTCATAGATCCAGGTTATTTAATTTTGAAGCATAATTGTGTTGTATTATAATTTTTAGGATGTGAATAACACTAAATATGAAAGCCAAAGTTTAGGTAGAGTATCTTTGTTTGCGGTGCATGCGTGTGTTTTGCTGGTTATGCAAAACATTATATTATGCAATTACTAAGCAAACACAATACTATCCATACAGTGTGCCTATTACCATAGCAAACAAAAGTAGTAAAATACAAGGTGGACCATAAATTTCTGGCTTCACTTCCATTCAGAAGTTGTACACAGAATGGGGGTAAAATATACCAATGAGAACTTTGGGTTTTAATCGTTGGCAGGCAGTGACTGGTATGGGTGGGGTAGTGGTAAAATTGGGTGGTCTTTGGGCAGGATGGTAGTAAAATTGAGTGACCACATCCACCTCCCTGCCTTGACCAACCTAGCTCCCTGCCCCACCCTGCCCACTTCCAAGTCTGGGTGGCTTTGCAAGAGCAGAGTCAATGGCCCAGGGGTGGTGGCCTGGCCTTGGTATGGCCGCCTACCCTGGGGTCCCTCCCAATCCCCCTGTGCGCCATGCTGCTGCCATGCCGGGAGGAGGAGGAGAAAACATGGCTGGGGGCTGGGCCCAGCATGGCTGTGCCGCCGCCACTGTGGCTCAGGCACTCTCCTTGGCATCAACCAGAGTATGGTGGAGGAGGAGAAAAAGCATCTGCCCAGCACCCTGCCACCTGCTCCCCAGGGTATGTGACTTTGTGTGTGTGTGTGTGGAGAGAGATGGTGTGTGTATGTGTGTGTCTGTCTGTCTGTCTGTGTGTAGGGGGAGAGGGCTTCGGATGGAGGGTGGTTCGGTGTGTGTGTGTGTGGAGAGGGATGGAGAGTGTGGTGGGGGAGAGGGTCTGGAGCAGGCTAAGGGAGGTTCTTTTTTATTTTTTTACTCTGATATGCTTGAAACACAGACTAACACAGCTACCATTTAAAAAGTTTTATTCTGTGCAAGCATATCAGAGAGTAAACAAAACAAAAAGACAAAAACGTTGTGGCACCTTAAAGACTAACTGCTGTATTTTAATGTGAGCTTTTGTGGATCAAGTCCACTGGCTTTTTGGCTATAAACAGAGATGAACACTGAACCCTAGATTTGGTAATGACTGGCTTTCAAGCAAGGGTAACATTTACCTTTAAGGTTTTGGCCGTGGTTAGTTGTTAGTAAAGTCAAAGGTTGCCCTTGCTCAAAAGCCGATCATATCCAACTCTAGGACTGCAGTGCTCATCTCCATTTACAGCCAAAGAGCCAGTGCTGCCTGTGTTTGCAGATGTATACATGGCCATATGGCAGGCCTGACTAGATTGCCCACAACGTAGGCTCCGGCCATGATGTGGTAGTGAAATTTTTTGCTGCCCACCACTGGTTTTAATTAAAATGAAACCACATACAGCAAGAGACAGAATACCTGTTGGCAAATATGATCCCACTGAGCATTCATTTCCTTTAGTTCATTCTGTAGTTCCAATGCAAACTCTGGTTCTGCTTCATTCTTCAATTTTTCCCCATTCTCATTAATGCTATTTAAACTGGGCTGAATAGTCTGGATATCATTAACTAGAGCCTGAAAGATGTGAATAATATAAATTTCATTAGACCAGCAACACATATAGGACTAAATAAAGCAATCATTAATATAATAAACTGTTGATATTATTCAAGGCAATGTTAATGGGTTTTTGTTTTGTTTCGTTTCATTCCTGTTACTTTTCATGGACTGAACAAGTAAATGTCATACAGCTTTAAAGCTTATGTAAAAATACCTCCACATTTTGAAGAAAAATATACAAACTTTATTTATTAAAGCAATTTATTTATTTATTTAAATTTGTTTATCGTCCTCCTCGCCGAAGGGACCCAGGGCGATTCATAACATGTCAGCATCAACAACAATTTAAAACCAGTTCAAAAATTAAAAGTTTTGAAAGTTTTAAAAGAAGCTTAAAAACTTAACATTAAAAACTAGGCATTGTAGCTAGGAAGCACTGGGGGTAAATTTGTTCAAACCATCCAGCCGGCTGGGGAAATTGATCCATTCATTCCCCAGACCTGACTTCCCAACCAGGTTTTCACTCCTTTCCTGAAGGACAGCAGCTCCGTCTGCAGGCGTAGTTCTATTGGGAGGAGGTTCCATAGGGCCGGAGCGGACATATAGAAGGCCCTCCTTCTAGTGTCAGAGAGGTGTACCTCTCTGGCCGATGGCACAACCAGAGACTCTCTCTAGTCCATTCTGGTGCGACGGACAGATGTCCTTGGGACGATGCGGTCTCTTAAGTATCCTGGTACACTACCATATAGGCCTTTAAAGGTAATAACCAGCACCTTGAATTGCACCCAGAGGCAAACTGGAAGCCAGTGCAGCTCCCTCAGCAGCGGTGAGGCACGGGCATAATGCCTGCATTCTGGACCAGCTGTAGCTTCCGAATGGTCACCAAGGGCAGCCCCATGTAGACGCATTACAGTAATCAAGTCTGTAGGTGACTAAGGCATGTGTGACCATGAGCAAGGAGTCCAGGTCTAGGAATGGCTGTAATTGGTGAATCACACGAAGTTGTGCAAAGCCCCCCCTGGCCACGACTGCCACCTGCTCTTTGAGGAGTAGTTGCGAGTCCAGGAGGACCCCCAGATTACATACCAGGTCTGTTTGGGGCAGATCTGCCCCATCCAGAACCAAAGATGGTAGTTCCCGAGATAACACAGGACCCCCTACCCACATAAAACTCATGCCATTGTTAATGGACCCAACTAAAAGAATAGAAACTAGTTCTCACTAGTTTCTACTAGTCACTCTCAGGCTCCAGCTGTTTCCAATTACATTGTTGAATGCTGAAAATGTTGATTCTGTTTCTGCTTTAAAAGACAAAGCTGGCTTCACTCTTTTCGGCAGATAGCCAGAACATCTGCTAGGTGCACATCATCCTCTGATGAGCCCCCTTTGCCCTCTTATCCTAAGATTCTGAGAGGATGCTGCTATCTGTGCTATTAAATTCCTCTCCTGACCTGGCTTTCTCTTGCTTAGATCATCATCTTTTTGCAAAGAGAACTCAGCTTATTGGTTTCTGTGTGTGCCATGTCTGATGACAAATTTGTGTTCATTTATTCTCTTGCACAGAGATTGTCTTGTCTGACCCTGTAAAATGCAGGTCACTATGGCCAAAGGACTGAATAGATCATATGAAATGATTAAAAGTAAATGAGCCCCAGATACTGTGAATGTCACTTTTGAGACTGGAATTGGTTCTAGCCAGAGTAAAAGCAGGAGCACAGTTGGCATGCAGGTTTGTAGTAGCATTTCAATCTTGATATTTAGATAGGCTAATCTAGTCATTTTTCTCATCACAGTGAAATATTTTTACACAAGGAACCAGCAATCAGGTATCTTCATTTTATCCTCTTTATTCCATTATTTCACAAATGTCTTCTTTTTTGCTACACACACACATAATTTCTTTGAATCTGATGGATCTGACTCATTTAATAAAGTATTTTAAAATCACCATTCATCCTTACAAAGTGTAAAAGTATAATTGTAATAATTCACAGTCCATTAAAAACATTCAACAATGCTTGCACGCCGGGAGAAGCTCTCCGGGCGCGCGCTTTGCCTCCTGCATCTTGGGGGCGGGGCAGACAAGCGGCGTCGAGTGATTGGACGCCACTGGGCCTATTTAAGGCCAGGACGGTCGCGTGCTCGGCCTCTTTGCCTGCGCCGCTATTGAGCCACGAGCTGTTCGCTCTCCCGCTCTTTTGGGCCTCGCGAAAAGCCTCTCAGTGCTATTTATAGCGATTTGCCTTCATTGTTGTCTGTGTCTTGTCTGTTCTGTGTTTGCCCATTGTGATTAGGGATTATTTCCCCGGCTGCTCCGGTTGCGTTACTGCCCCGGTTAGCCCAGTTTGTTCTTCAACTTTCGCCATGGCTCCCAAGCGTGTTCCGGCTCGCCGCGCTACCGCCACCAGGCCCCGACATACTTCAGGGGCAGTCCCCCGCGCCACCCGCGTTTCTGCCCGCAGGCCTCCGGCCCGCCCTTCTGTGGCTTCCCGGCCGCGTGCGGCCCCTCGTGCGGGCCCGCCCAGTGCTGCGGCTGGTTCTCCAGCGGCCCCCTGGCTGCGTGCGGCCCCCCGCGCGGGCTCTCATAGCCCGGTGCCCGGTTCTGATATTTTGGCCCGCATAGAGGCCTTGGAGGGGGGGTCTGTAGCTGCAATTCAGCAGCCGGTGGTCTCTCCATCTGTCCGACGGGGCCTGAGGCCTCACCGCGCCATGGTCCAACCTGATGAGCTTCCCTCCATTCTTCGTAGGCTTGACGATTTGGAGGCGGCTTATCGCCAGCGCCAGAATCAACCTGACCCCGAGGTGTCGATGGCTGACCCTCCAGTGGCGGAGGGGACACCGGTGGTCCAGGATGAACCTGAGCATCCGTTTCTGGCACCCCACGCCTATGGTCATCAACATCCCTCACCTCCTTGGTTATATGGGGAGAGTGGTCCAGGTGAGTATGCGGTACATAGCATGCCTGCGGCAAGTCCTAGTACATCACAGGGGGCATTTCCATCTTCGCATACGGTCCGTTGGCCATGGCTGGTTGGCCCGCTGTACTCTGCATCCGCTGGTCCATCGCCTGCCACGCCTGTTTCAGCACCGTGGCGCCCACCTTATCCTCAGTGGGGTCCGGTTGCCTACCCTCAGGTCCCTGCTTATACTCCACATGGTTGGCCAGCATATTACTCAGGGAATACTGGTTATAATTCAGTGCCTTTATCGGCTATGCCGTTCGGCGACCCGTCTCTCCCTTTGGGCGATCATTTATTGCCTGCGACTAGGGAGAAGATCCTGAGACAGGAGTATGTTGATATATTTTCTCTCCTTAACCGTGACTCTGACAAGCGGGATAAGGAGAAGGAGGATGACAGGGATAAAGAACTTGCAAAACGCAAGAAGCCACCAAGGACTTGGGCCAATTGGCTTCCCGCATATTTGATTTATGCGGGGGTTTCCATTAAAGGTGCGCCGGAGCTGGCTGTTCCGCTCCTTCAGTACCTCGACATAATTTACAGAGCCTATGTGGACTTCCCTGGGGGTGCATGGCTCCTTTACGATGAGGCTTTCCGTATGAGGGCCGCCATCCATCAGGACATGCGTTGGGATGTCACCCATCAGCAACTTTGGCTTATTTTTATGACTCCCTCTCGACCGGTGCTTGGTGACCGCTATGACTGCGGTCACCTTGTCCAGCGACCCCAGCAATCCCTGGCACCCCGCACGGTAGTGGGGCAGACGGTTCAACCCCGCTTGCCCTGCTGGGACTTTGCATCTAGCGGTAAGTGCTCGCGTAAGCAATGCCGCTTTAAACACGAGTGCTCAATCTGTGCGGGAGCGCACTCGGCCTCGTCATGCCCCAAGGTTGGGGCTTCCCGGCAACGTGGGCAGTCCGCCCAGCCCAGGCGGACATCCGATGGCCCCGGTAATTCCAAAGGGTCCCAGCCCAATTTGCCTTGAGGCGCTTGGTTCCCTTCTTCATTTTTACCCTAAACGGTCAGATGCACGTTACTTGTTAGAGGGTTTTACCAGGGGTTTTCGTATTCCGGCTTACGGCCCACGTTTCCCACAGTTCGCGCCTAATTTGCGCTCTACTGTTGGAATGGAGGAGATTGTCCGCCAACATATTCAAAAAGAAGTTAATCTAGGTAGGGTTGCGGGTCCTTTTCGCCTCCCACCTTTTCCAAACCTCCGCGTGTCCCCGCTGGGTTTGGTCCCCAAGAAGGCGGGTGGTGAATTTTGATTGATTCACCACTTGTCCTTCCCAGATGGAACGTCCGTCAATGATGCTATTCCGCACGAACTATGTTCCGTGCGCTATACATCTTTTGACGAGTCGGTTCGTATGGTCAGATCCTGTGGTCCGGGTGCGCTTCTGGCGAAATGCGACATTAAGTCAGCCTTTCGCTTGTTGCCAGTCCACCCCGATGATTTTGAACTGCTTGGTTTTCAATTTGATGGCCATTATTTTGTGGACCGCGCCATGCCCTTCGGCTGCTCTATTTCGTGCTCAGCTTTTGAGCGATTTAGTACATTCTTGCAGTGGGCTTTGGAGGTCGAGGCTGGGTCCACACAGGTGACTCATTATTTAGATGACTTCCTTTTTTGTGGTTCACCATCATCGGGTACCTGTCAGCACCTTTTAGGTTGTTTCACGAAATTGACATCTAGGTTAGGGATCCCTCTTGCACCTGAAAAAACGGAGGGACCCTCTGTTTCCCTCACGTTCCTGGGTATAGAATTGGACACTATGGCCCAACTCTCTCGCTTGCCAGCGGAGAAGGTTGAACGCCTTGTCGATTTAATCCGGTCTGCTCTGTCACGTAATAAGATCACCTTGCGAGAGTTGCAATCTTTGCATGGCCACCTAAATTTTGCATGCAAGGTCATCGCACCGGGGCGGGCTTTCGCCCGCCGTATTTGCGATGCGATGATCGGGTTGTCCAAACCTTTTCATCGCACTAGGGTAACATGCGGAATTAGGGATGACTTAATGACGTGGTTGACCTTTTTCCAAGAATTTAATGGGGTGTCATTTTGGCGCTCGCCACTGCCCCTCCGTTCCCAATTCCAGGTGCAATCTGATGCCTCTGGTGCCTTTGGCTTTGGTATCTACTGCCGGGGCCAGTGGTGTGCAGGTTTGTGGCCTGAGTCATGGCAGGGGACCGGTATACTCAGGGATCTCACTTTTTTGGAATTTTTCCCCGTACTTGGGGCACTTTTGATGTGGGGCCACCTTTGGACCAATTCTGAGGTCCTTTTTTGGTCCGACAATATGTCGGTGGTCCATATACTGAGGTCCTTGACTTCCCGGTCCCCTCGTGTCATGCGCCTGGTCCGTCCATTTGTTTTGCAGGCCCTTCGCCTTAACATCGTGTTTAGGGCTAGACACATTCCGGGACTCGATAACAGTATTGCTGATGCTTTGTCCCGTTCACAGATGGACAGGTTTCAGGCTCTCGCTCCAGCAGCCAGCGCATTGCCATCCCAGCTCCCTCCGATTATCTGGACCATTGGACTGGGGAAGTGAGCCGGGCAATCGCCCATTCCCTGGCGCCTGGGACCCGGGCGGCATACTCTTCGGCTTGGCAGGGTTTTTGTTCCTTTCGCAGGGATTCAGCCCTTCAGGATAGCTGGCCCATTCCAGTTCAGCATTTGCTGGCTTTTATGGTGGCATTGCATAATCAAGGCCTTTCACCATCTACTATCAGAGGCCGTCTATCTGCCCTTGCCTTCGTGTCCAAGGCTTCGGGATATGCTGACCTAACCCAGGATTTCCGGGTTCGGAGGGTGTTGGAAGGGTGGTCGCGGGAACGCGGCCCTCGCCCCGACACCCGCCAGCCTGTCTCTCTCACGGTTTTACACCGTGTGGCGGCGGCCTGGCCAGAGTACTGTAGAGACGGGTATGAAACCAGTCTTTTTCATGCCGCCTCTGCTGTGGCATTTTTTGGTGCCTTCCGGATTGGTGAACTGGTAGCCTATAGTTCTAGGGATCGCTCTTTGCGGTCATTGCAACTGTCTGATTTGACCTTGCACTCCACGTCGGCCGTGTTAAAGGTACGTTTCTCTAAAACTGACCATTCGGCTCGAGGGACTACTGTCCGGCTGCTCATTTGTAGTTGGCCATCAATTTGCCCTGTGCGTGCCTTGTCTCGCTATTTGGCCTTCAGGGGGGCCACCCCTGGTCACCTCTTCTGTTACGGTGATGGTTCCCCCCTTACTCGTTACCAGTTTTGGCGGGTGACGGGTGCTGTCTTGTCCTCGGTTGGCCTACCTGGGGTTCGGTATTGTTCCCATTCTTTCCGAATAGGTGCGGCATCGACGGCAGCTGCTTTAGGATACTCTGCTGCTGATATAAAACGTTTGGGCAGATGGTCTTCTGATTGTTTCCAGTTGTATGTCCGTCCTGTTTAACCTTATTCTGACTTGTACTATTTCCTTTCTTTCAGGTTTCCTTTTTTCGCCCGCGTGGCCACGCGTTTGGATGGTCGGCCACAGCTTTGTCTACTGGGCCGGCAGGCAGGCTTCCCAAGCCCCGTGTGGTCCCCACTTGGGTTTGCAGGGGGAAGCATTTGTTTTTTGGCGTGGCCAGAGGGGCATGCATTGGCGGCATCTCCTGCCGTTCATTGCGGCTAATTCCGATTGCCCTCCGCCGGAGATCCTGGTACTCCATTTAGGGGGAAATGATTTAAGGGATACTTCTGGACTTGATTTGGCAGCCACCATATGCCGGGATTTATCCCAACTGCATAGCTGGTGGCCTCAGACCCGATTGGTGTGGTCCGAAATTATACCTCGAGCTAATCATCGCTCTCCAGCGGATGCCCTTGGTGTTAACAGAGCCAGGTGCAGGGTAAATCGTTATGTGGCCCGCTTTTTTGCCCATATGGCATGGGGAACGGTGGTTGCACATCCTTCCATTGTTGTGGAAGACCACCGCCTTTACCGTAGCGATAGGATACACCTGTCAGAACTTGGTATCCAGATGTTTTTGTTTGGTCTGCGTGGTGGTGTCCAGGCCGAATTGCCGGCCTTGGGTGGGTCGGAGAGCATGTAAAAATTGCTCTCCGTGTGGCGGGTAGCACGGGTGAGCCATTGCTTAGTCCAGCCATTTCAGGCAAGGAGCGCATTTGACTGACAAATTCGTAGCGAGGCAAGGAGAGTTAGTCCAGGTCGGTTAAATGCGTTCCACGAACTGGGGTGACCAAGTGTGAGGTCTTGGAAGCCCCAAGCATGTTCACTTGAAACATGGGCAGAAGTGTTAAACAGCAGAACACTCTGTTATGGACTAACTTAATTGGTTACATTCCATCGTTAATTCCAATTGGCTTGCTCACCTGTGCTACTCCCACCATGCAGACAGTTATGATACAGTTTTGGTTGCTTGTTAATAAAGTGGCCCAGTTTTTAACCCAGCAAGCTTGTCTGTCTCGTCATTGGGTCGGGGGGCAATGCTTGCGCGCCGGGAGAAGCTCTCCGGGCGCGCGCTTTGCCTCCTGCATCTTGGGGGCGGGGCAGACAACCGGCGTCGAGTGATTGGACGCCACTGGGCCTATTTAAGGCCAGGACGGTCGCGTGCTCGGCCTCTTTGCCTGCGCCGCTATTGAGCCACGAGCTGTTCGCTCGCCCCCCTCCCTCCCTGTGCGTAGTGTGAATTTTTTGGCTGCCTCGTGGGCCGGATGGGAATTTTTGCATGCACCATGATTGGCTCCTTTGGTGCATGGAGTTTTCGCCCATCCCACACTACTTCATGGGTTGAGATCTGGGGATGTTTTTCTTTAGGGCGGGTAGCACGGGTGAGCCATTGCTTAGTCCAGCCATTTCAGGCAAGGAGCGCATTTGACTGACAAATTCGTAGCGAGGCAAGGAGAGTTAGTCCAGGTCGGTTAAATGCGTTCCACGAACTGGGGTGACCACGTGTGAGGTCTTGGAAGCCCCAAGCATGTTCACCTGAAACATGGGCAGAGGTGTTAAACAGCAGAACACTCTGTTATGGACTAACTTAATTGGTTACATTCCATCGTTAATTCCAATTGGCTTGCTCACCTGTGCTACTCCCACCATGCAGACAGTTATGATACAGTTTTGGTTGCTTGTTAATAAAGTGGCCCAGTTTTTAACCCAGCAAGCTTGTCTGTCTCGTCATTGGGTCGGGGGGCAATACAGTATATGAAAGAGAAAATAAACCCACATGCTTTAAATGCTCCTATATGTTTCATAGATTGTATAAGCAGAGTATAGTGATACAAAATATAACTTAAATATTCCCCCAATAATAATAATAATAATAATAATAATAATAATAATAATAATAATAATAATAATAATAATAATAATAATAATAATAATAATAATAATAATAATAATAATAATAATAATAATAATAATAATAATAATCCATTGTACAGGCAGAAATGGATCTTTGTGTACTAGGTTAGATAGTTAAAGGGATGGCTGATTTCTGAAAATTATCACCATATTTTTGACATAAGATTATTTAGGTTGATTAGAAATTTTGGAAGAGAATAAGTGTAAGTACAAAAATGAAAGTTTTTTATTGTATCCTCTTATTATAGTTGCAAAATAGAGTGGTATCTCGTTTTAAGAGCATAATGCATTCCACGGGATTGCTCTTTAAGCGAGTTTGCTCTTTAAGCAAAACCCCATTGTAAGTGACCAATTGTGATTTCTGGTGGTGGTGGGTATTACGAACCCTGATTTAGTTGTTAAATGAGTTTTTGGTAGGTTTTAGTTGTTAAGCGAGGCAACCATTCAGAGAAAACTCTGCTCTTTAAGTGAGTTAGTCTTTAAGCGAAGCGCTCTTTATGTGAGGTTTTACTGTACATTAAATCTGGTACACTGGAATATTTCTTATTAAAGGCTTTTACAGAGCCTTTAATAAGGAATTGTAAACATTTCAAAGTTATACTGCAATTGGTTTCTCTGTATTATGGCTACTGAGAAACAGAAACTTGCTGGTACATTATTTCTTAGTTAACTACAAGATGCATATAAAACTTTCTAAGCACATTCAGGAACTGCAGGGAATACTTCAAAAACACGTGATGAATTTGCCTATGACAATTGGAAAAATCAATTCAGTTGATATTAGAGTTGATACGAGTCCCATTAGAAAACTCTTAGCCTCTCTCTCACTCCCATCTTCTCCTCCTTAACCTCTGATAAAGCTATTATTAATTGAATTATCTGAGGAGTTTGTAGTTTGAACACGAGAACTTCCTTGGGATAATAGAACAATTTGAAAGGCACTTTCCAGGTAAGAGGATTTGCTGTAAGGGTATCTTCACATAAAATTAAACATAGGGAAAATAAATTAGTTGGAAACGGCCTCTAAGGCCATCAAATCCAAATCCCCGCTCAATGCAAGAATCCAAATTAAATAACAAAGAGGGGACAGAGAAACTGAAATAGCAGTAAATGCAGAAACAATATGTGATTGGCTCAGCTCCATGTATTTTATACAATACTTAGTTGGAGCAAGGCATAAGAACTGGTAAAGGAGCTTTACAGAAAATACATGATTTCCATAAATAGGACAATTATGGAAACCAAGAAGTGATAGCATAGTTGACAAGGACACAGACTAGGAAGAACAATCTGTGGTGTAGGAGAGGAGGAATAAATAAATTAAGGTAGACATATGGATAGAGAGGACAAGTATTAACAGAGATGGGATTTTCAGATTGTTTTGGATGACAAATCCTGTAATTCTCTATTCTTGGAGTTCTACCTGAGAATTTCCTTATGGAACAGTCTGGGCTCATTCATATTTACATTTAGCCTCCTCCCCCCATTCAAACACCTAAAGTGACTTTTGCCCCATGAAGGCAAAGAATAACCCATTTATATATTTGAACCATCATAAACCTTTCTTTACTGGAAAAAGAAGCTCCATAGGGATCTTTTTTCCTTCCTTTTCAAATGCAGTTTCATTTATTTTGAAATCTGAGTCCTTACTAAATCCTGAAAGGAGTTTAGCATTTTATAGCAATTTTTAGATACTACACTAAAGGCATAATAATTCTAAGTATTTTAATTATTAAAAATCCTACATGAAAACTGACTGTTGAGATGTTTTAAAATCATTTGAGGCAATGTTTCACACAACTTGCTCAACAAACAAAAACTGCTTTGTATTTTTTTAACAGGCAATAAATTCTGTGAAACAAATAGTTACACATTATTATAGGTTATAAGATTCATGGTAATTACAATCTCTGCTGGGATAGTCAGAATGGTTTGTAAATCCTGTGACAAAAAAAATCAATACTTGGTGATTTCTTAAGCCTCTTCAGGGGCTCTCACAGAAGTTGTAAGCTTTGTGAGAAAAACAGTTCACAGAGCTTACTTATTCATCTGAAGCAGCAGAGCATGTAAATTTGAGGGGGCAGGGGAAAGATTTGTAAAATGCTTCTCTGGAAAAGATAATGTACAATGCAAGAAATATAAATAAAATTATTACAGCAGCTTCAAAAACACAATTTCAAGGAAAATTGAACTTATATCAGTTGAATAATCTTTGAAGTCATAGTATGTCAGTATACTATATATTTCTATTGAGTAGACAATGTTTTTCTCATTGGTCTTGACAGTCAATCGATTTTATACAAGCAGCCTACTTAAGCAAGTCAGACAGTGGTAGCTAAGCATGAAAATCAAAAGTTTAAAAGTACAGTGGTACCTTGGTTTATGAATGCCTCGGTTAACATATTTTTTGGTTTACTAATGAAAATCCATTGAAAATAATGCCTTGCAATATGAATAATCCCTTGCAATATGAAGCAAGTAAAAGACTTTTCTTTTAAAAAAATCCTGACCTCTGGAATGGATTAAACTGCATTTTGGTTTACAAATTTTTCACAATATGAAATGTCTCAGAGGATGAATGCATTAAATTCATAAACCAAGGTACCACTGGAGTACTAACAAGATATAGACACATAATATGTCTATTAAAAGACCCACAGTTAGATTTCTCTAGAAAATGTCCGCACACCACAGGCAGCTCCCGGCAGCGCTCGCTTTGCCCCGACAACCTGGAAGGAGACGGAGCTCTTTCGGCGGCAAGGCGATGGAGGCGCTCCCAGCCTTGCCGCCTTTTTCAAACTTGAATCGGGCGCTTTTGCCCATCCTCCCTCCCTTAAGCAGCAGTGTGATTGTTTTGGTCGCTTCGGGGCCGGGTGGGAATTTTTGCTTGAAACCTGATTGGCTCCTTGGTTTCTTGTAGTTTTCGCCCACCCCACACTGTTGTGTACGGTTGAGATATGGAGGTACCCCATTTTTGAATTTGGTCACTGGCGGGTAGCACTGGTAAGGAAATGATTCAGATCCCTATAGCATCGGGTCGGGACGCATTTCACCAGTTAGGGTGGTGGACAGCCTAGAAAGAAAGATACCCTGGATTGGTTGAAATGCGGAACAGGAACAAGGGGCTGCCATGCTTGGCAGCTGGCAGTCCCATACAATCGTTCGCCCGATTGTGGTGTCAGAAGAAAAACCAGGTGAAGGTCACTTCTGACAAGGGGATCTAGAAAAATTGGTCAGTATTCAAATTGAAAAGTTAAGCCTAAGGTTAATGGAATAGATTATTCCATCAGGTAGCCTTACCAGTGCTATGTCAGCCTGCTGCAGAGCAGCCTAAACAAGTTAAGAAGTTCAACAAGTTAAGATCGTTAACAGTTAATAAAGTGGCCCAATTTTTCAACCAACATGATTGTGTCTGTCTCCTTATTCCGGGGGTGTATGGGGCAAAGTCGAGCTCCCAGCACAGTACAAGGTAAGAGAGAAGGATAACCTGACCCCACATATTTTACCCAATTACCTTCTACCACCAACTAGTGGCCAAACACAACAAAACATACTAATCACAATTGAGTGCTATAGGAAATTACTTTAAAAAGGACACAATCAAGTTTTTAAAAATTAGCAAGAATAATTTCAAAAGCAAAGAGTAGGCATCTAGGAACTGAAGAAATAGATTTTGATTTATAAAAGCTCACAGTGTAAGAAGTCTTTTAAGCTTTAAAATGACACATTATTCCATCTTTTCTTCTCTCCCCCTTATTCCATTTCCTCTTTGCTTTTGTCAATAGACAGACGCATACTGTAAAATATTTGGACTGGCTATGTTAAACCAATTGTGGACACACAAGCACATGGTGAAAGCTGGCTGCATTTGTAGAATGATATGTGTTATGGCCAACCATGTTCATGAAATGTCGTTCAAAGTAAGGACTTACTGTGCACTGTTCCAACTGTTTTTCAAGTGCATCCGAATCTCCAAGGGCAGGCCACTCTTCTTTTAGGAAAACATCCACTTCGGCCATCCATTTCTTCATTGCTTTAGCGTCGTTCTGTTTTTTTTGGGGGGAGGAAATATTGCACTGTACTATATGAAGCACTTAATGAGTGAGAAAATAATTCAGTATGGCACTAGGGCTAAAGAATGCATCAGCA
Source organism: Furcifer pardalis (assembly GCA_030440675.1). Taxonomy (NCBI): domain Eukaryota; kingdom Metazoa; phylum Chordata; class Lepidosauria; order Squamata; family Chamaeleonidae; genus Furcifer; species Furcifer pardalis. The sequence goes on from CP126895.1 coordinate 48,522,381, forward strand.
AGAGGGTTATGTTTATTTAAAAATGCAAATAAGCAAAGATATCTTTTGGATTATCTTTCAGCACAAATGCTCTGCAACATTTATTTACCCTTATTTCAGAAGGTAATAGTTCTTCATGATTTTGTCTTCCAGATTTTAAGATGGAAAACAGTAGTTGAAATCCTGTTAGAGATAAGACTAACAATGTCATCAGCCAAAGGCTTCACTCTTTAATTAAAAGTTACTTATTCCCACCCACCCTCTTCCTGGCTGGATAGCTCTGTGGCTACATATCTGAGCTGCAGACCAGTGATGGGATGTCCCCGGTTCCAGACGGTTCCCTGGAACCGGTAGGACCAATTCCGGAGGGTTCTCCGGGAGGGGAGTCCACTTTTGAGGCGTCCGGTTCCGGACGCCTCACCGAAAGAATTTTTTTTTTAAATTGGAGCTAAAATGGCTCCAATTGACTGCGCATGCGCAGAAACTCAATCTGACGCATTGCGCATGCGTCAGATTGAGTTTCTGCGCATGCGCAGTCAATTGGAGCCATTTTAGCTCCAATTTTTTTTAAAAATTGTTTTAGAGTTTTCAGGACGGCGGCGGCGGCGGCGGCACCAGCCCTCTGAGGAGGGCACCTCCCCCGCGCCACGTTGAGGGCTGCCTGGGCCGTCCGGTGCCGGGAAGCCCCATGCCCTGGGGACGCGTGGCGCACTGCTGCTGCCTCCTCCTCCGCCGGGTGCCTGTGGACTGGGTGCCTGCAGCTGCCGCCCCCCACCGCCGGACCTGCTGCTGCCTGCAATCATCCCTGTGGCCTCCTGCTTGGGCTGGTCCCTTTTTAGCCCGGCTGCGACGCCTGGCGGAGGAGGAAGCTGCAGGCGGTGCGGCATGGGGACGGCCCAGGGAGGCTCGGCAGCTGCGGCTGGAGCCACCGCAAGAGCCACTGCTGCCCGCCGCCCCTGGCCGTGGCCGGAGCCGGGCTAAAAAGGTACCGGCCCGAAGAGGACACCACAGGGGTGCAGGCAGCTCCGGCGGCGGTGGCTGTGGACGCAGTCGGGGTGCCGGGTCCCAAGAAGGGTAAGTGAGGGGTTTTTATTTGTGGTGGGTGGGTAATTTATTTGTGTTTTGGGTGGGTGGTTGTTTTTATTTTATTTATTTATTTATTTGTGTCTGGGTGGGTGGGCTGAGAGGGAGGGGTGTGTGTGTGTATGTTTATTTTTATTTTTTATTTATTTTTATTTTTGGCCCCGCCCACAACGTCATGACGTCGGCTTCGGTCATGACGTCATGACATTGGCCACACCCATGACGTCCGTGATGTCATGGCGTGGTAGTAGAATTTTTGTCATCCCATCACTGCTGCAGACCCACTATTTGGGAGTTTGGGAAGAGGCAACCTGTGTAGTCTTTCCCAGAAGAAGGGAATGGTAAACCACTCCTGTGTATTGTCTACCTGGAAAAATTTGGAATGGGTTGCTACAAGTTAGAATTGAATTGGTGGCACACATCCTCCTCCTCCTCCTCCTCCTCATCATCATCCTTATCATCCTCATCCTCCTCATCCCCCTCTCAGGTTCTGAAGCTCCCTTGGGATCATTTTCAATCTGGAGAAGCCTTTCATATTCTTCAAAAGGTTTGTGGGGAAAACGGACACAACTTACCTGGAACTGTTGCAACTTAGTTATCTGCTCCTCAAGTTTTGGGCAGTTTTCTACCAGCTGAGCAGATAGCTTTTTACAACTGCCAAGGACCCCCTCTACTTCTGATCGATACTTCTGACTGGCCTCTGCAGGAACTTTCTGACACATCTCTTCCACAGTTGTGCTTAAATAGCTGAGTCCATTTTGTTGTTCTTGCAAAGAGCTTTGTAAAGCCTGTGATCCCAAAAATAAACATCACGTTGGTTTTGCAGTAATACCATAGTAGCTAATAGACATAAATTAATCAGTAAAACTCAGTTATTAGTATAACTCCAGCCTAAATTATCTGGAATAGCTAAACAAATGACATATTTTTAAAAGCTAATTGCCCCAAGACAAGCAATTGCCACAGACATTAGAAGTTGCATGCTGATAGATAATGTCTACGATAATTTCTTAACTAAAGGCAATTTGTCTCTAGAAGTTACATCATTTATGTTATGTTAACTAGGCAAGAGAATTTCAGGCAGACAGAAAACTGCCATTATAACTTCCATATTGTGTACATGGGTTTCATAAATAAATTAAAATGCTATGCTCTTGGTATTTACCTTTAGTTCCTTGAGCCTTTGCTCCATGATTTCTAATACGGTGACAGTAACAGGAGGAATGGAGAGTTTGGCTTCTGACTTTTGTATCCATAAGCGAATGGTGTTCATGGTTTCTTTATACCGTGCAGGTGGCAAACTATCAAGAGCTGTATGAGAAGTGGGGAAAATGAGAACATTGCGTTGTTTTATTCCATATAATTCAATTATTGGTAAAGGTATTCCTTGTTCAAAAGCCAGTCATATCTGACTCTAGAGTTCAGTGCTCATCTCTGTTTTAAAGCCAAAGGGCCAGCGCTATCTGCTTCTGCAGACATTTTCCATGGTCATGTGGCAGGCATGACTAGAGACTGGTGCACAACAGAATCCTGTTTACCTTCCCGCCAAAGTGGTCGCTATTTATCTCCTTGCAATTTCTTGCTTTCAAACTGCAAGGTTGGCAGGAGCTGGGACAACGACGGGAGCTCATTCCGTCCAGCAGTGCTCTGGAATTAAACTGTTGACCTTCCATTCAGTGTCTTATCCACTTCAGCCACTGCAGTCCCTTGAACTGAAAAAGGCCAAAATGACAGCTATGGCTTTTTAATGGATTATACTCTGAATATTGTATTTCCTGACCCTGTTCAAAGCCTAATTAATTAAGGAAGCCAAAACCTTTTATGATCAGCTGATAACTTTTAGGAAAGCCACTCCAGGAAGCCACTCCATCTGTCCCCAACCAAGAACTGCTACTGTAAAGAGCAAGATAGCTTTCAGCCAGGATACCAAACTGAGGTTTTATTGGGTATTAACCACAAAAACAAGCATCCTTTAACAAACTTTGAAGTATGTTTCTCTTTCAATTTAAGTATAATGATATTTCTAATAGATGACAATCAATGGAACACAGTTTTGTAAAGGAGTGTGTCCTTGTAGCAAGCCCCTCAACATCATTATTTATTTATTTATTTTATTTTATTTATTTATTTATTTAGATTTATTATCCCACCCCAATCAGGTGAACCTGACTCTAGGAGGCTTACAGAAAATTCATAAATTATTACTCCAGGTCCATTTAAGTGTGGTCTCTGAAGGTACCTCCTGTCTAGGGCTTTTTTTTAAAACCCCAGGGCAAGTCCTGGCCCCATCACTTTTCAGGAAGTCTCTAACATTAATTTCATTATTTCCACTCTGCAATATATGACTAATAGCCATCACGTGTTTTAAGTTATGGTTTCTTCTTTGAATTGATTTATTATTTGCTAGAGTGCCATTCTTTGTTGTAAAAAACCATTGATTTGTAATTGTCACTTTTGATAGCTTTTAGCCTCTTTTATTTCTTTCTTAATAAAGTGGATTATTTTAAATATGAACAGGAATATCAAAAGGAAATGGTTCATTCTCATATTTCCTGCTTTTTAGAAATGTAGCCCTCCCTGTTCTTTTAAAACTGTTATTAGAATTGCCAATATCCTTTTTTTATGGTTTATGTTATTGTATTCAGCAATCTGTAAAGAAAATATTCTCTTTCACACATCTGTTAAATGCTCAGATTAAAGTAGAAAATATAAATAGAATTTTATTGAACTGCCCCTATTAAAATGCCATTGCTGATGCCTTTAAATAGGTGAACATCTGTGGGTACACCAGAGTATAAAATAAAAATCCATTCCAATCAACTGGAATTTTGCCACTGATTACATCAGGATGTGTTTTGCATGTAAGCAAACTTAATACAGTGGTACCTCGCTTAAAGAGCATAATGCATTCCATGGGATTGCTCTTTAAGCGAGTTTGCTCTTTACGTGAAATATCATTGTAAGTAACCAATTGTGACTTCTAGGTGGGGTTTGTGAAACTCGATTTAGCTGTTAAGTGAGTTTTTGGTTGGTTTTAGTTGTTAAGTGAGGTGACCATTCAGAGAAAATTCTGCTCTTTAAGTGAGCTAGTCTCTAAGCGAGGTGCTTTTTATGCAAGGTTTTTACTGTATCTTCTGTTTTCAATGGCTATTTTAATGTAGCGTGTAAGAAAACCCAGCAAATGATTAAAAGTGGTTAGATTTTATCCACTTTCTGGCATGTGCCATTGCAAATATTAATGGTAAATACAATTATGCAAATATCCATTGCCACAATGTACCCACAAAATGTAGATTTGTTATCAGATTTTATAGGTCCACATAAAGTATTTAGCAGAATAGATTTTTCACAGAATGTTCATAATACAGTTATTAATTATATTCAGACTATAGGATGTTTTCAGTATTTGTTCAAATGGGTACTAAAGGACTGTTTTCCATGGGTTTCAGCTTTATGCAGGTTCCTGAGTATAGCACTGTGAGATGTATAAAAGTCCCTAGACAGTCTTCAGGTGGGATTCCAAAACATTAATTTTTCTCCAATGCTATTTAATGAAGCTAAAGGGTACATTTATTAGAAGAATTGAGACTATGGTACCATCCAGTGATAGGATGTAACAGGTTCTCACCAGTTCCGCAGAACCGGTAGTAACTTTTCCCAGTGTCCCGGAGAACCGGTAGCAGCTTTTGGGGGGAACCACCTTCGGGGCTTATCTTTTCACTGGTTCCCCCCACTGAGCATGCGTGCCAACCACTTGGCGTGCATGCACGCCTACAGTGCTTGGCGCATATGCACGGCCTCCTTGCTGTCCTCCCAAGCAGGGAGGAGGAAGAGAAGCTGCCAGCCTGAAGCTCCCTATAGCCTGCTCTCCAGGGTAAGTGACTCACCTTTGGATGTGGTGTGTCTGTGTGTATTTTAATGTGTATTTAATACCTTTACCTATATTGACGTACTACCACAGTTCCTAAAAAGGCCTGGTGGCTTGGCTTAGGGTTTTTAAGCAAAGTCTTGGAGTTACCTCGTCAATAAGCTACACCTGTGCTGTGCCAATTGCTGTTCCAATTGGAGAACCCTTGAGGAGGTACAGCTGTTTTACATTTACATTAAGGCATATTATCCTAGAGAACTGGTTAGGCAAAGACTTAGTACCTAACTTCTTTAACTGTTGAAAAGTGCCAAAATGAAGCCATCTTATGGTGAATTCATTCTGTAGTTCCTTCCATCTGACCTAGTGTGAAAAGATTAGCCAGAATAAGCTTTAAGCTCTGGTTTAAAAGCTCTGGTTGATTTGTGTTTGGGGTGGCTGGCTGGCTGTATTTTAATATATTTTTATATATTTAATTTATTTACGGGTTTGTGTTGTGGGTGGGTGGGTTGAGGTGTGTGTGTGTGTGTGTGTGTTTGTGTGCTTATTTTTATTTTATTTTTAAAATTATTGTGTATTTTTTTATTATTATTCTTTGGCCCCGCCCATGACATCATGACATCATGATGTTAGCTCCGCCCACACTGTGATGATGTCATGGTGGGATAGTAAAATTTTTGACATCCCACCACTGGTACCATCATTATGTTGATGACATTCGGTTCAGTTTTTCAACAACATCTAGATCAAGTAATGGAAGGGAAACTTTTGCCTGAATGTGATAATGCACTAGATGAGATTATAAATTACTCTGAACCCAATAATAATAAGCAACTATGTGTTAATAAAATGTAGGATGAGAAAACAAGAAAATTAAGAGCAACTGTTTTGGTTGTGTTCTTCCTGGAAGAACATGTTTAGAGACTGGAGATACTACTGAAGCCAGCCCTGTCATCAAAGGCCCAATTTCCCTTTTAGGAGAAGCTAAGTTAACTTGAGGGACTGCAATGGCTCAAGTGGCTAAGACGCTGACTGGAAGGCAGGAAGTCAGCAGTTCAGTTCCTGAGTACTGCAGGATGGAATGAGCTGCCATCTTTGTCACAGCTCCTGCCAATATAGCAGTTTGAAAGCAAGAAATTCAATATAAATCTGAATAAATAAATAAATAAAATAAATAAGAAATTTCAAGTAGGGAACACTTCGTTGGGAAAAACAACATTCCGCACTCCACATGACCATGGAAACATCTGCAGAAGTAGATAGTGCTGGCACTTTGGCTGTACACAGAGATGAGCACTGAACCCAGAGTCACATACGACTGGCTTTTGAGCAAGGGAAACCTTTACCTTTACCTAAATTAACTTGACATACCAACTTTCGTTGTTTTTAACAAGAATGGACTTGGTACGATGATCTATTCGTAAGTTATCTTCCATTTATTAGTGTACATTGGTAATATAATCTTTTTTGGATTACTGCTGTGAGTTTTATGTGGAGTTATCTTTAAGGCATGTTGAGAAGCTGCCTTGCCCTACCTAGCTACAACATGCTTAAAGGATGAAGCTGAGAACAGCAGGGGGCACAGGACAGAAGGAAGATTTTGAGGCCTTAAGCTGGCAGCCTTTCCCCAAAAACAAAGAACTTGTCCTTCCAGGGAGAACAGCTTCACAAATGAAGAACTTATTGATTGCACTTTGTGATTCTTTGTGTTAGAACAGATAAAACAATAGAAACAATTGTTGCCCATGTCCCTTTTCCTTCTGCTCCAGTGAGTTTTCTTGGTTTTAAAACAGGAAGAGGTAGAGATGAGTACTTCAAAGGTATCTGGTGAATATTCACTTTAATGTTTGCCAGTTTCTTGAACATTTAGGAACATTTTATTAAGATCACATGCAAACAGTATCATTATGTGTAAGCGGCTTCTCACCCCCTTTCAAGTTTACGAATTGTCTTATTTAAACTCCCTTCCATAGCCAACTTCTACTACAAAGTCTTTTCCCAAAATACAGCATTTTACTGTTTCCCTAGCCTATGCCACCAGTTATTATTGACAAAATATACAACACACTTCATCACTCCCTATTTTCCAATTTTCTTTTGTTCCATGTATCCAACAAACAGAATATCTCCAGAATGAATTTAAGATAAAGATGTCACATTTGTAACCATTCCCCTGCAAATCCTTAAAATTTTAGTTGGGAGAGAACTCTGCTACTCTAACACAATACTGAGTTCCAGAATATCTTACACAGTTTAGCCCTGAGTTCATTTGTTTAAAAGCTGTGCTTTTAATATACTTAATATAATATAGTCTAGCAATTGCATCTTCTCACTGTGTTACTTCTGTGTCTGCAAAATCAATGAGGGTTGTAGATGGCAGTAATATAAAATATAAGCACATTTTCTTTGGGTTCCATCTGCCTACTTTTTTTTTTGGGGGGGGGGAAGTAACATCTTATCTGTTTCTCATAATTTTCACAGCATAGTGCCATCTTTTGAAAATAAAACACCAAAGCAGTACAAACTGTGCTCAGATACCACTTTAACAACTTTATCCAGTTCAGCACTATGTGCTGAAAGAGAATGGACATTCACTTGGTTTGCTTAGAGATTGGAGATCCTACTATTCTTTATTTATATGGAAAAAAATAAGTTGACTTAGTACAATATATTGGATGACGGCAGAAAAAAGATTCATGGACATTAGTCTGTGTATATTAATTAAAAAATAGGTATTATTTGAACAAAATTCACACTCACTTTCATTTTTTAACAGAAAATAATTAGCTGAAATAAGATTGTACTTGTGTTGTGTACTATAACCCGTGTTAATCTATACCTGACAATGCAGCACAAGAAGTATTATTTCTAAAAATTATACATCCAGGAAAAATCCTGTTGTAATAGAACATTTCAAACAAATATTCTGTATTTCCTAACAAAGGCTCCTGCTACAAAATATAATGTTGAAGGCCTCAAGCATCCATCTCTCTCTCTCTCAGGGTTTTGCAACCTATACTCCGTGGGCTGGGCCTGGCCCATGAGGCCATTTCGTGTAGTCTGCCACCCTTACTCCCGCCACCACTGCTGCTGCCTCCGCCTCTGCCGCCTCCACCGGAAGTGATGGAAGTGGCGAAAGCAGCCAAAAATGTCTTGTAAATTTGCCTTTGGCTGTCATGAATGTGTTTACAACAGCTATGGATACGTTTTATGGCAACATTTATGGTGGGGGAACCACGTGTCTGGCCCACTCAGCTGTTTGAGGGTGTGTGGTCCAGCCCATGGTGGGAAAATGTTGAGAGCCTCTAGTCTATATAGATATAGATATGCTTGAGACCTTCAGTGATAGACAGACAGACATAAAAAGTTAAAAGAATTTGCAGAATCAGGCAGGTTTCATTATTGGGCTCCACTCCTGAAGTTTGCAAAGGTCAGGCAGAATGAAAAGGAGCCCAAATCAGCACAGTAGAACTCTGGGAATTGGCTGCTAACCAGATTGCTGTTTTGACTGGTGGGTAAGTGCTGTTCTTCCTTTTCTGTGCCTAACCCTCTACTTGATGGGGAAAGAAATCTCATCACATGTGAAAAATAGTCCCTTCTCTGGAATTGCTAAAATAAGCCATGAAGGAATTAATGCCTCCCTCTTTCATATGTTTCTGCTAGCCACCCTCTACTGTCAGGTTCTGAGGGCTATGGAAAGCAGAGACAGAGTGCTACTGTTCCAGAAACTTTCAGGGATACTCCACTGGTAGAATGGATTCTCAGGTCCCACAAATAAAGCATGGGGCGCTCTCTTGTCATAGTTACAACAGCTAAGACTCATATTTGCATCTCTTGGCTTTTGCATTGCTGCTATCAGCCCACTGTTGGGGAATGGGCCATGTTGATACACCCATTGAAGATGTAAGGCTTTGGAAACTGTAGTGGATATTCTCTCAGGCCTTCTTCAGTGGCCAAGGCAAAAAACGGTTGAGGCAAATGGCCCCTGGCATCTCTTACATAGGCCAATAACCTTACATACAAACCTTAAAAGTTAGTTAGCAAACCATTGCCTAATATATGAGTTATTTCATAGGTGGAATAGGATTTACTTGCAGTGCAATCTTATTCATCTGTCTTCAGAATTTCTTTTTAGTGATTTCACTGGGAATTACCTCCAGCTAAATGTGTACAGGAGAAAAAATGGCTAGGCCTAAATTAATTAATAATTAAAGTTTAAGGTTGTCCTTGCTTGAAAGCCATTCATATCAAACTCTAGAGTGTGGTGATCATCTCTATTTATAGCCAAACAGCCAGTGCTGTCTGCATCTGTAAATGTTTCCATGGACATGTGGCAGGCATGACTAGACATTAGTGTGCATGGATTACTGTTTACCTCCCCACCAAAGTGGCACCTATTTATCTACTTGCAATTTCTTGCTTTCAAACTGCTAGGTTGGCAGGAGTTGGGACAGAGATGGGAACTCACTCCGTTGTGCAGAACTGCTGACCTGCCGACATTCCAGTCACCAAGTTCAGGATCTTAACCACTAAACCACCACAGTCCCAATTAATAATTACAGAACACTATTTTACTGGTGGTGGAAATTTTCAGAAATTATAGAGTTCCTCCTTTTTGCAATCCTCCACGAAGACAAAAACAAATGCATGTACCTGGGGAGGCAGGAATTGGAAATTCTTAATTTCTGAAACAAAATCTGCATGGCTGATGATATCATCAGTCCTGTACAATGTAGCTCTCCAAACAGGATTTCAGGCATTGTATTTTAGTTTTCAATGATATTCATCATATTACAAACTGCAGACATTCTCAGCAGCATGAAATATGTGCATAACAGAACAAAGGGATCTCTTCTTTGACTTCAGAGTACTATTTTATTGAATACGCAGCTCTAACAAAACCATATTACAGTCTGAAACAGGGATTGGCAAAAGAAAAGAGGCATACATAAATTATATGAATCAATAGATCCTAACATAAGGTATAAAACCTGGAAGCAAATGCTTCAACACTTTCCCCGTCTGTATAAAATAGTAATAACTGATATCCATAGGAATTTTATTGTGGCAAAATCATGTCAAAATACAAGTCAGTAAGCCTTTGTACTTAATCAGTGTGATTCATAATCCTGGGATTTGTGGGAGGCGAGAGTTTTTTTATCCTACAGGCAAAGCCTAATCTTCCTTTAAATTCTTGGAGCTGTTCCATATGTGACAGTTTGTTCTGTGTCTTGTGCAAGTGAAGATGAGAAACCTCTTCATGGGTGAGGGCCACATTTCCCTCAGGATTTTTTTTAGGGAGTAGCACTTAGGTGGGGAAATGAATCTAAACCAGTAGTGATAAGTAAAGGACCAAATATGGACAAATCTCAGTCTCTCTCTCTCTTACTTCTTTCCCTTTCTCTCCTCCTCACATTCTTTCAGATTCCAACAAAAGAGAATTATCACTTTAAGTAACATATCTTTTACAAAAAGTTTGAAATTATGTTAAGAGCTGTGTATGGGATAAGGGTCACATTTTCCCACTTTCTGCTGTAAGACATGAGGCAGTAATGTATTATTTCTCATCATTGACAATACAGGTACTGCAAATACTCTTACAGATAATGTATGAATCTTTTGATTATGTATTTGTTACATTTACATCTTGTCTTTCTCTCAAAGGAAGCATACATGTCTCCTGTACTATATTACCTTCAGAGATGCATACTTTTTGTGTGTGTTGGGTTTTAGGTTGACACAGAGTGACTGGCCCAATTCAGTCTTAATTTCCCGGAGCCAGAATGGCATCTGGGATCTGGACCCACCCTTTTATAGGGCAGTCCCCACCCCTGGACGTCATTCCTGTGCGTCCGGGCTGTGTTGCGCAAAGCGCGCAACCGAGGCATTTGCCTCCGTCGCGCGTTCCTTCTTGGTTCAGTGAGGACTTTAGCCCTGGCTCCCCCATGTCTCAGTCCAAAATCCTAAACTATATGGTACCTTAGCATCACTGGCAGATATTGGGGGGTGGGGTAGTGGGCAAAGCAAATAGAAAGTAAATGAAGAACAATTATTATACTGTTCATCAACCTTTCACAGAATAACTTCCGCCGAAACAGATGCACATGAAAATGTGCACTCTAAAAGTAGGTTTACATATGCAGGAAAGAAAGTGGCGAAGACTTACTAGAAAACCCTGTCTAAAAGGAGCATGCTTTTAAAAAGCATCTAAAAATGTCCTTTTGCAAGTTACACAGAAAAATAAACACAAAAGCTGATTATTACCGTAAGATTCTCTAGTGTTTATATAATGATTAAAGTGCAACATTATGCATTTCTGCCTGAAGGCGTTTCCAATCTCCCTTCCTTTGGATCCTATGTATTTCAAGGATAATTTAAATCCAGGCTTTATTTATCTTGAAGAAAATGAAGAGCTATGAATATTGAGAAAAAGAGTAAAATCATTCGTTCATCACCCATTACTGGTACTTCTGTCTAAGATGAGGTAACACAGGTACTTCTCTGGATTTTCTTGGGGCCTTTGTGTACATTTAGCAGTAAATGAATGTTGTGATTAGATTTCACAGAAACATAAGGACCTTAATTTACTTTCTGTTCTACCATATGAACAAATGATATAAAACGTGATCTTTGGTCTCCAAATTTCAGATTAATAATCAGCTTTTCTGAAGAAGCTTCTTGGTAGTAGTGATATATAATTAGAAATAACACTTACTTGTTTGTAGATGTTTTCCCCTAGCTTTAAAGTCATCATACACTTGATTGAAGTGATTGGTAAAAGCAACCAAATCTCCTTCCAGAAACATTGGACCTTGCTCTTTCTCTTTCAGTGCTTTGCTTTGAACCTTCAGTTTTTCTATCCGGGGCTGAAGAGTTGAAAAGCTGCTCATTTCATCCTACATGATACATATATTTTTTAAAGACACAATATAATAATGGCAAAGAAAGAAAGGAAGAGAATAGTTTTATGTGTCAGCTACCAATTATCTTGCACTTGTTGCCGTAATAAACCAACTTCCACCGCCCATAGCACCAAACAGGTGTTCCAGAGAATTTCTGAGACCTGCCTCTTGGATAACATTTTTTTCTGGGATGAAAAAGCTCAAGATATGGGATGAATAAGCTTAAGATATGATACATGGTGGGAGGAGGGTGAGAAGCTTTTCATGTCTATTTCCAAAACTATTACAGTATAGACACATCACTGGAGTTCTGCAAAAATAATCTGTGCAACAGGATTCTGTTGATATGCATCTACTGAGTAAACACTAAATTTGTGAATGTCCTAAATTTATACATGTTTAGTTAAGACCTTTGAGGCAAGATTTATCTGTTCCTTTCTCAGTTATGGAGTTGCTAAGTGGATATTTTTGTAAGGAGATGCAAAGTTAAGAATTTTGTTCCACTTCTACGCTGTATAATGCTACAAAGATCAGACCAGAATTTCTAACCTTGCACTTATCTAGCTGTCTTTTCACTGCATCAGGATCTGCTGGTGGTGTGGATTGTGCTTTCAGCCAGTTTTCTGCGGTAATTACTGTCTGCTCCAATTGCTGCAGCTGGGAGTAGAAGGCAATGATGTTATTTTGGTACTCCAGCCATGCCAGTCTTTCACTCAGCAACTGACAGAACTCAATCCAGCGATTGTTCAACTGCTCTGAGGCTTGTTTGATGCTGTCAGCATTAAGACCCTCTAGAAAGGAAGGAAGGAAAGAGGGGGGATTTTAACACATTTATTTTTAGGTCATAATGTGTTGCAAAAAGTGGGTGAATGGGAAATTAACAACCTATTTTTCTATTTTAAAAGAAATATCATAAAACCATCAAAATAAATGACCTTGAACATACAGATGTTGTGCACTGGTAGAGAGATAATTTTAATCTCCCAGGAAAATTCTAGCAAATTATTATTTTCAACAAAAACTGACAACAAAGATGAAGCATGAGAAGGAGATAATGTAGAACTAATAAAATCAAATGGGTGAAAAGGCAAGTTGTACAGAAAAGGGACATTCCCCCACCAATTGGATTCAAAATGTAAAATAATATGTATTCAAGCTTTCATTAGGGAAACAATGACTAATGTCAAAGCACTACTTATATTGTTGCACAGTGTTTTAAAAGTCCAGTCACTAAGGAACTGTTCCAGGAAACTGAGATTCAATTTGCCAATTTACATCTTCACAGATCACGAATACAAAGGGTCAGAGAAAGGACAGCTAGCAGGAAGCACACAGAACAAAATGCCCACTCAAGCCATGCCTGATCACAGGATGCCAGCAAAGAAGAAGATGGCAAGCAAAATATAAGAGAGCAAGTGCTAACACACTAGGATGCTTTCTGCAGGAACCCATAGATTCTAGATGTTAATGAGTCTTGGTGACAAACTGGGGGGAGAGGGCTTCTAGCACTGTATTTCAAAATTTTCTGATGACTGAACAATACACAAGACATTTAAATTGACCCATTCAAACTTATTATTTTCCTAAAGATGCCATAAAATAGAATTTGTAATAACTGTCTAGTTGGTAGAACTCCCAACAGGAACTTTAATGCTTTACTTTTTACGTATTCCAACTCCTGTGGCCAATTTAAGGGGGAAACTTCTGGACTTGTAGCCCAACAAAATTCACTTTTTCAGAAGCTTTACTTGACTTAGCAACACCAATTTTTGCTTCCCCTTTTTCAAAATAATTTTAGTACCTCCACTCTGTTTTTAAAACCGGTGAGTCTCAAGCTTTCGGTCCTCCAAATATTATCAGCTCTAACTTCTGGAAGCTTCAGTCAGAATGGACAAGATTCAAGGATTTTGGAAATCCAAAACATCTGAAGACTCAAATGTTCTAAAACAATGTATTTCCCACTTTCTTTCACCTACTTTAAACCTCCTCAGAACTCTCATGCCCTGAAGGTGGGTTAAGAATGCAATCCTGTACACACTTACCTGAGAGTAAGTCCCATTGAATACAAGATGACTTACTTCTGAGTGGTAGCATAGGTTGTTTTTTTTTGTAAGCATAACATTTGTAATAACTGTTTAGAAAGATCTCAGTGTACAAGTATTCTGTTTTAGTTGTTTTCTCTATGTATAAATGTCTAATTCCATGGTACTGTATATTTGAGTTTTGTTACATAATACAGTAGAACTGTCACCTCCTAAATTCAAATCTTGGGAAAAGTGCTGCCACAAGTGTCAAGCAAGTGTACTACTCCTGCCATCAATGCTCACATATGATGAATAATACATTCTGTGGTAATATATTATAATTTCAAGGTTAATGGCTCATAAATCATTTCACATTTTATATTCAGAACAACCCCTTATAGCAACAGTGAATAAATACATTGCCCCCAAAGGACAGAGAGATCAGTACTTGAAGTGCCTTCATTAATTTTATTACCTGTGAACTGTGCATAACAAATTGTGTTAAAACACAATTTAAATATTTTAATTGTTCAACTCTTTATATCCAAAGTCTTCTGAACTGCCACTTAAAGTAAAGCATACCTTGTCCAACATATTTATTGTTAGCTATAGTTTCAACGTAGAACAGTATGTTTTACTTCTTCATCTCCAAGGATATTTGGAATGGCAATTTACAGTGAATAATTCTACCAAATTTAATCCTCATGACGTGTCATATCATTGCAAATTTGTTTTGTGTACATTTTGAGGCCTTCCAACATAATCACTAGTGAACATTTACTTCAATACAACAACCACTTTGTTCAAAAATGTATCACTATATACATAATCATCCACTCAGATCTCAAAACTGCTACCCTGATTTCTGAAAGAGAGGGACTTTGTAATACTTTGGATGCACTGAAGCTATACTTACTCAATAGCCAATTACTCTGCTCCAATGTGAGAGAATACCTACCCCCCATTTGTGTTATTACTTGCTCCATGTGCAAAAAGATGTCTTTACAGAAGATGAATTCCAGCTTGCCCACAGATCTGCATATGGCCAAGGAAAGGAATAAGCAAGGACCTCTCTCCTGCAAAAATATTGCTTTCCATGTGTAGAAGGTGATAAGAGAGTGTGGAGTGGCTAGGTGATTCTCTGCTCACATGCTGGAGAGAACCTGTTAAGTAGTGTCTGAACAGATCTTTAACCTAATTAAGTTATTCAACAAATGTTTCTTCTTCAATAATAATTTTACATCTAATTTAGGTTTTTAATCTGATTTTATACTTATTTATTTTGAGCTACCTGGGAATTTTACATTAGGGGGAATATAGATAAAAGGTAAAGGTTGCCCTTGTTTGAAAGCCAGTCATATCCATCTCTAGGGTTCAGAGCTCATCTCTGTTTATAGCCAAAGAGCCAGTGCTGTCTGCTTCCACAGACGTTTCCATGGACATGTGGCAGGCATGCCTCAACACCAGAGTGCACAGAACACTGTTTACCTTCCCACCGAAGTGGTACCTATTTATCTACTTACAATTTATTCCTTTCAAACTGCTAGGTTGGCAGGAGCTGGATGTAATAAATAAATGGCCATATCTACCAATATAGATACAGTATGTATACAGCAGTAGCAAGTGGCTGCCAGTTAACAAGTCACCATTTGTACTAGTCGTGTGACTTGATGCATGATAAAGGATATAGGCTTCAACTTGCTAATTATTGGCAATTCATTGCTATGATTTATGTCACCACATTTACACCCGCATAACTAAGCAAGAGCAATGCTGATCAATCAATCAATGCATTGCAAACATCAGGAAGAATATAGAGAAGAGTTGTAAATCAGTGGCATAGTTCCCAGGATCCACTCGTATGTCTACTTAGAAGAACAGAGTAGCAGATAACATGATGAAACCCTGGAGAATCACAATAAGCAGGAATAGGCAATATTGGACTAGACAAAAAAATAGCATATGGCAATTTCCTGTGTTTCTATGCCAATTACTGTATATTTATCGCCCCTTGATTCAGACTTCTCAGTCGGATTGCTTAGACAACAGTTGGTGCTTGGTGTTCAGCAAGTACATGCAATTTGTTTGACAGAAGGTTTTTGTCCCTTTTGAAAATAAACAAACATACAAACAAACTTATAAATGTAGCTTTAATCTGTTATTTCTTCTGCTCAAATCTCACTAGAGTAAGTGAGATTTAAGCACAGCAATGATACAGCAAAACACCAGATAACGAATGGATCGGATAACGCTAAAATTGCATAACGTTAAGTAATCTGGGGAGGAGAATTGGATCGAATAACGTTAAGGTCCTATGGGATGTATCGGATAACAACCGGTAAAGCCTGTGTGGTTACAATGTATCTCTATGGAGCTTTAACGTTATCCGATCCATCCCATAGGATTTTAACATGGATCGGATAATACGAAAAATCAGATAACACCAAAACTTGTGGAACCAAGTTTTAGCGTTATCCGGTGTTTTACTGTAGTTATCAGATTATGTGGTTCATCCTTAGATTGGCAAGGAGCCTTAGTCTGCAATCCTATGCACATTTACCTAGTGGTGGGATTCAAAAAAAAAATTACTACCTACTCTGTGGGCATACTATGGTGGCCATGGTTGGGGCAAAGCCCTGTGTTGCACCTGAATTAGGACTACTTTATTTCAAAACTTGGATGGCTGGGGCCAGCCAGAATTTCTGCTACCAGTTCTGGCAAGTGGTGCAAACCTCCTGAATCCCACCACTGCATGTACTTATAGGTACATTTCACTGAAGTTACTTTAGAGTGGATACACATTTTTATGTGATATCATGTTATATACATGAGATACACAGTATATATATATAAGACATTACACCAGCAACATTTATTTAGTGGCTCAAGGTAAACCAGGTGCTTTGCTTAAAAAAGAAGTACAAAGAAAATGGCTAAGAAACAGCAGAGCAAGCAGGTCAGAAGCTAAGCATCTGAGTAAACAGACAAATCTTTCAACAGTAAGGCATTCCAGTCTTAATAAACCAGAAAGCAAAATGTAAATAGGGAAGAGGAAACTGGATTTAGAAAGAGGTGTATAGAGAAAGCAAAGACAGACAATCTTTTTAAAAAAGAGAGAGAAAGGAAAGTAGGAACAAAATAACACAAAAACACCTTGAAAAAAGTAACAAAAATTTGAAATAAACATTGCAGGACATCTTGATTCCAGCATAACAAAAAATAATAATACAGGAATCTTGTTAGTAAACTGACACACAATAAACATTAGGTGATGGGGGAAGGGGAGAGGAGAGGGGAATCCTTTCAGACTGACTTCATTCCCAGAATTTTAGAACTGCTGAACGTGTCAATGGCCTGAATGATATTTGAAGATTAAGAACAACTTGCTAATAGGGATAATACACATTTCTGAATTCTGCTTTAAGTCATGGTGCTGAATTTTCTGTTTCCTAGTCTAATTAAAACATAACATCCAAAGAAAACATATAAAATTGCAAACCTATTTTAACATATTATTCTTTTATTAAGTGTTTTGCTAATATGTGATAATGCAAAACTGAGTCTTATCAAATCCCTAAGAAGATTATCTAAATCAACTGCCATGTAATTACCATTCACCATCTGTTCCATCAGGACCTCAGCTGATCTACTGGCATCTTGGAGCTTCCTGTACTTCTCAGGTTTTTCTCGTTCTATGGCCTGTAAGATGATGACAAAGTTCAGTATTTCACATGAAATAATTTTGAAGGTAAATTATAACCTGCTACCTAAGTGCCTAGTCTTTATGGTTATAAAGACACTATAAAGTAATGGCAAAGTCTTTTACAAAGAATCTAGAAAAACTCTTTACTATCTGTGATTCACTATCCTTCAGTCTGCAGTGTTTCCAACCTTTGGTTTTTAGACTTCAATTTCCAGAAGCTTAAGTCAGTTCCCTGAAGCACTGATCAACCAATGTACTGACTTAGGATTCTGGGAATTGAAGTCTCCCTCTGGAGCCTGGGTCCCACGTTGGGAACCACTGGTGTACAATGATTCGCTGTTTCAGTTTTCTATTCCTCCCATTTGATCCAAATCTCTGCCCTCCTCCTTCTCCCATCCTGTAAATATCAGGCAGTTACAACTTTGCAGATAAGCGTGTGTAAGTGTGTAATCTTTAGAACAGCATGTGCATGTACTGGCGGGAATCCCAACCAGCACAGCACATATAAAAATACAACTGGAAAGGGCCTTGCTGACTTAAGCCACTGACAACTCTCACATTTTAATTTCCATTCTGAAGAAGGAAAAGGAAAGAAGCATAACAATTGCCTTGCTGGATCAATCCATTTAGTCCAGGCCCCATAGAAACTATTCACATTTCCAGTGAAAATCATGGCAGTGTTTATGCTGCTTCTCCTCATCCTGATATTCAGAACCACACATTCTCCGAACCTATAATAGGGAGTAAACAAAACAAAACAACAAAACAACAACAACATTGTGTGGCACCTTAAAGACTAACTCCTGTATTTAAATGTGAGCTTTTGTGGATGGATCAATTCTACTTCAACAGACATAAGAGTGATTTATACCCATCAGGTACAGAGACACACAATGGTTGTAACACTAGCTTTTTACACCTGGCAATAATGTAAAATCCCTGTTTGTTATTCAAATCTACTATGAAGCTTGCCCGTTGAGTTGCAAATGGTTGCAAAACAAATTCTCTTGCAAGCTGATGCATCACACCCAAAAAAATGGAATGCAAAACAAACTTTGATGCCAATGGTTCTCACTCTTATGTCTGATGAGGTAGACTTGATCCACAAAAGCTCACATTTAAACACAGGAGTTAGTCTTTCAGGTGCAACAACTTTGTCTTTTTGTTTGTTTGTTTTGTTTACTCTCTGATATGATGTGGAAAATTATTTTCAATCTCAACTACTATGAGAATTTTAGCTAAGGTAAGAGGGAACTTGGAAGCTCAGGTGAGAGGGAAAGCTTGGATGATGTCACTGTCCTTTCTCCTTATGAGGCCCCATTTGAACCCCCAAGCACTGGCTCCTTTGCACTCCTAGTTTTCAGGGCATGATGGGAGTTATGGGGATAATTACTCCTTCCAGCTGGAAGTAAAATACTCCTTTTCTGCAAACTCAATGTAGTGAGCTATTTAATGTTTGCTGGTCTGTAGCAAACAGACTGTGCATGAAAAACTCAGATGTCATAGAAAATTTATTTGCCAAATCTAATTCAAGCATGAAATATATGATGATTTTCCTACATTAACTCTTGCTCTGAGGTCTGTCAGATTCCCTTCTTTTCTGTATATTGCAAATTCAGGACTCTGGAGTACTGCTTCTGAGCGTGTCATCCAGCTGTGAAGTTCTGTTGTATCAACATCAAACCTAAGATCAAAAGAAAAACATTTTAAACCTGGAATATTGCCCCCCCCCCCCGCTCAATATCTGCATGTGCTGTTCCATGTTCTTCCATGGATACCTGAAATTGTGGAAAGTGGGGAATGCCATATTATAGCACATATATCTAATTTATAGAGGAATCTAAACATGCTGCAAATACCTCTGTTGATCTCTGATGTTCACTCAGGAAATGATTTCCTGGAAACATAATCCATTCTTTCTCAATATTACATTGTAGAGAGTGACCTCTAGAGGCCAGCTCTGATAATGCACCTTGGATTTTTAATGAACATTTTTGGACATTTTTGAAACTATGGATATTTTTTAAAAACCATGATAGAGCAATTCCAGAGAGTAGCAATACTAAGTACCAGCTATATTATCAGGCGATAGTTCACTAACTCATACTTCTAGGTCCGAAGCAATAGTGTTCCAAAATTCTGGTCCAAAGATCTGGTGGACTTGTTATTTTTAATAATAATGAACAATACCCATTTGGAATAATTTATATATCTCTTCATCATTACTTGCTGAATTGATTGAATGGATGAATGACTGAATGACTGGTAGATTGGATTGGTTAACATTGGATTTACAGGCTACCTTTCTCCTGAAGGGGAACTCAAGGCAACTGACAATGAAGAGGAACCAGAAAAGGAAAGTCATGCCTGGGGGCACAGGTCAGTCTTATCTAAGCCTAAGGCCATTCTACTGGATTTATTTATTTATTTATTTATTTATTTATTTATTATTCATATTTATCCACCGCCCTCCTCACCGAGGTGACCCATGTGGCTCACAAATCACAAAGCACCACCACAAAACACAAACATTCCTAAAAACCTCAGATATAAAACTGTGCAAGCTTAAAATTTAAAAGCTTAAAAGCTTAAAAATGCCACATTACTACATCTTGAGGGAGGGGCTTAAATCATCCAGCAGGCTTGAGTCACTATACCTCCCGCACCCCATACCTGCCCTGCCAGCCATGTTTCTAAATTCTTCCTAAAAGGCAGCAACTCCGTTTGAAGCCGTAGCTCGGTTGGCAGGAGGTTCTACAGGGCTGGAACAGACACAGAGAAGGCCCTCCTCCTAGTGCCAGAGAGATGCACCTCTCTGGCCGATGGAACAACTAGAGAGCCTCTACAGTTCATTCTGGTGGGATGGACAGATGTTCTTGGGGTGAGGCAGTCTCTTAAGTATCCTGACCCACTACCATATAGGGCTTTAAAGGTAATGACCAGCACCTTGAATTGCACCCGGAGACATACTGGCAACCAGTGCAGCTCTCGGAGCAGCGGTGAGGCATGTGCATACCGCCCACATCCCAACACCACCCGGGCAGCCGCATTTTGGACCAGTTGACGTCTCTGAACCCCGTCCTCTGGTGCCAGCCAGGTTTCAGTGATGCATGCCAGGTCAGCCCGATCCTCCAGAATAGAATCTAAAATTAGAGCAGCCTTATTGCAGACTGACCTGGCATTCATCAGCAGCAGCCTAAGGGAGGAAGCTCTCTGGATCAGCTGCACAGGAACCAGAGGTGTAGCTGGGGGGAGGGGCAGAACAGGGGTCAGGTATTAAACATCTGTCCCATGTTCCCCGAGATATCACCATCCTTTTCTAGTCAGGCTGCTGCAAGTGCATCCCTCTACCACAGCTTCCATCTAAGTAAGGAATGACACTCCAGCAACATCTGGATTGTCATGACTCGGCCAACTCTGATTTAGACATGACTAGATTACATCAGAACACCTTCATACACAATTGCAGTAGCCTTGAAGCATGAGACTAAATTACATCAGAACAGCTTCAAGGCTACTGCAATTATGTATGAAGCATGGCTCACACACAATTGTGAGTGGTTACACTCCTGCTGGACGGTTTCCAAGCCAAACTGTCAGAGTCTGGCAAGCAGCTACTGTTTATTACTCTGTATTGAGCCAAATTATACTATTAAAATAATGGAATTCTGTTATGGGATTTTAATGAGAGTTGAAGAGCAAGAATCCAGTTCATCCTAAGGAAACCCTTGATATTTTGTTTTCATGCTTAACAATGTCTTTGCTTTTGGCTGTTATAAAACCAGATTATTTTTATTTATTTATTTATTTCAAAAGGTGAAATTTATCTAAAAGACACTAAATATGAAGACACTAGATGGAGCACCTATCCTGCTTAAATGTGTGTTTCCTTTCAGAGGAGGCTAGTCAAGCACAGTCACATTCAGAATTACCACAATGACACTCTTATAAACAGGCTTTGTACAGTGAAATGGAATTTCATACATGCAAATTAATTTCCCTTATTGTGCTAAAGAGACTGGAACGTTTGAAGCTGTCTCCTAAAACTTAAAAGATATACTGCTTACTAGTGTTTTGCAGGTTCTAAACAGTTGAAGCAGAGTACCTGTAGACTATAGAACAAATATATATATGTAGATTCTACAATATAAATTGGCAGCTACTTTTGTGTTGAGGCTCTGGGATACCCTAAGGGAGGATAATGTATATAATACCAGTGGTGGGCTCAAAAAAAATTTACTACCACACTGTGGGTGCAGTATGGTGGGTGTAGCTAGGGGAAAAGCCCTGCGTTGAACCCAAATTAGGACTACTTTATTTCAAAACTTGAATGGGCAGGGCCATCCAGAATTTCTGATACTGGTTCTGGCGAACTACTGCGAACCTACTGATGCCCAACACTGCATAATACTGTACAGTTGTACCTCGCTTAAAGAGCATAATGCGTTCCACAGGATTGCTCTTTAAGCGAGTTTGCTCTTTAAGCGAAACACCATTGTAAATGACCAATGGGGGGGGGGGATTGTGAACCCCAATTTATTTGTTAAGCGAGTTTTTGGTTGGTTTTATTTGTTAAGCAAAGCGAACATTCAGAGAAAATTCTGCTCTTTAAGCGAGTTTTTCTTTAAGCGAGTCGCTCTTTAAGCGAGGTTTGACTGTACTTATAGATTTGATTATTCATGAAGGAGAGCCAAATACAAGGGTTGATGACTGAAGATGAAATGTAGGAGTCTGCAGTGTCCTGCGCTGAGTTGAAGCTATGAGATCTATCAATATCAGAGGACAGAGGGGAGCATAACAGCTCCATCCAAAACTAACAGTTTTTGTGAAATTGCCAATGGGAACCTCTACTATTTGAGGGGGAAGGGGGCACACAACACAAAGAATTTACCATTAGAAATATTATGTATCCTGGAGGACTGGGTTTGAATTGAACCCCCACCCGCCCGCCAGCCACAAAGAAATCTCTTACTTTCAAAGAGGGCCATTTGGGAATAGTAACATGAAAATCCCTGGCTTCCTGTCTTTGAGTTGTAAAAAGATATATCCTGCTGTCTACTTTCTCATGTACCATCTAAGCAACCCAACCTGGCTTGAACACCATGCCATGAGAATCTGCGTGAAGAAGTGACCTTTGAGTCACAAAAGTTTGCAATCTTTTATTATTTTTAAGTGACCCTATAAAAGGTATCACTTTCATTCTGCATTTGTTTAATTTCATTTTGGGAGTTTCACATCTGGCCTAGACATGAACTTCTGACCATACATCAAACTGATCCAGTAAGGAGTTTATTTGGGCCCAAAGGCAACAGCATCCTTAAATGAGAGAACTCCACGTAGGGCACCCACTTTCAATCTAGCTGGATGTTGTACTATTTCAATATTTGGATAGTAATGTATCAGCATTTGCCACCACTTAACATGCAAAAAGTTTTTTCTTTCATTGTTTCTTTTCCTCCCTACATACCAGCAAAAAAGAAAGTTATCAAAGAATAACCTGAGAAAGCCACAAATTAATGTCAATCAGTTTTTGATAATTGAGATTTGTTTGTTTGAGCCATTCCATTCCTAGCTATCCTTCATGTTCCAATGAAATATTGGTCTTTGTCTTCCCTTAGGCCATACCCAGCTGAAGTCCAGGAATCTGGTTTTCAGTGAGATATATACTTAGTTAATGGTTTCAACTGGAGTGTTGCTACCATAAGAGAGCTCATTATCCTGCCTGCTAAAAATACTCAAATCACTTGAATCAAACCATTGTATTTTTAAAGGAGCTTGCAGAAACCTCTACAATAACTAATTCTTTGTGGAGTTATTTTATCTGAATGATCCTAAGGGAAACAGTCTGGAGAAAAAGTAATGATCTTTTTTTAAGGCCTCCAGGTAAGTTGTTTCTTTCCAGGCCTTCTGCATGAAGGAGTCAAAAGATTATGGAACCTTGAGCAGTTAAGATATTGTTGGTAAATCTTCAGTCTACAGCAGTCTCTGTGACTGTGGAGTGAATGGGGAGCAAGACTGATAATCATTCTTTTGATTGTGACTCTCCAGCTACTTCTATAATCTTTAATTTTTACTCAGGGATTCCCACAATTGCTAGTAAAATCCAGGTGAACATGCTATCTCTCAACATGTTTGAAGATGTTTCTCATCCTCATTTCCATTAGAAATTACAGTTATACCTCGGATAACGAGTATAATGCATTCCATGCAGTTGCTCGTTATATGAGTTATTCGTTAAGCGAAACACATTTCCCATATCTTCGCCTGCACCGCATTTGGGAAGGGTATGGGAAAGATCCCAACACTCTTCCAAAACACCCTGCTGACGTGTGAGGCGCAGAGGCAGGGCGTTTTGGAAGGGTGTTGGGATCTTTCCCATACCCTTCCAACCCCCAACCCCCAACCCCCAACCCCCAACCCGGCTGACGTGCGCGCATCTGCAGGGCTCCACAGCTGAGCACTGTTTCTCCTGGGAGGCTGGTGTAAGGAGGCAGGAATCCCGGCAGCAGCAAAACGCTGGTCTTTTGAGGCCACTGGGCTCCACTGTTGAGCCCTGTTTCTCCCGACGCCCCGCGCGTCAGAAGGGTGTTTTGGAAGTGTGTTGGGATCTTTCCCGTGCCCTTCCAACCCCCTCCCAACCCAACTGCTGATGTGCAGGGTGTTTGGGAAAGGTACGGGAAAGATCCCAACACCCTTCCCAAATGCCCTGCTGACGCGCAAGGCACAGAGGCTGGACATTTGGGAACGATGTTGGGATCTTTCCCGTACCCTTCCCAAAAACCCAGCTGATGTGCACCATGCGTCTGCAGGGTGTTTTGGAATGCAGCGGGGAGCCCCCCGTCTGCGTTCCAAAACACCCTGTAGCCAAGCCACCTGTCAGCTGGGCATTTTGGAACATGGGCAGGGAACTCCCTGCTGCATCCCAAAATACCCAGCCAGCACGCTCTAGTCTGCAGGGTGTTTTGGAACGCAGTGGGAGAGTCCCCCGTCACATTTCAAAACAGCCCACTAATGCGAAACTTCTCATTAAGTGAGTTTTTGCTCATTCAACGAAGCAGACCTTTTGGGGAAAGGTCTGCTCATTAAGCGAGTTTTTCGCTATGCAAGATGCTTGCTATGCGAGGTATTACTGTACATGAAGAGATGGGAGAAGGAAGCTAAGCAATCTATTTTCTTGCCTGGTAGGAAAGGCAGTGAGTGTCTGATAGCTCAGGTCTCTGTTCATTTGGGATACTACAATTTAATGTGTGAAAACTGAGAAGACCTGCCAGTTTACCCAAAAACAAAGCAATGGTGCTGCGGACTATCATATAATGTGCAGTTATAATGCTGAATGTGTTATAATCTCACCTGTCTTTGTACTAGGGTAAAAACTAGAGACCAATTGACAGGAATAATTCCTTCTTCAAGTAAATTAATTTATTTACCGAAAAGGACGATCAAAAGAGGAGAAAGTAGGAGAGGTCTTCCCATAGTCACAGCAAAGGGCTTTCTACAAAAGTGGACAGTAACTTATAGCAGCCAATAGATATGTTTGTTTTCTACTCTTCCAGTCCTTTCCTTAAGCAAATCATGTTACCTGACATAGAAAATTTTAAAATTTTGTTTATTAAATGTATTACATACTGAAATGCTGAACTGCAAACTGAAGTTCTGTGGCAACCCATCAGTTAGACCCTGGCATAAGAAAACTTCAGCACTCTTGTTGTGTCGTGGGCTTTTATACACTCTTGTGGGATAAAATGCTGCAGCAACTCTTCTCACTTATTCACTAAGAATAGTTACTGATGTTGGTTAAGAAAATCAACAAACCTGTTCTACATCTATTCTTTCTGTGTTCTGCTTGTAGCACTTCTGACAACATTTATTTGAGAGTAACTGAAAAGAGGCAGCTCAGTCTGTCCCTAAAGACAAGACATTTCCCTTGTGCAAGTCTTCCTACTGATGTGTTACCAAGATGTACTGACAGCTGAGCATAACATTGCTTTGCATTCATCTGGAGATGTTTCCCACATTGTCCGAAGCTGCCCTTAGTTGCCAAAGGCAGCTCAAAATCTTCTGCTTTGGCAAGAGGTGGGTCTTTAGACTTGCATAGGAGTTTTGTGAAGGTCTGCTACATTAGCATTATTTTCTATTAGAAATGCAACAGTAAAATAAAAGCAATACCATATTATTAAAGATCACGTTTTAACAGAACTAACATAATAAGCCTGTTATTTAAATTTCATTGCCTCAGGCTTTGTAAAAGTGGCAAAACAAAATTAAAATTTAATAAACTATAGACTATTGATGTTCTGGAAAAAAGTATTTTTAAAACGATAAAAGAGTGAAATCCTATTAATGCTGCCTGTGGGTCTATAATTATAACGGAAGTGGGGAAGATCTGGAGCTACAGATGTTGCTGGTTTCCCAATCCCAGCTCCCAGACCTGGCCAACATACACAATGAAGGATGATCAGAACATGAGTCCAACACTATAAGGAAGGCCACAGATTCTCCAGCCCAGGGCTTTGAACAGGAACAAAACTGAAACACGCTGCTTAAATGGAAGACATTAGTTGCAAGTTCCAGAGAACATATCACTGGAAAGTGGCAACTTGAGTCTCTAAGTGCAACATTCATTATAAAACAGAACAAAGAGTCCAAAAATATTGCTGGTGTGCTGGAGTTGTTCTACTTTGTTCCTGAAGGTGAAAAGGTAATATTATTAATAAAGTATGCAATACAAGGGACTGTGGTGGCTTAGTAGTTAAGATGCTGACTGGAAGGTCAGCAGTGCGAGACCAAAATGCTACACAACTGAGTGAGCTCTTGTCTCTGTCCCATGCCCTTCCAACCTAGTAGTTCAAAAGAAAGAAATTGCAGGTAGATAAATGGGTACCACTTCAGTGGGAGGGTAAACAGTGTTCTGTGCACTCTGGTGTTTAGTCATGCCTGCCACATGTCCACGGAAATGTCTGGAAACGTAGACAGTGCTGGCTCATTGGCTATAAACAAAGATGAGCACTGAACCGTAGAGTCGGGAACTACTGGCTTACAAGCAAGGGCAACCTTTACCTTTACAATGCAATGTATCCACTTATCAGTCAATCCTATTAACAGTCAGGTATTTTTTATATCCTATAAACCTGAATAAACTTCTCAGAAAGATAACTTATAAGCCATTAAAGGAAAATTGAACAGGAGGGGAACAGTTTGTAGACTGTTTTGTCCCAAAGAGTGGAGCATATCCCAATATAACAGATGTGGACAACATACAGACACTGGGGATTGTGCATCCCCAACTCTGAACCTCAGAGAGTGACACATGCGCTTGCTTCATCACTACCCTTTTTGAAACTGGGAAAAGTCATCTCGTGTACTCTACTGCTGTTTTAAAATGCATATTCCATTTCCCCGACCACTCAGTGGTGAAAAGCCACAGCATCTCTGAAAGAGAATGAAATGCTAATGTTTGTGCAGTGAGGAAAATGGCTTTGTTGGCGTCATGCAGCTAAATATGATTTACACTGTGTGACTGTCTCATGCATGCTATATGAACCCTGATTAGCTGGATCATGTAGCCTAAACTGGAGAAACTCTCTTTAAAGGGGTTCTGAACATAGTGTCAAGATAAGCAAGAGATTGGAAGAAAACTGATGCAAAAGCTGATGTAAAAAGGAATACAAATCCTGCTACTTCCTTTTACTAATGAAGCCATTAGTAGAACTTTTGGAGGAGCTGACTTGCCAGTCCATAGGAGATTCAATGGGCCTGCTCTGCTTACAACTTAATACTCTAAGCAGAAAGAGTTCCAGGTACAGTATTTGTTTTCCCCCCCAGAGAATATTTCTGGGGCAAAGTGTACCAGAAGTGCCCATTTATCTCTTGCCTATCTGCCCAGCTCCACCATAAGAGCATTCTTAGTTTTGAATGTGAAAATGATGCTAGATTTTTAAAAAACCTATTAAACTTGGGGGTCCTCTAGGATTCGTGACTACTGCTCGAAGAGCAGGTGGTTTCGTGGCCAGAAAGGTGTTTCCACAACTTCAAGTTGTTCACCACTTACGCCCACTCCAAGACCGGGACTCCTTGCTCATGTTCACACACGCTTTGGTCACCTCCAGACTTGATTACTGTAATGCGCTCTACATGGGGCTGCCCTTGATGACCATTCAGAGGCTTCAACTGGTCCAGAATGCGGGTGCCCTGGTGGTGTTGGGGTGTGGGCAGTATGGACATGCCTCACCACTGCTCCAGGAGCTGCACTGGTTGCCAGTATGTCTCCAGGTGCAATTCAAGGTGTTGGTAATTACCTTCAAAGCCCTACATGGTAGTGGGTCAGGATACTTAAGTGACCGCCTCACCCCAATTACATCTGCTCATCCCATTAGAGCGGACCGGAGAGGCTCTCTAGTTGTTCCATTGGCCAGAGAGGCGCATCTCTCTGGCACTAGGAGGAGGGCCTTCTCTGTGTCCGCCCCGGCCCTATGAAACCTCCTGCCAATGGAGCTACATCTCCAGACAGAGTTGTTGCCCTTTAGGAAGAACTTAAAAACATGGCTGACAGGGCAGGTATGGGGTGCAGGAGGTGCAATGACCCCAGCCTGTTGGATGATTTAAACCCCCTGGCCCTCAAGATGTAATAATTTGGTGTTCTTTTATAAAAATCTAGATTTTAAATTCTGATTTTAAAAGTTTTAAATTTGAGGTTTTATGGGAGTGTTTTTAAGAACGTTTTATTGTGATTTTTATGAACTGTAAGCCGCCCTGGGTCACCTCGGTGAGAAGGGTGGTTGATAAATATGAATAAATAAATAAATAAATAAATAAATAAATGGTTTTATTATATTTAAATAAGTGGTTTTTAAACATTTATTTATTCATTTATTTATTTGGTGTAAAATGCTTCTTCAAATAATCACATTTTAAAATGCTCACCGTTTCCTGATTTCTGAATCCACAACAATTTGTCTCTTTTTGTGGGGTGGAGGTGGTGGGAGCTCCTCTTTTGCATGTTTAACCAGGACTTGTTCTCTGGTAGTCACCATAGTTACGGTTTCCATTACTGTTCTCTGTGTCAGTGATGCTTGGCTGTTAGCAACAGCTTGTGAAATCTGTGAGAAGAAACAGAGGTCACATTGCTTGAAAGACTTGAATAAAGAGTTTTTGGAGTGGTAACAGAAAATAATGAGAAACTGCTCTTCCTTGTTCACAGGTTGACCTTCAGAACAAAACAACACTGTATTGAACTTTAACTGAATTATTTTATTTGACACATCTAAGTTTTATAAGGCATATAAAACTTAATATTTAAAACAGGAGGAAACCTGAACAGAATGCACTTATGGTATCTCTATCAAATAAGATAATCAAAGACAAAAACCCTTAGCTTCATAGAGTCAGACAAAGGCCAGCTCCTCAAGCTCACTTTTCTAAAACAAATTACTGTACAATGTATTTTTTTTACAACTTATACCTCACTTCTTAAGCTGGCTGGATCAGCAAGAAAATGCATATACTGTGCTTTGAAAACTAATTAGGAGGGGAAAAAAACATTATGTATTCCTAAGCATTCAATTTATTTTGTGGGTTTCTAAAATGACCTATGCTCGTTTGTTACTAATCAGGCCATTCTTTGACAAGCAAGTGGAAAATAGACCATTCTTGATGCTATCAATGGTTTTCTTTCCTGTACTTCGGAGAAACAATGACTGAATATCTTCCAAAGAAAAAGTAAACAAGATAGTACACAATGTTAGGGCATGGAAGGGTTATTTCTACAACCTTTATTTTGTTCAGAAGCTGTCCTTGTGCTATCCAGAAATCTCCCTGGGGTCAGAATTGTAAGATTTAAATATATCTATATCTATCTACAGTACTGTGCAAATGTCTTAGGCCACCATCAGCTGCATTGGAGAAATTTCAATGAGTGATGGCATAGTTCAGCCTCTGAGCCACCTAGACACACCAATCTTGGAGAAACTCATCTGCTGATCCAAAATTTCTCCAAGCTTGGTGAAGTATGGAGTTATGGTCCCTGAGTTATGCCCCCCTCCAATTACTTGTTGAACTTTCATCAAGCCAGCTGGTGGTGGTCTATGATTTTTGCACAGTACTGTTTATCTATATATGCTAAAGTGCTTCTCTACATATCAGCTATACAAAAATCCATACATTCTAAGCATATGGTTTATCAGAAGCTTTACTGGCAATCCCAGTACCATGACATATGAGTTGGGAAGAACTTGGATTACTTTGTACAGTCAAGCAAATTTAATCTGAACAGCTACATCTTCCCTTTTACAAACTCTTTTACAGTTTTAAAAATTATACAGTTTTAAAAAATTAAACTGGTGGTCACAAGTCAATTAGAACTGCAGTAACTTTAGTATGTTTTCCCTTCCACAAAACTGAAATATCCTAAAAGTAGGAAAATATTCAGTAAAACCTCGACTTACATATGGCTCAAGTTACATAAAATCCGATTTACATAATGATTTTGTACTAAAACCATGTCCCGATTAACATAAATGTCCCAATTCACATAACACAATTTCCTATGGGTTTGCTTTGAGTTACATAAAAAAATCATTTTTTCTCTGGGTTTGCTTCAAGTTATGTAAAAATTTATTTCCCAATGGGTTTGCTTAAATTAAATAAAAATTTCATTTTTCCTTTTGGTTTGCTTTGAGTTACGTAAAAAAATAATTTTTCT
Organism: Furcifer pardalis; assembly: GCA_030440675.1. Classification (NCBI taxonomy): domain Eukaryota; kingdom Metazoa; phylum Chordata; class Lepidosauria; order Squamata; family Chamaeleonidae; genus Furcifer; species Furcifer pardalis. The sequence continues at coordinate 48,552,634 of CP126895.1, forward strand.
AATGGGTTTGCTTCGAGTTACATAAAAAACTGATTTAAGCAAAAGCCTACAGAATTGACTTTTTGTCTTGGTAGCGGTTTTACTGTAATTCTACAATTTAACACCAAGGACATCATGATTCACCCAGCCCTTTATAATGTGATTATATGCTTGATTACAGGGTGCATGTAACAATACTGTATATAAAAGTTTTTAAATTTGTACTAATATACTGATTCTTATGGATTTTTAAAATTAAAACCAAAATTTTCTCCATTTGCTTTTTAAATAAAATATAAACATCAAATAAAATTCTATACTTTCTCTGACATCTTTTTTTAGTGTAGTCTACTACTTTAGTAACAGTTCACTGAGACATTTAATGATTAAATTTATTTTCTATTAAAAACTAAATGTTTATGTTCTATTTGTATCCTATTAAAAACAAAATCACAGGATAGGTTATAGGATTAAGAAGAGACAATATCCAGGAGTGCTCATGAATGTGTTTATTAAACTTTTAATGAGAAGATAACAAATTAAGGTGTGATTTGAATGTTGCTAGAAACTATGCTGGAAACAGCATGCATTTCAATCAAAATATGTCAGAAATGTCAAAAGTGTACAGAATGTTGGGCACGTTGTTTATTTATATTTCAGAACATTTAAAAATTATACCTTTTTAACAGGATACAAATAGAACACAAACATCAGGTAAGAAAAAGGGTAATGTAAAGTGCCTCAAGTGAAATTTCAGCTATTAATTTCAAGATGGGCTGAAATCTTGTCATATAACACTTCATATAAACAAAGTTGATGTCCTAGCCATTGTTACACTGTTGCTTATTAAAGGCAAATTGTGATTTAAGGATGCATGCAATTCCTGCACAATGCAATGAAGTCAGATGCCTCCTGAGTTTGCCAAAGGAATGGTTTAATCAACAGCTATTTGACCTTATTGATTGAATCTTGTCCTGGTGGAAGACACTCTTTGGCATTCATCAATCTGACAAAGTGTGTTGTTTTTGCTCTACATCGATTTAACATTGCCTCTTCTGGTTTAATATTTAGCGCTTGAGAGGTGAGCCAAAAACTTTTCCTCAATTTTAGGTAACATCCAGACAGTTGATGTCCATGAAATGGAAAGGCTTAGTGCTGCATTACCTTATTTCATTCATTATTTGATAGAACTTCTCAACATAGTTTCAAAGAGGCAATGCTAGTTCGAAATTTAACAAGTCATACAGAAAATTAGTTCTCATCAACTATAATTGTTTCCCCTGTGATGTACACATGACCAAATTGGCAACTAGTCACCCACTGCTACTACAACTTCTTCTCTTTAATTTACATCTTGTTTGTTAGTCCTCTCATGAATTCTGCAAATGCCAGAAGAATTAGAAAGCATATGAAATAGGGCTGAAAGAAAATTTCATTCTTTGGCTAGAAGCACAAAAGCACAGGTTATCAGTCTATTACTACACTTTATAAATATGATGTAATTGTCAAGTCAAATTATATTGGAAGCAGATATTTTCACACTGCAGCCAGCTGTAGCTATGCATGGTACAAGAAGAGGAGGCTTCAATAAGAATCACATGCATACAGGAGGCAGCAAGGAAAACTATACCAAAAGAAAAGAAGCGTAAGAAACCAAAGTGGTTGTCTGATGAGGCTCTTAAAATAGCAGAGGAAAGAAGGAATGCAAAAGGCAAAAGGAGAAAGGGAAAAATTCAACCAATTGAATACAGAATTTCAAAGAAAAGCAAGGAGAGATAAGGAAACTTACCTAAATGAACAATGCAAAGAAATAGAGGGAAACAACAATAGGACTAGAGATCTTTTTAAAAATTGGGGAAATCAAGGGAACGTTTAAAGCAAAAATGACTATCATAAGGGACAAAAACGGCAAGGATTTTGCTGATGCAGAAGAGATTAAGAAAAGATGGCAAGAATACACAGAGGAACTTTACAAAAAGAATGTCAACACCCCTGACAATCACAATGATGAGAACATTGAACTTGACCCAGACATCCTAGAGAGTTCAAATTATCGAATAATTGCGCTCATCCCACACTCTAGCAAAGTTATGCTCAAGAAAATACAGGATAGACTTCAGCAGCACATGGAGACAGAATTACCAGAAGTGCAGGCTGGGTTCTGAAGAGGCAGGGGGACTAGAGATCACATTGCCAACATATGTTGGATCATGGAGAAAACAAAGGAATATCAGAAACAAGTCTACTTCTGTTTCATTGACTACACAAAGGCCTTTGACTGTGTGGACCCCAACAAAATGCGGCAATTAATTAAAGAGATGGAAATATCATAACACCTTATATGCTTCATGAGAAATCTGTACAATAGTCAAAAAGCAACAGGTAGGACAGAATAAGGAATGACGGAGTGGTTTGGCCTGGCAGGCAGCTGAGAATATCGCCCCCTCTTCTGGGCCTAAAACAATGCCCAGAGGGGAGTTAGTCTGTGTTCTGCTCTGGATGTTTTGTGAGGTTGCATTTTATGATTTTTACTGTACTGTTGCCATTTTGACTATAAGCTGCCCTGAGTCGCTTGGTGAGTGGGCGGCAATATAAATCTGAACAAATTTAAAAAAAAAAACAAGGCTGCATTTTATCACCCTGCTTATTCAACTTATACACAGAGTACATAATGCGCAATGCAGGGTTGGACAAAGCACAAGTTGGGATCAAAATTGCGTTTGAGGAACACCAACAATTTGAGATATGCAGATGATACTACCCTAATGCAGAAAGTGAGAAATGCCTAAAGAAGTTGCTGCTTGGCTTGAGGCTCAACATGAAGGAAACCAAGATAAAGGCAACAGGCCCTATCAGTCCCTGGAAAATAGATGGGGAAGAAGTAGAAGCAGTGACAGATTTTACTTTCTTAGGATCAAAGATCACTGCAGATTAAGATTTAAGCCATCAAATAAGAAGGCAACTGTTTCTTGGGAGGCAAGCTATGAGAAACCTGGGGAACATAGTGAAAAGTAGAGACATCACCTTGCAAACAAAAATTCCTATAGTCAAAGCAATGGTATTTCCGGTGGCAATGTATGGTTGTGAGAGCTGGACCATTAGGAAAGCTGAGCGCAGAAGAATAGAGGCCTTTGAAATGTGGTGTTGGAAGAGAGTTTTGAGAGTCCCCTGAACAGCTAGGAGAACAAATATGTCGACCCTAAAAGAAATCAACCCTGACTGCTCCTTAGAAGGTCAAATAGTAAAGATGAAGCTAAAGTACTTTGGACACCAAATGAGAAGAGATGATACACTTAAGGAAGCCTTGATGCTGGGAAAGATGGAGGGCAAAAGAAGGAGGGGGTAGCCAGATGGCTAAGATGGTATTGTAGATGCAATAGGCACAGAGCTGGGTGGGCTGAGGAAGATTGAGGAGGACAGAGGTGCCTGGTGGGCAATGGTCCATAGGGTCAGAATCGACTGTGAGAGTGAACAAAAACAAAACTCAGTCAAGTTGTTCAACACAATGTCTGTAGCTGGACCTTAACAGTCAAAACAGCATTCTATCAGCATTTGGGTAGTTTGATTTGCTGGTGACCAGTGGTGTACTGAAATATAACGTAGTGCATGCTCTCACAATAACAGCCCCCATAGCTGGGCATCCCTGCTTGAAAGTCCAAATATGCAGGTAGCATGATTGGTATGTATAAAAAATTGAGATGCCCGTATTTTATAAAGTAGATGGTTATTAATTACACATTCAAGATCAAAACACCCTCCAACACTTCATACCTAGGATAATTGTGCAACAACATCATGTTCCAAGGAAAATAAATAAATTTCTTTCCCAGTTATTATCAGTATTATATGCTCAGAAGAAAAACTGGGTGTATGTGGGTGTGGCAGATGATACCACCATTCCTGATTCCAAAATGTCTCTAATCCTGCAAACTCTGGTGTTGGTACCTGACCTTCGACTGTGCACATGAAGAATTCTTGCAAACATTTTTTTCTCTTGGCAGTTTTCTAGATCTTGTCATGCTGCAACTCCCTGCTGAGACTTCACCCTGCATCTGCCAGAACTCACAACTTCTTCTCTTTAAAAAAAAATGAGACCTGGATTTCCCTTTAGTTTATTTCTTTCTTCCTGTCATTATTCTAAGCAGGGAAATGGTAAATCTCTGCAACTTAATGCCTTTTCCAACTAACCCGGGAAAAGGAAATGTGTCATTTTGTGATGAAATTGTAACAATCCTGCAATTGAATCCTCTTCAGAAAAGATATCATTCTGTCCAGCAAATGAGATTACTCTGTGCAGTCTGGCATTTCTTCCTTTAAAGAAAAGAATGTGTCACTTCTGAAAAATCCCACAGCCTGGTAGATCTACATTTGATGCATGACCTAGCCTGTACTAACTTTGGACTGCTGGACTTTTTTATTGTAACCTGCTTGTACAGGAACAAGGATAATGCTGTTTAGCTGGTTCCACTTTCTCAACAGGAGTGATACCATCAACAGTGTCAGTTTGCTGCTGATTAAAGATTTCCCTTTTTAACTTAATCTCATCACCTGTGAGCCATGTGCACCCTGAAATCAAGAAAGCATGAATCTGACACTGACAAGATGTTATTCCTCATTCCTGTTGCAGAGGATTTTTTTTTCTTTTGTGTTCAGATCAAACTTTAAACTGCCAAAATGAATCCACATTCTTGGCTTTGTCATTGGCTAAACGTAAATCCTCATCAGTACATGTTTCCGATAGTAACTGGCAGACCAGCAAAAAAAAAAAAGCCAGATTCTGTATCTCTTCACATTCACACAAACAGTGTGTTGTTGTCTGCCAGCAGATCCCACAAGATAATGTTGTCTTGCATTTAAGGATTCCAACCCTCAGCCTATTCAGGGTCCTCTAAGTGATGTAGGGAAGGTCAAGTTCCTCAGACATATCCTCCTTATCCAATGAACTGCTTCCTCCATCTTCTAAATTGATTTTGCTCTTGCGTACCCTCAAGAATGTTTGCTCTTCCAACAAAGCTCTTCCTGGATCTGAGTTGGAAAATTTGAGGTGCATGAGGGTCAGAATATGTCAAGGATCATTCTCTTGCTATCCACTGTTACTTCTCTCCTTCGCTTAGGTGGAGCGATACCAAGGAGAAGATATATTTTCTCAACTGGTGTAGGTTTGAGGAATCCTGTCACTATACAATTGTTTCATTTACAGGGAAGAGATACTCAGGTCCAAAGTTGATGTGTACACCATGGATGGTTGCGCTCCCCATGTATATTTGTGTAGGTGAATTTGCACAATAAGATTCAAGCTCATATATTATTGCTCAGCTTTCAGTGAAAATTCATCCACTTACCACCAGCATCAAAGCCCAATGAACCAGAATCCTTTTTCTTATTCGTGAGCACTCATTGTGTCATTTTTCTTTTACCTTTGAAATAATGTTATCCCCCACCATACACATTGAATGTGTCCACAGCACAAACACGAATTTCTAGAAGTGAACAAACTCCCACTGAAAAAGGAATGACTCCTTCACATGCTGTAACAAAAACATTTGTGCAGAGATGTGTTCATGTAAAACAGGGGTGCTCAAACTATTGCCCAAGGGCAAGATCTGTCCCCCAACCCCAATTCACCTGGCCCACACCACCTTCATATCTCCCGGAAGTGGAAGTAAAACATGTGTTTTACTTCCACTTCCAGGAGCGATAAGGACAGTGCAGGCTGGATGAATTTGGGTTGGGGCCAGTTCTGGCCCATGGGCCTTAGTTTGGGCACCCCTGATGTAAAACATCAGAGTGCATGTGCCACACCATTTCTACAATACAGAAAATTTTGCATAGCTTTAGTTTTGGGAATGGGAGGGGAAAACATTTAGGTGTTGTTTATGGTATGGCAATTTAGAGTTTTGCCTACATTAATTGAAAGGCCAGGACACAACATGAAATGAGTTTCAATTGACATATGCTTGTTCTAGTAGAAACAAAAGGGCATCCCTTTAACAAATGCAAACTGGCAAAGTACTGAATTTGCTTCAATTCCACTTTAGGCACTTCGCTGGCATATGAGTTCACTGTTGTTAGCTGACAGGGGAAATGTTGTATCAAACCTGCTTAGAAGTGCTCTCCAGCTTCTGTGCCAAATTGTTCCAGCGTTGAGCCACATTTTCTAACCACCTTTCCAGCTTTTGAGACAGCACTTTACTTTTGACAGCTGAAAGGAGGTCTTGGCTGAGTGATTTCAATTTATCCATAGTCAGTCTCTTGATTTCCAGCTCTCCTTTCAGAATCTGTTAAACCAGGCAAAGACAAGCAGAAAGTCACATTATGAACTCAGGAAAGAGAAGAAATGTGGGAAATTGCCTTAAATGATAAATTAACATGGGAATTAAATATTAAAAAGGGCATAGCTAAAGAAAATAGATTTTGGAAAATTTGGCAATTATTTGTGGAATCTACACTGAGGAGGGACAAGGGTATAAAGCCAGCACCTGATCAAACGAGTTTTTGGAAACAGTGAAAGACTGCTGTGATACACTGTAACTTCCTGGACATTGTACATATCCCTGGGGTGTGTATTTTGAGTCAGTTACTATAGTGAATCCTGATATTACACTGAATATCTAGAAAAAGTGGTTAAAACTGTTTGTAATAAAGGTAATATAGTATAAATTTGGAAATAATTATATGGTTTTATTTCAAGTATTTTTTTCTTTTCTTTCCCCTTTGTTTGATTGCAATGTTATTGTATTTGTATTTGTATTTTGGATTTGTATGCCGCTCTATTCGCCGAAGCGACTCAGAGCGGCTAACAACATAAACAATACAATACAGTATCACAGTATCACATGACAAAACATATTAAGGTATTACATATCAAGGTGTCACATAACACATATATATCAAAAAATCCCCCATCACAATTACAAAATCAAGACATTATTAAAACATTTCAGCAACACTTCAAATAATTCAATCAAAAACATATTAAAAATCCCCAATCCCCAATCATAATTACAAATCAAAATAAAAAATTCCAAACAATCCCACCACACAATTTAAAAGTTTTAAAAGGTTTTAAAAAGTTTAAAAGAGTAAGAGAGAGAGGGGTGGCTATCCCATCAGATCAGCCACCCAACATGGGACCCCATATTACTGGAAACCCATACCTGGAGTGTTTTATTTGTATTTTTATTTGAAACTTAATAAAACTTAATAAAAATTTAAAAAAACTCAAGAAAGAGAAGCAGTACTAGTGGATTTTTAAAAAGAGCAAGAAATAGTGAAAAACTAAATTGTACAAATGTTAGTATACAGCAGGGGTGCCCAAACTTTTCAGGCCATGGGCCAGTCATGTGGTTCAGGGGTGTCAAAACTACAGTCTGGGGGCCGCATCTGGCTCCCAGCACCAATTCATCTGGCCCATGCCACCCTCATTGCTCCCGGAAGTGGAAGTAAAATGTGCCTGTTGTTTCTGGGAGCAACAAGGGTGGTGTGGGACAGATGAATTGGTGCTGGGGCCCAGATCCGGCCCCTGGACTGTAGTTTGGGCACCCCTGGTATACAAGCTACATGAACTTCTGGATCTAGACACAATGAATTGTAGCACCATTTGGAATAAAAAAAAAAAACAGAAATGTGTTCATATAAATTTCGACTAGTTGCCTGTATGAGTGTGGGATACTGTGAATGAATCAATACTACTAGCATAATTTTGCATTAAAAAGAATATATTTGAGGCAAGAAGATTGGATATTACAACCTTTACAAATTTTATGCACAGCTGTAATAGACTGATAATGAATGCAGAAACAGCTGATACTAAAAAAATAAGTTAACGCAAGAGGCTCCTCAATGTTCATAGAAAGCAGCAGATATTAAAGCAGCTTTTCCTATTTGACCTTTTAACTAATTGGATCCCAAAAGAGATAGGAAAGACTAATGAAATAAACTTTTAACTGTTAATATGGAAAAAACCAAGTCTTACACCCATGCGATTATATATAAGGATGGTAGTTATTAGTTGTTTTATTAAAGTACCTTGAATATATGCCACGTACACCAAACAAAGTAGCAAAAACTTTATCAGCTAAATAAACCTATAAAATTGCAACATTGCATTTCAGAATACAGAAATGCTACACAGGTTGCATTGTTCATAACTATTAACAATTGCAACATTTTATCTAGGAAAATATCTTGCATTTTCACTTTAGAAATTATTTATTTATGACATAAATGACTGGACAAATTTGCTAATTCCTTGTTCCAGTGAAATTCAGTATTAAATTGTGCAATAAAGAACGTAAAATTCAGGGATGAAAGAGAGCTGTAGACTGCTCAGTATTTCTAATATTTTTACAATTAAAATCAGACACCATTAGAAAAGCCCTTAAGCAGGACACTGTGCTATATTTGTTTGAAATTTATAATAGTAAGTCCAGGCCTAAACCTTTGTCCATTTTGTGGGTATAACACAAACACTATGATATTTAGAAGCAAATTGCATACTGAGTTGTATGAATTGGCATCTAATTAATAATGTCGATGGTGTTTTCTTAACCTGGGGGAATTTGCTCCCAAAAGATACACCAGCTGCATAACAACACAAGAGGATTTTGGCTTTAGAGTAAGTGGGTAATGGGAACCTGTTAAGTTAAGATGCAGATAATGCATGACAGCAATTCTCCAGTCCCTGGAAGGAGGAATAATTAAAGACCCAAGTCTGCCATGTTTTCACTATTTAAAAATCGAGATATAATTTTAGCTATACAAACTAATAGATGTGGGATACCGACTCAGTAAAGGAATCCATGGTCTGAATAGGACTCACAATGATAGGCTATTTTGGATGTCATTAAATCGTTGGGTTGCTATAAGTTGGAAGTGACTTGAAGGCATACACAAAACAACTGGGATAACAGTTTTCTAGAAGGCAAGCCAAAAGTGGAAACTTTAGCTAAAATAAAAGATGTATAAGACCAAAGAATACCATCTGGTGTCTCTTTTTTTACTGGGGGCTCAATTTAATAGCTCAAAAAATGTATCTTTCTCAACTGCTCTGCCAGTGTTCACTCTTTTCACTTTCAAAGGGTTTACACCAAGGATAGATAAGGATGTATGTATATATTAGCCTATGGAAATTCACTCAGGTCATAAGGTAGGGTGCAGATTATTGAGAACAACTTATGCTTAAGGTTATGTTGGCAGATGGTCACCGTTTTTGATCTCCAGTTGTGACACATTTTAATGAGCATTAAATGTGTAGTCACTGTATGCATCAGCAGGGATGTATAAAAGCAATTTTAAACCAGCTGTCAGCTACCTGTTAATTAGTCTGAACAATCAGAAGGGAAGATCTTTAAAATATATAATCTTCCTACTTTATTCACAGGGAAATAAACTGTAAAAAGATTTTCTATAGCAACTTCAAAATCCTGTTGCTTAGAGTAGGAAGTTGCCCTAGGAAAGGTTCACTGAATCACTAGGGATTTGTTGACCCATTGATTCATGTGAGCCTACTCTGGCTGAATCTAACTTTAGTGTCATCTTAAGCCATTATTCATTGTCTTTTCTTTACATATGTTTTAAATGAAATCTTCAGAAACAATATGTACACAGATGGAAAGAGAGAAACCAAGGAGGAAAGAGAGGAAGCTTTAGTGACATCATTATAGAAATCAAAAGTGGTTCAGACAGCATAACATTGCACTGATTAGCATTTATAATCCAATTAAAGATCTAGATAATTAGAAAGGTTGATATGGGAGAAGGTAATTCTCTGATATATTATTTTTATTACTAACTTAAATCTCCTTTCTCATGGCAACATGCAAATTTAAAATTGATACAAATAATATATGGACAATGTGCAACTCCAAGGAGTAATAAATACATTTAAAAAAAATAACAGTATATCACAGTGATGGCAAATCTTTTAGAGACCAAGTACCCAAATGGCAACCTTAAACCAACTTATTTATCACAAAGTGCCAACACAGCAACAGGAAAGGGGGGGGGAAATGCTCCCATTGGACTGCTGGGCAGAAGGGCAGGGTGAACTTTGTGCTGGGGGAAAGTAGGAAGTGCTCCCACTGGGCTGCTGGGCAGAAGGGCGGGACAAATTCTATGCTGGGGAGACCATACAGGTGCCCACAGAGAGGGGTCCGAGTTCCACCTCTAGTACACATGCCATAGGTTCACCACCATTGATATTAGAGCTTGAAAATGTATTTTTATTGAACTAGAACTACCAGAATCTCCCAGGAAGGATTAATACAGTCATGCTGTCTGGGCTTGGTACAAGTTAGAGTTTAACATTGTAGAGATTATCAGGTTCAGGAAAGCTGTTTAGCAGGGATGCTGTCATCCAGACAGAAAGATAATTTCACATCAACTGTAATACAGTAATACCTCGGATAACGTTTACCTCGGATAATGCTAAAATCACATAACGTTAAGTAATCTGGGGAGGAGAATTGGATCGAATAACGTTAAGGTCCTATGGGATGTTAAGATCCTATAATAACGTTATGGTCATATATATTTTATAGAGACATATATATTTTATAGATATATTTTATAGAGAGATCATTATACACTACAGTGTTATTTGCATTAACTTCAATTTTAATGCCTTGATAAAAAAAATTTAAAGAAAAATGAGGTATAAATTACTTTCCTCCTTCTTCCCTTCCCCCTCATTTTCATCAGTCTGCCTGTCAAGTTATTCAAGTCTTGATTGAGCCCAACCTCAGAGGTCGAATGGGTGACTATTAGGCAGAGGGTTTTCTTTGTGGCATCTCCTCTTTTATTTAGTTCTCTTGTCTATATTTCCAAGTTATATAAAACACATAAAAACAGTTCTATCCAGGTGGCTGTTTTATAGGCATTAGTATGGCCACTTAATATAATCTTACTGACATTGAATGACTGCAGACTCTGTTCCCTGATAATTGTGTTCCATGTGTTCTTTTAAAACACTTGGAAAATGTTTTTAAAGTCTCACTGTGAATTCCTCTGTAGGACTGTACTAGCAGGTGAGATGTATAAAACTGACATACAATGAAAAACACAGAAGCGTGATAAATAATGTATTAAAAAAACACCTACAGCCAACTTTTGCAGATTTTCCAGCATTTCATTCTGATCTTTGAAATCAGTGGTGTGAATATCATTCACTGCATCCTCCTTTTCAGTAAGCCATGCATCAAAGAGACCCTAAAAATTAGAAGAGCACCTGGTAAGATCTCACACAAAGGAGCAGAGCAAAGAACAAGTGGAAACAGGAAACTATGTTCACCTGCTCTTCAGTGAAATGCAACCATTTTTGAAGAACATCTTGAAGAAGAAACCAGCGATCCTCAGTCCATCTGCAAATAGCTGCCCACCGGTTTCCTAGGTGCTGAATAAATTAACGAGAAGTTAGTATACATGCTGTTCAAAATATTGGCATCTGCTGAGAAAATAAGGTATAATCTTTATTTTGACATTTAGTTATTTGTTTGATTGATGCCTTTGTACACCACATTTCTCCTGATCATGGACTCAAAGTGGCTCCCAATATTAAAAATGTCAAATTTAAAAACAACAACATTTAAATTGTAGTTATACAATTAAAACAATTAAACTGGAATAATAATTAAAATGCATTAATTGATTAGAACAGGATTAAAACATTAATGCTTATTTCATAACATAATACTTCACAAACTATCCTGAAAGAACTATCACTATTGTCTAATAAAGTATGCAATGATAAACTAATGGCAGAAAAACAACAATTATGATATTAATGGCATAGCGAATAGTCCTTGAAATCTGTTAGCACTTGTGCTGATGGAGTGGTGCAAATATAAAACAAACAAAACTATGAATATAAAATTGACAACAGCAGCAGCATCTATCTTATCAATGTACCATCTTTTTGTAATTTCCACAAAAGTTTAGGAAATAAATTATATATATGATCTATTTGTGATCAACTGTTAGTTACTATCTGTGGAATATAGCAACTCATAGAGACAAATAAAATCCACTCTACTGTAATACACTTCTTGCTGCTTCTCCCCTGTGTTATTTTGAATTTGGATGTGGCAGCTCTAAAGAATGATGATGTGTGGCATCTAAGCCTCTGTCCAAAAGTGATCAATCAATAATTTCTTCTTTTCTTACTTTCTTTACTTCTTTCACCATTTATTTTACTTTAAGTGGCCCCATGTAATAAGCTCTACTTTTGGGTTCTCATATGACTGACATATTAATGTTTGAAGTGTTAGTCTGTGCAAGCATATCAGAGATTAAACAAAGCAGAACAGCAAAAACAACAACAACAACAGACAAAGAATGTTGTGGTGCCTTAAAGACTAACTCCTGTATTTAAATGTTAAGTGTGAGCTTTCATCAACCAAATCCACTTCATCAGACCATAAGGCCTCACTCTTATGTCTGATGAAATGGGCTTGGTCCATGAAAGCTCACAGTTTTTTAAGGGATGGCTGTATTAGTCTGTGCAAGTGTAGAGATAAAAAACAAAAGAAAAGTAAAGTGAAAGCAAAAACATAAAGACAAAAATGTAGTGGCATCTTAAAGACTAACTGCTACAGTTTAATATGTACTTTTGTGGTTCATGTCCTTCTCCTGAAACAAAAAAATGAGAGTTTCTTAACTGACATATTGCAACTATATTTTTAAAATGTTTTATGATTTCTTGGTCTTCATTTATTCATTTTCATGCACCTTTGTTGATCCAAAAAATAAAATGAGTGGGAAAGACATAAAAATTTACCCTCCATTTTAGAAAATACAAATATACCTCATACTGTTAAAATCAGCTCTCCACTACATCTCAAGAAGCCTATTATGCCAATAAAGGTTTATGTATGTATGACTATGGCCTTAGAATTAAGTTTCCTATTCTCCTTCACCCCTCTGAATGCTTCTGATACATCTCGCCAATGAAGAGACCTTAAGACTTTTTGGGTTACCCCAGTAAAATTATTACCTCAGCATGGATCCTGGAGTTATTTTCACAGATAATAATCATTAAATCAGTTATGAATTATGCAGTGGTGGGCAGGTTCCCACCAGTTCACCAGAACCGGTAGAAGAAATTCTGACTGGCCCCGCCTTACTAATAATTTTCAGATATATCAGAAGTAGCTCACCTTTCCCTTTTTCTGGGATTTGGTAGCTTGTCCATGGCTACATGGGCTGACTTTTCTCTTAGGAGGTGCAGAAAGAAATTCTACTTGGGATCACACTGGTTCTCCAGCCATGTGCCCAACTCACTGGGCCATTTCAGCACTCTCTTCCCAGATATCTGCCTCCCTAATAATTGTTTGGCCATGGAAACATGGAGAAGACCTTACTGTGACTTCCCAATTCCTCTTTCTCATCAAATGAAGAATCCCTGCACTTCTTTAGGGCAAACAGAAGGAAATGAAGTGAAATTGAGAAAGCTTGGTCAGGGGTTTTCAATCTTATATGGCTAGCCAAAAGCTTTTAATAGATGTCTAATCCCTTGGAGGCCATGAAAGGCTGATTGACTGTGCATGCTCATCATTTCATGTCAAAAATCTACTTAAATGGCCTACCAGTTGCACATACTGTATTCATGTCACTTTACATAATCCTCAAACTGGCTGCAACAATTTTATTCCTTTAGTTTCCAGTCATCAAATATAAACTTACTAAGAACAGTGAAATTAAATACAAAGGACTGATCTTTTGTATACCTCTCTAATATACTGCTCTGGTAGGGACCTGTGTGTGTGTGTGTGTGTGTGTGTGTGTGTGTGTGCGTGCGTGCGTGCGTGCGTGCGTGCGTGCGTGCGTGCGTGCGTGCGTGCGTGCGTGCGTGCGTATTAGTCAATTCCAGTTCTTAAACGAAAATATTATTTGTTCTTAGCATCTACAGTTAGAACTTCACATTCTACCTACAATCATGTGATCTATCTTTACAAGTGTTTTACATTAATCTATCAGACAGCACAAAGTCAAGCGATACAAGGTCACCTAGGCTTGCACTTTTTTGATACAATGTTCCCCAATTTGCACACTGGAAGAAGCTTCACATGCTACACTGAGTCAAAACAAGATGAGAAAAGTCCATTTGAAAATTAGCATGACTTCAAACAGAAGCAAGAATTATACTGCATTGAGACACATGCATTAACAGTTTGGCAAGGTGTAGATGCTAAAGAAACCAAAATGATCGGATAACTATAATAACAGAGAATCGCTAATGTATTGTTAGTGTCATGTTACAGAGCAATTAAATATTAGACCTGAGTGAAAACAAAAGACACTGAAAATTTTTGGTTGTCAGAGTGAGGATAATGTAGCTGAAAACATTCATTTGCCTACACAATGTCAACATACAGTATTACTAATCTGACATCTTGCTATGTATGCTCAAGTTGGAACAGGCTTATAATGAACCTAATTGGGCTTTCAAGGTAGGTGAAATATTTATGGCATGGTTTTATCAGTTCACATCCCCAGTGAATTTCCTTGGCTGAGCAGTGATTTGAACCTGAGTCACTTTATACACCGCATCACACTGGGTATCCATCTGATTTCAGGATAAACTAATTATTTGGTTCATCATAGGTCTAGATGAGCAGCCCTCTGGTAAGTGGTAATGTTCTAACAGTTTTTTTGTTTGCCATCAGTTTTGCTAAACTGGATCATCATATCATTGCATTCACTAAACAGTCCTGGTTTGAATGGAACATACACACTCTTGGCCACAGGTGATGTCTGCAAATCCAGAAAGAACAACATTCAGCAGCCTTTTTCTTCAAGGGAATTGCAAATCCTGTTTGGCTGATATTCCCTTTTCTTGATGCCCACAAGAGAAGAAGTGGATAGTTAGAAGCCAGGACACTAAAAGGATGTAGAATGGTGAAAGCAGTGGTGGGGATAAAGTGATCAGAGATGATGTACAAAGCAGAGAATTGGCTTATAAAATTTCCACTAGGCAGTGACAATTGGGGAATCTGGGCCAATGGGAATGACTACACCTACTCTTCCTTATCAGTCCCCTCCTGATCAAGTGTCTGGTGTCAATAGTATACAGGCTCAGTCACATTGGGGATTCAGGTGGTTGGAGGCTCTTCTACAGATCTGTGGAACCAGGTGAAGACACATACACCTAAACCACTACTGGTTAAGCCTTCATTCTTTGGGGGAATTGGCCAGCCAGGCATATCTTGTATTCAATGAAATATGCAATGGTCCTATTTGATCTTTCTCTCCAGAGTGTAAGAGGTGACAATGTCTCTTCCTTATGCAGTTTAGATTTCTCCATGGAATATTAAACATTCTGGGGGAAACAATTGCTTCTTCACTTGTATTAGTGCTGAATTATTCAAGTTGTCATTTGAAATGCAGACAGATTCTGTTTAGCACAGAAGAACAATCAATATGGTGTATTAAAATTAAAGATAGCATATAACTTATCTTTAAGAAAAAGATGGTGGCAATTTATTCTGCATCATTTTGTTTTATGACACATGCTACTTAAACACTTTTAATTGCAGACCAAAGATGCAAATTCTTCTCTAACTGAAGTGCTTTCTGTACAATAAGTGCCTATTTATTATTTTTGTTTATTAAGAGAGAGATACATTTTACCATAAATTCACCAATATAATCATTACCTGAAGTTGTTGTTCTAATGCAGCTGTAGTTTTCTCTCCGGTAGCTTCATCAACTACAACAACCATATGAGTGAGTGAATTAACCTTAACTTGTTCCTGCTCCAAGTCTTCTTGAAGAGCCTTTAAGAAAAAAATAGAAGAACATATTTACAATTATGTAAGAGTTAAGCACAAGGACAAAGTGCTTTATATCAGTGACGAAATGACTGACTAGAACAGGAGTTATCAACTTTTTTAAGCCAGGGGCTGGGTCACGCTCCCTCAGACAGCTTTGGGGGTTGGATGGCCATTTTGCCCTTCCTCCACCACATGGCACTTCCGGGTGTGGTGGAGGCAGTGTGGGGGCACATGAAATGGTGCTGTGGGCCACATCCAGCCTACAGGCCATAGGTTGAGAATCCCTGGACTAGAACATGTGCCAAGTATTACTGTTACAAAATCTTGCAAAAATATAAGCCTTGATTGAAAGAGTTATGTTGAACCCAAATCAACTAGGAAAAAAGGTCAATAGACAGTGTGACTGACAATACTTATAATGGCCATTTGGGCAAGCCTATAAGTGTATTTTTTAATGTATGCATTTCTCTCTTCTACAATTACATTCTTATTATTTTTTAAATATAGCAGGGTATCTTCTGATCTGCTTTGTTTTTTTTACTACTACAGGAGCTGAATAATTACATACACATCAGAGGCAAAAAAAGTGAGAGATTGCAAATTACAAGGAAACCAAAATTGTTTTGACAGAAACTATTAAGTCTCAGTGCATTTTGAGCCAGCACACTTTCAGTAACATATTAGGAAAATTTCTAAACATAATGGCTCAGCTGAAATTGTCTTTCTGAACATTCCAGATTCTATCAATTAACAGCTAGTATGCATTGATCTCTTAGGAGCAGCCACTAATATGTTTTCCCCAGCTGAGATCCAGAACTTAACCTTTATATCAGGAGTTCTCAACCTATAGCCTGTGTCTGGATGTGGCCCATGACACTGTTAGGCGGTGTAAGTCTTCAACTCACACCCTAACTGGTTGCAAGGCATATTGTGTCTGTTATGCCTTTAAGAGCCTACTGCAGGGTACACAAGGTGCTGGGACTTTCCCGATGCATTCCATGGTCCAGTGTATTTAGGTCAGAGCATGACTGCAGACCTCCAGCTACAATGCTCAACTTGCCTGAGCTTCAATGTTCACCCCTCTGGACAATGATTCCTGCATCTTCCAGAACCTGCTACGAGGATTGAATCCTTGCACTGATCCTGATGATGGCTTTTGCCTGATATGCCATCTGTGCTTGCTGGACAAAGAAGAACTATTTGGGGTAAGCCTCCACCAGGAGGACTGAAGCTATAAAACTCTTTGGCTTTGTCTGTAACTACAGCTTGCATTTATCCTGCTAGATTGGACTGCTAATGAACTGTATGGACTTGTATATAGCAAACTGAACTGTCTCAGTGAGGTCAACTGAGCAGTCCAAGAGAATGTATCTGTTTTGTGTTACAGTTGTTGGACTGTATATACTTGCACCTTTTTACTTCCTGAGTTAAACCTACTTTGAGTTTTCTTCAGCACCAAGATCTGTCTGCCTGCTTTTCTCACAAGGGACCACCTTGCCAGGTGCGAACCTCTTGCTGGCCACTGCATACCACTCTGCTAACCGTTTATATCAACAGACACCATTTCATGTGGCCTACCACTGCCACACCTGGAAGTGCCATGTGTGGCAGGCAGGACAAAATGGCTGTCCAGCCCCTGAAGCTGTCTGAGATAACATGATCTGGCCCTTGGCTTGAAAAGGTTGAAAACCCCTTCTTTAAATTGATGACCTTTTTTCCCCAATGGAGAACTGAACCAATAGGCTTGGTGTCATTCATTACTAGTATCCTTGTTTGTTTTTCAAGTAGCTTAGTTAAAAGTGCATCTGTTGCAAGATACTGTTTTTGACTCACTTGCAGCATGATGGTTGGTAACCTTGGAAGAGCTGCTAAGGGTGTGATATGTTGAGAATTTATCCCACAGTTTGGTCTTCACTCTTTTTTCTGGCAACCACATGATGTACAGGCTCTAACAAACCAGTTCATCTTTGATCTTTGCCTACCTGCTGCTTTTTAGGTCCCAAACTACAACCTGGGGCCCGGATGTGGCCCCCAATGCCAATTCATCTGGCCTACAAAGCCCTCATTGCTCCTGGGAGCGGAAGTAAAATGCGCCCATATGGGTGTGTTTTACTTCCACTTCCAGGAGCAATGAGGGCTTCATGGGCCAGATGGATTGGCATCAGGGGCCACATCTGTCACCCAGGCTGTAGTAACCAGCTCCCTGAACCACATGACAGGCCCACAGCCTTGTTTCTCTTTTGGTTCCAGCAAGTGTGATTGCTGAGTTTAAACCAAAGCAGATGGTTAAGCCACTTGATGGTATCAGAAATTTGCAAATTTCCTTCTACTACCCTACATAGAGAGAAAGCCCCAAAAGAACACTGATGCAATATGTCACTCGGAGGAGGGGGAAGGGGGAGCAAGCTTTATTCCTTTTCTTCCTGGAGGAATGGAAGAAAGCTTTCAATTGCCCATGAATTATGATGTGGCTTAAGCAATGCATGAAGAAAGAGACAAGAAGGAGTATTTTTCTCTATGTTATTTTTATTCCCTTTAAAGGGAAAAAAGGGGCACATAGGGTCACTTGAGGTGCAATATGGCTAATCACTTCATGAGGAAATATCACCTCAAATATACTGTGGCTGAAAGCAGCCCTGTTCAACACAATCCAGAGCAATCCAGGCATCTACAACAGGGATGCCCAAACTACAACCTGGGGCCCGGATGTGGCCCCCAATGCCAATTCATCTGGCCTACAAAGCCCTCATTGCTCCTGGGAGCGGAAGTAAAATGCGCCCATATGGGTGTGTTTTACTTCCACTTCCAGGAGCAATGAGGGCTTCATGGGCCAGATGGATTGGCATCAGGGGCCACATCTGTCACCCAGGCTGTAGTAACCAGCTCCCTGAACCACATGACAGGCCCACAGCCTGAAAAGTTTAGGCAATCCTGCTGTACAAATAGCTGCCCAGTGAGATGGTCAATCTCAGGAGGAAGCTGTTACAGTTATTCTTTTCTTGCAATCCCTATGACTTTCCCTATTACATTGTGATGAATAATGTCGGCTTTGTTTCATAAAAACTTTAATTCCCTATTCCTGTTAACAAAAATGTACTTATAAAACTGGATCAGACTGGGACTAAAATGGAAAAAAATCACAGCACAAAAAATAGCAAATCAATGCATAATGAAATAACAAGGATTGAGGGAAAACACCAGCTTCTTATGGTAGCTCATCATGGGTGGAATACATCTAATGAAGGGCAACTATGAGAAAAATAGGACTATTCTAATGTAATTAACCTAAATTGATTTTTCTGGAAGCAGAAAAACAATGTATTATAAAACATTAATTCATTAGGAACAGGAACCTGGCACAGAAATCATTTTTGGAAGATTGAGGATGCTAGTAAACTGTCCAAACTGATACGGAAGTTCTGGTCTTAATGGTGAGCCATTCCATGCATCCTGATTTGTTTAACTGAATGATCACTATTTTAGTGGCCTGTTTCCAATGCCTGATTTTAAAAGAGAAATGAAGCAGTAGGAACAGAGCCAGGTATAAAATTTGACAGATGAGGCAACTAAAGCAGACTATAAATAACTATTAATGCAACATTTACTTTCAAGGACAAAAAATTAATCATCTTTTTCAGGAAGGAAATGAAGGATTACAAAACATAACAAGGAGAATTGAAAGAAAAGAATTTGTTGGGAACATATAACATAGACAAAGAGATGTGCTTTCTTTCTTTTGATTTCCTCTGTCACAGGCCAGGGATCCAGGATCTATCCATCAGTTTTCACACTGTTTTGAAGCTACATTTGAATGAAAATTTCCTACTGAAACAGGACAATTTGATGCACAGAAAAAAACCACCTCATGTAAATCTATAGTTATTTGAATTTTTGCAGACAAGGATGAAATAATATAAAAAAATTTCTGTTTGATAAAGAACAATTGCAAGCATTTTCCTCTTCTGATGACTTTTATATGGGAAATGTGTAGGAACACTTTCGAATGAAAATGTTGGGGGGGATGTAAAACAGGTTTGTGCATAATTATGGTGTTTTCTGGTGGAAGATACAAGGTTTGGGGATTATGTTGCTGCTAATGAAAAAAAATAGCTAGAGAACCAATCACATCTCTCTATTTCCCCCTTCCCTGTCGTTTCAATACAGGAAGTGAAAGAGAAAAACAAGCCTCCAGCTGGCTGTCAGAGCGTGCAGCAAGGTAAGCAGGGCGAGTCTGGATTCTCTCGTGGCCGAGCAGGCAGGGGAGTGGGTATGCGGAGTCCCCAAACTGCTGGGGGGGGGGAGGGAAGTGGCAGGTAGAGGAGCTTAGGCCTCCTTTACTTCTTTATGACAATGGATCAGATAATGCTAAAATGAACGTTATCCAGTGCAAATCTTCCCCCCAAATTTGTCGTCGTTATGCGGTTTTAGCGTTATCTGGGGTATTACTGTATGAAGAGACACCCAACTCCCACAATTCTCTAGGCAGCATGGCCTATGGCCTCTTGTAAAATGTATTAAAATGCATTTCAAGGAAAATCCAAGCCAAACAAATTTAATAGGTTGACATGTAACACCTATCTTCAATGATCTTCAGATATTTTTTTTCCTGTGCAATTTACTGGAAGTAGTGATTCTTCCAGTAATTTCACAAATGTCTGATTCAACCATGTCATAGTCTGCCAGGCCAGTGGGTGACATGATCTAAGCAGCTAGAAAACCACAAGCTGTGCAAAGTTGTGCAAAGGTTTCTGTGAAATATATGTTCACATTTGTTTCTATTTGACATATTCTTTGTATACAGTTTATCCTTATAAATCAAGCTGCTTAACATAGACTAAATAAGTTAATAATTGCATGCCATCAAGCCAAGTTCAACTTATGGTGATCTTTTGCAAGGTTTTCTAAGCAGAGACTACACAGAAGCGGTTTACCATTCTCTTCTTCTGGGGATGTTCTGGGATTGTCCAGCTTGCCCATGACTGCACAAGATGGCTGCTCTCCCACAAAGGCACAGCAGGGAATCAAATTTCCACTCCATGGCCAGATACCTGAGCTACTGAGCTATCCAGCCAGCTAATATAAACTAAAACCATAGGTCGGAAACTTGTACATCAGCCTTATAGTGGTGTTCTACAATTCCCATCAAAACCAGACAAAATGGACAATGGTCAGACCAGATGGGAAGTTGAGTAAAACAACTTTTAGAGGGCCACACATTTCCTAGATTAAACTCATTCACTCAGAATATTTTTGAGATTTGGGTGATACTCAGTAAAACTCATGAGTAACACTACAGATTTGTACAAAGTCAAGTGGTCACATGATTTATTTTTAGAAGAATCTATATATCAGTGGCTCAAGTGGATAAGATGCTAACTGGGAGGCGGAAGGTCAGCAGTTTGATTTCCGAGTACTGGAGAACGGAATGTGTTCCCGTCTTTGTCCCAGCTCCTGCCAACCTAGTAGTTCGAAAGCAAGAAATTCCAAGTAGATAAATAGGAACCACTTCGGTGGAAAGGTAATAGAGTTCCGTGCACTCCAATGTCTAGTCGTGCCTGCCACATCACCATAGAAATGTCTGCAGAAGCAGACAGCGCTGGCTCTTCGGCTTTGAAACAGAGATGAGCACTGAACCCTAGAGTCAGATACGACTGGCTTTCGAGCAAGGGAAACCTTTACCATTACCTATATAACCTATGCTTGATATAAAACTCTGTTTTTGTGCCAAATTTACATCTTCTTGTTTTACGTTAATATCCTGGGCTATATTCAATTGCTATTTTGAACTATAGGAGATTCACTAAACCAATTGCTGAAAAGTAAATCAGCTCTAACATAAACTCAACTGATCCAATGCACCTAATATAGTTGAAATTAGTACGGTAATTGGATTTAGGCCTACATTCTTTTTTACTCAGTTTGCCTCCCTGAACTGTACACAGACTATACAAACTGAACCACTGTAGATTCACCACAGACACATTGTAGAAAACAGGATAGGAAACTCTTGCACACAAAAGAAAAGGGTGACTGTCAGAACTGGAAGTGTGTGATTTATAGTCTAGTCTTGACATTTTAATTTAAATTGGAAATTGTTACATCACCAACACTCCTTACTTCTCACTGCCAATTTTACATAGACATTTTATCTGAAGTCTATAGCAGCATGTGAAAATCTGTAAATTGGATTTAGGCTGGCAACTTTGATTATCCATATTTAGCAAAGTCTTCCAATAGATCTTCCTACAGACAACAGAAAGTTCGGGGGGGGGGGGGGAAGCAACCAAACACAGTTCACCCAGCTGCTTTGATCATTATGTGCTGAATTCTTGCTTTTATAATTAAATTCATTTTTCAAAAATACTCCATACAAAGGCAGGTTCTCAGTTAACTTTACAGCACTGAGGGGTTACATGCTCAGAGTCCCAGCTCTTGTTAATGCGATTAGAAATCCCAATTATAATAACTAATAGTGTCGATTTACTACCAGAGTACTCTAGAAGGAAAGCACAAGATAGCAAAAGAGAGAAACCAGGGAATAATAAAATCCAAAATGTTATTATTCTATTTTGCAATAAATAGTGTATTGTAATTCCATTTTCCCTCTCAATCCCAGCCCACTTTTTGTTTTATGAACAATGGGGGTGATAAAGGAAAAACAAATGTGACAACAGACCCGACCTTATTAATAAGGAGATTCAAAATTTCCTTTTTATGCTCTTCAGAACAATTTCACTCAGTTTTATTTATTTTCACTCAATATTTGCATACATTAATTATTTCATTTTGAAATTACAGTAGAGCCCCGTATAACAAATGCCTCATTGAATGAAAAATTCGTACAATGAAGAGGATTTGTGAAACCATCATAACGATTTTTTTTATTATACGAAACAATGCATATCTATGGGAAAAATTGTACAACAAAAATCTCTATGGGATGCATTGTACAATGAAAGTTTTTTGTTGTATGGTTTTTCCGATAGAGATTTTTGTTGTACGATGCATCCGCAAGGGATTTTTGTTATACGAGGGATGCTTTGTATAATGAAAAAATTCGTATAACGAAGTTTCTTGGAAAACAGTCTTTTTTTCATTATACAGGGTTCTACGGTACAGTGCTATGTCAATATTTTCTCAAACATAGATTGATGTTACTTATTGTATGGCTTCTAGGGACAAAGATAAGTATCCTTTTAGTTACTCTTGCCAATGTAACTCCACAAGTGTAACGTTTATTTGGAACTTATTCAGTTTACCTTATGTTCTTCCACCTGCCGCTTTAGGTCCTCCAGATCAGGTCCCAGTGGTTCTGCATCTATTCTTGCTGTTCTTTCTTCTGTTTTAGCTAACCATTCAGATAATTGGCTTAGTTGCTGATTTTGTAAATCCATTAGAACACGGTGTAAACTAGACAAATAAAAATTAAAGACAACCACCATGACAGTGAGTTAATATCAGGCAGATATGCAATTAGACAGGCTATGGCAATGCTATGAAACTGACTTTATTTATTTATTTATTTATTTATTTATTTATTTATTTATTTATTTATTTATTTATTTATTTATTTATTTGTAATCAGCTTGAATGGAATTAAAATGGAGTTTCTATGCCACATTTAATAAAATATATATTCCCCAAGGCGAAAGTTTCTCTAAAGCTATTATTCACAAGTAAATCCAACTCAACAATGGTCACTGGTAGAGCTGAGGAAAAATTGCTAACAATAATTTTGAAACTTGTTACTTCAAAATGTTTTGTTTTTCTTTGAAAAAAAAAGAGTTGTCGACTCCTGAAGAGGTATTTGCTCTTCCCTCTCTCAGCCATAACTCCTTCCTGGCTTTTAAACAGAAGAGAATAAAGAATGGGAAACAATCATTGGATTCTTTGAATTATTTATTGCCCCCTATTTTTTCACTGCTTTTTTTCAATTGTACAGCAAAGTCTTCATTTTCCATGCCATCTTCCTTTAAAGATGAAGTCTACTGTGCTGTACTTCCTCACCCACTCCCTTTGTGAAATGCCCTCTGTAGTTTAACAACTGAACTGTTTTTTACCACTGTTTCAAAATGTTGAGGAAAGCTCTATTCTCATTTTCCTTGCTGTTTTGTGTATGTGAAAATTTCACTATCTTGATTCTATGGTCCCTGTTCTTTATACTTTGAGAAGATGTGTTTTGATTAAAAGCATGTCAGCTCTAAATCAGCTCAAAAGCACAGACAGCAACCTGTCTTCCAGAGGAGATATAGGCTTACGGCTAGAAGTGTATTGTCAATGCAGTATTTGATCCAAATGTCCCTAGCAATTTGTATTCCTGAAGTTCTTATTCCATACAAATGGGGAACTAATTCACAGGAATGTCTTGAGACAAGAGCCAAAAACACAATACTGTAGTGGTAAAAGACAATGGACATTAGTTGTAAATCTGAAGAACAAGACACACATTTATAGAATGATATGGTCATTCATAACAGCATCTTGTCTTATTTGACTTGCTGCCAGTTGCTTACTGAGCTCAAGTCAATTCTAAACATTAAGGCCCTGCCTAGAAGGTTAAAGGTCTGGCTATCTAAGATACCACTTATCTCTATACAAGCCTGGCCAGATGTTAAGCTCTTCAATAGAGGTGCTCTTACAAGTATTAACAGTTTCAAATCAAACAGGGCTTATCATGTGTGGCTCCTAGGTTATGAAAAGCACTCATTGAAAACTCATTTCCAAGTTTAGTTTGCTTTCACTCGTATTGATTTTGAGGGAGTAAAAGACACCTTTTTAGATAGGCAATATCTAATATCTAATCTGCTTTGCTATGTTGTTTTTAAGTATACCCTTTCTGATTTTAATCATGTTAATGTCTTTGATTGATTCAGATAGTTTTACAATTGGATTGATTTACATGATTTTATGATTTTTTTTAGCTAAACATGGTTTATTTGTTTTTATTCTTTTTTTATGTCTGTAAGATGACTTGAAGGCTATCTATAACTGGAAAGGTGGGTTATAAATGTAATAAATAAGTAAATATAAATATCCACATTCCAAAAATACACATTGATCTTCACAAATAATTTATTCGTGATAATGTGCAAATTTCTACATTATTTATTCAAGGACTAGTTTCAAATTCACTTAACCCAACAGAAAGACACCTATTTACTGTTCTTATTTGAAAAGAAAATGGGCTCTCGGTACAGTTAATTATGGGGAAAGACATATTTATTATAACAAAGAAAGGCAGTACAGAATGAATTGGTACAAATGAGACACAAAGAAGGCACTGCCAGATCTCAATGTCTCAATAAAAAAGTCCTTCTCTTTTCTTTACTTTGCTTCAGCCTTTGAAATGAGTTAGAATGCTAGTCATTATACTTAACAGAAAGGCAAAACTACACTTTCCCTGGAGAATTTATGAATTCTGGCCATGATCCATTGAGTCTATTTAAGGCTCAGTTAGAAAATGGGAAGAGAAATAAGCTAATTGTCAGAATAAAGTATCCAATATCTTTGAAAATGGTCTGATTAATCTAAACACAGCAATGTGGAAATAAGTCTTGTTTTGATTTTTAAAAAGGGTTTAATGCAGATACAGATTGATTATACTATAACGTTCTAGCCCTGCTGAGGCCTGCACCTCTATTATCCATCAATTTCCCAGCATAATTTTGCAACGGTATGATTTTAAAAGCAAGAATTTAGAGAGATGTGGCAGCAGAATCTGCTCTTCTGCCCGCTTCTTTCCCTATAAAATAATCACAGGACTTTCTCGGTTTTGAAAACAGCCCCCCCCCTGAAAGACTAGTTGTTTCCTTCATACACGCAACACTCAGACACACTGACTTAACTGTAGGGGCAAGAAAGGTTCTTGGTGGGGGACTACTTTACCATTACCACCAGGGATTCTGAGAATGAAATTTCTACACATCTTTCTTTCCCATGGCATCTTGTTGTCTCAGGTCATAAAATGAGGGTAAGGAATAGGATTAAGGTTTGAGCATCTATGGTACCTCCAGCTTACATTTGTGCTACTTAAAGATCTAAGGATCACATCCTGCATTGCCTTCTTGTTTTTCATTGTCTGCTGTTTGAGAGCACAGACAGTAACCACTGCTCATGAGCTGCTGTCTCTTTGAGTGATTATTTATTTGCAGTTCAGCAGATGAGGTAATTTCTGCATCAGTGCTTTTCTCATCATTTGGGAAATGTGCAAAGACTCAGGAGTAAAACATTTGAAGCATATTTTTCCAAAGGATACTAATTATCTAAAACACGTTAAATAAAATTATTTATTTATTTATTTATTAATCAAATGTATATTCCGCCCTACTCGCACAGGCGACTCAGGGAGGAGCACAACCAGCATATAATACACGACTAAAAACACTAAATGAACAAAATAAAAATTAAAACCAATTAATTAATTAATTTAACTAATTAATTAAAGGTTTATTTAGGGGAAGGCTTATAAATACACAAACTGAGACAGTCTCAGCTGAGAGATAAGGAAAGGACAGAGTTGTTTGTGTCATGTAGTCTTCCCTGTGCCCATAGATGCAGAGGTAGATGTTATTCTTCACCAATCCTGAAATAAGGGTCAAAATGGACTATGTAAAAAGTAAATCCTTAGAAGCTGAAAACATGTTAGTGTTCTAGAGATGTAATTCTCTCCAAGAGTCTTGCCAAGCAATCAGACTTGAAAATGAAGTCCATGTTTACCACCCAAGGACCAATTACATAACACAACAAACTTGCAAACTATAGGATGTGAGAGGAATTTGTGCAACCAGAGTCAAACATCTTCAAGCACTGAGAGTTCCCATTTCTAATATGTTATATGCCATCTGGTTTGACTCAAAATTTCAGGATCCATTCTAGTCTGATATACAAATGGAATCAGAGTACACTAGTACCCAGATAACGTTATGACTTGGTTCCACAAGTCATGTTATCCAGTTTTTAATGTTGTGTGATGCATTGATCACACAACATTAAAAAAAAGCCCTGTTCTCTTTCCTTTCTCCCAAGGCAAACTGAGGATCACATAGAGGATCACAGCATCTGATCATCAGTTTGCCTCCTTGGAAGAAGGGGGTGCCTGCTCTTCTTCTCCCAAGGAGGCATACAGAGGATCACAGCATCTGATCTTCAGCGTGCCTCCTTGGGAGAAGGGGCGCCTGCTCTCTTGTCCAAACGCTGTGATCCTCTGTGTGCCTCCTTGGGAGAAAGAGAGCAGATGCCACCTTCTCCCAAGGAGGCATGCTGATGATCGGATGCTGTGATTCTCAGTTTGCCACGCCTCAGGGAATTTGAGGAAAACATCTGCATCACACAACGTTATCCAATTTTAGCGTTATCCAATGCAATCGTTATCCGAGGTATTACTGTATATGCTAAGGAGCTGTTGTTGGATTAAACCACATTTTGTCTGGCATTTCAGTTTTGACAAGATATCCATATACAAGTAAGAAAGGCAACACTCCTTCCTCGTCAAAATATTTAATTCAACTGTTCTCTTAATACATGCCTGTTCCAACTATGCAATTCTCCCCACAGCCCCCGGCTCAGTTTGTAAGCGGGCTGTACTTTTCATCATTGTCTGGAATTCTACAATTACTGAAACACAGGCTAAGAATAGCTTTCTATTTAAATTCTTTCATTTTAAAAAAATAAATCCAGCTTTTTGTGAATGAAAGGTACAGAAAGATAAAAGAAATGTGACTTTGGAAGTAGAATAGAAAGTTGCACAACCACTTCAAATGATATAATCAACCTTAATTGTACTCAAATTGTGCTGATTTTTAAAAACAAAACAACAAAATACAACTAATTTTCACTGTTTCCATAAATCTAGCTATTAATCTATCTCCACCTTAAATTATAATTATATGCCATGAATTTTTTAAAGTTTGCAGCATTTTAGGATTTTTTAAAAACAGATTTCCCTGCAAAGTGCTGTCCTGAATTGGACAAATTCCTATTGAACTAGACGTAATGATTTCTCCTGGAGACCAGGTTTTAAAAATGCTTCCTGACCTTATCTCATAAAATTTGACATTCTCATCAAATTATAGGTACCGAGACCCTCTCACTTAATTTTTATGACACAATACAATAAGACTCTGCAAGATGGAAAGAATCAAGAAGAAGCCTATTCAAGGCACACGGGAAATGTATTCAAGAATTCACCAACTCCTTGGAA
This sequence comes from Furcifer pardalis, assembly GCA_030440675.1. NCBI lineage: Eukaryota > Metazoa > Chordata > Lepidosauria > Squamata > Chamaeleonidae > Furcifer > Furcifer pardalis. The sequence goes on from CP126895.1 coordinate 48,580,582, forward strand.
AACAGCAATTGCTGAAATGGGGCAGAAATTCTGTTGCTGGCGTTCACTGTCCATGTAAGAATGTACCCACAGAAGCTTCTAAAATGAATCTGTGCAATGGACCCTTGCACAAGCAGAATGATGGGAAAAGGTTCTGCCCACGAGCCAGACTTCTAGAAATTGTAGGCCCCTTACACTTCCCATTAGTCAAAGCAAAAAGGACACAATTATTCTCCTGTCTAGTCTCCATATTCATTTAATTTGAGCATCAGGAATGTGATGTAAAATGTAAAAAGCTTTCCATAATGCATAATGCTTTTCAAACCTTTCTCTCCCCTTCCCCATGTTTTTGTTCTTGCCAGAACTAGCCATTCCTAGTTTTAATTAACAGCCAACTTTTCGTAGGCTGCATTGGGTTGCTGCGTGGGGAGAAAGGCAAGATAAAAATAGAAGAAAACAAAAAATTAAAGCATACAAGCATCTACTGAAATGTGACTCTATATAGAGTGTTGCAAAAAGGAGAAATATGACAAAGGAGGGAATTAGCATATTTCAAGATACCTGCACTTCACTTCCTTAACCCATTTGTTTCCTTACCTTAGGCTGCTAAAACTTGTCTATGTTAAGAAAGGGGCCGCAGCTCAGTAGCAGAAAAAGTGCTTTGTATGTAGGAGATGTTTGGTTCAATCCTTGGCATCTTCAGGTCTGATTGGAAAAGACTTCCTTTCCACTATGTCAGTACAGATGGCCTAGTAGTCAGACTTAGCACATTTTAACCCTTTATACTTATTATTGCCTTATCTCTCTGGTATAGTTCTCTTTTTATGTCAAATCTTACAACCTAGAAGTCTAAAAGCAAAAAATCGCAAGTAGACAAATAGGTACTACTTCTGCAGGAAAGGTAACAATATTCTGTGCACTCTGGCATCTAGTCTTGCTTGCCACATTAAAATGGAAATGTCTGCAGACTCAGATAGTGCTGACTCTTTGGCTATAAATGGAGATTAGCACCACCCTTTAAAGACGGACACAAATGCCTTTCGATCAAGGGAGATATTTACCGTTACCTTTACTAGATCAGAAGATTTCAGGTTCCACATTGGCCTTAATGTCCAAAGAATTAATATTCTGAACATCCAACTGTCAACAATGAAACCATCATAGCAGTCTTAGGCCATTGATCAAATAGTTAGGACTTGAAATGTGCACCCTCCTCTTCTATAAAAAATGTATGCAAAAATCTAGGTGAAGAGCTGCATTCTGGAGAATAATACTGTTGTTTGAAATATGAAGAAAAGTTTCATTTTCATCAATGAAGTTTTGTTAAATAAAAATAAGAGTAAATGAAATACTTTCAGAGATGTGTTCTTATCCATCTGTTCTCTTCCATTCTCCTTTTTTAAAACAAAGAATCAATTTGAAAACTCATTAAATGGAAGTTGAAAGGAGGAATGCACTAAATACCACTGAAACAGTATTTGCACAAACTGAAAAACTGCTTGCTCAAATATATATTTACTCACTTGTTCTGCTTTTCCATACTTGTGACCCTGAGATTTTCCCATCGTGAATTAAGCAAATTCATCTGTTCTTGTATTTCATTTTCTTCATCTTCAGAAAGCTTCCCCAGTGACAGAAGTTGACTTCCTACTTGCAAAACATCACCAACACGTCCTTGGTGAGCTGTCAATTCCATCATAAAGCCCTAAAGAAAATTATTTTAGGAATTATTTCTAAATAAATAATTAAGAAAACTTTAAAAGTTACATTTTCTGTTTAAACTTCTAATCCTATATGCTATTACTAGTTTCAACTAGGAGCAGACCCATTCAATTGACATTTATATAAATCAAATTGATTAAGTGGTTGGTTGGATAGCTTAGTGTTTTGATGCATGTCTGAACAGTCAAAATGTGTGGTCTTGGGCAAGCTATACAGTTTCAGGATGCTACAAGAGAAGGGAATGGTAAACTACTTCTGAGTACTATTTATCTTGAAAACACCGAAAAGGGTTTCCATAAGTCAGATTTGACTTGATGCCACACACACAAAATTAAATCAGTAGGTCTATTCTAGTTGAGGCTAGAAATCACTGGCCATAAATTGAATAAAGTATGTTGAAATTAAAATGTTGACAACAGGGGCTAAAACATAATGGCTGAAATCTAGCATTACTTTACAATATCAGAAAACATAATTAAAAAAATGTGTGTGTGTGTGTGTGTGTGTGTGTGTGTGTGTGTGTGTGTGTGTGTGTGTGTGAGTGTTCGCCTGAGCAAGGTGGGTATAAATTTGAAATGAAATGAAAAATGAAAAAAAAATTAAAACAAAAACACTGCAGCACTTTAAAGACTAACTGCTATATTTTACTGTTAGCTTTCAGGGATCAAATCCACTTCTTCAGACAAGGAGTAAAACTTCCAGGCAGGTTTATATACACTAGATACAGGGGTCCAGATGTCACAAGGAGAAAAGGATCATAAAGCAGTGAGTAATCAAGCAGAATGACAGACAAGCACACATATCGATACAGCTTCCTACCGCTAGCAGTAACAAAGGAAAGGCAGTATTACTTGTGCTTATGCCAATGTGATTTATGCCATTGCTTGCCAAAAATGTCCCTCTGTGCTTTACGTAGGACAAACAGGACAATATTTGTGTGAAATAATTAATGGACACAAATCAGACATCTGGAATAGCAACATAGAGAAACATGTCTCAAACCACTTCATTCTACCTAAACCAGTGGTTCCCAATTAGTGGTATGCGTACCCCCAAGGGTACGCGAGATTGCATCAAGGGGTACGCGCAGCAATCTCTTAACTAAAATATTAAATCCTTAAAAAACAATAATGCAATAACAATTGCCAAAAATTTATTCAATTAAATTAAATGATCAGTAGGTAAGTCAATCGTATGCATCAAGTGCTTTCTCCCGCAGCGGCAGTTTTCCCGTGCCTCCTGCGTCTTGCGTCACCCGATCGCGGCTGCCCCCGTTTCCGCCTATTTGCTCGTCAATGTCAATCAGTCAGTTCGGTTTATGTTGCGTGAGCGTGTTGCTGTGCTCGTTGTGTTGTTTTAATTGTGAATTAATAAATATCCGTCGCACCGTGTCGCGTCGATCAGCCTTATATACCTACCTCGGTAAATGGTAAGATTTTGCCCCCACATGCCCGCACAAAAGAGACTGACCACAGTATTGATGGTATAAACAATGGGCCACTTTATTTTAAATTCAGCTTCATTAACTTTAACCTTTTTAACCAATAACTTTCTGCAGCAGGCCGCAGTAGCACTGGTAAGGCACAAGGATATCCATTGATCAACTTAACTTGGATATCCTTAAAACATTTGTTTAACTTCCTTTAACTGTCCCGGTCAGAAGTGACCTGTTGTTCTCTCCCTTCTGACCCAGAACCGGGCGAACTGTATATTGGGGCTGCCTGCTGTCGAGCTTGACAGTTCCCAAGTTCATGGTCCACATTTTGACCGGGCCCCACTCTTCTCTCTTCCCTTCTTTGCTTGTGGAGTGGCCAATCAAAACACGTTCCAGCCAGGTTCTCCTGGGACCAAATTTATTCCCAACCAGTGCTACCCGCCCAAAAAGACCGAATCACTCCAACTCAACCTGGTTCCGCCGTGTGGGATGGGCGAAAACAGCAAGAGACCAACCGGCCAATCAAGGTCTCGAGCAAAAATTCCCATCCGGCACAGAAGTGACCCAAAAATTGTCACACTGCATCCAGGGAGGGAGGGCGGGGCTTGCTTTGCCGGTCAGACGTGGACTGGCGGCGAGCGCAGGGAGCGGGCTGCCCTTATAAGGGCAACGCTCAGCCACGCCCCCTGTGCTCGCCCCCAGGCCCATCTCTTTGACTGGCACTGGGGCAAAGCGCGCGGCCGCAGCCGCTCGTCCAATGTTTTAAAACTGTGTTTAAATTTGCACTTTCACTATAAACTGCAATACAATTTAATGATGTTTACAAAATAAAAATAATATTCAAGCTGCTTCAGTTGTAAGCATGTTCGCGGATTCTGTTTTCTAGATTTTAAGTTACATTAATACTATTTTCATTGTAAATTTCAATACAAAACAATAATGTTTAATTTGTTTTCTACTATGTACCTACTTCGAATACAGAAGGACAAATTCGATTTTTTTTGCCTGTTCGCAGTTTCTGGTCGTCCTCCCCCTAGTTTTCTAAGCTTTTTAATTACTTACATTACAAAAATACAAATTAATAAGTCCCCTTGTTTTTTAGATGGAACAGTGGCTGCTAAGGCGCTGAAAGGTTGAGGAGGAGGTATCAGAAAATACTGAACAGTCGCCTGCTAATGATGTTTCACCCTCTACTAGTACTCCGACACACAAAAAAAGAAACATTGATAACAAGGAATCGTCTCTCAAAAAAAGGAAATATGATGATAGTTATATTCAGTTTGGATTTACAAGCTCTGGAGATCCTAATTCTTTTTTTTTTTTTTTGGTGTGTTTGGATGACATTTCTTTTTTTTTTTATTGATCTTTAAAACAAGGAAACACAAACAAAAGATTACAAAAAAATACAACATCAAAATTAAGAAGAGAAACATCCAATATGACAAAGCTACATACACACATCAAAAAGACATACAATAGGTAAATAAATTCACCCACATCCAACCCTTCACCTCCCATCTTCCCATATTAACGCAACATAAATCCCTATCACCCACCCTGAACCTTTCACCATTCTGTCATCTTCTCTCCCCCATCCTTCCGTTGAAGAACCGCCTCCGAGTGTCGAAGAGGGGGAGGGGAGACCGGGACTATTATTATTATTATAATATTTGGGTTTCTATACCGCCCTACTTGGCAGAGCCAACTCAGGGCGGTTTACACACATGTATAGTTACAGTCACAACACATCAATAAATCAATAGTCAATATCCAACGAAAATAGTCAATAAAGTCAGTATCAGTATCACAGAACGTCAGCACATAAACATCATTACAGTAAAAGCAATTCAATAAACAGTAACAAAAAGTTCAATAAACATCAATAACAGCAGTAGTTAAAAAATTTCCATACAAAGAAACAAAACTAGGCAAGCACCACGACAAGTAACGAGCCTCTCCGTCCACCGCACAGTCAACGAGCGAGGAGGCGGCTTTGCTCCAGCCGCAGGTGTTGTCGTTGGCGGCGGCGCGAGAGTCCAGCCGCCGCCGCGGCTTTTGAGCCCTGCTGGGCGGGCATAGCCTCCGGGACAGGTGGTACGAGTCCCGGGGGCCGAGTCCACAAAAATCTCGAACTCAGCCCCACTTACTAAGCCCACTACGTCTGTTTCCCTGCGACTTCTTTCCCCTCAACCAAACTTGGCTGAGAGAGTGGCCAAATTTGGGATGGAGGAGGTAAGACCCACATAGCTCTTCCTGGTCCGAGGTCGGGGGAGAGCGGCGTCAGTGTCCGGCGGGGCGGCGGTGGCGGTTCTTAAATCCACTAGCCCCGAACGCAGCTGTTCTCGCTCTCCCCGGTCCGAGGTCGGGGGAGAGAGGCGTCAGTGTCCGGCGGGGCGGCGGTGGCGGTTCTTAAATCCACCAGCCCCGAACGCAGCTGTTCTCGCTCTCCCCGGTCCGAGGTCGGTGGAGAGAGGCGAGTTCATATCAATATTTGAAAATATCAAATAAATCAACTTGCTCAAAGCTATACGGTTATTCCTTGTTCTTCCTTCCTTCTGCTTATGGCTATCTTACCCCTATTCTTTTTATTTCTATTCTATATTTTCAACCCTTATCCCCCTTTAGCTTTCTTTAACAAAAATTATTTACATTTCCATAATATTTTTATAAGTATCCTACAACTTATAAGACAATGGGAACAGCTAACTCTTCCTAACAATTCAGGTGTTACATTGACTTAATATTTCCTTCCATCTATAATATCCTAAACTTCATTTTCATATTTCCAAGCATACCCTTAAGCAAAACCCTTTTTCACATTTCCCTTTACCTCTGCTGCTATTGTATTTTTATTATAATTCCTCCCCATCTTCAGCTCCTTCATCTTTTCAATACTTTATATTTCTCTCTTGTATTTATTCTAAACTACTCTCTTTTATCAGTTTTGTCAACACCTTATTTAATTCCTACCAACTCCATTGCCCAATTTTTATAGAGATTATCATACTTCCCCATTCTAATCAGTTATCTATCCCATTCTATAATCTATTAATATATTTTCCTGTATAAGGTTTCTTCCTTTAACATACAATGACAACTGATTATTTATTTTTCAAAGTGCATAATCTTTTCAATCAAAACTGCGTATTGGTTTGGACGTTACATCCACTTGTTAGCTGATTATAGTTATTTCCTATTCACGACCCTTTAAATTAATTTTCCTTTATACCAATTAGTCAATAGGCACTTCATAACCTTTGAAAACTACCAACAAAAAAAACCCAACCAAACAATTTTTCTTGTCAATTCTTGCCCCAAACCTCTTTTAATACAAAAAACAAAACAAAAAAAGACAGTATCAATTCTCTTTCCTTAAAATTACTAACATTATTACTAGTCTGTCTCAATTATGCTCCAATTATCCAATTACTTCTCCATTACTACCCTTCATTATTTTCTATTTCTTTCTCCCTTACTATCTGCTATTATACTGTTATTTCATATTCCTTTAAGTTAAGTTTCCTTTACACAGATTAATCAGGCACTTCATATTGATTTAAGAGTTACATCCATTTGTTGACTGATTATAATTTTTTCCCATATCTATGTTACACTGTACTTTTTTTATTCCAGAAAATCAAAATCAAAATCAAAATTCTTTTAATCCAAAGAGAATCATGTCAATTTTATTTCTTTAAAATTTATTCGCTAATACTGCAATTATTTCCTATATTTGAGAGTTTCTCTTTGATTTCCTTCCATTCTTCTAATCCTTTTTCATTAATATTGCATGATTTTAACATATCCATGTAGTCAGTTTATTCTCTTATCACTACTGTTTTCCATGTCCAAAAAAATCTCAACTGTTGGAATTGTTGCCTATTTTAATTCCCAATTGCCACAATGTGTCGTTTGTGCAGAAACACTGTCAAATCATTCGTTAAAACCATCCTTACTACATCGCCATTTAGAAACCAAACATGCTAATTTGAAAGATGAATCTGTATCCTTCTTTCAACATAAATTAAAAGACCTCAAACAAAGACAAAAATCTATTGAGGCGCTTTCTTTAAACACGAATATGAACGCCCTGCAAGCCTCTTTTCGAGTTAGTTATTTAATTGCCAAGCAAGCAAAACCGCATACAATTGGGGGAAACCTTATACTGCCTGCAGCAAAAGAGATAGTGAAATGTATGTTCAGAGAAAAAATGGCCCGAGAACTTGATGTTATTCCTATGTCAAATAACACTGTCTCTCATCGTATTGCAGGCATATCAGATAATCTGAAAAACCACCAAATTCAACGCATTTTACAAAGCGATTACTTTGCCATACAACTTGATGAATCCACAGACATATCAAACTTGGCTCAACTTTTAACATATGTTCGTTATGTTCATTCCAAAAAGGTTCATGAAGAGTTCCTATTTTGTCGTGCCCTTCCGATTCATACTACCGGGGAGGACATATTTCACATGGTCGACGGTTTTATAAAAGAAAACAAATTGGACTGGTCGAAATGCGTAGGAATATGCACTGATGGTGCCAGAGCAATGACTGGTTGTTTTTCAGGACTTGTGAAGCGAATACAAGATGTAGCCCCAGAAGCAAAATGGACCCATTGTGGTATTCATCGAGAGGCACTTGCTTGTAAAAAAATTCCAGCCTGCTTAGATAGTACTCTTAAAAATGCTGTGAAAATTGTCAATTTAATCAAGGCCCGTGCCACAATCTCAAGAATTTTTACAGACATTTGTAAAGAGCTTGGCAGCGAGCATGAGACCCTGTTGTTACATACTGAAGTGCTTTGGCTGTCCAGAGGAAGAGTTGTTTCGAGAATATTTGAGTTGAGTCATGAAATTGAGTTATTTTTGACCGAGCAGGGACATGCCGAGTACAAACAGATGCTGATTGATCCTTTGTGGCTACAAAAATTGGCTTACTTGTCAGATATTTTTACAAAACTAAATGAGTTGAATTTGGGGCTTCAAGGCCAGGATATAACCATATTCACTATGCAGGAGAAGGTTGAGTCAATAATAAAAAAAAGTCTCTCTCGCCATCTTTGATCGACAGATGTAAATATGATCAATTTCCGATTTTAAAACTTTTTTGGAAACTACTTCTTCATCAGTGAATGACGATGTAAAATCAGCCATAAAATGCCACTTGCAAAATTTGTCGACCGCATTACGCACTTATTTCCCAGAAATATCGTCGCACTGAAACTGGGTAAACAACCCCTTTGGAATCTGTCCCACCAATCACCTATCCATCTCTGATCTAGAGGAATTAATAGACATCTCATGCAACAGTAGACTCAAAAGTTGTTTTGCGGAGCAATCACTGGTTAATTTTTGGGCTGGTCTTAAAGACATTTATCGTGTCAGCGAAGTAGCAATAAAACATTTACTGCCATTTTGCATGACGTACCTTTGCGAGAGCGGATTTTCCGCAATGACAAACTTAAAAACTAAACATCATCACAGACTTCAACTCAAAGACGACTTGAGATTGAAGCTGATCAAAATGTAACCAGATTTTTCAGTTGTGCAAAGAAAAATGTGCACATTTGTCACATTAATGAAACATGTGTTCTCTGTCATTAGAATTTCTTTTGATGATAATACATATAAAATACACCTGATTTCATTTTTTATTTAACATTCCTGCAATAAGGGGTACATAAGTTTGAGGTCTTTCTTGAAGTGGTACGTAGAAAAAACTAATTGGGAACCACTGACCTAGGCACTCTATCCATGACTTGAAAGTGGCAATTCTGGAACAGAGAAATTACAAGACTAGGATCCAAAGAGAGACAGCAGAAATCAAATATATCCATCTGTTTGACACCCATCACAGAGGCTTAAATATTAGCCAAGGGTTTCTGGGACATTACCAAATTTGATACACAGATTGCTATATGCTGCTAGATATTTTATATACTATATATTGGTGTATTATACCACCTTCGCTAACCTTCCTGTAAATTCTCTCTTACAACATGAACACAACAGGATGTGCCCACACAAGTAAAGAGGTCAACCATAAAGAGGTTAAATTCATTAGTGTATGCTTTGCTTGGCAACTTCACACTTTTGAGATTGAAAGGGGACATTTAAAACTAATCTGAATAATCTGTTGTTACTGCTAGCTGTAGGAAGCTGAACTGATATGTGTGCTTGTATGTCATTCTGCTTGATTACTCATTACTTTGTGATCCTTTTTTCCTTGTGACATCTTGACCCCTGCATCTGGTGTATATAAACTATGCCTAGAAGTTTTACTCCTTGTCCGAAGAAATGAACTTGATCCCTGAAAGCTAATAATAAAAATATAGCAGTTAGTCTTTAAAGTCCTGCAGTGTTTTTGTTTTATTATTTATTTGTTTTTGTTTTCTGATGCCTGAACCATAGACTAACATGGCTACAATTCCACAAAATCTTCAAATAGAGTAGACCAAATGGATCAAAGGAGCTGACTCACCAAGTCCTTACTGATTCAATGAGCCTACTGTTGTTGTGATTTACCAGTGGATTTCAGCCAATGTTTTATGCACACACAGAAGGCCTCAATACCGCTTAGATATCAAGTTTCTGACATTTATGCACTAGATAGACAGAAGAAAAGCAACTAGCAGATGGTAAACTGTTTGTGTTGATTTTTCCAGGCTGTGTGGTTCACACATACCTCATGGGTGTGAAATTGTTCTTTAACTTCCTCTACATCAGTGGATATATCTCCTTGTGCTTGCAGTGAATCTTCAGCTGAAAGAAGCCATGACAACACTTCTTCTAATGCAGTTTGGTAGTTTTCAACATCGACTTCGCTTTCCACAGGTGATGTAGCAAATAGCATCTGTTCTTGACCTTCTAAATGCTGCTTGGGGAGAAAAATAGAAACATGAGGAACGTTCCAATTAAATGGAGCTGAAACAGTAATTCCAGATTAGAAAACAGAACACAGCTATGTTAATTTTATAGAATAGTTTCTCTTTGGCATTCATATTTTTATGAATAAATTGGTCTTGTGCAGCACAGTGATTGTTTTTTGAAAAGTTACCAAGCAAAAGGGTAACCAAAGCACTGAAAAACATGACATCAACTATGAATCTTCATGCAGATTTATGTTAGAAACCCAATCAAAAAGTAGAAGTCACAACAATTTTCACAAATACAAAATTTGGTTCTTATATTTCTCATCCTAACTATCTTAGCCAAGCAATTATATATGCATGCAAAAACAAAACTACACAAGTGCAATACTTTAGATTAATATTAATGTATATAACATTTTGGACTAAAATAATTCACACACACATTTAAGTTGCAATTCACAAATTTAGCACACTGCACCCATCACTATTTTAGCGGAAATCAGGAGCGAGTGAGTTGAGTTGCAAATCATTACAAGCTTTGATATTAGAACAAGGTGGTGCTTTAAGCCCAAGACTCAGTCAATCCCTGCTCTTATTTTTGAAGTTCTTATACATATGAAGCACCCGAACAGTTTTTTTCAGGTGAATTCTACACATCCATAGATTATCTCACACACACAAAATTAGAGCTGGAAAACGTAGATTCCCTCCCATTTTTGTGATCATTTCCAGAAGCAAAGGTGTGATCTTTCAGTGAAAATGTATATTTTTAAGGGTTTTTTAAATTGTTTTATATTTGTTTTAACTTGTGTACACCATCCAGAGTCCATTGGTTAGGGCAGTACAGTAATACCTCGGATAACGTTTACCTCGGATAACGTTAAAATCGCATAACGTTAAGTAATCTGGGGAGGAGAATTGGATCGAATAACGTTAAGGTCCTATGGGATGGATCGGATAACAACCACTAAAGCCTGTGCGGTTACAATGTATCTCTATGGAGCTTTAACATTATCCGATCCATACCATAGGATTTTAACATGCATCGGATAACACTAAAAATCGGATAACACCAAGACTTGTGGAACCAAGTCTTAGCGTTATCCGAGGTATTACTGTATATAAATCTATTAAACTAAACTAAATTAAATTAATATATTTAACTGTTTCCTTGTGCATGTGGATATGTGCATGTGTGTGATTGCTTACTTGCTTTTAATTTAAACCTACACTCATGCACAGGCAGGTGAGCTTGTTTGTTTTCTTCACATTCCACTCCTCCATAAAAACCAATGGGTTAAACTAGATGAAACAGTTACTGCTGCCACAGAGGAGGTGGGTGGGATGGATATGCCAGATACAGACAGTTAACAGATAGTGAGAGGGATAGCATGATTGCTAGTGATAGGATTCCTCAGCTACTCTTCCAGCTTTCTCTCTCTCTTTTTACTGCCTTCAATTCACCTGATATGGAGATAGCTTTTCATAGCTTCTTATTGTGCCATATCCAGTTCCGAATATTGGTGATCCTCATGGTGATCAGCCATGAAGACTGTTCTGCGAATATAATGCCGTGGCATTTCATCTGCCTTGCGCATCACAATGTGACACCTGTACCACTGATACAGCTCTGCAAGTAACTTTCTGGTCCTGAGCCCTTTTGGCACGTAGCCCCAGGCCAGTATTGATGAAACTGCTTCATTCAAGATGGAGTGAAGTGGGATTTAATCCACTTGGGGACCATCATCCTGTGTGTATATCACAATAATATCTATCCCTCCTAAAGTAATGCCCTACATGACTTCTTTTTCCACCTTCTCGGAGATGTGGTACAGGACTGTCATGACACAGTGTACCTTGGATTGCATCAAGGAAAAACCCTTCCACAGGAGAAAAAAAATATAGCCCATGATGAAATAGATGCGTTATGATTTGCTAGTTAAAATAAGACCTTGACGTCCAGTTATGATGAGGCTAATCAGTTTAGGGTGATCCAAAATTCCCTCCAAGATTACATACGTCTGATTTTAATTATCCTGTACTGAGAAAATACATGAGAATGGACAAAAGGGATTAATCTACCCCTCCCACAGAGAACTGTGACTAATCAGACAGCCTCACATAGAGGAGCTTTAATTCAAAAGACTTAATGTGTTGTGCTTTTAAAAAAGGCAATTAAAAGGTAGATTTAATTAGGTGGGAGAAGGAGCAAAGCAGAAATAGCAAGACTGCAGCAAACAATATCTTTCTATCACCACAAATATGACAAAGAGAAGAAACAATCCAGTGTTTAAACCTCAAAATTCAAAATTTAGTAATCTAGGCCCACTTATTATAGAGTGAGATAAAAAAATAATAATGAGAACTGAGGAAGTGAACTCTAGTGTGTGTGTTGTGTTTTGTTATTTAAATAAAATAAAATAATGGTCAAAATTCTCTTGCATAGTTATGCCAGCATAACACTGACAGTGAAGATTTTGGAAACAAATAATAAATTGGACTTTTCTGTTTTTATCTAGCAAGGCTTTGTTGCTATCATGTAAACCTGAACAGGAATCTAGCATCAACTTCATTATTAAATTATTTCTTTCCTTCTACTTAACTGGGTTAGATATGGTGTTTATAGACAGTTTATCTTCATTACTAACGTTTCCGTTCCATCTCTGGAAAAAGTTTATTTGCTGGATATTTCAAATTAATCTTGGTTCAGTTGTTTAGCCTAGTTTAGTCCATTTCTGATTCAAAATGTATTAGTCTCAGAAAGTAATTCATAACTTCTTTCAACTGTTATTTGATTGAATGTTTTTTCTTCCTGCCTTTTGAAATTAAGATAAAGTGGACTACTGTATTATATTTTTTGCCATCAACTTAACAACTTTATTTGAACACAAGACTTGTAAGTAAACTTTTTTCCTTCTGTTAAAGCTGTGACTAAGTGTTCAACAGTTAAACTAAGAGAAGAGAAAAGGGGAATTGAGGAGGGCATGTATTTCAAATTATTCAACTAGGTGCACCACCCTGCAAAGATTATACTGCAGAGGAATGTTACAAACCAGAGTATCCTTGTAAACAAAAGCAATGAGCTTTAATGAAAGGAAAGTGATGGTGAAATTTCAACTGTGAGTTCTGAATAGAATCTTGGTCAGTGTGAGATAATGGGTATATAAATGAAATAAGGGAGTAGCAGACCTTTATTATACACACATCTCCCTCAGGACATACTATAGGGAATTTTCTTCAAAGTAAATTTGCAGAAGATGAAAGACTCAACATACCAGCAGAAGAAATAAGCAGTGTATTAAATTGAACGGAATCTCTGAAGACCAAAGGAGCCATCATGCTTTTTGGAAAAATGGAGAGCCAAATCTCACGTGCCTGTAATTATTGCACAGGTACAACAGAAGCTAATAATGTTCCAGATAAAACAGTATCTGATGCAATGCAGAAGAAATTTGATCTCTAGTTTTTTAAAGTCCTTTCTATGTGAAGGCTTTAACAGTATTTGGAATGCAGAATGGAACTAAGATTCAGTATAGTTAGATTGTATCCCCATATAACTCACTAGCCCTATTGATTCCCAAAGCTCCTCACATGGCAATTTGTATGCTTAGGTACTGAGTTCCATCCCCATGTGTGCAGATGTCTGAATGAAAAAAATCAGCAGAGAAGAAAATCTGTGTCTTTCTACCAATAATACTATAATTTCTACAAACTTTCAGTAAATCAAGAATTTTTCAGCTGCCAGTCTGTAGCAGAGCATAAACTGAACAGTTTATACAAAACAGTTAAGCGAGGCTTGGTTGAGAAGCTCAGTCTAAATTTTAAATGTATATCTGTATTTTAAGTTAGGTATAGTATTATATGTTGTTAGTTTTTTTTTATTATTATTATTAATTATGTATTTTTATGTATTTTTAATGTACTGAATTTGTTGTTGTGTTTCATAATGTGGAAAATTACATTGTTATTTTTTGTAGTGTTGTATTTGTATTTGAAAACTTAATAAAAATTATTTAAAAATAAATAAATTTTAAATGTCTCCTCCCACACTCAGGCATGGTGTAATCAGCTCCATAATTAAATAGTAGGTAAAGAAGTCAAACACAAATAGATGTACTATTGCTAAACTGAATTAATAAATCAATAAAACAGAAGGAGTCTTGACTATGCTGACTTGGGTAATCAATCACATTTGTATCAAGTGTAGCATTTCTAACAACAAGGTGCATACTAAATCTGTTTACTGTCAGCAATATACTCTGTTATAAATTTTCAATAAAATAAGACTAGCCTGGCTAGTCTGCGCTGCTCTTCCTGGTCTCAACAGGGAAGGGTGAAAACACCTGCGCTGGGCTGGTGGCATTTAAAAAGGGCCATTGCCGTTGCCTCTTTGGGACTCTCTGCGCTGCTCTTCCTGGTCTCGTCAGGGAAGGGTGAAAACACCTGCGCTGGGCTGGCGGCGTTTAAAAAGGGCCATTGCCACTGCTTCTTTGGGACTCTGCGCTGCTCTTTCCCGGCTTTAGATTTTAGATTTTAGACCTCTTGCTCCTCTTGTTCCATAACTTATTTTTTCATTTTTGTATTGGGTATGTATTGGGTATGGATTGTATTGTGATTATATTGTTTATTGTCCATTTGGTACTGAATATTGATTATGGACTGCAGCCTTATCATATTGTGTTATATTTATTTTGTCTTGTTGCACTGTATTTTATATTGTATTATTATTGAACTGTTATATTGTATTTAATTGTATGTTGTGAGCCGCCCTGAGTTGGTTTTTACCAAGTAGGGCGGCATATAAATTGAAATAAAAAAAAATAATTAAAAAAAATGAAATTGAATGCACCTAGAATGCATAATCTGAGAGCCATTTGCTTAGAAATAGGATTGAATTTACATAGGGTGGAGAATTTTCTGATTTAGTTTAAGCACTATTTCAGGCAACATTTATCGACCTTTCCATTATCTCCGAAGTGAAGAAATGCAATGGTTCTAATAAGAACTGCTTGCTTCTAAACAAATTTCATGGTAAGTCTGATTGACTGCCAGCACCTCTATGATTTACAGTTAAGGCAATACAGTACTGAAGGATTGACAATGAACTAAAACCAACTTAAATAAAGCAAAGTACAATAGGAAACACAAGGATGATAGATATCAATGTTAGGAAGCATTTAGATAACCTTTTCTAATTTGTCTTCTTTTAAAGAATCTTTTTGAAAGAAAGCTTCTGTTTAACCTCTTCTTGTTTAGAATATAAATTATCTGTTTACCAAAGACTTTATTCTAACACTGCAATAAAAATCCAAATGAATCAACAGCAACAAGTATCTTGAATAAAACAATTGTGTCCTCTTGGATAAGGGAATAATTTTTTTGCAGTATTTATAATCAATATCTTATGAAAAAATTTATAGGACTTTTATTTTGAAAAAACTGAACACTTTTTTAAAAAAGGCTAAAGGATAAATATTTTCACACAAGGCAAAACTTTCCGATTTAAAGTAGACTTTATGGCTGAACCAACTACCCCAAAAGCAAAGGAACTCCGAACATAATTCAACACTCCTTAATCAAAACACACTGACACACTGATGCTTCCTTATTGTAGCTTCCACTCAAAGTAAATACAACTGCATAATCTCAATTGCCCTATAAGGCACATTATCTGTAGGGTGGAATAGATGAAACAAAATGCAAGCTTTGTCAGTGACATATACAAGCAATAGATTTTACCATAGTTACTTAATATTTATTAAACCAGACTTGATTCACATTCCTCTGCAAATCCCACCTCATGCCTGAACATGGTGGAGCAGTGACCCTGGCCATCTGACAGCTATGGTGGCAGGGGTGTATTCCCCTGGCAGGCTCAACCATGCCACAAAGGTGTCGGTTAGTGGTCCAGAACGGTTCTCCATTCTTGAACTGCAGGTCAACTAAGTGGGGTTGAATATTCAGGCAATGCACCTGGCCAGTGCACTGCTTTAACCTGGCCAGCCAGCTGTGTCACTGTATTTAACACTGTATTTAAAATACCTAAAGGAGCATTGAAAACACAGGCCTCAGTCACCTGTGCGCCCTCGGACCCTGCTACGGTAGCAGTAGGATGTCCCGATGGCAAGAAGCCACTAAAATCTACTTGAACACCAATCAGATTCCAGGTGACTTATTCCCAGTTGGATAGAGACATATTTCTCTTTAAAGGACAAGGGTGGAGCTTGTCTAGTGAGCATCTGATGGATTTATACAAAAATAAAAAAAAAGATACACCAATGTTTTGAGTGCATTCTGTAACCTAATTCTTTGGAGAATTGGTGTGCTATACTTTCAACAATAACTTATTACCTTACATTCATTTTTCCCTTTTGGAAGTTACTCTACTAGCTAAACTGTAGAAGGCCTGTCTATTCTGAATAACCTGAGAAAAAGAAGTTGTTGTTTTTTTTAAAAAAAAACACCCTACTCTATAAATGATTAAATACACAGCAACATTAAACCTCAGTCTCACTGCAAAGGGTGAATAAACTTTAAGATATCCACTCACAAAGATAAGGGGAACTGTTATTCTACCATGTCTTCTAAAAATACAAATTCTACATTCTAAAATTGCTGTGCACCTTGAGATTTTCCCTAGGAAATATATTCTGTAGTGAGATGAACACTATCAAAAGTTAGTCCTATCCAGAAGCAGGGTTAGAAAACCACAATTTTCACCCATATTTCCCAGTGTGCATTGATCATTTGGGTAAAAGGCATGATTAGAGTATTTAAAAGGTAGCAGAACTGAGAGGAACAGCTGTCGAATCAATAAATGATAATCAAAAATTTAAAAAGAAAAAAAGTACTTAGTTTTTATCATTCTTTTCTGTGGTGGACATAATATGGAAGTCAGTGATCCACAATAACTATACAGTAGCTGACAATAATATATAATAATACTGTATGTATAATAAATGGGCAATCATACAATGCAACTTGGAAATTTCAGTGATGGGATATCTTTCTCTATATTGAGTGGGACCAATTTATTGAATTGTAAGAATAACGGAAAACTTCAGTGCTTTTATCTGCCATATCTCCGAACAGTGTCTCATGACAGTGTTGCATTATGTTTTTGCATAAACAGACTGCCCGAGAATGAGTCAAGTTAGTCTGTTCCAGTTAGAAGAGTTTTGTGTCATTTTAAAGATGTTTTATTTGCCTCATGCTTTTAGAAACTGCAGCCTACTTCTTCAGATACATCAAGGTGAGATGTGAACAATATTGTCAGTTTAGGTTGTCTTTTCTTGATGACTTCTCCAAGATTCATCATACCCACTTTCATGGTCTACTTCTATCTGTTGTGATGGGGGAGATATCTGGAGCTTTCCCAAAGAGTGGAAAGCATTGTGAGTACACTCAGGTGTTTCCAATTCTTCCAACCCAAAAGCATTGTACCATATTGTGCAATGCTCTGAGATACAAAAAAAAAATCTGTTGTAACACACTGGGTGGGGATTATGAAGAAAAACCTTCTACAGTGACAATGGTGATGATAAAATGTATCACCATGCAACCTGGCTGAGGGAGGCTTTGCTTGTGCACTTTTATGCAGGATGAAAGACTAGTTTAGATCAGAAGTGTGCTTAAACCAATGTGGCCCTAGCTAAGACCACTGCTTGAGTTTCATCTCTTTATTTTTAATGGGTTTTTATTGGTTTTTAAAATGTGATTGGTTTTATTTTCTGTGAGCCGCCCAGTGTCTTTAGAGTTGGGCGCCTATATAAATCAGATAAATAAATAAATAAATTATTGACTTCCATGTGCAATCACGCTTCATATTTTTAAGGTTATAGCTTAGATGGGCTTAGCTTTTTTTGGCTGATACTGCCTATGCAGTTGATAAATAATAATTGTGATAGTATGCATCCCTGACCCAGTCTATATGTTACTGTGAAGGGTTCCAATATTCCTTGATTTGTGCTATACTTCTGCAGTTGCTATATAAACATGATTAAATCAGGAATGAGATTATAAGGGGGGAAATTGTAATAGAACCAATTTTAAACTATATGCAGCAGCAAATAAAGTAGTTTGCTCATTTGAGAGAATGTCTTGGAATTCCATACCACATAAGGCATAAACAAAAAGAAAAGGACACAGATCATGAGGCAGACCCAGAAGAAGGTAGATATAACATCGATGACATATTACAACAACAAATAATAGTGGTAGAGGCCATTAAAAGTGCATGAACAAGAACCTTTTATCTCACTCCAAACTCAAAGTGATAAAAAAGAAAGTAAAGAAGATTAGATAGCTCAGATGTATATACCTACACAACCCAATTAGCTGTGAAGCATTCTGATCTTTATCTATCCTCATCCCAATGATGAATAGCAGTGCCCAGGAGAGATTTTAGTTCTATTGAATCTTTCAACCTAATGTTTGCTATAAACAATGTATCTTTCTATTCTGACCAAAACATATTATAGTACAGCCTAAAAGTGATTCAGACATTAGGTACATTCCTTGTCTATCTCAGTGGAACTACTAGTTAGCTTTTCACTATTTGTGGCTTGCAGCTTGTAAAGTAAGTGAGAAGCTGTAGTGAAGCCTGTCTATTATTTAAGTCTACAACTTGCCATATTGTCCAAGGCTGTGATCAGATAACCACTTTGGTAATGGTAATAATTTTGTGTCAAGAGATTACTCTGGTTGACAGGATTTTTGCTGGAGAAATTCTGCTCAGGGAATGCCTGAATGAGGCTTCTTTCATGTCCCCAAGTATAGCCCTTGGGTATGGAAACCTGACCTTCCAGACTCCAGTAACCACTAAGCTACGGGTGGTGCCAGTAAGTATATAAATAAATCATATAAATATATAAGGCAAGCACTTAATATCTCTCTGAAATGTCCTGTGCAATGTATTTTCCACAACTTACTGAAAATAAATATATATAAAGAAAAAGAATAAAGAGAGGCCATTGCAGGCTTGCTGAAATATCTAGCTAACCATTAAAAAAATAGAAAAATGTGAGAAGTGCCTTCAGAATTTTCATCCTTGGGACTAATCTCATAATTGAAGATCACACATAATTGAGTTACCAGGCAATAGTTTTCTTGCCTTTCCTCAGCACTTACATCATGTACAAAATGATTCTATTCCTCAAAGAAAAAAACCGTTAGGCTGATTAGTCAAAATTTCAACTTCCCTCACTTAGCCAAGAAAATTCACTGGGAAGGGTGGCCACCTATATGTCACTGAAAAGGAAGGCATGTCTAACCAAGTACAGCTCTTCAAATGGAATACTCTCCATCCTACAAGAGGAGACAGAGAGATAACTGTTGCCACTGGTTTGGGCTCCTTGCTTTAGAGTTTATTTCAAAACTCAGGTCCATTCTGAGTTCTGTGTCATTCCATCAATGAATAGGATCCAATCCATTTTAGTACAGAAGAGACTAGACATACATATTTCAATCATAATACTTACAGGAATGAAAAAAAATTATAAAACTTGACACCACTAAACCAGGCTTTATTTAGTAAGGTACATCAGTTTTTCAGACTAGTATGAACTGACCAAATAAATTGATTGTAAACACATATTTAAGCCATCTGATAACTATATTCTAAAATTTTATTTGAGTCTAATTCTAAACGAATACAGTGGCTTTTATACTATTGCCAAACTGTTGAAAGCCCAATATATTGTCTACTTTCCTGAGCAATTCATTAAGTAAATTTCCAATTTACTTTCTAAAACATTAATCTGCTATAAATATAATCCCTAACAGCATGGAGGTACTAAATCAGCCAAATGCTGAAGCATTTAGTAATCTGACATACTCCATGAAAAATATCTAACTAAAAACTCCTTTTCTGATTAGTATAAGCCAGGGATTTTAAACCTGTGGTGAGTGGGCCAGATGTAGTCCACAGCACAAGTACATGTGTTCCCCCCACCGCCTCCACCACATCAGGAAGTGCCATGTGGAGGAGGAAGAGCAAAATGGCCATCCAGACCCTGAAACTGTCTGAGGTAACATGACCTGGCCCCCAGCTTAAAAAGGTTAAGAACTACTGCTATAAACCTTCCATGGGTTATATTGCAATAAAGACAGCATATAACTGTTTTTCTATTATCTGTATTTCAATTACAGAGTTCACCAAGAGAACTAATGATTACAATATATATATTGTCCCAAATGCTGTTGTCTCAGCTCATCTTAGTTCATCTTAATTACCCAGTAAAATGTCATTAAATCATTATGAAGCAACATTCCTTGGGACATTTTATTGCCAGCAGTAGAGCTCTTTTACAAAAGTTAAAGCAAGGGAAAACAAAAATACATCATTCAGTTTTCTTATGCATGGACTTTGCTGAAGTTTCTATGAAATCACAAACTCCCATATCAGAAAAAATATCTTGTGAACATGTGTGTAAAGGGGAAAGCCTTCAGCATGGCCAGGTTTGCACCTGAGTCATTCATTATATCAGACGTCATTAAACCAATTACTTACCAGCTCCATGACCTACTAGACCTGGGTTGTTCCAGGTCTATTTTTCACCATTACAGCCATAACCAGTTTGGCTCCTAGAATTAGTGCTACTGCAAAACTCTTCAGAAGAGTGGAGCATTTCCTGATGACTGTTTCCACTGAGTAAATTATAGAAATTAAAAAATAATAATGACACAGTTCCCATTGTTGCAGATTGCTAAAATGCCTTTTGCATTGTTTATACCTACAGAGTGAAATTTGTAGGTTGGATTTATAAGCAAATGGCTCTACTGTTTTTCTATTTAATGAACAGGGAGAATAGTTATAATAATTTCAGAGTTGTGACACGCACTTCCCTCTACTTCCTTGGGTTATTGTCAGATACTAAAGGTTTGCATTTTGGAAGTGTTTGGGAAGACTCAGAAGACACAGAGATACATTTCAAATACCAGTACTGTATCAGTACCTTGCTTCTTTTCTTCTCTCTGTCTTTCTCTCTTTGAAAACAGTATTCTTAGCTGCTGTTCATAGAACAAACTGGCTAGGCTATGACATCCTTCTAGGGCAAGTGTGGGCAAAATGCATATTTCCAGAGTCTCCCTATTGCCTAAATTTCCACAACCAGTAGTCAAATATAAAAGTTCATCAATAAAGGGTCCACATGAACCCTTCCAATCTGGTCTAGCAGGGTTTTTGAAAAGCTACTTGATGACAGGGAGAAGAGCAAAATTCTGTTGGGAGTGATCCCCACATCCAGATAACACGTGCTTCTCCAATGGAGCAAGACAGGGCTGTGTCAGTCCCATCAATAGCAATAGTACTTCACAGCACTCCACCCCCATTAGTAGTGGAAAGTACCTGATACCTCTATAATTGCCCAGTCAACCTGTTGCAGTTGACTGGGCAATTATGCACAAATCAATCATGCTAACTCACCTCTCAACTAAACTGCCCAGCTGTATTTTAGCCCCTTCCCAGCCTAGTGCAGCAGCAGCAGCTGCTTCTCAGCTGATAGGGGAAGTGACTGGACTGCAGCAGACTGGTGGTAGCTGATCAGGCTGAAGCAGTCTGATCGGTGGTAGCCCAGATAATGATCACATGACCAGCATGCCACCAGGAACAGAATGTGAATTAACTGTAGTTAAATGAAGCAAGTTATTCACACCTCACATAAACATCAAGGGTTTTTTTGGCTATCGTATTTTACAACGTCATTACTACTTCGTTCCATAGAGCTTCAACCATAGCATGTGCCTACTCCTGTACAAGCTAGTCCAACCAAATAAATGGTAGTTGCTATTTGGCTGAAGAAAAAAAATGGAATTAAAAATTAATTTAAAACATATCCTGTAGGATTTTACTGGAAATTAATTAATGTTACATTGCCTATCAATTTGATAAAAGATTCAGGAAACACATTGGATATATACATCACAACTTTTAAAATACAAACATAAGTTTTGATTAGATATGGTATAAACATCTCTGAAGACCACATTAATGATGGAGACTACAAAAATTATATTTGAACACTTTTGTTATCCTCCCAATCAAACGACAATTTTGGTATCATGTTGTCTGAAATGGTTTTTTTCTGCAAATGTGACTCTACATGTTCAGATTAATTTCTTAGGAGGACTTTAGGGGGGAAAGGAGCAAGTGTTAATAGTTAATCACCCTACAGAAGAATGGCCAGTATGTGGCCATTTTCACTTGAATGGGGTGTTAAAACACCATTCAGTTATCTTGATTTATTTTGTCTGTTGCGATTGGGCATTTTGTTTTCTTCCTGTGGCTGATTATTTTCCTTGGTGAAGGGCAAAGATTGATTGTCCATTTTAATTACCGGTAGTTTTGGTCTATCAAACTGGCCCTTAAGGTACTATTCAACAGAATTGGTGGATGCTACAAGTTAATGGAGTTTCACTCTAAGTTGAATATTACTCTAAAACAACTGCAAAAAAGGAATTTGAATAAATTCAATCTACTCCAGTAGTAGGTTTCTGATTATACAGAATGATTGGTATCCCTACATATATACCAACTTGTCAAACTGACAATAAGCTACAAATCTCAGATTCATCATCCTATTAAATATGCAGGTCACCTGCAAAACAGAATCTTGCTGTAAATTTTATATGTAACTAAGAGAATCTACTGAGAAGAAGTAATGGAGAGGGGGAAGGTACAGAAAAGCCAGGTGGTAATAAATTTGTTACTGCATCTAGTTGCATTACCAAATTAGGCTACAATCCTTTGAGCACCAATGTGTGCACTATACAAGGTGTTGTTATCTTCTGACAACTAAAATGTGGGGGAAAGAAGACAAATGTATTGATAGCAATATGTTTTCCCACTTCTTCTGTAAGCCAAAAGGGCCTCAATGAAAGCACTATTTGAGAAACTCAACTATTCCTTAAGTATGCAGAGTAGTATTACAGTTCTTTGGATCCTACAATGATAATAAGGTTGTTTTTTTTTTACTTATACATTAAAACCCAGGGTCTGCTGGGTTTATTTGCCCTGGGTTATGTTTGCCACAGTTTACAATGACAAATGAAATAAAAATAATTTCCTGGTTTAGGACCTTTTTATGGTTTATGATAAAAAATTGTGCTACTTTAAACTCTAAAATGGCCGCCACAGCCATTTTAGAGTTTAAAATGGCCACTACCACCATTTTGTTGTTTAAAATGGCCGTCCCATCCACCTGAAGACACAATGGGGGAGGTGCATGTTTTCAGCTGTAGCACTGCCAGGGAACTCAGACGAAGGTGGGAACTGAAGGTGGGATAAAGTTCCCAGACTCTCCTTGTCATGGCAGGGGTGGAAAACTGGCTCAACACATGCCTCCCCCAGGTCAGAATGGTCACCAAACAGTCTGGAAAAAGCAAGGAGATTGCGTTGTTGCTTTTGTGGGGGTGGGGGATGATTGGTCTGGCATTGGGGTGGTGGTGGTGAGGTTTTGTGTGTGTTTTTTGTATTATTATTATTATTTTATTATTTTTGGTCCAGTCAGAACTATTTTTTATTTTCAATGCATTCCTATGGGGAAACGTAATTCAGGTTTTACTGTACTTACAAATCAATGGCCAAAATGCTCCTGGGCAACTATGTAAATCAGGGGTACTCAAACTAAAGCCCACAGGTCAGATCCAGAACCCAACACCAATTCATCCAGCCTGCGCTGCCCTTTTTACTTCCACTTCCAGGAGCGGCAAGGGCCATGTTTTACTTCTGCTTCTGGGAGTGGCAAGAGCAGCGTGGGCTGAATGAATTGGCATCAGGGGCCGGATCTGGCACAGGAACCGTAGTTTGGGCATCCCTGGTTCAAACAGAGACAATGGCAGCCTAAAAATCTATTCCATCCTGTTGCAAAACAGATTGCAAGGCATGCTTTACTTCCACTTCCGGGGGGAGGAACCACGTGACTGGCCTGCTGAACCATGAAACCAGCCCATGGCCCAAAAATTTTGGGCACCCCTGACATAAATGATGAACATTTTGGGGAAGAATCCTCTTTAAGTATTTTCTTCATAATGCCATTATGGTTCTTATCAGTTGTTCTCTAAAAAAGTATACAACTCAGTATGCAACTAATAATGTCTATGGTGATATCTTTACTGGGGCAATTGACTTTCAAAGGTTATGATATTTGTGCACATAAAGGTAAAGGTTTCTCTTGCTCAAAAGCCAGTTGTATCTGACTCTAGGGTTCAGTGTTCATCTCTGTTTCAAAGTCGAAGAGCCAGCGCTGTCTGCTTCTGCAGACGTTTCCGTGGTCATGTGCACATACATCAGCCTAAATAAGATAATTTAAAGTCAATGTGTAATAAATAAGTACAGTCAAACTTCACACAACGAGCATTTTACTTAGTGAAAAACTCGCATAACGAGCAAGTTTTTCGCTAAGCAGTCTGATTCACATAACGAATTTTTCGCTATGCGAGTCAGACTTTTCCCTATGGAAAAACTCGCATCACGAGTGTTTCTCTGGGGAAAACTCGCATAGCGAAATTTTTCCCCATAGAGTTTTCCCCATAGAGTTTTCCCCATAGAGTTTTCCCCATAGAAACACTTGTGATGCGAGTTTTTCCATAGGGAAAAGTCTGACTCGCATAGCAAAAAAATTGTTATGCAAGTCAGACTCAAATAGTGAATTTTTTGCATAGCGAGCAGCCTCGCAGAACAAATTAAATTTGTTATGCAAGGTATGACTGTATCTAAGAATGCATTCAATGCACAAAAAACTTTATTTAATAGAATTTATCCAATGCACAAAGAATTTGTCCAATCCACACCTATTAAAATTAGGTGTGCACTGATTTTTCTTATCAAAAAAAAAAAAAAGAAAAGAAAAGAAAGAAATATGGAAGAAAGAATTGACTGTTAGAAAACAAAAGCCTAAAAGTATCCTGCTGAAAATTCAAATGTATACAAACAAAAATATCCCCAAAATTCATGTATTATCCACAGCAAGCACAGGCATGCCAGAGTACCATTCAGAACAAACAGTAATGATGACAGACCTGTGAAGGGAACATTCTCCCTTTTTGGTCAGGGTACCTGACATAAGCAGCTTCTGTGTACGCATAACTTTTGAAGCGAGGTTTAGATGAAGGTGAAGGGGTGCGCACATGGCCCTTTGCTACACTGACTTTGATCTAAAGAAAAGAAATTAGGAAGAAAAGCAAACAGACACAGATAAGTGTGTGTTGCAGAAAGGATGGAATGCATTCTTTTTGAGGAAGAATGCCAGAAATTGAAATAATAATCTTGTCTTGTAAATTATGGTAATAATAAAGCCATTAGAAAGTGAGGAATGACTTTTGCTAACAAAGTAACATTTCCATGTGAAATAGGAAGCACCAGATAATTATTCCTGGCATGATAACTATAATTAGCAAATCATCTTTGTAATTTGATACACTCAGAAAACAAAGTAGCAGGAAGTTATAGCAATTCCAAACAAAAGTCCTTAGTGTAAAGCAAGCAGTCATGAGATCAACAAGCTTAAAAATATCAAGTGCCACAAAACATAAAAAACTAAAGGCTATGGAATTTCTATACTCTCTTGATCAGTTCTAAAGATGGTTAGTATTTCATGGGCTGATTTAAAGGTTGTCTATACAGGCATAACAACCTGTTTTTAAAGGGGGGGGGTTGGGACTTGTTTAGTCCATGATGAAAAAAATTGCATGCACATCTCTTTGCTTTCTGGAATGGACAAAGCATTGCCAACCCATCTCATTTTGGAGCCACATTAGGGGATTCTCCCAAATTTATTTTATTTCATTTATTTTATTCCAGTGTATATGTATTTTGGAATGGGATAACAAACAGGACAAAGCATTTGTTAAAGCTGCTTCCTGTTTAAAATATTGGATCTTGTAGTAGCTTCTTAACCATCATAGATTTGGAAATTAAACACTCCCTCTGATTTTGTATGGAATTTCAGGGGCAGTGTAATTATTTTTTCTTTACTACAGTATTATGTAATTATCTACCAAAAAAAGCAGAGATGCATAAGTCCCATTGGTAGCACATGGCTTCCAGAATTGACAGCTGATCAGTAGCAGTGCTTCCACTGTTCAACTACTCCACTGATTTACCAGCTGTTCAACTGGGAAACGACTGCTACAGTCACATCACCACATATTTTCAACTTTCAGTAGATGATTGCTGTTTCAATGCATCACTTTGAAGTGATGCATCAAAACAGTGGTTATCTATGGAACATTTCCTTGATCTTCTGGGGATGGTCAGGGAATTGGGTTCACACAATCTCAGATTACTTAAATCATCCAGTGTTGTAGTTTTCAAAGAGGTGACCATGTTAGACTATGGCATATTGGACAAGAAACAAAAGAAATGTAACAACAGCAAAAAAAATGACAAAAATTTGGCTGACAACAGACTAAATACTATATTTTAACATGAAATTTCATGGATTATGTCCACTTTTTTCAGACCTGATTTAATGGACTTGATCCACAAAGGTTCTAATTGAAATATAGCAATTCATCTTTAAGGTGCCACAATGTTTTTCTTATTTTGTTTTTATTTTTGTTTCATTTCTTGCCTGAAAAATCTTCCAAGAGTGAGTGTCTAATCCACCTCATGACTGTTGAAGCCTATTAAGGGCAGGCTTGGAGAAAGGAGCATTTACTGTGACACGAAAATTAAAGCTGATAAAAATATTGATTTGAAAACAAACCAAAACAGGAAAATGGCAATATGAACAAGGAGGAGCTCCAACTGTTAATCATTAATCACTAATAATGACTCCTACTCCCCCTCCCCATGATTACAGGAAACAGTAACCATAGAAGAGAGTCAGAAAATTGGTTTCCCCCCCCATATTGACCTTTCCCAGTACAAACCAATCCTAAGAAAATTAAACTGGCAAAATAATCTGTCCTACACATGGAACTTGGCAGGTACGTGTTGGGAACAAAATGGTATGGGGACACATGAACCCATATAATGTGTGACACCAATATTTTTTTAAAAAAAAAACTTCAGAAGTACACATTTTTTTGCTGTTGTTGCATCATTTGGTGTATATCTGAAAGCCCAGAGCCAATTCTGTTGCAATACTTGTTAATTGGGGGGGGGGGTTGTAGGTCAGTGTTCTGTTTTATCTAGCAAAATGAGATAGAGAGAATAAGGGAGGAAGACGTTTCCCAAACTATGTTCCATGGAACACTGGTGGACTTCACTTCCCAGAAGCCTAAATCAGTACAATGGCTGACCAGTGCTTTGGAGAATTGACTTAGGCTTTTGGGAGTTGATGTCCAAAAACCAAAGTTTGGGAAATGCTGGTCTAGAGATCGGTCTTCATGCTGTAGGGCATAATGCAATCTGCAAGGCTCCTCAGAGCATATAATCTGGACTATTAATGTATGCTGCCCTGAGTGAGAAAATATCCCAGATGGGCAAGATATAAATGTAATAAATAAATAAATAATTTCCCTTTGATCTGTCAATATATGTCACAAATTCAAAAGTGATACTGTGTAGCAGGGGCATTTACATAGACAGCAAGTAAATATATTCAATCAGAAAGACTTTGCATATGTATTGCTATGTGCTCAAGTATGTTACACATTGAGTGTCTCTCAGGTCATGAGCAATACTAAATGCCTAGTTTTATTGTCTGGGTTGTTTTATGTAACTATCAAACCTCCATATGCTGTTCATGCAGTGTTACAAGCAAAATGACGGAGGGACTGTGAAATATAGAGATATGCTGATCTTGGTCACCAAGTTTGATGTAAAAACTTCTGTAGCAGGGGGGGAAAGAAAGCATCTTTGTGTATGAAATGATAAATCATGTGACAGATGTAGCTGAGTTCAAAACATATCTGATCAAATTACTAACTATACAGTATATGCATTACTTTAGCAGAAGGTCCAATCCCTAATAAGCAAGGTTTCATCTGTTTGTCTTTTCATGCACATACATTATCTAATAAAACACACACACACACAAAAGAGCAAGGAATTTAAAATATATATTAGCCCTTCAATAAAAACGATGGTAATTCTTACAGCATTAGATTGACAAAATCTCACTAATCTGGATAGCAATTACTCTGAAACATAAGAGTGTGCACACAATGTTACCTTGCACATTGTTGCTTCAAGTAGTAAATATTACTCTTTAAATATGTTGTATGTAACCAAATACAAAAAAGCATACACTGACCAAAAATCATGTTTAACACAGCAAATTGCAGTAAAGTAGGCCCATTGAATCAATAGGGATTTATTGATTAAACTGCTCGTATGTTTAATTGATTCAAATGATTCTACTCTAACTGCAACTTGCTATGCTAAACTAAATCATAGTTAGAGCAAACCTAATTTGATTTAATATAACTTACAGAGGAATTGACTCACTAAGTCCCCATTGATTCAATGAACCCTCTGTAGTGAAATTTATTATTCTAGCCAACAGAATTTTGGCTATTTCTATACTGTTAAAAAAGATATTTTTAATGAAAAATTGCCTATATTTCATGCACAGCAGTTAACAAATTGCAACATAAAAATAAACACAGTGGTTTGAATCCAATTTGCTAGAAAAGAACGTGTGAAACAGTTGCTGAATGGTAAGTCAACACCTAGGTCATTGATGGCTAACTTTGGCACTCCAGCTGTTCTGGAACTTCAATTCCCAGAAGCCCTGATCATCAGGAATGTTGACTTGGGTTTCTGATAATTGAAGTCCAAGAACAGCTGGAGTTCCAAGGTTAGCCAGAAGGACCTAGGTGAATCATAGTGGTTTCCTTCTAGTTGGAACTATCAGCGGGACTTCAGCCATCATCCTTCTTTCTCACCATAAGAAATAACACCAGCTTTTTACTCTCTACTGGTCACCAGAACAAGAGTGAAATTGTATCAGACTCACTTGTTGAGAAAAACGCTGCTGCTGTAAGTTGGCAGGCTCGTCTCTGATGTGCTTTGATTGCCGTGGTAACATTTCCACTTCCTGGATGGCTTCAAGAGTAACTTTCTGGGGCAGAACTTGGAAAAGTGATGTTACATACATCAAGATGGACTTCTTATCAGGATAAGCAGTTGCAACATCTGGAAAAGCATATTGAAACACACATGGTATTAAATATATATATATATTGCAAGGCTTTCTAGAAAGCAAATAGGCTAAGGATGTTCACTGTCCATTTAAGCCCGCTGGGGACTAATTAAAGTAGAACAATCAACTCAGTGGTTTTACACTGAACTTGAATAGAAATGTGAACCAGCAGAGATTCCAGAAGATAAGCAAAAGTAGCATCTTGTAAGCTGTTGAAGGTAGATTAACTACTTGGCTGCTTGTTTCATCTTTTACTATGTTTGTGTATGTGTTATATTTTAATTGTACCCAGTAAAACATTGTTAGTCTCCCTGAGCACCTTTTTGTATGGAAGGCTGTGTTACAACCAGTTGAATGAGTGACTGAATGCACAATACAAATGACTTTATAAAGCTTTGGTCCCATTCATACATACATGGTACTTAGCTCTATTCAACTGAATGAGCCCTACACCAGAGTAAAAGTACAGGATTGCACTGTGAATGCAACTATTCCATGCCACGAAGTATCACTGATTGAACTCAATATTTCAAGTCAATTATCTTTTGTAAAAGTGTTAGATATATACAGCATTGCTTGCAAAGACTTCATTTGTTCCTAGCAATTTATATTTACCTCATGTACCCATTGAAGTGAATCAAGATACAAAGAATCAAGATGTTCCCTAAAAATTTATCATTAATCCCATAAATGCTTAAACAGAAGCACTGGCAGAAAGCCACGAGCTATTAATAGTGATGAGGTTTTATTATTATAAATCTATCCTACCATTTCTAAGACCCACAAGATCAGAGGTTCAATGACATTTTGGTACCCTCTTCTAAAGTTATAACTGCATAAAATCTGACACTGCAGATTAATTTGCCCTGCATATTTGCAGAGCAGAAACAGGTCATCTGGCTCTGCGTGGCTGGGCCTCTTGTGTTTCTTATGATACTTGGAAGGCACCAAAGTGCACAAGGAAAAGCAGCAGATCATAACAACATATGGTGTGGGCTGGCTAGTAGATGAAAATCTTCTGAACTCAATACAATTAGTCACTGCAGATGAGCTGAACCTTATCTAATACAGATGGCCGATAGTAAGGTATGGAAGTGCCAATTATTGGATCTTTTCTGAGTTCCAAAGGGCAGATTTGGGAATTTTGGGAATTTGGAGCAGGGGAACCCAAAGCATTCTGCTGCCCAAGGCAGAACAGATAATCTTCCCACCCCACCATGGAGTCTAGATACACCGCATCCAGTCATGGTATTTTGGCACAGGAGCCAGAAAATTCAACACCAATCCCCTTCTCTGGCAGGAAAATACAGATGTAGTTAGTTACAATCCACTTTGCAAATAAGCCTTATGAGTGTTTAAGGTGTCAATCCACACAAGATATGGGACTATTTTGTGCCACCTGTCACCCGTATCAGAAAACTGCTCTAATAGTCTAGGTAAAGGTAAAGGTCACCCTTGTTCAAAAGCCACTCGTATCCAACTCTAGGGTTCAGTGCTCATCTCTGTTTCTTAGCCAAAGAGCCAGCGCTATCTGCTTCTGCAGATGTTTCCATGGTCATGTGGCACAGAATGCTGTTTACCTTCCCACAGAAGTGGTCCCTATTTATCTACTTGCAATTTCTTGCTTTCGAACTGCTAGGTAACCTCTACTAAAAATGATCATCTTTTTTGCACTTCTCCTTATGGGCAGATTGGGAATGCTTCTGAATTCAGCACTTAGTATGAAAGCACAGGGGTCATGAGTATCCAGCAATACTCTGGACTACCATTTTGATGATTTGCCACAACAGCCTTCTTTAGTGAAAGCCAGATTTCCTTGGTTACCTCAGTCACTTTAATGTGTTCTGTCTAGGTCTGTCATTAAAGAGTATGCAAAAAACCTATATCAGTTATGAATTGAAGGAGTCAGATGGACCATACCACAATTTATTTTGTGCCAGAAACACCGGCTGTCTTCCTCTTTCCTGGCAAGATTAAAGTTACTGGCTTCAGTGTTTCTTACATCAGGTGTGGGAGAGAACCTTTTGTGCAACTCCTTGTATTCTTCAGTCCTCCATTGTCTAAAAATTATCATCCATAAATAAATAGCCAAAAAAAATTATTCTGGAATTATTTTCTGTAACTTATACTCATGTAATACTGATAAAGGTTTGTTGTTTTTTTGACCTTGAGTTTAATAACAAGTAGATAAAAAAGTTATGAAATGCAATATGAAATTATTGCATTGGAAAATAATTTCTGTCTCACTTAATGAGGGCCAGTAAAATCTCATTAGCTAGATGTCTGTGACAAACCAGACACTCTTCAGGGAAACGTAAGCATATACTCTTCCCCCCAATTACACTGCCTAAGCTGGAAAATATCTGGTCTTGAGGCATGATGCTTGTCACAGGAGAATAGCATTAACTGTAGGAGAGGATTATATTGTATCTGACAGCCCTAAGCCATGATTCAGAAGCATCCCTCTTTTGAGAAGTATCATTTGTAGTTTTGCAAATTAATCCCAAGGCAATGATATAGAATATTTTTCATGACCACAAGCTTGTATATAACCACTGTCTAATTTACCTATGGCATGGATGTCTCTGTTGGAAGCATCCTAGTTCATTCTTCTAAACCAATAATGCAATACAAATAATTTAGAAAGAGATGGTATAACATATTTTTTTCCTTTGTGCCATCTAATGTGTTAATTGATTATTTTCTTTTTAATAAAAAATTGAAAATTATTCAAATTATATCAGGCAGATGGTGGAGAATTATCTCAGATACCTGCAAATGAGATTTGAATGATTATTGAAAATATCAAGGTAATGCTTCTGAAACAAATTCAGTAAAATGTTTATGATGTTGAGTGCTGAACCAGCAATTTCCCTTCCCCCCAAAAAAGAACTCAGACTAATTAGTAATTGTTTATTGACAAAATCAGTTGAGTAGCAAAAGTCATTGAGATGGTAATAAAAATGCCCCTATGTCTTTCACAAAGTACAAACTAAATTCATCTTGCCTCTGTTTCATTTGCACTATCTGTTCCGTACTGTTTGTAATAGTTATTTTTAAAATAGGAAATTGTATACTTACAAAGAACAAATGGACAAGGGGGAAATGACTAATTCTGCTAATTTATAATGTGCCAGGCAAACTCTAGGGAGAAGTTAGCTAGTTTATTTTGCCACACTATTATTTGTTATGTTCCCACAAAAACATATAGATTTGAAATGGATTTTTATTGTTTATTCAAAAGACATAATAATTTTAAAAGGCAAATTTTACTTTATCACAATTTCTAAGAATGCTAATCATTCAAGAAAGATTTCAAACCCACTGGTCTCATCAGGCACTAAACCAGAAAACATATCCGTCTCGAAGAGTGATAAGCATGAGAGATGGGGGGAGGGTTGCAGTCATGTTTATATACAATTCATGTCAATAGGATGGGAGGCCCACCACCGATGTGTTGGCCATAGAGACAGAACATACTGGTGTTAGTATACTGTCCTCCTCACAACCTAGTACTCTCCTGTCTGGGGCTGGCAGAGTTCATCTTTGCAGCAGAGTTGGCATTTCCTAGGTCAGGGGTGGGGAACCTGGAGACTTGAGGTGAGCCTGAGTTTCTGTGAACTGAAGTACCAGTACACCTGGAAGACTTGCCTGTTTCCTCCATGGTTTCTCAACCCTGGGCCTCCAGGTGTACGTGGACATCAATTCACAGAAACCCAGGCTTCTCTCAAGGCCACACGTTCCCCATCTCTAGCCTTGGTTGTTACTGCTAAGCAAATTCAGAATCCATGCAAGGGAGGAAACTACTGGGGTAGTTTCATGGAATTCATGGAATCAGTGGTGGGATGTAAAAAAAATTACTACCCCACCATGACGTCATCACAGTGTGGGCAGAGCTAACGTCATGACATCATGACATGGGCGGAGCCAAAGAAAAAAATAAAATAAAAGCACACACACACACACACACTCCTCAACCCACCCACACACCCACAACACAAGGACAGCAAGGAGGACAGCAAGGAAGCCATGCATACTCACCAAGCACTGTAGGCATGCATGCACACCAAGTGAAAAGGTAAGCCCCGAAGGTGGTTCCCCCCAAAAGCTGCTACCGGTTTTCTGGGACACTGGGGAAAGTTACTACTGGTTCTGGCGAGCTGGTGCGAACCTGTTACATCCCATCACTGCATGGAATCAATGGCACCTATGGATCCGTATCAAGATGTGAGTTGCAGGTGAAAAAGTACTCTGTAAATACTCAGAGGAAATGTGAAAGACTGATTAATGTGGCATATCTTGCCCAGGTGCCATGAGCAAAGAGGTAATGTATGTTCCCTGTAAACTGTAAAGATTAGAAAGGTATCTGTAATAACAATGGGGAGCTAGCTATAGTCTGGCCAGCAGGAAAGGAATTTGAGTGCTCTTTCAGTCTGTTTTCCTGTAAAAGGAACATTAAAGAGGCATTAAGAGACCATCTGAGAGCCATTGAGAGCAATCTAGAGTGAACAGCCAGAACATTTTGGAGGAATGGCCAGTTATTATAGAAAAATGGGATTCCCAGGGAAAGGAGATGCCTTTTCATCCATGTCTCTTGAATGAGTAGGATGAACATCCAGAACGGCTGTCCTATAGAAGTAATAGATGTGTCTCAATCTAAAAAAACATCCAATGGGCTCATGTGAACATAAGTGTAGATGACAGGAGATAGATTTTGTTATGTTCTATGGATGCTTGCTATGCATTTCCATCTGTGTGTTTTGTATATTTTTAGCAACCTTTAATCCATGTTTTATCTACTTTCTGGCTTTTGCTTTCTTTCATTTTATTAAAAAAGAAAAATCCATTCTAACATGTGGAACTCTATTTGGTTAAGGGAAATCTTGAACTAATTCTAAACTGGTCAATGACTTCAGCCTTGCTGTCTATAATATGAAGATTCTTCCAACCTTCCATACCTTCCAGGGTTAAGGTATGTAGGGATGTGGGATAGAAAATTGGGGAAAACAGCTGAGTGCTGGGTTTCTTGACAATATTTTTTCTTTGCATTCCTTTGATTATACCGGTGGTGATAAAATTGGCTCTGAAGTATTATTACCAAGTGTGAAAATCTTCAAGTGAGCCTTCACTACAGCCAGGAGACTTCAGGCCCAATTGCACAAGCACTTCACCATTAACGCAGACTCCATTAAATTCAATGAAATTCTCTGAAATAAGCTAAGGTTACACAGCCATGGTGCTTGACTTCCTGAATTGCTTAAGTGTAAATAGCAGTACTAAATGGTTTGGATCATTAGTAAAGAAGATAGAGGCTCCAACTACAATTTAACTCAGATTATGGTCTCCTCCAAGTAACCACTGAGCTATCCAGTCAGCTCCAAACAATTTAATGTGATAAATTTATGAGCTGTGTGATTATGCCATCTGATTACTGGAAAAAATGTAAGCAAAAAACCTCCAGAACACCAAATGCTAGCTGAAGAGAGATTGATGAGTGACAATGAATAAACAAGAACATCTGTTAGCTTTCCCAGGGGTTTTTACCTTTGAAAGCTAAAGGGTATTAAAAGCTACCCACTACTCATCATTGGCAGTATCTTAAATTGAGAATTGTCAGAGAAGACTAAGACAAAACTGCAGTATTGGAGAACTCATGTCCATTCTCCTGTTTCTACTCTGTGCTTATGTATTTAGCCATAGTATCTCAGTATCTGACACAGCAATACAGGTGATAGGAACAGTGGTTCCCAATGTTGTTGTTGTTGTTTGCCATGCCCAACCTAAGCATCTCTAAAATCCTGATGTCCCTCCCGCTGTGACATATAATTCTTATTATTCAAAAAGTGAACTCCTGTTCATGTGGAGGAAGCCTAAAAGGCTGTTAACTTGGTCTAAACATTTTTTGAATTAACTGCCCCCTTAAAAACGAAATTGCTCCCCATGGGATGTAAGCCCCACTCCACCGCCGGCACCCCTCCCCTCCTGGGCCGGCTTAAAAGACACCATCGCGACGGGCGGCTTTCACCGGGACTGGATTCCCTTCTTTTGTGGATTTTCTTGAACTTTTCCCGGTTACTCTTAATAGAATTTTTGCCTGTAATCATTGCACGATTCGGTAAATGTGGTTTTGTTTTTGCTGCTGTTTTTTGTTTAACTTTTTGTAACACTTTATTGTGATATTGATACTTTTTGATTGTTACTTTGTTATTGATTTTTTTTCTGATACTGTGATGATTGTTATGATAATGTTGAATTTGTGACTGTTATGCTGTTATTATATATATATATATATATATATATATATATATATATATATATATATATATATATATATATATATATATATATAATCTGTAAGCTGTCTAGAGTCAGGTTCGCCTGAGCAGAGCGGGGTATAAATTTGAAATAATAATAATAATAATAATAATAATAATAATAATAATAATAATAATAATAATAATAATAATAATAATAATAATAATAATAATAATAATAATAATAATAATAATAATAATAGGGAACCATGGGATTGGAGAGATCCTACTGATACTACAAAATTCTCTGTCCACAATTTTGTGAGGTATATATGCTACTCTAAGTATTCTTGTGTAAAAGTAAGTACTCTTGGGTCATGCAAATGATACTGTACATAGAACACTACACAAAGCCATAGTGCATTCTAATACTGTACACTCATCGCCATTTCACAATGGTTGTTCCAGGCTTCTATTTTTGCACTGGTGCGGCAATGTGATCAAACATAACTAACAGGAATACATATACAGTACTGTACAGTAGAACCCCATATAGTGATTTTAATCCATTCCATGGAGCTGATCGCTATGCAGTTTTCATCACTGTACAATCTTCCCTATGGGAAAATCCATACAAGGATTTTCCCTACGGGAAAAACCATACAACAATGTTTGGTGGTAAGTGGTTTTTCCCATTGGAAAATCATTGTATGGATTTCCCCATAGGAATGATCGCTATGCAGAATGGTTTTTCTCCCACCAAGCTTCATCACTATGCAATTTCATCGCTGTATGGAGTGATCACTTTACAGGGTTCTACTGTACTGTTTTTTGCATACAGTCAATAATAATTTTTTAAAAGTGAATTTTTAAAAATCTTCTTTCTTTCAATATTGAAATAAAATGTAAATACTGTTTCTCTCAAACAATAGCTTGATATTATTAAATAAAAATGACTTCTGTTCCAAGTGAGGTGAAGAAAACCTAAAGCTGAGAACATGGACTGGCTATTATATTTCACAACTTGAATATAAGCATGTTATCTCTATAGTTACTGTGTAAACTTACTAATATTCAGTTACAAGAAGTTTTTTACCAATCAGATCATTTATTAAACGTGAATTGTTTTGGTTTAGTTAGCAGACAAGATTTTAATCTGATAAAAACAAAACAAAGGCAGACCTTATTATATCTATTAATAATTATGTGCTGTCGAGTCAATTTGGACTTATGGAGATACTTTCCTGGTAGAGATCCTTTCTAGGTAGAGAATGAACTGAAGTGGTTTACCATTCCCTTCTTCTTGGGGTGCCCTGTACTGATTTCTTAAGGCTGCATGTGCTGGCTCTTTTCCCTAGAACAGGGTTCCTCAAAAATGGCTCTCCAGATATTCTTGGACTTCAATTAGCAGAAGCCCAAGTCAGCACACCTGTTGATCAGGGCTTCTTGGGAATTTAAGCCTAAGAACATCTGGAAAGCCATTTTTGAGGAACCCTGCTCTAGAAGTATAGTAGGGAATGAAACCCAAACTCTGGCTCTACAGCCATGTGTAAACGACTGAGCTATTAATAATAGACAATTTCAGTGCTTACTTCTTTTTTGTGAATTTGAAACTGGCCAGAGTCAGAGGGCTTTAAGAACTGCCAGAGCCAGCAGCTGAAGCTTGGGATGCCAACGCCCTCCTCCGCGCCCTCACCACTGGCTGGAGTCGGGTGGTCTTCGGGAAGGGGGATGGCGAAATTGGGTTGCCTACCTCCCTGCCCTGCCCACACTAACACAGCTACCATTTAAAAAGTTTTATTCTGTGCAAATATATCAGAGAGTAAACCACTGCATTAATTCCTGAAAGACTTAACTATTTCTTTAACTCATACTAGGAAAGCAATCTATGCATTTCTACTTGAACAAACAGTACTGTCAAACATCACATAAAGAGCACCTCACTTAAAGAGTAACTCGCTTAAAGAGCAGAATTTTCTCTGAATGTTTGCTTCACTTAACAAATAAAACCAACCAAAAACTTGCTTAACAAATAAATCGGGCTTCGCAATCCCCCCCCCCCACCAGAAGTCACAATTGGTCACTTACAATGATGTTTCACTTAAAGAGCAAACTCACTTAAAGAGAAATCCTGTGGAACACATTACGTTCTTTAAGCGAAGTACAACTGTATATCTTTCTCAGTTGCATAGGACATCTTTCAATGACTACAATGCTATATGTGACATCAGCTTACTTTCCACTAAACTCAATAGGATGGTTCAGATGTCATGCCAAACAATAGTATGGAGTTATGCCAATGAGTAGCCTAGCAAACTCATGCCCATGTATGTCACTCTTTCTCTTATAGTGTATTTTCTCCTTTGCTGGTTTGAGATTTCCATTACATTTTGAACAGGAAACACAAAATGCAGTTTCATATCAAATAACCAAACTATTGCTTCCTCTAAAGCAGGAAGAAGAGAAAGAGAAGTGACATGAAGAAGGGGGAGAATAACACCTGGCAGGAACAGCATCAAACTGTCCTTTTGCTTTACCTTTGAACCCCAGTGCGATTTAATTTTAAGAAAATATACACAGGAAATGACTCTGCATGTCATGAACTCTCTCTGATAGATGATCCTCATTTCACAATGAAATATATATCAGTAGCTTGGAGAAACGTTTTCTAACATGCATACTTTAAGAAAAACTGATCCCAAAATACAAGTCATCTATTTTAAAAAGCAAAACTGTAAAGTACCATCTGGCCTAGCATTGCTCCATAATAATATATGTGCTAAGCTACTGCCATCAGACTCTGTGGAAGAGCTGCTATAGATCACCACATTCGTTGATCCCATATATAATTCACCTAGTGATGAGATTCATGCTACCCAATGAAAAACTAGACCAACTGATTTTATGAGTGGAACATATTATTTCTTATATTAGTTTCTTCTTTAAAAACTTGTGCTGAATGTAAAATGGAATTTTAAATAATACAGGGAATCTGTTAATTGAATCAAAATCCAGGTGTCATGAAGTATATTTAATGGAGCACATTAAAAGTACATTACACTCAAATCAAATCTTGAAACTCAGGGAACAAAATGGAGCAAGAAAGCTCTCCATGAGAATAGATGCACATTTAGCTAATCTGCAAGGAAAAATGGCAATTTGAAAATTATGCCTTTTGCATTATCTAAGAAATATATAAAAGGGACCACCCCAAATTAATTTTTATTCTTTGGAAATACTTCAACACATCAGAAAATTTGGCTAGATTTCTGTTGGATTCCATTAGATTGTTAATGCCATATAGGCATAATAACACAATAATTTTTCCTTGGATAAGTACTTTCAAAGACAAATCATTAGTACTGTACTATATCTCTCATTCAAGCACAAACACTGGCCTTTATTCTTAAATTCACAGGCATAATAAACATTTATGTAGGAGTCACACATTTCATAGTTCAAAGTGGCTTATTCTGTAGATCTATAGTATACCATACTTTACAACAATATTATTGTGATAATGGTTGGGGATAAATGCCCTTCAAAGCTCAAGAATGCTCCTTGGTATCAGTATTAACTAATAATATTCAAAATAAATTTTTAGCTAAAATAAGGAAAGATAAGGAAACATGTGACTTGCTAGCCTAATTACAATAGCTAGCTCCAGCTAGATAGAATAATCCACCGAATCAATTTCTGAATAATAAGACAATACATTAGTAAATTAATGGGTCTACTCTAGCAATAGCAATACTGTGCACATATACCACCTCATAGTGCGTTGAGCACCTTCTGGGTGGTAATTAGAATGTTGGCTGCAACAAGCTTGGTACTCAGTTTACCAACTTTGGAGGGATGGAAGGCTGAGTCACCCTTGAGCCAGTAAGAATCAAATTCAAATTGTAAGCAGAGTTTTGCATGCAGTACTGAAGCTTAAGGACTCTACTAACAATTGGATCCAGGCCATTATCACCAACCTGCATTAGTAAATTAGAACAGACAGCTGCAAAATAAACCATAAGCAATGACATACAGCATGACAACTCCTTTTCAATGGCAATTAATTAAAGTACTTAATCAAGAGGATGATTCACATTACAAAAATTGGCATTTTATACAGTTAATTACAAAGACTATGGAGGTAGATGGGGTGGATAACCACTTAATAGCTTTTGCATCAGATTGGCAGGAAGGCTTGGCTGCTTTTTTTTGCTAAGTGAGCTAATGTGGAGAGAACATCAAAGCCTTTGTTAAAGAGGAAGTGACATAGCCAATGTACTAGAAGGCAGGCAAATCTATGCAGAAATATCTGTAAAGCTTTTAGTTTAAAGCAAAATCAGCTACTAAACAGAACACACTTTTTAAATCATGTCAGAAGCACACAAAGGTGCTTTCAGGTTGAAAGGATTTTTGCTGGAGGAACTTCACTCAGGGAGCACTTGAATGAGGCTCCTTTGATGTCCCCAAGATCTTTTCCCATGGAAGTGGTCCCTATTTATCTACTCACAGTGAAATATAGCTAAAGAAACATCCAATGCAAATACAAAACTACACTGTCATTCATAACTCTGTGATAAATTGGAACCGGGGAAAAATTCTGTGCTAGTTGTGTTTGTTGCTTTAAACACAACCTACAGCTATGGGAATTTGACCATTGCAAAGCTTGCACGCTGCCATCTCAATGTTCATTTTTAGCCACAGGTGCTCAACAGGCGCACACACAGATCACTTAGCAGCACTCAGCTACCTCTTTACTTAATTCAGCAGGTTAAATTTCCAAGAGATGCCACTGATGTATGTTTGCTCAAATATCAGCAAATGCCAGCTTGTCAACCTCCTAGCACATTGGTTTTGACACTTTCTCCTGGCTCTCTTCCCTTCATTCTTATCAGAAAGACTCCAGAGCAATGGCTCTTGGAATTGGGAGCCTTTCCAAGTGCTACAGCAGGGCTGTGGAGTTCAGGGACAAAGGGAGAGTAAATCCTCCTCTCTGTTGTTGTAACCACTGCCATCCTTGTTCAAGCAGTTAAGGAATGGTAATGGTGAAAATGATGTTTTCATAGCTGCTGTACTGACAAGAACCATATGGGTTTTAAACAGCCCAAGAAATATACCACTTTGTTTTTGGAAACAGATCTGTTCATTTCTGGATCAGTCCACTTGTGAATTCCTTTGCTTTCACACAAGTACTCTGTTAGCGCCGGAAGGATCTGGCAAGCTCCATTATTTCTGAAAGTTACTATCCTCAAGAAACCTGGCAAGAAGGGACATTATCCTGCTTAGGCAACAGTATCATACTTCCCCCCTCCCCCCAAGTAAATAACTTACAGCAAATTTACAAAGCAGATCAATGTGGTAATAAAGCTGATAGAATAGTGTCTTGTACAAGTGTGTGTATAATTGTAATGAGCTCACTGAGGACTCCTCCAGTGAACGTGAGAGTCCTCACCATCCCACCCCCAAAACCCAACCCTGTGAATTCTGCAGACCCTGAGCCACAAACAGTGGTGTAAGGGGCAAAATTTGGAAGATTTTGGAGGATGTCTGGAGGATGTTGTATGACTTGTGGAACCAAGTCATAACGTTATCCGGGGTACTAGTGTATTTCATATCACACCAAATGGCTTATTGCTATCCTTCCACCTAACTCAAGTGACCTTATTCGTGACACTCCAGCCTGCAACCAAACAGTTTGAGCAGGCAGGCTGAAACACAGCGGCTCCTTCAAAAACCGGAAGCATGGTAACCATTATACTTTCCCAATCTAATCTAGTTCTTGATAACTAAGTGAAACCTCTATATAGTCTGCATTTCTTACAGTTTGTCAAAAAGAATGTAATACATATTTGCATGGGAACAAAAACTTCGGAGGGGGGGGGATTGTGTCTATCCTTACAGTCTTCTTCAGCTTGCCCTCTATATGGACAGCTCAAATGTGCAGGCAGTTGTATTAGTCAATTTCATATGTATATAAAAATATCAATCTGGAGATGGATAGAACATGTCAAGATTCAGAAAAAGAGTGAGCCAGAATGTTTCCTAAACCACAATGGTCAAGTGTGCTCTAATCTATATGCCTCTTATTTGGGCATAGAGTGCATCAGGGGACTTCTGTACACTT
Organism: Furcifer pardalis; assembly: GCA_030440675.1. NCBI lineage: Eukaryota > Metazoa > Chordata > Lepidosauria > Squamata > Chamaeleonidae > Furcifer > Furcifer pardalis. The sequence continues at coordinate 48,622,063 of CP126895.1, forward strand.
TTTCTTCAGTTTTTTTTTCTTTGAATGCTGCTTTGGAAGCCCCTTTGTTTATCTTTTCCATAATCACAATTTTCAAGGCACAAAGATAAGTTTTGTAGCATGCATTTCCATTCTCTAATTTGAGTCTAGAATTTGTGGAAGTTTCCAAGATCATGCAACCTTAAAATGTCCTTGCACTAGTTAGTTTTCAGAATTGATTTTCTCTTGGACAAAATAATTAAATAAACAGGTGATGTTTCCTCAAATAGCTCTCAAGCAAACAAAGCTGTGCATGAGCACCATGCTTGATTGTATCACATGTCGCGAGTTTATGTACATACCATATGATGAATAGGAAGGATTTTTTTTTGTTACAGCTGCTTTTAATTAGTCAGTACGAGAAAGATCGATAACAGATCTACATCCAAACACTTAGAGGAGCTTTGGAGGTTAGAAAATGGAGAAACATAAATTCTTCCCCTATATAAATACTTTAAATTTATATATATATATATTTGGAAGGGAGGGATAAAGAATTCCATTACAAAAAAATATGTAATGCTCTTGCAGAAAGGATAACTAATTAATTTTCAAAGTTGCTATATTTTAAATGCTCATTTTATCAAGGAAAGTAGGAGCCATCTAATAAAGAATTTTCGATTGCACCAAAATCACAAATACTCTTTTTGCCATTTAAAAACTTTCTGCTCTACTTTAACAGGAAAAAGCTAAATATGTCACAACTGCTAACCAATTGATTTAAAAAAGGATTGTGGGTTTTTTACTACTATACATATGTTTCATATTGCTATTTTTTCTTGAACAAAAAGCACACTTCCAATACAAATGCCATTTAAACTAACAAATCATAATCCCAAACTTTTTTTAAAGGGGGGAAATGCTGAGAGTATCTCTCCATAATGCACATAATTATGCAAATGCAATATGTGGGGAAACATTCAGAAATGGTATCCCAAAGCCTTGTGTCATTAAAGAACTAGAACAATCTGAAATCTTATGGACAGACAAGGAAGAATATATCAAGTTACAGGAAATCAGGCTTTGTTGATTAATTTAGGTCAAAGACAATCAGACTGAGGTACATCAAAGTATCAGAAATCAAGGCTAATCTAAGCATTAAGTGAAAAGTGCATTCCCAGATTTACCTGCATTTATGTGGAAAGCCCTCATGGAGAGCAGAACTTTCTTTGCATTTGTCAATCTTGACATGAAATTAATCTAGGGAAGTGATTTAAGTACTAGAGTACTCCTTTCCATTTATGAGTATTCCACTCACTTTTAAAGGCTGAACTTGTCTCTTATCTCTGTGATGAACTAGCAATTTAGCTATATTTTTCATTTCATTCTAGGCTTGTGATAAGTCTTTTTGGGAACCAAAACGGATCAGAAATCACTTCTAACTTTGAAATGTCCTTCCTTAAGCTTAAGAGAGGACAATTGCTACCCACATTCCTTTAATCGTGTCATGTACATTTTTGCTATATTTGGGGAGACAGCACAATTTCCTCAACCCTGAACTAGAGTTATCTGAAACCTTAAAAAATGCTGGCAGGGCACTGTCCATCGTTGTGAAGAGCTGTCTATAAGCCCTCAAAAGGATCATAGCTCATTATGCAGTCTCCTGCTATTGCACAGATAAGCAATAGGAGCTAGAAGGTGAGAAAAAAAATTACAACTATAGATTCCTGTGTTATTGATCCAAATGTGAACCACTATGAGACAGAGGACACATTAACTGGCATGCTGTCTTCGCCCACTTGAACTTTGGGAAGGGAAAGCCAGACACCAAATGCAGCATAAGATAAAAGCAGAGGAACTGAACTGCATGGACTGAATGTGGTAACTGTAGTGGGTAGAACAAATTAGATCCAGAAAGGAAAAAACAGAAGGAAGGGTTATTTGGAAGATTAGAAAGCGAGAGTAATATTTGATACCACGTGCAGAAAGTAAAGGAAAGACTTTCCCCAACCCATTCTCCTAATGGAAACAGCTAAGTGTTGAATATTAATTCTCATCTAAATTATTAGATGTGCACTGTCCACTGCTTCTGACTAGTCTGATTACACTAAAAACATGAATTAGGCCAATAATAAGAAAAAAAAATAAATATAATTTATCATAAAAACACACATTAACATAATGAAAGATATTTCAAAAATCTCTGGGTCAAAATAACATTTTTGTTTCAAATGTTATTTATTATTATAAGTACCATTAGTTGACACATAAAAGCAAAATTGGATCAAATAAACAATTAAGCAGAGATTTTTAAAATGTCTATGGCAAAAAGCCTCTTGCACAACTTTATGCCATGCAAGCAGGATATGATCATCTGGCATTTGGATGTTAAATTCACATCAATTGAAATCTTCCTCCCACTCCCCTTTTCAGGACCCAATAGACCAGGGGGATCCAAAACTTTTCAAGCCTGGAGCTGGGTCATGCTCTCTCAGTCCTCTTCGAAGTCCAGATAACCATTTTGCCCTGCCTTCATGATGGGAACAGCCATTCTGTCCCAACAGCTTCAAAAGGGCAATCATTTTGTTTCTCAAATGCCCTTGGAGGGGTGGGAGTCCACATGAAATGGTGCAGTGGGCCAGATACAGCTGATGTGCCCTGGGTAAACCTTTGGGATCCTAGCAATGGTGGGGCAAAACCTTTTATTAGCCAAACAAATCACTGCCAAATTATGACTGGCCATGGCTCCAATCCCACTGGCATTGACTTTTTATTTGCTATTAACCCCCCCCCCCTTCACACCCCAGGTCCTCTCCAGGGCAAAAGAGACCACTAGGGAGCCTCAGAACCTAAAAGGGAAGATAAAAATCTTTCAATTACAACAAATTTAATTTGTTCTGCGAGGTTGCTCACTATGCAAGTTTTTCAGTCAGACTCACATAGCGAAAATTCCAATGGAAAACCTCGCATAACAAGATTTTTTTAGGGGAAAACTCACATAGTGAATTTTTTTATTGTGTGAGTTTTTACCATAGAAACGCTCATTATGTGAGTTTTCTATAGGGAAAGTCCGACTTGCATAGCAAATATTTTCGCTATGCAAGTTGGACTCACATATCGAAAATTTTTTCATTAAGCGAGTTTTCTCCCATAGAAATGCTCGCTATGCGAGCATTTCCATAGGGGAAGTCTGACTTGCATAGTGAAAATTTTCACTATGTAAGTCCAACTTCATAGCAAAAATATTCGTTATGCAAGTCGGATCGCTTTTTGAAAAACCAGCTTGTTATGTGAGTTTTTTGCAAAATGAAACACTCACTAAGCAAGGTTTGACTGTACTTAAAATTAATATCCTGGTTGCCAGTCATAATCTAGTTTACACAGCATGTGTTACCTCAAGAGAATTTTGGCCAATATGAAAATTGCAATACTTCTTTCAGGTATTCTTTTAAACCTCAGCACAGTTTTGGTAGAGATACTACCCTCTAACTCTTTCTCTCTCTGTGTTTGTGTGTATGTGTCCTGTCCATATCCATAAGGTAATTGGAATGGCTGTTAGATAAATATAGAGCTACCACCTAAATTTATTCTGCTAAAAGTAGAATACAAACATATCAGATCTTTCTTCTTCTTCAGGTGCTGTAGCCGACTACGAATATTGGCTATCATCATGGTGATATAGGGACTGTGGTGGCTCAGTGGTTAGGAAGCTCACCTTGTTAGCTGGTAGGTCGGCAAGTTGGCAGTTTACAACCCAAGTACTGCATGACCAGTACTTAAGAGACCGCATCACCCCAAGAATATCTGTCCGTCCCACCAGAGTGGACCGGAGAGGCTCTCTAGTTGTTCCATCGGCCAAAGAGTCACATCTCTCTGGCACTAGAAGGAGGGCCTTTTCTGTGTCCGCTCCAGCCCTTTGGAACCTCCTACCAACTGAGCTACGTCTTCAGATGGACTTGCTGTCTTTTAGGAAGAACTTAAAAACATAGCTGGCGGGACAGGTATGGGGTCTTGCCACTACCATGACCCCAGCTCGCTGGCTTGTTTGATCTCCCTCTCCTCCCTGGTCTTTTAATCTTTTAATCTTTTGTTTTTAACTTTTTAATTATTATTGGGACCTGTGGATTTTTATAAATTTTAAAACCTTTTTAAATTTTATAATTGTAATTTTGAAGTTTTTAACAATGGTTTTGGGCTGGGTTGTATTATGCTTTTGTGATGTTGTAAACCGCCTTGGGTCACCCGGGCGAGAAGGGCGGTATAAAAATGCAAATAATTTTTTTAAAAAAAATGACAGAAAGAGTGCCCATCTCTGTCCCAGCTCCTGCCAACCTAGCAGATTGAAATCAAGAAATTACAAGTAGATAAATAGGGACCACTTGGGTAGGAAAAGATCTTGGGAACATGAAAGGAGCCTCATTTGGGTGTCCCCCGAGCACAGTTTTTTCCAACAAAGATCCTTTCAACCCAGAATAATTTCTGACACAAAATTTTTATTATCACAGTGATCAGCCTTAAGGATTTTCCTGGGAAGAATATAATGCAGTAGTCTTCCATTTGCCTTCCACATCGAAGCATATCAGTTCTGTGATATTAAAACCAGAATCTACTAACACTATTTAGATGTGTCATATAGAAAATAAATTATATCCTTCAAGTGCCATACTTTTTCTATAGACAAATAATTCTACTCTGTTTTTCATTTCATGATCCCCCCCCCTCTTTTTGACATAGTTCATATGCAGGCCACATGAAGTAATAATAACTTCTTCTTACCACTACCTGACAATTGCATTATTTTCAAAAGAATGGTCACAATATTATTGGGGTCTGTGCAAGATTTGTGGAACCTGTTGTGCCTGGTTTTAGCTTACCAAGAGATGCTGAGACACATCTCAGCTTTATGTCTGACTGGGGAATTGAAATGGACTCCTTGTCACTTAGCAGCAATTACTTGTAGCAAGCTATGCAAACCCTGTGCAAATACCAGTGGTATTCTGACCATGACACATTTCAACTTCTCCTTATTTGTGAGTTAACAGTGATGGGAGTAGAATTTTGTGGAATAAAATTCTAACAAACTGTCCCAAGGAACTTAGTGATGCTTGCCCAAGCAACGGTAATACAAACCCCCATACGTCCCCCCCATACTTAACACTCCATTCATATTACAACTGTTTTTCTTATTTTTGTTTAATTGGCATAAACATACTCTTGAGAATAATGACAGACATGCAATATGCTGGGCTAAATAGTTATTCAAATAACTGCCATGTTGTATTTATCATTATTTGGACCTAATGTTAGCCCCCAAAGCATACTTCCATTTGTTCTATTAACCTTCCTCTAAAATTTGTAAGTGATCAACTCACTAAACATGTGTGAAAGGAGAGGAAAGGCCATTTTACAAAAGGAGAAGGGATACTAGTTCATTCCGTGGTACATTAACTGCTTCACTGGAGCAAAATAATTAATTTTTCTTCATTGTACCATAATCAGCAAACCTAATCTTTAAAATAAAAAGGGCAAACAGCCTTGCAGTTGCTGAACACACTTAACTGTCATTCAGATGCACTGAATAGTTTATTAATATTCTGAAGATGCTGGATTTGTATTCTGTAGCCCAAGGCAACAAGCACCCACTGCCAACTATATCAATTAACTGCAAAAAGTTAAGGCACAAGTTTGTATCCACTCAATTAGCAACTACAGTTATAATCAATTTATACTGCAACAGCAAAAGTAAATCTCAAACAATACTTCATGCCTAACAAGCAACTCTATATCTTGTAAGGAAAGAAATCACCTTGCTTTACGCATTAGAAAGATTTACATAAGAAATAGATTAAACTAAAAAGCCATAAAAAGAACATACAGCAGTGGGAGACCAAATAAATTACATAGATGAAATCAGCTTGAAATACTGATGAAATATTACATCATTTGTATTCTGGGGTACCATAATTTAAAATGACCCTTTACTATAACTTTGCCTAGTAAGTAGGACTTACAAATTAGTAAATTGCACCTTCCCATACATTTAAATTCCATGGCCAGTAGTGGCTGACAAGAGAGCAGGTATCTATAAGGTGAACTTTGCAAAATTAGACCAAGGGGCTATCTAATGCAGTTTTCTGTTTGTAGAAAACTAGGTGGTACAAGAAGCCCAATAGGAGGACATGAGTGCAAGAGTCTTCTCCCAGTTTTATTTTCAAGAACTGATGTCAGAGTCACACTCTTTAGGATCTGAAACCCAAACCATCATGATGAGAAAGATTAGCTACTTCATGATCCATAGTTAGGCCCTTGTCAGAGACAGGGATTTTGAAAGGATGGAGGATTATGAGATATTTACCAAAATACCTCCTAGAAAAGTGGTTCCCAACTTTGGTTCCCCTGATGTTCCTGGTCTACAGCTCCCAAAAATATTGGACAAAAAAGCCAATGGTGAAAGATTCCAGGAATTTTAATCCAATAAAATCTGGGAACCAAAGGTTGAGAGCCACTGATGTAGAGGGACATCAACTGTAAACTGATGCCCTTTCCTGGCTGACTGAGTTTGTTGTGGTTCTTGCAACTGAAGCCACAGTTTGTCAATCTTCTCCAAATCACCACTGTTTGTTGCTGTGGTAACACTGACAAGGGTTCTCAGAGTATCTGTCAGGTTCATTCTGAGAAGTTCTTCCACAGAGAAAGACACCGAGACAGTTTCCCAAAGAGCACCACAGATTACTTTCTTGGTGCAACAAAAGCTGTAGCAAGAAAAGAGTCCATGAGTGTCTTTGGAAAACTCACCAGATCTTATGGTAAAACTGTCCATGGTAACCAAATGCAAAAGGAAAAAGGAGAAGGAGATGGTGGTGGTTGTTTATCCTGCTTCATATTGTGTTGCTCTGCTAGCTATCAGTGATTAACCCATTGACAAGAGCACAAGAGCTGGGGTGTAAAATATTTCATTTTCTCATCCTCACAGGGAAGGATAAGGAATTGTAACATTCTTGTCAGGGACAAGTGCAGTAAGGGAGGCTTTGTGGTTTTAGGAAGAAGCCTCACATTGGTGAGAATTTTTCTGAACAAACAAACAAAATTGTCCACTTGTGTATAAAATATCATGATTGGGATAAAACTGTGCAATTTGTCAATTATGTGTTATGTGAAATGCCCAGAGTTAGTGTGACTGTTATTTCATTTAAGAATCTGAAACATCTGATGTTGTCCATTTCTTTCTTAATAAAAACCCATGCTTTCTCAAAGCATATCATATTACAAATAATTTACATAAATGACAATGATAGGGGAGAAGTTGTTCTTTATCTTGCTCTCAGCGGGGGGGGGGGGTTGTAACCTTACAAGGCTTTATAATTCCTCTTTAAGGTATCAAATCTTGTTACTTAAATTAGTAAAAACACGGAAATGAAGCAGTATCCCTTCCATCCCTAACCAGAGTTCTTTGACTGTTTTACTCTGTTCTTCCAAAAAGAAAGAAAAAAGACAGAAAAGGATACGGGAAGCTTTCTGTGACATGTAACTGAGGACTGAATATCAGAAGATTTTCCTGGTTGCAATGTCCTTAGGTTGTCTGCTGACTGCCACGATCCTTTTCCATTATCAAGCCCTTTACATCAGGGGATACTCAGCAGTGTCTTTTCTTGGCTCCATGCTCTGCCTGCCCTAGATCTTTACCTTATAAATTGAGGATTACCCACAGGTAAAACCTTATTTACCCTGTACCATGTCTTCTAACTCTATCATTAGAAGAACCAAATTCATTCTCATCTCATTCCCCCTACCACCACCAAAGTAAACAGGCATAGATCTGATTAGTGCTTAGAAGTGAGACAAAAGAGAATGTCAGGAATTTCTACCTAGGGTTGGAAAACACAGAGAATGGTTTCCAATTAGGATTAGCAGTGTGGGACTAGGTGGACCAACTGTCTGATTCACAATTAGACAGCCTGTGCGCTTCCTATGTATCTTCATCATGACACCTTGTCGCAAAGATGAGGTAATCTGAATATCTCAAATTATTGACCAATTTTCACTTCAAATTCACTCAAATCTATTCTGGCTTTCCATATGATATATTCTGTACACACTGAGGGGACCATCACCCCACCCAAAGGGGTTCATCTGCGCGTAGCTGTTGGCCCCTTTAGGGATACAGGTAATTTACCACCAACAAACACTCAGGGTTGAGCTGCTGGCTGTATGGTCTACTCCATTACTGTAGTGGGATGTCCAGCCAGAGGCTGCCTAAAATTTTAAGCCCATATTGGGCCCAATATGTTGAAAACCATCATATTGGCCCAATAGCAAAATGAGCAGAGGAGGAACCACTTATTCTGATTCCCAAAGGTCATGGAGATGGAAGAGACCATGCCAGATGGACTGGCTGTGAAGGTGCACCTTATTAATATCTTCAAGCAGTTGTCCTGGTATTGTTGTCCTGGTATTAAAGCCTGCATGTCATATGTGTCATAGGAGATGGCTCCATGGTTATAATGTGTGGGTCACTTCCTGGCAAGCTGGGATCCACCTTAAACAAATTCATGCCAGTGTGCTAACCTACCGCAGCAGGCCCGGTCACTACACAGCAGTGCTACACAGAGAATCTATTCAAGGAGAGTCCAAATAGCAAAGTCCAAAGAGCAAGCCAAGGTCTGGTTACTGGTAGTTCAAGCAGCATCTAGTCCAAAGGATGTCCAGGGGCATTGTCAGGTTTGGCAGGTTTCGCTATTAGCTAGGAGCCTTCTCTGGTAACAAATTCTAGCTTGCTTTGTCACAGGTGTAGCTCCTTTCTGAATCTTTCCTTGACTGAGGGCTGACCGCTGTCAGAGTCAGATTTCTGATCTGACAGGTCATCTGCCTGGGGAAACAGAGGTGAGCCAGAAGCAGGCTGAGATTCCTGATTCAGGACATTCTCAGGTTTGGGTACAGGCAGAACAGGGCTGGGCATAGAAAGTGCCTTCTGATTCAGGTCATCTTCAGAGTCTGATGAGGAGTGGATCACAACAGCCAGTGGCATCTTTCCTGTTTGTCATTCTTCTTTCAAAGTCCAACAGCGATGGGATAAGGATGGTAGAAGCAGGTTTTGGGTGGAACTGAAGCATCTAGTTCAGACCTGTACGTTGGCAGCAAATGTGTGATGGTTGTCTTTCTGAGAATGATGTGACTACTTAGGAATTCAGTCCTGCATCTGTGTTTGGGCAGGCCTATTTAGGAACACTGCTGCCCACCCTACACGGGGAAGGCCCTAGAAAATGTGGGATAAACATTGGAAGTCACTCAGTTTGTTCAGCAGGGAGGCCACACTGTGCAGGTCAACCCCTTATTTGTTGTAGAAAAATGAAGAGCAAGCAAATAATAATGATTATTGGCACCTGGAACATTAAGACCCTACTCCATCTTCAAAACAATGGTAGACCTGAGAAAAGAACAGCTCTTGTGATGTATGAGCTTGCTAGGCTGAACACTGACGTTGCTGCCTTGAGTGAAATCAGATTGTCTAGTGAGGGGAAAATCATAGAATCTGGTTCAGAATATATCATCTTTTGGATGGGGAAAGACAGCATCACATACATGGTATTTATTTATTTATTTATTTATTTAGATTTATTACCCCGCCCTAATCAGGCGAACCTGACTCTAGGCGGCTTACAGAAATTCATAAATTAAAACCTTAAAGTTCATAAATTACTTAAAAGTCAATTAAAAAAGAATTAAACCATGAATTTACACAAATTTAAAAGATTTAAAAAGGTTAAAAGGTTTAAAAAGATTTTAAAAGTTTAAAAGAGTGAGGGAGGGGTGGCTGTCCCATCATATCAGCCACCCAACATGGGACCCCATGTTCCTGGACCCCCATACCTGCCCTGCCAGCCAGGTTTTTAGGCCCTTCCGAAAGGGCAGGAGCTCTGTCTGGAGACGTAACTCAGTTGGCAGGAGGTTCCAAAGGGCCGGGGCGGCCACGGAGAAGGCCCTCCTTCTGGTGCTAGAGAGATGCGCCTCTCTAGCCGATGGAATGATAAGAGAGCCTCTCCGATCCGCCCTGGTGGGACGGACAGATGTCCTTGGGACGATGCGGTCTCTTAAGTATCCTGGCCCACTACCATGTAGGGCTTTAAAGGTAATAACCAGCACCTTGAATTGCACCCGGAGACATACTGGCAACCAGTGCAGCTCCCGAAGCAGTGGTGAGGCACGAGCATAACGCCCGCACCCCATCACTACCCGAGCAGCCGCATTCTGGACCAGCTGCAGCCTCCGAATGGTCACCAAGGGCAGCCCCATGTAGAGCGCATTACAGTAATCAAGTCTGGAGGTGACCAAAGCATGTGTGATCATGAGCAAGGAATCCCGGTCTAGGAGTGGGCGTAGCTGGCGTATTACACGAAGTTGTGCAAAAGCCCTCCTGGCCACGGCTGCCACCTGCTCCTCGAGCAGTAGTCGTGAGTCCAAGAGGACCCCCAGATTACGCACCAGGTCTGTTTGGGGCAAAACTGCCCCATCCAGAACCAAAGATGGTAACTCCCGAGATAGCGCAGGACCCCTTACCCATAGCCACTCAGTCTTGCCGGGATTCAGTTGTAGCCCGTTGTCCCCCATCCAGACCCTGACAGCCTCCAGGCACCTGGATAGGACTTCCACTGCATCAATTGGATCTCCACGGGCTGAGATATACAGCTGGGTGTCATCTGCATATTGGTGATACCTCACCCCGTGGGAACGGATGATCTCACCCAGTGGCTTCATGTAGATGTTAAATAGGAGAGGCGAGAGTACCGAGCCCTGAGGCACCCCATATTGCAGGGGCCTAGGGCTGGACCTCTCGCCTTCCAGCCACACCGACTGGGTCCGGCCCCTCAGAAATGAAGAGAACCAGGCCAGCACAGTGCCCTGGATCCCCAATCCTTGGAGCCTTCCCAGAAGGATACCGTGGTCGACAGTATCGAAAGCCGCTGAGAGGTCAAGAAGAGCCAGGACGGATGGATGACCTCCATCCCGTTCTCGCCAGAGATCATCCACCAATGCGACCAATGCAGTTTCAGTACCATATCCGGGCCTGAATCCTGACTGGAAAGGGTCCAGATAATCCGCTTCATCCAGGACTTCCTGTAGCTGCCACGCCACTGCCTTCTCCAAGACCTTACCCAAAAAGGGTATAGGTTTGGCTGTGAGAACAAAGTTAGTAAATGATCATCAACTCACTCCTACCACAATTAGTTAAAAGCTTATGACTCTCTGTACAGTTGTACCTCTCTTAAAGAGCATAATGCGTTCCACAGGATTGCTCTTTAAGCGAGTTTGCTCTTTAAGCGAAGCACCATTGTAAATGACCAATTGTGGAGGGGGGGGATTATGAACCCCGATTTATTTGTTAAGCGAGTTTTTGGTTGGTTTTATTTGTTAAGCGAAGCGAACATTCAGAGATAATTCTGCTCTTTAAGTGAGTTACTCTTTAAGCAAGATGCTCTTTATGCGAGGTTTGACTGTATATCATTCTCAGGAGTTGCCTCCATCACACTAATCTCTGCCTATGCCCTCACTTTAGATGCTGATGAACCATTGATTTTGTGAAAAAGAAGAGGCAAGACTGTTTTGATGACAACAATGATGAAATCTTGTGCCTCATCAATGCTAAACGGGAAACCTCTCTATCCCTTCTTCAAGATCCATCCTACAATGGCTCATTTCCAAGAACTAGAGCTGAAATACCAGGCACAAATAAGAGAAATGAAGAGCATCTTGTGGCAACTAACAACTCAGGGACTCCAAAGGTTGTCCAACACATGTAATCTAAGGAACTTTTATGATGGCATAAAAGAACTATATGGATCATCTCGCTCTTCATCATGCACTCTGAAAGCAGCTGACAATGTTACAATCCTTACAAATTGCCAGATGGAGTGTTGGAAGGAACACTTCTGCATGATTTTAAACCAAAATTCTACTGCTACTGAGGATTTTCTTTGAGAAGTGCCATAACATCCCCACCAGGCCAGATAACATCCCACTAGAGTTAATTCAGAAGGGAGGGGTGCTTCTAAAGACAAGGCTCTTCACCCTCATTCTCTTGATTTGGGAAACTGTTAAAGCGCCTGATGACCGTAAGAATCCCACCATTATCACCATCTTTAAGAAAGGTAATTGTAGTATTTGTGGCATATTATTTGTGGAATATTATTGCTATCCATTGTTGGAAAGATTTTCCCAAGAATTCTGCTCAGTTGCCTGCAAATTATCTCCAAAAGGGTCCTTTCAGAATCTCAATGTGGTAAGCTAAGATTCAGCACAACTTCAGATGGAATTGTGTCAGATGGAATTGTGTCAGATGGAATTGTGTCAGATGGAATTGTGTCATTCATTTTGGCTAGTTAGGATTAAGTCTTTTGTCCAAGGTGATAGGGCTGGGAACCTAAATTTCCAAACTCTAAATATAATGGCAGAATTCCAGCCCCACCCTCTGAGGCCAGGAGAGAAAATCAGAGAGCAACTCTGGGAGGCAAAAACACCATACCGCCATGGTGACGGGCAGTAGGACTTCGCTGCAGCCCCCCCCCTAGTGTAATATGATATATTGTTCTTATTTGTTATATTTGGCTATATGATGTATATTGTACTGATGTTGTACTGATATTGTACTGATATATTTTATTGCTATATTTTATTGTATGATGTTTTATTGCACTGTTATATTTTATTATTATTATTGTACTCTATTGTTGATGTATTGAGATTATTGTGAAGCTGCCCAGAGTCGCTATGCAAGTGTGGCGGAATAGAAGTCGAACAACACAACACAACACAACACAACACAACACAACACAACACAACACAACACAACACAACACAATCCTGCTAAAGAAATGAATGCCCTGTAGTTGTAGCACTGCATACTATCTATAGCTGGGAGTTGCAACACCAGGAATCATCTTGTTAAAAGCAACAGGGCTTTTGCTCGGGAAAAGCACCATGCACATAACAGATGATTGTGATAGCGTTAAAAATCAAACAGTATTCTTCCCTTTAATTTGTCAAATGTAAAAAACTGTGATAATGAGATTTCAGTCCAGTTCACAGCTGGAAACAGAGCCTAATTTGTTTCCCACTCCCTTTTTCCACCACATTTTACCTTTGCATCTGCAAATTATTCATGGATACATTCAAGCACATTGAATAATAGGTAATAAAGCTGGAGGGGGAACACTTATTTATAGTATATGTTTCATAATTCTTTCTGTGCAAAATATATAAAGGAAGTGCTCTGAAATGCTTATCAGAGAGACAGAGATAGTGTCCTTTTGTTTGGATCCTTGTTCTGTCTTTTTAGTGGTCTACAAGTTCAGTTATAGTGTCTATTCATCTAGATACAGTATTTTTGTTTCTGCAAGAGTCAAGATGAATTTTCTTTCAGTTTTTATTTTATTTTCACTACAAACATTTTCTTCTATGTTTTAAGAATGTGTTTCCATAGTGAGATCTAAGATGTAGTTATTCTGGCACTCTCTTAGAATGGAAGTACGTGAACATTCTGAAATGGAAGTTACAAATTGATCATAGTTCTCTGGTTGAAGGGACATCTGATGCACAGCCACATATAGCATTTTTGTAAACTTTTCCCAGGTGTTGGTTGGTTTTTTTTAAATGTATACTTTCTATACAGTAAAACCTCACATAAAATGCGCCTCACTTAAGAGACTAACTCGATTAAAGAGCAGAATTTTCTCTGAATGGTCGCCCTCTTAACAACTGAAAAAAACTTGCTTAACAACTAAATTGGGTTTGCAAACCCCCCCCCCCCGAGTCAGGAGTCACAATCAGTCACTTACAATGGCAGCAGCACTTTTTCCAAGTGTTTCGCTTAAAGAGTAACTGGCTTAAAGAGCAATCCCATTGAATGCATTATGCTCTTTAAGTGAGGTACCACTTGTATAGTAGTATAGATTGTGGTTGGATGACTGAGTTGGTCTGACATAGAATGGAGAGTCCACTGCCACTGGACTCTCCCTTGGCCAGTCCAGCTCAGGGAAGGAGCAGCAGCTGTGTGGCCCACCCAGCCATAATAATGCCGCCGCCGCTGCCCCCCCCCTGCCCCCGGACTCTGCCTTGGCAAGTCTGGCTGGGGGAAGGAGCAGTAGCTGCGCAGCCCAGCTGGCCATAAGAATGCCACCGCCGCCACCGGAATCTCCCTCAGCCAGCCCAGCTGAGGAAAGGAACAGCAGCTGTGCAGCCTGGCCCACCATAAGAACACCAATGCCACCACCCCACCACCACCACCCTACCTCAGCCAGCCCAGACTGAGGGAAGGAGCAGCAGCTGTGTGGCTCAGCTGGCCATACGAACACAACGACTGCCACACTGCCACCAGACTCTCCCTTGGCCAGCCTGGCTGAGGGAAGGAGCAGCAGCTGTGTGGCCCAGCCAGCCATAAGAACACCGCTGCCACCACCACCACCAGACTCTCCCTCGGCCAGCCTGGCTGAGGGAAAGAGTAGCAGCTGTGCAGCTGCTGAGCTTCTGGGACTTAAGTCCAAGAGCACCTGGAGTGCCAAGGTTCACTATCCCTGTAACTTTTGGTCAAAACTGATGAGTCTGTATGTGAGTTTCTTGGATGCAAAGGTCTTCACATTTCTATTAATTGCCAAGTAAATTCAAGAGTTCCTATATTAATAGAAACTACTGTCAATTATTGTTCCTAAAAAGAGCTTTGGGTCATTTTGTTCATCAGCAAGTTTATACTACAATAAGCCACAAACTGGATAGTTTATAGTTAGGATAGTTTATGCAGGATGGGAAGGATTATCCAGTTGTATACTTTCGCTGAGTACCTAAGGGCACTCATAATGCTTTCCACTCCACAGGGAAGCTTCATGTCCCTATATAATTCTACATTATCAGATATAACATACAGTCATATCTTGCATAACGAATTTAATGCATTCTGCGAGGCTGCTCGCTATGCGAAAAATTCGCTATGTGAGTCAGAATTCGCATAACAAATTTTTCACTATGCGAGTCGGACTTTTCCCTATGGAAAACTCGCATAATGAGAGTTTCTATGGGGAAAACTCTCATAGCGAAAAAGTCTGACTCGCTTAACAAAAAATTCGTTATGCGAGTCGGACCACTTAGCAAGAAACTTGCTCGTTATGCAACTTTTTCACTAAGCGAAACACTCGTTATGCAAGGATTGACTGTATTATTATATATACTGGTAATTACCTTATAATTCTATTTAAATATATAAACAATGTCTTATCAAGTACCTTGAAGAAAATCAACTAAAGAACATGAAATCTACTGATTAATGATTTCAATAGTAAGAATTATCATCATAACCTAAAAAGAGAACTTATTTTTAAAAATATATATTTTTAAAAAATAATAAAAAGTAAACATACTAATAAGAAAAGAGCTTCTTAAAGTAGGTATCGCCTACTTCCTGTATTTTTTGCAATTTTTATGACTTAAAGTATTTTAGTATCACCAAGTGACAGGCAAGATAATCTTTAAAGTAAAACAAAATTTGACATTATTTTCAGTACATAAATTTTGTAAATTGTAAGCTTATTAACATACAAAAGAGTAAAAGTTAATGGTTAAGGAAGAAATAATAAAGCCTTCCATGTGTTTTGGAATGTTAAATCAGAAACATGCCTCACTGAATTCAATGGGACCTTCTGAGTTAGTGTAGTTTTGTCCTGTACTCTTAACAATAATGCTTATCTAATAAGTTTACTTACACTCAGAAGGGCTCACTTCTCAGGGATCATACTTTGAGTCAATACAGAAAGAAAGTTTCTTATATTACCTTTGGCAACCACTTTCTCTGATGTTGTTAAATATTTTAAAAGTAAGGATAATGTATTACAAGGAAGACAGTGGAAGAGCAGGGAAAGGACAACAGCATTATAATCTTCCTTGGACAACTCCATTTCAGTTGCTTGAAGGCTTCAGTCATAGCTCATAACCTATTTAGCTGGACCTCAAATTTTGTTTTTCCTTATAGCTCTGGAAAGTGTTTGGCTAGCTCGCTGTCACTAGAATCAGAACAAATGTTTTGCCTGAGGAAGAAACTTCAATTATACCTAGATTCTGCCTGAAATGAAATTCTGGTAGCAATACCGAGATGTACAGAACTGATTACAATACTTTTTAAAGAAACATTTTTTAGAAACTTCTTAGTAACATTGCAATTTTAAAAAAAACCCTGGGAGAACAAAACTTGGTAGAGCATGTTGAAGAAACACACAATTCTTCTAATGCACACTCCAACAATGCAAACTGGGAGCATTCTCTTTCATCCATGAGATTACAATTACACTTATATACAGGCCCAAACCACTTAGTACACTCTCTGGGTGGTTCACAAATTCATTAGCATTTTGCCTCCAACCTGCTGGGTAATCAATTTCCCAACCTCAGAAGGATGGAAGGCTGAGTCAACTTTGAATCCTGTCAGGACTGAACTCACATTTTGGCTGCAGTACAGCAAATTAACCACTGTCCCACCAGGGCCCTTGACAGCAGCAAGAAGGCTTCTTTTTCTTCCACTCAGAGTGCCCCACAATTTGTTCTGGAGGGTCTCTTGATACCCTAGAACAGATTTAGGATACAGTAATACCTCGGATAACGTTTACCTTGGATAATGCTAAAATCGCATAACATTAAGTAATCTGGGGAGGAGAATTGCATCGAATAACGTTAAGGTCCTATGGGATGGATCGAATAATAACCACTAAAGCCTGTGTGGTTACAATGTATCTCTATGGAGCGTTAACGTTATCCGATCCATCCCATAGGAGTTTAACATGCATCGGGTAACACAAAAATCGGATAACACCAAGACTTGTGGAACCAAGTCTTAGCGTTATCCGAGGTATTACTGTATGTGGAAGAGATTCAATGGCTGAGAACATCGTCCCCTCCTCTGGGCCCACAACAACGGCCTGAGGAAGAAGATGCGAAGGCCTAGCAGTGGCTGAGAACATCGTCCCCTCTTCTGGGCCGACAACAACGGCCTGAAGGGAGTTAGTTTGTGTTCTGGTTTGGTTGTTTTGTTGTTGTTGTTCAGTCGCACAGTCGATTCCGACCCTCTGCGACCCCATGGACCACTGACCGCCAGGCACTCCTGTCCTCCACCATCCCCCTCAACTCACTCAGCTCTGTGCCCATTGTCTCCACGATACCATCTAGCCATCTCATCTTGGGCCGTCCCCTTCTTCTTTTGCCCTCGACCCTTCCAAGCATCAAAGCTTTCTCAAGTGAATCCTCTCTTCTCATTTGATGTCCAAAGTACTTTAGCCTCATCTTTATTATTTGACCTTCTAAGGAACAGTCAGGGATGATTTCTTCTAAGATTGACCTATTTGTTCTCCTCGCTGTCCATGGGACTCTCAAAACTCTCCTCCAACACCACATCTCAAAGGCGTCTATTCTTCTCCGTTCAGTTTTCCTAATGGTCCAACTCTCGCAACCATACATTGCAACAGGGAATACCATTGCCTTGACTATGCGAATTTTTGTTTTCAATGTGATGTCTCTACTTTTCACTATGCTCCCCAGGTTTCTCATCGCTTGCCTCCCAAGAATCAGTCGCCTTTTTATTTCATGGCTGCAATCACCATCTGCAGTGAGCTTAGATCCCAAGAAAGTAAAATCTGTCACTGCTTCTACTTCTTCCCCATCTATTCTCCAGGGACTGATAGGGCCTGTTGCCATTATCTTGGTTTTCTTGATATTGAGTCTCAAGCCAGCCTTTTCACTTTCTTCTTTCAACCTAATTAGGAGCTTCTTTAGGTCCTCCTCACTTTCTGCCATGAGGGTGGTATCATCTGCATATCTCAAATTGTTGATGTTTCTTCCAGCAATTTTGATCCCAAATTGTGATTCCTCCATTCCTGCATTGCGCATTATGTGCTCTGTGTATAAATTGAATAAGCATGGTGACAAAATGCAGCCTTGTCTTACTCCTTTTCCTATTCCAAACCACTCCGTCATTCCATTTTCTGTCCTAACTGTTGCTTCTTGATTCATGTACAGATTTCTCATGAGGCATATAAGGTGTTCTGGTATTCCCATCTCCTTAATTATTTGCCACATTTTGTTGTGGTCGACACAATCAAAAGCCTTCGTGTAATCAATGAAACAGAAGTAGACTTGTTTCTGATATTCCTTTGTTTTTTCCATGATCCATCTTATGTTGGAGATGTGATCTCTAGTCCCCCTGCCTCTTCTGAAACCCGCCTGCACTTCTGGTAATTCTCTCTCCACATACTGTTGCAGTCTATCCTGTATTATCTTGAGCATCACCTTGCTAGCGTGAGGGATGAGCGCAATTGTTCGATAATTTGAACATTCTTTGGCATTACCCTTTTTGGGGAGTGGAACGTATACAGATCTTTTCCAATCCTGTGGCCATTGTTTAGTTTTCCAAATCTGCTGGCATATAGAATGCAATAATTTGATTCCATCATCTTGTAGTGCTTTGAAAAGTTCAACTTGGTTGTTTTATGTGGTTGCATTTTATAATTTTTATTGTACTGTTGTTGTTTTGACTGTAAGCCGCCTTGAGTGGGCGGCAATATAAATCTAAATAAATAAATAAATAAAATGGTATCTGTTCTGTCCTCAGGATCTGGTATGATACAGAGATTTAGTGTGTTAGAGTAGTATTCAGGAGAGATGGATACAAGTTCAATTAGTCATAAAACTCATTAGGTTATACGTTATCAGTTATACGTTATCTGTCTGATTAATATTACAGAGAAGGAAGAAAAAGTGAGGAGGACACCATTTAATAAATATTTTGCTTACTAAAATAAATGTATGCTATAAATACAAATGTAAAAAGTAATTTGCTAAATTAGATATTAGTCTAATTTCATTAGTCAGATATTAACAAAAATATGAAGGGGAAACTGAAATCTAAACCAGAATGTCCTGAGTTCTAATTATTTTCTTCTCCTTAAGTGTCAAGGTAGACTTAGACAAGCTACAACCTGTTTCTCAATGCTTTTACCTACAACTCCCATCAGAGGTTCCAGAAGCCTCATGACCACTAGCCATGATGTCTGGAATTGAAATAAACTGTTATCCAAAACATTCTGAGTGCAATTTTTGAAAGGGTTGTAATAAGGATTTCAAACAAATTTAACAAATAGATAAAGCACATAAAAAAATTACAGTGTCTGAAGACACTATGCAAACTGCAAAAGAACTACAGTAAAACACCGATTTACGTATACCTCTACTTACGTAAAAATTATCTTATGTAAGGATATTTTTGCATAAATCATGTCCTGATTTATGAAAAAAATGATTTATGTAAGGGGTTTAATTGTGTTTTCTATGTTTAAAATGGTGCCACTGCCATTTTAAAATCAAAATTTTGAAAATTGCCCATCATTACCAGAAATGGCCACTAGCGGCACAAAGCACAATTTTCCATAGGAATGCATTGGATTTTCCAAGCCGAGGCAAGCTCAGGCAAGGGACTCTGGAAAACATGGTGGTGGTTCCTGCTCCCCCTACGGCCAGAGAAACCACTCAAGAGGAAGAAGCAATAGTGAAAAGATAGACAGATCACTTAATCATTCCTTTTGTGCTGATTATTATTTTGATTATTTTTGGTCTGGTCAGGACCATTTTTTTATTTTTTCAATGCATACCTATGGGATGCACTGATTTACAAAAAAAAATTGCATAAATAGCTATGGAATTGATGTTTTACGTAAATTGGGATTTTACTGTTTACTTGTTATGAATGGAATGGACAAGCCAACTACACAAATGGCATCTTCCTATTTCTAAAAAGAGCAGACTTATGGAACATAACCTAAGCAAACCAGTATACATGAAGCCCTATTGTTATATTTATTGTATTATACTGTATTACTTTTGATTACCATATATGCTGGGGTATAAGACAACTTTTTACCCCTGAAAAACATGCCTCCAAGGGGGGGGGTCTTGTACGCCGGGTGCACTTCAGTTGAATAAAATACAGTAATAACTCAGATAACATTTACCTCGGATAATGTTTACCTCAGATAACGCTTAAATCGCGTAACATTAAGCAATCTGGGGAGGAGAATTGCATTGAATAACGTTAAGGTCCTATGGGATGCATCGGATAACAACTTTTAATATCAGATGACGAACAGGTGTTTGAAGGCTTTTAAAGGGAAACTGTCATGCCAGCAAACTTGATAGGGACTTGCCTGGCACTTGCTCTCTCCCTCTATTTGTTATCTTCCTTCTATCATTGACAGTTCCAGTTTGGTTAACAGATTAGAAAACAAACAGCATGGCAGCTCCCATAGGTTTATTGTTCCATTCAGCTTTAGTGAATTGTCTTTGGTGAATTACGCTTAATAAACTTGCACTGTTTTATGTTTACTGTACATGTTTGATAACATACAGCCTTGTGACAGTTTTTCTGCATGTCATAAGCATTTGAATATAAATTAACATGCTGAAATCAAATCTGATATTCCTTTACGTTTTATTTGGTGTGTGGAAGGTGTGCGGAAGAGGAGGTAGTCTTATACAGCGAGTATATAACAAACTCTATATTTTGAGTGGAAATGTTGGGGGTCATCTTATACGCCCAGTCATCTTGTACGCCGGCATATACGGTATGTTATATGTTATATTACTTTTGATTATGTTACATGTATGGCTTCTGTGAACCGCCCTGAGTTGGTTTTTACCGAGGAGGGCGGTATACAAATCGAATAAATAATAATAATAAATAATAATATTCCTTATTCACTTTTACATATAAGTTCCAGCATAACCCATGCATTTATTTGGGACTGTTCCATTTGGTCTAAGAAAGTTCACATAAGATTGCAGCTTAAATCTTATTATACTAATTTTAAATAGTTGTACAGTATATTGTATTTTTATTAACTGAATAGGAACCCTGAAGAAAGAAAAGTTTGTGTAGAATTTTCTATGCATTCAGAACCCCACTTATTATATTGTGGTTATTTCTTGGCATAATTAGCAGAATATGAGATAAAAAGCAAAACAACTGTAAAACTCAGAAGGAAGAAACAATACAACTGCAACAGAGAAGGCATGACAGGATAGCACAGACCTAGCCCTCTTCTGACAATGATTAGCTCATTGTAAATACAAAAAAAATCACTCTAGGATCATTTATGTAGAAGAAAAGCTATTTTTACTCGCAGTTATGATCAGTAGCTACAATCAGAAAGAAAAGGGAAGAAAGATGATGTTTCTCTCATGTGATAGAGACATCTTTCCATGCTGCATAATTGCTGAATCATGAGAAAGAAACAAAATAATGGAAGCAAAGCAAGGAAATAGATATAGGGGAGAGCATGCCAGAGGCTGGCGCAAAAACGTCACTAATGTGTTACCGTGTTTCCCCGAAAACAAGACACTGTCTTATATTTTAAAAAACTCCAAAATATCCACAAGGTCTTATTTTCAGGGGATGTCTTATTTTTCCATGATGAAGAAGAATACAGTACACATTTATTGCTGATACAGCGGATCACTAGGGCAAGATTTAGGTGAGTGCCTTATTTTCGGGGAGGGGGCTTATATTTCTGAGGTGGGGAAAATGGGGGGTGCCTTAATATAGGAGGAGGTCCTATTTTCGGGGAAACAGGGTAGTAGCAAAAGACAACCACTTTAAGTTTTTAAAGCAACCCCCACTACATCCAGTGTTAGTGATTGCAAAATTGTTGCCAACATATTAAACATAAATGAATCCTTTACTTCTATGTCATCGAAATACAGACTTTGCTCCCCAAGCAAATAATCTTCTCTGCCTACAGCAAGCAAAACATAAAACAGCTATTACCCATATTTCAGGTGGAACAGCATAAGAAGCATATTAATATTTAAACATTTACTCATCAAAACTCTTATCCAGGGGGTGTAGTCAACTTGTTAAATTGGAAGCAGAAGTAAATATATCTTAAGTAAAGGAAATGAAATGGCAGAGTACGTATGTTTTATCCTTTTTTGCAGCAGTGGTTCTTTGTGCCTATGCTATCTATGTTAGGATACCTGCAAGGAGCTAGCATGGAGATGAGCACAATCCAATTATGGCTTTCAAATATCAAGCATGTCCCAAAAGTGTCAAGAAAAAAAAATGCAATACAACTAAGAAATAACTATTCCAAATTGCCTTTGAATTTTGAAAATGTTGTAATTATTCCAGAAAGCTGCCACAACCATTATAGAAAAGAGACAAAAGAAAGAAAACATATGGTATCTACAAATATTTGGCACGTTTAAAGAACAGATGTCCTCCCTGTTGTGTTGCATTTTTATTGGCTATCATGTTTATTGGCAATTATAAAAAGATATTTTTCACATCTTTCTCTTTGTTTTATTTATTGTACTTTAATTTATCTCAAATAATGGAATAAGATCATTTTATTAACCTAATCTGTCTCTATTAAAAATGATTAGTAACATTATTTTTTGTTGCTACGATTATAATAAAGACTAGATAAAACAATAAAACACACCAATTTTTGTATTTTGTCTTGTTTATGAAAACCACAAGTCTGCTTCTTAGATATCAATGGGATCCTGCAGTTACTGATGTCCCCTGTGTTCAAAAGTTCTTACTGCCAATGCTGGTGTCTATCCAGTATCAGGCAGCTGATCAAGAACTACTTGGATGATTGTACGCATGTGGTGTGGGTGGGTAGAAAATTCAATAGCAATTACATTGAAATACCACCTCTAGGCCCTTAGTGTACTCTCTGGGTGGTTCATGAAGCAATTAGGATTTTGCCCCCAACATGCTGTGTACTCATTTTACCAACCTAAAAATGCTGCAAGGCTTTGACCCCGTCAGGATTGAACTAGCCACAATGTCAGCAGTTTTTGGCTACCTTACAGCAGTTTAACCACCATGCCACAGTGGGGTACACAGAAAGAGCCTCCTTGAAGACTGTAGTACACTAGTACCTCGGATAATGTTATGACTTGGTTCCAAAAGTCATAACATTATCCAGTTTTTAATGTTGTGTGATGCATTGATCACACAACATTAAAAAAAAGCCCTGTTCCCTTTCCGAAGAGGAAAGGGAACAGGGGGCAATCCAGTTTGCTTGGGGAGGAAACATGCTTTCCCTCCCCAAGCAAAGGGTGATTGGTGCCCCAACCTGAGTGCTGAACCCACGCTGGCATCGGCACTGGGGTTGGGGAAAAGAACGGATGTTCACCCCAGTTCTTTCCCTCAACTCACGTGCTGATCCCACGCTGTCATCACCGCTGGAGTTGGGGGAAAGAACGGGCTTAGCCATCCAGGCAGGGGGAGGCATTCTGAAGAGAGGCTTGGAACCCTTTTCCCAGCCTCTCTCCAGAAGGCCCCCTCCCCCTGGATGGCTAAGCCCCTTAGTAAGCCAGGCCGGGGGAAGGGAGTTCTGAAAAGAAGCTGGACAACTTTTTACCAGCTTCCTTTCAGAAACCTCTGTCTGGCTTGCTAAGGGGCTTAGTGATCTGGAGGGAGTTTGCATAAAGAGCACATAAAGAGTGCCTCGCATAAAGAGTGCCTCGCTTAAAGAGTAACTCGCTTAAAGAGCAGAATCTTTGAATCTTTGCTTTGCTTAACAAATAAAACCAACCAAAAACTCACCTAACAAATGCATCGGGGTTCACAATCCCCCCCACAATTGGTCATTTACATTGGTGTTTCGCTTAAAGAGCAAACTCGCTTAAAGAGCAATCCTGTTGAACGCATTATGCTCTTTAAGCGAGGTACAACTGTATTATTATATTTCAATTTCTATACCGCCCTACTTGGTAGGACCAACTGGCCTATTTATTTCTGTCTGCATCCACATTTGGTTTTATGTTCAGGAAGTATGAACTTGGTGAGGTTGAATAAACATTCAGACTAATGGATCTCTTGCCCATCCTTACTTATCAAGGATATAAACTGCAGGTATGATTAGACATCAGTCTGTGGACTTCCTGTAAAAAAAATCTGCTAATTTATCCATTATTCTTCTGAAGTGTTAGAGTTGCAGGAGAATTCACTGGGAATTATTTTAAAAAATGTTCCAAGAAAAATGGCTGTTCTAAATAAGTGAAATAAATGTTTTTAATAAAAGTTGAAAAAGAAAAAAGATAAAAAACACCATTCAGCTCCTGGAACATGGAGTCTTTAGACATATTCACAAATTAAAAATCAACTCCACATTTATTCAAATGTTTTCATATTATTATGAAAAAAATCTGAAACTTTTTGGAAGTAACCAAGAACAAACTGCACTGAAAACTGTAATGAACACTTTGAAAAACGGAGCAATAAAGGAGTGAATGCACCAAGGAGTAAAACAAAAAGGCTTTGAAAAAAACAGTTGCTCAGCTCCAAATGGAGATTCATTTTAAAACAGTTCCTTTTTCATATTAATGAACAGATTTATTATCACCCAATTGACCTGTTAGCAACTTCATTATGTATAAAGTATTTCCTAGTAGGTTAACTACTGGAGGGTTTAATAGCTGTATTAAATTACTTGGAGGGTTCTGAATGAATAAGGTGATGTTAGAAAGAGTGGGGAGGAAGAAAGAAAAGTGGAAAAAGCACACACACTCTGGTATTTTTATAGTCGGAATATAATAAACTTTTCCTTTTAAAAATTCATTTGAATTCAGAAAGACCATCACTATAATATAATATAGGCAAAGTTTTAGCCCCATGATTAATCAGCATATCTTTACCATCAATCAACAAATACTGTGTAACAGCAGAACAGATTCTTGCAGAGCCAGATGATTGGGCAAACATTGGGAATAGGTATGGATACTTGGAGGGGGAGGGGGAGGTGAATGCTCCACTCCACAAGCAGAAGTTCACCTGTGGAACTATGGGTGAAATCTACTTCAATGAACATTCTATCAAATAAAAACACATATAGAGTTTATTTTCATGATGTTGAATTTTATTCCTGATGGTAGCATCAAGATTTTATTCTATCTGGATATTGAAGATAGAAGGTTCCTTGTCAGGTTGCATTTACATTGCAGTAAATTCATAAGCTGCAGTAGCTCAAGTGGTTAAGACGCTGACTGGAAGGCGGCAGGTCAGCAGTTTGATACCAGAGTACTGCATGATGGAATGAGCTCCTGTCTCTGTCCCAGCTCCTGCTAACCTAGCCGTTCAAAAGCAAGAAATAGCAAGTAGATAAATAGGGACCACTTTAGTGGGAAGGTAAACAGCATTCTGTGCATTCCATGCACTCCCATGTTCAGTCATGCCTGACATATGTCCACAGAAACGTCTGCAGACACAGACAGTGCTGGCTCTTCACCTATAATCAGCCATGGACACTGAATCCTAGAGTCAGATGACCTTTACTTTACAATTACTGTACCTTTAAATTCATAAGCATGACAAAAGATAGACAAAAGTCTTGCAATACTGTATGTGCCTATAGTCAGATATATACATTCTCACTTCCATTTTTTCTTTCTTTTTACATGAAGCATTCACAGTTCTTAGCCACAACATTGTCCTTTTCCAGTCACACTAAAAAAAGTCTGTTCTGTGAGGTTCAAGAGAGAATGAAGTGGATTGCAAATAACTAACAGTACACATATATCACAGCAGCAGGACTTGACAGGAGGAACTAATAGTAGAAAACTGTCCCAATAATTGCTGTAAAGGCCTTGGTAAAATTGTTCAGGCCAGCAGTCAATGATTTGCACAATTCCAAGGCAAGTTGAATTTTTCAATTCTCAAAGCAAGATCAAACTCTGTCCTTTAAGCCAACTGACAAGAAGGAACTCTACTCTTGGTGGTTGAAGACCCTTGGATTGGGGACTCAGTCTCCAAAACCATCTTGTTTCCATTTCCCAACAAACCTGGGACAGTATTCACTTCTCATTTCCTTCAGAGTACATCATATCTTCTCACTTAGTTATCTGTCACAGCTCTAAGACTATGTATAGATGTTTAGCTGTATCTCTGTCTCACTACATATGCAATTGGGTGTTTGTGCATTATTTTTGTCCTCCAGCCCTCAGGTAAAAATGCTGTGGAAGATTTCCTACACTTTCCCCCATAAACTAATCTAAAAGAACTAGAAGAGCATGAAGATCGAGTCCACCTTGCTTCCAGAGATCAACAGAATTACTGTTTTGGACTACACCTTCCAGAATCTACTTGCCATTATTGTCAAGAGCCATGTTGGCCTGTAGGATTCTGAGTATTATGTGTGTACATAAACACTTACCAAAGTAATGACTTTTTTAAAAAAGTACATTGTCTTTTAAATTCTTCTGTATCAAAAGCAGCACAGAAAACCCTTAATAACAAACAAGGCTTATACGAAACTAACAAAATGGACAATCCTGAATAGTATAAAACTAGTATACATGCTGAACAGTATGAAACTAGTACACAGTGGAACCTCGGATAATGAAAATAATGTGTTCCCTGATTTTTTTCATATAGCAATTTTTGTTGTTGTGCAAATTTTCCATAGGAACGCATTGAAAATTTGTTATGTGGAAATGCAATTTCCCATATGAATGCATTAAAAGTGGGGGGAAATGCTACAAATTTTTTCATTATCCAAGAGTGCCAGTCATATTTGATTTATTTTCATTATGCGAGTTTTTCGCTAACCAGACCCTTCGATATCCAAGGTTCCACTGTACAGTATATTGCAACTGTTTAGATAAGACACACAGATACAACAGCAATAGTAGTACAGTATCAGCTTTGCCCAAGTGCCAAGCCTTCCATACTGACCTGTGCAGGAAGAAAAAAAATCCTATATAAATTTTTATTATTATTTTACTAACCTTCAGGGTCAAGGAGTTTCTCAATTCCCAGGTGTCGCTTGGCTACATTGAAGGCATGGTCTAATCGCTGTAGAGGTGATCTTTGGCAAACTACGCTGTCCCAATCAAATAGATCTGGTCTGGAATGCAAGAGAGGAAAAAAACCTTACAAGCTACAATACAGTCCTACATTGGCTTATATTCAGTTTTACATTTAGAAAGTGTTGACAATCAAATATAAGGAAGGAATAATGGAAAGCAAAATGTTCCTTATCTGCTAAGTAACCTTTTTTGCTGTCCAAAACAAACTTCAATATTTAGCTAATACATTCAGCTGGTATTAGTCAGTCTCAAATGCTTTAGTGATATGCATTGAACTATAGTTTAAATAAACAATCTAAGACCTTATTCTGTTGCAACGTTTATTGTATAAATAATTCAATTAAGTTATGACAGTTATCATTTTAGCTAAATGTTGTATTTTAGACTGAATAAATATGTCTCCAAGGCTACAAGATACATGTACATTAAATAAAATCATGGTAATGTATTTTCCACATCTAGATTTCCAATGCTGCTTCACTGAAGTTATACTTTCTTTATCTTCTCTTCCATTCATGTAAGACAAGCAAGAGAAACTTGAGGTGAAGAAATAAGACTTTGTTGAGCTTATAAGAATGAGTGGCCACTTTTACTTCTATAGGACTAGATTTTATAGTACGTTATATTTTGAGAAAAGAAACCACATGACCAATGGTGAATCTGATATGCAAAATCTTAAATCTGCCTTTCTCAATCTTGTATGCTCCAGATGCATTGGACAAAAGCTATCATTATTCCCAATCAACATAGTCAACATGGGAAACTGTTCTAAATCAATGAACATAAATAAGAATGACACAGTGATGCCCTTTGGTGAAAAGTTTTAAATATTATTAAGAAGTCATACAATTCTTTTTTTACAATGATTTCAAAATAAAGGACATAATAGGGAGTGACAAAATAATTAAACAAAACAAAATGGAAGAATGGTGATTGAGAATAACATGACACAATTGTTTCAGGTGTAACTGGATCCAAAATTGTGTCTTTTATACAATATAAATGACTCTGGATACTTGCTGAAAGAGGTTCCCTCACATCATTTCTCAGGATTTTGTCATGAAGCTTCTAATCCTGTATACTTTTACACTGCAGCAAATCACACTGAATTCAATGTACAGTATAGGATTTAACTGCACAATAAAACTAAGGCTTGATGATGCCATAGCTATAGAAAGAACTTTCATTTTCTTATCAATACTTCAGTAGAGCTTCTTCTTCTTATGTCCAAACTTTAGGACTGCCAAAATGAAGCCACTTTCTTGACTTTGTCATTGGCTAAACTTAAGTCCTGGATGGTACGTGTTTCTGACAGTAATCGGCAGACCAGTAAATGAGCCAGATTCTGCATCTATCCACAATAACACAACATGTTGTTGTCTATCAGCCCCCACTTTAACATACTGGTCTTGGATTTAGGGACTCCAACCCTCAGCCTATTCAGGGTCATACAAGTGACTAGGGGAGGCTGAGTTCCTCAGCTATATCTTCCTTTAATGTCATTCCTTGTCCAGTGAATCCTTCCTCCATCTAATTTGGTTTTTCTGATCTTCAGTAGAGATGATATAATATTATTATTGAGAAGGATAGGTTTTTTTAAGGATGGAGAAGGTCTAGGGTAGAATCTTCATTTAAGGCCCTGCCTTTTTACCTTGTGACCACTGTCACTGAGCATGCTTTGTGTGTGTATACATATACACCATGTATTATGAAGAGAATTAATAGGTTGCTGTGCTATTGAAAGATTTAGGTTCTTGCTTTAGAAAGATATCTTGCAGAGAAGTGTGTAGCAATTTCTCAACAAATAAAGTTATAAATATTCTTTGTCTCTCTAATTATTTTAATGCTAGTTTTACATATTATTTCATAATGGCTTACACACCACAATGTGTCCTGTGATCAAAAACAATGTTACTTAATGACACAGTTTGTGCTTGCTTACAACCAACCCTATATACCCCCACATACAGCTTTGGTCTTTCAGGTCCCAATCCATATGGAGAAGATAGAGAACCAGGAAAGATTCCCTGCCATGTCTTGAAACTGTAACTGCTTTTTGACATAGCTTAGCTTCCTTATACCCATAAAAGAGTTGGCTCATGTCTGTTTGTAGTCAAATAATGCTAAATCAAACTACTTACTATTAAAATAAGTCTGACTAGCTTCACTGGAAGGTCAATGCGACTAATTCAATCCACAGTAAATTATTTCAAATTTATTTTCCAAATTTCCACTTATATAAATTTTAACAAGAAAGGGAAGACAGACTAATCTGCATAGATTATTCACAGATAAAAAACAAACTGCTCATTTATTCATAGTTCTAGGCAGATTATACAAACCAAGCAATAATTTACTGTATAGACAATTTATATGTATTAAGAGAAACCATACACCATTTTTCTAAAGCAAAGGCATAATTACTTAATGTCAGAGCTTCTAGTCAGGTTCAAGAAAACACATGTAGAAACACGTTTTCCACATCTTCCATTAAGGAGTTCTCAGGGATGCTGGTGGCACATCTTGCATGCACATCTCTACCTGCATCTTTATCCATGCCTTATTCCTGCCAGGAGCATATATCCTCATTGCAACAGGCTAAAACAATGTTTGCCCATCTATAAAATCCTAATGCCTCACCCCCACCCCACTGTGACAAATAAGTCTTATTATTTAAAAAGTGAACTCCTATTCAAGTGGAGGAAGCTAAAAGGCCATTCACCATTAATAACTTATTCTCAAATTGCTCCCCTTAAAAATCAAATTGCCCCCCCCCCCCGGTTGGGAAACACAGAGCTAAAACCTTGCCAACATTTCCATGTAACTAAAAATTGTTTTCAATAATGAGATCTTATGATTTTAAACACTATTAACAAGAGACTCAACATTATTATAAACTTACATATGAACAATATGTGCAGTTGATGGCATTGAACTAAGAATTCATATGCCTCTAGATAAACTTAAAAGGGATGGTCCAAAGTCAAATAAATTGAAAATTACATACCAGCACAATGTCCCTCAAGACTAATTATTACTAAATATGATTTACAGAGGCACCTAATACAAATATGATTTACAGAGGACCTAATACAAATATTACATTCAGAACAGAGAGAAATGGGCACACTTATTCTTGCTCTCTCTTCAACTATCTTCCAGAGTGATTCCTATTTCTTTGTGTAATTGTCGAAACATTTCTTGTGAGGGTTTGGAAGGTGTTTTTTTTTAAAGAAGAATTTTTTTAAGAAGAAATTTGTCAATAGGTTTTTTTTAACACTACTTAAAGAAGTAATTATTTTGACTTCTGTGTCTGTTGAAAAAAAAAGTGCTTGGAAGACTGCATTTGTTTCCACTAACCACAGAGATAATAGCAATTTTGCCTCCATGTAGTCAATTTAGTGCTATGTTATGTAAGCTACCACATAGCGTTAGGGGCTTCTTTCAGGCTATGCTAAAGGTCACAGCAGCTTCAAATGTCTAAAAAATAAATTAAGTCTTGCTGTGTGACTGTTATGAAGATGTGTAATTAAAATAGCACACTGTCGTTCGCTATCTTCCAAACTATCAGCTAATGCTTATTGCTATTATGTACAAACAAGAGGGTGGCTGTTAAATGGTCAGGAACATCTCTCCACAGTCCTTAATCAGCTTAAAAATTTATTCTTCCTATCACCCATTCTTTCCAACTTAGAAAAGAACATTTATTTTACAAATGGTTGAGCTTGACTCAACCAAGGGCAGATGGAACAAGCGTAAGCAATTGCTTTGTTGTTGCATGGATATGCCAACCTATTACGTAGGCTATCAAATTCCAGGAGACATCATGGCTTTGTCCTTTTCCATTTAGAGTCTGTGACCTTAAACAGAAACTGATTACTGGGATCTCTATGCTTCCAAGTGCTGTTGTGTGTGCTAGCACACCTTTCCATACTTATGATAATGAGATTAAAGTGGGTATGAGTAGAAGTGTTGGAAATTTAAATATACAATTTACCAAAAACAAATAAGCTTGGAAGTGGGGGTGGGAAGTAATGCAGAGATAAATAGCCAGAATGGAAGTAACCATTAGGGAATTCAACAACCAAGTCTCTTTAGCATTCTATGCAACAAACCAGTCCCCATGGTCATGTGCAGCTTACATTACTTGTAGTAAAGTATTATCTGCATTAAAGCATTAGTTGAACAGCTTTGTGCCAAAAACTATTTTGGTTCTTGTTTGCTTCCTCAGAACATCTCAAAGTTCCAAGCCACCTTGCAGAGTGAGTAGAATATTTTTGTATTTTCCTTTTTCTTCTGACATGGATTAAAAAGATGAGCAAGTATTTACATTGCTAATATTAAAATTACATGGGTTCTGGTAACACCAATGCATGCTATTAAATCTTGAGATTCAACTATGACAAGTAAATTCACAACAGATTGAAAATAAACAATTTTAAGGCAACACACTATTTTCTAGTGATTCCTTACTTTATTATGGCAAGATGTAATGATTGGCAAATTCTAGATTAAAAAATATTCAAGAATTCATCCAAGACAGATACAAGGTGATCTGAAAAGGATTTACAGACATGCTATGCCCCATCTCCCACTGACTTTCCAGTATGGATAGTGAGGTTTCCAAGGATGCATTTGACTTGGTGTGATTACAAAGATTCAAATGAACAAGAACCCTGGCTCATGAAGAATTTAGAAGCTCAGGAAGAGAGCTTTGAAAAGTAACTTTTTGGACTACTACTACAGAACTACTGGCATTTTAGTACAAAAAGTATTTTTTTTCAGTAAAGAGCAGGCTAGAATGTAGATCACCACTTCTTTTAATGGATACAGTAAATTCTTCCTTAGCAGACTCCTGCAGATTTATCTAGCAATGGCTATTAGCCACAATACAATAGCTAATTGGAACCTCAGTATACCTTTGACAATCCTGACTCTATTGTTTGTTCATGCATTTCTTAGAGACTGCTGAAAGGAGACAGTGGTTACTTTGAATTAGATTAGACAGGAAGCAAGATTCAATCTGCATTTTACTATCAAATTTGCAACACACATCTCACCTGTGACTGTGGATGAGTGCATTGAAAGCCAAGCCATCTGACCAGCTGTTGGTGAAATTAACAACATTGACCTGTGGGTAATTCTGAGTTGACTGACGAACCCAGCTCAGCAGAATCTTTTCACTGTTTGTCTGCTGCAGTCCAGCCATAATGTTTTTCATTACATCTTTGACCTTAGGAGACAGAAGTTTACAAGAAGTGATGTCATCACAGGTTATTCATTTCTTTCCTATGACTCAAACCCAGTTTCTTTTATTTCATCCTAAGTGTCACAGTATTAAACTCACGGAGCTATAACATAAAATACATGTGAAAGAATCACTATCCTCACATACTTTTATTTCCCTCTTTCTTTATATATATTTGGGAGAATGTGCATAATAAACTATGGTAAATCAAATTAGACCATTAACATTTGTTGTTGTTTTTTAGTTTGTTCCAGCTTAAGACATCCATGTGCTCCTCTGAAAATATAATGAAACCTAGCACCAATAATGAAATAAATATAGTAATACCCTGTACAATGATTTTATTTCATTCCTCGGAGAAAGTTGTTGTACAATAAAATTGTTGTATGGTATGTGCATGTATGTGATGTGCAGTGGGGACAGGGTCACTGTGGAGAGTCCCTGACTCCTCCACAAGCCAGCTATCTGGATAGGAAAACACTTGGTGACCCAGTCAGTTGGCTTGCAGAGGTCTGCACATGAGATGTTGCCTTTGGGGCAGGAGTTGGAGGGGGAATTCCCCCCTCCAACTCTGGCCCAAAAGGCAACATCATGTCATCGGTCAAAGTAGCTAAATGAGGCTCCATTTCACTGCATTGATCGTCGCTGCTTGCACATGGCGATGTTGACTTTGTGGCCAGAGTTGGAGGGGGAATTTTTCCCCCAACTGTGACCACAAAGGCAAAATTGTGCATGTGCAGGTGGCAATGGTCAATGCAACAAAACGAAGCCTCGTTTAACTGCTTTGACCTGTGCTGTGATCTTTGATCTATGGAGATCTGCTTGCCTAGGAAGTGTGTTTCCAGGCAAATGGACCTCCATAGATGCCTTCCCTGAACACCATGGGGCTGCCTGTTGCCTGGAAACACGTTTCCCAGGGAAAAGGCAGTCTCGTGCTGCCTGTTTACAAAGGGGTTTTGGAGGAGCAGGGGAAAGGCTCCCTCAAGCCACCCCAAAAGCCACCTGGCTGCTGAAAAGCATTGCATTGTACAATGACTAAAATCATTGTATGATGCAAAAGCTTTTGAAAAAAGGGAGTCATATGATTTAGTCGCTGTATGAAGCGATCGTTGTATGGGGTTTTACTGTACAGCATACAAATATGGTACAAGACAGTAGAATCTAACACAAATCCAGACAGCAACAGAAAAATAAATAAATGGTATTTGATTGTCTGAGTACATCAGCAAATACAGACTTGAATTTAAGAGAATTGGGAGTAACTTCAGTTAATTCTGTCTTTCACTAACAGCTGCTTTTAGGGATTTTCTGGGATAAAATATGAAGAAATATAACTGCATGGAGAGTGCAGGAACAAAGTATTCCATGGAAGGAAGGAGTCCCTCTATTCATGAAAGGTGATGTACAGATGCCATTTATAAAACAGAGTGCGCTAGGTCTCTTCTGTGGGCCGCATCACAAGTTCTCCTCTAATCACCCCTGCTTCTCAACACTTGGGCAAAAATGTTTGTTCTAACATTTCAAATTGCATCCTCTAGAACAGTGGTTCCCAACGTGGGGCACAGGACAGGCCCCACAGGTGAACTTCAATTCCCAGAAGCCTAAGTCAATACATTAGATGATCAGTGCTTTGGGGAACTGACTTAGGCTTCTGGGAACTGAAGTCCAAAAACCAAAGGTTGGGAAACCATGCTAGAAAATTAAATGCTGCCTTTAAATTAAATGCTGCCCTCCAAGCCAGTATTAGATCATAAAGGCCTAATTTTACCAGCCAATACAAGAGGGGAGTTAAATTTATAGGTAAATATATACTCCTAAGAGGCTTCAAGGAAACCCAGTCTGGAATTATGGAGCAAAGAAAAATGAAGGCTGATGAAATGGTTGTAGACCACGTCTGGAGGTGGGGAAAAATGATCTTTAAAACCTTGGAAGTCACCAACTGCCACTGTAGAAAAATGCAAATGCCAGCCATCACTATCTTGTACCCCAAAATTAAGAACTAATGTGTTTGAAAAAGAAAAGAGAACAAAGTTGAGGAGAATCAAAAAACATTGATGTATTTTGTTTTTTCCCTTCTTATGCCCCTCGTTTCTGTTGATAAACAATGATTCACTCCTTTCCCAGAGCAAGTGTACTGGAGAATCAAAAAAAATCATGGCATTTTAATTCCTGTAATGGACTGGTAAACGTCCTCCAAGTCAAGTGGTGTATAACTAAAGCCAACCAAATCTTGCCACGTGGGACACAAATATCTCACAACCACCAACAATATAGTAACAGTATAGATTAAAAATAAATTTCTACTTTATTTCACTTTTCTGATATGCAAAACATTTTCTTTACTCTCCCTAACTGGGCCTGTTCTTTGTGTTCTTTTGCTTCCTCAGAATTATCTAAAAAGACTTGAAACTGAGAACATGTACACCAAATGAAAATGATGCTATTCCTTGGCAAAAAAAAAAAGAACATGATAAAGCATATGTTGCATTTAAACTTCAGATGAATAGTAAAAAATGAGGCTTCTTCTGGTATTTGATAACATTTGAATTCATTGCTTTCTTCCTTTCATCCTAGCCCTCTCTAAGGCTACAGATAAGACTTCATGTACCTTAGGTAATGGACTCTAGTCCACAAAAGGTTTACCTAAATTTATTCCTCATAGTTTATGTGATAGATGAGTCTTTGTTATTCTTATCACATTATTGTACATGTACAAGGCTCTTTGTTCTTTTCATTATATTACAGTGGTCAGTTTCCTGGCCATGTGTGGCATTCCAGTTGTGGCTGTTTCTGGCAAGACAATAAGGTGCTGTTCATAATCCTCACTGTGTTAGAACAAAAGCTTCCATAGTTAGAACTTCATGCATATAAATACTGAAGAGGATACAGGCCCATCCATTTAAAAGGAATACCAAATGTGGGATCTTCAGTTAAAAATATACCCTGGCATTACATAATGAGGAAACCACTGCCTAACCCAGAGAAGATACTGACACTCTGGTTTTCACCTGTATTTTTACTGTGTTGCCATAAATAAATAGGAGAGACTTGCTTTCTTCATTTTTTTCTATTGCTTTTTGAAATGTTAGGGCAATTTTATACCCTTGTCTCAAATCCTGCAGCAAACACCCTCCCCCCCAAAAAAAAAAAATGCAATGAGAAAGATCCAATGCCAGGATAACTCTGAAGGAAGAAAAGAAATTGGGAATAACAGGTGGGGAGCAAACTTCCCTTCACATTACTATATTCCTGCTTCTTAAAATCATGGTCCAGATATCTGGAAAACCCTACAGTCTCAGGGTAACTTTGGGTACTAAAGAGTGGAGGGGAATGGAAATAAGTTATCTTGTGGTGCAAAATATAGCCCCATATCAGAATCAGGCTTCTTTAACTATGAGACTCTGTTTTTTAGCAATGCATCTCAATATTGTCCTCCACAACATTTCCAATAATGACAATCTTACCTGCCAGTGGAGAATTATATTCCAGATCAGTCCAAGGGTCAGTTTATGGTTTCCATCCACAATATCTGTGCTGCCAATGTTCACCAGATCTACCTATTAAACCGAGATGGAGCAAAATGAAATGCAGATAAACATCGTGTAAAACAATGCTTGTATTTTGCAAAATAATAAACATGTTAAAAAAGAAGTAAATGTGTATATTCCAGGGCAATGAGTAAAATAAATAGCTGTTGAATTAAATATAGGAAGATCTGTTAAACCAGGGATTCTCAGCCTAAGGCCTGTGGGTTGGTTCTGGCCTGCAGGGCCAAATCAACCAGCCTGCACCCTCAGATGCAGCTGTGTTCCTGGTGGCTGCAGCCACGTTCCTGATAGGTGCTGAGGTGCTTCCACCGTGGATGCAATCCTGGCGGTCACCGAAAATGTGTCAGTGGGTGCCAGAAACACATCAGCAAGCACCCTACCCACCTGGCAGCTGCCAGGAACGCATCCTTGCAGGCATTCCTGGTGACCTCAGCCTCATTTCCAGTGGCTGTATGGTTTTTTCCAGCACCCGCTGACACATTTCAGGTGCTTGCTGATGCATTTCTGGCATCTACTGACATGTTTCCCAAGCAGGTGCTGAGTTGCTTCCAGCAGCCGCAGAGGCATTTCTGGTGGTCACTGGAAATGTGTCAGCGGCTGCTGTGGAGGTATTCCTAGCAGCTGTGAACATGTTCCCAGTGGCTGCGGTGTGTGTGTGTGTTCCTTCATCCACACCATGCAGATCCTCTAGGCTGGTATGTAGGAGAGCGATTGGAGTTGGGTTTGGGGTATGTAGTGGGCTTAGGGTGGTCATTTCATATGTGCTGCAGAAGAGGGCTCCATGATCACAGTGTGTGGGTCACTTCATGGCATGCTGGGATCCACCT
The DNA here is from genome assembly GCA_030440675.1 of Furcifer pardalis. Lineage (NCBI taxonomy): Eukaryota > Metazoa > Chordata > Lepidosauria > Squamata > Chamaeleonidae > Furcifer > Furcifer pardalis. The sequence goes on from CP126895.1 coordinate 48,658,539, forward strand.
TAAACAAATTCACGTCAATGGCATTTTTCCTGCTTCGGATACGAGTTGCACCCGATGAATTGATCCCTTAGTTTTTACAGGCAAGTAAACATCTAGATCATGAGGTAAAGAATTTAAGCAAATGCAATTAACAAGATGCATCATTATTTTACAAAATAAACTAATGTTTAAATAACTAAATACTGCATTTTGTACAACAATACTTTCTATCACAGTAATTCTGGCAGCAACAATTTCATTCTTTGTATTTTTCACAGTGTACAATTTTTGGCAAGTATCCAGTAATACCTTGCAAGCTTCAAAGGTATAAGATAAGGAACAGGAAATTACAGATATCAGTATCCAATCATTTCAACAGAAGTGAGTATAAACTTGTTTCACTATCATATCCCTGCATCATAAAGCTTTCTTAGATATTTCATGTCTGTCATAAATCCGCAAAAAAGGAAGATAAGGATATATGTCATAAGATTTAAAACTATCATAACTTTATTTGGAACAACTTTCAAGTAAGCGATCTAAAAATTATACAGCCCTATTCAAATATGATTAAAGAATTTAGTCAGTGCACGCTGAAAAGGGGAAACAGAAATGATTCCACTAAGTCTTTGTCATCATTCTTTCACTATCTACATGAAAAGGTTGCTTCTCTACAGCCTACTTCACATGACATGGAAACTTGATTCTGTTTGTGTTTGTCTCCTAAAGCCACATAATAACATGTTGGCTGAAATATCAGGAATGACACCATTGACAGCAGCTGATTGCTGCTGGTTGAAACCTTCCTTTTGTGATGTCACATTCATGCAGCATGTAAACAGTGTGTCAAAATCACATTCACTCCCAAATTGCAAAAAGAAAGCTTTAATCAGAGGCAATCTGTCATTGCCTATGTTGACATTATTCTTCCACAGGTATATATGTCCATGAGTATTTTAGGCATGATGTTTTAAAAATGCACAAAAATGCATACTTTAAAAACCATACATATAGAAATGTCAGTTTAGGGGAAATAAATGAATCCACAAATGCTTTAATCACTCTAAGAATGCACACAGGAAAAACTGTATAGGGAAAAAAATCATTTTAAGAAACAGCTATTTCAAAAAATGCTCTTAAACATGTCTAAACTTTTAAAAAGAGAGAACCTGACTGAAATTGAACTTGACTGAATCACCAGGATAACTAGACTTTAAAGCAGGGGTTTCCAACCTACAGCCCACAGGCCAGATCAAGTTCGTGGAATCAAAATCTGAAGTCCGATTCTGCCTAGGGTGTCAAGATATTTAATCAATCACACATATAGATACCCCTGATCTAAATAAATAAAAGCATATCTCACATAAAAACTTTGAATTCTGAACCTTCTGTGTTATGAATGTTTACTTACATTATTTTTCTGTAGGACTTGTAGTGCTTTGTTGACATTGTTCAAGGCATGAACTCTTGTGGCACCCTTTTCTTTCCCCTGTAAATAGATGTAGCAATTAGTGATGACAAAAATTAAGATAATGCTGTATATTAAGATTGAAACTTCAGTTTTGGTCAGATAACTACTCTTTAAAGCACACAAAAGCCTAAAAGGTTAAATTCATCTATCCTCTCTGCAACAATATATTTCTATATGGTACATTTATGTGACTGTACTGAATGAGGACAAGACAGACAGAAATTCAGATTGTTTTTCTTATGACTGATCCCCTCTCCATGTACCATTTTAAAAATGCCACCATGACATTAATCATGCCACAAGTAAAACTTCCTTAGAGTTTGAGTCATATCAACCCTTTTCATAACAATACCATTTGAGAAAGTCTAACTCTCCAAAAAGAAAGGGAGAAGATCACAAGAAATCGCTCTGCGAGTAAGGTGGCATACAAATGTAAATAAATAAATAAGTCCCTGTTCATAATGCCAATGCAAACATGGTTGCATTTCTTCTAGTCATTGAGTTGCTTTTACATTTGCATTGTTGTGCCACAGAAGAGCAGTATATTACTTCAATTCTGAATTTAAAGTTATATTTTTTGCCCTTGTTGTGATCTAAAGAACAACTTCCCATAATCATTCAGTGGTCATATTTGTATACACAGAGCTTCCCTCTTCATATGCAGATTTATATATTTTTTTCTGGAAATACTACAATATTTTTCTTTAAAATTAAGCCACGTCAGTTACACTATTAACTGATTTAGGAGATTCTATAAACATTTCAAAACGTTTCCTTTGTGAAGGGTGAAAAGCAATAGTAAGTAATACTTCACATAGCAATGCTTTTTTTTTTTTTTTGCTTCAAAGACCATCAGAAAGAGTATATAATGTTGTCATTGCATAATACAAGGCTATAATTATGATTGGCTTAGGGACTCAAACTATTTGTACCACCCTACAGTTCTATGCATGCTGATATAATCAGTACAAATTCAAGGAGATTTGCAGAAGGAAAACAGGATTTTTAGCGACAAAATTCTCTGAATACTGACTGTATAGTATGATTTCTGCCTTTCTACAATCAAACACAGTTGACACTATTAAAGCTGTATAGGACTGGACAGATATCTGATATACGTACAAGTTTTTTGCCTGTGAGACCTTCCAGGAGCTCCAGGAGCCTGCGTCCATCTTGAAAGTCATTGAAAAGATCTTCTATTGGATGTATACCAAACTAGAATGAAATAAAGTGAGGTACATTAAAACAGGGAATTCTTCTTTGATCTTAATGTTCTTATTACAATTTATTTTTAAAATGAATAGCAACTATTTATACTTAACTTAGTGGTACTTAACTGTGTACTATCCTGCACAGCCATTCCACTTTACCCACCCATAGGTGCCCAATCAACATCTTCATGCTATGTGAACATAGGTGTTTGTTGTATTAATGGCTGTTTAGCACATTTCTTCAACTGTGGAATACAGGGATTATATAAGGGTCCTGGGGGCAAGTGAGGGGGGAAAGCTATAAGATAGGCACGACTGAGCACTAAAGTGAGTATCACACTTTAATACTGTATTTTACCTTTGAGGGGTTAAAAAGAGCATATGTTAATCTTGCCAAGTACACAGTCCACTGAACCTATGTGTTTGAAATTTAGCAGGTTATACTTTCCTCTGGAAGGTCTCCAAAGTCCACGTGTTTTAGTGAATTAACAAAAAAGAAGATACAGCTATTCTGGTTTTCTAGTGTGAAGGCTAGCAAGCCTAACTTGGAAATCAATTCAGATTTTGCATCTGAACCAAATTGGATGGGATTTGAAATTCAATTTCATCCAAACTGATTAAAAGCTGGAATTTGAAATGAACGGCTTTCCAGATTTTTTCCGACTTCAACTCTAATCATTCCTCACCATTGACTGTGCTTTTAAAGGCTGTGGAAATTACATTCAAACAATATCTTGAAGGCTATACCTGTCCCCCACGAAGATACAAGATTAAAATTAAATCCATTCAAAACAATTGCTTGAGGTATTTGTCAAAAAGAAAATAAAAACACAACATGGGAGTACATTCTGGATGATACACTAATTACACCTGTTCTACAGATAATAGTTTTAAAAATGATTTCACAAAGCTTGAATGGCAACTTTCTATTAATCACCAACTAAACATTATGGAAGGTTCCCTGTGCTGTTGCCACACATTCTAACCTGAAGAAGAGATTGCCATTTGTCTGGCAGTAAGGTAATTAAGTTGCCTTTCAGAAATAGATTGAAATGTCTTCTGTGGATCGACACGGCAATAAGTCTTTAGAACAAAGGATTGGGAGAGATGGCAAGAAATATGTGACATTTTCAGAGTCATTAAGCTGTAAGAAGCTTGTGTAAAAATGAACCAATATATTGAAATGCCATTCAGATTTCCAAGTACATATAATACCAACTTTATTGGAAATTGTCTTCAATGAAATGAATACATAAAGATTATAAAGAGTGAATTAGACCAAAATCCTATATTCTACAATGATCAACCAGATACCCTAGGAAGCCCACAAACAGCTCAGGATCACACTAGGATTCTCATGCTCACAGTCCACAATGAATGGCATACAGAGGCATACTGTGTCTATATACAACCATCATAACTAGTGGTAGTCTTAGGAATTAAACCAGGTGTTCCCAACCTTTTCAAACTGGGGCCCGGGTCACGCTCTCTCAGTCAGTTTCAAGGGATGGATGACCATTTTGCCCTGCTTGCACAATAGCCAACAGCTTCAAAGGGGTAGCCATTTTGTTTCTCGAATGCCCTTGGAGGGGTGGGGCCACATGAAATGGTGCCATGGGCCAGATCCGACCCACAAACCTTAGACTGGAAACCCCTGAATTAAACTGCAAGTAGTGTAGTAATTTAAACCTAGTGACAATGTAAAAATGTGTGGTAATGGTAGATAGGATCTCATCATGATAAAGGTAAAGGTCACCCTTGCTCGAAAGCCAGTCGTATCTGACTCTAGGGTTCAGTGCTCATCTCTGTTTCAAGGGAGGCCTTTCGTGAGCTCAACAGTTTGTGACATATCAGTGGCAGCCCTCCAGAGTTTAAAAGACTCATCTAACTGAAAAGTAATTTCAATTCCTTCTTATTCAGAAGGCAACCAGCTGTTGCAAAATATATCAGAAATGAACTAGCATAGGGCAATAATTTGTTCTAGTAATGTCATTCCCAACATGAGTTGAATTTGATAAAGCAGATTTTGAATTGAATAGAGGAAGCTACATTACCCTGAGGCATATAATTCATCCAGAGACAGCCAAGTATTCCCTGCTGTGGCTGACAGTGGCTGTCTTGGCCTTACTGCTTTCTATCATTCAGCAAGTGAGTTCCAGTTTGCAGAGACGATAGGGGTATAAATTAAAAATTTGCTGTGTCTTTGGACAGGCATGCAAAACCTAGCTGTATCAGGATGTTTGTGTAACTCCCAAGTAACTACAGACTGAAGCAAACAGCCACCGAACACCCCCAGATGAAGCAATGCACATGCATATCCCTCTAGCGTCCAAGGGTTAAAAGGTTTCCAAAGAAGCTCATATATTGAATTGAGAAAAGGGGAAATCAAAAGTACACATTATTGGTAGGGTGAGCAGCTGGCATCAAAGCAGAAGGCAAGTGAGAACTGAACCTTCCCCACTTCTAATAAAGCCTCACATCTGTCCAAGTACTAAGACACCAGGGGACTTACATTGAAGTCACAGCATGATATATATCTCCCCTTGCAGTTCTTGGCTAGCAATTTCACAAAGGACTAAGTGAACAAATTCTATCAACGTGAACATTAGCCTTTGTGTTGTGGACTGTTTATTTTCTTTTTTGTTTTTAATTTAGTTTCTTACCATTTACTTATTAATATCACACTATTGTAACTGAGTGTGTGTAGTTGTGCAAGAATGCTTGATACATGAGCTTAAAAAGGATAAATCACAACATTTAAGCATTAGGAGCTGTCATGTCCTTTGGCTTTGCCACTCCCCTTTTTACCTATGGTAGTGATGTAGAAATGTCACCTTTTGCTAGCTCACGTGCCATAGGATGCCCAGGAAGCCCGTTTCCCTCTCTTTCATCCAACTTGCCATTTTTCTCCTTCTCCCATTTTATTTGTTGTGGTGATACAAATGAGAGGCAAGGAAGAAGCACCCAGGAGTAAAGAGAGTTGAGGGACACCAGAGCTTTACATGCAGATGATCCAGGTACTGGAGGGAAAGAGGCAATAAAGCATGGGTTGTTTGCCTTTTCCTGGTCCAAGTGCAAATGTAACTTTGGAGGTGACTGGACTCTATACTTAAGAAAGTTCAACACATTCCTATATAGGACATTCCATTCAATATTTAAGAGCTACTACAACAAACCACAAATTGAGAGCCTACACACCCACTCCATGTCATGGCCATTTGCATTTCCTTATTTGTGAGATTTCTGTTCCCTTTTAAAGGTTGGGAGTAGATTCAGAAGCATACAAATATCATTGAGGACTTGGACCAAGTGTGAGATAGAATGTAAGCAATAAGAGTATATAACGGGTTAGTTTTGATCTGTGTACCTTTTAATTTGGCACAGATTTGGTTGGGAAGCTTTTGCAGGTGTCAATATAATTTAAAAGCACACATTCACCACCTGCAATTTTTTGATTTTGTAGACAATCTTGACCAAACATTTTGTGAGAACAAATTTTGTCAAGCTCAAATTTGACCCAGGGCAGGAATAGTGCTTCCTATGCAAAACACACATTGTCCTCTAACCCGCCCCCCCCCCAAAAAAAAGCAGACTCTAGATTCTTTGCCAAAATTATCAAAGAACATTTTGTGTTCCTAGCACATTTGTTTTAGGTATATGCAGGTAAAAATCCTTTTATAATTATTGAGAGGCAACATAATAAAGGAAAGATTTCTTTTTAACATTTATTTAACATGAGAATATATAAGTATATATGGCATAACTAATTATTTCAAACCAAGATTTCATATAAATAACAAACACAAAGTATTAGAAAGTACTTATTACTTACATTATTTGCTAACAGAGCAAACATGACAATTTTATATTAGAGCAAAGATATATGGATTCATAGTGGTGTAGTAGAATGGCTTAACATAGCTACAGCAATATAAAATAATTAACATACTTTTGTAATTGAAGTAAATACCAAAGAAAATCTGTAATTTATTCAATGCAATGCATTGAGGCAAACATTAAAGTTATAAAATTAATCAGAAGGAAGTTTAAAATAAGCTTTCCACAAATTGCCAATAATAGCACTTATAGCATTTAAGGCACTTATTTATAGGTATTAATAACAGAGAAAGAAATAACATATCACTCAAAATAAATATGATATATCAAATTCTTCAATACATTCATACTGAGGCACCCTTGATTTTGTTCAAGAAAGAATGAATATAGCTTGTATGTTTTAACAAGGTAAAGCAGCAACAAGCTTTTATTTGAATGAATTAAAAAGCAACCAATCCCTTCTCCCACTAAGAGGGTGGTGCCCAAACTTTTTCTGTTGCGGGCCGGTCCACCCTGACACACAGCTGTAGGGGACAGTGGTGGGCTGCTCTGACTGCTGACCATTTCAACGGCGGCGGTGATCATGCTTTGTCCTCGCTCCTCTGAGTAGCCTCTGGCTCATTCCCCTCACTTCAGCAGCCTTTGGGGACATGGATCGCTACTTTGGGGAAATTTTCAGAGCCTTCCCTTCAAAATCCATAGCTCTAGGAAAGCGCACCTGGGATGATGTCCCCAAAGGCTTCTGAAGTGCCCACCACTGATGTTGAAATGGTCAGTAGTGAGAGCAGCCCGCCTCCGTCTCCCACAACTGTGTGCCATGGATGGGACCAGACCAGAGCAGAAAAAGTTTGAGCACCACTGATCTAGAGCAGTTGATACCCAACCTTTTTTGGCCATTCTCCATTTAATTGTCTCTAAAATCCTGATCCCCCCATAACATATACTGTAAAGCCTGTGCTGACCTCCCAATGACCAATTTTAAAACAACAACAAGCAGGTTAATAAGTGATCTATGAGAGGTGTAAAAATTGGCACGGCAAACAGATGTTTCCAACATTTAAGAACTTTTATCTTCTACTAACATGCTGGCTATAATATATTGTTTAATCATCAGTGAATTTTGGTCCAGAGGCAACCTGCCACATATAGAAAGGCTCCTTCTATCTGTGTAAGGCCACTAGTGTATTGGAACATGTGGAGAAATCTCATAAGGGACTATGCTCTGTGAAAATTGACTCGGGAGAGTTCGGGATACAGTCCAACAGGACAGGGGATCACTTAAGACAGTTTATTTCTCATTTGACAGGTGGAAATATTTGAGAATATGTCTACTCAAGAGAGACTGGTGCTATAAGAAATATGGGAGCCAGGCCACATATCTCATAGTCATTGAGGAAACCTTAATAGATAAAATTAACACACCAAAATAGAGAACAGAATTGTTGAGCAAAGTTCCTTAAACTTCAAAGCATGTGTGCATGAAATATTCAGTAGACACATTCTGTTGTATTTTTGTTTGCTTTGCAATGAATATATTTATCACCTGTTTTACCACCATGTTTACATATCATATTTATCCTCTGCTAGAATTTGCTAAACACATTGAGAAGTGTTATTGGCATAGGACAAGAAATAAACAAAGCCTTCTGGTGTAGTACTGTATCCACAGAATACCTTGGCATTCTGCCAAGGAAAGGAAGTTCAAGGAAATGAAAATGCCACAACAAAAGATTGTGACAGTTCTGATGAAGGATTTAATCAACATTTTTACTAATTCATTATGAGGACAAAATTTATAGTTACAAAAAAGTTGACATTTAAGAAGGTTTCATCACTGCATTTCACAGAGAGCATTCTTACTGTGTATCACTACATGCATATCATGGCCATTCCCTTACATTTTCAACTACACTTTCTACAAAATGAAACTGTTTCCCCCTCCCCCCCAAATATATATATATATACACACACACACATATAAAACTGCTCCTGCCATTATCTCCCTGTCTCCATGCCAGTAGGATACTTTTAAAAAACAATAACGATTCCTAAAAGATGGACAAATATTCTTGCTTCATGTGAGCTTCATTTGCTGTGAGCTAAAAAAAAATCCATCTGGATCAATATGAAGTATCCAGAAATCAGCATCAAAGAGCATATGAGACTAGCACTTAACATGCTACTTTCAGCTGTCAGTCTGAGCTTGAAAAGTCTGCATTTTACAGATACAGTAATACCTCGGATAACATTTGCATCAGATAACACTAAAACTGCATAACATTAAGCAATCTGGAAAAAATGCATCGGATAACATTAAAATTCTATGGGATGCATAGGATAATGTTTGCTAAAGCCTGTGCCAGTTACAATGTATCTCTATGGAGTTTTAACGTTACCCGATGCATCCCATAGGATTTTAATGTTATCCAATTCATTCATCAGATAACATTAAAAATCGGATAACACTAAGACTTGTGGAAACAAGTTTTAGCATTATCCAAGGTTTTACTGTACTGTACTGTAGTGCCAATAGTGGTTCTATTTTTTTAATTGGTTGGAAGTATAGTGTTCCAAATATTTCTTGATGCTTATATCATATTTTATTATTGATAAAATTGTCTGAGCACATTTATTTCTGAAAGAAAAAAAACTCCACAAAGATTGGCTGTTAAATAAGGTTTAGTTATTCAGTGAGACTAGACTGCCAAAAAAAGTATAAAAGGCAGCAGCATGGAAGAAGAGCTATATTAGGGCTTCCTCGGAACAGAGAGGAGTCATTTCCTATTCAAGTTGTAAGTTATAGAAATGTGCTAAAAGTTTCTGGAAACATGGGAAGTAAGTTTCAGACATGTTCGGCACCTTTTTCAAGCTATAAATTAGACTCTTTCCACGGAACCCCAGTGGTGATTGGCCTTAAGGCCTCTCATGTGCTCCAAAGAGGAAGATCTGATGTCCCCAACGTCTTCTGTTAGGAGGAGGGTATCACCTGTTTTTTGTAATATGTTCCAGTACTAAACTATGGAGGTTTATTAAAGGCAGAGATGAAAACATTTTCAAAACATTATGATGAGCTGAATTGTACAACTGATCAATTTGCCATTTCAACCTATGCAATCATCATAAAAACACCAGTATAATTCCAACCATGAGCCCTTTCCCATGGAAGATTCTGAAATCTATAAAAATTATCCCTGCACCAAATAAGTGACCTCTTGTGAAACAAAATATACACACAAGAACATTTTGGAAGTGTTAAATAATTGATTTTAAAATCCACAGTATAATACTAACAATTTTTAAATTCCTTGCAACAAGACAGCAACTGCCTTAGTTTAGTATAATTTCTGAGATGTAGGATGTCCACATCTTTTAATCCCTCAACCAGTCCTTCTGTGTTTGCAACATTTGTGTGCTTTGCTTCAAAAACACAGAGTGCATCAGGTCGGTGCAGAGTTTCAGCAAATTTCAAAAGCTTCTAGCTTCAGCAAATTTCAAAAGTGCTCATTATCTTGTTATCATTTTGGAGTTGTGAGGGACAAGAAAATCTCTCGCAGGCAAAAACAAAAGTTTTGCAGTTCCTTATACCAACCATGAGCAGAAAACAACAATCAAGGATTTATATTTGCAATGAAGTGTAGTTGCATTGTGAGCCACCCGGAGTCGCTTTGGTAAGTGGGCCGCCATACAAATTTAAATAATAAATAAATTAATAAATTAATAATCTATGATCATCTGATGATTACTGTGTTTTTCAATTCCCAAGGCTCCATAATGATAACAGAACTAGGGTTTTATCTTTCGCTTAGAAACTAGCTGATAATCAGCATCAAATTCATTCAGAATTGTATCCAACAAGTTTTAAAATGATTGCCCAATGTTCCCGTTGTTCACCAAGAAACTGCTAGCTTCTAATCAAGCAACTGCTATTATAGTGGTACACTAAATAACATCAATCAGAACAGTCTCTTTGACTGCACACTTTAATTTCCCCTAAAATATATACAGCGAAAAGGCAAAAATACTGCAGTAAAAAAGGCAAGTGTTTTAGGAAGAAAAATCCTTTATGTTGAAACAGAGACTATCACTTTAACAGTTTCACATTTTCACATAGTTTTTAATCAGCTTTAATGTATATCTAAAAAAAGAAATCAGTGTTTTTTTTAATTGTTATAACCAAGTATTTATATTCTTTTGGGACATGTTTTGAGCAACAGGTCACTATACATTCAAATTACTATATCTCTCCTCTCCCTTTTTTATCATTAGGAGACATTTTGGAACAGCTGTGTCCCAAGAGAGTTTTTGGAATTATTTGCTGCCTTTGAATTCATTTAAACACCATTCAAAATCTGTGGCATTCAAACTCATGTAAAATGATTTATGCAGCTTCTTAACGTGAATGAAATTGCTTGTAATTATTACGATCAATTCTCACAATTTTCAGAGCAATATGATTAAACATTAGAAGCAAAGCCAAAAATAACCACACACCACACCCTATCCTTGGATGGCGGAAACATTTTATAATGCCCCCAGTCATAGGTACTTCATATTTCCTGTTTGTCAGATAAAACAATCTTGTTTGCAAAGACCTTGAAGTTAGGTCCCAATCTTGTAAAGGGAAAAATCTGTAAAAAGCACCGTAATACCACATGGTGTCACAATGTCTCTGTGACATCGTTTAGATGTGATATTGCTCAGAAAACATCCACAAAAATATAGGAAGACCAACAATAAGAAATAAAAAGTTAGAAATGTTCTTGAATGCTTCCTAATACACAGATGTGGCTCTTAAGATTTTAAATCTGTTTTGGAATTTTTTGCAAACACAAACTCGGGATCTTCACTGTAAATGTTATCTCTATGAAACAGCAATTGAAAGGAATTTAGAAGAAACAATGTTTATCAGATTGAAGTGAAAGAGATTTACTGTGGGAGAGAGGGGAACAATATGGTTAGCACATGAAGTAGAACATTTAATTTTTGAATTTGAACCATGTAACTGATTTTTTGCATCTCACTTTCACCAACGACTCATCATGGTATCCCCCACAGAACATCATGTAAGCCATTTTATTACATGGGGAATAAGAAATCATTTTTGTGTGTATCAAGTGCCTCTCATAACCATCAAGAAAAGACACCCTTTCATGGGGGGAAATAGACACAAGGCTGTAATTAAGCCTCTACAGTCAAACCTCTCTTAGCGAGCATTTCGCTTTATGAGAAACTCGCATAACGAGCTGGTTTTTCAAAAAGCGATCCAACTTGCATAACGAATATTTTTGCTATGTGAGTCAGACTTCCCCTATGGAAATGCTCGCATAGCGAGTGTTTCTATGGGGGAAACTCACATAATGGAAAAAAAATTCGCTATGCGAGTCTGACTTGCATAGCAAAAATATTTGCTATGCGAGTCGGACTTTCCCCATAGAAAACTCACATACAGAGCGTTTCTATGGGGAAAACTCGCATAAGGAAAAAATTCACTATGCGAGTTTTTCCCCTTAAAAACCTTGTTATGCGAGTTTTTTCATTGGAATTTTCGCTATGTGGGTCTGACTCACATAGCAAAAAACTCACATAGCGAGCAGCCTCACAGAACGAATTAAATTTGTTAAGCGAGATATTACTGTATATGTACAGTGGTACCTCGCTTAAAGAGCATAATGCATTCCACAGGATTGCTCTTTAAGTGAAACACTTGGAAAAATTGCCACCACTGCCATTGTAAGTGACCGATTGTGACTTCTAGCAGGCGGTGGGATTGCAAACCCTGAGTTAGTTGTTAAGTGAGTATTTGGGTTTTTTTAGTTGTTATGCGAGGGTGACCATTCAGAGAAAATTCTGCTCTGTAAGCGAGTTAGTCTCTAAGCAAGCACTCTTTATGCAAGGTTTTACTGTACAGTAATACCTCAGATAATGTTTACCTTGGATAACGCTAAAATCGCATAACGTTAAGTAATCTGGGGAGGAGAATTGCATCGAATAACATTAATGTTCTATGGGATGCATTGGATAACAACCGTTAAAGCCTGTGCGGTTACAATGTATCTCTATGGAGTTTTAACGTTATCCGATCCATCCCATAAGATTTTAACATGAATCGGATAACACTAAAAATCAGATAACACCAAGACTTATGGAACCAAGTCTTAGCGTTATCCGAGGTATTACTGTATATGAAGAAACATATATCTTTGCATTCGTCCTCCAAGTACACCATCAGAATATTTTGTAATAACAAAAGTATTTCCCAAACAACCAATTTATTTCAGGATGAATTTTCATGGGTTACAACATACTTTTCCTTGAGTCTGAGAAAATGGACTATAACCAAGAAATCTCACACTGACATACATCTGGCAGTCTTAAATGAACCACAACTATTATTTTACTTGTTGTCCACTCAAAAACAGCTTGAAATTGTTTGAAGGTACTCTCCGTTGCCCCACCCTTCAGATTGTTCAAAGAGCTTGTGTCATAATGTCTTGAAAATTAACTCCTATGTCTTTATTGTGTTACCCACTAAAATGGGATAGGCACTAGATATTTTTTTTCTGGTTTTGAATGATTGCACTTTCCATGTCTAGCATTCTCTTTTTTGATAGCCAGTTTCTCCTGGTCATGACTTATGGCCTATATGAGCCATGGTTCTGTGGTCTGGCTTGAATTGTTCTTTTCCATGCTGATTGGAATCTATCCTGGAGAGTTAGAAGAGCCAGGCTACTGGGATTAGACAGAATTTTGATCCAAAGTTTGAGAGTGGTTAGCCAGTCACTTCTTGGCCTTTTGGTTAAGATCAAGTGTAGTATCTGTTCTCTGTTAAATGAACAACTACAAATTGATGAGGATTAACCTGCAGGGTTCAGAATACACAGGCTCTTTTGAAATTGTTTAGTGGATAACGAAAAGGAATTTTTTGGAATGAAAAGGAAGAGATGTTGGATTAACTTTCATCAGATTTTGCCATCAAGGCTCATAATCAGAGACTAGGAGACTTGACAGCCAAAACTACTTAAAATTAATTAATTAATTAAGTATACTGACTGCTAAAGTGGAATATAAGTGCACATTTTTGGCTAAAAGATGGGTTCTATTTTATGGCAGTCCTTTTAGTGTTTAACATGAAAAATGCCAATTCCATTTGTTTACAATTATTGAATGCAAACAAGTTTTTATAATATTATTTCTATCATAAGATCCAATGCACAAAACAAATAAACATGCTGTACTGAAAAGTAAGTTTCCAAAATATCTGATGGCCATAGGATCTGCATTAAAAGGAATCCCATCATTTTATGCATGTGCTAAAGAGGATGTGAATCTACTTGGTGCATACTCAGGTCACAAAGCCAACTAGCAAAGATCAGACTGACTACTCAGATCAGTCAAAGAGCAGATCATCTCTTACAGAGCAGTAGGACAGCCTCAGTGCTCAGTAATGGACTGTTCTTGCATGCCATTGTATTCACTGCACTATCTAAAATAACCTTTCAAATTCTGCCAAGAAGGGCACAGGAAGAAGGTAAGCATCCTTTGCTTACATACAGTCTGCTGATGCAGCTAGAAATCTAAAAGCTGATAAATGTATTGTTTAGAGCTGGGAAGCTGTGTTGTTTGGTTGCCACACTGTTAAGAACTGTTATCTTATTAAGTATCCATTATCTTTCCTCACCATAGTTTCTAATGTGCTTTCTGAGCTCGCCATCAACTGCTGATGCTGTTTCTTCAGTACCTTTGGGACAGTATTCATTACTTCTATGAAAAAATACCTTTCATCTAGAGGCATTCCCTGTTGGCTTTACTGAAGCTGTTGGATAAGCAGGGCTTGTATTAGAGGTCTGGTATCACCAAAGTGTAGTTTCACCGCAATATCACAAGACAGTATTATTTGAGTCTAAAAAAATGAAAATGCTCCATGGTTATTACAACACATCTAAGAGCAGCTGTTGCACCATGTGAAGGTTGTTACATTTAACAAACTCTGTGTCACAGGACAGAAGAGACACAATTTAATTTATGTGTGTCCGATAGTACATATTTTGATTGGATAACACAATGGTTTCCTGCAAAAGAGTTCCTTCTTGCAAGATTTGCTGACAAACACAAGGTCTTTTCTATAATATTAGCTGGAGTTGAAGGAGATAAAGAAAAGATGGTAGGATTCAGAATTACATAGTTTGGTCTGGAAAATAAAATAAAAAATGTGGAAAGAGGAGAAAATATAATATGCATTCCAAAAAGCACAGTTTCCAACTAAAACAATGTTGGACCTGCAAGTGCTAGTTCTCTATTTTGCTTTCATGTTGTTTCTCCCATAATGGCTGAAATCCTGTTTGTCCAGTTACATTGTGTAAAGCTGATGATATTATTAGTTGTCATGACTTTTCATTTTAAAAAATTGAGACCCTCCCTCCCCCATCCTGCCAAAGATCCCAAGGCTCCTGAGCCGTGATGGTGCAGTGGTAAAACTGCTGTACTGCAGCCAAATCATTGTGAGTTCTATCCTTTTGGGGAACAAAGCTGACTCAGCCTTCCATCTTTCTGAGGTTGGCAAAATGAGTACCCGGTATGTTAGGAGCAAAATGCTAATACACTAAGTGCTACAAAGAGGTATATAAGTGTCACTGCTATTCTTGTCATTGTGATGAAGTCACTGGAATGTGTGAAACAGTGAAAATATTTAATTTCTGAAAACATAGCCTAATGGCTTTCACACAATGAAAAGGATTTCTTGGGAGCCTCAGAAAATTTGGAGAGCAGAGGAACATAATTTTTTTTTATATCTGAAAAATAGTCAGGGCTGAAGACATCAGCCTTATGTAACATAGTTGCAGAGAAAATATTTCAGCCATTGTATTACAAATGAACTGATTTTTCCAATTCCCTTAAATTACCATTCCATGGCTCTTTTATGCCTTGTGTTCTGCCCTGACTTCTCTTTTTCAGGAAGAAAAAAAAGAGAGAGGAAATTTTTCAATGCTGATAATGAATGTTGGGTATCAAAAAGATCGTGGGTGGGGGGAGAGAAACCCTCTCTATATCTTTCATACAGGATAGCATAAAATCATATTTTAAAAATGCAATAACAATGTAAGAGAACACATGTTACAAAAATGGTTTATACATGAACATCACTTGCAATAAAATTAATTCCTTCCAAAGAGATTCCAGGAGCAGTACAGGATATTCTACACAACACTGACATTTTTTAAAACAATGACATCCTATATATGTTTCCTAAGAGATAATGTTGTCTTCTGCCTGATGGAATTTATTTCCAGGAAAGTGCTCATAATGCTGAATCCTAAACCTACTTTTTTAAAAAAAAAAAATATAGTGCAATTTTGTAAGAGGTCTATTCAAAGAGACTTGCATCCAGGTAAGTATAGGATTACATCTTATTGCATAACATTTATTTTACTGCAATTATTTGTTCAGGGTCTTCATTATTTAAATAGAATGTACTCAGAAACCACAGACTTCAATAATTTCCATAAACTGGAACACCCAATATTTAGTGGAGATATTTGGCTGAAAAGAAAATAATAAACATCTTTACCACAGGTTTTGACATATACCCAGCTCTGTGGCTTCAACCGTTCATACCTCCTGGAGCTGAGTAAAAGCTAAATGCAGCCTTACATTAATTGAAGTCCAAATGCCTTAGAAATGAAACCTACATGAGCAGATTTCCTTTGAAGAATGGCTCAGAATGAAAGCCAAACAACTTTGTCAATGACATTTCCTCCTCCGAGCCAAATCACAGTTTTCCAGACTGGCTGCCAGATCACTAGGATGCTTTTCAAGTGCTTTTAAAGGCTGCACTCGAGCCACCTGACCTCAAGGAGGCTGCTTAAAAGGCCAGAACATCCAAATGTCTGTAACACTGCAAGAGCAGGATGCTTTTGCCTTTGAAAGCACCGATTGGTATGCAAGGCTGAGAGAGGAACACAGTCATGTTTTTTTTTTCACCTGCTTTTGCTTTCCAACCTCCATAAATATTTAATTTCCTGCTTGCACTCACTGTTGTTCATTGTAATTGCAGCAAACTACCAGAGCCTGATTTGACACCTTGCACTAGCTAGGCGGAACACAATCGCTTCTTCCTTCCTTCCACTTAAAAAAGGATGAAACATCTCATTAAAAACACTGATCATGCAGAGAGCTACATTTGGCCCTCATTTAGGCCAGTGCTTGGTCCAGGAGGCTGACAGGTGGCTCTGCATACAACATGCATCAAGCAGGACCCTGGGTCCATGTCTCCTTGTTCTTAGGGCAATTTCTCTTGACATGGTGCCAACCTTAGCTACCTAGAGACTCCCCTGAGCTTCAGGGTTGCACTATCAAAAAGGTTACGTTAACTCAAGGGCCAGCACCATGAATGACTCTGTGTAGCCCTCTTCTTATCTGTAAAGAATCTGTGTAGCTTCTATACTCAAGTTAAACGTGATGTTCACAGAGGAGTGCCACCATGGACAGCAACAGAGAGATTTATTTATTTATTTATTTATTTATTCTTCAAATTTATACCCCGCCTTGCTCAGGCAAACCTGACTCTTCAGGCCTTGAATGCTGAATTGATTCTCTTCCCAAGAGGCTTTTCAACAAAAAATAATGGCTGTGAGGAGTTAGTAGGGACCTGCCGTGGCTTAGTGGTTAAGACACTGAATTCAACAAGTGGAAGGTCGGAGTTTGATTCCTGAGCACTGCATGATGGAGTGAGCTCCTATCTCTGTCCTATCTCTGTCCCAGCTCCTGCCAGCCTAGCAGTTTGAAAGCAAGAAATTGCAAGCAGATAAATAGGGGCCACTTCAGTGGGAAGATAAACAGTGTTCCGCACACTCAAGTGTTGAGACATGCCTGCCACATGTCCATGGAAACATCTGCAAATGCAGATAAACAGAGATGAGCACTGACTGGCTTTCGAAGAAGGGTGACCTTTACCTAGGAGTTAGTAGAGCTACCACCTTTCTCAGCAATAGTTCTAATACAACATCAATCATTGTGTAAGGATTGCAAATTAAGAAAGTTCACATGTCCCTCAGAGTGTATCCATACTGCCATGTGAAAACCCCCCCCCCCTATATAAAGGAAGCATGTACATTTAGGCAGTGATACAAAGTTCATATCTCTTTGAAGGACATATCTGCACTACACAGTTAGAGCAATTAGATTTTATTTTAACTATCATGGCTAGGTAAAGGTTTCCCTTGCTTGAAAGCCAGTCGTATCCAACTCTAGGGTTCAGTGCTCATTTCTGTTTCAAAGCAGAAGAGCCAGTGCTGTCTGCTTCTGCAGACGTTTCCATGGTCATGTAGCAGGCATGACTAGACACCGGAGCACACGGAACGCTGTTACCGTCCCAATGAAATGGTCCCTATTTATCTACTTGCAATTTCTTGGTTTCGAACTGTTAGGTTGGCAGGAGCTGGGACAAAGACAGGAGCTCATTCCATCCTGCAGTACTTGGGAATCAAACTGCTGACCTTCTGCCTCACAGCCAACATCTCAGCCACTTGAGCCACTGCAGTCCCTACCATGGCTGCATCCTATGGAATATTGAGATATGTAGTTTGGCAAGGTACTTGAAGATCTGTAGCAGTTCAGGAAGGTGCATTGAAGATCTGTGGCAGTAAACTACAAATCTCAGCATTCTTCAGGATGGAGCTATGGCAGTTAAAATGGAATCAAGTTGCTATGAATGTGTTGTGTAGAAAAACTGTTAACTGTGGCTGACTTTGTCAAGACCAATTGGAGAACATGTAGCAAAGAATGAACTAAGCACAAATTGGTCCAGAAGGGTCTGAAGAACTGCTTGCTAGTTTGGTTAAATTCTCTTCCCACAACACTTAATGGGTGGCATAATCATTTCAAATATTCCAGTGATCTTCCTGGCTGAAACAAGGATCTTGATGTAGAACTTCATATTTAAACCTAACAGTATACATAGATATATGTAACAATTGTAAAATCATACCACAACAAATCAGACTACACAGAAAGTATTTAAAACTTCCATTTGGAGAGAAGCAAGAATCCCTGAGCTTTGCAGTTGCTCTTTTCTTTTCTTTAATATGCATTTGCAACTTTGATGGATATTGTGAAGATGGGTGTCCCCAAGAGTATCCAAGGGACCTTCTCAGCCCAACTTAGCACTGTTCGTGGACTCCCAGCATGATACTGGGTGGCCCTGGGACTCCAGCCAAGGAGAAAATGCACTCATCACTCCTGTTTCCTTGCTCCCATGCTAGAGTGTGCTGCGGAGAGGGGCAAAAACCAGGAAAGGTCTGATATGCAAATGATATGCAGATGATACCACCCTAATGGCAGAAAGTGAGGAGGACTTAAAGAAGCTCCTGATTAGGTTGAAAGAAGAAAGTGAAAAAGCTGGCTTGAGACTCAATATCAAGAAAACCAAGATCATGGCAACAGGCCCTGTCAGTCCCTGGAAAATAGATGGGGAAGAAGTAGAAGCAGTGACAGATTTTACTTTCTTGGGATCAAAACTCACTGCAGACGGTGATTGCAGCCATGAAATAAAAAGACGACTGATTCTTGGGAGGCAAGTGATGAGAAACCTGGGGAGCATGGTGAAAAGTAGAGACATTAAATTGCAGACAAAGATTCGCACAGTCAAAGCAATGGTATTCCCTGTGGCAATGTATGGTTGTGAGAGCTGGACCATTAGGAAAGCTGAGCGCAGAAAAATAGATGCCTTTGAGATGTGGTGTTGGAGAAGGGTTTTGAGAGTCCCCTGGACAGTGAGGAGAACAAATAGGTCGATCTTAGAAGAAATCAACCCTGACTGCTCCTTAGAAGGTCAAATAGTAAAGATGAAGCTAAAGTACTTTGGACATCAAATGAGAAGAGAGGATTCACTTGAGAAAGCCTTGATGCTTGGAAGGGTTGAGGGCAAAAGAAGAAGGGGACAGCCCAAGATGAGATGGCTAGATGGTATTGTAGAGATAATGGGCACAGAGCTGAGTGAGTGGAGGGGGATGGTGGAAGACAGGAGCCTGGCGGACAGTGGTCCATGGGGTCGCAGAGGGTCGGAATCGACTGTGCGACTGAACAACAACAACAAAAGTTGTTCTGAGCAATGGCTCTCCCAATTACCTTGTCTGCCAGAGAGTGTAAGGCCATTGGATAGAGCAGTGTTTCCTAAACTATGTTCAGCAGAACACTGGTGGACTTCAATTCCCAGAAGCCTAAGTCAGTACATTGGTTGTTCATTGCTTTTGGGACCTGAATTAGGCTTCTGGGAATTGAAGTCCAAAAGCCAAAGATTGGGAAACACTGGGACAGAGCATCCCTGAATAGCCAGTAAAAGCTCTGGGAATCAGCTTTGGCTTGCGGAAAGAAAACTTTATGGGGAAAAAATGATGGAAAAGAACATGCAAAACAAAGCAAATGGAACCTACTTCCAAACAAGGACTTTGGGGTGGGAAACAAAACAGTCTGGTTCAGCAAGCCAAAATGAAAGATGGGACCAGGCAAAAGCCTTGTGGCTGCTATGCAAAGCTTGTGCAACAATTTTCCCTTACCTACATGTATCTAAAGCTCCTGATGCTCCATGGGAGTTTCCACTCCCTGCAGTTCAGGAGAGAGGGCCATTCTGACTTGCCAACACTTCAGCATCAGAAGTCTAAACCTAACCAACCAAGAAGGAGGGGGGAGATTATACGCCTGGTCCCATCTCCCAATGGTCTGCAGATCAAGGTGCAGGGTGATGTGGTGATTCTTCTGCCTAACTACTGTCTGCCCTGTGGGTGAACTCATCCCTGCAAAGATATACCCTATAAGGCTCTCCCCATATGATCTAATTGTAGCCAGTTAGAATCGGCATGCATGAAGATTAAGAGATAGAATACCAGTGTTTCTAGCTAGCAGCAATGTTTCACTTTCAAGGCTCTGTGGCCACCCTTTTCAAATCCCTTTAATGTGTGATCTAAAGTCCCAGGGGCAATTTCTTCACAAATATTTTGAAATATTGTGAATTTTCTAGGGTTATTCCTATCACAGCACACTAACTTGCACAGAGATTAGAATAAGAACAATGAAACAGTATTGAGGAGGGGGAATATATTTCTATATAGCTAACATTGTTTATTCCTACATCAGAAGAATGTCTGATGAGGTACAATGAACCATCTTTTCACTTTGAAAAGCAGTTTTAATAATCTGGTCCTGTACTGAGGCAAAAACGACGATGACAAAAAGACTCTGTGCTTGGTTTAACAAAAACATTCTAACCAATTTGTGTAAAAATTGGAAAAGGAAATTGGTCTTGAGCTTACAACTGCATTTGCCAAGTTTCAGCCCAGAGCAATTTAAATGTCATAATAATAATTTGAGTCAGTTGCGGAGGGAGTAGGCATAAAATACAGACCTCTTAAGATCTGTCACTATATCACTTTGCTAAACTCCTTTCAAATATTTCATGGGTAAGCCATGGGCATCCCAGAATAGAAGACCAGAAAAATATACATTTTCAAAATGGGATTAATCTCACAAATTATTTCTCAGGGCCACTGACAGGATGTTTGAAAATACTGCATGTATACAGATAGCCACTCCATACTATCATTCACTTCTTCACATGGTACTATACTCACATAGTGCATAAATCAGGTCATTTCTCCTAATAAACCTAAACAGCATGCCATAATCTAGCATGTTGTCATCCAGATGTTTTAATCTACAAGTACCAGAAACCCTGTCCAACACATTTGATGAGCAGTATAGAGTAGATGTAGAGGCCAGGTAAACAGAAACATTTAAAAGGTGGATTTATGGGGTGAAATCCTAAGTATTTTGAGGATTGAAAGAATCCATTGTAAAAGTACTATAGTAAATTAATAAAAACCAAGAATTCAAAAAATGCAGCAAGGTAGAATGCTTTCATCATCTAATAAGAAAACTAGATTGTTATAGCTGATCAGTTAGGCTAAAACAAATGGGGAAAGATGCAAAGAAGTGATGGTGAACCTTGGCACTCCTGGTGCTCTTGAACTTCAATTCCCAGAAGCCCTGGTCAGCAGGAGTGCTGACTTGGGCTTCTGGTAATTAAAGTCCAAGAACATCTGGAGTGCCAAGGTTCACCATCACTGGCTTAGGGTGTTGTTGCTGTTGTTGTTTTGCTGAAAAAGCATATTTGCATGCCCCTGTGTTGGGGCTCACAGCATAAACGAATAACCTGCCACCACCCCACCGGACTCCGGCGCTCACTCTTGCCTGGCCCTGGACCGGGGAGAACAGGAACAGTTGCGTCGGGGCTGGCAGCATAAAAAAAGAACCTGCCGCTGCCCCACCGGACTCTGGCGCTTGCTCTCACCCAGCTCCGGACCGGGGAGAGCAGGAACAGCTGTGTGAGTCTTCTTCCCTCCACCACCAATATGGACACTCTCTCAGCCAGTTCAGCTGAGGGGGAAAGGAGTAGCAGGATTAGTGAATGGGGTTGACTTGCGAGATTATTGTGTTCTGTTTTGAAGTGTTTTTGAAGTGTTCCTGAAATGTTCTTATGATGTCTTGATTTTGTAATTATGATGGAGGATTTCTTGAAATGTTTTTGCTATGTGATATACAGTAATACCTCGGATAACGCTAAGACTTGGTTCCACAAGTCTTGGTGTTATCTGATTTTTAGTGTTATCCGATGCATGTTAAAATCCTATGGGATGGATCGGATAACGTTAAAGCTCCATAGAGATACATTGTAACCGCACAGGCTTTAGCGGTTGTTATCCGATGCATCCCATAGGACCTTAACGTTATTCGATCCAATTCTCCTCCCCAGATTACTTAACGTAATGCGATTTTAGCGTTATCCGAGGTAAACGTTATCCGAGGTATTACTGTATTGTAGTTTGTGAGACATTGTTTTGCTGTGTGCCACCCGGAGTTGCTATAAGTGAGTGGGGCAGCATTTAAGTCAAACAATACAATACAATACAAGTATCTCATCTCTATCTCTGAAATCAGACACATAGTAACATCCAACCTCCAGGAGGAGAAGAACATGGAGAAGGAGCTGGAAGATAACAAAGAAGTATCAAACCATATATTAAGGGATATATGACTCTCTGGCAATTACAGTGTTCTCTCTCCAGGCATGCAATTCCTTCAAAGCACAAGGCCCATATTGGCCAGAATTGCAAGCATAATTTTTGTTCTAGTAACCAATTAGAAAATAAAAGCAAACTGATTTGCAAGATCTTTTATCATTTTAGGGAGCTCTGCTTCAAATAACATACTGTACTTACTATCTCCTTTGGGACATATTCCAAAGCACTTGAAAAGTACCAGCTGGCCTATCTTAGTGACTGAAAGCAAAATCAAAACCTGATAAAATGGCCATTGTCTCCATGCCTAGCCACTGCTACTAATACCTTCTCCTTCTTATACAACTTGGAAGGAAGTAATGCAGTGATTATAGGGTGGGGGGATGCTGTGCCAGAAGACGTAAGAATATACTGTAATATCAATGATGTATATGGTTATATTAATAGATTTTAAGTTTTAAAATTTATATAGTCCGGGGGGGGGGGAATAAACTAAAAATATTGTTTCTCTTGTATTGTTCCGTTTTTTTTACCAATTTGGGGGGCTCTGACCCCCCCTCCCCGCCGGGTCTAGGGAGGTGTGGAGACCCGATCCAAGCTGTTTCTGGGCTTCCCCGACGTCCTCAGCCAGTGCAGCAAGCCAGAATGTCAGGGTTCGAATCCCGACATTCTGGCTTGCTGCAATCCCTGAGGATGTCGGGGAAGCCCAGAAACAGCTTGGATTGTGTCCCCTGCCTGCTCCAGAGAGATCAGAGGACCCGATCTACAGCTGCAGGGTGGCTGGGGAACCTGACGGGGACTCCCTGTCGGCTTCCCTAGCCACCCGCCCTTGCCTCCGCAACTGTGGGGTGGCTGGGGAAGCCGACGGGGGAGCCCCCCGTCAGCTTTCCAGCCTCCACACCCCTGCCTCCATAGCTGCAGGGTGGCTGGGAAGCTGAACGGAGAACCCCGTTCAGCTTTCCAGCCACCCTGCTGCTAAGAACGACTGTATTGGATAACGTAAAAATCGCGTTATTCAATACAAGATTTTTCCGAAAATCTTGTAACGTTATGCAGTTTTCACGCTATACGGTACTCACGTTATCTGGGGTATTACTGTATGTGCTTTCCACCTTCAAAAGCAAAAGGCAAGGGTTAAATTGAATGTTACATGGCAAGGGAATCGGTTACAGCCAGAAGAGTAGCGTGCCTTGGCGGGGCCCCGTATAAAAATTTGTTTGGGGGCCCTTAGGAAGGGTAAAGATTTGTTTTGCTTACGCACGTTGGGGGCCCCCGTGGCCCTGGGGCCCCGTATAATTGATACGGCAGATACGGCAGTAGCTACGCCTCTGGTTACAGCACTACTCAACACCAAAATATGTTGGTCTTGCATTTAGGGACTCCGACCCTCAAGCCTATTCAGGGTCCTCCAAGAGATGTACGGGAGGTTCGTTTCCTCAGCCATATCCTATTTTAATGTTCCTTGTCCAGTGAGCTCTTTCATCCATCTTCCAATTTGGTTTTCCTCTTCTGAACCTTCAAGAATGTTTGTTCTTGCCATAAAGCTCTTCCTGGACCTGAGCCAGCAGACTTGAGGCTCATATCCATTCAGAGGATTCAAGGGTAATTCTCTTGCTTAGTAGGCCCATTGAATCAATAGAATATACATAGAAGTTGGTGTATTAAACCACATCTGATTCAGCGATAATCTTCTAGTTGCAAATTATTATATTAAGTAACAGAATTTCAACCATTGTGTAGTGAGAAGATTTATCATGCCTCAGCATACATTAATTTCAGTTAGCAACAGGAATATGCTAAACAAAAGCTGCAGTTTGCAGAACTTTGCATCTGATTCACAAATCATTTCCCAGAAAACACATATTATAAATATGTGGATAAGAGAAATGAAATAATCAAGTGAAATTATGTGCACATATTAGGGCAAACACTTCTGTACAAAAAGGAAGTTGGACATTGACCATTTCTCTCTCTCTCTCTCTCTCTCTCTCTCTCTCTCACACACACACACACACACACACACACACACACACACACACACACACCTCATAATTATGGCACACAATGAGCTTTTACACTATGGAACAGCATAACTTCATTAAGTACACGATGAGCTGGGAATCGAGCATGCTGTGAAAAATATATTCTGCACAGATGTGTGGTCTGAAACTCAATATGAGCCCAGTATCATGTGAAGTAAACCTCAGTTCTGCACAGATAACAAAATATATTTCTCTTGTCCTATCAATCTTCCCCCAGGAACCAAATTCTAAGGTAAATTATGCCTTATCACACTGGAAAAAGAGAAAGTTCAAATTTATTGCAATTCATTGTTGTTGCAACTGACTAGAATTTGAGGATTAAAACCAAAGAGAATTTTGGGATACATTGAGATAATAATTAGAACTTGTTTTAGCTCATAAATAAAAAAAAGGCAGAATGTCTCCAGCAGATTTATTGTATGTTGTTGTCGGGGTGGAATTACCACATTTAAAACATTTAAATACAGTTAAAACATATTAGAGCTGATTTAATTCTGAAGGCTTATGTACAAGTTGACCTGATTTGACAGTTTCCTCCATGTTTAACACAAGAACAAACACTGCTTCAAGAGAAAAGCTAGAGATTATAAATTACACAAACACCACCACCAGACACTGTCCCTGCTTGGAACCTCTAATCCACAGACTTCTTGCATGGAAACTAAAAGTTTCAGATGTCTGGAAAACACTAGATTGAGAATGAATGGTTAATAATTAATTCTGGGGAAAATCTGGAAAATGTCGATACTAAAAATGTCAGTCTAATTTTAACAAATGTATAATTAAGTTGTTTTCTTCTAGCAAAGAATCATTCACTGGCCACCCAGTGACTAGGGATGGACCAATAGGTAAATGTTATCTTCTGATTTCATAAAAATCATAACACATTTATTAGTATATTTCTTGCGATTTACACATTTTCATATAAAGGTCTGCCCAATATTCTACTATAGAACCAATTTCCCAGAATGGAATGCATTTTTGTATCTTATTTTCATTACTGTACATACTTTATATACAGTAGATGCATTTCAGCATTTTTAAAAATTAACTCTCTGCATCAAGCAATCCAGAGAAGCACAAGCAGTGCAGCACAAATACAGTATAGTATTGTAGCTTTCTTCAGAAGTGCAAATAAATATAAAACCACATCAAATTGAGAAATGAACATTCTCCCTCACACCTACTTGTAAGTTTGTATTAGATTTCATTGGAATTTATCTGAGATCTTTCTTCTTAAGATAGCCCTCAATGTCTGCATCAGGTTTAAAACATTTCATATGAATTGTAAACAATGAGAGCTATGGTATTTCTAAGTTGTGAAATTGTTGGATTCTGGTAGAGGACAATGTTGTCTGGTATCTTTCTGGAGCAGCTATAAGAAATAAACAGCCAGATATTAACTTTTCCTAATACTGTAATAATAATAATTTCATGTTAGAAATTATTCTGGATTGAAAGGATTTTTGCGGAAGAAACTCTGCTCAGGGAACACTCAAATGAATCTCCTTTGATGTCCCCAAGAGACAGAGACGGGCACTCAATCTGTCATGCAGTACCCATCCATCATGCAGTACCCAAGTCTTGAACTGCCAACTTGCCAGTCTTCCAGCTAACAAGGCGAGCTTCCTAGCTGCTGAGCCACTGCAGCCCTTTACTTTTCCTAATAAAGCCACTGTGCTGTGGTTTTTAATGAATCCCTTTTGGAGATCTGACTTTACAAGGGTACACTTGCATCTGCTCACTTTTGGAAAAAAGCATACTAATGTACTGCAGGAAAGCTTATGGAATGTCCCTTTCAAGCAATTAAGGTGGGAAAATGCTTCATTTGTGTAATGTGTACTTAAGACCTGTGGGGAGTGTCAAATGCTTTGCTCAAATTATCTAAAGTCCTGTTTACATTGTGACAGTTGAACAAAGCATTTAATTTTGCTTTGTACAGTGTCACTCAGCAATCCAGAAGGTCCTTAAATCAGTTTATAATTCAATTATAAGTATCTCCTGGAAAGCTGTAATTACTGTAGTGCATAGTATAGCTAGTAAATTTGGCAATGAACTGTGAAGACTGCAGTAATTTATTACTCTGGACAGTTCCCTCCCCCAGCTGTAGAGTCATTCACTGTTAAAGAGTTTTAAAATGGCTCTCTTGGTAAGATGCTCTAAGCCACCACAATATCTATGACTAATCATTGTATTTTTCCCTAAAGAAACAATTGTTTCCTTTTGATTTGATTATTGGTTTCAACCTTCTGGGATACAGTTCTGTTAAGTGAATTTTCCTTTATTTCGGCAAAGAAGTAATTCATTCTTCTTCCAAGGAAAAGTTCAGATGTATAGCTTTCTGTTGAGATTTTTGCAATTCTGTCTTTAAGAATCCCCTGAAAGTTTCGAAGACTTTCATCATTATCCTGGAGACACAAAGCCCCTCAGAGCATTTCATTCATCTCCAGATAAAATAATTTGGTGTCACATTTAGAAGACACAGAGGAACATGGATTGTAAACCTTACAAAGTTGTAAAATTCCCATCAGCACATCCTCTATTTGTTTAAAGCATTTTACATATTAGAGTTTAATAGTTGTGGATTAACGTCTAAACATTAAGCAAAAAGAAGCTGCTGCTTCCTATTTTAAAGATCTTTCCCTTGTGCCGTAACACGCCAAAGCACTTCAGTAAAACTGGTCAAAATGTCTGCCCTTCTTTATATTATCTTTGACAAGATGTAACTTTTCAATTGAGAAGGATTTACCTTCTAAAGACTCGTCTAGCTATTAAATTCAAAGCTGAGCAAGAAAATCCTGAGGCAGAAATTTGTTTAGTGTTTAGATGCCCTTAACTCACTGTCATTGAACCCTTCTGATGGATTATAACAGGATCAGGAAAAATGGAAAGATTAAAACAGACTACTGTATTTATGAAAATAAAATTGATAACCAAATATGACACTGTATACTTTCATTTATAAAAAAATGTTCTAACATTTCTCGGACTGAGCTGAAGTCAAAACCTTGTACTATTTTGCCATTCTCTGGTTGTTAAAGGAAACAGGCAGTGATATTAAATTAAGCTATATAATACTTGAAGTGTCTGTGACTTCCAAACTGTTTTTACAAGATTTGTTGACTCACGGTACCTCTTTAACAACAGTATTTAACAATATTTTTGTATGGTGCTACATTTAAACATTTGTGAAATGCAGGGGGGGGATAATTATTACAGATTACAAGTGAAAGACAATAATTTGATGACTTTAAAATGTTGATGTTTAGAATTTTGTTTGCAGCAGCGTTCAGATTTTGTTTCAAAGTTTGAACAATTAACTATTATTTAAAATCAAATGCAATAATGTAATATTAATGTTTTGTTTGCTTCCTTAATGCATTGTGATATGTTTTGATATAATCTACTCTTCTTTGGTATGTGTAGCAGTGGTGGGCATCAGCAGGTTCAGACCAGTTGAACAGAACTGGGAGCAGAAATTTTGGCT
Source organism: Furcifer pardalis (assembly GCA_030440675.1). NCBI lineage: Eukaryota > Metazoa > Chordata > Lepidosauria > Squamata > Chamaeleonidae > Furcifer > Furcifer pardalis. The sequence goes on from CP126895.1 coordinate 48,686,633, forward strand.
GACTGCACCCATCATCCAAGTTTTTAAATAAAGTTGTCCTAATTAGGGTGTAATGCAAGGCTTTTTCCCTGGTCATGCCCATGATATAATGCTCACAGTGTGGTAGTAATTTTTTGGGGATCCCACCAGTAATGTGTAGGGCCATTTTACAGTTTGAAATATCAACAAGAATGAAAAATATATTTACACCAGAACAGAAAAAGACAAATATGACTAAATGTTGGCAGCTGGGGCTGGTAGATTATGTAGATACACTGGTGATAAATGAGAGTAAAAAGTTTACTGTAAATAGAGATATAAAAATACTTGTTAATTATTAATTTCTGACAGTTTAGGCTATCCTGAGTCAAAATGTTACCTCAATGAGAAATTCTGATGCCCCACAAAACGACCATGAAGAAGACAAACACATAATTTGTGTAAACTGTCTCTGTGAAAAATGAACTTTTACTTTGAGAAGCAAAACACCTACACACAGCAAGCACATAAGGACAGGCCAGTAATAACAATAATTTTGTGTCAGAGATAACTTTGGGTTGAAAGGCTCTTTAGGGGATGCCCGAATGAAGGTCTTTTCATGTCCCCAAGTGCAGCTCTTGGGTACTGAAACCTAACCTTCCAGTCTCCAGCTCAGCATTTAACCACTAAGCCACTGTGGGAGCTGCCAGTTATTGAATAAGATACAAATAATTGTCCATTTTTTTCTAATTCTAGACAGTTTGTACAACAATGTGGGAACCATTTCTATTTTGTGCAATTTGCATAGATTTTTCTTAATGTTCATAAAAGTGGTGTTTATTTTATTCTATTATAAGGACCACAAAATACCAGGCTCCCTTTGCCAGGCAAGAAGAATAACTGTGTGTTTCTTTGTTTTCATAAGCAATGATGAGTTCAAGCAAGGACTGATGCCTTTAAATTAAGGAAGTGAGAAGGCTGGGACATGCCTTGAATTAATGCCTGAGGGTGGATTATTCAGGATCATAGCTCAGCAAGATTACTTATTACACTATACCCATTGTACCAACTATTCTTTTAAATTTCATTTGGGAATATTACCGTTTTCACTATTCCACATAGTCTTTTCCCATAAGATAATGCCATACTAGTTGCCATTTCACAGAAATACATATTTCTTGCAAAATTCTTTTTCCCTCAAGGGAGATGTTAGTCTCTGTGACATTTTGGATGTGACCTATAGGATCTCTCCTCTACTTTGCTGGCAACAGAGAACAAAAGACTGTATATGTAATATATAAATGCCTTGATGATATACTCCTTGGAGTACAAGAAGGAATAGACAAGGTCATCCTTAGAGTCTGAACTGGAAGGAGCAAGAAAGGCTCTACCCAACAAAGGGAAAGTCTATGCATACATATGCAAGTATTGTACTGTAGTTATAAAAAGAAATAAAGAAATGTATCATGCTGGACGTGGGCCTTCTTCTGTTCCTACTGTTCAGCAAGTCCATGAGTTTGATCAACAATACAGGAAGAACTACAGGGCAATTCAGTGCCAGGGAAAGATCTTTTGCTGCCTGAGGTGAAGAACCAAATGGAATGGCAGTTGAATCTTGCCTCAGTACTAGAGATAAAACAGTATCCTTTATCACATAAAAGGGCTACATTATGTGGTGTAGGGCTAGTGGCTTGAAAAGTATAGTTCTGTTTGTAAACAGGAGAGGGAAAAGCTACCACTAGAGATGTAAAATTTCCAGAATTTTTGAAGCTATGGGGAAAAACATTTGTTCCTGGGGTGGGGAAGTGGGGTGGGGAAAAATATAAATTTTCAGAAATTTGGAAAAAATAAATAAATCATTAACAATTTTTGAAAGTCACTCTGTTACTTTAGAAACATAAAATATGATTATATACAAAATGATTTGGCATAAAATTATCACAATTGGTATGTTAAAAAAAGAGTTCAAACAATTATTACAAATGGGAAATTTACCTTATTAAAATATATATTTGTCATTGTAACAAATGGAGCAACCATCTCCTGAATTGCATGAACAGTTTGGTTTTGCTTGTTTATTGTGAAGTAGGAAATTTCTTTTTTAAAAAAACCACCCAGAATAAACCATCAACATTAGTAACAAAGAAAATTATTTATATATCCTCATAAGCAACACTGAACTCTACAATAAACATAAGCAGAAGTGTGACCTACTATGTGTACAAGAAACACACAGGAATTAAAACCAACATTGCCCTAAGGTTCCTGGAATGCGATTAATTGCCAAACAACACCATCAGCAATGTGGAAGTACAATGTTTGCCAGAACAGATCTCCAGATCCTGCCTACAGCAGTGATAGAGGAGAAAAATGCTGAAATAATATCAACTGAGTTCAGTGACTGCACAATGACATCTGTCTATAAACCACCACCTATAAAAAAGTTCTTTTGTTGAACCACAAAACATTCAGAATTAACCTGTAAAGTTCATAATGCAGATGGAAGAGAGGTTATAACCCAGACCTCATTTTCGTAAGTGAGAATGTAGCACATCAATGCTTAAAGTCAGTAGGGAACCCAATACCAAATACCCAACACCACCTCATTCTATGTGAGATCACAGCTGCTGCTCAACCACAAGTTGTGATATACTGAAAAAGGTACAACTTTTAAAAGGTTGATTGGCCCAAGTTTTCCATAGCCTTGGATGGAAGAATGGCAGTTATTAATCCAGACCCCCACATCATATGACAAGTTTACTGATGCTGTCCAGAAATGCTCTAAAGAATCTATCCCTATGTAGGACTTCCTATATTCAAGGTCTAACACATGAAACTGTTGACTTACTAAATGAATATTTTACCCTTCTTGATGTAAATCCACTCAGTGAAGAGATTATTAAAGCTGAACAACAGGTAGTGTCAGCTATCTCAGAGCACAACAGGGAAAAATGGATTAAGCTCATAGAAGAAATTGACATAATCTGCAGCAGTCAAAAAGCATGGAGACTACTTAACCATCTTAATAATGATGTAAACAAATGACCAGTGCATGCCAACGTCTCAGCTAACCAAGTTGCCCACCAGCTATTACTTAATGGGAAACCAGATTCCAACCCAAGGAAAAACAATCCACTGAAAAACAAACAGGACAAGAAGGAATAAGGAATTGAAAACAAGCAACCTAACTACTCCCTTTACCATAGGAGAGTTGGAAGAGGCAACAGGCACGTGTAAGAACAGTAAAGCAGCTGGCTTGGATGAGATTCGGGTTAAGCAGATCAAACATTTTGGACCAATACCAAAAAAAATTGTTACTTAGCCTATATAATAACTGCATGATGGAGTGAACTCCTGTCTATGTCCCAGCTGTTGCCAACCTAGCAGTTCAAAACCAAGAAATTGAAAGTAGATAAATAGGTACTACTTCAGTGGGAAGGTAAACAACATTCTGGGCACTCAGGTGCACAGGCATCAACTCACTGACTTGGCCAGACATCCCAGCTGCTGCTGGAACATGCATGCCACCAGGGGACATGATTCAGCTGAGGTGGCAGCAGGCATAGAGGTAGCTGCAACTGTTACAATGTTCCCATGTAAAAATACATTACCCAGTTACTGACCATTTGAATAGCTATAGCATGCCTTAAAATCTTTAGACTCAGAACACTCAATATCATGTGAGTCATATGTGTTATTCCCAGTAACAAAATTGTTGTTGTGCAGTGTAATCATCTATACTAAGCTGAACCACTTCTCCCTTTTCATGAGTCAACAATCCTAAAAGCAAGATTTCATTATGGTTTCCTATTATGTGCAAATTAAGTATTATTATCAAAGGCTCCGAGGCAGGCTGTGATCTAGAAGGCAAATTTAATGGCTTGCTTGCACAACACTAATCATAGTTCCTGGGTTTATGATTATTTCTGCCTTGTTTTGCCATTCTCATGAAGGAAAAAACAATAAAGCAGGTGCAAAATGCATATATGCGTACCACTCAACCCAGAATGTCAATCTTCAAATGCTGCCTGTGAAAACACAAGTTTATTCAGTTACACATAACATCATGATCATCTTCATTCATACACAAGTTTGCCCAGGATGTATGTGCAAGAATCCTTGAAACAAAGTTTCAGTATTCACATCATGAATTTTTTTTTTTTTAAAGCACGTTATGAACAATTTATTCAAGTTAAGTAGTCAGTCGTGACTCAAATTTGGCCAAGCTTGCAGAAGTAACAGTAACATAAATCTTTCCCTGTAATGAAAATATGCCTTAATAGTGTCTAAATATTGATCAAAAATATACATTGTACTACAGTAAAACCTCATATAACACTAAAACCTGGTTCCACAAGTCTTGGTGTTATATGATTTTTAGTGTTATCTGAACCTCTATGGGATCCATAGAGATACATTGTAACCACACAGGCTTTTGCGGTTGTTATCTGAAGCATCCCATAGGATCTTAAGGTTATTTGATGCAATTCTTCCCTCCAGATTCCTTAATGTTATGCGATTTTAGTGTTATTCGATACTAATGTTATATGAGGTATTACTGTATTCTGAAATTATTTCTCTTGCTGCACAATCTCTTTCTGTAAATGTAATACTGTGAAGTATTGTGTGTTTACTAGGACCTACTCCCTGGTAAATGCTATAAGAACTTCAGCCTAAACAATTGCACTACTGTTCTATACATACAAACCTGTGGATGAGCTTAAAGTGGAAAGAAGATATTTTATGTACATCCCTTTTCTTTATGGTATATTGTTTGGTACACTCCTATTTCTGAGGTGAGGGAAGGTTTGTTGGTGATGAGTCTCCTTTTCCTCTGCAGCTTCACTGTCTTCATGAGAAGTTAGGGGAACCGTTTGGAATTAGGAGATGGTTCCAAGGGAGTTTAAGGAGAAAGGGTAAAATTATAGGGATCTCTTCCATTTACAAAAACCTTATGTGCACGAAAAATATTAAAATCCAGCTGCTGCTAGGTCGGTGTCAGGTGTAGCAGGCCCAGCATTGGTGTGAACCACGGTGGAGTGGGGAACAGTGGTTTGGCCACAAAGGGGCCCTTGGAAGGGGCCCTGGTGTAGTGGTTTTTCTTGCCCCTGATGCAGCCTGATGCTGTCTGGTGCTGTGGACATGGACATGGACTTGGCCATTGGGGTGGGGGGCCAAATATCACCCCTTGGCGAGCCTTGGCCTCTGAGCCTTAGGCCTTGGATTCTGCTGCTGTTGAATGGTTGAACTTTCAGATGTATGACTTTTAAATTGTTTTATGATGGTAGATAATGTGTATTGTTGTGAGCTGCTCTGAATCACGTGGTCGAGTGTGTGGCATGCAAGAACAAATATAAATAAAATAAATAAATAAAACCAACTCTTGGGCTCAACAAGTTTTATATGTAGGACAGTTCATATTCTAATGGCTGTGGCTTACCACAAAATCTGAGGTGAGGTACTCCATCTGCATTTAGCCCAAGCACCTATATTTATTACTGGAAAGTTATTTTTATAGGGAGAGGAGGAGGTCATATTTATCACACAAGGAATACTACTGTCTTATAAATTTTAGCAGATAGTGTGGTCAAATAACTTCAATGTGTATATTATGAAAGGATGCTTACCTTTTGTCATTTTCATAATATTTATAAATTTCCTCTTGTCAACCATGTTTTACAAAATACAACTAAAATTCATAGTCCTTGGTGGGGGATCCTTTTTCTCTATAAACATTATGTGTCTGGATTTTAAAAAAGTCTATTTTTTCATGCTGTGCTATGAAAACCTTTTGTTACTTTTATAAGATTTGCTACTTGATTAAACAAATGATAGTGATAATGCCGAGTAATTTATTACTTTTGAACAAAATTGCAAACTTGATTAAAGGTTGGATGAGGCTTAAATCAGAATGGTTCAGCTGTATTACAGCATTTAAATTCTCATCACTTCCCCAAATTACTTATCTTTTCCAAACATATACAATAATAATTCTATTTTCTTAACCAATAGCAAAAAATAACAAATGAGTTCATTAACGGACATTCTGGTGTACCTAAATCAATTGCCTTTCATTCCTTGATGTGGGGGTTTAGGTATACCAAATTTATTGCTCTGTCACTCTGCATTTCATTTTAATCAGCTGGTAAGAATCAGGTCGATGGCAGAGCGGTTTCACTACCTTCACAGGAAAGCACAAGTTTCATGTAGACATGATTAAAAATCCTTCAGTTTTTGAATTATGTAAGGCTGCAGTAAATTTTTCTAATCATTTTTTAAGGAATACAGTAAAACAACGGATAGCGCTAAAACTTGGTTCCACAAGTCTTGGTGTTATCCGATTTTTAGTGTTATCCGATCCATGTTAAAATCGTATGGGATGGATTGGATAATGTTAAAGCTCCATAGAGATACACTGTAACTGCACAGGCTTTAGAGGTTGTTATCCGATCCATCCCATAGGACCTTAATGTTATTCGATCCAATTCTCCTCCCCAGATTACTTAACGTTATGCGATTGTGGTGTTATCTGATCCAATCGTTATCCGGTGTTTTACTGTACTGTATTTTCAACAATTGGCTCACATACATGCATACATGCATGCAAGCATACATACATAACATTCATATCCCATCCATCTGGTAAATACACTACTCTGAACAGCTTCCAAACATTTAGATACTCATAATAATCATTCAATAAGACACTAATTCAACAAATCAATAAAACATGTTTCACAGGCATCAACAGCATCATTAAAACAATTAAAATAGGTAGCTAGTCAGTCTTCCCACTTTCTAGCACACATCAATCAATCAGGGGTCAATCCGTCATAAATCTCAATACTGTAACTGACAAATTAAGAAAGGAGTGCTTTGTTGAACAAAAATGTTTTCAAAGATTTGTGAAATGCCACCAAAGTTGGAGTAGATCTAATTTATGCTGATAATTTGTTCCACAACTTGGTAGCTATGGTAGAAAATGCCCTTGATCTGGTCACCATCTTTCTTACATCTTTAGAGGTGACTACTGAAAGTTTAAACATTTGGGGGAATGGGAACAGTTCCTAAAGAAGATGATTACCAACACCTTGAGTCCAGCACAGAACACAATGGGTAATGAATGCAAATTAGTCAGAGGGATATGATCAGATCAACCAATACCAACAATCAGTCTGGCTGCTTCATTTTGTATCCACAGAAGTTTCCATGCTAGCCCCAAGGTATAGCCCCTCAAAAAGTGTGATAATCATTTCTGGAGATTGAAATGAGTGGAGCTGGCAATGTGTCATGGAAAAATGTGGACCTAATGGCAGCAATATTTGTTGGTCAAGATGCACACCCAGATTACAAACACTCTCTCTCAATGGAAGAATGGTGCCCCTAAAATTAAGGGCAATCTGTTCCACCTAAAGCCAGTTATCTCCAATCAGCATGACCTCCATCTTATCCAGATTCAGTTTCAGCCTCATGTCCTCCACCCACACCCTCCAGGCATTCCTCCAGATTCCAGATAGTATCCACTGCTTTACACTAAGGTGGAGAAGGAGAGGTGGAGCTGTGTATCATCAACATACTGGAGAAATCAGACTGCAAATCTGACCTCTCCCAGCAGCTTCATATAGATGTTGAATGGCATTACATGATTTCATAGACTGCTCACATCCTCTTCCCCACAGATATCCTTCCTCTCATACACATTAATTAGAGGTACATTTATAAATTTCAAAGAATGGAAACATAAAAATTTGTATAGACATAATGGACTTCTAATTTAGAAGATTTTAATTCCAGTTTCCAGTTTTTAGACCAACTGGTTTCAACTGATGTAAATCACACATTTTACTGCAGTATCTTCGGTTAATGCACAGGTTTCTTGATCACTTTTTCCAGCTGAATCATTAGCTACTAAAGCTAGAGAAAAGTATTCTAATTTACATTCTGATGGCTATTAATTATGGACATTCCTCACGAGCAAAGTTTATGTGAGAAAATTATATTCATGTTACTATGTTTGATGCCTGCTGCAACTTTCAATGGGACAAACACCCCTTTAATTCTATTGCTGCCAAAAGTATAACAGTACAATCACAAATGTGTGTATTGGTGGTATCACCCTCATAAACATCTCATCCAAGTATAGTGGTACCTTGCTTAAAGAGCATAATATGTTCCACAGGATTGCTCTGTAAGTGAGTTTGCTCTTTAACCGAAACACCATTGTAAGTACCAATTGTGACTTCTTGGGGGGGGGGGGGAGGTTGCAAACCCCAATTTAGTTGTTAAGTGAGTTTTTGGTTGGTTTTAGTTGTTAAGCGAGGCGACCATTCAGAGAAAGTCCTGCTTTTAAGCAAGTTACTCTCTAAGTGAGGCACTCTTTATGCGAGGTTTTACTGTAAATCATGCTATTTAAATATTAAAGAGGACATCAAGAATCTTATGACTATATGTGGTTGACATGCTGTCAGGTTCAGGCCTTTGGGGAATAGAAAAGAAATTAATGCCATAACAAGTCAAGAAGTTTTTTGACAATACTGTATATCTAGATTACGACATACATTGTTAATATTAATCCTTTCTCAGGCAGCTAGATCTCTTATTGTTTCTCAGTGAAAGACATATGTGAATCTTTCATTCATGCAAAGACATGGTAAAATTTGGCTGGTGGCATTTATGGAGAAACTGGCAGAGAAGATATAGGCCTTGTAATCAGAGGACCATTGCTCACAGTTCATTGAAATATGACTTCCTTTCACTAGGTACATTAACATGAACAGCCATCATAAAATCATCTGAAGTTCTGAAAAAAGTTATTGAGCTAATGTAATATGTAATTTCAACCATTCACAGATGTTAGTTTTCCTGTCCTGTGAGTTTATAGAACAGCTACGATACTGTCAGTTAGTGATACAACAGCTGAATAAAAAATTCCTTAGTGTAATAAGATACAACAGCAATTGCACGTATATACCACCCAATACACTTTGTGCACTCTCTGGGTGGTTCATAATTTAATTAACATTTCCCCCAACATGCTGAGTACTAATTTTACTAACTATGGAAGGCTGAGTCAACCTAGACCCATGTTAGGATTGAAATCACAACATTTTGGCAGTACAGCAGCTTAACCACTGCACCACCAGCTACAGTGTAGACTCCCTGGATCAGGGGGGATTTAGCGAAACAGCTGTTTCATATGTTCCAGATTCAATGGGCCTACACTACTGCAAACTATCAAGGCTAAGCAACAGGATTTCAGCCATTCTATAATATTTTGTTTAGATAAAAAGAAAGAAAAATAAAAGTTTTGCAGGATTTGGTGAAAATAGAGAAGCTCAATGTTTTTATTTCTTCCAGAAAAGTTTTAAGATGTGGACTGTGGAGCAAAAAGTGTCAGTAAACAGAACAAAGCCCATATGGAATGGGAGAGATTTAATTTTTAAACACAAGTTCTTCAAAGCGGAAGTCTTCTTTGGTCTTTTGCTATGAAATAAAATACCCATGAGCATAACGTGAAAATGCCATGCCCATTAAAAGCATCTAACCTGTGTCCTGTGGTTTATATCCGAGAGTCACTAAGACTCTAAAACTGCTAGCGTTTGAGTTTTTAAAAGAGTCAAAGCCATAAACCCAATCTTTTCCACAGCCAGCAAAACAAAATGTGATTATGAGAACACACTACATTTTGTTCTGGCAGTTTTCATACACTTTAGTAGCCAGCTACTTTTTAATTGTAATTTTTACCTAGCTCATGGAGCTGCCTTAAATGACAAATAATGCTTCTTCTTCATTAAATTAAAGGCTTCATGAAACACAGATCCACAATTGTCTTCTTGCTGTGCTCAGCTTAAGATATACTATATTTAAGGAATTTCTCCTTTCATGCATGTAGTGTAATGCTGAAGACTTCAGGTGCTCAAGGTTCCCCTTCCCCAATCCATAATATTGAATTATGGAATGACTGGACAGTTTTAAACTGCAGAGTTGGACAGTATCTTTTATTAAGATCTGTAAAGTGTTACACATTTGTACTCCATGGGCATAAACCTGATAACCTCATCACTCAGTGAGAATTAAGTTAAATTAATTGAAATATGCCTAGTCCTCCACTTTCAGGTTGTGATGCTCCCTCAGATTCCCTTTTGTTCTGGGGAGTCTTTGGAAGCCTTGGGGTGGTGACAGCCTTCAATAGGCAAATTTATCACTGGATCATTGCCAGTAGTCCCAATCTGAGTGGTAGCAAATTGGCAGTGAAAAAGTTACCTATCCCAAACAGAGGCTCCCAACTTTTTCAACAAAGCAAAAGGGAGCCCTAGAGAGCCTCGGAACCTTTAAGAGACTGGAAACTTTTAATTAATTTTAATATTCCAATCATCGACTTTACATGGCATAATTTTATGTCAACAGGATTTTAGCTGTTGAATCTGTATTCAATATCTAGGAGCTATGTTGTTTTTCTTTAGCTTTCTTTCACTGAGAACACATCCATTAAAGGACTTAAGAACTGCAATTAATAAAATATCTAAGTGTCTATCTATATCCAGGTTCTTCCTTGTATCCCCCTATTTATATTCCCCCAGCCCCGCTCCTGGTGCTGCCCATCTGCTGTTGCTCCTAATGGCAATGGTGGCGGTGGGGCCAGGGAGACCTGGTTTAAGGACAGGTGCCGGTGGTTCTGGCGGTGGCCATAGCGGCGGCCGCAGCAGCCGCCGCGGTGGCCTCTCCGCCCGTCCGCAGCGGTCTCGACCCGTGGCGGTGTTGCTGGAGCCAAGTAGCCCTGTCCCTCTGCAGTTTTTAAAACTCCCGCTGAGGCGGGGCATGCAGGCAGGTGCCGGTGGTTCTGGCAGTGACCGTGGTGGTGGCCGCCGCGGCCTCTTCGCCTGGCCGTGGCAGTCTCGCTCCATGCGGCTTTGCTGGGGCCAGACAGCACTGTCCCTCCACAGATTTTAAAACTCCCGCTGAGGCGGGGCGTGCAGGCAGGTGCCGGTGGTTCTGGCAGTGGCCGTAGCAGCGGGGGCAGCGACCTCTCCGCCCAGCCATAACAGTCTTGCTCCGTGGCGGCGTTGCTGGGGCCAGGCAGCCCTGTCCCTCCGCAGATTTTAAAACTCCCACCAAGGTGGGGCATGCAGGCAGGTGCCAGTGGTTCTGGCAGTGACCGTGGCGGTGGCCGCGGCGGCCTTTCCACCTGGCCGTGGCAGTCTCGCTCTGTGGCGGCGTTGCTGGGGCCAGGCAGCCCTGTCCCTCTGCAGTTTTTAAAACTCCCGCCGAGGCGGGGCATGCAGGCAGGTGCCGGTGGTTCTGGCAGTGACCGTGGTGGCAGCCGCGACGGCCTCTCTGCCCGTCCACAGCAGTCTCGACCCATGGTGGTGTTGGTGGGGCCTGCCCTTCCAGAAGGGCTTAAAAACCTGGCTGGCAGGACAAGTATGGGGACCCAGGAATGTGGGCTCTCATGTAAGGTGGCTGATTTAATGGACAGCCACCCTTTCAGGTTTGAATTATATAATCTGTGTGCATTGTGTACACTGTCCTAACTTTTTATGATTTTTAAAGTTAAACATTAAGTTTTAAATAATAATAGCATTAATATAGGCTTATCCTCTGTTTTAACTATGATGTAAGCCGCCCAGAGTCGGGTTTATCCGATTGGGGCGGGATAGTAAGTGCAACTAATAATAATAATAATAATAATAATAATAATAATAATAATAATAATAATAATAATAATAATAATAATAATAATAATAATAATAATAATAATAATAATAATAATAATAATAATAATTTCCATACCTTGCTTAGTTTGTTGTTGTCACACAGTCGGTCCTTTTACTGCTTATTGGAATTTTGCACAAATGTTGACAGTAACTTTTAACTATTTCAAAATGCTAGCACAGATTTCTTCGGATAGGGATATAGGCAGAAAGAAGAAAAAGAATGAAAGGAAGTGAATGAACTTAAGTGGTGGGTGAATTTTTATATTTTTTATAGTTTTATAGTTCTTCTGCCATTCTGTAATTTTTCCTGTCTTTAATATTATGAAATGGTTATTTGACTTAAATTGTACTATTGTCATTATTTATTAAATATTTTTATATTTACATGTTTTTATATTTACTTTACACCAGCTAGCTTTTGGTGCTCTGATGTATTTTTAATGGAGTTTGTTTGTTTTTGTTACTTTCTTGTGGTTTCTTTGTTCTATAGGTTATTGATTTTCAAAATGTTTAGATAGGGCCGATAGCCTTAATTTATAATGCTGTTTTTTATATTTATATAAAAAGCTTTAGTGCTTGCTTGGGGACTTTTTCCAGGTTGTGTTCAAAGAATGGGAATACATATTGATATTAATCCGTGATATGTGCTGTTGATGTGTTTTTCTCTTTCTTTCTTTCTTTCTTTCTTTCACTTTTTCACTTTTTTCATTTCTCCCCCCACCTCCTGCTTCTGTTAAGTAGTCTTGGCTGGCTTGTACTGGAAGGACTTTTTGGAGGATAATAAATACATCCTCATGTGCCTGGGCAGAAAGATATTTCTTGATGAGAGATGGGCTACCCATTGCTGGAGAGCCCACTCTATGTGCTATGTACTTATTCTGTGCACTAGCTCCCACCCAACAGGTAATCAGCTTTGTCAACCTTCTACCTGTGTTCAATGCCAAGTCAGTCCAAAATAAGTCCCAATAGATCTATGGTCTAATTGTGGACAAAAAGGCTGATGTGGCATGTATCACTGAGAATTGGGTGGGCCTGGAAGGAGGAATTCATACTATGAAACCATATGTCCATGCCCTTCTTGGCTCCTTAAATTGATCAATTTACTATACTGAAGTAACCTACACAGATTGTAAATTCATCTCTGTAGGAGGGCCAGATGTCTTTCTGCCTGCAAGTGACTATTCTGCACCCTGTCCTTTAAAAAGTCCACTCTGTGAAAGGCAATTTGAACAGTTTCAGGTCTGTCACCAACATTTAATGTAATTTTAAATTAATTCTCACACTTTTATGCCACCCAATCAGGAAACATTCAATTCATAGACAAGTTACTGAGAGGGTGTGACAGATCACCTGCAAGCATTCTTGGAAAAGACTGATAGTCTAGATCAATGATCCCCAACATGGGGCACATATCCCACAGGGGGACCTCAATTCCCAGGAGCCTAAATCAGTACATTGGCTGATCATTGCTTTGGGGAATTGACAGCTTAATTGTTTGAATGCTTACTAATACTTATGTACTGTATTGTTTTTAAAATATTTATTTGGGTAATACTAGTGTTATTTTTTTTTTGATTATGCCTATACAGTAGATATATGAAAGTTTTAATTTTGTATGTGAATTACCCATAATGACTTTTGTCTGATAGGTGATATAAAAACTTGCAAATAAATAAACAAAGAGTAGAAAATGTTTTTTTAAATAATAATAATAATAATCTCAAATTGGTTAGAAAGGTAAACAGTTTAGAAAAAGCAACAAAGTCCCAAATAGTGTTTGTTTTTTGTTTTTACCATGGAACAACAGAGGTAACTTTTCTACTATCAAAGACTCCTGGCCTTTATGTAGAAAAGCAAAAGGCATCAAATGGAAAAGCATCTTAGTTTCCATTCGCTACCCTTGCAGCTGCATTTCTCAAGGATTTAGTATAGGTCTTACAATCATATAAAAATATATCAAGCACTCTGCCGCTCATGACAATACCTTGAGAAAGAGTCCATGTTTCACCTTAAAGGAAACCAGCTACAATCCTGTTCAATAAGCAATTCAACATAAAGCACCATTTCTTTATCTGGTCTCTTGAGATTTACTAATCTTCCCCTTTGTTGCTGTATGAGTGGCATGGATCAATAAGTTCTTTAATTAACTTTTCTCATGCAAATCAATTGGACTCAGATCTCTATAAAGCTCAAGCAACATAAAAGAGTGGAATTTGTCCGATGTGTTTTATGATTCATGAAAGGGAGAGGAAAATGCCCCAGCTTAACGCTTGCTTATTAGAGTCACTAAGCCTAGACAAAAATGGTGAAAGAATTCTCTCTATATCTAAAGCTGTATCTTTGTCTATATTGTCAAAGAAAAGCATTTAAACTTTCCAGGCCAAGTACCATAAATACTTGATTAGACAGAGCATGGGTGGATGTGACTGTACTGAAATGTGACACATAATGAAGTCTCAGGTAAGTAAGCATGAATACCAACAAAACTCTTCAGGAAAAATATGCCTGTAAAATAAAGTCTTGCAGTTGTCTCATGAATGCAAACAACTCCTCACATGCTGCACAAATAACCATTTTGATATGCTTGTAGTGATCCCTGTAACATACACTGGAGATTTTTACTTTAAATCAATGTGTGTTCATTGTAAAAACATCAAGTAATCTGTGGGCCCAATTTCAGCCCTCCACAGAGGTCTTGTTCAGATGTTAAACTATGGTTATCTTTACTATTTATTTCTATTTTATGGCTTTCAGGGAAGTGCAAGTTATATCTTACATTTTGACTAACTATAGTTTAGTGCAGGGATGCCCATACTATGGTCTGTGAGCCAGGGCCAATCCACATTCTATCCCATTCAGCCCAAGGGCCAGATTGCAGCTAACACCAGAAGTACCGCACTGTCACCGGAAGTGCTGAAATTATGGTGAAATCATGGCAAAATCATGGCAAAATGCAGCAAAAAAATCAAAATCAAAAATGGTGCCAAATATTCCTCTCTCACTCCCCACTCCAAGGGAAGCAGCAGAGGAGGGGAAAATGCCTGGAAACACAGCACAAATTCACATGCTGCTGCCACAGCCACTCCCGGGAGGAACACCGGCCAGGATCGCTCAACTATTTAAGGGGGCATAGTCAGGCCCCTGAAGGGAAAAGTTTGGGGCCCTCTGGTTTAGTGCTATATCTGAAATTAGAAAAACTGTTGGTTTTTTTTAAAAAATAGTAACCATGTTAGTCTGTGTTGCAGAGATATCAGGGAATAAAAAAACAAAGCAAAATAAAACAAAAATGATGGAGCACTTTGAAGCTGTTATATTTTAATGTTAGCTTTCATGGATCAAGTCCATTTCATCAGTCTGACTACAGATAACTTACAAATCATTTCCTGCTTCATTTTGTAGTCAGGATGATTATACGAGCCTGGACCCATTAAGATGATCTACCTCACAGGCTAATGGATCCTATTGGTTTCCAGAATGCCTTGCAAGGGTCTATGACCAAGTTGGAAAGTAATACTGGCAATGCTCTGGTTGAGAATTGTTAAACAGAAACAGCCAAGGCATTAGGCACTATTGGTCCAAATGTTGAATCCAGCTCAGGATTCGTCCTGCTCTGTGATTTATCTAGAAAGAACCCTGAAGCATTTGAGGAAGAGGCTAGAGAGTAAACGGAGGAAGGTTCTCATGGATAACAATCCTAAGGATTTGCTCCAGAAGATATTCCAATGTTGTAAAATTAGTGAGGAAGCAATATAACATCTGTCAAATTATCATTGTTGATAGTCATCAAAGAGAGCTCTTCAAGATTGCCAAAGAATTAACTGGTATAGAGCAATCTGTTGAGGACTGAACTAAATGTAATGAACTGTAATCTCTTGGAAGCCCATTGTAGATCCAAGGTGGATGCCATCTAGAGGGACCTGGACTCCAAATTTAATGCAGTGGACATCTAGTGAGCCATTTGGTCTGCTTTTGCAGGATCAATTTCAGCAGGTAACACCACAGGAGCTCTCCAGCATATTTGCCATATATGGGGCCAATACTTCTCTGCTTGCCCATTTTAGCTAATTAAATCTGCTGCTGAGGGTATTTTAGGATGTGTTCTGGAGATTGTCAACACAGTTTTGCTGGACATTGTTTTACCAGCCTGTTTGAAGGAGACCATAATCCTCCCTGTCCCAAAAAATAAAAATAAAAAAAAATAAAAATTGGTGGCTGATGATCTTAATAACTACCATCTGGTTACCAATATCCCCTTTCTTGGTTATCTGGTAGACAATGTGGTGGCTGATTGGCTGGGAATGTTTCTGGAGAGTTTGGTAATATTCAATCTATTCCAGTCCAGCTTCAGTCTCAACATGTTCCTTTTCCAACAAGTATTTCCCTCGTAAACAAACTAATTGTATGTATTCAGGATTCTCTTTAATTAATGAACTTAATTAATTTTGATTTTATTTTTATTTATTTGTTAATGAGATTTATATTCCGACTGTGAATAAGAGAGAATGAAGGTTTTAATTATTGTAATTTAGCTATACAAATTGAATGAATAAATAAATTTGAGGAATGGTACCTTAGTAGGTATTTTACTATTGTTTATTATTTGGACTGTTATGTTTGATATCAATGTTTTCTCTCTCTTTATTCACTGATATTAGCTACCTAGAATGGTGCTTGCACAAACTGGGGTAAGGGATGGATAAATAAATAAATAGATGAATCAATCGATCAAATTTAGGGGTGAGAAAG
Organism: Furcifer pardalis; assembly: GCA_030440675.1. Lineage (NCBI taxonomy): Eukaryota > Metazoa > Chordata > Lepidosauria > Squamata > Chamaeleonidae > Furcifer > Furcifer pardalis. The sequence continues at coordinate 48,703,051 of CP126895.1, forward strand.
TAAGAAAGTACTTGACCCTCCCCCAGGGCACTTAAAAATCTGACACTTCCTTTTGCATAAATTTGTATTTTTAGTACTTCTCCTGGCAAACCTTTTGTCTTGCACGACAAGTTGCTTTCTGAATTCTAAAAGTTCCCTAGATTGTACCCAGAGGATCATGATCTGACCCAGGCTGAAGGAGAACTGAGACCCTGCATGGCTGACTGCCCTATACTTTCCATTAATCCTAAACAACATAGTTAGAGATGATGGATTAGGTGAACTGTCGTTCAAAAACATCTAGAAGGCAAAAGTTGTCTACTTCTCTAACTAGTCTAACCTGTAAATAAGTTTCACTAGAAAAAATATATGCAAAATGCGGGTGGAGCTGAAATAGAAACATAATTTTAATAGAGTAATTTGTTCTTTTTAACCTTCCTTAAAGCCAATGTTTAAGGTGGATCTCAGCTTGCCATGAAGTGCCACACACTACGATCTCTGAGCCATCTCCTGCGGCACATATGAAATGAGACATGCAGGATTTAACACTGGGACTGCAATGGACTTCCACAGCTTTCAAGGTGTGCCTTCACGGCTAGTTCATCTGACATGGTGTCTTCCACCTACATGACAGTGTGTCTGCATTTTTTGTGCTTGCCTCAGAGGGCAAAGGTGGCCTAAAACTAGCTGGCCTCCACGACCAGGCCTCCCGGCACCCTGAGGCAGGAAAAAACATATACTTGGATCGAGTTGCAGCCAATGACAAAAACCAATGTACATTTGCTGAGAACTCAAATATCACATTAAATTTTAAATTACACATCATAAAGAAAAACACTTGAGGAATATTTGATAGCATAATGACAGGGAGTGCTGATTTCTAGTGTAGGAAATTTAAAGACTCATAAAGTTCCTCCCCTTCAGCTGAGAATAAAACAAAGACCTCTGTTCCCTTCTCCTGTCCTTGTACTTTGCATTAAAAAAGTTTCTAATGTAATTTCCCCTTAAGAAAAGTGCATGCATGCATGTATACATGCACACAGTGTGCACAAACCAAGCACAGAAGGATAGGATGACTGCTACAAAAAAAATGTAATCACATACCTCAGATTCAAACTCTTCAATAAAACTGCAGCCACCAGTTCTGAGGCATGCGAACAAAGCAGAACAAGGGGACATGGAAGGAGTCTCCCCAAAGAGTGGAGAAGCTTGGTAGGACCCTCAGGTGTCCCTTGGACAATGGATTGCAGCTGGCTGATCCTTCAAATCTAGATGTTTTGCACCATAAACTTCCATACACTTCCTAGGGAAGTTTATAGGACCTAGGGTTATAGGACCTAGGGTTAGGGTTAGAACCTAGGGTTAGGGTTAGGACCTAGGGTTATAAAATTTATAGGACCAAAAGTGAATCTCACAGAGGAATTGATCAGCATCAACCCCAAGTTCCAGGGATGTTTCTAGTTGCTGAGAAGCCACATAAACAATACAGAAGTGTGTTTTTTTGTGACCAAATATTATAGACCTCTCAAGATGACTGCATAGAAATCCTCATGGTTGAACAGGCTGTGTGTACAGTATAAATGATTTATAAACCACCTACTATGCCATTCTGCTTTTAGAAAACAACTAATAGGAATAACAAAACACTTTCTAGTTGGAAAATTCAACAGCCATATAAATATTTAGGGTTATGTACAAAAGGTCAAAAGTAGCAATAGCAGAATCCCATTCAATGTACCTTATATATGATCCTAAACTACCTGGTTCATTTAATAGTGACAAATGGTAGACAGGTTACAACCCAGATCCTGTTTTCCTTCTTGCATGGAAGTTCATAAACATTTTATATGTACAGTAATACCCCAGATAACGTTTGTACTGGATAGTGCTAAAACCACATAACGTTTCAAGATTTTTGGAAAAATCTTGCATCGGATAACGCAATTTTTAGCGTTATCTGGTACAAGCGTGTGCGTGGGGGGAGTTGGATTGGGTAGAACATCGGGCGGGGGCGGGTGCATCAGACGGGGTTAGGGGAGTATACGGAGGTCTTCCCCAATCCTCCCCTAACCCCATCTGATGCACGCACGCACGCATGCACGCACGCACGCACGCACGCACGCACGCATGCACGCACGCCACCCGATGTTTTGAAAGGGTACGCTAAGAAAAAAACGCTAAGAAAAAAAGCCCTGACTTCAGGGACAAACCACTTTAAAGGCAGGCAGGAAAAGAAAGAGACCTCCCTGCCTTTAAAGTCACCCCCACCCTCAGCTCTGCCACGAGAGAATCCAGCCTCCCCTGTTTACCTTGCAGCAAGCGCCAACAGTCAGTTGGAGGATTTTTTCTGTTCCACTTCCTGTAAACAGGGAAGGGGGAAAATACAGAGATGTGATTGGTTCTCTAGTGTCACATGGCATTAAGAAGAAAAAAGATAGAGAACCAATCACATCTCTGTATTTTAACCCTTCCCTGTTTACAGGAAGTGGAACAGAAAAAATCCTCCAGCTGACTGTCGGCGCTTGCTGCTAGGTAAACAGGGGAGGCTGGATTCTCTTGTGGCAGAGCTGAGGGTGGGGGTGACTTTAAAGGCAGGGAGGTCTCTTTCTTTGCCTGCCTGCCTTTAAAGTGGTTTGTCCCTGAAGTCAGGGCTTTTTTTCTCTTAGCGTTGTTCGATCAATGTATCGGACAACGCTAAAAACTGGATAACGTCATGACTTGTGGAACCAAGTCATAACGTTATCCGGGGTATTACTGTATATTAAAATATACATATTCTATACACATTGTTTCCTAATATACGTATTTTTATGTATTCAGCCATTGGCTAAAGTAAGTTTGTACATACTTTCAACTACTGTACATGAATTTTTAAATGTCTAAAATATTCAAAATATACACATGGCTTTAATTTCCCTGACATGTATGCCAATCTTTAAAAAAATACAAATATATAAATTAAGTTGTGCTTTGTTTTAGAAAATGTTTTGGGCGGTATTATTATTATTATTATTATTATTATTATTATTATTATTATTATTATTATTATTATTATTATTATTATTATTATTATTATTATTTCATGTCAGGGAATGCCCAAATGAAGCTCCTTTCATGTCCCCAAGAGCTGAGATAGAGACTGGTGCTCAATCCATCATACAGTACTCAGGTCTTGAACTACCGGCATTCCAGCTAACAAGGTGAGCTTCTTAACTACTGAGCCACCACAGCCCCTTGGGTGGTGTGGCTGGGATACTTGCAAGTGAATATCACAAAATTTTTCATCCCCTGATCAAACCCACACAACATAATTTTTTTAATCTGAAAAACTACTGGCAAAAATGACAAGCACACTCTGAATCATGGTCCAAGAAGAAATACCTATCCATCATTATACTGCATTAATATTCTTCATACTTTAAAAGAAAATAAAAGATGGTCTGTCCTCTTCTGGCCTTAAACATTTAACACCATTGTAGGTGGCTGGCGGGGCAAGTGTGGGGAGCCGGGAATGCGGGATCTTATGTAGGGTGGCTGATCTAGTGGACAGCCACCCTTTCCGGTTTTTATCTCTCCTCAGTTTTATCTCTTGCCCTGTTTTAAGCATTAGTTTTAAGTTTTAAGCATTTGTTTTAGAGTTTTAAACATTAGTTTAAGTATTCTTTGTATTATTACATGTGTATCCTAGTGATTTTTAACTAATATTGTAAGCTGCCCAGAGTCGGGCTTGCCCGATTGGGGCGGGATAGCAAATAAGAAGAAATAAATAAATAAATAAATAAAATTCATCTTCTGTTTACACACAAAATCAAATAAAACACTGCTTGTTTTTATACTTAAATTTCAAATATAACATAGCATTCCTGTATGTAATTTGCATTTTATGTTTTATAAATATTCTAACATATTTTTAAATAAACATTCAAACCGATTTTGGCAGAATTCCCAGTGCAAGTTTTTTTTTAAAGGGATATAAACACTCATCTTTATTACCCACTGTCTTTTTCACTATAACATTTTTACCTAGAATTTAAAACACATTAACAGTTTTATCTCATACAAAGACAGCAGCATTATTTGAAATTCACCATATGATTTTTACTATAATGCATCTGTATAAGAAGCTCATAGGATGATCCTGCTGTAACAAGTCATACAATTGAGAGCAGTTCTAAGAATACTGCCTTTTTCCTCTGGAGCTGATAATCATAGGCAGATGATTAAATAAGTTGTCATAGATAAAGCTGTCTCATACATATATATCCAACAATCTCAAGGTAAGAGAGTGAAAGTGTCAGCAAAGATGAGTTATTGACCCAATCACAGGGAACTCTACTGTGCACAGTTCTACAGATAAGTTCTAAACAGCAACTTCTTCAATCATTATTTTCCCTAATAACTGCAACATGGCTAACAATATATCTTCAGAAGTGTTCAGTGGTTTATTTTGAAAAACTTTAGTACCAGTTTACTCACTTTGTTTGAAATAACTTTAAGAAAATGTATGATTCCGTCACAAGTTTTTGGTTGCAGTACAGCAGTTTAACCACTTCATTTAAACTACAGAATTATCACTGAAAGAGGCGCATATGTCCACTGACTTGCAATGAAATATGAAATAATATGGAATTTAGTTTTAGTCAGTGGTGGGCTCCAAAAAAATGTACTACCATACTGTAGGCATTGTATGGTGGCTATGGCCAGGGAAAAGCCCTGTGTTGCACCCAAATTAGGACTACTTTATTTCAAAACTTGGATGGGTGAGGCCAGCCAGAATTTCTGCTACTGGTTCTGGTGAACTGATGGGAACCTGCTGATGCCCACCACTGGTTTTTGTCAGCCAAAATTACAAAGGGATAAAGCAACTCCAATTTCAAGATCCATCGACTGACAGGTATTAAGATAAGGTAGACAAGTCTTTCCACTGATGTAATAATAATAATAATAATAATAATAATAATAATAATAATAATAATAATAATAATAATAATAATAATAATAATAATAATAATAATAATAATAATAATAATAATAATAATAATAGCGCAAAAAGTTTGGGCACCCCTGAACTACACTATCCTGGCTAAGAGTTATTTTCAATGTTTCTGTCATGTGTCCTGTCTCCCCCCTTTGTTCTTGGAAAGTTCAATAAACAGGACACATGACAGAAATTGGGGTTCTCTTTATTTTGGATGGATTAAAAAGGGGATGAAAGTGGGAACTGCTAATGCAAGATGATGTAACAGTAAGACCTTCCTCTCAATTTTTCATAGTGCATGACCATGTTATAGCTTTATATGTGTTGATGTAGATTTCCTTCTTGTCTGCTAAGCTGTGCAAGGAAAGGCAAGCCAGCAGTAGAAGTCCAACTCTACATCAACTTAACATGCATTTCTGCATATATTCAACATTAGTCCAGACTTCTTCCAATAATCTGTTTGCAGTACCTGTGTTGGATACTGGCCTGAAAATGCATAGGTTTAAAAAAAATCACAGTGATGGAGACAAGCCAACACTGAATGGTGAAAAAGCCTCTTCCAGGAGTATCCAACGCTAAGAGATGTTCTTGCCTCAGGAATAAGAGACACCAAGCAGATTTTGCAAGCATTTTTTGGCAAGCATATTTTCTTCATTATATTTTTCACATTAACAGATAATAGCTCTACATGAAAGTAACACCTTTTGCCTTTGGTAAGCCAAGCACACAGAAAAACAAAACAACAGACTTATGGATCTCACAGACATAAACACATCATCTGCCACAATGTTTACTATTTCATGCAGAAGGCAACAATTAACATTTTTCTATGAACATTGTACTCTAGTAAATATGGTTTCTGAAAATATGCAAACTCTCTTGTAGGCAGCAAAACAATATTGTGGTTGTTTTTTTTTTAATTCCCCTTTATAATTCAAAGATAGTCTGAGCCAGATCTTACTTCCATAAAAAAATATAGTCTAGCTATATGTTTTGAATGTAGAAAAGACACAACACTATATACAAACTTTTGAGGTCAGTTTTAATATTAGCCTATTTAAAAGAAGTCCAGAGAAGCAGACAAATTGTTTGTATAATACAACAGGCTATTTTGCATATCTTCTATACAAATATTACCAGAGAGTTTACAATCTAAATCTTTTTGGATGAAAAGCCTTGCCCCTAATTTTCTTGGCTACAAATTGAAAATGACCACAAAAGATATAATGAATTATTAATAAACTGTTTGTATAATACACATTTCTCTAACTGGTAATTAGGTTTCAGGTAGCTTGCCCTATTAATTAAAAATATTTTTTTTATTACCACTGGTACTTGTACAATGATTTCTTCCATGAAATGGAAACAGTCTAGACCTACAGACTGTATGGGCTCTTTACAGTTTTGTAATTTATCACAAAACTTTGCATGTCTAAACTTTGCAATTTCTAAAAACAAACTAAATATAGGTGTTTTCATGTACAGTAATACCTCGGATAATGCTAAGACTTGGTTCTACAAGTCTTGGTGTTATCCGATTTTTAGTGTTATCCGATGCATGTTAAACTCTTATGGGATATATCAGATAACGTTAAAGCTCCACAGAGATACATTGGAACCGCACAGGCTTTAGCGGTTGTTATCCGATCCATCCCATAGGACCTTAACGTTATTTGATCCAATTCTCCTCCCCAGATTACTTAACGTTATCGATTTTAGTGTTATCCGAGGTAAACGTTATCCGAGGTATTACTGTACTGTATAACCCTACTGAGAGAAAGGATAAGTATTTATTTCTTCATAAATGGAAACTTTAAATACACTGACTAATAGCTACTGCAAAATCTGAAAGGAGAATTGTGGACTTTGCACTTTTTATTTTATTTTTTTTGCTCTCTATTGTGTGTAAGCTCAGTATGTCCAAGAGGGAGACAGATAGCTGGAACAATTGTGTGCATCAGTTATATAGTTTTGGCTTTATAGTGTGCATAACCATTAAAGATTCTGATCATGTATAATAGGATTGTGTCAGCAAGTTAAAAAATCAGGGTCACGAATCCTTTCCCACAAATTCTGTAAATATCACTTGATCATTAGCTCTTAAATGTTTCCAGCCATCATAAAGAATGTGATAATTACATACATTCCTGCATATTAGCAGTCATACAGTAACATGGCATGGGATGGAGACAAATACAGTAGGTTGAAATCTGGCAGCATAACATACAGTCAAACCTCACTTAACGAGCATTTTGCTTAGTGAAAAATTCACATAATGAGTGGGTTTTTTTGCTAAGCGGTCCGACTCGCATAACGAAAAATTTTCGCTATGCGAGTCGGACTTTCCCCATGGAAAAACTCACATAACGAGCATTTCAAGGGGGAAAACTCGCATAGCAAAAAAAAATTCACTATGCGAGTTTCCCCCTTTGAAATGCTCTTTATGAGAGTTTCCCCATAGGAATTTTCGCTATGCAAGTTTGTTTCGCATAGCAAAAAACTTGCATAGTGAGCAACCTCGCAGAACGAATTAAATTCATTATGCAAAGTTTGACTGTACACTGTGTAAAGCTGATGCTATAATCAACCATGTCTTTTCCCCCCGGGGTGGGTGGGTGAGTGGGTGGGTTTAAAATTTCCAGTTCTTCTACCAAAGGTTCTAAGACTCCCTTGGGATTTTTCTTGTCAATGAGAAGCTATTTGAGCCTATGGGATAGGAAGTCTTTAATTTCTAAAAAAATCCACTGATGAAATGATTTTAGTAGTGATGGACATTTTCAGAAATTAAAACATATGTAAACAACACCCTGCCAAGATTGCAATTAACTGGATTCCATCAGGTGGATGGAGGAAGAGAGGAAGACCAGGCAATGACATTTCCAGGATAACCTTTTATCTTCCCCCCACCTCTTTACTGTGCTGTCCTGCTCCATACCTCTTTACATGACTCTTCTGCTCATCAACTGACCATACTGATTGAATAGATTCCAGATTTCTCTAATAGTGTTATAAACTGCTATTTTATGACCTCTTTCTCAAGCCATCTGACCAAGAACCATTTTCCCATCTCTATACAGTCAAACCTTGCATAAAGAGCGCCTTGCTTAAAGAGTAAGTCGCTTAAAGAGCAGAATTTTCTCTGAATGTTCGCTTTGCTTAACAAATAAAACCAACCAAAAACTTGCTTAACAAATAAATTGGGGTTTGCAATCCCCCTCCCACCAGAAATCACAATTGGTCACTTACAATGGTGTTTCGCTTAAAGAGCAAACTCGCTTAAAGAGCAATCCTGTGGAAGACATTATGCTCTTTAAGTGAGGTACAGCTGTATCTGCAAATGTACAGGCTTCCATTTATAAGCTAATCATGGTCAATTAAGTGTTTGCTATTGGCCCATTGAAACTGGATCTTTTGTCACTTTCACTCTCCTATTCAGTATATAAATGGACAGAGTTTACTGAGAACCCCTAAGGCTTGTAAACACTTTCCTGTCAACTATATAATGTTTTACTGGCAGTTGGTAGCCTGCCAGCAGAAAACCTTTCATAAAAAGAAAGGTTAAATTTCAGTTAGCGATAACCTTGTCACCTCTCGCTAGTGAATCACTTACATTCACAATAGTAAACAACACTTTTCTGATTTTTAAAATTTACATAACTTGTTAACAAAGTTTTTCCTCAGACTTTTTGATTTTCCACACATTTTAAAAAGACCCTATTTATCTGAGAACAGTGAAATTTAATAGTAGCATCTGCTCAAAAAAGATTAACATAAGGTGGAAAATATCTGTCCGCTGGACATAAGCATTGCTTTATCTATTTGCTAAAACATTTTTCCATATGACCAAATCAATACTCAGTAGAGAAAGCATTTTGCCTGCCTGGTAGCAAAGTGGCAAAGGGAGGCATTGCTAAGAGTGCAGGAGGATCAGGGGGAAAAGGCGCTTGCTCGCACATCTTTTTGCAGGTGAGGAAGCGCCTTTCCCCCAAACCTCCTGCACTCTTAGCCATCGCTAGGTTTGGGAGTTGGATTGGGCTACCCAGTCCACCCTCCAATGCTGTGGGGTGGTGGTGGATTGGACCCAATCCACCATCCCCCACAGCGATAGATCGCTGGGGGGTGGATTAGGTAGATGTTCTACCCAATCCACACACACACACCCCAGACAACTGCATTGGACAACGCTAAAGAATCGTTAGCTGATGCAAGTTTTTTCCCAAAAAACTTGCATCGTTATCCAATTCTAGCATTATCCAATGCAATCGTTGTCCGAGGTATTACTGTATTCCAAAAAAATTATATGAACAAGTTCCTCTTTTAATGCTCCTTTAATTTTTTAGCATAGAATAATATGTTGTTTTATTATTTATTTATTTATTTATTTATTTCCTTCGACTTATTATCCCGCCCAATCGGGTCAAAAACCCAACTCTGGGCGGCTTACATACACAATTTAAAAATACATAGCTAAACCACAACTCAATATAAAACCACAAATCAATATACGATAGCCTATTCACAGTTAAAATATAAATGAATACAATAATTAAAAGTTAAGCTAAAAGAAATTAAACATTTTGGCTTAATGATCTCAGTAAACATGTTCTCAAACAGAGTACTGTGTGGTCTCTTTGGACTAAGAGACTGATAAACAAAAAAGGAGAGGAAAGAGGCACAGTCACCAGAAAAATCAGTCTCCTAACTTGTGTTTGATGGAATACCAGACAGGAAAGTGCTCAGCCTTAACAGTGCGCCAGTTTGTGTTGTAACTTCAGCAGAATAGGTTTTGGGGAAATGGTGGCAAGACAGTTTCCCTCAATGATTTAATGAGAGTATCAAGGTAGAACAATAAAAAAAAACCTCTTCAGACTTGTACAATGTTTTTCATCCTGACTGAAATCTTTCTCTGTTTTATATGATGAGATATATGCTAGAATCAGTTCAATATGTAATCACCTGGAAACACCAACAACTTACAAGTACACAAAAAGTGTTCACACAGAAAAACAGTATACATCATTTTAGGACATTTATGGTGCTCATAAATATTATGGAATCTTGTATCAGGATGCAACAGTCCCTTTTGTTTTCAGATGCCTTTAGTCCAGGAATAAAAGGATACAGTAAAACCTCATATAACACTAAAACCTGGTTCCACAAGTCTTGGTGTTATATGATTTTTTAGTGTTATCTGATGCATGTTAAAATCCTATGGGATCCATAGAGATACATTGTAACCACACAGGCTTTAGCGGTTGTTATCTGAAGCATCCTATAGGATCTTAATGTTATCTGATGCAATTCTTCCCCCCAGATTCCTTAATGTTATGCGATTTTAGTGTTATTCGATACTAATGTTATATAAAGTATTACTGTACTTGAAACAACAATAAGTCTGCAAGAGGAAATCGTGTTCTGTAACAGTATGAGATGCTAGCATAAAGGTTATAGGAAAAAGAGGCAACTTGTGATCCACCAGGCGTAAGGAATTCAAGAGTGCTATCATATCATGATAGCAATTGTTCACGTATTTCAAAAGTGCTATCCTATAGTTATAGCACTCTCAAAATACTTGAAAGATTTTCATACAGCAAGGGAGCAGGATCATCCTAAATTGCAGGGCACATAATAATAAACTCAAATTACAGGAGGTCAGATTTTGTTTGAACATCAGAAATAATATTCTGCAAAGGTGGTGAGTGATCAAACCCTGAAGGCATTCAAAAGAAAGTTAAAGAAACATCTGTCAGATGTTCTTTTGTTTGGATTCCTGCATTGAGCAGAGGGTTGGATTGAAATGTCTTCCAACTCACTTATTCTGTGATATTATGATTTTCTTATTCTATGTCTATTCACCACAATAAAAGGGATAACTCTAGCCCTGTTCCTTCCATTTCCCACTTCATCACTCTGTTATATATGGAGAGCAAGCAGTCTGAATACCAGATCGTCTGCCAAATACATTCTACATGTGAGTCAAAACACTCATTTTCCAAGGTCTTGACTACTGTGCATCCATATGTAACTGGAGCACTTCTTCTTCATACTCATTATCTTCCATGTATAGCAGAACAATGCAGTAAGAATTGGGAAAGGGCTAGAGTGCTTCCCTCTATTTATGGTGAATAAGTACATATTCTTAATGCCTGAATAGACTTTACGTATTTCAAATTAAGGTGATTTGATGAAGGCCAATTTAACTCACATCTGATTTTCATATTTCCTTTTTATGTCCACAAATCTAAATCTGCATGCTATTTCAGCAAGAATCTGTTTCACAGTGTTTCTTTTCTTTGTCAAAGGTTGATTCTTAGTACATAAAGCAGGGGTTCTCAACCTACCCATGCGGTGCCAATAATCTGTCCCCGCCCTCACTCCAGCCACCGCTGATACTGCTGGAATCTGCTGTGGACTCATTCACGGCCAACGTAAACACGTTTACAACAGCTGTAAATGAGCCCATGGCTGATTCTGTTTGTGGCGGCGGCTGGACCACCAGTCTGGCTCACCAACTGTTTGAGGGACCCGGCCCCCGACTTGAAAAGGTTAAGATAAAGAGTTTGTTGGAATAAAATGGTTACATTGGAGGGAAATGGAAAGTGATGCAATATATTGTCAGCTTCCCCAAAAACTAACATGCAGATCCATGCTTCCTCAAGGGTAGGAGAAATGCTTGCTTTGCGTAATCATATTATGTATCTGATCAGAGATGAAGCAATTATGAGTAATTTCACTCTCTGAGAAATTAACAGTTTTCTTAGGCAAATCTCAGATGGTTTTGCCAAGTTAATTACCACATAATTATTATGAGGAACAACAATGAGCCATGAAAATGCCTTGTGTCAAAAGAGTGCACAGTTGGAATGATTTGTAAACAACTTGATTCAGGTTTAAATCATCTAAAATGTTATACGGAAAGTTAACTACAATGTTACATGGCAAGCTAAACATTGTATTACAAGGCAGTAGTGGGGTTTTTTTAAACACCTGGCCTGTGGTTTGGCTAGTTTTACCCATATTGAACATTGCAATGTACTAAACTCCTATCAGATATTCATGTGCTTTCTGATGTGGTATGCCTGCCAGCTGCATAATGCTATTCACTTTTCTGTTATTCTCCAAATGAGTCAATTCACATAGCAATTGTATAGTGAGAATGACAGTTTTGAAGCATAATATAGTTATTTTGACCATTAAGGCAAATTTGAATATAAATTAACAGATTTTGGATACATAGTCAATCATCTGGATTTCCTATAATTGCATTATCTGACTGCGGACTGCATGGACTATAATTTATCACATTGGTGTCCTTAGGCTGGATCTGCTCAATGGTCTATCTAGCTCAGTATTTTTGTTATCTGTTGAGAGCATTATTCATTTGTTCTTATGTCCTATCTGGTCAATGGGCAGCAGAGCTAAATGCATATTTAGAAATCTGCAGAAGAATTACCAGATACAATTTTCCCCATATCTCTTGTAGGTAATGATGTAATTTATCAGACATCTACATGTTATGCAAGTGCTGTTAGTTTTGCAAAAGAAGACCATTTACAATCTGACATTTGGAAAATAATTTCTTGTAGGCAATGATGAAATGTGGGCAAGTCACATTTCAAAAGTAATATTTCATATTTACATTTTGATCTAACAAGTTACATTTTCTGTTTACTTTCATAGGATACTTTTTCAAGACTTTTAAAGAAATGTTAAAAACCATTGCAAAAGGACTTTTTCTCCATGTGTTACACTATTTTCTTATAAATCCCAAGTTGAAAGGAAATGATTTTGTTTCAAGGTCACTAATTCTGAGTGGGAGGTAAAACAGTTTTAATTTTTAAAAATAGTTCAAGAACCCGTTCCCCAAAATCTCCCAAATTTGGAGAAAGAAGATTGTCGGCTGTATCTGTGACAAATGTGGTGGTGATCCAAAATATAGTTTCAAGGTTATATTTTTGTTTTATCTGCCTTCAATTTTAGAATTGCTTCTTGAACCATGGTTATCCCACCGTTACCGGCGCTTCCAGTTGGCGGCGGCGGCGGCAGTGGCGGGTGCATTGATGGTATGTTTTCAGTTTTTTCACCATTTCCACCACTTCCCGTTGCAGTGGGAGTTAGGGCAGTGCATTTTTGCTATTTGGGGGGCATTTTTGTTTTTCACCTGGTATGTCCTTCTTGGAGCACTGAATTTTTTCTTTTTCTGTGTGTGCTTCCAAGGCAGAGACCAGTCCTGCCAACTTTGGGGCTTGGCTCTATCCGCCTGTCTCTTTGGAAAGGGCAGTGGGGATTTCACACATAATATCCTCACTGCCCTTTCCAAAGAGGGAGGTGTATCGATCCCCAGTTCATTTTCCTCTTTGGAAAGGAAACCTGGCTGTTTTTTTTAAAATGTGCAATCAATGTATCGCATGACGTGAAAAACCGGATAACGCTAAGACTTGTGGAACCAAGTTTTTTAAAGTTCTCTGTAATCTGCTTCTTCCTATACATAAATAATGGGCGGAGTGCCTGCTCCTTTCTATGCCACACTTACTAGTTTGTCTGCCTCGGCCGTCTTCATCCTTGACCTGAAAGGCAAGTCACTCATTTAAGTGTGAGGGAAGTGGATTTCTGAAAAAAAGGTGCAAAACTGAAAAATAATTGGGAAAAATTATAGGCTATACAGTGGTGGGGTTCAGCAAGTTCACCCCAGTTTGCCAGAACCGGTAGCAAAAATTCTGGCTTGACCTGCACATTCTAGTTTTGAAATAAAGTAGTCCTAATTCAGGTGCAATGCAGGGCTTTCCCCCTGGCCACGCCCACCATACCACACCCACAGAGTAGGTAGTAAAAAAATTAGACAATATTGTTGCCCAGTCTCCCCAAAATTCATGCATTTCAAATATTTTGCCTTATAATTCCAACCACTGAGACTATATAGTCTTCTCCAACGTAGTATCTGATAAAAGTTTTGGTCTTCAATTATTCTTAGCACTAGCCAGCTACAGTCATGCATGCATGTTCAGGAATAAATCTGAAAAAAAAATTCAACCTGAAGATCAATTGCAAAGATACACATATCAAGAATAAAGATATAGGTTTACATAGCATATATATTGAGCATGCATAATAGTTTCCATAACACACTTTGATGTTTAATACATCACGAGATGTTTGGTGTTTCATTACAGGGGCAGTTAGGAAAGAAGGTCTTTCGTATGTAGCAGTGTGACCAATGGTCAGGAATGCTGGGAATTATAAGGCAAAATATTTGAAATGCATGAATTTTGGGGAGACTGGGCTACAATACTGTCTAATTTGCAAGAAAGCAACTTAAGGTCAAGTACTAAATGTCTTTCTCCTCCTGAATTTACTGTGACTCATCATTCAACTGTTTGCTGAGCATATGGGAGTTCAATTGTTTTGGGACAAGTTGTTTCTTCCCCAGTACAATTACACTGTCACAAAGCTCACCAGTTAGCTGGCATATAACTTACATTGAAAAGGCCTTTGACTGAGTTACCCTTGTGTGCTGTCTTCTCTATTTAAATTGTGTACATTCCTATATACTCAGGAAGCAGAGAACAGATGTTAAAGAGAATAAACTGAATGTTTGGAAGAGATGAAAGAAAAGACATGTGGATAAATGAAAGGGAGACTAGAAAATGGCATTTTCAGATTATATCTGAGTTCCTGTCAGGTTTCAGGTACCAACACTTTACCTTTTTTTTTTCTCAGCACCAGCAGGCAGCCCATTCCCCAAGGAATTAAAAAAAAAGGTGTGCAGATTCATCTCCAAAGCAGACATTTCTATTCGTAGGGGAGAGTTTTCTTGGAAATCAAGGCACTTTAAATGGAAAAGGTACCAAAATATCCTCATACAGTAATACCTCATATAACATTAGTATCGAATAACACGAAAATCGCATAACATCAAGGAATCTGGGGGGAAGAATTGTATCAGATAACATTAAGATCCTATGGGATGCTTCAGATAACAACCGCGAAAGCCTGTGTGGTTACAATGTATCTCTATGGATCCCATAGAGGATCAGATAACACGAAAAATCATATACACTAGTACCCCGAATAACGTTATGACTTGGTTCCACAAGTCCCGTCGTTATTCGGGTTTTAACGTTGGGCGATACATTGAACACACAATGTTAAAAAAAGCCCTGTTTCCCTGGAGGCTGCAGGAAGCGAGAACATCGGGATTTGAATCCTGACATTTTGCCTTGCTGCTGCCTCCAGGGAGGTGGGAGAACTTTGGAAACAGCTTGGATCGTGTCTGCCCACCTCCCTGGACCCGGCAGGGGGGTCAGAGCCCCCAAAATTGGTAAAAAAAACGTCCGTTTTTTTTACCAATGTTGGGGTTTCTGACCCCCCCGCTGGGTCCAGGGAGGTGTGGGGACCCGATCCAAGGTGTTTCTGCGCTTCCCCGACGTCCTGAGCCAGTGCAGGAAGCCAGAATGTCAGATTTCGAATCCCGATGTTCTGGCTTCCTGCACCGGCTCAGGACGTCGGGGAAGCCCAGAAACACCTTGGATCGGGTCCCCACACCTCCCTGGACCCGGCGGGGGGGTCAGAGCCCCCAAAATTGGTAAAAAAAACGGACGTTTTTTTACCAATTTTGGGGGCTCTGACCCCCCCGCCGGGTCCAGGGAGGTGGGCAGACACAATCCAAGCTTTTTCTGGGCTTCCCCGATGTCCTGAGCCAGTGCAGCGACCCAGAATGTCAGGATTCGAATCCCGACATTCTGGCTTCCTGCAGCATAAAAGGGGGACCCGATCCAAGGTGTTTCTGGGCTTCCCCGACGTCCTGAGCCGGTGCAGGAAGCCAGAACATCGGGATTCGAAATCTGACATTCTGGCTTCCTGCACTGGCTCAGGACGTCGGGGAAGCCCAGAAACACCTCCAGAGAGATCAGAGGACCCGATCTACAGCTGCAGGGTGGCTGGGGAAGCTGACGGGGACTCCCTGTCGGCTTCCCTAGCCACCCGCCCATGCCTCCGCAGCTGTGGGGTGGCTGGGTAAGCCGATGGGGGAGCCCCCCGTCAGCTTTCCAGCCACCCCACCCCTGCCTCCGTAGCTGCAGGGTGGCTGGGAAGCTGAACGGAGAACCCCGTTCAGCTTTCCACCCACCCTGCTGCTAAGAACGACTGTTTCGTGTAACGTTAAAATCGCGTTACTCGATACAAGATGTTTCCGAAAATCTTGTAACGTTATGCGGATTTAACGATATACGGTACTCGCGTTATACGGAGTATTACTGTAACACAAAGACTTGTGGAACCAGGTTTTAGTGTTATATGAGGTTTTACTGTATAAAGGTTTCAACCTTTTCAGGGCAAAATTAAATCATATATCTGTCATGAGAAATAACTATCTCTTCAGATACTATTCTTTGTTTTTCCTTAAAGATTTTGAGGACATTTTAATCAGCTCAATCTAGTGGTGGGCATCAGCAGGTTCACACCAGTTCACTAGAACTGGTAGCAGAACTTCTGACTGGCCCCACCCATCCAAGTTTTGAAATAACATAGTCCTAATTTGGTTGCAACGCAGGGCTTTCCCCTGGCCACGCCCACCATACCACACCCACAGAGTAGGTAGTAAAACAAAATTTGGAGCCCACCACTGGTTCAATCTTACTAGAGTATTGTGGATTATTTGGCAGAATTGCAAGTACATGTGAGCTCACACTTTCATGGAATGGAAGCACTAAGAACTAGCTTTCTTCACACAACTCAACTTCCTCTGATTAAGAGCATTTGGCTTCAAATGAGTTGACCCTTACCATGCTCCATCCTTCTCAGGAACCATGGGATTTTTAAATTCTTCCTGCTGAAGTCAACAGAAGTTTCTTATGTTCCAACGGGTCAAAAAAAATTGAAATTCTGACAACAGGTATGTAATGAAAAACCTGGCTTTGTACTACACTTTTTCATTAGCTTTTTACCCACTAAATACAACTCTGTGCTTCTGCTCATTCAAGGATGGGACCTAGTATGTTTAGAGTGGCTTGTGGACACTTGCTGGAAACTCATGTTAGAGAGACAGATTAACAACCAGCTGTGTGATAAGTTTGACTGTGGGTTCTTTTCCCATGTGAGAAGGGAAGCCTGCCACTTTCTCACTAACCTAGTATAGCCTAACTCCAACTGGATGAGGTTCCTCACTTGTGGGAATTGATATAAAAAGAATAAAAACCAAAGTGGGAGACTTTTTTCTTCCTCTTTCTTTGGGGAAGCGGAGGAAGGGGAGGGGTCACAGATGTACAGTGATGGGATGTAACAGGTTCGCACCAGTTCACCAGAAACGGTAGTAACTTTTCCCAGTGTCCCAGAGAACCGGTAGCAGCTTTTGAAGGGAACCACCTTCGGGGCTTATCTTTTCACTGGTTCCCCCACTGAGCATGCGTGCCAAGCACTTGGTGTGCATGCATGGCTACAGTGCTTGGTGCATATGCACGGCTTCCTTGCTGTCCTCCCAAGCAGGGAGGAGGAAGAGAAGCTGCTAGCCTGAAGCTCCCTATAGTCTGTTCCCCAGGGTAAGTGACTCACCTTTGGATGTGGTGTGTCTGTGTGTATTTTAATGTGTATTTAATACCTTTACCTATATTGACGTACTACCACAGTTTCTAAAAAGGCCTGGCAGCCTGGCTTGGGGTTTTTAAGCAATGTCTTGGAGTTACCTCATCAATAAGCTACACCTGTGCTGTTCCAATTGCTGTTCCAATTGGAGAACCCTTAAGGAGGTACAGCTGTTTTACATTTACATTAAGGCATATTATCCTAGAGAACCGGTACGATGACCATATCCATCTTGCAACACAGTGCTGCCCAGGCACTTATAGTAACAGGTAAGTGACAGGTTTGGTTTAGGTTTGGGGTGGGTGGGTGGGTGTATTTTAATGTAATTTTTATTTTATTAATTTATTTAATTTATTTACGGGTTTGTGTTGTGGGTGGGTGGGTGGGTTGAGGTGTGTGTGTGCTTAGTTTTATTTTATTTTATTATATATATATTTGGCCCCGCCCATGACATCATGACGTCATGACATTAGTTCCGCCCACACTGTGATGACGTCACGGTGGGGAAGTAAAATTTTTAACATCCCACCACTGCAGATGTACCTATGAGAAGGGAAGCTAGAAGGGCCAGCCTAAGTTGAGTTTCTTTACATCCTTTGTGTCTATTGAAATAGAATAAATGGGGCCGAATGGACGATGCTAAACTAAGACCATGTTTTGCTACCTAATTTGGGTAATTTAAGCCCTGCATACTCACCAGCAGAGGCCATGTGAAGTCACAAGAGGAGCTCTTAAGGGCTGAGCTGCCCCTCAGGGTTGTGACAGACACAGATGGTAGGGAGGCAGAGGGCGAAGTGTGGCAGGAAGGAATTATAAGATCTCTTGGCAAGAGATTGATATCATTACAAGGTGATATGTGGGAAGCTCCCAGTCTAAAGATATAAAACCTCACTTTTCTCATCTTTACATGCAATGATGAAGAGTTGCAAAATTTAATTTTCTCTTCACTCTACAGAATGTTGCTATGGGCAGGATCAGAACATTTATTTTGCAACCATGTAAGGGGAATAAAATAAACAAAACATTACATAAACATAACACTCTTTTTTACCTCTTTTAGTGTGTGCATTTGTTTTTAAAGTGAATGTTTTTAATAATTTGCTATATTTTAATTATTGTCATAGTTTAATTTTAATGGATTATTTATTGTGTTTTTAATTTTACTTGTTTTTATGTGAGCTATCTTGAGTCCCTTTGTGGGGAGAGGGGCAGCCTAAAAATTAAACTCACTAATTCACTAAAATATGGCAAATTAACGAAAGCTATTGTATTGTTTCAAGGTCATTTAACAATCAGAAGCTTTAGAGATCTGTCTATATTTTAACCACTATCCAGTCCTTTTGTGCTTTTTCTTTAAGTCTGTTTTTGCTTCTCAAAGTGAAAGAAAAGCACTTTGTGCAAATTGCAGAAACAGTGACAAAAAGAAATATCAGTCAACTTGCTCTGATATGGCGGTAAGGAATATTACAGGGGCCTCAAAACTTTTAACATAGTGTCCTGTTGATTCTGGACAGACTAAACACATGGAAATGAAGATTTCTTTTAAAAATGATTTACAGTGGTACCTCACTTAAAGAGCATAATGTGTTCCAAGAGATTGCTCTTTAAGCAAGTTTGCTCTTTAAGCGAAACACCATTGTAAGTGACCAATTGTGACTTCTGGGGGGAGGGATTGCAAACTCTGAGTTAGTTGTTAAGAGAGTTTTTGGTTGGTTTTAGTTGTTAAGCGAGGTGACCATTCAGAGAAAATTCTGCTCTTTAAGCAAGTTAGTCTCTAAGTGAGGCGCTCTTTATGCGAGGTTTTACTGTATATCCCACTTTACTCCTAAAATGACTCAGGATAATTTACATCATTAAAAAAAAACAGAAAAAGCTAAAGGCAATGAATTATTACAATGTTAAAAATAATTAAACACATATATTAAAATGGTAAATAGGTAAAGGTCACCGTTGCTTGAAAGCCACTCATATCTGACTCTAGGGTTCAATGCTCATCTCTATTTCATAGCCGAAGAGCCAGTGCTTTCTGCTTCTGCAGATGCTTCTGTGGTCATGTGGCAGGCATGACTAGACACTGGACCACACGGAACGCTGTTTACCTTCCCACCAAAGTGGTCCTTATTTATCTACTTGCAATTTATTGCTTTCGAACTGCTAGGCTGGCAGGTGCTGGGACAAAGACAGGAACTCAGTATTTGGGTATCAAACTGCTGACCTGTCTCCTTATACTCAGCGTCTTAGCCATGTGAGCCACTAAACATATTTAAAAGCAGCAAAGCATTAAAAAAAACCTCATTTTAAAGCAACTCTCTAAAGTTTCTTTAAAGAGCCACGGTAGTGCAGTGGTTGGGGTTGGGGTCGCTCAGTGGTTAAGAAGCTCACCTTGTTAGCTGGAAGGTTGGTAAGGTAGCAGTTCGTGACCTGGGTACTGCATGATGAATTGAGTGCCCAGTCTCCCAACTCTTGGGGACATGAATGGAGCCTCATTTGGGTGTTCCCTGAATGGAGTTTATTCTGCAAAAAAATCCTTTCAACTCAGAATAATTTCTGATGCGGAATTATTATTATAGTGCAGTGGTTAAACTGCTGTACTACAGCCCAAACTGTTGACATTGAGAATTCGTTTCTGCCTGGGATTAATGTTGACTCAGTCTTCCATCCTTCTGAGGTTGGTAAAATGAATACCCAGCATGGTGGGAGCAAAATGCTAATTACCTTGAGACCCACCCAGAAAGTGCACTAAGTCATGGCATGGAATGTAAGTGTAATTGCTATTGCTCTTTCAGATACCCAGTCATTGAGGTTATTTTCCTGCTTGTGGAAAGATATCAGAGACAGGGCCACCCTGGCCTCCCATAGGCCTGAATTTCAGAGTTTGGGAACAGTAACAGAGAAGGTCTGTGAGAATGGTGGGACCAAGAAATAGACCTCCACGGGTGATATTAAAACCCATGCAAGCTGGTAACAGGAGATTTATTTATTTATTTATTTATTATTCACATTTAATACCCCGCCCCACTCGGGAAGACCCGACTCTGGGCGGCTTACAGAATGAATTACCACCATAGGTAATCTAAAAACAGACAATATATAAAACCTTAAAAATTCATAAATTCATAAAAAATTTAAAACAGTAAAACAGTAAAACAGATAAAACAAGTAATAACAGGTACCGATACCAGATTAAGGGGGGGGGGGTGGATGGCTGCCCTTAAATCAGCCATCCTGGATGGGAACCTACATTACTGTGTCCCCACACTCGACCTGCCAGCCATGTCTTTAAACCCTTTCGAAAGGGGAGGAGCTCCGTCTGCAGGCGCAGCTCTGTCGGAAGGAGGTTCCAAAGGGCCGGGGCGAACACGGAGAAGGCCCTCTTCCTAGTGCTCGTAAGACGAGCCTCCCTAGCCGATGGAGTAACAAGAGAGACCCTCCGATCCGCCCTGGTGGGACGGGCAGACATTCTTAGGGTGACGCGGTCTCTTAGGTATCCTGGCCCACTACCATATAGGGCTTTAAAGGTAATGACCAGCACCTTGAATTGCACCCGGAGGCATACTGGTAACCAGTGCAGCTCCCGGAGCAGTGGTGAGGCCCGAGCAGTCTTCAAATTTAGCAAGTACTCTGCACATGCTCAATCCTACATGGATGTTAGTGGTTGAGATGCTGAACTTGATGACTGGAAGGTGGGAGGTCAGCAGTTCGATTCCCAAGCACTGCAGGATGGAATGAGCTCCCATCTTTGTCCCAGCTCTTGCCAACCTAGCAGTTTGAAAGCAAGAAATTGCAAGTAGAAAAACAGGTACCACTTAAGTGGGAAGGTAAGCATCATTCCTCCCACATGTCCACAGAAACGTCTGCAGACACAGACAGGGCTGGCTCTTTGGCTATAAACAGAGATGAGCACTGGACCCTAGAGTAGGGTATGACTGGCATTCGAGCAAGGGTGACCTTTACCTCTGCCCAAATAAACATAAAAGTGACTGGGGTTTTGCAAATTCTGAAAGGAAATGTTTTCAGAACACCTTTTAAAAATAATCAAACCGGATGTTTGAGTTCCCACAGGACAAAAGCACACTGATTTTTTTAAACAGTTATGGACTTTCTTCCTTCATAAAAACGCATCACAAAACAAAGCATTCTGGAAGGCCAGATATAGAAGCTAGAGAGAATATGCCGTGACAAATAGACTCCATCCACAAGTCAAGGGACAATTGCTTCTAAATATATTCCAATTTTATCCAAAGACTTGTTTGCCACATGAAGCAACTACAGTTTTAAATACCCTGTGGTGGCATGCAAAACATATGCTTTTGCTCCCAAGAGCTAATCAGATGCCTTGTTTTCCAAGAATAATCAGGCAATGACTTGTTTTCTAGGAATAGTCCGGCAATAATTTGTGATTTTAATGAGTTTATTGTAATTGTCTATTGACACTGCAGGAAAAATAACCTTCTGGAGTATAACTAGTCTAGTTCATTCATTCTGTACTTGAATGACTAAACATGCACACAGAGAGAAGGAGAGAAAGATACAGACACAAAGGAAGAATCACCATCTCCTTATTGTTGCTCTATTCTGGCAGAGCAACAAATCTTTGTAAAGCAAATGCTGTCTCCTTGATGCAAAACATGGGGGAAGCCATGATTCTGGTTCCTGTGGAAAACCTTTATAGATTGGCAAGTCTCCCCTGTTCAAACCTGACACTTGGCATGTTGAATGCAACAGGGGGTGGGGTTTCTTGATTTCCTTTTTCTTTACAAATTTAACCCACCTAGATAACACAGTCTGCAGATTCCTTGAAGGCTTCTAAAATGTATCGATACAGGACAACAAACAAGGGTTGTTGTGCCAATAATGATATTGTTTATCAAAAAGTTTTCTCAATTTTTGAATTGCACTTAAGAACTTCTTTGAAGTATTTCCTAAAGAATTTCTGATTCAGCAATAGATTGGACAGTGGAAGGTAATATCTCTTGTGCTCATAATTCATAAAGCACCAAAAAACATTGAGATAATAAAGCCTAATGTCATTTGTTTTATTTTTCTTCACTTCCCTAACCACTTAAAATGAAAACCAATTCAGAATCTTGTAGTTCTAGTTTGAGATAGTGTCAGAAAAGCCACAAATCTTAACAAACACAGCAGTGCTACAGTGCACTTCAGTAGGATTAATCTCTACAAAAAATGACATAAATTTCAATAAAGGTCACAGAAGAGGAGGCATAGCTGTCTGGCTGATAATTATTTAATTAAATTTATTCAGATACGTTGCAACGTACATTCTGAAAGCTCACACTGTGAAGAAAATAACCTTTGGCAAAACAGAGAAGATATAAAGCTGTTTTGGTCAAGATAATGCATTGTAAAATAGATTATTTATGTGGAGAAAATTATCTTGAAATAATAACAAACCAAATTTATCACAGGATTGAGATTGCTATATTTTAAAAGAAATTTGTTGTTCCAAATCTTCCTTCCAAATGTGGAATCCTGTGTAACATTTGAACCTGTGTGATGAGGGCATTGTACATACACAAAGGGTGGGAAAAGCTTCCACATTCTTTTATTTGTTTCACATTACATCAAAAGTATAGTTCCATGAAACACAGCTCACTTTTGCTCATATCACACATTAAGGAAAATACATTATTTACTCCTACATTTTTCTCTCCAGACATCCTGTGCTAGCTTGTTGCACAAGGAAAAGAGAGTTGCACATACAGTTGTTCTGCTTCTGCAGCAGACCAAGTACACCACCATTCTTTGAAGCATTAGAATTCCTTTATTTAGAAAATAACTTGTGTACTCCTATATTAGCACAGTACAAATACAGTAATACCCCGGATAACGATTGCACCGGATAACGCTAAAACCGCATAACGACGACAAATTTGGGGGGAAGATTTGCACCGGACAACGGTGGCCAAAGCTCCTCTCCCTGCCACTTCCCTCCTTCCCCCCCCCACCCCCAGCAGTTTGGGGACTCCCCACACCCACCCCACTGCCTGCTCGGCCACGAGAGAATCCAGCCCAGCCCTGGCCCTGCTTACCTTCAAGCCACCATAGCTTCTCTTGGTGAGCTGCACGCTCCGACTGAGCCAGGCTTGACCAGCCGTTTGCAGAGCACAGAGCTATGCCTCATGGCAGGCAGAGGCAGCCGATCGCATCTTTTTTCCCTCCCTGTATTTAAACTACAGGGAGAGAGAGGCTTGTGTTTTTTTCTTTCCCTTCCTGTATTGAAACTACAAGCCTCTCTCTCCCTGTAGTTTAAATACAGGGAGGAAAAAAGACGATCTACTGTAGTCTTCCCTTCCTGTATTGAAACTACAGGGAGGGGAAAAGAGAGAGAGGTAATTGGTTTTCTAGAGAACCAATCACATCTCTCTCTTTCCCCCTTCCCTGTAGTTTAAATACAGGGAGGGAAGACTGCAGTAGAGTCGGGGAAAAGGTGCTTTCCCCGACCCTAGTGCAGTGGCATGGGGGGTGGCTTTAAAGTGGTTTGTCCCAGAAGTCAGGGCTTTTTTTTTTTTTAGTGTTGTTCAATGCATACATCGGACAATGCTAAAAATCGGATAACGTCATGACTTGTGGAACCAAGTCATAACGTTATCTGGGGTATTACTGTACTTGTTCTGTTTTGTTGTTGTTCAGTTGCACAGTTGATTCCAAACCCTTTGCAACCCCATGGACCATTGCCCACCAGGCACCTCTGTCCTCCACCATCCTCCTCAGTCTGTCCAGCTCTGTGCCCATTGCATCTACAAAACCATCTATCCATCCTGGGTTGGAATGTGGGAATACTGGTGTGTAGTTCTGTGTTGTTTTAACTTCTGATGATTTTTTAATTTTGACGCTTTTATTGATATTGAGTGTTTAGGTTTTATTTCTGTTTTTATCAGGATGTAAGCCGCCCAGAGTCGGGTCCTCCCGATTGGGGCGGGGTATCAAATTTAATAAATAATAATAATAATAATAATCTCATTTTTTGGCCACCCCCTTCTTCTCTTGCCCTCCACCTTTCTCAGCATCAAGGCTTTCTCAAGTGAATCCTCTCTTCTCATTTGATGTCCAAAGTACTTTAGCTTCATCTTTACTATTTGACCTTCTAAGAAGCAGTCAGAGTTGATAATTAACCAGCAATTGCCAGACTGTAAGATATCCAAGTGTTGCATTTTTCACGATGTGAGTCTTGAACCTAATACTGGGAAAAGGCAACTTACTCATGATAAGAAACTTCTTTGGTTTAAGGTGCTTGTCCACTACAACTGCCTCCAAGAAATTTACATCCTTGCTTGCTTCCACTTTACATAAAACCCACAAAATCATTCTCTTCAACATGGAAGAGGCAGCACTCTTGACAACTGAATGAGAACACAATAGTCTTCACCCTCTCCTCTCTATTCAGCAAATTTACACACTTAACACTTTAAAGTACAGTACCACTTGAAAATAAATACAAAATAAATAAATAAATTGACAGCTGTTCTTTTCCTGCAGGGATTGTTATGAACTAGAAGATTTAGGGGGTTGTTTGCATCTTTTTAAATACTCAACCTATTGTACTGTGTTTTCTTTATCTGTGTGCTTGCACACATTTTCCTTCTCAAACAAAAGGGGACATAAGTATTCAGCAGCGTTTGAATAATTTACATAGACCTTGATAAGAAAACAAAACAAAACAGTCCTTGTCTCAATTTTGCCTGGAGGCAAGTAGCCTCATGAGGTTTTAAACCTCCTTGTCCACCTGTTCCACAAAGGTAGATCAGCCTAAATTCTGGTAGATGAGAGCAATAGATTTAATGAGAACTCTGTACGTCCTACTACCTACACGAGGGGTTCCAAACCTTTTCAAGCTGGGGGCCAGGTCACGCTCTCTCAGTCAGCTTTGAGGGCTGGATGGCCATTTTGCCCTGCCTGCACAATGAAGGCAGCCATTTTGTCCCAACAGCTTCAAAGGGACATTTTGTTTCTTGAATGCCATTGGAGGGGTGGTGGCCACATGAAATGGTGCCCACAGGCCTTAGGTTGGGAACCCCTGATCTACAACTTTTTTCTACTAGAAAAGAATACACTGGAAAGGATGGTTATCTTCTTGAAATGATAATTATTTTCTCTAAAACACACTACTTTATATGCAGAAATGTTTGGGGGTGTCATTTTCCTTTGTTTGCAAGCAATTCATGTTATAATATATTCAATCAATTACACCTCAATTGTCAGCTTGTCCATGGTGACAGCTTCCAGTAATAATTGCAAAGGTAATCTAAGGAAGTCCTTAAAATGTGCACATGTATTCAGTCAATAGAATGATATGACTTGGCTACTCAAAAGAAACTTTCAACTTTATGTTTTATTTTAGGAAATAAAATGATTTTACAGAGGCCTCCCCTGTATGGCTAAGTTTCATGAACAGCCTTCAAATCGATAAAACTTGTATAAACACATTCTGAGGCACATTACTCTTCTCCAGGTACTGACTGAAGGTCTGTGTAAGGTTAGAGAGATAAAATAAGGTGACTAAACACATATATCCTCAGCTGAGGTTCTTTGCCAACATGATACTTTTTAGTACAGTTTTCAGACTGCTTCAGATAGCTGTGTCTTCGGTTATTTGAAAAAAAAATTGCATTCTGCTTTGTACGTTTAGAGAATTTTCATCATGCTCTCTAACAATGGAAGAGAGTAAGATAATAAAAATAACACACTATCATTTAAAACAACACAAACACATAGATACTAATGAATAGCAGCAGGTAAGAGAGAAAAAGTAGCTAAAACTACCCAATCATTGCTTATGTTTCTGTCATTCTCCTGAATTCCCAGGACTATTCAATCACCCTTTGATATTAAAATGCTGCCTGCCTGGCTGAATGCACCATGCAACTCCTAGTTGCAACACCCCCTACCCATAATCACTATTATGTAATTTGTAACAATTATGTATTCTGTAATCACTATTCTCTTTGTTCTCTGGAAAAATCTGCAATGTTTCTTATACAGTCACTTTACATTCAACCTTTCCCATGCTCCTGCATTTCTGTTTGCAATTCATACCACATTTGGAGTGCCATCACAGTCAACAACTCATCTATAATCAGGGGCGTAGCTACTGCCATATCTGCCGTATCAATTATACGGGGGCCCCCAACGTGCGTAAGCAAAAGTTAATAAAAACTTCCCATTTTTTTTTATTTCACAAATGACAAAAGTCAAAAAAAGCAATTTCTTTTTTCCCGCGTAAAGCGTGCGTTCAAAAGTTGGCAACACCCTACATCGGTTATCGCGGGCTGCGGGATTTCCCCGTTTAAGTCATTTACTTCAACGGGGGAATCCCACAATAATCGATGTACATACGATACGATGATACGATGATAAACCACGGACGGAGAGCAGTGTCTATTGATAGATAATTATGATGAATAAATATTTCTTTTAATTTTATGCAATTTTTTTCTTTTGTGAGAAATCTTTACCCTTCCTAAGGGCCCCCAAACAAATTTTTATACGGGGCCCCGCCAAGGCACGCTACGCTTCTGTCTATAATACAAAAGACTGTAATCTAAAGCGACGGCCCTATAGACACAATCTTGTAATGAACTTAAGGTGTGAACTGTTATTTGGTAAACCCGCTAGTCCTCATGGTTCTTCTGTTTTTAAGCTGTTTCATCAGCAAAGTAAACAATTACAGAACAACTGACTTACTTTGATGAGTGTTTCAAGATAGAAATATTCAGACCTCTCCTAAGCCATGACAGGCCACTGGAAGGAGGACAGAGGGAAAGGGAGATTACTAATTATTCTTTTAAAAACTATTTTCCCCATTGCAAACATTTAGGGGGTAACATTTAGGCTATCTTTTTAAATGGCATAAATTATCTACCATGTTGTGCATGCAATGGTGGAAAAGGAGGGTACTGACTGCTTTTTATCTATTCCTCCCTCTTGCACTTGCACTATGTCTATAGTCAAATGATCTATAGCAGGGGTTCCCAAACTTTTTATGCCACGGGCCTGACCACACACCCCAGAAAACTGAGTGGGTCAGACCACGTCCCTGGAAGCAGAAGTAAATGCACCCACTTCTGCATTTACAACAGCCTTGGGCGCATTTACAGCTGACATAATCCGGTTTACACATGTGCAGGCACGTTTTATGTTTGTCATAAATGCACCAGCTTCCACTTCCAGGTGCGCCTGTTGCGGGCCACATGAAATGGTACTGCAGGCCGAGTCCGGCCCATGGGTTGTAGGTTGGTAACCACTGGTCTATAGGTTGAAAACAGGCAGAAAAAGAAACTTCAGTTATTTCTCATGACATAAGCCTTACTGCAGTTTAAAATGGTGCCCAATACACTCAATTTTAAATTGTGGCAAGGCTTCTTCTGCAGTTGCCTGGGGCAAGAGAGCCTCCACATAACTTGCTAGTGCAGTATATGGCTGGATAGTAGTGACTAGGGGGCACAATGATAGTGACAGCAGCAACTCTGACAGCAACAATAAGTGAAGATTGTGGATAAGCAGTGATCTAGAACTTAAACTGAAAAGAAAGAGAGAGATGTTGATGATACAGAGCTCTATATTTCCTTCTCTTCAGGTAAAATAAAGAAAGAAAGAAAGAAAGAAAGTCTCTCTGCCAGTGCAGTTGCCAGTTCATGATCCATGATCACCACCACTATCCAGCCAGCTGCTAGACAAGCTAACTCTGTTCTCTCACCCTAACTGTCTACAGAGGAAGTCCTATTATTGCAAACAGAAAGTAGAAACCTCAGGCTCTCTCACTCTAGCTTTCCAGCTAGTTGGCAGTGGATATGTCTTTGGATTCACACATCCTCTGTTTAAAATCAAGGAATCACATTAAAAGAAAGAAGCGGGTTTGCCTCATGTGTTCATAATATTCAATAAAATATTTTTTTCCAGCAAATCATAGCAAATGTATACTTTCGGCCCCTGCCTCTCCCACCTTCTCGCTAAATCAAAGTAGGAAAGGTCACAGAAAAAACAGTGGGGGCAAGAAAGAGAGATTTGAGATTGTATCCTCCGCTCATAGGTAGGAGGTCCATTGCAGACTTAAATGCAGGGGTGCCCAAACTACAGCCCAGGGGCCAGATTTGTCCCCCAATGTTAATTCATCAGGCCTATGGAGCCCTCAGTGCTCCTAGGAGTAGAAGTAAAACACACCTGTATGGGTGCTTTTTACTTCCACTCCCGGGAGCGATGATGGCTCAGTGGGCCAGATGAATTGGCATCAGGGACCAGATCTGGCCCATGGGCCATAGTGACAGGCCCCTTGAACCATGTGACTGGCCCACGGCCCAAAAAGTTTGGACACCCCTGCTTTAATGAGTGATTTCTGAGCTATCATTTAATCTCTTCCAAGAGTGCATTGAAAATCTGCAGCTTTTGCTGGCTAATTGGTTAAATAAAAATGGTTAACATGCTGAAGTACATTTACTACCCTATCTAAAAATTTAACAAAATCCAGGGGGGAAATCACAAGAAAGTCAACACCTTTATTTAAAACACCAGAACATCATAAACAGGAGTTAGTCTGTGTTCTGCTTTGGTTGTTTTGTGAGGTTGTATTTTATGATTTTTACTGTACTGTTGCTGTTTTGACTGTAAGCCGCCCTGAGTCACCTCAGTGAGTGGGTGGCAATATAAATCTGAATAAATAAATAAGATTATGAGTCCTGCACAACTCTTCAACAGGCAATGGAGAGATTAGGGGCTGCTGGAGAAAACAAAAGGTACAAAATGTCCCTGGCCTGATTTTAATTTCAGGATCTATAGTTAAACTAAATTTTGAAGATGGAGAATACAAACTTAATGAATCAGTCAAAGGTGTGTTAAGAGTACTAAGTTTCCTCTACAACTGTGAGGGTGTTTAGCCTGCAGTTTGGGCTACTGCAAGAATGAGTTAGTTCACCCTAACGATGGCCATCAGATGTTATGTTTTCTGAAGTCAACCAGAAGTGTACCTACTATCTTTCTGGTCCCTATCAGGGGCCTCTACTTTTTGTCTGTGGGTAGAATCACACATGATTGCTGGAAACAAACCTTCCACCTCTAATTTGCTAACATCACAAAGAGACCTGCTTCATAATATTGGCAACCACTTCCTCAGTGCTGTGATGGGGAATGAAGGAGAGTGGTGGGAAAGATAAGCAGCAAATATGTGCTGCAACACTTTAAAAATATCATAAACTACATCCAATACATACCCAGTAAATTCATCTATTCTATTCAGCACTTGGGCTCTCTAAGAAGAATGGTATGGAGTCTGGAAGAGCAGGGAGAAAGAGAGAGAGAGAAGGTCCATTCCCAGCCTCTTTCTATGTCCAATTTCATAATAAATGACAACAATTCCTACTTAACCACAAGGCATTTGGTTAGGGCTGCTGAGGTTGTAGAGGAGATAACTATGTGTAGTAGCTTAGAGCCCCTTCAAAAAGTTACTTGCTGAGGGATGGAAGTGTTGCCTGGTAGCTTGAGTGAGAAACATCTCAGGGACCAAAGAAATTTGTTTTCTGCCGGGAAGAGTGACAGGAAATGCTGAAAGCAGTTAACTGAATTTTTCCAGTCTCCCTCTTGTGCACACACTAACCCCCACAAAGCACTGATCAGCCAATGTACTGACTTAGGCTTCTGGGAACTGAAGTACCCTTGCGGGCCTTGGGACCCATGTTGGGAACCATTGCTCTAAATGCTGTGTGAACAGAAAGGCTGACTTAAGTTCCAGAGTGTCTGGAATTCACTCTGATTGCTAAATGCATTGTAAGAAAATTTGCCTGTATAGCCACATTCGGTATCTCCAACACTCCTTAACCTTAAACTGTTCCTTTTCCATCTACAATGCCTGATAAAGAGACAAGCAGGACTCTAAAGCTCAACTATCCTTGACATTTAGTGTGCCAATAGTATTACTTAGTTAATTTATTATTGATCAACAGTCAGTCAGACTTTACGCCAAACAGAAATTAAAACTAACCATAAAAGCTGACAGTTAACATCTAGCACCTACATAGGTATCAACAATCAATGAGGAAATAATATAATGAAATAACCATAGCTTGTTTAATAAGTTTAGCAATCTTATAATATATATAATAGTATATGGTCAGCTAGTGAAAATAAAACTGTATATACTGGAGAATTCATTAATATATCAGTTGATAAAGGTTAAAGATATTGATCTCTCAAATTAGCATACAGAGGATATTAATATGAGTATTATGTTTTCCACCTTGGGACATCCTACAGGGCAATATCTGCTTTGATCATGCTGGTCCTTGAATCTCTTTCAACTACAGGGAGTTCAATCTGCATTTGGTCAACAGCCATCTGAGCTCATGTGAGTTAACAAAGTATAAATAAAAGATGACCTTCCCAAAAGTGAAAGAAAAGCATTAACCTTTAAATATCATATTAGAGCAGCAGCTAGCTATAGATCCCATAGAAGTCTGGATATTGATATTGTATAATCTTTTAATAATATCTTCTTGGACAGCCTCATATTCTCTGCTCTGGAAAATTGAAGAATAGTCCATATTACCTGCCCAAGAGTCCCTTTTCCTTTAAAAAAACCAATCTCCTTTTTAAAAAATCAATTTTATAGAGTAAGAAATGGCTCATAAGCACTAAATCAACCAAAGCTTTAAAATAGTTAAAGCTCACTGCCCTGTTTGCTTCTTATCTCTTCATAGATATGTAGCTGTTTGAAAGGTTCAGAAGTATTTTCCCTTTTCTGGGAACCAATGAAAATAAAGTTTTATATTTGAATAGTATTGTCAAAATTAAATTAGAAGAGCACAAACTTAAATTTTAAATACAATTTCATGTGTATTATAATTATGATTTATGACATCCTTTTCCAGCATTTTCTAGGTATAGAATGTACATTCCCTTCTTCTGGAGCCACCCTGAGACTGAACAGCTTCTCATATAGCTTCTCATGTCTATCAATTGTTCCAGCAGTTAAAATGTTAAATTACTCTGTCATTTTAAAGCCACAGACCAAATAAGATTTAACTAGACTACAGCGCTTAATGACGCCATATATGAACAAAGCATTCAATTATACATAATATGTTGAACTGAAATGAAAATGTTAAAAGTGGGAGTCAATTGTAAAGTCATTATGCTTTCCCTGTAACTAAAAGAAACATTATATTCTTTGAATTCTGCTTCACTAGAAGACATGGGACACACTCAAAGGAAACAAACCTGTTAGATCAAGTAGCTTTAGGTGTGTGACTAAACAGTGCAATTATTGTAGTCTGGATCAAACTAGAATCAGTGTTTCCCAAGCTTTGATTTTGGGACTTCAAATCCCAGGAGCCTAATTCCCCAAAGCACTGATTGGCCAATGTACTGACTTAGGCTTTTGGGAACTGAAATCCCCCTGTGGGGTGTAGACCCCGCATTGGAAACCACTGGTCTAGATTGTGTTAAACAGGATCATTTTAAGGCGATGTATGTTTGGGGGGGCAAGTCTTGCATCCACATGCAAGGATCAATCACACTGCACCCCAAGAGACCTTGTTTATCATGATCTAGACCAGTGATTCCCAACATGGGCAGCACGCTCCACATGGGGGACTTCAATTCCCAGAAGCCTAAGTCAGTACACTGGCTGATCAGTGTTCAGTCCAAAAACCAAAGATTGGGAAACAATGATCTAGTCTGATCTGCTGTCCTTTTAAAGCAGGGATTCTCAACCTGCAGCCCGTGGCCCGGATGTGGCCAGCAGCACCATGTCATGTGCCCCCCCCGCCTCCACCACACCAGGAAGTGCCATGTAATGGAAGAAGGGCGCTGAAGCTGTCTGAGGGAGTGTGATCTGGCCCCTGGCTTAAAAAGGTTGAGAACTCCGGTTTTAAAGGGAAAGACGAAACAAAAACAATCTTCCTATCACATCCTCTATGGTATGCTTAAACTGCTTAATTAACATAGCACATCAGCAATTGATTGAATGATTAGGCTTTTTTAAAAAAAAATTCTTTCAAAGCATTGCTGATGCATCAACAATTAAAAATAAATGGAAAACTTCCTTGTCCTTCCTGTCCACAGCAGAGCAGAAAGGTAGTTTTTCATTTTTCAAAACTACTAAACCATAATGATATACAGGTATTATAAAGAACATTTATGCAAGGAGTACAATTGATAAACAAGGTAACAAAATGATAATTATTCATTATACTGAAGATAAAACTGTTTTTTTCTTGTTCTTTATGTTATATTTTGTATTGTATTGAAATGTAACCTTTTTTGTATTGAAATGTAATGTTGTCTTATTTTGTATGTTATTTTTTCTCTTTATTTTGAAAATTAATTTAAAAAGAAAACAAAAAACCACCAAAATTAAGACAGCTTCTAAGCAATCATACATGCTAGAATGGAACCAAATTGGAGCACTCCTACACCTATACCCCCTCAAAAAAATGCCAGTAGACCAGAAAAGACCCAAAAAGTTGTAGTTAGGTATCAGTTGGGGTGGGGTGGTTGCCTATGACTCACACATTGTGTGGTTGTTTGGAAAAAGAGCAAAGCAGCCCACTCCCTACCCAGACCAAACTCAGGAACAAATGGCTCTCTAGTCACAACCTTATATACCTCTACTCATGAATGCTATGCTTTGTATATTGTTCCTAACAACAAATTAGAACTTAATAACTCATTGTGCTCAGGTACTACTCAACCTGAAATTGCAATGTAAAACTCTGCTTAACTTGAAAAACCATACATTTTTATACAAACAATTACCGTATATGCTGGCATACAAGACGACTGGGCGTATAAGACAACTCCCCAACATTTCCACTCAAAATATAGAGTTTGTTATATACTCACTGTATAAGACTACTCCCTCTTCTGCACACCTTCCACACACCAAATAAAACGTAAAAGAACATCAGATTTGATTTCAACATGTTAATTTATATTCAAATGATTATGACATGCAGAAAAACTGCCACAAGGCTGTATGTTATCAAACATGTACAGTAAACATAAAACAGTGCAAGTTTATTAAACGTAATTCACTACAGCTGAATGGAACAATAAACCTATGGGAGCTGCCATGCTGTTTGTTTTCTAATCTGTTAACCAAACTGTAACTGTCAATGATAGAAGGAAGATAACAAATAGAGGGAAGGAGCAAGTGCCAGGCAAGTCCCTAGCAAGTTTGCTGGCATGACAGTTTCCCTTTAAAAGCCTTCAAACTCCTGTTAGTCATCTGATATTAAAAGTTGTTATCCAATCCATCCCATAGGACCTTAACATTATTCGATGCAATTCTCCTCCCCAGATTGCTTAATGTTACGCGATTTAAGCATTATCCGACGTAAACGTTATCCGAGGTAAATGTTATCCGAGGTATTACTGTATTTTATTCAACTGAAGTGCACCCGGCGTACAAGATGCCCCCCCCCACTTGGAGGCATGTTTTTCAGGGGTAAAAAGTCATCTACCCCAGCATATACAGTAATTAACTGATAGTAATATGGACTTTCCACCAAGAGGTGGTTCTTAAATGCTCGCTGGCTATTTAAATGTTTAAAGCTCATTAGAGGATGAGTAGAATACTGGACTAATAACGTTATATTTTTAGTAAAATATCTACAGGGACTTTCAGCATACTTCAAGAATATTTTTAAAATGGTCCTGCATGATATGGACATTTTTTATCTTATCAGATATCATAATATAAAATTTAGTTTGTATTCTGCACCACAATCTCAGACTTTAGATAAAGAGAGAAAATGCTGCCCACTCCCATAAAGTCTACCCTTGACATTTTATATCTCTGTGCCAAAAAAAGAGTTAAAAGGGTCCATTAAGCACATTCTAACTGCACTGTCCATTAAAAATGTTAGAAATGTTAGTTTTCGAATTCAAAATGGCAATAGTTCAACATGGAATCCTCAAATAGCATAATTGCCCAAGGCATTTTCCAAGACATTTGATTCACAAACAGGTTCATGGAGGCTAGAAAATACTGAATCCATTATATTCTTTTTATCCTCCACAATTTGCAAGTGTAGCACTGAGATAAACAGATAAGATTTTTTTGTTCTCCTAACAGCTGTCAGAAGCATGTGTCAAGGACAAACTCGGGGGGGGGGGGAATTAAGCTAACTTTCTAACACCAATAATCAACAAGTGAAGAAAATATCACTACTGTACCGTATATTCAATGAGTTTGAGAAAACTGACAAACACAAAACAAAATCCACCCCTATTCATCTTGCTGACATTTTGCACTGTATAGCACAATTTTGCAGTCCTCTCTGTTTTGAACCAGTTCTGATAGAATATAAGTATAAATATGTACTGCAAAAACACCAGACGTTCAGATTCTGTATATACAATAAAGGTGGATTCCACAAAGCATACATATTTTAGACCTAATCTAATGGAAAGCTGGTACCTGGAAATTCTGGTAAAATATTTACTTAGAGTAGCAACCAGTTTAGCACAGAGATCACAGATGACATATGCTTTACATACCATCTATCTGCACTCTAGCTGGCAGTAGCAGAACCAGCAAGGGAAATGTCAAAATCTTCACAGCTGTAACCAGATAAAAAACACAAGCACAGGCATCCAAAAGAATAACACAGGTTGAAAAAAAACCATTTCAAAGTTATGGCCACTGTTTCAGGGGTACTTCCTAAAAATTGGCTTTATCTCTCCACAGTTGAGCCAAAGCTCAAAGCCCCTTTCCTCTCTGAAATAAGGAAGCATTTCCCCCTCTAGAGTATGTGCATTTGCTTTTATCCTGCATCTAGCAGATGTTGCTACACGTACAACTCCCCCCTGCCATTATTAGTTCCAGGGAAAAGAAACAACTTCAGAAGGCACATTAAAACAATGTGTTGTTTTATCCCTATTTATGTACTGAGCTCTTTATTGATCCATGGGGACACAGGAGGAAGCAGCGAAGGAGAAAAGCATCTATCCAGACTCAGAGAGGCAGAACAGGGAGTGTTCTGTGGCAGGACTTGCTTTCTTCTGTGACTTTTACCCTTTTTAAGCTGCCACAGTTTAGTGTTGAAAAATGACTTGGGTCAGAATGACTTGAACCAGGCAACATATGAAGGAAATTGATGGGTGGCATGGTGAGGGAACTGTCCCAAGTTGCTCCCCCTCACCTGAGTTAAAGTATTCCATTTCTGTTGCAGTCTTCCATCTAATTCAGGGTTTCCCAACCTTTGGTTTTTGGACTTCAATTCTCAGGAGCCTAAATCAATTCCCCAAAGCACTGATCAGCCAATGTACTGATTTAGTCTCCTGGAAATTGAATTGCCCCTGTGGAGTGTGGGTTATTGGGAACCACCTTCAGAACCTCAGCTATGTCACTCCTATACCAGATCCAAAATTATGTTCTTCCTCATCTTCTCTTGGAGACAAAGCATACCAAGAGTATTGAACCTAATGAAACTAACTTGGATCTTGTAGTTAATGTGTTTTCTCCTTTTATCTGTTAAATGTCTTGGATGAGTGTCATTCATAAATATAAGCTCTTTCAGGCTTCTAACACTGAGAGTCTCACCAGAGGCTAATGTGGCTGAACTGAGGCTATCCTACTTCAGAAACTTTACAAGAAGACAAGACCCATGGGAAAAGACTATAATAGCTAGGAAAATGGAAAGTAGTAAAATAAGAGCAAGACCTAATATGAGATGGACTGACTCAATAATGCAGGGATACTCCACCTGCGGTCTGTGGGCCAGATACGGCCTGCAGCACCATTTCATGTGGCCCACACTGCCTCCACCACACCAGGAAGTGCCATTGGGTGGAGGAAGGGGGAAATGGCTGTCCAGCCCTCAAAGCTGTCTGAGGGAGTATGACCTGGCCCCCAGCTTTAAAAGGTTGAGAACTCCTGCAATAATGTCACAGACTTTAGTTTTCTGCTCATGATAGGGCCTCTTGGAGATCATTAATTCATAGGAAAATGATTGCCATAAATTGGACTCAGCTTGACAGCATGTTATTGTTGGTTTTGGTAGTGGTGGTGGTTTTACCAGGGGTTGAAGATGACTTGCTGGCACAGAAGAAAACGTTGTTTGGTAGAGAACTGTGAACCTTTCTATTATCACAGAAAACTGTCTGACAAGGTTATGCATTCGAATAATAATCTGCCAATAGCTGAATCAGAAAGCCTCTGATTTTGGAGCATCTGTTCCTGTACAATACCAGGATGCAATTCTGTAATTATTATGTTAAAGACCATTCATGTAAGTAACTCCATAACTTCCTGCCACATATTAACACTCACATTCTGGAAAGAAAGAGTGCAGACAATCTGAAATACGACCGTGAATTTCAGACACAAGCTTGTTCCCTACTCTTGCCCTACAATTTGTTTTGATAATTCAGCAAGAAAGTGATTATTCAAGTTAGAGATGGTACACACATGGAGAACCTGTAGCTTTGTATAGAGAAAATCAAGTAATTAACATCCTATTTTTTGGAATAGTAGCCGTGTTAGTCTGTGGTTCAGGCATCTCAGAAAACAAAACAAAACAAAACAAAATAAAAAAACACAGTAGCACTTTAAAGACTAACTGCTATATTTTCACTGTTAGCTTTCGTGGATCAAGTCCACTTCATCAGGTCTGATGGAGTGGACTTGATCCACGAAAGCTAACAGTGAAAATATAACAGTTAGTCTTTAAAGTGCTACTGTGTTTTTTATTTTTATTTTACTTTGTTTTGTTTTGTTTTCTGAGATCCATTTTTTTAATGACAAGCCATATGTACCCATGGGAAGGCTTGAGACTTCCCTAAGTTTCAGCTGGATGTATTCCCACATTCATTTGACCATATCAGGAGGTGGGCATTGTTCAGGCCCCACACATTTGGATCCCCCTAGTACTGAAGCATCTCAGCTTTGGGCTACCCAAATTCTGATGAAATAAGGGCATGGCACATCCCACCACTCCTCTGGGAAAGGTCAAGCCAGACCTCAAAATGATGAGGTTGGAGTTGCTGATTGCAAGATTTTAACTTTACAGAGAGCTTTGAAAAATGCTGAAAACTGAAAAGGAGTTACAGATCAGCCTGCCCCTGGGATAAAGTATAAATGTACTTAATGTTTTGAAATTATTCTGACAGCTGAGTTTCTCAGTTCAGTTTTGCTCAGCCTGAAAATCTGTGTGGGTGAAGAGGAATTCCAAAATGTAATATAAATGCACAAAGGGCACATGGCAGCTCTTCAATTTTACTCACATGACTGCTGCCAACTCAGGGCTAGCACGTGCAATAGGCTGATAGATCATTTGGTACACAATTTGGTGTGTTTGCAGTAACATGTCAACTTGTGAGGTGGCCAGTTTATAGCAGCACGTATGCCCCAAGTTAATCT
The DNA here is from genome assembly GCA_030440675.1 of Furcifer pardalis. Taxonomy (NCBI): domain Eukaryota; kingdom Metazoa; phylum Chordata; class Lepidosauria; order Squamata; family Chamaeleonidae; genus Furcifer; species Furcifer pardalis. The sequence goes on from CP126895.1 coordinate 48,740,955, forward strand.
GCCTCGGCTTTCTTACCTAAATTAGATGAGATCTGTAAAATCAGATTTATTTGATGACATTAAGCTGTTTTCAGTGAATATAATTAAAGAACATTCCCATATAAGTTAAGACTGAGATATGAAAACCCTGGCTTGTAACCAGCTACAGATCTCTTATTGTAAATCTTTCTGCCAAGAACTTGGCTTGAAATACAAGGATCACAAAAGACACTCTGCTACACTACTGTGTTTCCCCGAAAATAAGACACTTATATTTTTAAAAACTCCAAAATATGCTCAAGGTCTTACTTTCAGGGGATGTCTTATTTTTCCATGACGAAGAAGAATACAATACACATTTATTGCTGATACAGTGGATCGCCAGGGCAAGATCTAGGTGAGTGCCTTATTTTCGGGGAGGCCCTCATATTTCCAAAGTGGGGAAAAATAGGGGAGGTACCTTACTATACAAGGAAGTCCTATATTCGGGGAAACAGGGTATCTAAAACTATTCCAGGCAGCTAACATACTTGTAGTTGGTGAAATCACTTCTTATCCATCCCCCTCTACCACACTTTATGTCCTCAGACCACTTAGTGTCCGAAGAGACATTACAAATTAACAAGATCAAATGCAAAATGACTTGCACACCAACCCTGCAAGGTTGAAATTAACAAAACACCCACAAAATAAAGAACTCTTAGCACGATCGAGTCAAGGGGTGGAAAACGTACCACAGAGAACTCTATTGCAACAAGAGAACAAGGAAGTTGTAAAATTGTATTAATTTTATTTAAAGATGTTCTTGAGAATATAAAAACTTTCTTGGGAAATACAGTTACAAAAGTAGATTCAAAATCTCCAATCATGTCACTAATAAGTAAAGCCAAACTATTTTATAAAGCAAAGGCAGATGCAAATAACTAGCAAGCAAATCCCTATAAAATTATAAAGACCAACTAATCCTATCCTTTTTACATGCTAGCATAGCTCCAGAGCTTAAGCAGAGTTCAACAAGCAGGCAGCCATCAGTTACCTAGAATTACCCACTAGCATCACTGGGTGTTCTTCCTTGCCTGATTTTATAGCTATCACACATTCTTCCCAGAGTTTCCACCTATCAGAAGCAAATAAATTTTATCAAAGTAACTTCCTCAATGGTTCTATCTTTCATCCAGCTTTTACTAGTTTCTTTTAATTAACAATTAACTGACTTCCAAATGCTTTGTTGCAATGGCATTGACCAGCATTTCTTCTCACAAACATATTGGTTTAGCTGTGAGAATTCACAAAGACGGGGGCCTCCAGTTCCCACCAGTCAGCTGTCACATTGTTCTTTTTACACACACAAAAGAGGCTCCTTTTAGAGTCAAAGAGCCAGCACTGTCTGCATGTGCAGACGTTTCCATGGTCATGTGGCAGGCATGACTAGATGCCAGAGCGCACGGAACACTGTCACTTTTCCAACAGAAGTAGTACCTATTTCAAACTGCTAAGTAATCAGGAGATTGGGCAGACAACAGGCTCTCACTCCATCATGCAGCATTCGGGTATCGAACTGTTGAGTTGCAAATCTTCTGGTCATCAAGGTGAGTGCCTTAACCACTGAGTCACCACAGCCCCTGGTCAAAGTATATTGTTGGGCAAAATATAACTTTCAGGGAATACAGTGAAATCCCACTTTACAGAACTAATCCATTGTGAGGGGTTTTCCTTATAACAAATTTTCCTTGAAGCGAAGCACGGTTTCCCATAGGAATGCATTGAAAAAATGCTCTGGAGGTTAAAAAAAAAACCAAAACAATAATAATATCTCTGTTGAAAACTCTTCCCAAAGTGGTGAGAACACAGATAAAAATTCCAAATTGCACTTTAGAAAGAGTTTGGAACAGAAAAAATATACCTTTCTGGCCCTTTAGTAAGCTCCGGAGCAAATATTTATTTTCAATGCATATTCATCACATTTTTGACATAGCCATCTAGTGGCCAGCCCTGGTAATTGCAGAAAAAGCTAATGACGGGGAAATTTCTAGCACTTCCTGGTTGCATTGAGAGCTTCTGCTGGAGCCAAAATGGGATGAAAAATTCCAAAACCAGAGCAGAAGGGCTCCAACCATCCTCCCACCACCGTGTGAAACATCAGAATGCCCCCCCAAAAAAACTCTGTCTGCATACCGACATTTTCCCCATAAATGAGGTGCCATTTTCTGTATAGCGAGTTTTCCGTTAAATGAGCCATCCGTCACCCAGGGTTTTACTGTACTGTTATTTGTAAGAGCAGTCCTGATAATCTTGTTCCTGTACTGAGCAAAACATCTCACAAGAGTCCGGGGGGGGGGGGAGGTTGAGGAATCTCCCTGTGTCTTCTTTTAAGCTGCCACATTTTAATTATCTCAGCCCTGCCCTCTTGGTCTTTCTCCTGGGAAGTTAAGATGAAGAGATATGAAATTGTCCCCACCATTCCCTCTAGGCCAGGAATTATCAACCTTTTTAATCCGGGGGCCTGGTCATGCTCCCTCAGACAGCTTCGGAGGCCAGACAAACATTTTGCCCTTCCTCCACAACATGGCACCTCCTGGTGTGGTGGGGGTGGTGGGGGCCACACAGAATGATTCTATAGGTCGCATCCGGCCCGTGGGCCGGAGATTGAGAATCCCTTCTGTAGTCACATCTTATTTAAAGTTTTAAAACAGGTTCTGTTGCCAGGGAAAACAACTGAGGGCTCCGCTAACCTTCTCCTTGTAATATTACAATATTAATTATTTCATGGATAAATGTATACACTATCTTTCTCTATATTACTTTGTTGCAACAAGGAACACAGTGCTCTGTTTTGTTAATTAAACTGGGCCTCTTATGTCTTCACTGAGTTTTCTTAAAAGAACACATGATGGCTAGTCATACATCACACTTTCTAATGCTAGGACTCCTGGATGCTAGAAAAATGAGCCTGTGGAAGTGCTGAAGCTACAGGATACAGCCACACCAGAAAGCACTAGAGGTCCATATTAATACACAAAACACGTTTGCTTACAAAGGCTTCCCCAACCTTTTCCAGCAAGAAGTGTTTTGGCTCTGTCAAGGCATGAACCAAAAGAATAAAAATTGTGGTTCATAAATCATTTGACATAATTCATCCTATTTTGGTAACTGGGGCTTAACGCTAGGTTGAGCCATACTCTCTGGATTGGGGTGCTCAAGCTTCAGGCCGTGGGTCAGTCACGTGGTTCAGGGGGTGGTCACTATGGCCCATGGGCCAGATACGGCCCTCAGCCAAGGGGCCGTAGTTTGGACACCCCTGCTCTGGATGTTTAAAATAGCAAGTGACAATATTGACTTTTTCTATGTTCTGTTCTGACAGTATCTGCCAGCTGAAGATTTAGTAAGCTTTAGTTATGAATATTCATAGTCTCACATTTGCCTCGAGTGTGAATATTTATGGATGATAGGATTAATTAAAAGCCACCTCCACTCCCAGACATACACCCTGATAGTTTTTTAAACTAGGTATTCTCAACTTATGGTCCAGGGGCCTAATCCAGCCCACAGTGCCAATTAATCCGGCCGATGGTGACAACTTGGGCACCACCGGAAGCTTCCCCAGCCACCAGAAGTACCAAAATGCCAGTTCCTGCGGTGCTGGTGGTATGTGCAATCGTGCATCTCTCTCTCTCTCTCTCTCGGCTACTTTGGCAGCCTCTGCCACTTTCCATAGCAGCAGGATGGTACTGGGAGCATTTTCACTCCATTTTTGGAATTTTTTGCTGTGTTTCTGCTGTGTTTTGGCAGCTATAACATGGCACTTTTACGCTTTTTGTGACAGGGGAAGCTCCCAGCACTTCCTGGGTTCTCATTGCACAACCCAGAAGTGTAAAAGTGCTCCATTTTAGCTGCCAAAACACAACGGAAACACAGCAACAAATTCCAAAAATGGAGCAAAAATGCTCCGAATACCCTCCCACTGCTATGGAAAGCAGCGGAAGCTGCAAAAGCAACCAAAAAGCAGCACAGTTGCATGTGTCACCGCTGCTGCCACTGGAAAGGGAAGCACTGGGTGGAACCATGCCTCTAGTCCATGCAGCTATGAGTTGAGGGTGAGGCTTGTCCGTGGTGGGAAAACATCACAAACCCCTGTTTTAAACCTTTGTAACTCTGCAGTTGGGAAGCAAGAAATTGCAAGTAGATAAATAGGGACCACTTTGGTGGGAAGGTAACAGTGTTCTGTGTGCTCCGGTGTCTAGTCATGCCTGCCTGCAGAAGCAGACAGTGCTGGCTGTTCGGCTTTGGAACAGAGATGAGCACTGAACGACTGGCTTTCAAGCAAGGGAAACCTTTATCTTTACTAACTCTGTTATGCAGTTGGCTACTATGACACTGAGGGCTAAGCATTCCCAAAATTCAAGTCTGAAGAATCTTTTAAATCAAACATAATTATTTCCTGAGTTGCTATCAAGAATTTAAATAAAATAATTTCTAATTAAACAAGAATAACTAAGCCTCTCGTCATATTCGTACTCTTTGAACAAGTCAAAAAAGTGCAATACCAAATTCTTCTCTATTCTGAGAAAATTGATGACTTGAGAAATTGTTTGAATAGCTCAGCACTTTAGCTCCATAACACGTGAGGATTCGCATAATTGTCATCTCTTATATAGTGTAAACCAGTGATTCCCAACAAGGGGTACACAGCCCACTAGTGGACTTCAATTCCCAGAAGCCTAAGTCAGTGCATTGGCTGACCAGTGCTTTGGGGAAATGACTTAGGCTTCTGGGAATTGAAGTCCAAAAACCAGCATTTGGGAAACACTAAACAATTGAAGAACTTATTTCAGTGAAATTGCCCAAGATCCTTCAACAGACATTTTTCTTATAAGGAATTCTGCAAGTATCCACAGGATCTGCAACACTTCAGGCATTTTTGAGTGAACTGGTCCGAACCTGCTGATGCACACCAAGGATTCACACAAACGGCGGAGAGAACTTCCCTACTAGTTTAAAGATCATCCAGTACATCTGATAGCTTAATACAAGTGAGCTTTTTCACTGATGTCCTCCTGACATTAACTATCTCCAACCCTTTTCTGACACTTCAGAAACCAGCTGTAGCTTCTGCAAATGTTGGTGCATAATCGCATGAATGAACCTGTTGCTGTGACAGTTGTCAGCTAGTTACTTTCCTTTCCAGAGATTTTATGACACTGATGAACCTGCTACAACATTGTGCCCTTTGTAGAGACTTATCTCAATTTGCAGAGTTCCTCCCACTCTATTTTCACTTCACAGCAACAACCATCAGAGGCAAGTCAGGCTAAACTAAAAAAGGTCACCAATGAGTTTCACAAAGCTTTGAAAAGAGACTTATCTCTTATGTGGCTGCTTTTTTATGCCCCCCTCCCCAACTGCCAGTCTGCCCTCTGCACTTTAAATATCCACACCAGGTGGCTGATCAGCTCAGGTTTCAGGAATGACTTATTCACAAGTTAGTCAGTGACAGATATTTTCCAATGCTAGTATCTGCATTTAGCAAATAAGGATTCCTCTTCTGACAGCCTCTTTTTGCAAAGAAAGCCACTTCAGCCTTCTGAAGTAATTTCTTTTAGTGCCAAACAAGCCTCTACAATCCTCAGGTATAATGTATGCCTAATGGCCTGTTATATCACACAGATACAATGCTTCATTCATTTTCCTTTAGAGCAACTGAAAATTTCACAAGACAGCACAAAATAACTTTATCCAAAACAAATATTCAATATGTAGGATATTGTAGAATATTGAATAAAACACTTTTAGATCCTTTTATACTATTGGCTTGGATACTAAAGGCATTTCTTTTATAAATGGAGAAAATAATACAGTAAAATCCCAGGTTACAATAGAGGTCCATACCAACACCCTCCGTTGTAACCCAAAAAAATTAGTAAACTGAAGCACGTTTGCCCATAGGAATGCATTGAAAATTTTTAAAAGTTCCCGATCATGCTAAAAAATAATTTAAAAATACAAAAACCCACCAAAACATCCAAAAACATGCCAGACCTGATCATCCCCCTTCTTTGCAGAAGGTCCCCAGACTTTCCCGCTGATGGTAGGAGTGGGAAAAAAAGTATGGAAATAGTGGCAGAAATGTTGACAATGATGGCACCTCCGCAGTGGTAAGTGATTAATTGCTACTTCCATCAGAGGTGGCGGGCACCATTTTGAACTCTAAAATTGTGCCGGCTCCCATTTTAGAGTTTAGAAAATGCAATTCCTGGTCATAAACTGAAAATAGTCATAAACCAGGGCATTATTTTAATAAAATTTGCTGTTATAAACCACAGTAAATGTAAACCAGGGCAATTGTAATCCAGGGTTTTACAGTATAGCTTTAAATAAGAAGGAATAAGATTCAGAAAGGTTTAAAATATTACATTAAGAGGTAGGCTTTGTAAGATATCTTCTAGTCACATCCAACTTCCCGAGCACATAGATGCCCCCATAGTTGTCAACATGGTTTCCAAACTTCTGGAACCTGCTCACCTCTGTTTTAAATGAATTGACCCACATGACCTATTTGCAATTCATTTCAGTATTGTAGATCTCTCACACAAACTTGGTTTTCAAACCTATTGTGCATGGTAGATGCAACTTCTTCCCACCACCACAAGCACACAGAACGCAAGTTGTTTTTATCACTCTCCATAGAACTCAAAATGCACATCGAATTGAATATCAATTCATTTCAGCTATATTGTTGTAGTAAAGATGAAGGGTGTACATGGGCCTAATACAGTAGCTACTAATTCATCACCAAAACAGGAGAAACTTTGTCAAAAATGCATATGTTAATTGACATTAATATATGCAAACACAGTCATATTCAGAGTATAGTTTCACCCATTTTGTGCTCTCCAGCAAAACTGTAAGGGAAAATTCCAGGGTTCAAATTAGGACTACTTTATTTCAAAACTTCAATGGGTGGGCTAGCCAGAATTTCTGCTGCCTGTTCTGGCAAAATGGTGCGAACCTACTGAATCCCACCACTGGTTATATCTTTGTGTTTCAGAACATATTAGTGTATTTTCGTTATCTTGCCTTATTTGATGTAGGTAAGACTTTTTTTAAGAAAAAGGAAAACTTCAACATGGAATTTTTTGGAATAGTAGCTGTGTTAGTCTGTAGTTCAGGCATCTCAGAAAACAAAACAAAACAAAACTTGAACCACGAAAGCTAACAGTGAAAATATAGCAGCTAGTCTTTAAAGTGCTACTGTGGTTTTTAATTTTATTTTACTTTATTTTGTTTATTTTATTTTGTTTTGTTTTCTGAGATCCTTCAACATGGAATGAGTATATATTTGCGGTCATGCACACAAAGCTATAAATAATTAAATTTCAATAAGAATTGTCAACTATTTGAAAGATAACTTGCTCCCACATGGCAGCAAAGAGGAAAAGAAAATAGGTAGATAAATAAAAAATTCCTATTCAATCACAAAAATTGACAGGTAGACAAGAAAAGAAGGTGGGAAAGAGGCTGCTGTTTTCAAGAGAGCAGCTAGAGTAGAACAAGCATGTACAAGACATTTGGAATGTATTGAGTGGTCCATTTTCTTGCTAAGGGCAAAAATGAGCCACATGCCTTCATTCCTGGCCCATGATAGAATTATTATTATTATTATTATTATTATTATTATTATTATTATTATTATTATTATTATTATTATTATTATTATTATTATTATTATTATTATTATTATTATTATTATTATTATTATTATTATATTGCCGCCCACTCGCATAGGGGCATAATTAGAAGGGCATAACCCCCTCTCCCATTAAGGAGCAGCAGGTAAAGTGGCATTCTAGCAACAAAAGAAATGAGAGGGGAACAGGAAATGAAAAAAAATTAAATCCAGGTACTGAATTAAAGTTGATTCCCAATCAAAGTAGACTTAGTGAAATAATGTCTGTTACTACTGACTATCCAACTGCATTAATTTCAATGTGCTGAAATGCTGGTGGACCCAAAGATGTCTGTCATTTTCCATATTTCATTCAGGTGAAAAATACCACATGTCATATCCCCATCCAAATAAATCTGGGAGTTTACATCTATCATTTGAAATATTCCCCTTCTAGAAAGGTGATATAACCTCATCTCCCCAGGATGGCAAGTTTGAGAAAGATCACCAGGAGTCATATTTCCTTTGAGAATTTCTAGGCTACACCAAGTGACTTCTAGACTACACTTAGCTGATATTAATCTCAAGGTAGGAATGTCTCTATAGGTTATGAAACTGTGCAAGACTGACACCATCATGGCACAACAGGAAATATCACCATTGCCTCTACTCTCCTAAGTGGCGTTGGAGAGAAATGCCAAGCTACAACCATAAGGAGCTTAGCTTAACTTTTAGAGCTTTCCTAACACTGGGTTATTTGGAATAATGTTTTGTTTTTATAAAACCATCAGCCTCCAATAGACTGGTAATAAACTGTGCAGCAAGACTTTCTTTCATGGTCCGAAATATATCAATAAAAATGAAGTGCATTACTTCACACATCATTTTGCAAAACATGGATCTAGCAAATACTCGGTGTAACTCTTATTCATATGATAAAGAAACATTTATTCCTTCTGATGTAAAAAAGTCACTGTCAACTTCTCTATGAAAGTCTTGTTTTCTGAAGTGAAGAAAATAAGAAATACTTGTAAAATAAAAAGTATCATATTTACATACACAGTTATCTTCCACTGCAATATATCTCATATCTGTTTCTCTCCAAGCAATTCAGCCCTCCAGTTATCTGACTCAATTCTGCCATAAATACTATTAATTTAAAATATTCATTCACAAGCTTCTGCAAGCAAAGATACCAGAGATGGGAGACTACCACCTTATCATGAGCATCTTCATGCATTACTTTTCACACATTACTTCGACTAGATTACTACATCATAAATGCATAATACATTCAAATCAGGAAAAAGGAAAATCAGTCTAGACAGAAACTGCACATTTACATCAAATCAAAAGAAAACTGATTTCTAGTAGGAGACAATCAAAAAGTCCACTATGACAGTTTCAATCCTCAGACCTAGTCTAAACCATTAAAAGAGAAAGAGCCTCCTCAAAAATTGTAGATACATTTTACATTTTTGAAGTACAATCGGTTGTACTTGTGGCAATAGCAACCTTGTTTTGCTAACTAATCTTTTTCATATTAGGTCAAACCAAAGGAACTAACCATAAGAAAAAACAAAAGCCTGGTTTAATTTAGCAGTATTTGCACAGAAGAGCAACTGCAATATAATCACATCCCAGAATGAAGGAACATGGCCAAGAACATCTGGGAAATGCCAACTTTTTCACCATATCCTTGGTGACCATATCTAAAGCAGCCTTCCACACTCCTTCTAAATTAATGAAGAAATCATTTTGTACAGCTCTGCATGCAAAATATGGATTACAGTATTATCAATAGCAAATTGCTACAGTTTAAAGACAATTTCAGGACGCATATACAACTCATACATAATGAAAACAAGTTGCTAAAAAAAGCCTTTAATTGGTAGTAATCTGCTGCTACTGACAATGACATAATCACCATTGCCTATGCACAGCTAGGCAACATGATTTTAATCAATAATTCAAATGATTAAGCCAGCCCATTTGAAATCTCTTAAATAAGAGCTATCCTCAGCAGAAACATTATGTTGAGCATAAAACAAAGATTTTTTTTCAGGTATCACACATCTATGAAACTTATCTTAAAGGTAATAATCAGGCATTTGATTTTAATTTAAAATAAACACAATTTCTTACCTTGGCAAACTGTGCATTTACCCACTTCGTGAATGTTTTCTTTTGAACATCTTCTCTTTCATCTATAAAACATAAAATACAGTAGTTTGGTCAATATTACTGGCTGGAAAAATAAACTGGTTGTTGACAATATAATTTGTAGCAGCCAAACTGATTGTTAGAATGATATTTTAATTCTTAATTCAAAGGTATAGATTCATAGAGTTATTATTTAACTGAATGTAAGACGTGTAATAATGGGTACAATTACAGGACATCAGAATTCCACTGAATATCAGGAAAAAAATTCCTAATTGTCAGAGCAGTACAACTATGGAACCAATGGAGGCATTCAAAAGAAAATTAGACACTCATCTGTCAGATATACTTTGATTTGGATTCCTGCACTGAGCAAGAGATTGGACATAATGGCCTTATGAGCTTCTTCCGATTCCACTGTTCTATGAATCTATGAATTCATAAACTATAATTAGAAATTTATTATCACTTGTTTGAATCCTGAGCGAAATTGGATTTACTAGATTGGATATATCACAGAATGAAATACTGTACTTCCTTTCAAGCCAATCAGAAGATGGACCTATATAAAACTTCAAGCATAATGTAAGCTTTGAAAAGACAAACAGTATTTCTGAGAATCAGATAATAGCTAGAATCCTGTTGCATAGCATAGTAAGTCACAATTAGAGTATGTCCATTTCCATCAGTGGAATTTCCAGGGCAATTAACTGAACAATCCTCCATTGGCTCCATGGGCCTATTTCTACACTAAGCAACAGGATTGTAAGCAATATGTCGTATAATATGTCATATAAGTTTTATTTCTCTAAAACATCTCATGTTTTATTTCCTATCGTTTCACTATCTCCTTCAATGAGACTTTTTTCTCATTAATGATATGTTACATCTATCTGTGATTTATTTTTGGAAAGCTATCTATATTGTAGATTTCGGTCAGATTTCGGGTGATTTTCAGTTTTTGAACCCCCTAGCTCTTACAAACTTGGTGGCTGCATGGCCACATAATGTACTGAACTAACAATTACATTAGAAAATATCATCTGGCCATGTCTCATTTACAGAGAATTTCTTCTAGGAAAGAAGAAACTATGTAAGTTTGATGGAAGTAATCACAGAAGGAAGGTGAAGATCTGAGAATTAATCAGGGACATTGAATTGAAACACAGGTGTCTAAAGCAAAGATACCAAGCATGAAATCAGTCTTCTGTAGACTGCAAATTAATGATGAGTGGCTAGCAAACAACATTTACAGATAGGCAGTATTCTGTAATTGAAACTTTCCAACCTTGCTGTAGAATTGTATTACTTATTACAAGTCCGGAAATGTACTGTGCTAATCTCTTGAATAAAGTATCTTACACAAAGGGAAGAACATCTTCCAGTAGAACCAATAACAGGACAATATAATCAAAAACTACCCCAAACCAAAAACCTAGGCAGAATCCCCCTCATTTGTTTTTTCAGCAGTAGAGTGAGTAACCTTTAAAATGAAGTTTCAAGCATTTAGCTGTGATTAAATTACAGGGAATATTATTCCTTTAATCCAGGGGTACCCAACCTAAGGCCCATTGGCCAGATCTGGCCCCTGACACCATTTCATGTGGCCCCTACCACACACCCCTAAGGGCATTTGGGAAACAAAATGGCCACCCCTTTGAAGCTGTTGGGATTAAATGTCCACACACACACATACACACACCCCATCGTGCAGGCAGGGCAAAATGGCCATCTGGCCCTCAAAACTGACTGAGAAGCTTGAAAAAATTTGGGAACCCCTGTTTTAATCCAACAATATTCAGCCCAGCAGAAAAGACATTACTGTTCATCTCTTTAAATATGTTTCAGAGCTATGGAACAGATCATTACCTTATTTATTCCTATCCACTCATTCTTCCTACATCATTTTATAAAGGGAAAAATTGTTCTACTTGTTAATAAGTAGTTCTAATTCATCAGTTTCTCAGTAGATTTTTGTTTTGTTTTTCCTTATCAGTAAGTTGCCAAAAATAATAAGGTACCTGCCAGTTTCTCTAAAGTGAAAGGAAAAGGTGGATCACTGATTGGAGTATGGCTGATCCTCCTACTCTCTACTTACAAAAAAGAGAGTTGGAATTGCAGAATAGTAAATTAGTTCAGTATCTCCATTGTCTGTCTTGGCTTAACTTGATAAAGGAGAAAAGCAAGATTCAGCATCATCACCCAGCAGATGACACTTCATTCTAAATCTGCAGATGGTATAACTCAACAGTTACTTACAGATGTTGAAGTTTTAACTAGAGTGAATTGTACATCATTAGCCACCAAGAAGAAGCCCTTTTATGACCCAGAGTTTCAAGTACAGTCACATCATTATTTCTACTACCTCTTCCTACTTACGGTTAGGTATGCAAGAGGTACTCATAAAAATTCTCATTTTCCATAATTTTCTGATTCTCACCTTGCCAAGATTCACTTCTGCACTAGCAAAACCCTGATCTTATTTTCCTTTCCTTTTTGTTTCTCATTCATTCTACACAGAAAAGGTGTATAATTCTGAACAGCTTCCTGCCCTTTCCAGCAAATGCTGTGTATAAAGATGCCACAGTCCCCCAGGTGAATCTGTACAGGAAAAATGTCATTCTGTGCACATTTTGTAAAATTCCAATTCCTGAGCATCTTGGTAGATCTTTCGATCTTTAATGTGAGTCCCACATTAGGGAAAATCCAACACAGCTTGGCATTGTCCCAGGAGGAAAAGAAATGGGAAGTAATTCCTCTGGGAAATCCTATGAGCATCACCATGAGGTTTCTTAAGAAGCAAAAATTTTCAGAAGAGAAATCCTGCTGTGAGGATAAACTACTAGTAATTCCTCTACTACAGGTTTCTGTCCAAGAGCTAGGAGAACCTTCCTTATGCTGCACTTAGGCCAGGATTAGGAAGATCAATAGCAACACAACAGCATTACCCATTTCATTGGAAGGCTACTATACCAGCTGGCCATTCTGTTGCTGCTCAACAGCAAGGCTTGACATCCCCATTGCCATCAATTACATCAAGTATTGATTTATGCCTATTAGCACAATCATCACTAATGAAGCTTCATAGTAGCTATATTTAGACTTCAATAATAATAATTTCATGTCAGAAATTATTCTGAGCTGAAAGGATTTTTGCAGAAGAAACTCTGCTCAGGGAATGCCCAAATAAGGCTCCTTTCATGTCCCCAAAGCTGGGACAGAGATGAGCACTCAATCCATCATGCAGTACCTGGGTCTCGAACTGCCGACTTGCCAGCCTTCCAGGTAACAAGGTGAGCTTCTTAACCACTAAGCCAGTGGCTTCAATATTTTGTAAAAACCTGAAGATTTTCAATTAAGTAAATATGTGACTGACCGGTGAAACATGAAAGTAGTAATACTCTAAGCTTTTGTGTGTGCTGTATTATCATATTAGAAATAATGTCCTCGTATTTAAAAGACAACATAGCATACTAAATACATGATATAAAAAAAGGCAAAATCAGTGAAGAGTGAACATAAATTCACAAGTCTCTTGCTTTTGCCATTCTTGTCATGTTAACATGTGTATGCAGAAAGTTCCTTTTGCCTTTTCTTATTTTGATGGATTGATTTAAATGCAGTGCTTCCATCACTCTGCTTAGGAAATTACTGAGGCCTTATATTATATCTAACAGTGTGTCACTTGTAAGATTCTCAAAGCAAAAAATAATAATATGTGGTTCCTTGCTTATACTTTACCGACATTGACTTCTCTTCAATTTTTACAACCTTTCATTCTCTAATTAAAACATATGGTACAAGAAAGTCTCTTGTAAATTACTTTTTAAGAGGCTCTGCATTTTATTACATTTTTATCACCATCTGTCTTAAGGTCAAATTTGTTTTTAAGATAAGTATAAATTTCACAATCAGGGTATATTCCAAAGATTATTAATTTTAGTGTCATAATTAAGACTACATATAAGTACTGGCATGTATGTATTACAACATTCCTATAATATGTACTGTATTTTATTACAATCTCTAAGACATTCAAAGCCAGTGTCCTGCTGCTCTTTCCCAACTAAGAGTAGAGCAGCTGGGTTAATTGGTGAATATCTGCAGATACATTTTGGGAACATAGTTTTAGAACTGTAAAACCCAGTATATTGATAGAAAAATGTCCAATAATAATCTTACAGGAACCTGTGAAGAGCATGACATTGTGAATGGATTAATTGAATTTATTTACAAAAAAAACCAAAAACCAAAAACCCTACATGAATATAGCCTCAAGCTACCTAATTAAAAAATCCTTATTTCATGATGAATAACCTTTGAACTATAATACATCTTAAATAGAAAACTACCATTAGACAGATTTTCCCCAAAAAAACATTTTATATATAAAAAATCTAATTTAAATTTAAATAAAAACCTGTTTCCATTTTTTAAAAAAAATCTAATTTTAAAACTTTAAAAAAAATAATGTTTATCTACCATGGTTTCCTGTGTCTCTCTCTAAATTGTTTCGCACAATTTAAATGATTCCTTAATTTTATTACAGGTGACACAATTTGTTTTTGCTAATTAATTTGAACAACAGCTATAACATAGATCCAGAAACAGTGTTGTTACATGCATATATATAATAGACTGGAACACACTTTTGCTTTGTATAATATGCAAATAGTCTTTCCTCACATTATAGTATGAAGATAATACTCTATCTGGATTCATCCTAGATCTTGCACTGCTAGTAATGAAAACCATGAATCTCTATTTCATGTCATCTTTTAAAAATGGATCACAAACCAGGTCAGATTGAAAATGTTGAGTAAAAATATGAGAATAATGGGGTTGACCCACACTTTTAATGGAAAAATAGTTCTTTTTATGAATCCCATTCCAATATTCCAATGACATTAATAGGAACATGATAAATTCCTATAAGCTACTGTTGGTTGTCCTTTCTTTGATTACTTTAACCAGTACCGATGAGTGAACAGTTGCACATTAAAAGGTTTAGTACACATCCTCTCTGCCAATCATTATCAATTTAGATATAGTGGTGGCATGATTTATCTGTTTAAACATGGAACACCCTCAAACTACATCTCAATTAAATAAATAAATAAAAAAGAATATCCACTAAAGCCTCTTCTTCAACTAGATTCTGTTGATCATCTACCAACAGAAAACAGTCAGCTGCTGGAAAGAGAACCCTTGGATAAGCCTGCCTCTATCTACACCTGCCTCTTTCTTTTTGAAATAAGATTTAATTCTTTAAATAATCGTATTGTTCAACTTTGAGGATCAGAAGTAATTTTAGTCCAGAAACAATCTGTAGCAGTTTGCAGGACTAAGAACTTTGCTAGATGGCTAAACAGGAGTGTGCTGGATTAGGCTAAATAAGGTCACTTAAACTGGATAAAGTTATATAGATGTAAGAGGTGTGATCCTTAAATTCCCATGCAAGGATCAGGTGATTTCAGGTCAGGAAGTCAAATCACATTTCACCCAGCCCTGTTTAACATGATCAGGGCTTCTTTCTCTTTAAAAGGGAAGATTCTTTCCTTTAAAGAAGTGCTTCCCAAACTTTGAATTTTGGACTTCAATTCCCAGAAGCTTGAATCAATTCCCCAAAGCACTCATCAGATTTAGGCTTCTGGGAATTGAAGCCCGACTGTGGGATGTTGGGCCCATGTTGGGAACCACTACTTTACAGAAAAAAATTGTCAGGATTGTTAAGCAGCTGCCTAGTTGTCTCTTTGGAGAAGCTACTTACTAAACATGTAGAATGGAAATCTTCTGATCCTTTGGAGAATAGGGGAAGGTTGCATGGAAAGCTTTGTCTCTCTTGTACTCCAAAGAAGAACAGAATGTGCTTTCCCGAGCATGGAAGAGAAGAGGCTTTACTTTTTCCTGGTTATATGAAGAGGCAGGGGCTATGTGACATTTTGTTGTTTTGTGGCATGAGAGTAGGGGCAGACTGGGTATATATTCCTCAGCTTGCTCTCGGTCAACTTTTTTGTGCCATTTCAGACAGCCTGGCAACCTGCCCTGCAGACTCAAGTGCTTAGTGCAGTGGTGGCAAACCTATGGCACACATGCCAGAGGGGGTACTTGGAGCCCTATCTGTGGACACATATACTGTCACCTCAGCACAGAGTTTGCCCCACCCGTCTGCCCAGCTGCCCAATGGGAGCGCTTCCTCCCTCCCCCCAGCACACAGTTCACCCCACCATGTTGACACTTTGCAATAAGTAAGGGGTTTTTGGGTTGCAGTGTGGGCACTCGGTCTCTAAAAGTTTTGCCATCACTGGCTTAGGGGTTGCTCTTGGGGGCAAGATAGGAATTTTGGGGCTTGGCCTCTGATTGATAGATTTGAGAAAGGTGTCCAGGTCATATTTTGCCTATCCTATTTTGATCTGTGAGACATTAGAGTGTATCTTAGGGGGCTCATCTTGAAATAGGTGTAGTTTGACCTTAATGTCCAGCACCAACTCAATGTTTGTTTGGATATAAGGAAGAGCTACAAAAAAGCCCAAGCTGATTGAGGAAATATTATTCTTTGATAATGAACAGCCATGAAAATTGTTTTTGTTCCCTTTGCATCAAGAGTTTCATAGGGGGAAGTGTCATATCACTACAATACAAATTTGATAAGACAGCCCTTTCTTCACAGAATAAATCCTTTGTAACCCTGAGATAACAATCTCAATTTACCAAAACATCACCATTTGAATGTACAGTAAGCTCCTCATTAAATGCAGCATGTAAAAAGGAATGCAGCCTTGGTTTTCATGTTCAATACTCCTAAACTGCCAAGTTAACAGGTGCATTTAACTTGCATTCCTTTTCAGGGCAAAGTCAAGAGCGAAGATAAAAATGGGGTTTTCTTTAAGTTTCACCAGAATGCTTTTGAGCTCTTTTTAAAGAACATAAAAGTAAAATCTATTCTACAAGAAACAAGGCCTTTCAGCTAAATATCATCCTATAACATTCATGAATTCATGCTGATGGACAGTGTCCCAATGAAAAAATACAGTTTTAAAAGTTCTTTGAAGGCCAGGCTGAATTTGATGTGATGTAATGTAATGTAATGCATATGAGCAGGTAATTCTGTTATTCATCTGATAATACACATCCTGAATGCTTTGTCTACTTATATTCAGTTTACTCATTCTGTTTCTGTTTTAAAACATTTATTGAAAAGTAATTCTTAGTGATTAAGGTGCTGAACTTGATGACCAGAAGGTCAGCAGTTCAAGACCCAAGTGCTGCTCTACAGAGTGAGTGCATGTTGTCTGTCCCAGCTCCTGCCAACCTAGCAAGAAAGCAAGAAATTGCAAGTAGATCAATAAATAATGCTTTGGTGGGAAAAGTAATAGGGCTCCATGCACTCCATCATCTAGTCATGGTTGCCACGTGACCACAGAAATGTCTCCAGACACAGACAGCACTGGTTCTTTGACTATAAATGGAGATGAGCACCACCCCCTAGAGTTGGACACAACTGGCTTTTAAGTAAGAGAGACCTTTACTTGTACCTAATTCTTGCATTCTGAATTAATACTTTATTCTCTACCCCTCCTTTCCTTCTTATATGACCTGTTCTTCTTTTGATTACAGGTTTGCATGCAGGACCCTTTTTTCAAACATTTTTCAAAGTAAGATTGCCATAAAATGTAGAATTCTAATTAAACTATTACAAACTACAGTAAAACCATGCATAAAGAGCGCCTCGCTTAGACACTAACTCACTTAAAGAGCAGAATTTTCTCTGAACGGTCGCTTTGCTTAACAAATAAAACCAACCAAAAACTCACTTAACAACTAAATTGGGGTTCGCAATCCCCATGCCAGAAGTCACAATTGGTCACTTACAATGGTGTTTTGTTTAAAGAGCAAACTCGCTTAAAGAGCAATCCCGTGGAACACATTATGCTCTTTAATCGAGGCACAACTATACTCTCATTTTCACTTCTGAAAACTATTTTATCCTGGATTCATGACTTACATAAACTACTAAATCTAAACTAAGCACATCAAGTCTCTGTTTCATGACTTGTGTGTTAAACCTAAGGACTTTTAGCAACTGCACACCATGCACAAATAAATAGTGGTATCAAATAAGGCAATAATGCTAGCTGTCACAGTAAAACTTCGATTTTAATTTTGGGATTTTTATTTTCATATCTTCAGTTTCACACTCAGACTATTAATTGTTACTATAAGTTTTAAGAGAAATGTTCAAAGGTGGCACAAATTCCCTTCTGTAAGCAGAAATATCCAGTGGTGGGCATCAGGAGGTTTGCATCAGTCCACCAGAACCGGTAGCAGAAATTCTGGCTAACCCTACCCATCCAAGTTTTGAAATAAAGTAGTCCTAATTTGTGTGCAACACAGGGCTTTCCCCCTGGCCACACCTACTATACCACGCCCACAGTGTGGTAGTAAATTTTTTGGGAGCCCACCATTGGAAATATCACTGCCACAACTGTGTTCCCCTGCCACTTCATATCTTCTGCCTCACATGCCACAGAGTGTCTGAGCTAGGACAGGAAAATCCCCATTAGCTATTTGGTTTTATTCTCCCCTCCATGGAACAATGCATGGAATTTTACAATACAGTATATACAAATTACTCAATACTGATGCTTTACCCTGCTGCATATAAGGTCTGGCTCTGAACAGATCATAGCAAAAAGACATCTTGCTTAAACTATCTTAATCATAATGATACTTAGCATCTGTTAACAATGGCATGTCTGAAGATTAAAAATATTCCTTATATAATATAGGCTGGGTTGTGCATATGGGTTGCAGGTTATGGTTTGTGATTTATAGTTACCTGCAAATGTTTAACTGTTGTAAACCACCCAGATTGGGAGAATATCTCAGATGGATGACATATAAATATAATAAATAAAATAATAATACAGATGGGAATTATAATGTGGTTGAAAACAGAGTGGGTAAAATTCTGGTGCACAAATTCATGTACAAAATGATGATAATTAAAGGCTTCCTATGGCTATTTCAAGGTGCAATGCAACTTTGTCCCTTTATATGCAAATCATATGCACCCCAATATCACCTTTAATCAGCAGTGAATTACCACAGATAATAACATTGTGTACACAAATCTCTTGAATATAAATCAAAGTTCTGTATGGACATGCTCTAACTAACTATGTCACAAATCTACTTGGAATGTGAAAAACCCCACATCATGGGAACAGCAGCTTCATCTATCTTGATAAAATACAGAAACAAATAATTTGATACTCATGATTTAGTTTTTAGTTGAAAATATAACTATACACTCTTCTTTTGTTGATGATTTTATTAATTTTCTTTTGAAGCTCAACAGTCCTGATCTGGCTTCCAAAAAAAGAACTAGAATTGAATACACTAGAGATTACAGGAAATAAAGGCAAGAAATAACAATAAACAACAGTAAAAATTATCAAAATAGGTGTCTTAATGGCATTTTTTAAAAAATCCAAAGATGATCACACTAAATTTGAGGTTTAAGAATTTCAAAGAGTACATTCAAAGATGAATCAGGCAAGAGCAACTCCACTTCTGCTAAGCCAATTCTGACTTCACCTGGCACAGGTTGAACTGGTCAGGTGCACTTTCTTCTTATCTATAAAGGTTGCCCTTGTTCAAAAGTCAGTCATATCCGACTCTAGGGTTTGGTGCTCATTTCCATTTATAGCCAAAGAGCCAGTGCTGTCTGCATCTACAGATGCTTCTGTGCACATGTGGCAGGCATAAGTCAATACTTGAGAGCACAGAATGCTGTTTACTTTACCTTCCCACTGGAGTGGTACCTATCTATCTACTTGCAATTTCTTGATTTCAAATTGCTAGGTTGGCAGGAGCTAGGACAGAGACAGGGGCTCACTCTGTCATGCAGTACTTGAGTCACAAACCACTGACCTGCCAACCTTCCAGTTGTCAAGTTCAGCATCTTAACCACTAAGCCACCACTGTCCCAATTTGCTTTTCTTGATCCAGTTCATCACTGATATAGAACTAGGACAATTTAGACATAGAGATCCTCTCTGACAGCCAGAAAGAGGTGAAGGACAGTAAAACAGCCCCCTGTGGGCCAGTGGTTTCAGCACCGCCTCTTCAGAACAAAGAGAGCCAGCAAAAAACAGTCCCCCCAAATACCCTTCCAGAAAATAGCCTATAAGGATGCTATGACCAATGGTGTCAAAAGCAGCTAGGAGGCCTAGCAAAAAGCCAATAGGCATCAGTTCCTAGCACACATTGTCCAGTAAGGCAACCAAAAATATTCCTCTCATAAGCAGGCCTGAAGCAAAGTTGAAATAATTTATTACAGTTTTTCTCATCCTTAAAACTTGAACTATGTAGAGTTGGAATTCAGCCACACAACTTAGCACTTCGTCCAAGAGTGCAATACCAGTGACTGGTTAGAAATTATCTTATGAGGTTGAAGAACTTTTCCAGCTGATGTCTAACACCTTTTTAAAAGATTTGTAGGAACCTTGCCATTCACTTAGGAAGTATGTCAAATACCAATACAGTAATCTGATATGTGCATTTAATTCATTTTATAATATAATTTTGGGGTTTTGGTGTGTCCATGTGCGTGCGTGCCTGCCTGCATAAGTGCATGTGTTATTCTGCCTCTGTAAAAGAACAGCAACACAGCACAAACCTTCATAATGAAGCATAAGTGCAATTATTTCCTTTTAGGATGAGTAACTCAATAAGACAATGCAGCCTAATTAATTTGAAAAAACGCACACATAGAAAACACTAAAATATTTAAACATCATTATTAATACAGACCTTTCTCATCCCAATGTTTGTTGCTTGAAATTGTATGCTTATTATTAAAACCAGCAAGATTATCTATATGTAATGCATATGAAGAAGCAAAACATTAAAGGAAAACAATTTTAGACTTTGTTAGTGTGATGACTTCAAGAACTGTAACCATTCTGTCTCAGCAAATAATTGCAGCCTAATGATACTACAATAAAGTTCTAACATTCTGAACCCTGATATTTCTCATATATCATTTAAAAAAATATCTGAACTTATATTAGGTTACAGCTAACATTAAGCTAGCCTAGTAAATACAAATATCATCACACTTTTACTACAATCTTCTGTAACTTAAGGTCTCTTTTTCACCCATAAATGAGCAAAAGTGTAAGATTTTAATGGACACATGGTGATTTCATATATAAAGTGCCAGGAAAGTGGAAGCCTGAACTGAAAAATTCTAGCCCTCTTGCAGAATTTGATAAACACTATATGCTGTCTGATCTTTTCATAGGATATTGAACAACTGAATCATGTATGATAGAGGTCCCAACCTTCTTTGTATCACAGACCAGTTTCATGCTAAACAATTTTTCCATGACGAGCCATAGTTAAGCAATTTGGAGCAGGGGCCTGGCCACCTGCCTATCTGCCGTGTCTGATGCCCGTGCTCTCACTCAGCTTGCCAGGCAGAAGTGACGGAACACATTGAGGGCAGAACGCTGCCATCGGGGTTCCTAGTGTTACTCATCCCCACTGCCCAGTTCAAGACACCCTGTGGCCTGGTTCCGGTCCACAACCCTGTGGTCGGGAACCCCTGATGTATGAGTCTCCTGGCTTTTGCAATTCAAGAGGTATACTCTCAGTCAAAAGAAACTCTTCAATTCTAAGCTCAATAACAAAAAGTTTTGACCTTAAATCCATTTGACCTAAAATGTCTGTCTAAAATTATTCTAACCAAAGATCTTGGATTTAATGCTTGAAACTATTGGGTCAAAACAATCAAGAAAGATAAGGCCAATACATGCAATATCATTTCTATTTTCCTTTTGAAAACTGAGGCAACTCAAATTTAATTTTCTGCAATCAATGTTAACCACCCAACTATGTCACATCTTGACTTAGGACAATATACTTGCAGCTCTAATATGTGACACATTTATTTACTATATAATTTCAAAAGTTAAACCAGACAACTGTTAAGCAGAAAATTCAAAATCACGAAGCTTCTTACACATGTACGCTGTTACAGAGACAAGGTTTAATTCAATAAGCTTTGAATTAAGACCTTAAAAAAGGCAAGGGCCTGGTTCTACAACTCAAGTGATTCAGACCAGGATCAGACATAGAGATGGTCTATCAGTAAAGCTGAGGATTGATTGAGGCAAGGTTTTTTTGGGGGGTTTCCAGTTCAAACTCCAAAGGAATGCCTTACTTAAGGAATCCTTGCTCACCAATCATCAATCAAGCTTATTTACCTAATTCTGAAGAGGACAGAAACCCTCCTTGTAACTCTCATGTTCTTTAAGGATTATTTTTCTAGTCACAGGCTATCTATAATACCCGCTTTTGGCCATATAGGTTTTCCTGCTAAGCGTTTGCATGATAATTTGCCTAAACATAATATGCTGACTTCTTCCCAGTTTATGCAGTTTTTGCTTCACAGCAATTGTTGGCTTCAACTGGGCTCAATTTGAATGTGCAAACTGATATCATGTTACACTTGCAACCCAACAGAGATGGCAGCTTGACTTGTAAGCCATTTGTGTGAGGTCTGATTTCATGTATCAAATTTTTTTTTGGACTTTTCCCAGCACAGATGCCTTTCTCTCCACACCACAGATCAAGCTGAAAAGGGTTGTACAGTGGTATCTCGCTTAAAGAGCATAATGCATTCACGGGATTGCTCTTTAAGCGAGTTGCTCTTTAAGCGAAACACGTGAAAAAAGTGCCTCCACTGCCACTGCAAGTGACCGATTGTGACTTCTGGCAGGGTGGATTGCGAACCCTGATTTAGTTGTTAAGCGAGTTTTTGGTTGTTTTTAGTTGTTAAGCAAGGGCAACCATTCACAGAAAATTCTGCTCTTTAAGTGAGTTAGCCTCTAAGCGAGGTGCTCTTTATGTGAGGTTTTACTGTAAAAGCAATTTACGATATGATGTGGCGATTCATAGTAGAGGTGGAAGAACTGGATTCTGCAGGCAAGAGGACTCAAGGGCAAGTGATTCAAACCAGTAATTCCTTTGTGTTTTTTGTTGCAAGCTCCTTGGCTAGAATCTTGTTGTATAGAAGGAGAGAATAACACTGCTGGGACAGTTGTGCTTGTTGTGGAAGCAAAGATCATGGGCAGAACTTATTTAAATTTTCAACAATTCCTTGTGCATAAAAATGGTAGTAAATGTCCATAATGCTGAACAAAAAATTGCTTAAAGAGAATGACTAAATGCTATTTTGATTTATGTGCACCAAAGTAGCCTTTTGAAAAAGTACTAGACAGAATTAAAATAGTTCTCTTGTTACTAAGCTCTTCTCAAAGTCTCTGTTCCAACACCATTATTTCAAACACAAGCATGAAACATTGTTTTTGTTTTGTTAGTTAATAAGAAAACCAAGAATATTCTTAAATAAAAAAATCTTTAAAACAACAGCAATAACAAAATCCTGCAGTACTGCATTTATTACAAATGGTTTTCCAATTTATCTGTACCTCCCTCCTCAACACAAAGTCAATAATAATTTGAAAAAATAATAAATGACAAAAATCTGAAATACTGCCTTTACAGGCCTTTTTGCCATAGCAACGATGCTCTCTCATGTCTCCCCGTGTTTCAGGGACAGACTAACACCTAATGTATTTCTTTCTGCAGTAGCATCATTAGCATTGTTTCTACTTCAAAAAAAGCCATGTTTCACTCATCAGTTTTGTTTGGTCTCAAATATTAGAGTCCACCTATTGATGCCATATAAATAGGGTAACAAAGAAGTGTTAATATGTTATTATTCATTAATTCTCTGTGCATTGTGACCAAATGTCCTTGTTTTAAGATATAACAATCTACTGCCAAAACAAAACAACAACAACCTTTGGTTGTTATCATGGAGGGCAGTGAATGTTTCCTATTTTGAACTGCTTGGAGATAGGGAGAATTAGTTGCACACCATTGCCCAGGGGATACCTGAGTATACTCTCAGTGCTTAACACTTTAAGAGAATTTCCTTCTATGCCCCCAAGCTCCTATTTCCCCTACTTCATAGAGGAATATGCTAGTTCCATATGGTATAAATCAGCACATGCTGAAAAAAGTAGATGTAGCCTTTAATGAATCATGTTGCATTACTACTGCCTGCTTGAAACCTACTTAAACTGGGAAAGTCTGCCATTTGGCTTAGCCCTGGCCCTCTGTATGGACATTGAGATAATGAATGAAATAATACCTGACCAATAATCCAAAGAAAAGGACACTACAGTATTTGCAAGTACTGTACAGTATAGCCAAATAACATGCAAATTGCTTTTGGAAGGTAAAACCAATGAACACATAATAAAAATAAAACATAAAAAGGATGTTCAGAATGAATCCAATGAACTTTCTTCTGCCTTCTTATTTGTGGAACTAGACCAGTGGTTCCCAACAAGGGGTACACAGCCCACTAGTGGACTTCAGTTCCCAGAAGCCTAAGTCAGTACATTGGCTGATCAGTGCTTTGGGGAAATGACTTAGGCTTCTGGGAATTGAAGTCCAAAAACCAGCATTTGGGAAACACTGATTAGACTAAAGGAAGCCATAAGTAGATGTAGGAATAGCATTTTGCATACTGATTTGACATAGTGAGTCAGGATTCTAGCTGGGGTGTAATTTCAAGGTTGGGGCAACTGATATACCAATCCTTTTTAAAGACGCTCTGAGAATATCCAGCTTTTTTAAAATAACCTGATCCAAATGCGATTTCATGAATGTAATTTACTTTTTAAAAAAATTCAGAATCTGAAGTTTAATTTTTTAATGGAAATCTCTTTTTAAGGTGCTTTGATTTTAGTCCCTTGAATCACTCACCAGTTCAGTCTCTTTAAACTTCAGCCTACAGGGATTTTGTCCCTTTAGTGATGTTTGTAAAATTAATACTGTTTTAATTAAAGCTAATTAAAAATGTAGGAGCTCATTACATTTTACCTTAAAAGCATTACATTACATTTGCTCTAAAACCATTAGGCTGTTTAAAATGGGGAAAAAATCGTGATAGAAAACATCAGTATAATGCTTTAAATTAACTGTTCTACTTGTACCATATCATCAAGGTGCATAATTTTTTGACCTGTTGATTTTAGACACTGTTCTCTCTTTACGTTAGTTGAAAAAGAAAACACACTTGGAGCCATAGCTTTGCACAGAAATAGTCAATCTGCTCAGTATAAGTTTTTTTAAAAAAAATATCAGTACTGAATTATGCAACTATGAAATAAGATCTAAAAGATATTTAAGATTAAATCATTTTGTTATTCTCTAGGATTCCTGGGGAGGGGGGGAAGTGGCTGTAATATTCATTCAAAATGCTGGAAATGTCAAGTCCACATTGCCAGCAGGAAGAAGGATGCTAAACTGTACACAGCAAAGAGAAGCCTGAATGCTAACAACACCAATGGCAGCAATCAAGATGGTCTACATCAGGGTTTCCCAACCTTTGGATCTTGGACATCACTTCCCAGAAGCCTAAGTCAATTCCCCAAAGCACTGATCAGCCAATGTAGTGACCTAGGCTTCTGGGAATTGAAGTCACCCTATGGTGCTTGTGCCACACATTAGGAACCACTGGTCTACATTCACATAGAGACATCAAGCAAAGGAAGGTCCCACAATATCACTCTTTTTACCACCATATCTCATTCAAACACAAAGCAATTGTCATGGCTGGTTTCCAACAAGTATGTTTCAAAGCCAATAATTCAAAATCATGTTTATGCATACTTTTGATATAATGTTAAAAAAATATTAAAACATCAGCAAAAAATAGATATCAAAAGGTAACGGAGTGCCTCAGAGTGAACTGCCATCATCTGCAAGAGCTTAGACTCCACATGAAATGTAAAGAATAAAATCATGTAAGAATTGATTATAAATATGAGATTGATACCCATATAGAGGACATCAGAAATAAGCAGTATATTGTTTTGTATTTTTCTCTTGATAGCCAGGATCCCAGTTGGGATGTGCTGCATAAATTTCAAATACTGGTGTACCAATCTATAGACTGCAATGGGCATGTATTTTATTTTATTTCAGCACTTGTAGGTGGAGAACTGCAAGCACTTTTAAGAGGAGAAATATTCCATTGCATTCCTTCATCACATTTGCTCCTTCTGTCCCATGCAGTACTTTGTTCACCATAAAGTGCCACTGTTGTATCATTTATAAATGGAGATTGGTCATAGCCATACAATAATTGATTCATTACTAGTTACAGAAAGGATTTCTAGAGCCTCACATTTATATATATGGCTCCACATTATGAAGCAGAATACAGTTTGCATCTCAAGGCTCTTCAAAATTAACCTTGTTAGAAACATCCAAGAATGTCTTATACAAAACTGAAATTTTCATGGAATCTTACACATAATTACACAGTCTATGTCCTGTTGGAAAGGGAAGTACTGCACTGCATTTCATTGTGAAAGGCTAAGCCTATATTTCTGTTGGGAAATTTCTTTTAAAAAAGAAAGAATTAAGGTTTTTAAAAATAGCATTGGCAGCAATTACAAAATTAGATGCATGTATGTCTGAATTATTACATATTGTTCTCTCCCCCTCCCCCAGCAAACACTATCAGGCATCTAAAGGAATGCATAATGTAGTAAGGCAGCAAGTATACTGGCACTAAACAGCTTTATCAAGGTCACACTTGAAAACTTCATAAGTATGATGTCCTTCAATGCAATAAATACATAAAAGCAGAATTCTGTTCCCTCTTTACCATCACTTCATTTTGTGCTTTAAATTTACAGTAAAACTTCGGATAATGCTAAAACTTGGTTCCACAAGTCTTAGTGTTATCCAATTTTTAACGTTATCTGATGCATGCATGGGATAAAGTTAAAATCCTATGGGATGCATTGGATAACATTAAAACTCTATAGAGATACTTTGTAACTGGCACAGGCTTTAGCGAACATTATCCTATGCATCCTATAGGATTTTAATGTTATGTGATGAAATTTTCCGCCCAGATTGTTTAATGTTATCCGGTTTTAGCATTGTCTGATGCAAACGTTATCCAAGGTATTATTGTATTTCATTTTTATGGGAGCAGTCTGTCCATAGGTGCCTGTACATTTTCAGAAGCTGAACTCATTGGAGAAAGCCAACCACATGAATCACTGAAAAGAAGGATGGAAATTCAGTTGGAGAAACATAATGCAAACAGACAACACTTATACGGGGAAAAAAGAACAATTTCACAGCTGTATGTGAACCACGTAGCTGATTGGATGAAATAATGTGTAAATCAGGCCAAAATGAAATGGATCATCATATGCATCCCATGTTATTCCTGGAAGATAATTGGACAGGTCTACATATAGCATCAGTCATGGAGTTTATGTAAAGATGGTGCATTTGTCCAGGAAAGCTAGAATTAGTTCAGTAAATTGAGCTGACTGAAAATCCAATAGCCACTATGGTGTCATGCTTCTTAAAGAAAAGTATCAACTCCCAGCCATTTTCAGAAAGATGGGTATTTATTTATTTATTTGATCAAACTTGTTTGCTGTCCTCCTCACAAGGACTCAGGGCGGCTAACAGACTTTAAAAACACTTAAAACACAATAAAAACATAGTATAAAAATCAAGATTAAAAATTACAGACTTTAAAAGAGATTAAAAACATTTTTTAAAAAGACCACACACAGAGAGAGGGAGGAGTCAGATGAGCCAACAGACTGAAGCAACCATCTGGCCCATACCCCATACATGCCCCACCAGCCAGGTCTTATCACCCTTCCTAAAGGGCAGCAGCTCTGTCTGGAGACACAACTCACTTGGCAGGAGGTTCCAAAGGGCTAGAGCAGACACGGAGAAGGCCCTCCTTCTAGTGCTAGAGAGGTGTGCCTCTCTAACCAAAGGTACAACCAGAGAGCCTCTCTGGTCTGCTCTGGTGGGATGGACAGATGTCCTTACAACGATGTGGTCTCTTACGTATCCTGGCCCAATGCCACATAGGGCTTTAAAGGTAATGACCAGCAGCTTGAAATACACCCAGAGGGACACTGGCAACCAGTGCAGCTCCTGAAGCAGAAGTAAGGTGTGTGCATACCGCCTACACCCCATCACCACCTGGGCAACCACATTCTGGACCAGTTGCAGCCTTCAAATGGTCACCGAGGGCAGCCCCATGTAGAGCACATTACAATAATCAAGTCTGGAGGTGACCAAAGCATGTGTGATAATGAGCAAGGAGTCCCAATCTAGGAGCGGGCATAACTGGTGTATTACATGAAGTTGTGCAAAAGCCCTCCTGGCCATGACTGCCACCTGCTCTTTGAGCAGTAGTCATGAGTCCAAGAGGACCCCCAGATTACGCACCAAGTCTGTTTGGGACAAAACTGCCCCATCCAGAAAAAAGATGGTAGCTCCTGAGTTAACGCAGGACCCCTGACCCACCACTCAGTCTTGTTTGGATTCAGTTGTAGCCTGTTGTCCCCCATCCAGACCCTAACAGCCTCCAGGTACCTGGAAAGGACTTTCACTGCATTGCTTGGATCTCCACAGCCGAGATATACAACTGGGTATCATCTGCATATTGATGATATCTCACCCTGTGGGGACGGATGATCTCACCCAGCAGTTTCATGTAGATGTTAAATAGGAGAGGCAAGAGCACCAAGCCCTGAGGCACCCCATAATGAAGGGGTCTAGGGCCGGATTTCTCACTCTCCAACCACAGTGACTGGGTCTCGCCCTTCAGAAATGAGGAAAACCAGGACCACACAGTGCCCTGGATCCCCAATCCTTGGAGTCTTCCCAGAAGGATACCTTGGGTCAATGGTATCAAAAGCCGCTGAGAGGTCAAGAAGAGCCAGGACAGTTGGATGTCCACCATCCCGCTCTCTCCAGATATTATCAATTAGCGTGGTTTCCGTACCATATCCGGGCCTGAATCCTGACTGAAAAGGGTCCAAATAATCTGCTTCATCTAGGATCTCCTGTAACTGACGTGCCACTGCCTTCTCCAAAACCTTACTCAGGAATGGAAGGTTAGAGACAGGCTGGTAGTTGGTCATAACCGGGGGGGGGGGGGATGGTTTCTTTAGGAGGGGGCGCACCAAAGCATGTTTTAAGGTAGCAGGAAAAAAACCCTCCAGAAGCAAGGAATTAATAATGGCCTTGACTCAACCACCTGTCACCGCTCTGGCAGATTTTACCAGCCAGGTGAGGCATGGATCTGATGCACATGCAGTGGCATGCACAGATCCCAGGAGCTTTTCCACTTCCTCAGGGACAACTGGATCAAACCGATCCCAGATAACATGACCAGACTGCACTTCGGACAACTCCAGATCCAATATTTCCATGCTGGGATTGAACCTCGACTCAATCCGAGCAATTTTCTCTGCTAGATAATCAGCAAAAGCCTCAGTCGACCCTTGCCAACCAGGACCCAATGCCTCTCTTCCAAGGAGAGACCTGATCACCTGGAACAGAGTCACTGGGCAATTATCTGCAGAGGCAATGAAGGTGGTACTGTGGTGGTGAAATACTGATATTTCACCACCCCCATTGCCACCTGATAGTCCTTGATAGCAGCTCTACCAAGTGTTCGGTCGGACTCACTCTGAGTCTTCACCCAGTGGTTCTCTCTTTGCCCGTTTAAGCACCCTCAACTCCCATTTCCCTTCCGTATGATTTGTAAAACATCAACTTCAATCTGTTTCATTCATCTGTTTACTAATTGAAGTTTTCAATCTAGCTACCATCATCAATGAGACCCAAAGTATCTTTTCAGGGGGGAATTATCACCTGGAATTATCTCTTCCTCCTTAGCCTAAAGAGAAATTTACCCATTGCCACTGACCTGGCCAACTCAGAGAGTAAAAAGTTACCTGGGAATCCCACTGTCATAGCAAGTCACTGATTGCATCACCATGCCACTTACCCTCCTGATTCACATTGTTAAAATGAACCAGTGACTGGAGTTATCAGCAAGAATGTCCTTTGTGCAGCCCACATTTTTCTCAGTGGAACAAGCATAAAGTAGATTGAGCTATCCCATCCCAGACATCAGCTGTATCACACACATTTTCCCCAGCAGAGCTCCAGGGACCAATAAAAGCAGAGAACATGACCTAACATCATCTGGTAATTGCCACTCCCCAAGCTCAAAACATTTCTCATTGTTCTTTTATGTGGTCCTTAAAAATGGATATGTACACCGAGATCTCATATCAAGATACTATACAGGGATCTTCAGTCAGCTCACCCTTGCATTCCATTGTTGACAAGGAGAAACATTAAAGGAGGATATGGTCACTTGAGGACCCTGAATAGCGCAAGTTTTGGCGTCCCAAAATGAAAGACCAACATGCTCAAGTGGGGGCTGCTGGCAGACAACAAACAACACACTGTGTGAATATGAAGAGATAAGAAAGTGGTTTCATTTTGGCAGTCCAGAGTTTGATCGGGACACTTCAAAATAGTTAAAGATACCTGAGAACTTCAGAAGGTGACAAGACACCTAAAAATAAACAAAGAATACTAAATACTGTACCTTCCCAAACTTACTGAGAAGCTGAGAATAACTGTTGGCATTGTGCAGGATTATTATATACCAATTTACAAATATCCTTCAACACATTTCAACCAAGAATAAACAAATAGTAAGTTTAAGACAAGCCCCCCTCCACAATTGATTTTTCATCTGCACATTATCTAAAAATGTCCTTCTCTAATGTCAATAACCATTGGCAAAGAGCACGGACATGACAACCCACAGAACAAAGAAAAAGACATCAAGGTTGAACTGTATAGCCAATAGGTTCAGCAATTTCAAGTAATTACAGTTGCTAGCCAACAAATCACTTTCCATCCTAACAGATGTTGTATAGGTCAAGTCTAAAAATCAATGTTGACCTTCTGCTAGTCTTTGTCTTTAGTAAAATAAGTGCACAAGTAATGGACACTCACTACCTGCAAACTAAGACTGTTTCTAAGAATCAAAGTCTGACTGATGAGATTCAGTTCAAAAATCCTTATCAGTAGCATAATAATCACTCCAGTGAAGTCAAAAGGAAAAGTTCACTTAAGACTTGGTTGCATTATATGTTAAGTGAACTATCAAAACAAACCAGGACTTGTTCCAGACTTCCTTAGCAATTGATTTAGAATTTTTCCTAAACTGTGGTTCCTGGTTTATAAGCAATAGTGAGGAATGTGGTAAAGAGAGAGTGACCCTTGATTTATTCCTCCTTAAGAGTTCATGTGCTTTGCTCAAGTCTCTTTCTGCTTACCAACAATGCCTAACTCCATGGTTTAGACCAGTGAAGGTGAACTTTTTAGAGACAGAGTGCACAAACTCAACAGGCTGCCATCTATGCTGCAGAGGGGCAGGGCAAACTCTCTGCTGGGGGAGGGAGGAAGAGCTCCTATTGGACTGCTGAGCAGAGGGGCGGGGTGAATTCTGTGCTGGAGGAGGGAGGAAGTGCTCCCATTGGGTTTCTGGGCAGAGGGGTTGGGTGAACTGTACTGGGGCAATGGTGCATGTGCCCACAGAGAAGGCTCTGAGTGCCACCTCTGGCATGCGTGCCATAGGTTTGCCACCACTGGTATAGACTTATATACAAGCTCTTCCACAATCATTGTACTATTGTAGCCCCTCTGGTTAAAATAAGCAGCAGGCAATCAATCTTTGCAGCCATTATGACAATGTTTAGGCAGGACTCTATTGTGAAGGAGCGGGCACATATTTATATTTTAAAATGTCATGTCAGTTATTTCAGTGTAGTGTTTCATTAGGCTTTCTACCTGCCAGCATATTTTCTAGAAAAGCCAAAATGTAAACATATGTATTTAAACAACTCAAAATTTAAAATGCATGATGATTGTGCTCTTGGCTACACTCCTGCCTCCCCCCTGCCTCCCCCCCCCATGTTTGACTGAAACTCCACAATGTTCTCCCTTCCCTTCAAAGCAGGGACAAGTATTTTGGAAATCTGAAGTTTACAATCATAATTTGAGCCATATGATGCTCTGACTCACATCATTTCTTCTGTCAGTTTAAACTGAGCAACCAGAGACCCTGGTGTTCATTAAATGTTTTTCAGAGAGGTACTGTTCCAAATATGCCCCCCTTCATCATTATTTTCTGATAGCAGCTATTCCAAACAACAACAACAACAAACAACAACAACACTGCAAGAAGCAACAAAGTCTGCAGCAAATGATTCAAGAGAGAAATTGTTCTCCTGGTCTTATGCCAGTCTTTATTAAGCTGACTGGCTTTTCATGACAATAAGCTCCTTTCTATTGATTTTCAGGGATTAAAGTTTTAACAGCCGTACAAATTAGAACTCAGAAAAAAGTGACAGCAAAAGTTATCTCAAAAATTGTGCGCAAGAATGTTAAAAACATTTAACCCATTCCACTAATTTAAAATAACAATCAGACTTTTCCAATTTTTGGACAGATATTAAAAATGTTGGGGTGCACAAGCAATCCTAAAACAGTTGGACAAGCATCCAGTTGACTCTTAGTCATTGACTGAGTTGTATGAATCACTTTATGAAGCACTTAAACTAGTGTTCCCCAACCTTTGGGTTTTGGACTTAATTCCCAGAAGCCTAAGTCAATTCCCCAAAGCACTGATCAGCCAGTGTACTGACTTAAGCTTCTGGGAATTGAAGTCCAAAACTCAAAGGTTGCCAAACACTGACTTAAATTACAGATCAATGCCACACTGCAAAATTCTTCTGTTTTGTGTAGTAAGTCACACTAAAGTAGGTCCACTGAAACAATAAAGATTTTAAAAGTCAACTTTCCATAACCTCCATTGATTCAAGTGGGCCTACTCTGATTGCAACTTAATTTTTTATAGTGTGATTAATATGATAAGTGAGGCTGCGGAGGGTCAGTAGTTAAGAGGCTTGCTTTGTTAGCTGAAAGATTAAATTAGGTCATATTATAAACCAGGAGTTCACAACATTTTCATGCCATGGGCCAGACACGCCCCCTCACATGGGGATGGGTGGGCAGAGGCATAGTTGCTCCCTGGACTTACATTTTTGCTGTCATCAGTGGCTGTGGCATAAGTGCCACCACCCATCGTGGCTTCTTTCCAGCTTCTTGTACAGCTTCCGCCACTCCTCATGGCAGTAGGAGCCTTTTCAGAGCATGGTAGCTACCACTGGATAACTGTCAGATGCTTCCTCACTTCGTTTCGGCTCTTTGAACATATCACTGCACAACTTCCTGGTTCCATGCTAGGAACCAGGCCAATGACAGATGCTCCACATGGCACCGGAAGTTGACCAGTGGTGCATTCAAAGAGCCAAAATGAAGTGGGGAAGTGTCAGAGAATTATCCAAATGGAGCGAAATTGTTCTGAAAAGGCTGCTGCCACTGTGGGGAGCAGCAGAGGCTGTCCAAAACCCCAGAAAAAGCATGCAATTCCTGCCCCTGCCATCAAGATAAGTGACATATCACAACTTCTGGCAGCGGGGGCAGGTGTAAAGGTGCCCGGGTTCTCACCAAGGACTGGATTAATGTTAGGCCTGTGGGTCAGAGATTGTTTATGTCTTTTATAAACTGTATTTTAAATTTTGCCATAGCTATCTCAGAAAGTCAAAGACAGGTCAGATTTCCTTGAAGTCACAACACTAAGAAAATAACACATAGTAATAATACAAAAAATACCATCCCTTCACAAAAGAAAAGCTTTATATGTAGATCAAAATATAATGATGACCTCAAATTCATATACCATATTTGCCAGTGTAAAAGATGAACACACACACATACCCCCTCAAAATACATCAGAAAATATAGTGTGTCTTATATGCCAGTAACAGGGCCCTCACGCCGGTGCGGTATGGCAGCTAGCCACTGCTGACCACTAGGAGCCAGGCAAAGGGTGGCTTCCAAAAGAGCTTTCTTTCTTGGCTGATCCCACCCTCCCCACCTCCTGAAAGGATCCTTCTTTTCCCCCAATCCCACTCTCCTTGGTTGTTGGTGGGATGGGGTGGAAATGGGCTTAAAGAATTCTGCTTTTCTCCCCATCCCACCCCAGCCGAGGAGAGGTAGATGTGGGGGGAGAAGAAGGATCCTTTAAGTCAGTTTCAACCCCATCCAAACCCCAGCCAAGGAAAGTAGGGGGGGAAGAAGGATCTTTTAAGCCCATTTCTCCCCCATCCCACTCTCCTCGGCTGGTGGTGGGATGGGGTAGAAACAGGCTTCAAAGGAACTCTCCCCCCATCCCATTCTCCCTGGCTACTGGAGTTAATTATGAAAATTCATGAAAAAATGTAGGAATTTCCCTTCCCTTTAAAATGTGTATAAAAATGGAGTGCATCTTATACTCCAATGCATCTTATATGCTGGCAAATACAGTATTTAGTATGCTGATACAGTCAAACCTTGCATAAAGAGTGTCTCGCTTAAAGAGTAACTCGCTTAAAGAGCAGAATTTTATCTGAATGTTCTCTTCGCTTAACAAATAAAACCAACCAAAAACTCGCTTAACAAATAAATCGGGGTTCACAATCCCCCCACACACAATTGGTCACTTACAATGGTGTTTTGCTTAAAAGAGCAAACTTGCTTAAAGAGCAATCCTGTGGAACGCATTATGCTCTTTATGTGAGGTACAACTGTACTTGGAATGTGAAGAAAGTGTAATCTGATATCGTTAATATAAATGCATAGACTACATTTCTGTTCGGGGGGGGGCAAAACAAGCTGAAGGCATGACAGGAAAATTAAACAAAAAACAAACTCCAATACAAAATAATTAGGATGGGGTGTCATGGAGACATTATTCAATGTAATGAGGTCTTTCAGTGTTTTAAAGTGTCTGTATACTTTGGCTCTAAAATTATGCCCTACAAAAAAGAAAGAAGGTGCTGAACACTGATATTCTAAGACAACGAAAACAAAAAACTCCGTAAGAATGGTATTAAGATGGGGAGGAAACTGAGCAGTGATCATGCACATAAGGAAATATCATCTGATGACATACACAAAAGTGCATGTCTCAACATACACCAACACAATCCTCCTTAGTGCACTACAGCAACTCAGAGTCAACCAGGACAGAAATACATGACCACTTGATGGTGCTGTAACACCCTCCCTGAAAGAAAGGGGTTTCTCCTTCTTTGTGGACATCAGTTTCATAGCCCTGTGGGGAACGAGAAAAGTACTAGAAATACGGATGGAAGAAAAGCTTAAGAAGTGCTTAGCTTTGACAAGCTGTAAATCATGAAACATTTGAAAAAGCTATTGCTATTTTAGTTTAACTGATAAACAACTGGTGGGTAGGTTAAAAAAACTACAAAAGGTACGTTACAGTGTCTATGTTTTCACTAGACCTCTGATTAGCAGGAGAAACATCACTCTTAGTTTCCAAGGAATTAACGTCTATGGATTTACTTCATATTTGAGAAGAAAAATCCATATCTGAGCAAACCAGACTTTCTCTTATTTCAAGATTATGGCAGAAGTGCAATGCGTATTTAACATTTTCTACTTTCAGCACTTCTGCCTTAA
The DNA here is from genome assembly GCA_030440675.1 of Furcifer pardalis. Classification (NCBI taxonomy): domain Eukaryota; kingdom Metazoa; phylum Chordata; class Lepidosauria; order Squamata; family Chamaeleonidae; genus Furcifer; species Furcifer pardalis. Next base: position 48,776,302 of record CP126895.1, read on the forward strand.
AAATTAACTTCATTTTATCATTAACCATTCTTTCAAGTTTGGAAAATTAGAAAGTACTATTTTCTGCATCAGGAAAACCATTTATGAAAGGAACACTGATATAGTAACTTTTTGCATAATCTTGGGTTGCTGTGTAACACTGAAACAGCAACTGAAGACACTGAATATCTCCTCTTTAAAGTACAGTAATACCTCGGATAACACTAAGACTTGGTTCCACAAGTCTTGGCATTATCCGATTTTTAGCGTTATCCGATCCATGTTAAAATCCTATGGGATGGATCGGATAACGTTAAAGCTCCATAGAGATACATTGTAAACGGACAGGCTTTAGTGGTTGTTATCCGATCCATCCCATAGGACCTTAACATTATTCGATCCAATTCTCCACCCCAGATTGCTTAATGTTATGCGATTTTAGCGTTATCCAAAGTAAACGTTATCTGAGGTATTACTGTACACGGATGTTGCAAGACCACAACCTGCTTTTGCTCTTTAACTTTGGATATGTATTCTGTTCTGTAGGATAATTCATAAAAATATGTTAAAATTCAGCAAATACAATTATCAGCAGATTGTTAACATATGAACGACTGTAAATCTGCACTGGGGGCTGGGGTGGGGGGACCCATTCAAACATTTCTAAAATGTAGTGCTGTACAGTATTTTCAAAAGCTCTGTCCTCAGTCACCAGGGTAGATCATGTTCAGATGTGGCCTCACACAGGACCTCCATAGCCAATCTTAATGGCTTTTCAGGTTCATGCAAAGACACTCTTGGGAACTCTGTGAAGTAAGCCACAATTCAAGCACATAGCTATAACAACTACCGTCTAGTTAATTTTGACTTATGACAACTCTTTCCAGGTAGAGAATACACAGGAGTGATTTACCATTGAATTCTTCTAGAGCTGCCCTGGGACTGTGCATTTTGCCTATAAATACATAGCCTGGATCTTCTCACAGAAGGCACTGTGGGGAATTGAACACTCGACCTCTGGTTTCACAGCCAGAAATGTAAATCACTAGAATTGCAATTGCAGATGAAAATGGAGACGATTGCATTCAAATGTTCTCCATCAATGTGCTTTGACAGCGTAGAATGCAAGGAAGCATCCAAGTGTTCTTTCCAGCACAATTCAACTTTTGTAGTCTTCCATATTGGAGACCAAAAATCTGTATTATTGGTTCTGTTCTTTCCATTCTAACATATGAGGATGGTTGAGGATATGGAATAAGGATACAGTCCAGATGTCAGGAACTCTCAATGCTGATCCACTTTCCCTCTCATTCTGTAGGTAAATGAACATCTCAACAAGCAAAACAACAAGAACCCAATGCAAAGGATTAGATTTTTAAAATACTTTGAAAATCTCTGCTCCTTAATAAGTAAAAATTTCTCATTGTCCTAAACATATTCATCATCCTGTTTATTCTATTTATATTAAAACACCTTTAATTTAATAAGATGTCAGGAAACAACATATTTTCTCATGTTTCCCAAGGCTTGAAATTGCAGTTCTTAGCTAGGCCTCATAAATAGGCCTCATAGAAATCCTTTGTCCTTCTCTGTCTCATAGACTCATGTCACAAGACTGCCTGTTTTCCAGTATTTCTTATCTGTCTAGCTAGCTGAGAACCATGTTTTGTCTTCACTGACTGCACATGTGTGTCAACAATCCATTGTTTTGAGAATGTTTCTCTCTGTTACCTGATTGGCTATGAATAACCCACCTGACTGAAAATTCTCCATTTTGCAGAGAAATTAGTTAGTTCATTTCTGGATCTCAATGGATTAAGACCCTGGCTATGGTGGGACTACTGTCTTTTCTTTTCACTATGATTACCTAATGAACCTGGACTGTTTGCTGGACTGATTCTTGTTATGACCTTTTAATCTACGATTTTTCCATGGACTTTGCTACATGAACCTAAAGAATAAAGAATAAATAATGAACCTAAAGAATAAAGCAGCTGTTTCTCTTTGAAGATTGTTGTTCCTTTATTGGCACACACACACCTACGCTACGCTACCTGAAGCCTCCCTTGTTTTACTCTATGCTCAACTGCCTTACTGCCTGAGCATAGTAAGAGTTCCTTTCTAATCTTCTCGGCTCTCCCAGAAGTGGTGAGGCAAGGGTTAAGTTCCAGTAATGAGCAAGAGGCTCAGGAACTGATAGAGAGGTGCCCTTGTGAACTGGGACAGCCGATGTGTGATATAAGACATATGAACACCCATTAGATGTTCAGGACAAGAGACTGTTCTCTTCCACAGACTTCAAAACCCAGGAGTGTTAAATGGGAGAATATGGTGTAATAATCACTCAAGGTGCACTCATCAAAACTATCTGTTGCCAAGCACCGCAGTATACAAATAAAAATGAATTTTGATTGAATAAGGAGTGAAGACAGAATGTTTAGTTTAAAATCTTCACATTTAAATATGGAACCCACACTTCAAGATTCCTACTTTGGTTGTAGACTTCTGCTAATTTTTAATCATATGAGTTTCTCTCATCCATCTTTAAAAGACTTTGGAGATATAAACAATGATCCTAAAGAGATCTGAACCAGAATAATGTGACTTGCAGAAAAGTTATATATTATTTGAAAACTAGAAGATGTCTAAGTTAATTTTCCTTGGGGAAAAGTTAAATGACATTTAAACTCCAAATACTGCATATTAAAGTGAGTTTACAGCTCTTCTAAAGGGAAATTTTTAAGTAATCTATCAATACTTCACTAGAGTTAATGAGCCTGAAGATAAAATAAATATACAGTGTATTTATTTAATGCATTTGAGAACATTTACATTTTGTTTACTAAACTTATACAATAGTGTTAATGTGGATCATAAAAAAGCTCAACAATTAAAACCCTCAAAATTCAAAATTATATTGCTTATTAAAATGACACCTATTGAGAAACTAATCTGAAATTTGGCAGCAAGGGTTTTCATTCCACTTCAGGAGGTCTACAACTGTGCCAGAGTTTATACCAAGCAAATAAACGCTGCCAAATACACTGAAAATTAAAAAGAGATGAAAATTGACACAACCACCATTTCCCCCAATTACTGAAAATTCATAAGACACATTTCTAGCATAGGTTTAAAAAAATCAGTAATGTACTTTCATTCACGGTTATGAAGGAAATAAAACATTTTAATAGCTAAACTGCTACTTAGTATGTTAAGTTGTTGCACAACACTAATCAGGTGAAGGCTGAAGTGCAGCTTACTATACCAAGGAACAGGGTTTCAGCCATTGGCTTTAGCCAAGATCTGATTAAGGTTTATTTATTTATTTATTTATTTATTTATTTAGATTTATTATCCCGCCCCAATCAGGCGAACCTGACTCTAGGTGGGTTCAACATAACATTAAAGCCTCCTATTGAAAGCACTTCTGAAATTTTGTGTGTGTTTTTTTAAACCTACATCCAGGAGCCTATCACTATTCCTTTCAAAAGATTACTACTTCTTAGTTACTATAACTGGCTGCTTAGTTGTCTGGCCAGACATCTTGCCAGTAACTCAGTGCCGACTGTCAGACAATGGTTAACTAACCTGACTCCCTAGAGAGACCAACAACTATGGGCAGATGAGCCCCTTTAGTTGGGGTGATGGTCCCCCTCAGTGGAGGAAATGGCACTGAAAACCATCATAATGGGAGCAATGGCAAAATGAGTGGAGGAGGAATTGTGACTCCCGATGGTCATGGAGGTGGAAGAGGCCATGCCAGATGGACTGACTGTGAAGGCGCACCTTGTCAATATCCTCAAAGCTTTGGCAGTTCATTGCAGTCCTGGTATTGAATCCTGCCTTCCACTTCCAGCCACCCCGATCCCAAAGCAGGCAGCCTGCCCGGACTCTCTGCTTTGGGATCAGGGTGGCTGGAGGTGCCTTCCACCACCAGCCAACCCGATCCCAAAGCAGGAAGCCTGGGCGGGCTGCCTGCTTTGGGATCAAGGTGGCTGGAGGTGCCTCCCCAAGCAACCCAGATCGTCCCCATGTTCCCTTTCCTCTTCGGAAAGGGAACAGGGCTTTTTTTTAAATGTTGTGCGATCAACGCATTGCACAAAGTTAAAAACTGGATAACGTTATGACTTGTGGAACCAAGTCATAACATTATCCGAGGTACTAGTGTACTTGCTCCCAAACAACAATTAATAACAATAATTGCCTGTAGTAGATAAGTGTGTAATTGCTATTTGTTTCTTTGACAAAATTTCCATGTCTTCCTATCTCTTCTGAGATGCTGTCATAGGAAATGGCAAAGCTATCAACCTGCACATGCATGTGCAAGTCATGTTCTAGTAAGGTACATGAGCAAATAGCATGGCTGGGAAGGTAGGAATTATCTCAGCTACTCTGCTTTTTTTTTTTTTAATCGTGTCAGAAGCACACTAAGGTGCTTTCTGGGTTGAAAGGATTTTTGCTGGAGGAACTCCACTCATGGGGTGCCCAATTGAGGTTCCTTTCATGTCACCAAGATCTTTTCCCACCAAAGTTTTCTCTATTTATCTATTTGCAACTTCTTGCTTTCGAACTGCTAGTTGGCAGGAGTTGGGACAAAGAGGGGCACTCATTCCATCATGCAGTACTTGGGGCTTGAACTGCTGACTTACTAACCTTCCAGCTAACAAGGTGAGCTTCTTAACCACTTAGCCACTGCAGTCCCACCCTTATGCTAATAATACATATTCAGCAGTGATGGGATGATAAAAATTTTAGTACCCCACCCTGACGTCATCACAGTGTGGGTGGAGCTAACGTCATGACGTCATGACGTTGTAGGCGGGGCCAAAAATAAAATAAATAAAATAAAAATAAAACACACACACCCCTCAACCCACACACACAAAACCGTTAATAAAATAAATAAATAAAATAATAATTAAATAAAAATACACCCAAACACCCACCCACCCCAAACACAAACCCCACTTACAATGGGGACCGTTGGGGCTGGCCCCGAGCCTCGGCGCCCAGCGGCGGCGCGCCTAGCCCGGTGGCCCAGGGCTTCCGGCCGCAACTCTCCACGGGCTGCCCCGAGCCTCGGCGCCCGGCGGCGCTCCTAGCCGGGCGGCCCAGGGCTTCCGGCCGCAACTCTCCACGGGCTGCCCCGAGCCTCGGCAGCGCTAGGAGCCAGGAGCGCCGCCGTGGAGAGTTGCGGCCGCCAAAGTCATCGCTGCTGCAATCTCCGCCGCCGCCATTATCGTTGCCATTAGAGAGAAGTATGTGTGTGTGGTGTGTGTGTGGGGGGGAAAAGGGGTTGAGTGGGAGAGAAAAGAGGCAAGGTTGGTAACTGTCACAAGCAGCAGATGAAGCGGCAGGGAGGAAAGTGGGTAAGCGAATCTGAAGGGGCCCCCATGGGTTCGCCCGAGGCGTTTCCAGGCCTCTCTGTTCTGTCATTTAAGCGACATGGCGCTGGAATGATTGCAACATGAATATTTGATGCCCTGGAAAGGCAAAGCCCAGACTCTCTGCCAACTGGCTTTCTTACCCAACTCCACCTCAACCGGTCAAGCCCACCCGCCCAGGGTCTCCGGGGAGGCTGGGTGGGCGTCCGTGCCGGGTTTTGAGGGGAACTTTAAAGAGGAACGGCAGATTTAATGGCTCCAATTTAGTGCGCATGTGTCAGATTGAGTTTCTGCGCATGCGCACTAAATTGGAGCCATTTTTGCTCCAATTTTTTTTTTTAATTTTCCTCCCGGTGAGGCGTCCGATCCGGACGCCTCAAAAACGGTTTTACCCCCACGGAGAGCCCTCCGGAAATCCTTAAAACGGTTCTGTGGATCCGGTCAGAACCGGTGTCATCCCATCACTGATATTCAGTACTAACAAGGACAAAATGACATTTGTGTCCAAAATCACCTCAAAACTGTCAACCCACACTAAATGACCTTCACATTTAAGTTCATTACCTCTAAATCTAATCAACTCCAACAACATCGAAGTACTGTACTTAACTCTACCAAGATTAAAGACTGCATTTGTGATTATTTTCAAATTAGCAGTTAAGGTATAAAGAGACACCTCTACATTCCAAATGATTTAATGACTGTTATCACTTTCAAACAGAATATCATTATTCACACCTTCTGATTTATTTCACTTTTGTTTGGAAATCAATCTGCTGAATGAACCATTGACTGGCATTCCTCTCTTCATTCTTTTGTGTTCATGTTAAAAGAGGCGAAGTTGGATTTTTGCCTTCTCCTCTCCAGAATGCACGCCTAGAGATTATTAAGTGGTAAATGCTCAAACACAAAATACTTTTAATGGAAAAAAATCTTACTCATTTAAAAGATTTCTGCTGTGATAGAAATTATACATTTGGCACAATTGTTTATTAGACAATATTTTCTTTGAACCAATTCATTTTTGAAACCTACGTTTACTACACTGTTGACTACAAAACAATGAAAATTAATTCATACAGATGACAAGCTGAATATACAAGTGCAGAGAAGAAAAATATTTAGAGATACAGTACTTTTTGTAAAAAAATGTTAACATAATCTAGGGCAGACATCCTCACCATATTGTACAAACAATTAAAAAGGAAAACCCAGTCACAAGCCTTATGTGTCCTGCTGTCTTCACTGTGTCACCTCTGAATTGGGCAATGGCATGTATGTAATCCTTACATAGATGTTTCCATTGAGTGCTTGCAGTGTGTACTATGGGAGTAGGAAGTGGTGCAGAGGTAAATTTAGAAATGCATCATGACATAGCCAACACACCTATAAGAAGAGATGAAATAAGCAAACAGCTGAATCAGTCCATATCAGTAAATGGGGAACATGTCTTTTGTATGAAGACTGTTAATGGTTCAGAGAATAATTTGCTGCCTGCATGTAAATGCATACATCCACAGAGGCTCTATATGCAGAAGAGAAATATACGTTACACTACATATCAGTCAAAGAACATGCCAAAGATGCTTGCATTACAATTAACTACCTTTCTCCCTGCATCCATTGATTCTGTTCATCAATTGCTAGGCCATTTATACAATATTGGGTAGTATGACATGCCAATGAATAACATAAATCATTCTAATGTTCCTTCTTCTTTGAAGTACATGTTTTCTCTGCTGAAACCCACCAAATCAATCCATCCAACAACACTGAAACAAAAACTCCATTGCAGTAAAAGCCTAGTCATACAAGTCCAGCCTTCATGAGGAATACTGACACAAATAGTATTTCTGCAGAAAACTGGACTATTATTGCTCATTTGGTGAAATCTACTGGTGAGATCTGTGCCTCATTAGCTTGCTTCAGCTTGGAAATCTGCCAATTCATTTAGAAACAAATGTTGCTTACCTGTCAAACAGACTGTATCAGAGTGTTTTTAAATAACTGAGTTAATTAAGAACCATGAATATTACAAGTCTCATTAAAATTATATTTGCCAATAGACAATACATCAAGTCAGGAAGACAAGCAACTGTCAGCAGTTGATTTGAGGTCTGCATCACAGAATTTAATAGGATTAACCTCTTGTCCTATATATTGAAAGTGGGTTTCAGTGTAAGTCTACAGACAGATTTAGCTCCTTCTAATGCCCATCTAGTGTGAGCGCACTAGTCAAGAGAAAATAACAAGAAAAAGCACATAAACAACTGAAGCAGCAAAAGATACTTCCCCTTGCTGGGAGTAATAACCTATACAGTACTATCTTTGCAATATATTTATATCAGATATATAACCTATAATATAATTGCAATATATTTATGTCGGATTACGTGTAATGTTTAAAACTTAAAATACTAAAGACGTTTGTAGAATATTTTTCTGTCTTTATAATGAGTAGAGTAGCTCAGATTTGAAAATCTGGTCTCTGTGTTACTATATGCAAAAAGACTGAGGGTCAGAGTCCCTAAATGCTCACGTGGGAGCTCCTGGCAGACAACATCATGCAGTGTTAATGGGGAGAGATTCAGAATTCAGCTCATTTACTGGTTTGCCAATTACTGCCAGAAATATGCACTGATGAGGACTTCAATTTGGCCAATGACAAAGCCAAGAAAGTGGCTTCATTTCGGCATTCCAGGGTTTGATCAGGACATGAAAGAAGAACAGCTGTATAACTAGGATCTAATAAGTGCATACCGAGACATAACATTAGAGAGATTTAATTTTATAGCTATAAGTTTTCTTTGGAATTTAAACTAGTTGATAAGGAAAATCAAATACAGTACTAAAATAGCTACCTGAAATATGGTTAGATCCTACATTAACAAATATGCATGTAGCTATGGTATGAAAAAGTAATTTCACATGACACTTTGTCAGAATTTATACATGGATCTGCCGGACACATGAAATACAAGTTAAATTTTATCATTGGGCCTGTCCTTACCTTGAAGCAAAACAATTAGGAAGCTACATAAACTACCCTATTAAGAACATGCATGCATTATGTACATACATTTGATATTACACAGAGAAATGAAAGTCACAGCAGAGATCCTGAAACCAATCCCTACCCCCACCCCCACCCCTGGGTCTTCTTACAGCTTGTGATAAAGCAGCACTGAACCCACAGAGGGAGCTGGAGCTTATTTCTGACTAAATTCATTACCATTCAGAGCAACCTCTTTCAATTAACTTGTTAAAGAAGTTTTAAGAGAAGTGCAGATAATAATTTAAATGAAAAGCAAGGGAGACAAATACTGAATATTCATATAATCCTTGCTTAAAATAGGGTCAGTGTGTTTATTGTATAAAGCCTATTAGGCAACAGACATAATTATAAAAACATCTTATGATCTCTCCTCTTAACACCCAGTTTAAATCTCTTGAGGGGAGAACACAGATTACCATATTCCAGTGGGGACAAGACATCTTCCACTTTTATAATATTCGCAGAAAGGTACATACGCCTCCCAAAACTTTTGATCAAAGAGGGTACTTTTATGAATGTTTGCCTTTCTTCAAAGGTCTCAGTCTGTATACAGGAAACAGTAACAACATTGGTAGAAAATGCAAGTTTTCACACAATATTCTAACAGTCTATTGTCTGGCAGCACTGTCCAATGTCTAGTTCAAGCAAGGGTCCCCAACCTTTTCAAGCCAGGGACTGGGTCACGCTCCCTCAGCTTTGAGGGCTGGATGGCCATTTTTCCCTGCCTGCATGATGAGTGTGGTCATTCTGTCCCAACAGCCTCAAGGGACAGCCATTTTGTTTCTCAAATGCCCTTGGAGGGGGGGCCACATGAAATTGTGCTGGGGGCTGGATCTTGCCTTAGGTTAGGAACCCCTGGTCTAGTTACTTAGTGGTGATAGCTAATGATCCTTACTAGCTGTTGGCCCTAAGTTTACTGTACCTCAGTATAACTACGGTAAGTCAAGAGTAGGTCACCACATAACCCTTGGTTTGATCTATTTTAGTCTTTCACCTAATATCAAAGGCACTTTGCAAATTTTACATCAGATTTCTGCAAAAACAGTTTATTCATTTCCCAATAGACCACTCAGTAGGGAGAAAGAAGGAAAGAAACAAAAATGAGAAGAGGGAGTAGAATTGCTATATTACCTGGTATACCGGGATTTACCCAGATTTTAGGCAAGACACTAGGTGCCAGTTTAGAATGTATTTGGCACAAATTCTAAGCTTTTATTTCGTGAAAATATATATATATATATTAGCTCCTATAGAAACAGAGATACTATACAGTATAAGGCAAAGTGTAAATCATTACTTTGACCAATTGTTTAACAGAAACAAGCCTTTTAGTGTGATTAGCATGTGTGAAGCCATCCACAGTTTGACAAAATATGTAAAGATTCATTCCCTAATGGGCAGATGTTTCAATTATGAGAACACCTGGGCCTAGCTGATTTAAAGACAAATATCAACAGCAAATAGAGCCAGAAAACAGTGAAACTACAGGAATGCTGACTAGGTGATTATCGGTGCTACAGTCTAGAAATAGAACGTTTACTGCCTTTGATATTATGGATCTTGGATCTTACAGGCTCAATTTTATCATCCACAGCTTACTTAAGTACTACCTTGACATCAGAAAAAGCTGGAGAAAACAGGAGTAGCTGTGAGAGAGAGATACATTGTGAGCAGCTTCTGATTACTAAGACTACTATTGCTAAGCTTACTAAGGTTATGTTTGCTGTGAATTTCAATTTCTGGAAATATATTTTCATCAATAAATAAAGTGATACTATAGTTACTTGCCAAAGACCAAACTTTTCATGTATTTTTCCTGATGTTGGCTTTTAAATAGTTTACTCTGATATTGTTGTTGTTCAGTCGCACAGTCGATTCCGACCCTCTGCGACCCGATGGACCACTGTCCGCCAGGCACTCCTGTCCTCCACCATCCCCCTCAACTCGCTCAGCTCTGTGCCCACTGTCTCCACAATACCATCTAGCCATCTCATCATGGGCCGTCCCCTTCTTCTTTTGCCCTCGACCCATTCCAAGCATCAAGGCTTTCTCAAGTGAATCCTCTCTTCTCATTTGATGTCCAAAGTACTTTAGCTTCATCTTTATTATTTGACCTTCTATGGAGCAGTCAGGGTTGATTTCTTCTAAGATTGACCTATTTGTTCTCCTCGCTGTCCAGGGGACTCTCAAAACTCTCCTCCAACACCACATCTCAAAGGCGTCTATTCTTCTGCGCTCAACTTTCCTAATGGTCCAGCTCTCACAACCATACATTGCCACAGGGAATACCATTGCTTTGACTATGCGAATCTTTGTTTGCAATTTAATGTCTCTACTTTTCACTATGCTCCCCAGGTTTCTCATTGCTTGCCTCCCAAGAATCAGTTGCCTTTTATTTCATGGCTGCAATCCCCATCTGCAGTGAACTTTGATCCTAGGAAAGTAAAATCTGTCACTGCTTCTACTTCTTCCCCATCTATTTTCCAGGGACTGATAGGGTCTTTTGCCATTATCTTGGTTTTCTTGATATTGAGTCTCAAGCCAGCTTTTTCACTTTCTTCTTTCAACCTAATCAGGAGCTTCTTTAGATCCTCCTCACTTTCTGCCATGAGGGTGGTATCATCTGCATATCTCAAATTGTTGATGTTTCTCCCAGCAATTTTGATCCCAAATTGTGATTCCTCCATCCCTGCATTGCGCATTATGTGTTCTGTGTATAAGTTGAATAAGCAGGGTGACCAAATGCAGCCTTGTCTTACTCCTTTTCCTATTCCAAACCACTCCGTCATTCCATTTTCTGTCCTAACTGATATACATCCTACTAAATTAAATGAGTCAAAATCCTAACAAGAATATGCCAATAAATAAGGAAAATGAAACAATGGTTCACAGGCTGAAAGCATTCCAGTCACAAGAAAAGAAACGTTAAGGACTGAGGTAATTGTATGACCATTGCTTTAAATTCTCATTAAATTTCTCATTAAATTCAGTTTAATCTCAGGTTGTTCGAACAAAGGATTTTACCTTATATGGAATGAGAAATGCCTGATGCTGAAACTAGATTCTAAAAAAGAAGATGTACTTGCAACAAACGGCAGACCACCATGCTAAGAAATGTTGAGTCTAGAACTGCACCAGCCAGGATGCATTTACTTGCGAAGTCTGGCCTGGATTTTTTTAAAACACACAGCAAGCCCTGGTATATTCGATAAATCAGTCCTGGCTCTGCCTTAACAAATTACAGCTTTGCCCTCTCCCTAGGGTTAAGCTAAGAAACAGTGTTTCCGCCTAGTTTTGTTAGAATGTAGAATACCTAAAAACAAACAAACTCTCCTCTTACTTGTGTAAGGAAGCAAAAGGGTTTGGGTTTTTAAAGGTTTATTTAATTAAAACTGGGGCATTTACAAACAGCAAAATCGGAAGATATCCAAAAAGAGAGAGAAAAGAAAGGCAGCATTATCAAATACAGTAATACCTCAGATAACGTTTACCTCGGATAACGCTAAAATCGCATAATGTTAAGTAATCTGGAGAGGAGAATTGGATCGAATAACGTCAAGGTCCTATGGGATGGATCGGATAACAACTGCTAAAGCCTGTGCAGTTACAATGTATCTCTATGGAGCTTTAACGTTATCCAATCCATCCCATAGGATTTTAACATGTATCGGATAACACTAAAAATCGGATAACACCAAGACTTGTGGAACCAAGTCTTAGCGTTATCCGAAGTATTACTGTATTCAAAAAAAAAAAGACAGACAATACAGACCAGGACTCTACCCACACTTAGGCTATCTAAGTTTTCCGGGGAAGCCTTCTTACCCCTACTCAACTTGATCATTACAGGATGGCAGCCATTTTCAAAAACTTCCCCCATTTTTTTCTCCTCAAGGTTTCCAGAACTTTCCACATCAATCACTGTCTTTGCCTGCACTTTTCCAAAGGCAATTTCCCCATCAATTGTGACCCAACATTCTGTACATGTCCTCTTACACACATAGAGAATATCTTGCCTTCATTCACAGTCATGCTTTTTGCAACATTTACTGGTTAACAAACTTATTACAGCTTCCAAGCATCCAACTCCCATCACCAGTTTCTCTTGTCTTTATATAATCAGTAATGACAAACAATTTTGAATTGTAAATGTTTCTTCCATATGCTGAAAAACAATTGATCAAAGAAGAGCTCACTGAACTCTAACAGCTGCAGTGGGTCTCAACAGATGCACCATTACCACTATGTATATTTGTTTTATTTTCCTTTGTTGCTTACATTTCAGTGCTATACAATGTTTCACAAAAATAGTTAGATTCTTTAACCATTAGAACGAATGTGCACTCTTCTGCAATCTTTGGTCAATAGTTCCATATCACATACTAATCTACCCAATGTAACATGAAAAAAATTAACTTAAAGGTTAGAAACTCATATACTGTACTAAGAGGCTGAGACCTTGTGTGTAAAGCATTATTGTGGGTGTGTCCAAATCACATTTTCTCAGTCCAAGGTGTCTCATTTATGTAAACAACTAAAACAACTAAAATTGTTCCTCTTTAAAAAGGCTTTTAAAGACATACTGCCAATAGCTGAGCTATAGGTTTTGATTAACCTTTTCCATCATCAATATGTGTTTTTGTTGTTTTAATTGAGGGTATCATGTTTTTGTTGTCATTTATAGCAAAACAATCACACTTATATACAACCTCATAGCACTTAGTTCACTCTCTGGGTAGTTCACAAGTTTATTAGCATTTTGCCCCAAACATGCTGGGTACTCATTTTACTGACTTCAGAAAGATGGAAGGCCGAGTCATCCTTGATCCTTGATCAGGATTGAATTTACAACCTTTTGGTTGCAGTACAGCAGTTTAACCATTGTACCACTACGGCTTATAATTTATTCAGGTTGTTTATTCTCCTTGTTTAATTTTTTACTGTATTGGGGTTTTTTAAAGGGTTCTTATCCCCCCAGAGTGGGAAAATATCCCAGGTGGGCAGGATATAAATGCAATAAAGAAACAATAATAAATATGTAAACAGAAGCCTCTGTGAGACCTTAGGCATCTGCTGAGATCATAATAAAATAAAATAAATTCACAGTTCTAACAAAGCAATTATTATTTATTCTATGTGTAACATAAACAAATTCTGATCAACATTTATAAAAAAAGTAATCCACATTGCACTGGTTATTTCCATTTGGATAAAACTTGATTCCAAATTTTCTGATGTCCCTTTCTGATCATGCCAGAGCCCCAAATAAAAATACCTTTTTCACAGACTGCTTGAGTCATATGCCTCTTGCTTACTTCCTAATAGGAGATGAATAGTGCAATATATTCTTCAATTAAGTAATCGTAGTAGCAGCCATGTGTTATTAGAGTGAAACCATGTCTAAATATTCCATTCAACTTATTCACATCTGATAGTATATTGTGATGGGTGGGTATGTTTTCAGAGAGTTTTGAAATCTGAACCTATGGACTTCTGTACTTATACATGTTTTCATTGCTAGTTCAAAATTATTCGGTTCTCCATTCAACTGCTAGTTGTACATTAAATGTGCTAATTTGCAGAGGAGGAAATCTGTTTTAACATGCTAATGATTTGTTGCTTGACCAGAATAAATCTTTATACAAAAACCCAGAACTATCAGCAGTGGTTTTCAACAGCAAAATTTCATGTGTTGCCATGCTAATATCTTGTATATACTGTATGTAAATTTTGATAAGAAATTTTCTGATGTAATAAAGACTAAAAAGTTTATCTGACATAACCCTTCATGGTCTGTAAATTACAATGTATTCAAAGAAGTGGGTTGCAGTGTAACCTTACACCAAACAAAGTTAAAGTGTCACAAGTTTCTTCATCATGCTCAGTTAAAATCCTCAGTGTCACATTCTCAAAAGACTATTCCATGACCATACTTGTAATCCCCCCAGGTTTACAAAACTGCAACAATCTAATAAAGCAATTTTGGGGTTATTGCTATTGATAAGACTAATCAATTAAGTGAGATGATATGTGGCCTCACTGCTTGGCTGTGTTCTGTATTTTTTTTACTGGTCAGAAAGAAGTGCTGTCTGCATTGGCTGGTTCAAATGTTGTAGCAGTTATTGTAGCACAAATCTTAAAAAGTGATTTTATTCAATTTTTTTTAATATTTGGAATGGATATGTTTTTAAACAATATATTTTAACTACATTTTAAACATTTAAATTTTAGAAGTCTCCCTCCATTTTACTGTGCTGGTTATTGACTGTAATAAAGTGACTGATTGATAATAAAGTACTTAGAAAACAACTTCATAAATAAATTATATGAGCTAAATTAGTATAGAATGACTTTGGTAGTGGATTAATAGTGGAATTATAAGTGCAGCTAACATCAGATGGTACCATATACATTGTGTGTATCTTTAAATGATTAGCTACCAGACACTACCTAAAGCCAGATGGTAGCAAATGGATAATATAGAATGGTGTTTTGTAAATGTACTACAGTTTTTATAGATATTATATCCCAAGATGGAGTCTAAACCCAAAATAACTCTGTTGTTTTATCTCACCATAGCAAAGAGACTTACAAAATTTAACAGCCCTGGACAGCATATTACATTTGACATTAATAGTTGAACATTTCACTGCAACAGTTGTGCTTCAGTTTATTTTATCTCTGATTGTTTAGCTTAAAAAGCAGACTCTCTTGTATTCATTCTCTTTGGCAGAGAATGCTGTTCAGGGGGGGGGGGGGGATATCACAGGAAGTTTCATGAGCATATGTGGACTCAAAAGACAACTCACATACTCTGTCCACCTCTTTTGGCTAAAATCAAGAAAAATCCCATACACCCGCACCACACATATTTTCACAGAGCACATGCTGTGTTAATGTGAATGAAGGCTAAGGGTATCTGAACAGCTTAAAGTTATTTTTGGCATGAGCCTTTATAAGTTAGGTCCAACTTTATCAGGTACACAATGCTACATTTTGGGTCTCTTGGAAGATGAAAGTGTAATATTTCCATATCTATTTATGTATGATATACTGACAGGCATGATGCAGATTTGATCTACATAGTGCATTCTCTCCATAGTACAAATAATTGTGTGAACTCCCAGTAAATGGAAGGAGAAGGGACAAATTAACCAAAAATCCTTTCCATTTGCAACTTAAAATCAACATAGCTGCCTTTGGCCTGCTACAGGACTGGATAACATGGTGCCCTACAAAGGCAACTGGACTAGACAGTACAGTATAGCTACTGGTGAAGGGTAATGAGAACTGCAGTCCAACATGGGGAGGACCACATATTGTACACTCTGTTTTAAAATGTAGCATGCTTCAAGTTTGAAAGATTCAGTAAAAGTTAATAGACTTATCAAAACAGCAGTGTCTGGAAAGGAGGTTAATTTTGCTTTACTTTACAAAACAATCCTTATTTTTCAACTATTTCTAGCAGTATTGATAAGGTTTTTGCATATGATGTAACTACTTCCTTGGACTTCATTTCCTCCCCAAGCCAACAACCAACCAACACCAACTGTCATTGACTATTCTGGCTTCTCTGTGAGGTATAATCCAAAAAGTAAAATTTCAAGATCTACTCTGAAGCTCATTCCTTAGAACAGAGTTTTCCTAAACTATGTTCCGTGGAACACTGGTGTTCCATAGAAGGTCAAAAAATGTTTCATGGGGAAAAAAATCTGGTAAATCTCATTGGCAAGTGTGTAATTCATCTATTCTATAGATGTGATGCATCAGCTTGCAAAAGAAGTTTCCTTTGCAACCATTTGCAAATCAATAGTGGCTGTAGGGGTTAGAGAAAGCTACAAAGTCACAAAACCCAGAAATGTTTCAAATAGTAGCCATGTTAGCAGTGGCAAGCAGCAAAAAAGTTCACTGTCACACCGTGGGTGGAGCCTATGTTGTGGGCAGAGCCTACATCATGGGTGGCGCCGACATCATGGGTGATCTAGTCATGTCTGCCATATGGCCATGTATACATCTGCAAACACAGGCATCACTGGCTCTTTGGCTGTCAATGGAGATGAGCACTGCACCCTAGAGTCAGATATGACTGGCTTTTGAGCAAGAGAGACCTTGAACCACTTGCAGGGACAAAACCTGATGGAGCAGGGCAGGGAGTTGGGCGTGGCCACCCAATTTCGCTACCCTCCCCCCTCCTGAAGGACACCCAATTTCGCCACCCTGCTGCCCAGAGGCCACCCATTTTTGCTAACCCCACCCCCACCCGTTGGGGTGCAAACCTGTTGCTACCCACCACTCTATATTAGTCTGTGAAAGCATATCTGAAAGTAAACAAAACAGAACCCGGGCCAGGGGAAAAACAAAAAATGTTGTAGCACCTTAAAGACTAATTCCTGTACTGTTTTTATATGTGAGCTTTCATGGAACAAGTCTGATGAAGTGGACTTGCATGGGGGGAGATTTTCAAAATTAAATGTTAAAATAAAACCAATCAGAATTTCATTAGAATACAACCAGAGGCTGTAATGTTATTATTTGAAACATTTTTTCACAACACCAATATGCATTACTGTTTTACATGTAGTTTATTCCAAGTTTATTCCAATGGGCTGCAGTGGCTCAGTGGTTAAGAAGCTCGCCTTGTTAGCTGGAAGGCTGGCAAGTTGGCAGTTTGAGGCTCAGGTACTCCATGACGGACTGAGCACCCATCTCTGTCCCAGCTCTTGGGGACATGAAAGGAGCCTCATTTTGATGTTCGCTGAGTGGAGTTTCTTCTACAAAAATCCTTTCAACCCAGAATAATTTCTGATGCAACATTGTTATTATTATTCTAAAACCTAACAAACACACACTTGTGAAATAAATTTAGCTGAGGTATTAATGTCTCAAGGATTATAAGTAGTTTTGTGACTTAACGAAAGTTTGAGCTCAGGTTTTTACTTCCCATCTGCTACTAACCATTACACAGTAAAACCCAGATTTACGTAAAAAGTCCATTCCATAGCTTCTTACGTAAATAGAAGTTTTACATAAATCAATGCATCCCTATGAAAAAAAAGGGCTTGAAATTGGTTTTTAGTGCATCCCTATGGAAAATCGTGCTTTGCACCCCTAGTGGCCATATCTGGTAATTACAGGCAATTTCCACACATACACCTTTTAGAGGCGTGTTCATAACTAAAGGTCTCCCTAGAGAAACCTGCCACGAACAGTCAAAGTGAGCGGATATCCCCCACACACACACTTTCCCACTCTTGGCAGAAGCAAGTGGGGACTGCAGAAAACCGTCACTGCCTCCACTGCTGCCATGGTAAGTGGTGTCTTGTGGCTTTCAGTGGTGAGGGCAGGTGGTGCAGGGTGGAATTTTAGATTTTAAAATGGTGCCACCACCATTTTAAAATCTAAACACACCAGGAAAGCCCTTACATAACTCTTTTTTTTTTTGCATAAATTGGGATATGATTTATGCAAAAAAAACTTTACATAAGTTGAATTTTACATAAGTAGAGGCATACGTAAATCAGAGTTTTACTGTATTATACAAGCACTCTCAGAGCAGTGGTTGATACATAAATGATGTCAACACTCCAATATATTGGTAGAGGAGAAAACAATTAATTTGCATTAACAATCCGCATTAATTTTCATAACACGCAAAATTATATGTAGTGTAAATAAAACTGTCTCATGTGCAAATTAAAGTGCCACAATATGAAGAATTTAAGGATGGTAAAGTTAGCCATAATATTAGTTTACATGTTTTGGGCTCCATGTAAAACACCATCTGAATTTCAGTAGTAAGTCTCAACTAGAATAGGCCTTCTGAATCAATGGAGATTTGATAAGTCACCTCCCACATAAGCTCTACTGATCCTCTAATTATAACTTACTAATGGATTTGAGCCAAAGATTTATTTTAGAATTTTAAAGGAGGATTCTTTTTTTAAAAAATCATAAAAGTATCCCTGCAGAAAAAGGGTGACATATAAGAAAAAGGCAGAATTTAGCAAAAGTTAGCCATAGAAAGGCTGTAACCAGTTACTGAAGTGGTAAATTGTAGTACTCCAAATATGTCTTTCTTTCAAAACTGTTCAAGATTTCAAAGTACACTTGCTAAGTTATGTCCTTTGTGCATTTCACAAAACCACTATTTAGTATGCTGCATTACACATAAATACAGGATCTAAACATCAGTATTTGTTTATTAACAAATCTCAAAGTACAGTACTGTATTCATAACAGGCTTTAGCTAGCCTTTCAGCATTTACATTGATCAAACACTATAGATCAAGAGTCACCACTCCCAATAAATGTGTTACATTCTAAGCTATTAGTCCAAACTATTAGTCACTAGTAACTGCAGGACACACATAACCCAGTAATTCAGTTTTCTTACCCTCTTAAGCCCTGACTTGGATCAAAATTATATACAATACTCCTCAGCTGGCAGTAAACAATATCAAATTCAAGTATGCATAAGTTAATATCAAATTCAAGTATGCATAATATTAGGCTTTTGCTTTAGAAGGCTTCATCTTTAAGGATAACTAGTTCAAAGCATGCAGACATTCAGAAAACATAATATCTATATTAACTTCATATATAGAAATACTCTATTATTCCGCAGAAACTCTTAAAAACTATCCTATGGGTTAAGTTCCTTACATCACAACATATTTTATTTGGTATTACTGGGATATCCATAGTCTTACTCTTTACAATCCAATTAAAGTTGACATAAATGATATACACTACAGCTATAAAATAAAATAAAAGTTACCATTGTCACTGTAGTTCGCTAGCAATTCTTTGCTTTCCACTTGTACTTCCCTTTTCTTTCAGAGTTTTTAGAATGCTACCATTTAAGGTCAAGGCACAGCAGTAATATAAACACATTTGAAGAAAAGGCAAGCTGACCCAAATGCTGTCTTTAGAGAACAGCATTGTTGAAACGTTAACTCTTCTTACTGTTTGTCACATCTTAAAAAAAAAAACTTACCAGAAAAGACAACAGACATTGCCAGTACGGTCCTGTCCTCTCTTGCTAGTTCTGAGAAGGTTTCTGCCTGTCTGCCTTAATTTCCCAGCTGGTTCTACTCTAACATAGTGAACAGAGTGCTTGACATGTACTCTGAGCCATTGTCAAAAGGCAGAAAACAGCACTATTCTTTCAATTGCCCCAAGAACATGACATCCACCCATGTTGTTATTAAAGGTAATGGTAAAGCACTCTTAGCTAGCAGACGGTGAGAATGTCAGGTTTTACTACCCCCTACCTTTCCCAAGTAATGGTTTCTCCCAACACACTGTCAATCTACCTGATTATGTTCTTTTCTAATCAGTAATCTTTGTTTTCTCTGCCACTGCTGAACCTCCTACTCAGGAGTGAGTTTTGTAAGACAGCAACAGCACCATGTAAGGGCAGAGAGGAAAGCTGCAACACCTGAAAGCACTTAGACTGTAATATCCTGGGTATATGAACCTGAATTTTGGAGAGAGAAGCAAATGCTGTTTTTCCTGACTTAACTACATTAAGCCCTTCGGGAATCTTACTGAGTACATGAGCTACATAGCCTTTACAGTAAAACCTCATATAACACTAAAACCTGGTTCCACAAGTCTTGGTGTTATATGATTTTTAGTGTTATCTGATGCATGTTAAAATCCTATGGGATCCATAGAGATACATTGTAACCACACAGGCTTTAGTGGTTGTTATCTGAAGCATCCCATAGGATCTTAATGTTTGCACTGTTTTTAGCTTCAGATAACTTTTAAACTTTTACGATTTTATATGTTTTTATCTTCTACTTTTATTTATCATGATATAAGCCGCCCAGAGTCGGGTTTTCCCGAGTGGGGCGGGGTAATAAATTCAATAAATAATAATAATAAATAATAATATCTGATGCAATTCTTCCCCCCAGATTCCTTAATGTTATGCGATTTTAGTGTTATTCGATACTAATGTTATATGAGGTATTACTGTAAATGTAAATTTCAAACTAAAATCACCAAGTTTTTTGTTTCAAAACACCTCAGTTCACCTATGAGAATTACATGTTGTCCTGTATGTTTTTCTAGATGTTTACTTCCAGTAATAACTGAATAAAAACCATTCTGGACCTAAAATTACTTTTAAGTATCAACAGCTCAGTGTCTTCTTTTCCCCCCAATACTGTTCCCCTCACATTTTGCTGCCACTGCAGATGGCACCATGGACTCTTTCAGCAGTCCCAACATCGTTTTGCATTTCCTAAAATGCTTGGATTGCATAATTCTTTAGTGTAAACGTGTGTGCTGAGGGAAGTGACAGCTGTTAGTGAGGTTGGAAAAGTAGAAAATGCTCTGAGGAAATATTCCAAACCTGCCTTTTTTTTTCTTTCAGAGAGGAATAGTTTGAGATATTTCAGTTCATCAATATTTAAAGCATAGCACTTTTGTGTAATAAATAGATTAGCTTCCTCAATTGTCCAGGATGACAAAGACAGAGGACCTTTATCTTTAACAGCTGTATAAAATAGACCTTGTCAGGTGTAAGTTATGTTAGCTACACCTGCCAAAATGTCCTTTTTGAAAGACCTATGAATGGCACAGAAGGCCTGTCCTCTTTTTAATGGAACGACCCAACCAATATCTCTTTCTTTGTCTCCCAAAAAAGAAAGAAGAGAAAACAGCATTATGAAAGAAAGCGTATCTACTCAAAAAGTACATCCCTGCCATATCCATTAGGATATTCCTCTGACTTGCCAGCTATCATGTACTACTGGCCCTGGTCTCAGGTCCACTAACTTACTCTGTATTCCACCCCCTCAGATGCCAAGTATGATTTCTCGGATTGAAGGTTTCACCTCATGAACTCCATGATTAAAGCTTCAGGGCACCAAGTAAGACGATCCTGTTGAATGACATGTTGGAAATGGACTACTATTCCTATGAGAGTTATCTTGAAAAACTTCTAGAACAAGAAGAAATGAGATCTGAAGTCATTATATATAGTGCATGAGCTCACAAAATTTCCCTCAAGGCTGTAACAATAATAGGAGTTTCACCTAAGTTCTCTGTTGCCACACAACTATGGTCATGAGCAGCTATTTGAAAGTCTAGTTCAATATCATACAGAAATGTCACCAGACTCAAATAATAGGAGAGCTTCCAGTTTGTGCTCAATTACAAGTAGTTCAATCTGGAATCTCAGAAACACTCATAGCCTTGTTACTTTACTTAGCAGAAATACTGAGCTCAAAGTTCAGTTTAGAACAGGGGTTCTCAACCTAGGGCCTACAGCCCTTGGCATCATTTCATGTGACCAACATAACCACCCCCACCAGAAGCATTTATGGCTGTCATAAACATGTTTATGACAGCCACGGATGCATTTTCCGGCAGCATTTATGGTGGGGGAAACCACCAGTCCAGCCTGCTCAGCGGTCTGAGGGGCCGTGGTCTGGCCTGGAGTTTGGAAAGGTTGAAAATCCTTGGTTTAGAAGGTTTATATACATTTCACAAAGGCATTTATTCCGTTAGGGCAGGGGTGGGCATCCTATGGTGGCCATGGTGCCAATTCATCTGGCCGTTGCCGCCACCACCATCACAGGAAGTGGACATGGACACATTTACAACAGCCATAAATATATCCGTGGCTGTTGCAAATACAACAACTGTGGAAGTGTTTTATGGCAGCATTTACAGCGGGGGGGGGGGGGGACACCAGTCCAGCCTGCTCAACTGTCTGAGGGAGCATGACCCAGTTCCTGGCTTAAAAAGCTTGGCAACCCCTCCTTTAGGGTAAGTTTAACCATTATGTCATGCCAACAACCACATTGAATTGTCATTTTAACATCAGTATGAAAGATTACTTTTTAAAAGTTATAAACTGTGTGTGAAAGAGATCAAATATAATTCTGAATCTCATACCCACTCTCTGATTCATTGACTACAACAGTAGTAATTTATAATCGGAAAATGATGATTAAATTAACATCAGTAATATTGTGAGTATCTCCAAACTTCATGTTTAAAGTGACCAAATAAAAAAGAGGGGAGACCTCCTGTATCTTTAGTAATTTCTCAGAATTTTTAATGCAGCCTACACCCACTGAAATTTCTTCCTCCAAACACTCATTAAAGTTAGAGGAATTCTGCTCTATTTTTTCAACTGGCCACACTAGGTTGAGAGGGTAAGTATTGTGGAAAGGAAATATTACATTCACCTAAGTAGGACTGAGATCTAATCATCGACAATTTTTGTGTAAACCTGAACCTGAAGCGTATAAGCTTTGAAAATATTACCAGGCCAAAGCAAAAGATTAAACATATTTTAAAAAGATACAGTTTAACGTGCTCAAATGGAAATTCAGACAATGTGGCCTTTAATTCTTTCACATATAAATTACTCAGCTTATTTATAGTACAGTAAAACTCCGACTTACATATGCCTCAAGTTACATAACATTTGACTTACATAATGATTTTGTGCTAAAACCATGTCCCAATTTACACGATTTCCTATGGGTTTGCTTTGATTTACATAAAGATTCTTTTTCCTATGGGTTTCCTTCAAGTTATGTAAAAACTATGGGTTTGCTTTGATTTACTTTAAAAATAATTTTTCCTATGGGTTTGCTTCAAGTTACGTAAAAACAATTTTTCCTATGGGTTTACTTTGAGTTATATAAAACACCGATTTAAGCAAAAGCCTACAGAATGGACTTTTTACGCAAGTAGGGATTTTACTGTAGTTACAAAAAGATCCAAATCATGTTCGCATAACTTTGGATGCGAAAGCTGATGTTTCGATAACTGTCACATACACGTAAAAAAATTGGTAAAGAACAACAATGGGCATGACTAGATAGGGGCATTTGAAGCAATCCAGGTCACCCTTGCTCAAAAGCCAGTCATATTTGACTCTTGGGTTCAGTGCTCATCACTGTTTACAGCCAAAGAGACAGCACTCTATGTGTCTGCAGATGTTTCCATAGACATGTGGTAGGCATGTCTAGACACTGGAGTGCACAGAACACTGTTTACCTTCCCACCCAAGTGGTACCTATTTATGTAATTGCAATTTCTTGTTTTTGAACTGCTAGTTGGCAGGAGCTGGGACAGAGACGGGAGCTCATTCCATTGTGCAGTACTCAGGTTTCAAACAGGTCTGAAACTTCTGAGCTGCCACCTTCCAGTCAGCGTCTTAACCACCTGAGCCATCACAGGCCCCCTATTTTATCTTGCAATCAGCAAAACCTCCATTCAAGTTGGAGGCATTTGTTCTTCAGTGAGAAGGATCCAGACAGCACTCTAGTTTCTTACCCTTTATTGATGGCCCCTCCTTGATTTTTTTATCTACATTTTGCAAAGGCTGTCATTACACAAATTGTAAATAACTTTCCTTCTATATTGATTAATTTTATAAATAGTATATGGCTGCAGCAATACATCAGCCTAGGATGGATATTCCCTTATATTTGAAATAGCACTATGTCTCCTAGAAGAATATTTTTTAAACATTGTGAGAAAGATAAAAGAGAGAAGAGGCTTTCTCTGCCATTCTTTATACTTTCACAACTGACTACAGACACCACAGGGTTGTCATTGAAGAGAATGCTGACCACATCTCTGTAGGGAGCAAATTAAGCAACCATACAGGCTGCAGAACAGGATAATTATGAGTGCTCCCAAACACAACAAATAAACTGAAGCTCCAGAACTTGACAGAAAGAAGCAGAGGGATAGGATGGATTGCTCTTACTCAAAACACAAGTGATCGCCAGAAAATAGGGCAAACCAAACAACACCATAAAGTAAACCAAATAGGGAGCTATATGTCATCTGATCACTCCCAATGTCTTGTAAAGTTGGCAAACAACTACAGTACAGTATTGTTATTTTTTCTTCTTAGAGCAGTTCCTTAAGTTTCCCTTTGATTTGTTTAAAAAAAAATCAAAGGGAAGAAATCTCTGAACAGTTTGCAAACTAAGCTGATCATTTCAAAATCAGTTCAGATGCTGTCAATGAAGCTAATATTTTTTATTGATCATAAAGCAAATAATATGTTCCTCTCTCTTTTAATCCTGTTCTTCACCCTTCTACAAACAAATGCACGAATAGTGGAATTTCATTCATGAGATGGCAGAAGATAGTGGAACAGGAGAAGTCTCATTTCTCCACCAGATATCAGGGCTCAGATACCCTTTATTGTTAGGCTTAAGACAGCACTGAGAACCAGCTGCAAAAATAGGAAGAGAAGAAAGATCTGAAAATTCCAACTGTGGAATATTCAATTTAGCTGAAAAGTACTACTTTTCTAGTTTTCTCAGTGTGAAATATAGTACAGTACATCAATATAAAGATCATTTGATTCTAGCTTAAATTAAGACAAATTATTTCCCTCATTCTAAGCAATGTTGCATTTCTGTTTTCCTTTTGAGAAACATGTACTGTATTTGCAAACAATGTTCAATTTTTTCTTTGTTATCAGACCTTCCCCCCTGCTACTCCATTTTATTTCTTTTATCTGAATTGGCACATAGTTGTCTTAAAACACTTTCCTAATTTATTTTTCCATTTCTTATTTTGGTCAATCTTTTACTACTTTACACATCTCTGGTGAAGTATGTATATCGTTCATAAACAAGAGAGCTTTAGTAAGTCCTAATATAAAAACATAGGAAAAAATTAAAAACATTGTAAACCCAAATATGTACACATTTTTCTTTATTTGACAGATGCATATTTCTTATTGATAGTTGTGCATACGAGCCCTATTGTGAATCTTTATCCAGCTAAATAACAAGGCAAGATCCAGAAGCTCTACATCACATGACAATAAGTCTCACTGAGGTTAAATATTCATTTTCCTTCAACATGAGATTCTCAATTCCAAAAGAACAACTAGTAAACATTTGTCAAAAAAAGAGAAATAACTGCAGCTTTTATGCTATCAGTCCAGTTCATCACTATGATTACAGGAAGTGTAGCTAACCATAGCTAATTTGACAGCAGAAGCTTGAGGTCTATGGTTAGCTTCTAGTCGATTATTTTACAAATCACAAAGGTATGTACAGTAAAACCTCATATAACACTAAAACCTGGTTCCACAAGTCTTGGTGTTATATGATTTTTAGTGTTATCTGATCCTCTATGGGATCCATAGAGATACATTGTAACCACACAGGCTTTCGCGGTTGTTATCTGAAGCATCCCATAGGATCTTAATGTTATCTGATCCAATTCTTCCCCCCAGATTCCTTAATGTTATGCGATTTTAGTGTTATTCGATACTAATGTTATATGAGGTATTACTGTAGTTTGCTTTTGGGCAGCAGAAAAATTTGAAACATTTTCAATAGTGAAAACAAGCTTATTTATTTATTTATTTATTTATTTATTTATTTAATCAAACTTTTATGTCCCCCCTCCTCACAATGACCCAGGGCGGCTAACACACTTTAAAAAAGATCTATTACAATTATGGCTTTAATTTCTACATGCTAAGGTTTTGTTTCTGAATGAAAGAAACAAGAAACAGCTGAGTACTTCATTGAAATATCATTACAGTGCAAAAATCCCACGTGAGATAATCTGCTCTCTGTCAGGTATTGGATAAACAAAGTTTAGCAAAATGGGATTTCTGAGAAATGAGTTATAATGCATGAGTAGGAAATACTGAACTGCCCTTTTCAGAAGAACTAAGATTGTCAAATTGGCATTTCAAAGATGCCAAGCCCCAATCCAATTTTAGCAGGTGGCTACATTACCAAACACCTTGAGATTTCCTCCACTTATAAAATGGGTGAATTAAAAAAGTGTTTTGCTTCCTGAATCAAATCTATCCAGTGATTTTTGTTGCAAAGCAGCTTTTTTCTCTCTCCTGCTTGGGGGCTTCCACTAGTTTCTTGGATTATTTCAGCTCCTTTCTGCAAGCTCTGACTTCACATCATTAGGCACATAGAATTGCATCATTTCATTTACATTGCATATTTAGATTCTATTGTGAAGAATGAGATACAGTTGTACCTCACTTAAAGAGCATGATGCGTTCCACAGGATTGCTCTTTAAGCAAGTTCGCTCTTTAAGCTAAACACCATTTTAAATGACCAATTGTGGGGGGGGGGGGATTGTGAACCGCGATTTATTTGTTAAGTGAGTTTTTGGTTGGTTTTATTTGTTAAGCGAAGCACAGATTCAGAGAAAATCCTGCTCTTTAAGCGAGTTACTCTTTAAGCGAGACACTCTTTATAAGTCAAACTGGAGTCAAATTTTTTTATCCATGGTTGAAACTCTATCATTACCCAAAGTAACATTAAAAATACAAATTTCAATTATATTGAAATTGACTGGCCCAATATTTGTGCTTCTCCCTGTGTCCAGGGTACCCAAAGACTAGGATCCTTAATCTATCATATGTAGAAGCTGGGTGAGGCATAATCAAACCAGGTTACAGTGACTATTTCTTTGTAATGATGCAGTGTGTCTGGCAGGTCCACAAGGTTTAACTTCAGATTCCTACTTGGACAAACTCACTGGTTCACCTCAGGCCAGACAAACTCCTTCAACCTGACTCCCCTTATAGACTGTGAACAGAAGAGCTTGAGATCAGTGGAGAAAAGTCAGCAAATATACGCAATAAACAACTATAATTAAATATTGCCTCCAAACTCTGTTCTTTTATTGTGTCACTTCCCCAATGCACTAACTGCATCCAAATATGTCAGTACCCTTTCCACAGTTTAAGTTAAAAACATGCCCTTTATAATTGAAGCCAGTGCCTTCTCTTGACCCATCTGCTGACAATTACTCTAGCTCTCTAGCTGATTTGGATCTTGATGATTCGGAGAGGTTTCATGGTAGTGGAAGAAGAATGAGGAGTAAGAATTATTGTCATGGAGGAGAGGAAAGGGAGGAGAGCATGGGAAAAGGAGAGGAAAATGGAGCAAAGGCCCCCCAGAACAGGAGGACTTGCATCTATCATTGTGGTGAACTTTTATATTCAAGTAGGCTCTTTGGACTCACTAGCCAGCTGATGTGGATGAGAGGACCTCTGGAAGAGACAGACTGCCAAGGATAAGGTAAGACACACCACATGCCCTTGGATTGTGGGGAAAAGGAATGACGCCACTCAGAAGCTTGTTTGACCCAGCAGTCAGGCCAAGCTATCAGACAAGTAAGAGAAGGCAGCACAATGGGCCCAGCCTCATGCCCACACTCTCTATGGCATGTGGTATGGCATTAAAGAGACTTTGAGGGTTTTGGGGAACATGAACAGTGAAGTAACTGTTAATGCCCTCTGAATGTCAATAGTTGTGGCTTAGCCAAACATATCAGTGAAATGCTTTATATTAAAGTTGAGTTGTGTTACACCTTAAAAAGTGGCAGTGCCATCATTGGAGAGAGGGATGAAGGTGGACAGACCACATCACGGCATAGTATGATTATTGCTTACGGAGAAATCTCCCTTCTGCCAAAATGAAAGGCACAGCGGTCTATCTTTCAGACTGCCTGTGAATAACACAAGACTTGTTCCCTCATTCTGCTTGTGGCAGTTCCTTTCCCACTGGAAACCAAATCATTATGTTTACAACCCAGAATTCATCTTCCCTGTGTATTAAATACAGATATGCTTTTTTCTAAATTACTGCCTGGGAGAAAGATATGATGATGCACAGGTTGTGAACACTTGAAAAAAATCATTTTCTGGGGTTACAACTATTAGAATACCCAAGACAGCATAGCCACTGGGGATTATAGGTACCATAATTTTTTTTTTTTTTAAAAAAAACAATATTCTCACAGTATGCTTTTATATGGAACAAAGGAACAGGTACATCAACATTTTTCAGAAGTACTGTAGTGTACTTGGACAAGACAGGTTGACTTTCCCCCCCTCCTCATTGGGTTAGATTTCAAGCACAATTCTCTGTTTTATATACCTGGAGGTAAATAGGCTATTATAGAAACATCACCTTCCAGATAACAAGACTTCTTTTGATCTCCTCTTAAATATATTTTATTTTTCTGAAAAGCTTTTCATACTTGTTTTATATGCAGAATTTTTAGAATAATCAAAAAATGAAGAATAAGCAGGATTTGGTATGTGCGGTAGTAGAAGACATACTGTGGTGCTTATGCTTATGAATTTTAAACAAGTTTTTGCAATTTGAGGTCTTGGCTGGAAATAACAGGTTACATTTTTGTAGCAAAAGCTTTTTTACCATATGTACTTGGGTAACTACTTAGGATTTATCTGAAATTTGGATGCAGTTGGTGTTTCAGAAGGGATTGCAGTGGCTTAGTGGTTAAGACAGTGAACTTGATGACTGGAAGGTCAGCAGTTTGAGACCCAAGTACTGCCTGATAGAGTGAGCTCCCATCTCTGTTCCAGCTCCTGCCAACCTAGCAGTTTGAAAGCAAGAAATTGCAAGTAGATAAATAGGTACCACTTTGCTGGGGAGGTAAACAGCATTCCGTGCACTCCAGTGTTGAGGTATGCCTGCCACATGTCCACAGAAATGTCTGCAGTCACAGACAGCACTGGCTATAAACGGACATGAGTACTACACTCTAGAGTTGGATATGATGGCTTTTGAGTGAGGAAGAACTTTACCTGGTGCTTCAGAAAGAAGCAGGAACACACAAAGAAGATAAAAGATTATTGAAATGCTTGCACAAAGCATTTCCCATTAGAAAGACTTCCAAAACATTTGAAGCAACTTTACAACTTTGCAGAAAGTTCTTACACCTCTGTGCTTTTAGTGCAGAAATCAAAGCAGAGAACATTTTGATATTTTGTTATTATGTAGTGCTCTTCTTTCTACCCATTGAGCTTTATTGTGTGGAAACAAAAACACATTTGCCTGGTCAAGAAGTGCTCTCCCAACTCACTACTGACAATCAACGAGTATTTAGGCACAATGTATCATCCATTAAGTTTCAAAGGAACATACTGAGCCCTACGTCAAGCTACTCACTTGCAAAGATATCTTGAATCCTTGCCAATACCATCAGTGTCATATGTAAGGATTATCTCAGCCCCATATCAAAGTTGATTAAAGACTAAAGATAAGCCTTATTAGCAACACTCAGTTTAAGATCTGTTGAGTAACTGGCTGAACAACTCTCTTCCATTAAATGCAGAACATACCATTTGCTCAGCCAATGGATGTACTGTATCACCCTCCTGTCACTGATAACACAATCCAATGCACTTCTGTGAAGATTATTTCTTCTGGGTTTGCAAGCTAATCAATACAAATCATTATTTCAGCAGGACCTCCTGTCATGTTCACTTCCTATAGTTAATAATTAAGTGTAACCTGTTAATTGCACTCTCTTGATGTCTAGCACCAGGACTGCCATGGAGATTTTACACACAGTCTGCATTTAAATGACCTGTTACAAAGAGAAATACTGTAATATCATTTGGAGGACTTGGCAATCCTTCTAACATATTTCCTTATCTGAGGATTCCCAGTATGGTGAAGTGCAGGGTTTCTCAACCTTGGGCCCCCAGATGGTCTTAGACTTCAATTACCAGAAGCCTTGATCAAAAGGTGTACTGGCTTGGGTTTCTGGTAATTGAAGCCCAAGAATCTCTGTGAGTCCAAGGTTAAGAAACCCTGGTTTAGAGGATAGACTAGGATTCAAATCCCTTCTCAGTCATGGTAACTCTCTGAAAGTATGGAACTGGTGAAACTATTTCTTTAATAGATAATTTAATTGAAAGCCCGATTAGAGTCACTCTAAGTTGGTTCAAACTTGACAGCACATATCATTTCCTTTTTAACGATTTATTACTAGACTTTAATTGGCCAAGAATTCTACAATGAAAAAAGAAGCCATGATATTTATATGATTACTTAGAAACTGGTAGAAAGATTCATGGTTATGTAATAACCTTATTTTCCAATATATTGAGTACTCCTTCTATTCTCTTCTGTAAAGTGCTTCCCTCCCCCCAGCCTTGCTATTGGCTATTGGATTGTAATGTGTTCTGTGTTATATAAGACACCCTTGGAAACATTTAAACTGATGAACTATCTACAGATTGGTGACAATTTAGTAGTTTTTTAAAAAAGAATTTATCAAATTTTGCATATTTCTTCATAAACAAAAATGAACATGAGATAAATGATAGAGTGAATTGCCTACAGGAGATGGCAAATCTAAAAGAACTCTTTTGTAGACGGCTTTCACTGATTAGCTCTTAAAAGTCTGGATTTGTTAGCTTTTTTACAGCTGTAAATTGTAAAGGAACTGCAGTGGCTCAAGTGGTTAAGATGCTAAACTCACTGACTGAAAGGTGAGAGTTTGATTCCCGGATACTGCATGACAGGGTGAGCTTCCGTCTCTGTCCCAGTTCTTGCCAATCTAGCAGTACAAAAGCAAGAAATTGCAAGTAGATAAATAGGGAACACTTTGGTGGGAAGGTAAACAGCATTCTGTGCACTCAGGTGTCAAGGCATGTCTGCCACATGTCCATGGAAACATCTGCAGATGCAGACAGCACTGGCTCTTTGTCTATAAACAAAGATGAGCACTGAACCCTAGAGTCAGATATGACTGGCTTTTGAACAAGGGTGACCTTTACCTTACAGCTGTGTTTGCAATCCTGAAATAGGCTTTCCACCTTTTTTTCTTACTTACTTTCATCTTTGGCAGCTGTGTAGGAGACAAATGCAACATGGTTCTGTCCATGCTGGGTACAATGGTAACTACTTAATTTGGCCATGGATGAGGATTTTGTTTGAACCTCACAAAATGCAATAACTTCACTATACATTCAAGCAAAAGAAACTAACAAATTTGTCGACCCATCATTAGCCACCATATCACTATTAAACTGGTAAGTAGTCCTTTAATTGTTTATTTAAATCAACTGTTAAGTAAATAAACCAAAAAATTTAAAACATTATTTTAAAAACTTTAAGTTAAATTTTACAAGATCTCTTGCACCAAACCAGACTGAAAGTATGAGGAATTGTCTTCCACATTATGTTAACTCTTATTTACATTAACCTCTAACTGAAAGTCCATATGCTTCTTCACAAAGAAAGTACATTTTGAAAAAGTTGCAAAAGAGGGACATCATGGTTATTAAAAAAAATAAGATTATCTGCATGGATTTTGGACTACTAGTGACAGTTTTGGGTTCCAGTGCTTTCTGTATAACAAAATGGTCCAGACCTGCTGATGCCCACCATTGGTTGGCACTCCAGATGTTCTTGGACTTTAATTCCCAGAAACCCAAGTCAGCACTCCTGCTAATCAGGGCTTCTGGGAATTGAAATCCAAGAACACCTGGAGTGCCAAGGTTCACCATCACAGCCCTAGAACAAGCAAGTATCTGCAGAGTCTTCTTTCTTTAGCTGAATTCTTCATCGTAGCTGGAGGAAAAACAGATTTTAGAAGGAACAGTTTATTGTATGCTATCCTCTTTGTTGGAAAATAAAATATTACATGATGGATTGGCTTTGAATGGGGAGTGAGAATCCAAGCTTTATCCAAGAAATGCTCATGATTTTTAGGGAAGGAAAAAATGCTGAGCTGATTTGGTGAAATGAATCAATAGAGCTCCTTGAATTTTTGGATTCTGTAGGGGGTTATGGCCATTGTGAACATGAGACTATTGTAAAGTGCTTGCACTTCATAAATTTATCATACTTCATTCATGTTTCCTTTTTACTATTCTTTGCATACACATTTCACCAACTCTTACTTTGCTCTGCCCATTGTCTTTGTTCTGCTATTCTTGTGTTTCAGGCCCTCATGGGGGAAAAATCTTTATACATTCAAGAAACCTGTGGATTAAGACAAACCTTCAGCTTTGTGTAAACTCTGGTTCCATTTAATTCATTTTGCATCAGTGTTTTGGAATGTTGTATTTTTAGAAGGTTCAAGCCCTTTTGTTTCTAATAGACTTATAGAGTTTTAAGAGGCTTAAATCAGAGTTTAGCATCCCTTATGCTTTTACTGAATTTCCTTTTTCTGTGTCTGTATTTTAACATGTTTAAAAAGGAGAAGACAAGAACATGAACAAACAAACATGAACATGAACAAACAGAGACAGAGGAGTCTCCATTTATTTATATTTGGAAGTAATTTGGTGCAGACAGTGATGTTATTTATACATACATAAGCCAGCCGCGTAGCATGGGTTTAAGGCGCCCCAGGCAGATGCCAAATTCGCCGCCCCCAAAAAAGTGCCTTGGGGTGGGCCGTCCCCCTACCCACCTTAGCCACTGCAACTGCCCACCCCATTCAGGTTCTTCTTGCAGAGGCGACACCAGGCCGCCCCAATGTCAAGCCCGGGAGGGGAGGAAAAACAGCACGCGTGCGCGCGCACCTTGGCGAGGGCGCTCTCCGCCTGCCGGCAGCCATTTAGTGCCTCCTAGCAACAAAAGTTTGGCCCCCCTTTTTCTCAAACAGCAACTGCAAAAGCACAAACCCGCGCAGAACCAACCACGGAGAAACTTGGAAGGGCTTTCACGTGGGAGGAGAAACACGCAAGCCGCCTTTCCACAGGCTTCAGTTCCCTCTTCCCTCGGTTACATGGGAAAGCCGGGGAATGGCAGCCACAACAACAACCTTGCGAGGTAGTAAAGGTAAAGGTTTCCCTTGCTCGAAAGTCATTCTTATCCAACTCTAGGGGGCAGCCTCTAGCTGAGACTTGGAGTGGGGCTTACCTTGGTGTAAAGCTCCGCCGTTGACATGTCTTGGCCGCGGGAGGTGCCGCACAGCCCTCTAGGGGTGCCAGGCATGCGCGGTGAAGCCCGGGGCCACCTCCGGCATGCATCCACCCGAGCGGCCCCTTCTCCAAAGTCCCCCGGGCGAGGCGAGGATTGGTGGCGCCTCCCCACTCCAAGCCCCCTCGGCCCGACCCTGGGCTTCCCCGAGGGAGATAGGCGGTCCGGCGGTGACCTTTGGTCCGGCCTCGGCGCTAGGGTGCAGCTCAAACTTTGGAGACCAAACGTGCCGAAGGGGAAATGAAAAGTGCAACCACAAAAAGGGAGACCCGGAGAGGAACGGCCGTGCCTTCTGTTGCCGCTGCCCAGGGAAGAAGCAGGGTGGGGCAGGGATCATTTGCCACCCCCTAGAAAAGGCCGTCTGCGGCAGGTGCCCCCCCTGCCCCCACGCTACGCCACTGACATCAGCCTGCATTCTACGAGGAGCAGTATATTCCAAAGTGTTCAGTGACTAAAACCAGTAAGAATCAGCCACTGAACATTGACCAGTCATTGATCAGTTCAACCACAACCAAAAAAAATCCACCTTCCCAAATAGCTGCTTCTCTCTGCTAATAACAGTGGAGTGGGACTTCTAAGACACTGATGCTGGACTTTGGCACTCAAGGTGTCCTTGGAATTCAATTACCAGAAGCCCAAGTCAGCACTCCTGCTGATCAGGGCTTTTGGGAATTGAAGTTCAAGAACATCTGGAGTGCCAAGATTCACCATCACTGTTCTAGGGAATGGGAGCATCCTGAGAAAAAGAGACAGAAATACTTTGTACAAATTTCTGTATGCATATGTAAAAGCAAAGAATAGTAAAAACCTGATCTTCATTGTTTTTGGCTCTTTCCAGATCATTTTGTTGTTCAGTCGCACAGTCGATTCCGACCCTCCGCGACCCCATGGACCACCGTCCTCCAGGCACCTCTGTCCTCCACCATCCTCCTCAGCCCACCCAGCTCTATTCCCACTTCATCCACAATACCATCTAGCCATCTCATGTTTGGCCGCCCCCTTTTCTTTTGCCCTCCACCTTTCCCAGCTTCAAGGCCTTCTCAAGGGAATCCTCTCTTCTCATTTGATGTCCAAAGTACCTTAGCTTCATCTTTACAATTTGACCTTCTAAGGAGCAGTCAGGGTTGATTTCTTCTAAGATTGACCTATTTGTTCTCGTCACTGTCCAGGGGACTCTCAAAATTCTCCTCCAGCACCACATCTCAAAGGCATCTATTCTTCTGCGCTCAGCTTTCCTAATGGTCCAGCTCTCACAACCATACATTGTCACTGGGAATACCATTGCCCTCATGATACGAATTTTTGTTTGCAATGTGATATCTCTACTTTTCACTATGTTCCCCAGGTTTCTCATCGCTTGCCTCCCAATAATCAGTCGCCTTTTTATTTCATGGCTGCAATCACCATCTCCAGATCATAAGCTACCTAAATTAGGAATCTGGCAAACTTGCCCTTCTGAGAGCAAGACAAAAGGTTTCCTTAAAGCCTTCATAACTATATACAAAACAAGCACAGAAGAATTGGCTAGTTGATAGAAACAGACACACAATGATCTTGACATACAATTTAGGCTTGAAATTAGACCACTGAGCAAAGGAACAGTCATCCTGGTTTGTTTTATCTCTTCATCTGTTGCTCTATTTTGGGGGAGGAGAGGTCACCCTCATAAATGTAAGCAGTGATTCAAAAGGACAATAAAATATTGGGTGGTCTTTGTAGGCAAGGAGAAAGATGGTGTGGATCCACATTCTTTCACGCAAGGATTAAATAGGAGAGATTTTACAACCCTGTATGCATATGTGCATAGCACCAGCATATGATCAGATGCAGATCTTGGGGCTGAAAAGACTGTACATGCTCTAGGGAAATAAAAGCTGTGCCTGTGTTAATTTGATCATTTTAGCTTGAGAATTTTGAACTGCAGTTCTAAATCACTTCTGGATATTATTCCTATTATTATTTGAAATTATGTAGGAAGGGATCCTGTTTTAAGACTAACTCTTCAGGGCAAAAGATCTCACCTCCATAAAGCTGTCTACATTGTGAACATTTCAAAAGTAATGAATAGTGAAATCTTTCTTCCAAATTATTTAAACTATCTCCATTTCTTTTTCATGAATTTACTTTTAAGAAGCTGAGTTTCAATCAAAAGGGAACCTTACACTGACAGCAGGGAGAAAGAAAACCACACTCAATTTATTGAGCCCTATAAAAATATCTATATGTGAATGAAAATGCTATTCTTCTATGTTTAATATTTTAAAACGGCAATGATAAATTTAGCCTCTCTTTTTAGCATGTGTCTTTGAGTATACCTCTTTCTACATTTGAAAATATATATAAACGAATAAAATCTTTTCTATCAATCCTTTTCTAATCTCATGAATGCCTCAGACTGGTGGAAGACTTTTATTCAAGTTGACATACTTTTCCAGGACAATTTATATATCAGGAGTGAATTTCAATAAATATTCAGTTATTATTTGGAGGTTTTTAAGAATGATACTGCATAAAATGAATCAAAGCTAGCTAATCTGATCTACATGCCAAGTGATTTGTTTTAGCTAAAAGTAAGCCAGCTCAACTAAAACCAACAGAACTAACTTAAATAAATGCATTCTTGTCTGCTTGTTTCTTTATTGTAGATTAATACCTGATTTATTAATCCACCTGAATTGCTGTAATACACATGAGTGATGTGTGCTTGTTTAATATTAAGTTCTGGATGGAAATTTAAAGTAGATCTACCACCTTCACAAAGCTAATTTTCATTTACAGACAGAGATAGTGGAAGTTTGGGGGGACATATGTGGCCCATCACAATTTTTTTTTAAAAAGGCACAATGTCAGTTGTCCTTGCATATTAGTCTACCAACCCTACAGGCCTAACATTGCATATTTTTCTCTATCATACAATAGATTGTGAAGCCAACACAGGGCTGCAGGGACTTTTAGCAAGCCAGGGTCAAATTAGTCAAACTATAGTAAACATAAAGGTTTTCCTTGCTCGAAAGCCAGTCATATCCGAGTCTAGGGTTCAGGGCTCATCTCTGTTTCAAAGCCGAAGAACCAGCACTGTCTGCTTCTGCAGACATTTCCGTGGTCATGTGGCAGGCATGACTAGACACAGGAGCGCACAGAAGACTGTTCCCTTCCCACTGAAGTGGTCCCTATTTATCTACTTGCAATTTCTTGCTTTCAAACTGCTAGGTTGGCAGTATACAGTATACCAAATGGATTTGTGCTATATCTTCTAGCAGTCATCTACAGGCAGGCTCTGGTGCTTGATAGATTCATCACAGGGCCATAGCCAGAGGGGTCCCAGGGTGGGTGTGGACCACCCTGAGTTAGCAGTTTGCCCACACTGGCAAGGCATGGTTTCCCATAGGAATGTACTGAAAAGAATCTTTGCTGCCAACCCTGAAAAAATATTCGCCAACCAACATCTGGCTACACCCCTGATTCATCATCAAACCATTCTAATGAGACCAGAGTTTAGTGACATCTTCCAAAATAATTAAAATAAACCAAAGATCTCTTTTGTAACAAATCCAAATAATACAGGGTTCAAAAACCATTAAAAATGTTACAACAATGTCTGTCCAGAAATTACAATCCTAAGGTTTTTTTGACAAAATAAATACTGCATGGTTTGAAATGGGAGGTGGGCATTTCAGAAATTGGGTAAATATATACCCCACTCCCCAAAGCATTCTGTGTCCCCCAGCAGATTTTCCTTTTTGTCTACACAATATGATTTTTCTCATCAATTTGAAATTAAAAGTGAGAGAAGCCATCTCATAAAAAATACTGAGCCTAGGTTACAGAGGGCCCTACACCTGATAATCTAGAACAGGGATTCTCAACCCACAGCCCACAGGTCCGATGAGGGACTCAGTGCCATTTCATGTGGCCTCCCACCACCTCCACCACACCAGGAAGTGCCATGTGGTAGAGGATGGGCAAGATGGCTGTCTGGCCCCCAAAGCTGTCTGAGAGAACATGACCTAGTCCCTGGCTTAAAAAGGTTGAGAACTCCAGATCTAGAAATTGAACAGTGCTCAGAAATAAACAGGAAGCTATATAAACAGGAAGCCTATATAAAGTAAATCCTATATATTTCAGAGAGTTCAGTTTAGGAATAACACTGGATATAGCTTAGAGTTTGAAAAAGTTAATTTGTTTGATTGATTGCAATAAAGTCACTCAAAATATGCATGCAATTGAATACAAATTTGGGGACAAATTATTTTCTCATATACAAGCATGATGAAATCCAGCTATGATTTGCTTCTCCAGCAACCTTACATTGCTGACAATTACTATCATATGTTCTTCATGTACACCAAGAAAGGTTCAGTGTGATGTTTTCCAAAAACCTCTCCAAACTTTCTATAAAATCCTCCCCTCTCCATTTCTGCATGGAGCCAAACTTGAGCTCCAACAGTGGAATGTTCCTTGATTGTTCCTTGTGATGTCCAGCTCACAGCTACACAAGCCAGAGTCCATCTCCTTTAATGCACAAAAAGGTACAACAAAACCCCTGAATAAATGACAGAGAAAACACAACAACATACCCAACAAGCCTTTGCATATGCATTACAAACCATCAGGGTTTTGGCCAATGTCTTTTATTGTGTTTTTAATGCTTGTTTTTTATGTCATGTTTTAATCAACATTTTGTTTTGAATCCACATTTTATTACTATGGAACACCTTTTTAGCAGAAAGGTGGAGCATAAATAACAATATCACAGCTCATAAAAAGTTACTGATTTGGTATGTCCATTTGGGGTTGGAAATTCTGGGACCAATAGTAAAAAAAAAAGGAACTTTCCACAACTCTGTAAAATGCTGTTAGAATTCTGTAGCAATATTCCCACTGGGATTTCCCGAATGTCAATTTCCCTATTGATCATTTTCCTATTGATGCTCACAAACAGTACCAGGACAAAAAGCAATGTAATCAGTAGAAAAAAACAAGTAAACAAATCCAATTCAGCTTATCTAAAGTATTTTTATCCATTATCTTATCTGAAATAGTATCTCTGAGCATGTAATATATCTTCATTTGAGTTTAGCTGAATGCAGTGAATAGAATATGTGAGATATAATTAGCGGGGGGGGGGGGAGAGCAGCATCCATTTTACCCTAGGATTTAGTCAAACTAATAATTTGCAACATATAACATGATGAAAGTTCTCTGATCATTACTGGATTTATATCTCATTAAATTGTCACCTCCATTAAATTTCCCAACTTAATACTACCTTTGAGCCCCAAGCAACAGAGGCTGGTTAATGGGGGGGGGGGGGAATAGGACAGATATAGCCTACTGATTCATTCCTAATGCCAGTCCACAGAATGGTGTTTGTTGTAAGTGTCAACTCTAAACAATTTGCAGGACCTGTCTTTCTGGAAATCAGCAGGTAAAACTCTTTCTTGAAGCCTTGCAGCATTTTCCTCACGAAAAGACAGGAAACCCAAAAGGAGCTTCATGGGTAGAAGTTTCCACAAAGGAAAAAGAAGAGAAGTTATTGAAAGTTCAGATAAGTGCTTTCTTATGAAATTCACTGACCTATCAGACTTTCAAAAGGGCAGCTGGCTCCTATAACTTCTTACTATTCATTTAGTGTGCTAGCACTTGGGCTTGGTCTGTGTGTATAGTTTAGCTCTGGGATCCACAACTCTGCTTTACAATACAGTTTTGTATATAGACCTGAGAAGATAATTGTAGCATGATAATAGGTCAAAAATCCAGCTCCTGATCAATATACAGTATCTCAGAAGAACTGGCATACAGCTTCCATTTTCAATGAAAATAAGGTTACTATACAACTGGGGTGCCCAAACCTTTTGGGCCGTGGGCCGATCACGTGGTTCAGGTACATTTTACTTCCACTTCCAGAAGAGACAAGGGCTTTGTGGGCTGGATGAATTGGCATTGGGGGCCACATATGGCCCCCGAGCCATAGTTTGGGCATCTTGCTATACACCCTCCAAGTTGCAAGGGCAAAGGATATCCTTCTATAGCTGTTCTAAATTGGGTCTGCCTTCTTCTCCACACATATCTACTGCTGATGAAAACAAAGTACCATTTCATCCCAAAATGTCCTTGTGGCTTTAGGAATGTGAATATGTTCTGGACAACAGTGAAGTCCTTATTTGGAAATAGTTATCAAACTCTCAAATAAGTCAACACTGCCTATGACTCATTCTTTAACATCATAGCTACTTTTTAAATTACAGTGCATGAATTCAGTGAAAACCATCTTTAGTATACTGTTGTGGAATCAATTGAGACATTTTAAAATAGCTCAGATTCTCATAAAGTATTATGTACTATAAAACGATCATAGCTTCATTAAATGAAACAGTTTTTCATTTTTCCACTTTCAAATCCATTTTAGGGTTTCTGCTGCTAAGGCTTAATGCAAAATTTGACATTTTCAGTTATACAGTACAGGAAATACGTGTATAAAGTAGGACTGTTGCATTGAAACTGATATTTGTACAGAGTAAAATGTGAGATGCATAGATTTCAATTCTGTGCAAATGTACCATCTACATAACTGATAGCTCCAGTGGCACAACAGAAGCCAGGCAGGGCATGTCCAAAGAGGAGTCTTTGAATATCCTGAGACATCTCAGAATTAAGAACCTCTGATCCAGCTGTTTCCTCAATGTCCCCCATTAGAAGGAAACTAACCTTGGGCCTAGACCAGGGGTGGGCAACCTACGGCCAACAGGCTGAATCTGGCCCACAGCACCAAATCATCCGGCCCACACTGCTGCCACTGCTGGAAGCGGACACATTTATGACAGCAGTGGATGGCAGTGTTTAAGGCAGGAGAATCACCAGTCCGGCTCACTCAACTGTCTGAGGAAGTGTGACCCAGTCCCCAATTTAAAAAGGTTGGCATCTGGCCTAAACAGTCAGGTTATATCTGGAAGCTGGACAACAATGGTGTGGTCAGTGGTGGTCAGCAAAATTTTTCACTACCACACTGTGGGTGGAGCCTATGTTGTGGGCAGAGCCTACGTTGTGGCCGATCTAGTCATGCCTGCCATATGGCCATGTATACATCTGCAAACACAGGCAGCACTAGCTCTTTGGCTGTAATCGGAGATGAGCACTGCACCCTAGAGTCGGATATGACTGGATTCTGAGCAAGGGAGACCTTGAACCATTTGCAGGGGTAAAACCTGATGGAGCAGGGCAGGGAGGTGGGAGTGGCCACCCAATTTTGCTATCCCCCTGCCCAAAGGCCACCCAATTTAACCACCCCCCTGCCCAGAGGTCACCCAATTTTGCTACTCCCTGGGGTGTGAACCTGTTGCTGCCCACCACTGGGTGTGGTTTCACTTTCAATACCACTTCAGTACATATGTTTGGGGAACTGACTACAACAGCAGACAGTTAAACTACCAAAGATGTAAAAAAATGTTGTTAAGATACCCCACTGAGAATGTTATAGCTGCTGTGAAAGTCTTGCCTCCAGCATAAGAGCAAGGCACCAAGAGCATTTTTTGGGTAGTTTGTAAGTAAAATATATACAGTACTGACTTTCCCCTTGTGGACATAAGCACAAACATAACAGTGCAAAATATCTGTTCTATAAAGGTGTAAACAACTCATCCCATGCTTCTATGCATAAGTCATGAAACATGCAACAATTGAATCAGCCTTGGTCTTGCAATGACTGCAATCCCATATCTTTTAACCAGATGTTTACTCCAGTAAAGTCAATGGGACTTACTTCTGAACTAATGCACATGGAGCTTCATTCTCTATGAGCTTTCACTGTCACAGTCTCAAATTCTACACTATGAAATTCTAAATTGGACCCCAAACCTGTCTTTAGCCTCTTTCATTTCCACCAGTTCTGATGATTTTGTTGCACCTTGCTTCTTGATTGTACTAGGAGATTTAAAGTACTTTATATCAACCATCTTTAAGTTAAAGATACAGTGAATTACAATTTCACATACATTTTTTAAGATGTCTCTTTCTATAGAAATTGTGCATGGAATGTCCAGCACCCAAGATCTGGACCACTGAACAGAGAGCAAGTAGGACAAATTATGCATTCTGCAAACAACTTGCAAATGCTTTTCAACTTCTGTGACAGTCCTGTCTTTTGACATTGCTGAAAAGTTTTGCTTTCCTTCTGTATGGCCAAAGGTGAGAGGATACTAGTAGCCAGCAGGTCTGGATTAGTACTTAATCTTTTCCTTTGGAAATGAAATTTAAGGGAACCATAAGCCACAGTATCTTCTCTTTAGTTCTAAAGAGGCATTCATTCCATCTAATACTGTATAATAGTTACTTGGGTGGTTTACAAAACAAGTGAAACAAGACAATAAAGAATACATGTCATTCTACCATATTAGGCTGTTAACACTTTTATGAACAGAACAGCAACCATATTTTTGGTATTACTCCTGAAATGAATTCTGCATGGCAGGTAAATTTGTTGCAAGGTTTTGTAAGGGTGCAGTTTTGTGAGGTTTTGGAGAATGAGTTGGAGGGTAAATGGCATGGAATACCAACTGTGTCTGCCTGGATTAAATACTTCCTATCTTCTGTTCCATATACAATGAAGCTCCTACTCCAAGCCAAATAGCTCTGGGTTATCTGGGTAGAGAATAGTATGCACTCCCATCTCCATGTCCCCAAAGGAACTGATCTGTCTGCAAGCTCCAGATATGGTCAGAAATAGGTGTTTTGCATGGCTCACAGTAGCATATGCAACATACAGTAATACCTCAGATAATGCTAAGACTTGGTTCCACAAGTCTTGGTGTTATCCGATTTTTTTAGTGTTATCCGATGCATATTAAAATCCTATGGGATGTATCAGATAACGTTAAAGCTCCATAGAGATACATTGTAACCGCACAGGCTTTAGCGGTTGTTATCCGATACATCCCATAGGATCTTAACGTTATTTGATCCAATTCTCCTCCCCAGATTACTTAACGTTATGCGATTTTAGCGTTATCCGAGGTAAACGTTATCCAAGGTATTACTCTACTATACTCTCATTTGCTTTAATTGCCACTGGCTTTCTGTAGCTACTCCCTCCAACATTGAGGGCACATAAAACAGTGGGACTTCATGCTGTACACATTCCTATTCTGCTACTCACAGATTAAATGGTAAGGAGTGGAGATGGACTGTCAGCTTCACTGTCCCAATGCTCAAAATTATTTAATCTCAAGTTGTTTCTGTCACATTAATGAGGAAATGTATGAATCAGGGGGAGCTCATATTAAAAACCTATCAGACAGAACTGTCAACCACAGGGCTTCTCAGCGTTCATCAGAAGCCTGGAGCAGTTTTTTTTTAACTCCCTGTGTATTAAAAAAAATGAAGAAATACTAAAACAGAGTTATAAAAACATGCCTATATTATAAACTTCCATGAACATGTGACCTGGAACACAGTGGTTTCATATCACCCCTTTCACTGCCTCAAATACTTCTACCCATGAATGCAATAAGTACAGGTATTCTTAACATGGCAGGAAGATATGAGTGCCAGTTTACCATGGAACTGTGAAAATGAAAAGAAAAGGAGAAAATGGTAAGAGAAAATGAGATGACAGCCCTAATTTTTCATTACAGGGAAAGCAAAATGCACATGGATTCATAGCCAATTTCTTTAAACATTTATAACTCAAAGCCTGTTGCCTGTGTGGGCAAATCTGATAGTTTCCACTGTCTTCAACTTTCTTAACATCTCAAGGTTCCATTAAATTTGTAAGAAAAATTATGGATTTTTAAAATTAAAAATAAACCAAAGAAAGTTTCCCACCATCCCTAGAAGTGAGGACTGGGGTAAGTAGGTTTGATTGCCCAATCACTACTCAGTGTGAGTCAATGGCCTCATCCAGTAGGTGCTGAGGTATAGCCTTGGAAATCCCCCACTATTGTCCAGGCTGTTGATAAGCTTTCTTGAGAACAGAGTAGTAATGGTAAAAACATCACTACTAAATTAGCATATTGTCCTCAGGTGTATGAGGGATGCTGTCTTATTGCCAATGCTGATAAAAGATCTAGATTCCAGGCCAGTTATCTTCTACTGTGTAGTACAGAAAACATGTCTTTTTGTCCTTCATTTCAGAGAAATATCTTGGCCTGACAAATATCTGACAAAACAGATTCTTTTCCACAGCAACCTGAAAAATAGATATACAATTCTCCAGAGAGAGAGAGAGACCCCTGATATAAATTATTTACAGGGATTTATGTTCTTTTGGTCAGTCACATTTGGTTTCTGGACCCTGAACAAGTACTATAGCTCAAAGAGAAAACAAAGTGGTACTTGTTGATAAGCTTCATCAGATTTGGCTTTAAGGTCAGGTTCCTTTGGGAACAGGTGGCCACACAGAGCTCCAGGCTGTTGGAGGTGATCATGAGCATCCCAGACCAACAGATGTACTCATCCCAACCCACCTCTTTCCTGAGGCTGATTAATTGCAATGTGCCTTGATGGATGGAAGAAGTGGGAAAAAAGCACAGAGCTCCTGCCATCAGCTCTTGAAGGGACAATCAATCATCCTGAGAAAAGTCTGTTTTGTATTTTGCAAAACTTTCTTGAGATGTTCTAATAAAACTTCAGAATTCCTCAATCAGCATGACCATTAGCCATGATGGAATTCAAGGAAGCATAGTTTGAAAATGAAATAAACACTCTCATACTCTTGATATAGAAATATATCAGAGAGTAAACAAAAAAACAACAGTGTTGTTGCACCTTAACTCCTGTATTGAAATGTGTGCTTTCGTGGATCAAGTCCACTTCATCAGACATAAGAGTGAGACCGTGTGGCATCAATTTATACATCAGATATAGAGGCACCCAATGGTTGGACAGCCTAACAAAAAGGCAACATTGTAGCATTTTACATCTGGCAATGGAATAAATAATTTCAATTAAAACCAGCTGTGTCAGATCAAAGCACACACTAGTCCTGTGGTCTTTCCCATTCTTGCCAGCTATCTACAGGAGGAGGGCACAAGAAGAATGGCAGAGGATGAGATGGCTAGATGGTATTGTTGACACAATGGGCATAGAGCTGAATGGGCTGTGGAGGATGGTGGAGGATGCCTGGCGTGCAGTGGTCCATGGGGTCGCAAAGGGTCGGACTCGACTATGCAACTGAACAACAACATCCTCTTGTCTTATACACTTGTAATCATAGATAGCCTTTCTTGGAGGCAGTATTTTGCTATGATCACTAAGTGCCAATAGAAACTACAGTCTCTTAATTAATCTTATCATCTTATCTGGTGATAGCCAAAGTGGTACCTTTTCATCTACTTGCAATTTCTTGCTTTTGAACTGCTAGGTTGGCAGGAGCTGGGACAGAGACAGGAACTCACTCCATTGTGCTGCTTTCAGGTTTCGAACTGCTGACCTGTCAACCTTCCAGTCATCAAATTCAGTGTCTTAACCACTAAGCTACTGCAATCCTTTTTGGTACCATTTAGAGTTGTGCAATTTCACACAGCTGCATTTGTTGTTTCTTTCCAGTTTTTAAAAACAACATAATTAAATTAAGGTAAGAGTATATAACAGAGAACAGTAAAGGCAACCTTGGCACTCCAGATGTTCTTAGATGTCAATTACCAGAAGCCCAAGCCAGCACTCTTGCTGATCAGAGAACTCCTGTCATCAGCTCTTGAAGGGACGTTCTGTGGAGTATCAGATATCAAATTATGAAGGGAAAGGATATATATGCTGTTTTGAAAAACCTAATTCTTGTGCCATTAGAA
The DNA here is from genome assembly GCA_030440675.1 of Furcifer pardalis. Lineage (NCBI taxonomy): Eukaryota > Metazoa > Chordata > Lepidosauria > Squamata > Chamaeleonidae > Furcifer > Furcifer pardalis. Next base: position 48,821,244 of record CP126895.1, read on the forward strand.
TGAGAATTTCTTTTCTATATCTACTAGTTTAGCTACAGTTAATTTTCAAAACATGAAACTCTCCCAATGTGTTCACATTAATATTACCACAGTGGTTGGCTATAACTTTACCTTTACCCTTGCTATTAGTTGTAAGCACATAAAAACCAAACCATTTTTTTTCAGTTGATATACATTTCAGATTTTTTTTGGCAAGTGTATTTCTTGATATAATTTCATTATGAGTGCCATTCGAAATGTAGATTCCTGGGAAAAAATCAATTTACTAATGATTCCTAAGGAACTCTGATTGCCTCTTAAAATATATACCGTAATCTTTTAACAGGAAACAGATTTTTCTACTGATCTTTGCCCAGCTTTGCTTGTACTACTTTTAAAACATGCTTAAAAGGCGCAATTGATTGAAACATTCCATTTTTCACTCTCAGATGCTTATTTGCTTAAACATATTTGAATGGGATCCTTGATGATGTATTTTAGAGTGTTCACTATGTGACTTTAGCATCTCCTAGAAAATAGGTCAAGCTTTTGGCATACATAAAATAATCACTGTTATATCTCTTGCATCCTGTCAAGCCAAAAATGACCTCTGTCAAAGAAACAGAGAATTAATACAGTCCGAAGAATGCCTATTTAAAGCAGAATGTAGTTTTAATGTGCTCTGAATCCTGGAATAATATGCTTCCCTATATATGATGAGGAAGCAAAAATGTGCTTTTCTCCTACATAAAAAAGCCTATATTTCAGACATCTATTTCGGATGTAATACTTCTTTTATATTTACACACATGAAATGAAACCTAATACAAGTAGATCCAGAAAGAGCAAGTGATTTACAGATTTTATCTGGGATATCAGTATACTAGCAGAATCCACATGATGAAATAAACAACATTACACCTTCATCCAGTGATCAGGATATTTAATTTAAATTAATGGAAATTTAAATTTAAATTACAGTAATTGAAAGCTTCCTAGTCCCTGTCTTTCAAATTCTGACACTCCAGTGGATTCCTTTTTGACCTGAGAAGAACTTTGGGAGCTTTAGGATAGGGGGAACCTTTAACAGCTAAAAATTGCTGCCAGATCACTTCAGATGGTTTCCATCCTACTGTCTGATGATGTGGACTTGGTCCATGAAATCTAGGAGTTACTCTTTAAGGTGCCACATAATTTTTGTCTTTTTTGTTTTGTTTATTCCCTTATATCCTACCAACAGAAATTCAACAGCATTTATTTGACTATGAAAGAGTTAACCTCCACTTATCCTCACCTGATATTCCCAAAGGCTTCACTGGATAAAAGGGTCTACTAGGGGCTCAGAACAAGAGAACTCATCAGCCGATGATGTAGCTCCTAAAATTATTTATATAAAATATACTGCCTCAATCAGATCATTACAGAAATTGGTAAATTATTTTAGACAGCAACTCTCAAATTATAGGTCAACTAAAGAGTTTATGCCTATGAGGTCTAATCTTTTTATAAGATCTTTCCTAGCTGTCAAATATTCAGTTAACTATAGAAATCAGCGGAGAGAGAAATTGTGAGTCTAAAAATGACACTTCCTGTTCAAATCCCAATGCATGGTTATTCATAGAAGCTGAAATAAAGAACAAATGAGTCTACTAGGTCATTTAAACTGTCATTCTACTAGTGTCATATGATTTGATCAGTTTTCAAACCAGACTAATGTTGGCAGTTTCCTTACAAGATTGAAGTTAAATCCTGGAGGTGAATGTTTGCCCTTAGAGTTTAATTTATGTGATTTTTAAAATTTAATCAGCCCTTTCTATTTGTTTTTAAATGAAAAAAAATTACTGATTAAACCCCATTAATAGGTTTTGAAAATATCTCAGTTGTTTATAAAGCAAATGCATGTGAAAAGGGCTTGGAGCCAATTGAATACACATTTATGTAGCCTTTGGGGGACATTTGTAGATGGTCAACTGTCAAAAACTGCATTACAGTAATACCTCGGATAACGTTTACCTCTGATAACGCTAAAATCGCATAACGTTAAGTAATCTGGGGAGGAGAATTGGATCGAATAACGTTAAGGTCCTATGGGATGGATCGGATAACAACCGCTAAAGCCTGTGCGGTTACAATGTATCTCTATGGAGCTTTAACGTTATCCGATCCATCCCATAGGATTTTAACATGCATTGGATAACACTAAAAATCAGATAACACCAAGACTTGTGGAACCAAGTCTTAGCATTATCCGAGGTATTACTGTATTTGTTTCCATATGTTCTACTTGTAAAGATTTTGCACTTGCACAATATAATCAAAATGCAAATTGTGGGAAGAAACAGTTGTTATAGAATTCTTTCACAGACCATTCAATTAGCATGTTGGAGAAATATTGAAAAATCTTTTTCTGGGGAATTTTCTAGGAATCCCATTCTTCATCTCAACTGCTCAGTATGTCACATCACTAACATCATGATAATCTTATTCCATTTCACTTTCCAAAAATAAATTTTAGTAGTCCTCCCCCCCCCCCCGGCTAGAATTTATATGACACCTAGAATATTTTAAAGGATATGTAATGTAAAATTTATTTCAGGGACAAAGTGTAGCAACTCCAATGACATTTTCTCAAGAAGTGTCCAGAGTCTCACCTAAGTGGAAAACTGGATTCACAATATGAATATGGTTATATTTGTTGGCTGAAATCCTTCATTAAGTCACCACTAGAGAAGGTGCATTAGATCAGTGGAGATTTGGTGAGTCAATGTACACATAAATTCAGTTGCTTCAACAGGTCTTTTCTGGTTGTGACTTTCTACCAGATTTCAGCTGTTGTTTCTCAGAGGTATAATCATGAGAAGATTTCCAAAGCTCATTTTAAAGATACTGTATAGTCAAACCTCAACATACGAAAGGCTCAACTTATGAAAAGCTCAAGATATGAATGGAAATCCAGAGAAAACGACACCCTCTAGGGTCAGAATCGACTGTGTGACTGAACAACAACAAAACATGTTTTTAATGGGTTTTTTTGACATACATAGAGCAGATTTTAGTGGCCAGATCTGGTAATGTGCCAGACCCATCCTGTGCCACACCCATCCTGGTCCCACTGCCGCCGATGGTTGGAGGGGGTTTTGTGGGAAGTAGTGTGGAACAGTGGATAATGTGGTGCTCAGCTCTCCCGTTGCACTTGGAGAGGCGACAGCACCTCCAGAACACAGACAGGATGATCGTTCCAACCATGGGCAGCAGCAGAGGTGAGCCCAGCCCAGGCGCTCAGGTGATGTGGCCAACCCATCCCTTACAAGCAAGTCAACTCAGACTCTACCTCTCCAGGCACGCCAGGGGAGCTGAACACTGCACTCTCTGCTGCTCTGCACTGCTCCCCCACCTGACCTTTCCGGCCATGAGCAGCAGTGGAAGTGGGCCCAGCCCGGGTGCACAAGTGACATGATCAACCCAGCAGGACAGCTCAGATCCCACCTCTTCAATCTCTTGTGCACCCAGGTGCTCTTGGTGCTAAGGTACACCTAGGTTTGGGGGACTGGTGGGGCAAGTTGGCTTGTCGGTGAGGGGTGGGTTGGCACATCACCTGCGCGCCTGGGCTGGGCCCACCTCTGCCTGTGGTTCGAGAGGTTGAGTGGCATGGAGCAAGCTAGAGGAAAAGCAGGGTGGGTGTGGGACCCTCAAGGATGCTAGAAAGATGTCTTGCATCTATTCAAAACTCTCCATAAAGTGACGAAAACCCAGTGAAAAAATTCAAAGTGCACATTATGAAGAGTTTTGAAAAGTTAAAACGTTTTTGGGCCAATTTTTTCTGAGTTCCCCCGCATTCTTATGGGAAATCACATTTTGACATACAAATTTTTTGACATATGAATAACATCGTGGAATGGATTAAACTCATATGTCAAGGTTTTACTGTATGTGAAGTACTGTCACAACATATCTTATCCCTTTATTTGACTGCTCTCTTGAAGATCCTATAACTGCCTGCTCCAGGTAGGGTAAATTTAAAAGGCATCTTGCAGCCAACCATCTGTTTATTTTCTTCTTCTGATAAAGGAAATAGATTGTATAGAAAATGTGTTCATTTTTATAAGGTGGAGTAAGAGGAAGTTTAACTACCCACACCATTGAATTATAAACACCCAATATGATTTAAACTGAAATCTGTTGTTACCTAAACATGTGGAGCCCCTACAAAACGGAGTACACTACTCTCACCCCTCTTTTAGCTGTTTTCAACACATGAAAGTAAGAATCTGTAGGAGAGACCAGCTACTTCTGTATACAAGGGGCATTTCCATAACCGTGGGTTCTAGTTCATGTGGAGAAGCTACACTGACAGAGCAGCCTATTACTCTTCAGATTATTTTTGCAAAACAAGAAAGTATTCTGAAAACTTTCTTGAAAAATTATGTTTTGAAAGTAATGATTGAAGGAGGAAGCCAGTAAACTCCTCTTAAGGGATATAGACTCCACATGCTTAGATGATGACTGAAAAGGTTTTACTGGTCTGTATCTAGCACTTCACTGCACATAACTCTTCATGCAGTTATGGTTAAAAAACAATCTGGATCTGAAACACTTAAGTGAATTTTCCCTCCCTATACCTGTCTTCTATTTTTAGTTATTCACGACTGCCTATATTGCACTGATCAGCCTAAAATACAGTAAAACCTCGGATAATGCTAAAACTTGGTTCCACAAGTCTTGGTGTTATCCAATTTTTAGTGTTATCTGATGCATGTTAAAATCCTATGGGATGCATCGTATAACGTTAAAGCTCCATAGAGATACATTGTAACTGCACAGGCTTGAGCGTTTGTTATCCGATGCATCCCATAGGATCTTAACGTTATTCGATGTAATTTTCCTCCCCAGATTACTTAATGTTATGCAATTTTAGCATTAACAGAGGTAAATGTTATCCGAGGTATTACTGTACTGTATTACATTTGTAGGTCAGCCTATAAATGACTAGAACGGTGAGTCAACTATGTTATATATATCTGTACAGTCTGATAAGCAGCGCCTGAGCACTTCATTCTCTAAATGTGCTGGAAGGACCACCATGAATCAGAATTGACTTGACACATAATAAGCTAGCAGGATAGCTCAGTAGTTTAAATATCTGGCTGTGGAGCCAGTGATTGGGAGTTTGATTCCCCACTGTACCTCCTGGGAAAAGAGCTAAACAGTGTACTCATGGGCAAATTGTTTATTCCCAGGGCACCCCCAGAAGAAGGGAATGGTAAACCACTTCTGTGTATTCTCTACCCAGAAACTCTTGGTCACCATAATTAATCATCATCATCATACACATGATACCTTCTGCTGCTTTTTAGGTTATTAAGCAGTATTTGTGATATAGAATATGAAGTGTTTACAGACCTGATTTATTTATTTATTTGTTCAGATTTACATTGCCGCCCACTCGCCAAGGCGACTCAGGGCAGCTTACAATCAAAACAGCAACAGTACAGTAATAAACATAAAATACAACCTCACAAAACAACCAAAGCAGAACAGAGACTAACTCCCCTCTGGCCATTGATGGGGGCCTGGAGGTGGGGGTGAGGTCCTCAGCTGCCTGCCAGACCATGGCATGTTTCCCCTCAGGCTGTTCATGTGGGCCCAGAGTAGGGGGCCAGTTTTTAGGGATACTCAAAAGGACTTTGGTGCAATTACTGAAAATGAAGATCTGAGAACATGAATCTTGTTAAAAGCTCAGAATGGAATTTTACAGAGCCATGGGGAAGGAGAGAATAGTTCCCACAATAAAATAAGTACAGTAATACCTCGGATAACGTTTACCTCTGATAACGCTAAAATCGCATAACGTTAAGTAATCTGGGGGGGACAATTGCATCGAATAATGCTAAGGTCCTATGGGATGGATCAGATAACAACCGCTAAAGCCTGTGTGGTTACAATGTACCTCTATGGAGCTTTAACGTTATCCAATCCATCCCATAGGATTTTAACATGCATCAGATAACATTAAAAATCGGATAACACCAAGACTTGTGGAACCAACTCTTAGCGTTATCCGAGGTATTACTGTATTTCTAGAAGTAGATGTGCCAAATGATTTTTTCATTTCTTGTTTCTACTAGTCAAAAATGGCAGTTTCCGATGTTTTGTAACCCTTTTTAAAGATGTTGGGCCTCAAACAAGTCTTTGCAGCATGCTCACTTAAAGATTTGAGGGGCTGTGATGGCTCAGTGATTAAGAAGCTCGCCTTGTTAGCTGGAAGGCTGGCAAATTGGCAGTTCAAAACCCAGGTACTGCATGACGGATTGAGCACCCATCTCGGTCCCAGCTCTTGGGAACATGAAATGAGACATTCTGCCTCCACTACATCATTACTGAACCTGCTGATCAGGGCTTCTGGGAATTGAAATTCAAGAACACCTGAAGTGCCAAGGTTAGCCATCACTGGACTATACCAAGAATGCTTAGGACAACAGAAGAAAACAAATTCCTGATAAGCATCAAAATGTACTATAATAAACTTATGGATATATTTTTTTAAAAAACTATTCAATTAACGAGAGAGAGGGAGAGAATAACTGCTAAAGTTAATATCAGGGGGAAAACCTATGTAGAGTATTGCCTGAGATACAGCTGAGAAAACAAGATAACTGACATATGCTTGTGTCATTCCTCTGCATATAGCTTGAAGGGGGATGAACCTCAATTGTTTGGCTAAAGTTCTAGTTGGTTCTGCCCAGGCAAAAATGCCATGAAAAATCCATAAAGACCTTGAAATAAACACAGGGCTATGACAAACCACCCTTCTTTACTGATTCAAAAATGTTTTCATATAAAGCTTTGAATTGCAAAATCATACAATAAAAGGTATTGCAAACAACTGACTAGTGGTGTATGTGAGAAAATCCTCAAGGAACGAATAATGTTTTCTTCCTGTGGAATTTATGGCTGATTCATTTAGGCTGCAAGCCCATGTGTACTTAGAAGTTATACAGTAGCCAATGGTTTCTTCTTCTAAATAAACAGGATTACTCCCATTGCTCATTCTTTGTGTAAAAACCAATTCTTTCTCTGCAATTCCTGTTCCACTAAAATAAAAAACATAGAGTTTTGCAAACATAAATATAGAGCTTAGTGAAGCATTTCTCAAGGTTATGCATTTTTCTTTTCCTTTCGTTCCTTTAAATATTTGCCATGTTTCCTTGGCCAGAAAGCAAAGGAGTATATATTGGCTTATTAAGAGGTCTGAATTCCCATTTATAACAACACTGAATCTAGTCTGGCAAAGAGGTTCAGTTCTACAAGGCTGCACAAAGGAATTTTGTAACTAACAAAACACAGTTTTAAAAAAATTCAGCTAAAATCACTATGAGCAAATAATTGTCACATAGTCATTGCTATCTCTTGTTATATAATCATTAATATTATCTTTCCTGGACAATGTTTCTGTAACTTAAAAAATTCACATTGAATTAAATAGCATGCATTAGAAAGAGCAACATATACAAAAGGTGGTGGTGTGGGAAATCAACAGAAAAGCCTGAGGTTGACTAGAAGACTTTTCAGTTATCATTAGTAGTATGGTAGGCAGGTCAACAGGTTAATAAGTATCTGCACAGAAATGTTCTCATGAAAAGCTTATGTTGGTTGGGTTCAATAAGAAAATCTCTGTTTCTTTTCCCCTGCACTGCAGCCCATGACCTTCATAAGAAAATGTTCCAATATGAACTAGCTGCTTTAATAGCAAGAGTGTGATACCTCCAAGGACTTTGACAATACTTTCCCGAGAGTAAACTGTTGCCTTGTTCAGAAACCAATCAAAAACAATGAACTGAGGAAGAAATAAACTAAGGTCATCATTATTCCTTCTCATTAGGAATTGGCTTACAGTAGTACCTTGCATAAAGAGCATAATGCATTCCACAGGATTATTCTTTAATCAAGTTTGCTCTTTAAGTGAAACACCACTGGAAGTGACCAATTGTCACTTCTGGCAGGGGGGGGGATTGTGAACCCCAATTTATTTGTTAAATGAGTTTGTGGTTGGTTTTATTTGTTAAGTGAAGTGAAGATTCAGAGAAAATTCTGCTCTTTGAGCGAGTTACTCGATAAGCGAGATGCTCTTTATGCGAGGTTTGACTGTACTTTCAAGTTGCTTAGCTTCTATATCTGTAATATCAGGGCAGCATCTACCAACTGATGTTACCCAACAGTAAATCAAAGTACATTTCAGAATTTTTTAAAAAATAAAATGAAATGAAATCTACATGTTTTCAGATTATTATTTTTTTTTGTTCAGTCGCACAGTCAATTCCGACCCTTTGCAACCCCATGGACCACTGTCCGCCAGGCACTTCTGTCCTCCACTATCCTCCTCAACTTGCTCAGCTTTGTGCCCATTGTGTCTATACTACTATCTAGCCATCTCATTTTTGGTCGCCCCCTTCTTCTTTTGCGCTCCAGCCTTCCCAGCATCAAGGCTTTCTCAAGCGAATCTTCTCTTCTCATTTGATGTCCAAACTCCTTTAGCTTCATCTTTATTATTTGACCTTCCAAGGAGCAGTCAGGGTTGATTTCTTCTAAGATTGACCTATTTGTTCTCCTCGCTGTCCAGGGGACTCTCAAAACTCTCCTCCAACACCACATCTCAAAGGCATCTATTCTTCTGTGCTCAGCTTTCCTAATGGTCCAGCTCTCACAACCATACATTGCCACCGGAAATACCATTGTTTTGACTATACGAATTTTTGTTTGCAATGTGATGTTTCTACTTTTCACTATATTCCCCAGGTTTCTCATAGCTTAGGAAATAAACAGAATGGTTGAGAATGTTAATGATTATATTTTGCTTTCACCCTGAGAACTTTGCAGTAAAGTTGAATGGAAGCATTTACATACCATAGAATGGATAAATAGCATTTCAGTTTTCTCAAAGTTAAAATATATATTCACAATCTTGTAAGAGCAGAAGATGATCATATACAGCCATGTGTTAATAGCGAAAGCAATAACATTTCTATAACATGTTTAGCATACTCTCTGTGTGGTTCATCAGGTAATTAGTATTCCCCCCCAACAAGCTGGATACTCATTTTACCAAATTCAGAAAGATGGAGGACTGAGTCAACCTTGTGTTTGTCAGAACAGAGCTGCACCACAGGGGCAAAAGGATGACATATTTTGTATTGCATGTACCATGGATCTTAGAAACATGGATTTCATGACAAGTCTCAGTCCTAAGTTTTGGGAATGTCTTTGATAAAATACTAGAAATCCAGTGTAAGCCACAATTAGAATAAGCCCATTGAATCAATGGAACTTACAGAGGGTCTGGTTCATCAAATGGCCTACTCTAGTTGCAGATGTTTCCATGGACATGTGGCAGACATGGTACCTATTTATCTACTTGCAATTTCTTGCTTTCAAACTGCAAGGTTGGCAGGAGCTGGGACTGAGACAGAAGCTCACTCCATCATGCAAGACTCAGCTCTCGAACCTGTTGACCTTCTTGTCATCAAGTTCAGCATCTTAACTACTAAGCCATTACAGTCCACAGAGTACCAAGTAGCAAAATTAGTTACCATTACAGTTACAATTTTAAAGATGATCAAAAACAGTTATTTTAAAATAAGTAACTATTTAAAGTAGTGATGCTAAAACCACTGGCCTGCGTTACAAACAAATTTTTTAACCCAAAAGATCAATGTCCGAATAGCCACAACAGAACATTAAGCAGCAGCATGAAGCAAGGAGTCATGCCTCCATTAGAATGTAGTGATTTTCCACAATCTAGTATGGACAGACTTCCTAGAACAGGAACTAAATTTCAAGAAATCTTGTTAGAGTTTCAAAGCAATACAGTAATAACTTTAAGTACGGTAGTAGAAAATGGAATTAAATACAGCTGAGTTAGTACAGTAATACCTTGGATAACATTTACCTCGGATAACGGTAAAATCGCATAATGTTAAGTAATCTGGGGAGGAAAATTGGATCGAATAACGTTAAGGTCCTATGGGATGGAAAGGATAACAACCGCTAAAACCTGTGTGGTTACAATGTATCTCTATGGAGCTTTAACGTTATCCGATCCATCCCATAGGATTTTAACATGGATCGGATAACACTAAAAACCGGATAACACCAAGACTTGTGGAACCAAGTCTTAGCGTTATCCGAAGTATTACTGTATCTGTAATTAACTATGCATTTCCAACTCATTTTATAGGTTTCAGTAGTAAAAGGGAGACAAAACTCCTTAGTATTTTATTCTATTCTAAATCTCACCGATCACATGGAAGAGTAACCATGATTATGTCTTCTGGAGCCTTCTTGATCTTTATGTACTGAACATTCCTTGTGCGCAATTGCTTACTTGGTTTTAGGCAACACACTTAAAGAGAAGCAATGATTCACTTTCCTCTCAGTTGTTGTTTTCTCCATAATGGGAGCAATGTGTTGGAAGAGGAGAGGTTGTTGTAAGGCTAGAGCTTTGTATATGTAAATGTACATAGAGTATTCTATGTGATCTTAATGGAATTGTAAGTATGCAGGTGTGAGGTAGAGGGTGCTACGGGACATGCAAAGCAGAAAAGCCATTAGGGACTAATTTTCACAAGGAACATCATTTTAGTGTTTTAATGTTTTTTAAATTTTTATGAATTTTTATGAATCAAGGTTCTATATATTGCTATGATTATAGATTACTATGATGGTAATTTATGCTGTAAGCCGCCCAGAGTTGGGTCTACCCGATTGGGGCGGGGTACTAAATGTGAACAATAAATAAATAAAACACAAGGTAGTCTGTAATATCTTGTTTATATTATATATAAATGGTGACAATGTTGCTAGGAAATGAGATGCAGCATACCAGAAAGAGGCATAAAGTACTTATCTGAGTGAGACCATTTAAGGGGAGCAAAGTCCTCTTACCAACTTTATTGGAAATTGTTTTACTTGTGATCCACCAATAAAAGACAGAAAATGTTTTGTTCCTCCCAAGATTATTAAACTTCCTTTTGTTTTGTCTAAGCATCAGGCAGACAAAATATGTGCCCATATAGCTCAAACATGACTTGATAGTTCATTTTATGGGATTGCTTTGTCCAAAAAATAAAACAAAAGTTGATGGGCAAACAGTGCCATCTTATCACTAAAAATGTATGGCAATCATACAATGAATTTCCTATCTGAGTATGGAAGATATGGTGTGTCTGTCTATGAAAACAGCATTGATCTCAATCCACAAACTATAGAACTAGCAATCTTAACCCGATTAGCACTTTGTGTCTCTTTAAAAAATCCAAATAAAAAGACTATCTGTCTAAAAATATAGTTAGATGGACAACAAAAATACCCCAAATGTTAAATGCCATTTATTTGAAAGATGGAGAAACACAGTGAGAGTTCAGCTGCTTCATTACAAATAATGAGCAAGATTCATTCCTGGGTAAATCAATCAGGTTTCAAAACAGCACATGCCATTATAGTTCAAAGCAGCTGATTAGTTCTTTGAACTCCTGCCAGACTATTAAAACAATAAAGAAATATCTATTTTTACCCACACCACTTTCCTTCCTTCTCTACTTAAGAACCCTTTCTAAATACTATATCAGAAATCTGCAGAAGTAGTTTATTGCTATTTAAATGTAACTGGTAAGAATGAAGCACAGGTGTTAGCTGTTGCTTTTTGATACTGTCTTCATGTTATGAGAAGGAAATAATCAACAACACATCCTGTTAAAGGGCTTTCCCAATGAGAGATAGGTCACAATTATGTACAATGATTAAAGTAATGGAGACTGCTTGTACTTACATCCTTCCTCTGGCTCATACCACAGCATGAACACATAAAACAAAGTCCAAGGCAAACACCCAAGAAAGCAAGTTTTCCAAAACGCAAAGATCCAATATCACTATTCTGATACCATCTTAAAAAGCCATCAGTATAACCAGAGTTATGCTGGCTATTACAGAATTAAGGCTGCTACTCAAATGCTGGCATTTCAAACAAAAATCCACGTCTTAGTATTCCCTGGTGAATTTCAGTAACCGATCAGCTGTTCCTCTGATCTGGATCCTGTTAGGGGGAAAACAGTTCCAGCTTCAGCTGAACTGTCTGAGTAACTGATGCCAGGAGTCTCTTGAGGCCCTGAGATGTTTCACATTCCAGGACCTGCGCAGAAGCAATAACACACACTTCCCTTGAAACAAGCGGCCTTTCTATAATAGGACAGCTGATGATCTCTACATATAAGGCTCTGTTTTCAGGATGGCACATGTTAAAGCAATATGTAGTAGCTTTCTCTGTATTACTCAAAACAAGTCTATAGTATGCATGATAACTGTGTCTCTTGAAATTGATCAACATGACTTGAAGAAGTTATATTTATCTTAAAGATGAGAAATTTCTGTATGTTATAGTAGAAAGCTTTTCAATAATAATTATGGGTGTCAACTGGTTTGTAGTTTTAAAATGTACTCTGTTGCTTATTTTACAAGTTGCTGTTCTATTTACAACATTTATTTCTGGCTTTCAGCCTGCCTCCTTCACAATCTCATACCATGACAGTCCTCATATTTAATATCGGAAGAATGCCAAAGCTAGAATGAGTCTCCATGCTTATCTACATTAACATCTCCACGCTGGAAAGATTTTCCATACTAAGACTCTCATTGTTCCAACCTGAGTAATGTTTTATGATGTGAACAAAATGGAACAAAACAAGTAAACCAAAAAAGACATGACTACTTTTTACAGATTCCTTAGTAAATAATGCATCATTTCACAAATGTACTCCATTTCAAAAACTGTTCAGAATCATAACACATAGTGGACAACCATGTCAAACTACTGAATTTCTTCCAATCCTTATTTTTGTTTACTGCTATACATAATGAGAAGCAATTGTATAAATATATTTTACTCATGCATCAAAATTTGATCGGTTTTTGAGTAGTGTGGAGGACAGAGTAGTCATTAGCAGTTCCACCAGGCAGGGAAATATCTGAGGCAGGCTCAGTGAATTGTAGATATTAGTTTGCCCAATTCGACCCAGAAAAGTTTATCTGTATTTATGTGACAATGTGAACTGAAAGTTTTTTTTTCTTTTTATTCATCTGTGTCAAACCCTGGACTGTCAAAATGAAGCCACTTTTTTGGCTTTGTCATTGGCCAAACTTAAGTCCTCATCAGTAGTAGTTAGTAATATAGTAATAACGTTAACTAGTAGAAAATGGAATTAACTACAGGTGATTTAGTATCTATAATATTTTTCCTATATATTACTTTCACAAGATGAACAAATTCATGATATTTATCCGAGCGCAGGGGGATCTTATTGACACATTTATCCAGCTGTTCTTGAAAATTCACCCATTTAGTCTTCTTAAAGTAAAAATGTCTGTGAAAAGGCACCTCTTGAGGTTTCACTGCAGCATTTACTATGCACACGATGGGTCTGTGTTGAGTGTGTGTGATTGGATCATTAACAGCTCTTGCTGCTATGTTCTTGCTAATGAAGATGTTGTCCAGATTATACCCTCTCCTGTTAAAGGATGCAGGCAGTTTCAGATCATGGACAAGATAGAAGTCATTGGTGTTTACCCAAGATACAAGTTGTGCACCATTCTCATTTGTCTGGTTATATCCCCAAACCTCACTGTGGCAATTAAAATTTCCAGTAACAAAATGTATTTGGTCATAAGCAAAATTGTCTGGTTCATTAAATGAAAATTTGCTTATGGCAGGTTATGAACAGAGATAACAGAATTGTAGGGTTTGGATAGTGAGATTTCAATTTTGTTTGCTTCCATCAGTGCAGCTGATTTTATATCTAACCCCATACTGGTCATGCAGTCTCTCTTATATGACAATGTGAACAGAAGCGGTGGTGGTAGTGGTGGTGGTAATAGATGTATTGATCTGTATTCAAATTAGATTAATGAAACTCTCAGTTTTCATTACAGAAACCTTCCATAAGGGTTTTAAATTAGAGAAACTTGCCCAAGAAATGTATGCTGATAGACATCAGCTTGGAAATTTCTTGTTCCCCATTGCAAAAAAATAAAAATGCCAGAGTTGCAAAGTGAGAAGGATGACACAGTCATATCTATCTCTTTGGCAAAGTGCAGGTGAGGACATAATTGGAAGAGGGTTAGTTCTGGGCCATAGCTAGCCTTAGATTATAAGGCAAACATCTGAATACACAAGGGCATGTTGAACACAAACTTTACTGAACTCAAAACAATCAAGAAATTCCCACCATGTGCTGCTTCTTATGTGCAGGGAAACTAACAGAGTCACTGTCACAAATCTGTGTGAATTCACCATTTAACCCTACAGAAATAAAACAAAATAAAAGTAAATAAGTTACACGCTGGCTGCACACAGCTCCACAGCAGGTGGACTTCCTGCCAGTTGCTTGGGAAAGTAATGCAAACAAATTTACCAAGACTGAATTGTGTTTCTTTTCTCATGCGCTACACATTGTGGGCTTTTTACCCTACACACATTATTTCTCTATGAAGCCTGACAGTAATTGGGAAAAGTAAGGGTAATAAAATGACATTGTGAATGACAGGGACTCCTACCCTTTCTTCTTCCATTATACCCTTCTGACCCTGTCAACTGCAGAGGCACTGTAACTCCATTCCACGTGCTTTTCTTTAGCTAGGCTCTGAGAATCTGCTTCATTCTCCTCCCTCTACTTTTGTTCATTTGTATGGGAATTAGAAATCCATGCTGTTTCTTAATGAAATCCAGTCACAGAGAAATAAACACAGGTTGGAATTAGAAAACAAAGCTTTGTATGCTGTGTGCATTGCTCCAAAGCATATGTTTTTACAAACTTAGGACCAGAACAACATTTACATTCAACCTTTTCTCAGTGTGCCTTAGTGGTCCTTTCAAGGCAGGACCACTCCTGCCAGTGAGGGAGTCAGATCACTCATTCAGACGGATGAGTGGTTCAACAACAGGACCTCCATTTTGCCTGGTTTCAGCTTCAGCTTGTTTACTTTTATTTATTCCATAATCAAGCCCAGGCAGCCCTCAAGGCATCAGACTGTTTCCACTGCAGAAGTAAAGGAGAGATATAGTTGCATATCATCAGGTGATAACATACTCCAAATCTCCAGACAATTCCTCCAAATATGTTGTTTCCGCGCACTGTAATTAACTAAGAGGTCATCTCCCATAGAAATGAAGAGAAAGCTTTTAGCCTCTAATTTATAGAAAATCACAATTTCTCTGAAAATCTCTTCAAACTGATCAATTTTATTTATCATACAAACTGCTTTTGTTATTTATTATGATAGTCAGATGATGAGAGAGCCTAGAGCAATACTATCAAGAAACCAGAACTAGCCATGTATGTTGAAAAGGGTTTTTATCATACCTATGTAGAATGAGAAGAGAGGGTTCACTTGAGAAGGCCTTGATGCTGGGAAAGGTTGAGGGTAAAAAAAGAAGGGGGTGGCAGAGAATGAGATGGCTAGATGGCATTGTTGATGGAATGGGCACAAAGCTGGGTGGGCTGACAATGATGGTGGAGGATAGGGGTGCCTGGCATGCGGTGGTCTGTGGGGTCGCAAAGGGCTGGAATCGACTGTGCAACTGAATAACAACAACCATGTAGAAGCCCCCCAGACTAAGATGCTAGTGCAAATCTGTCTCCTTTGGGAGAATCAGGTTTGGAATTAATCCCTTGTTAGTTTCACTCACATCCTGAAGGAGACAGATTTGCACTAGCATCTTAGTCTGGGGGGCTTCTACATGGTTGTTGTTATTCAGTTGCACAGTCGATTCCAGCCCTTTGCGACCCCACAGACCACCGCATGCCAGGCTTAGACTGTAGCAGCTCATCAGACAGCCGACTCTTACACCACTTCAAAAATAATATTGCACCAAATGGAGTAGCAACGACTTTAGAACGGATCACTGGACCCCAACATTTAATAGGTGCTCACTTCTACAAGCCATCCCTGCAGGTGACTGGGTGACACAGTTTGAATCTTTAGCCAGTGGCCACATAACTCTTTCAGCTGGACAACCAGAGTGCCTGAACAGACACAACTGAACTGGAATCGAGTGCTAGGAATAATTTGCACCATTCTACAAGTCAATCTTAGAAGAAATCAACCCTGACTGCTCCTTAGAAGGTCAAATAATAAAGATGAAGCTAAGGTACTTTGGACATCAAATGAGAAGAGAAGATTCACTTGAGAAAGCCTTGATGCTTGGAAAGGTGGAGGGCAAAAGAAGAAGGGGGCGGCCCAAAATGAGATGGCTAGATGGTATTGTGGAGACAGTGGGCGCAGAGCTGAGCGAGTTGAGGGGGATGGTGGAGGACAGAAGTGCCTGGCGGACAGTGGTCCATGGGGACGGAGACAAAACAAGTCTGAAGCCTAAAAAGTCTAAAGGAATATTGCCTACTGCCCCAACACTAGATGGGGGTAGTGGTGGTCACAGCCATGCAAGGGATCCCTTCCTAGGATTCTACGAGATTTACTCTATATTGAAGCTTCAGCCTCACTTAAATGATATAACAGATACATGGTTGCACACTATCTAGTGTAGTAAGAAGGCAGTGGAGGGACTAAAATTATTTTAAGAGTTTAAATAATGACAGAGGTGAGACCTATCGGCAATTATTTCTTGAAACCATGTCATACAGCAAGGTGGCTTGCACTGCAGTCTAGTATTGCTTTTATGTTAATTTTGATCCTTCACTAAATGCAACCTGTCTGACAGAAATCAGTCAGGGATCCGGACTCCAGAGATAATAACCTTTGACTGGGGTGTTTAAAATAAAAAATTAAATACCATCAACCACAAAAAAGATACATAACCCTTCTTTCCTGTGTTTAAACTTTTACAAATTAAAGCCAACTTCATGAAAGAGTTTCTTGGTGCTATATTTATCCTTTCATTGAACTTTGTATTCAAACCCACCAGTAGTTAAATATTGATGTTTATTAAATATTGACTGTGGCATTTCTCCTGATTGATTTCCAGCACAGATATGATAGTTTCACTAATGCAAGTAAGTATCTGGGAGTTCATTTATGCCTCATTATATATGAGATCATTCAAATATGTTTTAAAAGTCTCTAGTTTATGAATGTGGGATATTGTGTCTCTGTATCCACAATTCAAAATGCCAAAAATGGCCTGAGATTGCTGCACAAAGGGCAACCTGAACATTGACAATACTAATGCAGCAGTCAAGGTAGGATTCACTCTTGCCTTCCATACCATTCACCTTTGTTGAAAAACAATAGGTCTGTGTTTGAGTGAGAAATGGTCAACTGATGAAAAAATGAGTCAACTTCTGGGGTTTTCCTTTGTTTGGTGTATCTATGTGAACAGAAGTGAGCACAACTCTGGGAGTTAGCAAAAAATTGTGCTGGAACTTGAAATCCAGAGTCTAAGAGCAATGAAAATCCAAACCAGACCAGTAGTCAATGGAACAAAAAACAAAACAATCAAAAACAAGCAAGTAATTAATAGATGGGAATACCGGAACATCTTATATGCCTCATGAGAAATCTGTACATGAATCAAGAAGCAACAGTTAGGACAGAAAATGGAATGACGGAGTGGTTGGAATAGGAAAAGGAGTTAGACAAGGCTGCATTTTGTCACCCTGCTTATTCAACTTATACACAGAACACATAATGTGCAATGCAGGGATGGAGGAATCACAATTTGGGATCAAAATTGCTGGGAGAAACATCAACAATTTGAGCTATGCAGATGATACCACCCTAATGGCAGAAAGTGAGGAGGACCTAAAGAAGCTCCTGATTAGGTTGAAAGAATAAAGTGAAACTCAATATAAAGAAAAAAAGATCATGGCAACAGGCCCTATCAGTGCCTGGAAAATAGATGGGGAAGAAGTAGAAGCAGTGACAGATTTCACTTTCTTAGGATCAAAGCTCACTGCAGATGGTTATTGCAGCCATGAAATAAAAAGGCGAATGATTCTTGGGAGGCAAGCGATGAAAAACTTGGGGAACATAGTGAAAAGTAGAGACATCACATTGCAAACAAAAATTCACATAGTCAAAGCAATGGTATTCCCTGTGGCAATGTATGGTTGTGAGAGCTGGACCATTAGGAAAGCTGAGCACAGAAGAATAGATGCCTTTGAGATGTAGTGTTGGAGGAGAGTTTTGAGAGTCCCCTGGACAGCGAAGAGAACAAATAGGTCAATCTTAGAAGAAATCAACCCTGACTGCTCAGTAGAAGGTCAAATAATAAAGATGAAGCTAAAGTACTTTGGACATCAAATGAGAAGAGAAGATTCACTTGAGAAAGCCTTGATGCATGGAAAGGTTGAGAGCAAAAGAAGAAGGGGGCAGCCAAAAATGAGATGGCTAGATGGTATTGTAGACACAATAGACACAGAGCTGAGTGAGTTGAGGAGGATGGTGGAGGACAGAAGTGCCTGGCGGACAGTGGTCCATGGGGTCACAAAGGGTCTGAATTGACTGTGTGACTGAACAACAACAACAAAAGTATAGTCCAGTGGTGCCCAAACTTTTTTTCTTGCAGGCCAGTCCCACTCAGACACAGAGCTACGGGGGCCGGAGGTGGACTGCTCCCACCGCTGACAGTTTTGATGCCAGCAGTAGTGGTGACGGAGGCAGCGACTGTGCTTTTTCCAGGCTGCTCCGAGCAGCCTCTCACTCAATCCTTTCCCCTCAGTAGCCTGTGCTGAAGTCAATCGCTGCCTCAGTGGAATTTTCGGAGCCTCCTGCAAATCAAAATTCACAATGGTAAGAGAGCCCCCGGTGTGCTCTGGTTGACGTCATCCTGAGCGCCAGTGGGCGCTCTTAGTTCTGCAAATTTTGACTTGCAGCAGGCTCCGAAAATTCCCCCGAGGCAGAGATCGGCTTCAGCACAGGTTGTTGAGGGGGAAAGGATCGAGTGAGAGGCTGTTCGGAGCAGCCTGGAAAAAGCAAAGTCACTGCCTGTCGCCACCACTGCTGACGTCAGGTAGTGGGGGCAGGGGGGCTGTCCACGGTGAACCCCAGGTACTCACCATGAGCTGAATTAATTATATTCAGGGGGCCAATTAGGCCCACGGACTGGAGTTTGGTCACCCCTGGTCTAGTCAATCCAATACATTGTAAGTAGCCAGGAGCCAACAATAATGTCAGGATACAGGAAATACAGAATCAGAAACCAAAAAAGAGACACTGTCTACACTACAGCAAAGCATGGCCAGGTTTATATAGTTAATCTTCTGGAGCCATGCACAACTCAGCTGCATACATATACCCAGTTGGGAAAGGAATTTAGCTACAGGATTTGGCATGCTGGTTTCAGACACTAGAGCAGTGGTTCCCAATGTGGGGCCCACATCCCACAAAGGGACTTCAATTCCCAGAAGCCCAAGTCAGTACATTGGCTGATCAATATTTTGGGGAATTGACTTAAGTTTCTGGGAATTGAAGTCCAAAGACTAAAGTATAGAAAATACTGCACTAGAGGAGATCTTCTACTTTTCCAGAATAATCTTCTCCTAAGGAGTTTCCTCCTTGACTTCCAAAGGGTCTACTACTGCAACTTGAGACTTTAAGTCAGTCTTGCACCTTTAACCCACAATGCCCTTGGTGATTGGTAGAAGGGCCAGCTCCTCATCTGACACAAGCATATACTGTAGTTCCCTTCTTCCAGGAATGTCAATGTTCAGGTTGCCCTTTGTGCAGCAATATCAGGCGATTTCTTGGCATTTTGAATTGTAGATGCAGAGGCACAATATCCCACTGGACCTCAGTGGCTTCAGGATCTGAGTTGGCAATTTATAACTAATTCCAAGATTTATCTGGTGGGGTGGGGTTTTTGGTCTTCCCTTTCCTCACTGGAGGACTCATTTAGTAAAACCATGATAGAGGGCAGCAAGGCAGTGGATGATGTGGCTGAGGCACCAGTGAACAAGACTGAGGTGATGATAGTAGTTACTGTCTAATATCTTCCTTGCTCCCTTGCATATATAAATGGCCAGTTTTATTCCCCATTCTCAACAAAGACATGCTTCTCTTCATCTCATTCCCACGTACGTAGCCACACACTGCTTCCTCAAAATGAGACAGTTACAAAGATACACAGAAACACACCCTTCCACCCTTACCTCAATGTACAAAAAAATTAAATTTCCCCTTCCCACACGTTGACATCTTGATGTGTTTGCTCACATTCCCAGCTGACTGATGTGGGTAACAGCTGAGGAAGTCACTCCATGTGATTCAAAGGAAGACTATGTAGTGTGGGGGCTGCAGTCTCCATGTGTCATCCTTGCCATTGAAAAATCACACTCTCCCTTCTCATTTGGCGAAGGTTGGGCTAAAGGTTGAGGGCGGCGGCAACGTTAGCATGATTATGACTATGAGAAGAAAAAGCATATGGGAGTACTACTTCTCTGTCCTGTTTGCTGAAACTCTACATCCATCAATGTGCCTAAAATCTGAGCAATGGGAATTTTTTGTGGTGGTAGAGGAGAATACAGTGGTCACCTGTGTACCTATGTAGGCTACACTGTAAGTCACAAAGAGTTAAATGTGACTTCTGGACTGTGGACTGCCCACTTGTGTTTTACCGATTTTCTTGCTGTCTTCATGCTGTTTGTGAAGGTGCTGAAAGTGTGATACATTGGGAAAACAGGAAGGCAGCACAGCAGGAGCCAGTGGTTCAGGCTAGATCATGACAAACAGTTGAAGCATCAAATAGAATCACCACCATTTGTTCTCTCCCTCTCTCAGAAGGTCTTTATCATAGTACACAGGCAACTGCCTCACAGTCTTCACTCTTTCTTAAAGCCCTCTTCCTGCACAAAAACCTGTGACACAACTCCCATCTCCTTGCTTCCAAAGTATCTCTCAGTTAAGCAGTTGACAATAAGGCACCTGCTTGTACTTCCTTGGAATTTGTTTTAAAAATATTTAAAATGATAGTCATGATATTGGCATTATTACCTGCTTTATGTGATACAGTACAGTATCATGTTTAAAAATAGCTATTGAGCTAGAGGCTGATCCCTTTAGCCAGAAAAGCAAGAATGGAATTAGTAAATATGACTCATTACATGCAAAAATGTAACTATGATCTCAATGTGTGTGGAGAGGCCTTTCCAGAGCCATTGCATCACCATAGCAGACAATTACTCCTTAGTGCATACATAGCATACATTCCCTAGGGAAGATAATTGAAAGATTCCTCAGCCAAATATCTAAAAACATGAATAGACTAAAGAATGTGGCCACGTTTCTTCAATTTTTTTGGACACAAAGCTATCTGTTTGTACATTGAGTTCTACAAAACTTATCACCAAGATTTCTGTGGTATATAGTTGGGCACCAAAAATGGTACAACTAATGATACTTTTTGACTCCACATACCCCAAAAGAAAATGAATGATATGCATTAAAATTGTATACATTTCCATATGTAGTACTGTACAAAAGTCCTAGTCACCACTAGCTGGTTGAGGGGAAATTCAATGAGTGATGGGGAGAACATAACTCAGTCCCTGAGCCATATAGACACACTAAAATCTCAATCCTCTCCAAGTTTGGTGAAGTTTGGAGTTTAGGTGTCTGAGTTATAGTCCCTCCACCCCCAATCACTCATTGAATTTTCCCCAAACTGTGTGAAAGTGATATATATGTACAGTAATACTCAGGATAACCTTATGACTTGGTTCCACAAGTCATGATGTTATCCGATTTTTAGCGTTGTCTGATGCATACATCGAACAATGCTAAAAAAAGCCCTGAATTCAGGAAAAAACCAAGCACTGGGGATTCTCTCACTCCTCCTCCATTCACAGCGGTATTGCTGTGAATGAAGAAGGGGTGAGGAGCGCACTGGGGATTTCCTCCCCCCTCACAGTGGTATCGCTGTGAATGAAGACGGGGTGAGGAGCATGCTGGGGATTCCCTCACCCCTCATCCATTCAAAGCAGTATCACTGTGAATGAAGAAGGGGTAAGGGGGATCCCGAGCGAGCGCACTGGGGATTCCCTCACCCCTCCTCCATTCACAGGGATATTGCTGTGAATGAAGAAGGGGTGAGGAGTGTGCTGGGTATTCCCTCCCCCTCCATTCACAGCTGTATCACTGTGAATGAAGAAGGGGTGAGGGGGATCCCAAGCAAGTGCGCTAGGGATTCCCTCCCCCCTCCTCCATTCACAGCGATACCGATCCATCACTGGGGTGTGTGGACTAGGTAGATATTCTACCCAATCCACACACACCCAACCATTGCCTTGGATAACGCTAAAGAATCTTTATCCGATGCAAGTTTTTCCCAAAATTACTTGCATCATTATCCGATTCTAGCGTTATCCGATGCAATCGTTATCCGGGGTATTACTGTATATATGTATCTCTCTCTCACGCACACACTGTACTGTGCAAAGGTACTATATATACTTAACTATAAGTCATTCCGAATATAAGTCGAGATACCTAATTTGGACCTCTAAAACTAGGGAAGTAGATAGACCCGAGTATAAGTCATGGGTGGAAAATTCAGCAGCTACTAGTGAGTTTCAGTAATTAAAATACATGAAAATATGGTAAAATTAATTAATTTAGACATTTGTGTGGGTTTGTTTTTGAATTTTTACAGTAGTATTAGTGCTTTTTAAAAAAATATGTTAAAAATATGTTTGAATTTACACCACCTTGTTTTGGGATGCTCATTTTGGACCTCATTTTGGAGGCTAAAAAACTAGACTTATACTCAAGTATATATATAAAACTAGACGACCTGCTTACCTGCTCAGTTTTATGTTTATATTCCATATACTGATGGAGAACTTCAAAATCCCTTATTTTTTAAAATGGACTTGGATTGGACAGTCCTTTACATTTAGGACTGTTCTTTGCAGAAGACTTTTATCTGTAAAGCAGCTCATGGTGGTAATAGTTTTGAACTGTAATCAGACATCCTAGAAGGAGTCTTCAACATAATCTCTAAAAAATAATATACCTCTAAATTTGAACCCAATTTAGAAATGTTATATTTTGAGTTAGATCTCCAAACATGATGGTTAGGACTCTGGGGACTTGCAATCCTTGAAGTAGTTTTCTGAAGTTCCAGATAAAAGTTCTGTGGAATATGGATGTTTCCTCCAGGATGCTTCTGGATGTATCTTTTG
Source organism: Furcifer pardalis (assembly GCA_030440675.1). Taxonomy (NCBI): domain Eukaryota; kingdom Metazoa; phylum Chordata; class Lepidosauria; order Squamata; family Chamaeleonidae; genus Furcifer; species Furcifer pardalis. The sequence goes on from CP126895.1 coordinate 48,844,400, forward strand.
CAGTCTCCAATTTAAAAGATCTCAAGGAGCAGAGCTGGCAAAGACCTTTGCCAGAAATATAAAGCAGCATCATACACTGAAACAAGGAGCAATGCTTCAAATGATAGTCATTTGACTTATCCCCACGTTCTGGAATACTTAAAGAAATTACCTTTTAATTGCACTGACTTCATTTGAACTCTCTCAGGATCACAATGATTACACAGCTTTAGCAAGAGAGACAAAAGATTGCCACATTAAATCTGTGAAGACCTGGTTATTATGATGGTAAATTATGAAGACAAAATTCTGTTAGTTCAAGCCTAATGAGACATTACTGCATATGTATGATGAATGCTAATATATTTCTGTAGAGGTCTGTAGGAGATTTTGGCACATCAAGCTGATGGCAAAATGAGGTTAATAGGATGCCTGGAAAGTTGAGTTTATAAATGGCAAGATGATCAGAAACTGGTAACACTGCAAATGTAAAATGACTTAAATATGGGGAAATATTATAAAAATAAATAAAGGATGGAAGTATTAAAATAAATCCCTATAAAATAGCCCAAATAAAAGTACAGTCAATCCAAGTTAAAGCAGGGAAGGTATTAATGAACCATGTAACCATATTTGAGAATCTGGCAATAGAAATTAAAATAGTGATTCACAAAACATCTTTACCGTTTTCACTTATTAAAGTAGCCTTGGAGACAATTTCAATGCCACTATACTCCAACTGCTACTGTTTTTTTCTATTGTTTTAAAATAAACAGCTTACTGTGGCAGCAGCTTTAATGACAGTTGCGTTTCAGGAAGTTCCCCTGAAAAGTCTCACCCCTGGTAAGGAAGCCAGTTAATGATTACTGTTATACCCATTGGTTTGGAAAAAGTTACTTTTTTACTCCAATTTCCAGAAATCTCCAGCCAGGAACTACTTATGAATACAGGATGTAAACACTATTGAAGCACCTATGTACTATTTAAAAAAAATTATGTCTATGCTTATACAGTAATACCTCAGATAACGCTAAGACTTGGTTCCACAAGTCTTAGTGTTATCCGATTTTTTAGTGTTATCCGATGCATGTTAAAATCCTATGGGATGTATTGGATAATGTTAAAGCTCCATAGAGATACATTGTAACTGCACAGGCTTTAGCGGTTGTTATCCGATACATCCCATAGGACCTTAACGTTATTCAATCCAATTCTCCTCCCCAGATTACTTAACGCTATGCGATTTTAGCGATATCCGAGGTAAACGTTATCCGAGGTATTACTGTACACAGAAAAACAAAAAGAAGAAAAAGCAGAAAGGAAAGGAAACAAATCTAGTATATAGTGAAATTAATGTGGATCAATTATCACCTATTAAATGTATGATATAATGAAAGAAGTATGTATGTTTGAAAAGTTCATATAAGATTATTTGTATCATATACAGTCTAATCTAAACAAGGGAGCAAAATCTTCATACTCTTCAGTGATAGATAGCAAGTGTTTGTCTGTTCAGCCTCAAAGTATAAATCACTAGCAATTAAAAGGGCACAATAAAAATATTTACACTCTCCATCTGTTAAACTCCACATCAAAGGGATACAATTTATCAGGGCATGAACATCTGCAAATATTAATATGAACCATAACCTGCAAATAAAAGGAAACCACTACAGGGAATAACCACCACATATGCTTCAAAGAGATGCTATCCATGTTACAACATTAACATCTGGCTGAGATGTTCTTTCTAAAAGTGTGTTGCAGTATTCAATGGGGATGTAAACACTTCCCTGTCTTATTGTGATACAAGAGAACAGAAACTGGACTCTTTTTCTCATTGACTGCAAGGCAGGATGGTATTTTCTGTCAGCATCAACAAAATATAGTACAAATTGTGAGTTTTAACACGAATCAAGTAAATTTTACAAATTGTAAATGCATAAAACTAAATAGGGGATCTCCTATATGAGCTTTTTGACATTAGAAGTATCAAATGGGTTCTTTGCATCCTAATTATCAATTAAATAATACTCCTATGTGGTGTGTCCCTGTACTTTCCTTCCCAAAGGGAAAAGAAACAATTTTTTTTGACAGATTCATTTTGGATAAATTGTGAAAATGTCAACTTTTATTTCTTAAAGCTTTTCTAGTGTCACACTTGCTGGATATAAGAAATTTCATGCAAATAGTAATTTTTCAAAAGACTACCTTGGAACATAGATTGTTGAAGAAGAGAATTTTGCCCAACAATTCATCCCATGACTAATTTCAGTACTGTATGTCCTAAACATTTCCAATGTTTAATATAAGGAAAAAACACTGTGCAAAGGTCTTAGGGCACCAGCAGATGGTTTGGGGCAAATTCAACAAGTGATGGGAGGACATAACTCACACACTCTAGCTTCACCAAACATGGAAAGGGTTGAGAGGAGAGTCAGAGGAATTATCTCTCCAATTCTGGTGTGTCTAGGTGGCCCTGGGGGCTGAGTTATGCCCCTCCACAAATCACTCACTGATTTTTCCTTATGCCAGCTGGTGATGGCCTAAGATTTTGGACAGTACTGAACATACCAAGACATTTCTTTACTGATTATAATTTTATGGTGCATCCAATTTTGTTGAACTTCATTCTAAACAACATATCTAGTACATTCCAACACACATTTACAAAGAATGATTATAGGGTTGATATACTTCTAAAGAGGCAATTAAGTATTCTAACAGTATAGGAGATGCTGAAATATACAGAGCTCATGGCCCATGAATACATAAACTCCTTATTTAACCATGCTTCTGTGCAAATTCCAATGCTAGTTGCTAATTGATTAACATTAAAGTATTACTGCATATTACATTGCTTCTAAAACTCCACTGAGGAGACAATGATTCCTTCAAAAGCATAAAAATCTACATTACTGTTGTGATAAAAAAATATCTTTTTATAGCATAAATCTGAATAGAAATAACTCCCTCAATTAACGATGCCTGTCACCAGTGGTAAAATTATTGGAATGGTTAAGTAAAGAGCTGTTTGAAAACAACAGATCAGCTAATTTATTGTTGATAATGGATTTAAAATACAGAAATTCAAACTGAAATCCAATACAGAAGTCTACACCAGCACATAGCCTGTTGTCTCTGGGTTTGGGGGCTGATTGGGGTAGGTTGGTTCAATGGTGTGCATATGCTGATCAGGCCAATCCAGGACAACATACTCCAAATCATGCCATTTTGAGACTTTGAGAGGGGGCTCAACTAAATTGTCCCACAACATTCTACCCCATTCCCAAGATATTTCCATGCTGGAGGTTGGATAAAATAGAGCGAGGTCACATTACAGCTGACTATAATATGTCTTTTATCCCTATGGCTATAACTGATGGGACTTAGCTGCAGTCACCAGGGTAAAAGCCAAACAGCCATTTTACACCTGTTGGAGGAAGCCTCAAAGTTTCAATCACCCTAAACACATTAAGATGTGTATCCAAGAAGCAGAGTAAGTGCTCTTGTCTATGAAAATGTTGTAATGTATGGATCAACAGCTCTGTTTATTAACAACTCCATAAGCTTGTTGTATTGAGTTCTGTCAAAGGCTTGCTAGTAATCAGCACAGGCCTATGCTGGTCTGGAGGGATACTGGGATGTGTCACTATGCACACCTACTTATAACTTAAAGGGCCAAGCCATCTCAGCAGTTTCCGCTTCTGCTTCGGCTCCTCTCAATGGGCTCCCCTACGCCTTGTGGGAGAAAGTCCAAAGCACTTTGGCAGCGGTGCGGAGATAATAATAATAATAATAATAATAATAATAATAATAATAATAATAATAATAATAATAATAATAATAATAATAATAATAATAATAATAATAATAATAATAATAATAATAATAATAATAATATTGTGTTGTTTTTTCAATCCAAGCCTTATTATTATTATTATTATTATTATTATTATTATTATTATTATTATTATTATTATTATTATTATTATTATTATTATTATTATTATTATTATTATTATTATCTCCACATTGCTGCCGAAGCACTTTGGACTTTCTTACACAGGGTTGAGGGAAGCACGGTGAGAGTAGCCAAAGTGGGAGCAGAAACTGCTGAGGTGGCGTGTCTCTTTAAGTTATGAGTTATAAGTTGGGGTGCATGGTGACCTGCCAGGCGAGCACGGGCCTGAATCAGTAAAGCAAGCATACATATTCATGTTCATATCACAGATTCTCTGTCCACTATCTATAGGCACAGTAAAATATTTCCTGCTTCTATATCCTGCTCTGAATTGAAATTATACATTTCATAAATTCTGCCCTGTAATTTTTTTTAATCTGATGAAAGTGGTTAACTGAGTTCCTCATTACAAGCTTTGGCTTTCTCTCTTTTTAAGATAATATAAGAAAGTTTAACGACAGACAAATTTCAGAAATGATTGATGTTCTGAAAATTTTATTGAAAAGTTCATTAAGTTGATTAAGTCCTCTTCTGTTACCTTTAATAGTTCTTTGAAAACATTACTGAATCCAGGATGTTTCCCAGTTTTCCTTAACAATGAGATTGTCTATGGTGGCCTAGAGCAGCCAATGTAGAAAGACTTTAAAAGAAAAGAAAAAAAAGCCCTAGACATCAGGGGGACGAGCAAAATGCTCCCTGGAGTCATCCCCATGTCTGGAGAGCATTTTGCTTTTCCAATGGGACTGGGAGATTCTCTCTGCTGCTGATCAATTAGTCTCCCACACTGCTGATTAATTAATCCCTACCATCATTGGGGAGAAATGGCCTCTTTGCAGCTAGTGTTTTAGCCAAAACTAATTTAAGCAAGGTTGTTCTGCTAGAGTTAAAATATGATTTAGTTCACAGGAAGTCCACCAACCCACCCAAAGTAGTCTGAATAAGGATAAGGCATCCGTACAATGGGAATGTGGTTATTAATGTGGAAGAAGTACAGTCAATGGAGAGATGACTGAAGACTGGGACTTATGTAGGGTTACAACTCTATGTTGGACTCCTCAGTGGATCATACTATTAACAACTTGCATAAATTTATTTCTCATGGCAGATCAGCATTTTTTTACCATATTATAATAAATGTTACCCAGAAGAATTCTGAAATTGCTTTCAAATATGTCTCTGGAATATATCTAAAAGTTTCATATCTAGAATATTAATGTTTTTGTCATTATGAAGTTTAACATCCCCATGACTTCTTAGAGCTCAATGGACTGGTACATGCTTATCATATAATGACTCAAAGTTCAATTCATGGCAACTCCAGGTACAGCTTGAAAAGACTATTGCCAGAAACTAATGAGAGCTACTGCCCAAGAGGCAATACTAACTAAGATAATAGACGACTGATTGGATAGACCAGATCTGTGTGTACTTTTACACAATTATTAGACAATCTTCCATAGCATACTTTGTCTTTCAGTGTCTTAGCTGCTATACTAATACAGTAATACCTCGGATAACGTTTACCTCCGATAACGCTAAAATCGCATAACGTTAAGCAATCTGGGGAGGAGAATTGGATCGAATAACGCTAAGGTCCTATGGGATGTATCGGATAACAACCGCTAAAGCCTGTGCGGTTACAATGTATCTCTATGGAGCTTTAACGTTATCCGATACATCCCATAGGATTTTAACATGCATCGGATAACACTAAAAATCGGATAACACCAAGACTTGTGGAACCAAGTCTTAGCGTTATCCGAGGTATTACTGTACAAGCTTTCCAGTATGATTTTTGATCCTACTATTTAATACAATTTAACATATGGAAGTCAACCTGCACAATCTACCTGCTGCACCTGTAATATTCAGCTTACTAGCAATTACACTGACAAGCAAGAAACACATATGATGAAAATTATTTTTTCAAACAGTATAGGTAATATGTGACCTTTAAGCTGCAAATGTATAATTTTTTAATTACCTAGAAGTGAAGGAGGTAGGAAATATGAAAACATTATTGGTTGAAAACATATTATTGTGAAATGAATGTTATTGGGGGGAAATGGCACTTTAAAAAACAAACAAATAAAATAAACTTTTGCCTACAAAATTAACTATGCACAATAATGAGAGTTGATTCCTTTCATCAAGTAGCTATTTATCTAAGATGACTGCCTAATATCAAATTACTGAATGTAATCCTTGTAAGTCAGTTGTGCAGAGGTTTTTCCTTTGGTGGTAGCTACCCTTTGTACATTGAGGTGTGTTACCTAATTTCACAGCCATTGCAACATAAAATGTTTATTGGAAAGCTTGCTGGAGATAAAGAAAAACATACACAATTGCCCTTACATGATCATGCCAAGAAACAGGCACAAAGGAGTAAAACACATGGACGATCTGTCATGTGTGCATTACATTTATATATTTCAGGGCTTTAAACTATAGCAAACATGACTTTGCCATTCATAATCAGACCTGAACTTTCAACACTTCTCATATAGGCTGATTGAATTGAACTATATTCTACACAGGAAAAATTTATGGATTGCCATGAGCGTTCTGGTGTGTGTATGTAAAAGAAACTAATAGACCATGTAGAAAATCAATGTAAAATTTCATAGAAAGATCTTGTCGATATAACTCCTTAATCTGTATTTTGATTACGATTGTCAAAAGAAACTACAACAAAGGATATTGATAAAACTTTTCATTCCTTTATCTTTATCGGTTGTTTATTTGGGAAATGGCTTTCCTAAATGAAAGATATACACATCTACCTTTTGCATATCTCATAAATCGACAACTTAAATTTATCAGCCTATTAGGACAAGCCTATTGGAACACAGAGGATGAGGTGGCTGGATGGCATCATTGATGCGATGGCTTAGACTGTGTGGGCTGCAGAGAATGGCAGAGGACTGGGGAGACTAGCAAATGATGGTCCATTGGGTCACAAAGGGTTGGACTCAACTATGCAACTGAACAACAACAACAAAATTAGCTCTCTATTAGTTTTATGTTAAAAAGTATTTTGTTTTAATAATGTTACATTACCAGTGAAGATAGTGACTGGACTGGACTATTTACTGTGGCTTTATGAGCAGCTACAGTGACATGTTTGTGTTCTGTAGTGGATATAGTTTTAGACTAGAATTCAAGAGACATGGCTACAAACGACTCCTTGAACATAGAAACTCACTTAGGGGTGGCTGTGCTAACACACTCCCTTAATAACTCACATACCTTGAAATCCCAGGACAGTCACCATAATATGGAGCAATTTGACATTACATAAAAACAGCAGCTTCACTATATTATTATTATTATTATTATTATTATTATTATTATTATTATTATTATTATTATTATTATTATTATTATTATTATTATTATTATAGTTTGATTTATTTGCTGTCCCACTCATGTATGGAGACTCTGGGCGGCTTACAACAACAATACGAAATAGTTACAGCATCAAATAGCATCAAATAGCAGAGTATCAAATAACACAAACAATTCAAGGAATTCCCAGTCAAAGTTACAACATGAGCGAGAGTCACAATGAAACAATATATCACAGTTACAGATATAATGTATCAAAATATCAAGAGACAAGCAATTATAAAATCTATATCAATACATCTTACAAAACATTTCAAAAGTACATCAGCAGAACATCAGAACATCACCACAACAGTACCCTGGCCTCTCCATCCCATAGTGAAGTCCTGCCAATTCATCCATCCATTCATAGAAGATATTAGTAATTAATTAATAATTAGTATTAGTAACAATTAGCAATAGTATAGCATAATAACAATTAGCAATTTGTTCTATATATGTAACAAATCATAACTATGTGCCCTTAAAAGAAATCTGACTTGTGGTGTTCCATTGTCAGAGGTTTTTAGGTAGAGAATCCAAGAAGTGATTTGCCATTTTCTTCTTCTGGGACCACCCAAGTACTGTACAGTTTGTCGCTGACTACATTGTTTGGCTCTTCTTTCAGGCAACACAGTAGAGTACTGAACTCCCAGCCTGTGGCTCTGCAGACAGGTGCCTGAACCACTGAACTATCCAGCCAGCTGAGTATTCTCAACCTAGAAAACCCAGGAAAGGGTTGCTATACATTGAAATTTACATGATAGCACACAATTATATATTTAACAAATATCCAGTCCAGACAGGCACAAAACACTCACACACAGGTAGAGCTAAAATCCAGGAACAGTCAAACAAAGTGCTAAAAAAACAAAAACAGAATGGGCCTCCAGAGTCTCTGAAAAAACCTATAATAATTATTTGAGATAGAAACCTATTCCAGAGATATGGGGCCACTGAGGGGAAAGCTTGTATTCTCTGTGCTGGGGAGGGAGGAAACACTCCCATTGGGCTGCTGGGCAGAAGGGCGGGATAAACTCTGTGCTGGGGCAATGGTATGGCATGCCGACATAGAGGTGTCTGTGCCCCTGCTGGCACATGTGCCATAGGTTCAGAACCACTGCAATAGGCAAACCAAGAGAATCTAACTGATATTCACCATACACTGCTGTCTACTCTCAAATCTCAGGGATCAATAGAAAGGGATCAGTATATAGAGGTGCTTCATTGGTTTGTGAAGGAGAAAACAGTGCTTCCTTGAATCTCTCACACCAATTAAGGTCAACTTCTCATTTATTTTACATTTTGAGGACAAGAATTAGATACTAAAATCCTTTTGTGTATAACAGGTTTTTGAATTGTATCTGTCCAGAATATTCACTATGAAGTCAAGGCTCCTCTTTCTCCACTTTTGCTGACTATTTATGCATTTCAAAATTTACTATTTTTGACCTGTTTTCTATTCCATTGCTAATTAACATAGCCCAATCATGGTGGGTTTGAATAGATCTATTCTCCTCAGAAATTGAAATAATTTTTATAAAAGCATGTACATGTTCTATCTTTGGGCCATAAAAAGTAAGTCTGTAAGCCTAAGCACGAACAAGACATTTAAGAAATAATTGACAAGTTAAAATGTTTTTCTTCGTACCACTATCTTTAAAATACATTAAACTTCATTTGCTGAGTTATATTTGTTCCTGTGGAAGACTTCCACCTGCCAGATGGAGTGCTGGTTTATGATTAATGTGATCTGCTTTAATATTCTCTTTCTTCTTATCCAAGTCATATTATCAGAATCCATGAATAACTATCCAGAATTAAAGGAATGCAAAACTGAAAAGTGTCATGACTACAACATTCTATTTTTAAAAAGGGGGGAAACTTGAAGAAATGCTATATTGCTAGTAGGTAAAATATTTCCCCCTTTTGTTGAATGTACTGAAAAAATTATTTATGTGCATCTTATTTACATTTTCAACCCAAGGCCAACTCAAGGTATTTTGTTCATTGAGACAAAGGCTTCCTTCCCGCAATTTACTCTGTAATTCTGCTAAGTCCCTTGGAGTGGCAAATATGTTTTTACCTGACACAAAAGATCTCACAAGTGTCTCTTCTGTACTACTAGTAAAAGTGCAATAATAACTATTTGCTGCCTTTTCTTTACATGCAAAATCAGAAAATAGCAATAGTAACAATTGCATTTATATATTAACCCATAATGCTTAGAACACCCTCTGCAAGGTTCATAAGTTAATTAGTATTTTTGCCCCCATCAAGTGGGCAACTCATTTTACCAACCTCACAAGGCTAGAAAGCTGGTTCAAGCTTGAAATAGTCAGGATCAAACTTAGATCAAGAGCAGAGTACTACTGCGGTACTGTTTAACTACTGCACTATGGGGACTCTACGGATCCTAGTTAATGGTTCCTAAAACTGTGGGCCCAAGATGTTCTTGGAGTACAACTCACTGACATAAAACATCTAACATTAGTAATTATATCCATATGTAACTTTGCCCTTGGTATCAAACTCCTTGATTAAATAAGCAGGCAAAGAAGAAGGAATTGAATGAGACTTCGAAGGTGTAGAATACTTTATCAGTAATTTGAAATCAGTCAAAAACTGTTACTCAAACTGTGAATCCAATGCTGCTTTACCAGTTGCTCATGTTGTGTTATATGCCATCTGTTTTATGGAGGCAGGAAATCTAATAAAGGCCACATGAGAAACAATACAGAACTGAACTTGAGGAGACTTAAATCATGCAGCAAAGATGTGAGAAAGAAAAGGTTGGACTGTGAATTAATACTTCACCAAATTTAAATAACTTCTAAATTATTGAAACCAGAAAATTAAAGCATGCTTCAAATCTGTCAAGTTAAAGGAGGAAGCTATTAAACAATTGTATGGTATATCACTTAGCACAGGAAAATTAACTATATCTGCATTTATCTATGTTACATCATATCAACTGGTGTTCTACAAGTGCTACCTGGACTAACAGCCATCTTGTTTTACACATGGACTCAACACAGATTTATGTTCCATTTCTTTGAATCTCTGTGAAGTTTCACACCTTCCATAAAGAGATATACACTCCAGGTGTTCTTGGACTTCAGTTCTCAGAAGCCCTGATCAGCTGGAGTGCTGACTTGGGCTTCTGGTAATTGAAGTCCAAGAATACCTAGAGTGCCAAGTTTCACCATCATGGGCCTATATGAATTATTTCTTTCTGCTCGAGTGCATGAAGTAACAGGTATATACAGATAACAAAGAAATATAGAAACACTCCATATCATTCCTGTACAGTGGTACCTTGCTTAAAGAGCATAATGTGTTCCACGGGATTGCTTTTTAGTAAGTTTGCTTTTTAAGTGAAACACCATTGTAAGTGACCAATTGTGACTTCTGGCAAGGGGGATTGTGAACCCCAATTTAGTTGTTAAGCAAGTTTTTAGTTGGTTTTAGTTGTTTAGTTGGTTTAAGTGAGGCAACCATTCAGAGAAAATTCTGCTCTTTAAGGAAGTTACTCTCTAAGCAAGGCACTCTTTATGCAAGGTTTTATTGTACTCTATTTTAAAGTAGATAATTTACTATATGACAACAGTCTCTCATATTGTCCAGTTCTAACCCAGATTTGGCTTACACTTTCATATGTGTCCCCCAAACAATCCATTCTCCAGCAGGCAAATTAAGCAGCCAAGGCTGTGACAGGCTGCCAGATGCATACTGGATATATTTGGAGAGCTATCCAAATAAGGAGATCATAAATATGATGCAGACTGTTTCCTAAGAACAGAAATAGCCTTCCCAATCCCAACCAAAATGAGTTAAGCGGCAGCAGATACTTATCAAGACTAAAACCAAATAATTCCCACTCACACAAAATATTCTGGCTTCAGTTCATGCTCTTTCCAGTACTAGTACTAATTGGGAGGCTAAGAGAAGACAGCTTTTTCCTTCACTTAAGAAAAGGCAGGGGGAAAATGCAAGATTTTGTCCTTCATTCTGATATCACACTAGACAATTTGCACAGCTGCCCTTAAATCCACCTGTCTTCAGCTTGTCTGCTCTCATTCGATTACTCACAAGCTTGCTGTAGTAGGGAGCTGAGAGAAAACAAAAATTCTAACCATGAACAAAATCAAGAGAAATGTTTCTTTTAAAAATGATCCCAACAAGCAGCCAAAGCAGGAACAGCAAAACAGCTTATTCGCAGAAACAGATAGCAGTACTGTACTACAGTTTAACCATATTTTCCCCGATTTACAAAATATGGTTCCACATTAATGCTATTAAACTTTCCATAACTGCCCTTAAATGATTGAAATTCAAAACATATCAATTCTAGAGTTCTATAGTGCAGTACTACATGATTTAAAATACTGTAAATCTGAAATATTCCCACTAGCTTGCAAAAACACCACTACTTTTAAAGCTTTGATGGCATCCTTGCCTTTTAGCCATGGAAAAAGAACTGTGTTTATGTCTCTCTCATCCACAATATGTTCATTCATGGTTTATCACAAGGAAAATGAGTCTATTCTGCTCTTTAGTCTTCCAACTCCCTGTACAGCAGCTATGCAGAATTCTCTTCAATTTTTGATTAATCAGAATTTGTCATGTCATCCAAATATAGCAATCTGTCTTCAAGTTTAACACAGCTTGTTCAAAGCATGGCCATCTGAAACTATGGGTTATGAATCTGGCTAGTTGTAAGAAACCAGTTTGAGTCATCACAGTTTAGGTAGCTGAAATAATAAAAACAAACTTCCTATCTTCTTGAAGCCATGGTGGAGAGGGATGATTGAGCATGAATCACAATAAATCACACTTTATCATAACATCCAAACCACAGACTTTGAATTCTCTGGAGGCTACACTATACCTTGGAGAAAATCTATCACTAGAAAAGAGAATTTCTCAAGAGATGAAAGGTATTTTTTTCTTAGCAGGAGCTAGAATGTTTTGGGTCTTTCTTGCAAGTTATTTTTCCTTGTAATGTGATTGGCTCTTAGAAACTAAATGAGACTGTAAGTCTTTTTTCTCAGACATAAAAGTCAGCCTAACTCATGTCTTTGAAATAAAATTGGGGTTTCAACTCTAACGACAGGCTGTCAAAGTATAGTTTAGGTCTGACTTGAATCTAAGGCCACACATTCTCAGAAACTGCAAACAAACTAGTCAACTTCAAAAGCTGTCCAACTTCAAGAAAAACAACAACAGTCTGCTTGAATGCTTGTATTTAAGAAAGACTGAGAAAGGGAACCATGGGCACCAGCAGTCACATTATCCTTCTGTCACCAGTATGATTCTAGTAAACTAGATGGAATTCTAAACTGTAATTAGGTAAGAAGCAAACAATGAAAGAGATCCTTGTCAATACTAATAATAATTTCATGGCAGAAATTATTTTGGGTTGAAAGGATTTTTGCTGGAGAAACTCCGCTCAGGGGATGCCCGAATGAGGCTCCTTTCATGTCCCCAAGATCTTTTGCCACTGAAGTAGTCCCTGTTTATCTACAGGGTGTGGCAGCATAACTTCCTTTTTTAAAATGCGGGCAATTCAGTCAGTTGATGTCATAGCGGAGCGCTAGTGGTCTTGTTCGAGAGGCGGGACTATAAAGTTTCATCCCGACACAGTTCAGTCACCATCAGGCGTTGGAATAGTGTGGAGCATGCGTTTGCCATTGAGGCCTACTTTTCGAGCGGTTGTTCAGTGATCACAACCCAGCATACAGCCTGCTATGCTGGAAAGAGTCATGACAAACACCAGAAATTGGTTGACTCAGTGTATGGAGAATGGGGGACATCACCTACCTGATTTGATCTTCAAAACTGTTTAAAACAAAACTTAGGTATGCACCTACATTATAAAAAACAAATAAAAACTTTCTGATTCATACAATGGGTTTTATTAAGTTTTGAAAACAGGAAGTTATGCTGCCGCACCCTGTACTTGCTATTTCTTGCTTTCAAACTGCTAGGTCAGCAAAAGCTGGGACCAGCACAGGTGCTCAATCAGTCATGCAGTACCTGGATCTTGAACTGCTGACTTGCAGACCCTCCAGCTAACAAGGTGAGCTTCTTAATCACTGAGCCACTGCAGCCCCTAGTATCCTTGTCAATAGGATGCATGGAGGGAGTTAGAGGTTTGATTCAATTCTCCCCACTGATTTTGACATGAAACTGCATGGTAAGACAAGTTCCAGGATCTATTATAGGCATCTATACTATTCCTCCAAAAACAAAATGATAACAAGTAGGCAAGGCAGTTCATCCTAAAATTCAGCACATGGAAATCTGAAACAGTGGGTTACAAATACATTTTGGTCTGTTTAACTGGATGGCAGCTTAATTTTAAAAAAATGTTCAGCAAGTCAGCACATGCTTCACATTTACTAGTGAAAGCATACAAGTTGTTACAACAATAGAAGAACACCATGTTTGAATTGATCTTGGGATTTACATTCTGTACAATGAAATGAAAAACAATTCAAGAAGGTGAAAATGACTACTGAGAACTTAAATGTCAAAAAGTAAGCCAGTCATACATTGTACTCTGAACTATCCTATAATTTAATAATCTGTTGCCTGCCTACTTACAGAGGTAGTCGAACGAAATTGAAATAGACTGTAAATGAACTTCATGCCCTGTTTTTGGAAGTTAACTGTTAAATTATGAATAGGGGTCCACATTCATCTCCACTCAACTAAGGGTCATAAAGGATTTTCTGGACCAATCACTCCCTTTCAGATGAGTATATATCACGGTATTGTCATGAGGGCAACATAGATGTGAGAGAGCTATTTATGATACATCAGCTCCTTGGAGAAATATATATATTATAAAGAAGAAATAATGTGTTGTTTGCAAGTGTGTTTTCTTCTGCTGCTGCTGACTCAAAGACATTTAAATGGTACCTTAAGGGATGTCTCTGCATTTATAATAGATAGCCACTGCTACATATAAGCATAAAGATATATATTTATGGCAGAGGTGGAGAACCTCCAGTTCTTCCAATACGTAGGTCCTACCTAATTGAAAATGTGATATGCTACAGGGAAGAAAATAATCAAACACAGTGTTTGCACTGCATTTTAACTTCTCTTGCTCCCAAATGTTTCCATTACTAAGGTAGCAAAATAGAAAGTTGACCTTCAGTTTGAAGCCCATTTCTTTCCCTTTGAAAGCATACAAAGCAACCTTCTCCAAACTTGCTGGGAGATTATGAAAATTGTAATCTAAAACATCCAAAGCAGTGCATTAAATCTGACATAAGTATTTGTCACCTTGCTCAACTACTTTAAAACCAAAGCTCTTACTTTTATATATAAAGGATGCATTATTTCAGTAATACAGTAATACCCCAGATAACATTAAAACTTGGTTCCACAAGTCTTAACATTATGTGGTTTTTAATGTTGTGCAATACATTTATCACACAACATATTAAAAAAGCCCAGTTCCCTTTCCAAAAAGGAAAGGAAACTGGGGATCGATTCACCTGCCTGTTTGGGAAGGGCAGCGGGCATTGGATGCTCCGATGCTTGCTGCCATTTCCAAAAAGGCAGGCAATCCAGGCAGGGTGTGTGTGTGTTTCTGAAGAATGGCTGGGGAAACTTTTTCCCAGCCTCTCTTCAGAAACCCCTACCTAAATCGCTAAGGGGCTTAGTGATCCAGGCACATGGGGGTGTTTCTGAAGAGAGGGTGGGGACCCTTTCCCCAGCTTCTCTTCTGAATCCTCCATCCACCTGGATCGCTAAGCCCCTTAGCTATCCAGGCCAGGGATGGTGTTTCTGAAGAGAGGCTGGGGAAACTTTTTCCCGGCCTCTTCAGAAACCCCCCACCTGGATCACTAAGCTCCTCGGCGATCCAGGTGGTCAACATTGGGAAATTTGAGGAAAACTTTTGCATCACACGTTAACTTAACGTTGTGTGGTGCAAATGTTTTCCTCAAATTTCCTGACATCTAGTTTTAACATTGTGCGGTGCACATGTTAACTGAGGTATTACTATAATTGATAGCATTTCTTGAGATACACATTCAGATATATACCCCTCTTAAAACTTTCAACAAGTATATGGTCAACACTTAAAACCTCAACACATAAATTATACTGCAAATCCTATCCACCTGATTAAACATTAATCAAATAAAGCTAAACACAATTTCCAGCCTCATAGCCTATCTAGTTGAACATTTTTATACTACAGTCTGTTTTTTCCACTTTGTTCAACAAGACACAAAGACATTTGGATACGACAAGGGAAACCTTTACCTTTACCTTATACAAATAATTAGATAAAAAAGGGGGGATTTATAGTCCTCAAGATATGAGCTATAGTAATAGAGTAGACCATACTGCCAGCAACTCAACACCAATCATTAGGTGGCAACAACAACAACATTCTTCCATGTCCTAGCTCAGGAGTTTGTAACCTGCAGCCCATGGGCCCGCTCTGGCCCACAGCACCAAGTAATCCAGCCCCCGCTCTTGCTCTAGCTGCTGCCCCTGCCCCCCCCCCCGAATCAACTGTGAACTCATTTATGGCCAAATAAATGCATTTACACAGCTGTAAATGAATCCATGGCTGTTGTAAATGCATTTACTACCACCATAAATGAGTCCATGTCCATCATAAATGCATTTATGACAGCCGCAGATGCATTTTACAGCACCAGTCTGGCTCACTCAGCTGTCTGAGGGGGCATGGCCCAGCCTGTGGCTGGAAAACACTGAGAACGCCTGCCCTAGCTGGTAGTACACTCAAACTGCAAGAAACATCTATTCATTCAATAGTCAGAACTATAGGCTAAATTCTCATTTATTAAATGTCTCTAATAAAAATACTACTGTATTGGAATACAGTACAGTATATGTAAAATCTTTGGGAATTAAGGAAATCTAATGTATTCCTCATTGTTCCTCTACATTTTATTGAAGACTGTCATACCCATAAAATGTGCAAAGCCTGTCCCATTTCCCTTTCTAATTAACTTCAAAATACAGTACTTGCTGAAATGTCAGTTAAGAAATTTGCCAAGTTTTATTGCACTGTGGCTCTGCATGGACTACTATGTGGAGAGGGGGAAAAGAAAACAAGACTAGGACTTCATAAGCCAATGGATCAGATCTTTTAGAGAAGACATAACAATCTC
This sequence comes from Furcifer pardalis, assembly GCA_030440675.1. NCBI lineage: Eukaryota > Metazoa > Chordata > Lepidosauria > Squamata > Chamaeleonidae > Furcifer > Furcifer pardalis. The sequence goes on from CP126895.1 coordinate 48,860,897, forward strand.
TCTTGTTTTGAGCACTCTATTTCCAATAAAGATTTTATTTATGGGTTTCATGCAGACATCTTACTTGCCAAATTCAGATCTCTTTTTAAGACTAGAGATGGATAGAACGCTCACTTATCTCTTCTTTATGGTCAAGGCAGCTTCAAGCACACACATACACAGTAAACCAAAATGTTACAGTTGTTCCTCACTTTAAGAGCATAATGCGTTCTACAGGATTGCTCTTTAAGCGAGTTTGCTCTTTAAGCAAAACATCATTGTAAGTGACCAATTGTGACTTTTGGCAGGTGGGATTGCGAACCCTGATTTATTTGTTAAGCGACTTTTTGGTTGGTTTAATTTGTTAAGCAAAGCTAAAATTCTGCTCTTTAAGCGAGTTACTCTTTAAGCAAGGCACTCTATATGTGTGGTTTGACTGTATTCTGTTTCTTCACCAAATTGAAACCACCTGTATGATGTCTACGTTTATGATAATCTCGCAACAAGGCAAGAGCTATCAGTTTAGGTCCTTGTGCCAAGGAGCAAGAAAAAGTCTCATGAATACAACTATAGTATATTCCATGACAACAATAAAGAAAGCCCTCATCTTGTTGCCATTATTTTGACCACTTTACCCATATATGAGGATGAAGCTAGATACAATTTATATCCTCTTAAAGCCTCAGCACACAACCTAATAAGGCATATACTCACTCACCAGGGAGGACAATAATAACGTTTCTTGCTTATGAAAATGACCAGCATCTGTACTATTCTTGAATTATAGATAAATGTATGACTGGCCCTTGGGCAGAGAGAAATCCCTAAAATAAACACCATGCCTTGTGAAAATTTGCCTCTTACTGCTCTTTTATTCTTAGGAGTGTTGCAGTTGAAAGCTGAAATGGTCCCAAAATGGCACTTTCCAACTATTGATTAGCTAGTAACAATGAAGAATCACAGGTCAAACAGGAGACTTGGGAGATGGAAAAAAAATCAGATTTGCTTTGTATTACTTCACTGAAGAACATAATGGCCTCTTTGAGCCATTTCAAGCATGATCATCTGTAGAATACTTGTTACTTTGCTGAATGAGCAAGTTATTCCTTAGGATTCTACATGTGAATGGGTGAAATTTTGTGCAGTTTGCTTGGTAAGAAATTAGATGATGTTACCAAAATTCAAACGTATTTTGATAAACAGTTTGGAAATAATTTGAAATTTTGAAAATAACCAATATAAGGGGATTGCTAAACTGAAAGATTTGTCATTCTTTAGCAAATACAACTACAGAAATACCACAGAGAATGATTGTACCTGATAGCGCTAAAACCGCATAACGTTACAAGATTTTCAGAAAAATCTTGCATTGGATAACGCGATTTTTAGCGTTATCTGGTACAAGCGTGTGCGTGTGGGAGGGAGTTGGATTGGGTAGAACATCTACCCAATCCAACCCCCTCCCCAGCGCCTGCCTGCCTTTCCCCTGACGCTACTGCAGGGTTCCCTCTGCTTACCTTCCTTTCCTTCTCCGACTCCCAGCTGATTGCAAAATGCTTGGTTTTTTTAAACCAATCACATCTGTGTATTTTTCCCCTTTCCTGTTTGATTGGTTCTCTAGATCAGCTGATCTAGAGAACCAATCACATCTCTGTATTTTTTTTCAATTCAGGAAGTAAAGCAAGAACAGCTTCCCCCCCTTCCCTGTAGTTTAAAAAAACCAAGCCTTTTGCAATCAGCTGGGAGTCGGAGAAGGAAAGGAAGGTAAGCAGAGGGAACCCTGCAGTAGCTGCAGTCGCATTGGGGTGGCTTTAAAGGTAGGGAGGTCTCTTTATTTCCCTACCTGCCTTTAAAGCGGTTTGTCCTTGAAGTCAGGGCTTTATTTTTAGCGTTGTTGGATGCATGTATTGGACAACGCTAAAAACCGGATAACGTCATGACTTGTGGAACCAAGTCATAATGTTATCCAGGGTATTACTGTATATCATTAACATTGACACAGATATCATGTATTGTGCCCTAGAATAAAAATAAGCATTGCCAAGCAAAATAGAAATGCTATTCTTTCCAGAATGATAGAATAAGGTTTTCTGTTCTAAAACCTGCTGCAATCACCACAGTTCCTTCTAGATGGAGGAATGGTTGAATCCAATCAACATAATTCATTGCATAAAGTACAAAAACCACTACTTTTTATATAGTTATGTTTGTGACCCTGACAGCTGCACAAATTAAATTATCATCTCTAGAATACAACTCTAATGCTCTTTAAATTTAAGTCCATCTAGACCAGTGTACCTACGGCACATGTGCCAGAGGTAGCACTCGAAGCCCTCTCTTTGGGCACTCATGCAGTCACCCCAACACAGAGTTTGCCCCTCCCCTCTGCCCAGCAGCCCAATGTGAACACTTCCTCTCTTCCCCGCAGCACAAATTTCATCCCACCCCTCTGCTCAGCAGCCCAATGGGAGCACTTCCTCCCTCTCCTGTTTCCATGTTAGCACTTTGAAGTAAATAAGTGGGTTTGGGGTTGCAGTTTGGGCACTCGGTCTCTAAAAGGTTTGCCATCACTGGTATAGACAACTGTGATTCTTTTTTAGTCTTTACAACTACCGTGTGTGTGTGTGGGGGGGGGGTTCAATGAGATTTTTCATGCAATGTTTTTGCATGATATCTTAAAGGCCACAGAAAACACAACATTAAAATTCTAAAGTGAAAAATAATGGCATTTTGACTCATTATATTTCTTATTGCATTAATCATCCTGTCATCTAATTCTGAAGGATCTGATGTGTTTTGCACAATGTCATTTACTGCATAGACATAACAAGCCTGGGGTTCCAGTACTGAAGCAGATTGTAAATGTTTTCTAACATGCACCTGAGAACAAGCTTCATTGAAAGCTAAATCACCAAGCACAAATGACACTATAGGGGAAGGAGAAATCAAAAACGAATAACAGCACTAGGACATGAAGAAGCATTTAGATGCTACAGATTTTATTTTTTCTTGTAGAACAAATCAAGTAGCCTTATGCTTGAAGCCAATCTCTCCCTTTTCTCTAGCTATCCTGCTCCCCCCGCCCCGCTGTGTTGTCAATTTTGTAGCTGAAATCTTGCTGCATGGGGTGAAATATTAAAAATTGAAGAAGGCACACTCACTCTCGACACTTTGCTTAAGCATTAGATGTGTGCTTCCTGGAGGATTGTGGAAGGGAAATGAAAAGAATTTTTAAAGATACACTCACCCAACAAGTTTGCAAATTATCTTTAGCAGCTAGTGACAGTCACACCAGAGGGAAGTGGTCACAAAAATGGGCTGCAGATGCATACAGGCCACTTCAACATCACATGCAAACTTCACCACCAACATCCCATGTCCCTAAGTCCTAGCTTTCCTGCTTTTGTCATACTGATCACCAAAGGTCTAGAGGAGACCTGTTTTAAGGAAGATTCTGCCTAGATGACTAAGAGCTAGGATACATCAATAGTCCCAACTTCATAGGATGTTCTTCTTGTATATAAGTGAACCAAAGGTGAAGATCTCTTCAAACCTCACTGTTCAGTGCTGCAAAGTCCAGAACATATATGATCTATAAAACTTCATGAGATGCCTACACAGAGCTTGTTCATCTTTTCAGTGGAATATTGGCAGCTGTCTTTTGGTATGGAAAAAATATGCAACAAATGTAAGTTTTCTAATAATAAATGTAGAAGTCCAATAGATTGTAGGAGACAGAGTATCCAATTAAGACTCAGGAGATTTTAATGCCTGCTTAACCATGAAAACTCATATATTTCTGTGGCACTAGTGAAATAACTTCTGAAATATATCACATACCACAGAAACTCTACTTGGGTCACCATAAATCAGAGTTAATTTGATAGTACTTGACATATATGATATGTATGTGAATTCCAGTTTGAATCTTATGATTATAGTCCAATATGGACCAAAGCAAAGCAGATCTATCTCAGCTCTGCCCCTAAACCATCTCTCCCATCAGCCTGCTGGTTCTGCAGAATGTGGCCAAATGATATGGCAGTAATGTGCTCTGTATGTTATTAAGAGGTCTGCCAATATAGGCCACAAAACCTAGTGATAAAGGATTATGCTCTTCTCCAGTTGGATGGAGTCGGAAGCAGACTCTTGACTCCTCCTTTATGAAAATTGATGAATTCTTGTTCATACTGAATTCTCAGTACAATACCTGTTGGAATCTCCTATGGGTCTTCATATTGTTTCAATCTCATTCTAGATACCCTAAACCAGGGTTCCCAACCTTTAAACTTCTCTAAAATCCTGATTCTCCTACCTCCCCATGACATTTAATTCTTATTATTCAAAAAGTGAACTATTCACATGGAGGAAGTCTAAAAGGCTATTCATTGTTAATAACTCATTCTTGAATTTTCCCAATTAAAAAGCAAATTGCCCCCATGTTGGGAACCACTGCCCTAAACCATCATAGTAGCCATTCAAAAGGGGCAAGAAAGGACATGTTATTGCAAAGATACACAAGTGTTCCATTCTCTAACTGATTATAGCATTATTACTTGGATATTGTCTACAGTCCACAGTATTCAAAGAAAATCCATGTATAACCATTGACTGGCTGAAAAATATCATGTATTGTATTGAGTGTTTCTTGTTTTAAATTTATGATACTATCTTAATTTCTAATTGCATTTTTAAAATGCATGTCTTTTAACTCAAGGGAAGCCAGAATATTAGTATTGATTTTTTTTCTTGTGAAGCAAGCATATTTTAATATTCTGACTTTATCCATGTAAGGCAAATTTGAAAGTGTGTATTATATAGTCATTCTTCTTCAGCTGTCTCTTCTCACATCACCAGTTAAAGGTGCAGTTCACACATATCTGGGAGTCAACTCTTATAGAATTCACTAAAACTTGCACACAAGTAGGTATTATAGGATTTTGCTGTAAATCATGATGAACTGCTCTTGCATAGACCAAGAGGGATGTATCTTTGCCTCTTTATTCATTGATCAGAAGATATAAAACATTCCACAGCCCCCAGAATTAAGCTGAGTATTGTTCATTAATCTATGACATAATGTATTTGGCACTGAGGATCTCAGAATATGTTTTAAGCCTATATTGCTTCCTCTGAAAAAATGTTTAGCATTTAAAAAAACTTCCTGAATATTGTGATTTTCATGGAATTCCATTTACTAGAATGTTTCAAAGTTTGGAGGGTAATACACTGAACCAGTTCTCTGGATCATTAGCTTACTTTCTCCTGAGAATTTAGATTGACATCTATGTGTTTGATGTGCCATTACACCTAAGTTCTATAAATATCAGTTTCACAGGCACTACTGTGTGAATTAAGTTTCTACCAGTGAACACAAAAAGAACTGCAACATACAGTAGAAACCAGCACAAAAGTCTCAAGAAGCTAAAATGTTGTAAGTAATCGATGTATATAGGAACAAATCCCAGTTTTTCCACCCTGAGACTTTGACTTTATCTTTATGGATACATCACAGTTTTAGATAAATTCATTGAGAATACAAATGCTATATTGATGGATACTGGACACAGCAGCTTCATATTATATGAGAGGCATCATGCCTCTATTTTCCAGCTACTCAGGAATACAAACAGCAGAACCTTATTTCAAGGAACTCATACATGTGGCAGTTGGCTAGCCATAGTGAGGTCAGAATTCTGGCCTAGGTAGGCCTCTTTATGAGATTTTGCATTGTGCTTCTTAATTCGGCAATGTATGGACCAGGAGTCAACTATTAAAAGTGATAGTGACCATGAAAACATTTGTGATTATGGGACTGTGTTTTTAAACTCAACATATTTTACATGTCATCAGAGACTAAACAACAAGAAGTTAAAACTTGCTTATGCACACTTCATTCTTAAACTCCAGGATTTCTTTGTTGATAAAATAAGTCAAAGATTGCCCCCTTCTCGCAGCAGCCCCCTAAAATACAACCAGACATTTTCAAAAGGAGTCAAGACTACATTTCTTTCCCCGCAACTTCCTTCTATGAACAGATCCAGCCTATGAAATCTATGGAACAATATGGCACATGGCTCTGAATGAACTACTTTGCTATCAAAGTAAATCATTTTCCAGAAGTGAATATGGATGTAAGAATATATAACTGTGCCATTTATTGTAAACATTCAAAATTCTTCAGGCGTTCACAAGCAGGATACAATGATGGAGAAAATCCTCTGTCATCTTCCCCAGCAGTAAGGCTATAATTCTATGTAATGCACACACTTTGTGGTAAGACACCCTGAACTCAATATGACTTCCCAATTTACATATTTAGGATTGGACTTCAAAATACTAATGTTCCAATTGTAAGAACATTTGTCCTTTTCTCTATTCCACATGTTCAGAACATGTTTTTCCTGTCCTTTTGGTTTACTACAGGGTCCTGCCTTGCTCATGGTCACACATGCTTTGGTCACCTCCAGACTTGACTACTGTAATGCGCTCTACATGGGGCTGCCCTTGGTGACCATTCGGAGACTACAGCTGATCCAAAATGCAGTGGCCCAGGTAGTGATTGGGCGCGGACGATATGCTCGTGACACACCACTGCTCTGGGAGCTGCACTGGCTGCCAGTATGTCTCCGGGTGCAATTCAAGGTGCTGGTCATTACCTTTAAAGCCCTATATGGTAGTGGGCCAGGATACCTAAGAGACCGTGTCACCCTAAGAACGTCTGTCCGTCTCACTAGGGCAGACCAGAGGGGCTCTCTTGTTATTCCATCAGCTAGGGAGGCTCGCCTCACTAGCACTAGGAAGAGGGCCTTCTCTGTGTTCACCCTGGCCCTTTGGAACCTTCTCCCAACTGAGCTGCGCCTACAGGCAGAGCTCCTGCCTTTCCGAAGAGGCTTAAAGACCTGGCTGGTGGAGCAAGTGTGGGGACCTAGGAATGTGGGATCCCATGCAGGTTGGCTGATTTAAGGGATTTAAGGGACAGCCACCCCTTTTTGCCCTTGTTTTTATCTGTTGTGTTGTTGTAATTTTTCTTATGAATTTTTAAGGTTTTAACCTGTGATTTTAATCTATGATGTAAGCTGCCCAGAGTCGGGTCTACCTGATTGGGGCAGGATAGTAAATATGAGTAAATAAATAATAAATAAATAATAATAAATAATAAAATATGTCAATAAGATCCAATAATATACTTCTGTACAAAGTGTTAGCAGACCTCTTTTACTGTATCCCCACATGGTCTCCTAGTCTCCTGAAGGAAAACTGGGGATGGGAAACTTGCAAGAAAAATATGCCAATTCTGGCATAAGCAGTATGATCTAGTGAACAAGGATACTATGGTATCCTGACCGGTCATGTTACATACAAGGTGTTCTATGTAAGTCTTTTTTCTTTTCTGTGATTGGCAACAACAAATCAGGAGACTCCTACACTTAATATACAATTCCAAAGAAATTAAACATGGAGAAAATCCACTATAGATCTTTTCTGGTTGATATTGCAGCTAGCTAATGTGTTAATTTTTTATGAGTTTTAATTATAAACGAATGATGCTAAGGAATAGTTTCCAAAACATTCACAATGAAGCTTTTAGTTTTAGGGAAACTGCATACATTAAACCTCATTGTCATAAAAATGCATCTAATACAACATTTTAATAAGTACAGTGCTTCATAACACATCCCTTGTTATCAAAACCGTGAAGCAATTGTTGGTAGAAATACAGACTGTCTGGTGAGTATCTAATGGGGCCTCCATTTTTCCAATGGACATGAAGATGGAAATTCAACTGAGTGATTTTCCTAACATTTTATACATAGATTTCTGGACACAATTATTAGCTTCCATGTGGAAATAAACATGTCTCCTGTTTGCTGTCTCCAAAGCTAAGTACAGTAATGCTCTCTGAATTGTAATGTCAATAATACTTTCTAGTGACAACCATGATTGAATTCATTAACAGATCATTCTTTTTTATGCAGACCACCAGTAATAGCAGCAAATCAATTTTAATCCATGGCACACACCTTGTTAAGACCTTTTGGATTGATTTATGGCAAAAATTCATCTACAGTGGATAGGAAAATAATTAACTTTTAGAAAATAAAAAAAAAACATTAGACTTCCAAGGGATAGAGATCGAAGTGTGCACATTCTTTATTACATGTACTAATTTACAGCACAGGCTCTTTGGCTGTAAACAGAGATGAGCACTGAACACTAGAGTTGGATATGACTGGCTTTCAAGCAAGGGTGACCTTTACCTTTTACTAATTTACTGATTAAAATTGCAAAGTATATTAACACAGCTGCATGTCTGATTCTTAGGAGACATACATGTCAGAAACTAGCAGATGAATTGGATTAAACCGATTATTATTATTATTATTATTATTATTATTATTATTATTATTATTATTATTATTATTATTATTATTATTATTATTATTATTATTATTATTATTATTATTATTATTATTATTATTATTATTATTATTATTATTATTATTATTATTTTGGGTATGGATTGTATTGTGAGTATATTGTTTATTGTCCATTTGGTACTGAATATTGATTATGTACTATATCCTGATTGAATTGTGGTTATATTTATTTTGTTTTGTTACACTGTATTTTATATTGTATCATTATTGAACTGTTATATTGTATTTAATTGTATGTTGTGAGCCGCCCTGAGTTGGTTTTCCCCAAGCAGGGCGGCATATAAGTCAAAATAATAATAATAATAATAATAATAATAATAATAATAATAATAATAATAATAATAATAATAATAATAATAATAATAATAATAATAATAATAATAATGATGATGATGATGATGATGATGATGATGATGATGATGATGATGATGATGATGATGATGATGATGATGATGATGATGATATCTCAGATTGATTATGAGGTTAGGAACGTGACAGAAGGAGGTATGATCAGAATATGTCTACAAGCTAAGAATGCTACTGTCTAGGAATGGTTATAAATAGAAACAGAACTTATACAAGCAGGACCTGCTGTCAATGCACCTTATCACCTGAGCAACAAAGTAAACAACTCACAGACCCATAGAAGCAAATGGAATGAATTTGCATGTTATGAGTTTCACTTTCCTCTAGCTTCAGCAAAAGCTTTGAAATCAATTTAGCCCTGAGTCATAAAAAGGAGAACAATATCATTATCTCTCTGCAGCTAATGTAGCTAGATAAAGCAAAAAGATAATTTAGTTTTTTTTAATTAACAAAAACTTTAGTTTTTTTAAATACACTGACAAAAATTCCGGAAAGTTTTTAGATGAGCTAATGGTAGAATAGCTGACTCAACCTGAACGCCTTATGAATCAAAGCACATTGACATCATATAAAGAACATAAATAAAGCTATAATTGGTATTTGGTAGCTTGACAGAAGAATTTTAAAAGTGCACAAAGTACAAACCAATGATAACTGACTTGAAGTCATTGCTTCTTGCTTGTTAGTCAAGTTTTATTTATTCAATTTAAAAGTCAACTAAAAATTCTGGAGTGAAGATAGATTATAACTTGGACTGAAAACTTGAAAATAGCACGTATTTTTCCTATTAACTTCAGTATACAGGACACTAGAGTGCTTCAGGTGCCAGTGGTAGAAATAAAAAATTTGAATCCGTCACAATATTCAGATATAATTATATACTATGGTTTATTTTTTGCACATACAAGCCTTGAGTTCATGCATTATTCCTCTATTTCCAATGTTTTCCCTCCAGGGGCCAGTTCCTGCCACTGCGCTCAGCTGTGGGGGCCGGAGGCATGGCTGCGCCCACTATATACTTGCAAATTGCATGAATGCATCATTTTTCTTTGAAAGAATCGATCTAATTGGACTTATTCCAAGGTTAGCATCCAACATTATCAAAGGATGGTCTGGGATATTTATTACTATAAGTAGTTGAAATAATATGTTGCCAAAATAAATAGAAATACAGAGTATTATCTTTCATTGGGAAGATTTAATAACAGTGCTTCCTGGACAATTTTAATGATTTAAAGCATACAGTATTTGCATTTACTCTATACCAGTGATAGCTAACCGTGGCACTCCAGGTATTATTGAACTTCAGGAGTGCTGACTTGGGCTTCTTGTAATTAAAGTCCAAAAACATCTGCAGTGCCAAGGTTAGCCATCACTGCAGTCTATACCATAGAAATAATTATATTGACTATACACTGACTTGACATAGGCCAGTCTATTTTCATCCAAGTCTAAATGTTTTTGCACACTAATCTAACGTTTAATTTCATTCAATTTCCACATAAATCTGAAACATTAAAATCCCTTAAATATATTTACTGTACTTACTTTCATTTTTCTCTTAGTTTTAAAGTAAACTTTGTCTCAATGCATTTTGAACACTGGATACATTTTCATTGAACTGCATCGGTGTTTAAAGAAATATGAATACTTGCGGGTATATACATTTTGATACATGCATTATTCCCATAAGGATAGATCAGCTTACTTTGTGTAGAAATTTGAAACTATTAAATTCTACAAGCATTTCAAGATCTAATTGTGCAAATAATAAATACACGTTATTAATAGATTTCACTCTTGTTCTGATAAATTTGCATTATTCAGAATGGATTACAACACTGATAAACATAAGAACAATATAATAACAATACTTTAAAATGTTCTTGTGATAAGCAGGTTTTACCATATTAAACTTCATCTGCTCAGGAAAGTAAAGACTGATCAGAGCAAGAGACTTTTGTTAAGTGGTGATAGATAGAAAGAGAGGTGCAAAGAAATCTCAAGGAATAAGGTACTCTATAATCTAGTGTTTCCCAACCTTTGATCTTTGGACTTCAATTCCCAGAAGCCTAAGTCAATTCTTCAAAGCACTGATCAGTCAGTGTACTGACTTAAGCTTCTGGGAATTGAAGTCCCACTGTGACAACCACTGCTCTAGACAGAACTACTAAGAAAGCCCATTATCATCATCACACAATCCTATAAAGAAGAATTTCTGACCCGATTTTACGAAGAGGAAAGGGGAAAAGTGAGTGCCAAAGGAACCCAGCCATTTATGATTATCACAAATATTTTAGATGATTTTCCAAAGCCAATCCAAAATACAATATGGATGTAATACAGGAAAATAGCTGGTCACCCACAAATACTCTTGTTGCCACAAGTCTAGATCAATCAAAGCAAAGAAAATTCATTACAACAAACCATTCTGGATGTAAATGAATCATGGAGTACCAGGTCTTTCTTGGGAATGAGCTCAACCGATATACCAGCCTAAGAAGGGTCAAAAAATCATGGCTACAGTCCTGTTGGAGCACCTAGTAGCAAAGTCAAATCCAGAAGTAGCCCAAGGGGTTGGACTCGACTATGAGACTGAACAACAAACAGTTAACAAAATATGTTTTTGCCTTGTTTGGATGATTGCTTTAGTATAGTATAGTATAGTATAGTATAGTATAGTATAGTATAGTATAGTATAGTATAGTATAGTATAGTATAGTATAGTATAGTATAGTATAGTATAGTCTGTTAGGCTACGTAGGCCATTAGTACTTATTGCCATCAATTTAGGGGATCAACCACTTCCATAGTTTTTAATGAAAATTAGGAGGATAATAGTGTGCATTCTGAATATTGATGCCAACATACTTCAAAGACCTGGGGTGATGATATCACTCAAACTGCCAGGCATTTCCCAATGGATTCCTTTGACAACCTGCCTTTCTTTATTTCCTGAGCCAGAAAGAAGCTCTGAATGAATAAACCTCCTAATAAGGATCACCAAATCCTGCCTGTTTTTCTTTCTTCTCTGTCACCTCACATCATGCCCAATCTGAACCACTTCCTAGAAGGAGGGATGCTGGCAAATGGCAGATACTCCTGTTCCTTCCTTCCATTTACTATTGTGTGCATAAATGCAGACTATAAAATGTGAGCCATTCTCAGGGCTCACTAAATTTGAGTGCCTGAATTAGCTGCCAAGAGCTTTATTTCCTGAACACTTGTAATGTCATCACCAAAACCCAGGCAATTTCCTGGCCTCACTTTCAGAAGCATGATTACAACACAATTTACAAAGTAGTGATTCACACTCAGTCTTTGAAAAATGAAAATATCCATAATACCTAGTAGAACTACCTCTGTATATATGAGGACAGTGTTGTTCAAGCTTTTGCACGGTTTTACTCCTTGCTTACTCCACACTCACATCCATCTACCTGCAGTTTGATGTTCTGAACTTTTCTACTGTGTTCATAGTCTTTACTAGTTAATTACAGGAATCATAATTCCAAAGGATGAATGCAGACATTCTCTCTCTCTCTCTATCTGGCTATAGGATAATTGGGGGCCATTTTAACCACACTGCACAGTTACTGTATTGTGAGTCATCTATACAGTAGTTAGTTTGTAAACTAAAAAAACTTCTTGGTTCCATTCCACCTCAATATGTGAACCACTGAAGGCTTGCACCTTATATTTGGAAAGCGCTCTCCATGGATCCTCAAATAGTACCAACACAATCAATATTACAGGACCAGCCTAAACCTTATTTAGCTAGACATGGTAGAACTGTTAAGTTCATTTTTCCCTGCCTGCATGACGGGGTTGTTATTTTGTCCCAACAGCTTCAAAGGGATAGCCATTTTGTCAAATGCCCTTGGAGGGGTGCGGCCCACATAAAATGGCACCATGGGCTGGATCCGGCCTGCATGCCTTAGGTTGGGAACCCCTGATATAGAAGGTCCCATGGTAAACCTCTAGGACAGGGGTTGCCAACTTTTTAAAGTCAGGGGCCAGATCACACTCCCTCAGACAGTTGATCAGGCCGAACTGGTAGTTCCCTCTGCTGTAAATGCTGCAGTAGAATGCATCCATGGCTGTTGTAAATGCATTTATGACAGCCATGGGTGCACTTATGGCTGTCCTAAATGCGGTGGCAGTCCAGGCTGGATGATTTGGTGCTGTGGGCCGAGGCTGGCCCATGAGCCATAGGTTGCCCACCCCTGCACTACAAAGATCCATCCTAAGAAACTGCTTGAAACCATTGTCAGTCAGCCTTGACAGCTTTGGGTTAGATGGATTCAGTGTAAGCCAGCTTCCTGTGTTTATGATAGTTTGCACCTTTCTAGTATTTCAGAGAAGGGTCCATCCTCAATACCAACACAATCTTGAGATCCCATGAAAAGACACTGGTACCGTGCAAAGTTAATGCTCCATCACATAAATGTTGCTCTGCCCCAGGAAAAATCAATATTCCAAACATCGCTTGTCATGGACATATACTTCTCCAGTCCTGTTAGATCCTTAAATTACCATTTTAAGTTCCATCTATATAAGAGGAGAAATCAAACGTCCAACTTTGAAATGTAGAGAAACCACAAGAAGCCATGTAGTTTAGACAAATAATAATGACTTAAAGTGTTGTTTGAGCTACACATTAATAAAGTAACTTTCAATTTCTGTTTATTATGTTGAAGCCTTTTATGAATTAAAAACAACTTGAAATATTAAGCTGGCAGATGCCTGCATTCAACCAGAGTATTTGCTTTTGTATTAAAACTCTTCTGGCTAATTTTGATATAGGATGAAAAGCAACACAAATTTACATTGTGAAGGTGTTACATCACTCTTCATTTGTCCATTTAATTTCACACGTGTATACATGGTTATTACAAAATGTTGCTCCTTTATTTGGCTCTTTACTTTTCATTTAACCTTTTGTGCTTACATCTTCTCCTAGTGCCAAAATACTGAATTACCTTATTAAGCTTTCCCCATTTGAATAAAATTATTTTAATTACATTTCTTTGCTTCAGAGACCAAACCCTTTAAAAAAAACTAGCTTTTGCATAAGAATTTTATTATAATTAGACTGAATACTTTGCTATAAATTTAATTTTTGTACAGCATAAAATGAATTACTGTTGAAGACAGCAGAAAAAGAAGGCCAAATATCAAATGGTTTGATTCAATAAAGGAAAATATGGCCTTTGGAAGACCTGATTGTGGGTGTTGATGATAGGAATTTTTAAGGTCACTAATTCATAGAGTAACCATTAGATGGAAGTGATTTTGGCAGTACATAAAGATAGGAGTCTAACTTTAGTCATTTTCACACCACTCATATTACTGTATAAATCAGGGATTCCCAATCTGCAGCCTGCAGAATCATTTCAAGCAGCCCCATACTGCCTCCACCACAACAGGACGTGCCATGTGGTAAAGGAAGGGCAAAATGGCCATCCAGTCCCTGAAACTGTCTGAGGAACCGTGACCTGGCCCCCAGCTTTAAAAGGTTGAGAATTCCTGGTATAAATGGTCAGTGTTCATGCAAGAAAGTGAGCCAAAATGGTTTGAGGACAGTGTATATGATAGCTCGCCTTTTTAGGGATCTTTCAAATCCCATGTGACCATTTTAGTGGAAAGTCACAGGGGGAGGGGGTTTAGTGTGAAGTCACGTGACTGTGCGGCCCTGGTCAGCTTTAAAGTCAGCACCGCCACCATTGCCACCAACGCTCCCCAGGCTGGTCGGGCTGGGGGGGGGGAAGCAGGAACAGCTGCACGGCCCCGGTCAGCTTTAAAGTAAGTGCCACTGCCGCCGCCATTACCACCGACGCTCCCCGGGCTGGCCAGGGAGGGAAGCTGGCTGGCAGCAGCACTGACTTTAAAGCCAACCAGGGCCACACAGCTGTTCCTGCTTCCCTCCCCGACTGGACTGGAGAGCATCAGTGACAATGGCAGTGGCAGCACTGACTTTAAAGTCAACTGGGGTTGCGCAGCTGTTAATGCTTCCCTCTCCATTTAGACCATACCGGGGAGCATCGGTGGCAATGGCGGTGGCAGCGGCACTGATTTTATATCCAACTGGGACCACACAGCTGTTCCTGCTTCTCTCCCCAGCCAGACTGGATGCTTTTTACATCCAGGTGGCCGTAGATCTATCTTTAAAGCACGGGTCGGCCATGCTTCTGCCGTTTCTCTTCAAATCAGGGAAAACAGAAAAACCAAGTGATTTAGAGGGTTAGGGGAGTCAGTCAAAGGTCACAGAAAGTCATAGGGAGGGGTATGTGAAAAAGTGGCCTATTTTAGGTCATGTGGTATTTGAAAGACCCCTTGCATAGGTCAGGGTTTTCCAACCTTGGGCCCACAGAGTTATTGGACTTCAATTCCCAGTAACCTTGATCAATAGGTGTGTGGACTTGGGCTTCTAGTAAATGAAGTCCAAGAACACCTGGGGCCCCCAGGTTAGGAAACCATGACACAGGTGCTTGGTCAGAAACAGAACTGTTCAGTAACTACTGAGTCGCAGACCAATACCAGGCCATAGGCTGCCCTTAACCAGGCCGTGGGGTTAGGTGGGACTGGGAGCCCCGATGGCAGACTTCTGCCCTCAACATGCTCCACCAGGTCTGCCTGACAAATGGAACAAGAGCAATGGTTTTAGACAAAGCAGATAGGCAGGTAGCCAGGCCTCTCCTCCACTTTGCTTAATTGATCAGTGCTTTGGAGACCCCTGATCTAGGGGAAAACACTGTCCTACTCATTTTCTTTCTACATCAGAATAATTAATAGGTTTGTTGTTATTCTTGAGGTTGCCAAATTTTTTGCCCCTGTATGCTCCAACATACTTAACTTCTTAATCTATTCACATTATCAGATTAATATGGGGTACACAGAAAGAGCCTCCTCAAAGATTGTGGTGTTTTTCTACCATAATTGGGTGTCCCTTGTAATGACAACCTTGTGTTGCTGGCTAATATTTCTTACACCAAGTCATGTGAAGGGAACTTCAGAATGAACTCACCAAAAGGTGCCTCCATTTTGGCAGTTTCACATCTGGCCTAGACACAGAAGTAGCATCAGCAATAGCAGATAAGACACATAATTTTTCTCTTCTTGATTTTTGCCAATCAACTTTTTTTTTCATTTTCTTACAGGTAATTTTTTAAAACTACCAGTACCCTGGACAGCGAAGAGAACAAATAGGTTGATCTTAGAAGAAATCGACCCTGACTGCTCCTTAGAAGGTCAAATAGTAAACATGAAGCTAAAGTACTTTGGACATCAAATGAGGAGAGGGGATTCACTTGAGAAAGCCTTGATGCTGGGAAAGGTGGAGGGCAAAAGAAAAAGGGGATGGTCAAAAATGAGATGGCTTAATGGTATTGTAGATGCAATGGGCACAGAGCTGGGCAGGTTGAGGAGGATGGTGGAGGACAGAAGTGCCTGGTGGGCAATGGTCCATGGGGTCATGAACAGTCAGAATCAACTGTGCAACTGAACGACAACAAAATCTCTTCACATGCCTTCTGCCCATGTGTGCATATCTGGAATAAACATATGACCATAATATATAAGAAATATATTTTTGTGCAGATTTTAGCAACTAGAGTGAAACAGATGTGGGACTGTCATCATCTCAGAAAAGAATTTGCAAAACCCTATATTTAATCTGCAACTATCCTTATCTTAATTGGGGGCTTGTTTCTAATGGAGCAATCCAACCTAAACCCCAAGGCATAATATTTTAGAAGCCCAAACAGGTGTTTTTGTACTGCTATTATCCATTGAGATGATATTTTTGACAAAAAAAAGTTGAGCCTGTATATTTGTATGGGACTTACCGTACTTCATCAAAGCCTGACTTGAAAATAAAAAAGTAAAGAGTGAGTTAAGTCTGGACACGTCTGTGAAGCTTCAGTCACTTAATCAACCTCACTTTGGTCAATCATGAAGTCCTGAAGAACAGCAGTTGCTCCCTTCTGTGACCAAGTGAGTCACTTCAATGACACATCTGCTCTCTTCAGCTCTGATAAAAGCAGACTTCACCTTGCTTCAAAAGCCAGGTCTGACACAACCGCAGATGGAAAAACTAACCTGACACCACTGGATCACTTCAAACTGCAAAGAGCAGACATAAGCACTGACAGCACATAATCTATAAAACACAGCAGATTTTTCTTTTAAGGTCATTGGATAACAGCCCATTTAGAAAAGAAGGAGATGTAAATTAATAGCTCTGCTGGGTAAGAATAAAAATTAAACCAAGAAAATATATTTACGATAGAAAAGGCTGCATCATACAAGGATCTTTGAGCTATCACTTGAATAAAAAGCATCTTTCTTAGATTATCTGATGGATCCCAAAGCCCCTAACTAGCCCACCAACTATGACATTCACATATACCGTATTTGCAGGCATATAAGACCCGCTCCCCCCTTAAAATACACTGGGAAAATAGAGTGCCTCTTGTACTGTATATTTTGGGCTATAATAATAACAGGGTGTGTCTTATACTCCGATGTGTCTTATACACTGGCAAATATGGTAATTAATGTGAATAATGTGAGACACACCTGAGACTACATGGAATGGCTTGCAAAGATAAGTGGTAATTAGCTGGATTCTGCTAACCTCCAAAATGTTATGGTCCCGTTATTCCCAAGTAGGGCCTTGGCATACAAGTTAGTGGGAACACACCTGAATTGATGACCTGAGGCTAAGCAATTCAGGATTTTGCTTGCCTTCTTACAGATCCTAGCCAAAATCAGGCAGTTAGAAAGGTAGCAGACACAAAATTAAACAACTCTAGTCCTTCATTGAAAATGATGTTATATTTTAGCTTAAGCAGGTTACAATAATTCTAGGTAAATGAAATACCTTCAGTTCATAAAGCACAATGAAAACAATGAGTTTGTAATTTGAAAGCCCTAAGGGCCTCCCCCTCTAATTCACAAGACTACATATTTGCTAAGTTTGAAGAACCCCCAAAGAAGTACTTAGGAAGCATGGAGAAAAGAACAAAGAGACCACTCCTTTCTCTCACTCTTCTTTTATCTCTTCAGACAATTTGGCCCTTCCTCTGAAGGACTTCAGCCAATCATTACACAGTCCTCCATGCCCATCAAAATTTAGGTTTTGTTTCATCCAGAACACACAACATTGTTTTGTCTACAACAAAATTCTTGCCTAGTAACAATCCAGAATGCATCACTGCTGCCCCGCCCCCTTGGTGAACAACACACAAAATTTCCATTGCAGTTTAACACAAACATAAGCCTGGATTTCTACCCATCACCAAAGTTTCCTCATGTGTGGAATGAATAGGGTTAATGAAGTGTCAATGCTCCAAGCACCCTTTAATTACACAATTTTCTTTAAAAACAGAGAACAAAACAAAATGGTAGGAGAGACTATTCTTTACATCTCCTGACCTCTTAGCAACCTACAACCCAACAGCAATTAGTGATGTCTAATTATACTTACTTAGATGAAACATCTTGGAATTAGGCCGAAGACAGTACAGGCTCTGAAGCTGTTATTAATGATGCGTTTTTCAGTCCTTGTCAAATCCCACTTTGATTAAAGTCTATTTCAAGTCATTTCCCATGGGGAAACTGACAACCCTGTCCTCTGGTGACATTAGCAAATACCTGAAGATTTTAGATTATCTATGAGCATTTTTAAAGCTACTGTTCAATCATCTGTTTCATTCTCAATAAACACCTGACTAGAAATACCCTGGGGGCCCATGGGTCAGCCTCTGGCAGTTGCTAATTCAACCAAATAAGACAAGGTTTTTATAGTGAGGATTAGAAAATGTAACTAAAGAAGAGGAAAGCAATGTTTTGGTTGATCAATAGAGTTTTTCTACTCCACAACTGGTGTTCAAAGCATGCACCACAAACTCATCAACTGCAAAACAGACCACTCTGTTCTAAGTCAATATTGAAAACAAATGTGAAAGGGGGAAATGGCATTTTAAAAAATATATTCTAAAAAGCAGGGATATTCTGGTTCGGGGGAATCCTGACCTAAAGGGTGCTGATTTAGAGAGATTCAAAAGAAATCTAAAATTAAGAGAAGCTTGTCTTGAGTTAGTTTACAACATATCTACATTTCATGAATGATTCAGATTGGGAATAATATGGAGACTTAGACAATAATTCTGCAAAACTGGCTGCCCTTCATAAAAGAAAAACTACATGTCCAAAGTAAGAAATAGGGAACTGGAGGAAAAAATATTGGTTTGTGTCTAAATAGCTTTTAACCAGAGCATATGATTTTATTTGTTGTTGTTAAGTTGCACAGTCGATTCCAACCCTTCGCGACCCCATGGACCACCGCATGTCAGGCACCCTATCCTCCACCATCCTCCTCAGCTCGCCCAGCTTTGTGCCCATTACATCAACAAGGCCATTTAGCCATCTCATTTTCTGCTGCCCCTTCTTCTTTTTGCCCTCGACCTTTCCCAAGCATCAAGGCTTTCTCAAGTAAATCCACTCTTCTCATTTGATGTCCAAAGTACTTTAACTTCATTTTCAATATTTGACCTTCCAAGGAGCAGTCAGGATTGATTTCTTTTAAGATCGACCTATTTGTTCTCTTTGCTGTCCAGGGCACTCTCAAAATTCTCCTCCAACACTACATCTCAAATGCATCTATTCTTCTGTGCTCAGTCCAGCTCTCACAACCATACATCACTACTGGAAATACCATTGCTTTGACTATGGACTTTTGTTTGCAAGGTGATGTCTCTACTTTTAATTATGTTGCCCAAATTTCTCATAGCTTGCTTCCCAAGAATTAGTTGTCTTTTTATGTCATGGCTGCAATTTCCGTCTGCAGTGATCTTGGATCCTAAGAATGCAAAGTCTATCACTGTTTCTACTTCTTCCCCATCTATTTTCTAGGGAGTTATAGGGCCTGTTG
Organism: Furcifer pardalis; assembly: GCA_030440675.1. Classification (NCBI taxonomy): domain Eukaryota; kingdom Metazoa; phylum Chordata; class Lepidosauria; order Squamata; family Chamaeleonidae; genus Furcifer; species Furcifer pardalis. The sequence goes on from CP126895.1 coordinate 48,880,619, forward strand.
CCATTATCTTGGTTTTCTTGATGTTGAGTCTCAAGCCAGCTTTTTTTGGTTTTATTAGAGGTCTTTTAATCATGACACTTTGAGCAAATTTGAAAAAAAAATATGTTGCAGGATTTTCCCTGAGCATGGGGTATTCTTCCTTAGCAATATTAACATAGGAATTTCTGTGGCCTGCAAAACTTGAAAGGATATAGAACAGAATAGTTGCTAACTTGTCATGTCATTGTGCCCCTACTTCAGTATGTTCAATATCTATCATCCATCTCTTTTATACTGCACCTTCTGTGATTTTGATACTGACTGAATAGAACACAAATAGCTTTCAAGGTTTTTTTAATTCATCATTACTCTCTAGCCTTCTGAAACCTAGCTTCCTTGATCACAGATAGTACTACTTCCATACCAATTGCCAAGAAAACAAAACAAAAAATGGGGTATTTCAGGGATGGCAATTTTCCATCTTATAACAATTTGATAGCTTCCATTTCATAAACATCACTGCATATTAACTATTATGCAAATTTCTTAACCAGAAATTTCACAGAAATTACTCACAAAAAGAATAGGGGCATGTAAAGGTTGCTCGTGCACAAAAGTCATTGGATCTATTGATCAGAAATATGGCAGACTTGACTTCTTTGGAAGGCATAACTATGTTTCAAAATATCTTCCAAGTCTGCCAAAATAATGATAATAATAAATGAATTTACCCTTTCTGAAATGATTAGAAATTAAAGTGTTACTATGCTTGCAAATATTAACTTATAGGTACTTTATTTAAAACACTGTGTTTTATGTAGTGTGCTTTTATTTCTATTTAAAGTCTATTTTAATTTGTATTTTTATGTTTTTTATTTCTATTTAATGTCTATTTAATTTGTATTTCATGTGTTTTTATTGCTATTTTTATGTGTACTGTATTTTTATTTTATTAAATTTACTTTGGTTCTGCCCACATCATTGGCTCCATCCACAACATCATGATGTCTGCTCCACCCACAATGTAGGCTCCTCCCACAGTGTGGTAGTATAATTTTTGGCTGTGCCCCACTGCATATGTCCATGTCATTCATAAAGAACCTGAACTGAACTGCAGCATAGCCAAACTTTAATTCTATGATCAAACTTTAATTTCAAAACCTAAATGGTGATCTCATATTTAATAAGCCCTCCACAATCAGTAGCAAAAATGAATAAAAGAGTAACAAACCTGGCCTACCACACACAATCTAGACCAGTGAAAATTCTCCTAAAGCTGATGAATGATTTAAAAAGGGAAAGAGTTCTTACCTTGAACTATTAACACCCATTGGCTATTCTTTGGTTTAATAGTATTTGGCAGGGAAGTGAGTCTGAAACACACAGTTCAAAGAAGCAAAAGTGATCTATCCTGTGCTTTTTTTGTACTGTTCTGAATCTAATCTCAAGGAACTTCAGGATGACAGCTGCATGCAAAACAGGTTGATGTGCTGTTACCTAAAAATCTGACATTTTAGATTTTTTTTTTTTTGAGAAGTGAAGTTGTTTGGCTCATTTTTTCCATTGTCAGAAAAGATCTCTCATTACAAAACAGTTTTTAACACAGGTGGAGTATGAGAGCCTGAATCCCTTCTTAAATTTCAAGAAGTGAAAACACAGAGCCACAGGCAAAGGTATCGAGAAAAACAGGTAGTGAGAGACTGAAGTGAAGAAGTAGTACAAATTTCTGAGGAAAAATGCAGGATGAATCAAAAAAGTAGAGGGAGAGAAAAAAACCCAGACCTTCCAACCTATAAACTCTATATACATTTTTAGTTCTTTAGTATGGAAATATGCTTGTCAAGTGCCTGCTGTTCATATAGTTGACTGTATACTAAACAGGTAACAAGAAACTATAATGCTAATAATTTCTTCTGTGGGCCAGTTCATACTTTTCATGTGTAGCAATTAGATGAAGAAGTGCCAATGTGCAATGAGGTATATATTATTATTATATTTAGACTTATATGCCGCTCTACTTGCCGAAGCAACTCAGAGCGGCTAACACAACACGCAATATATTGCAATATATTGCTTGAATTAGGCATGGATGAGAAATTTCCACAAGTCCACACTTCCCAGACCAAGATACAATTTAGTATACAGATTGAGATACAATTTCCATTATGAAATCCATTCCTTTCCAGGTCTTTTCCAAGAAAAATGCTCACAACAGTAAGGTCACATTTGAAAAAATTGCACAAAATTACCTATATTTCCATTTATTTATTTCTTTGAACATTAGCCATGTTAGTCTGTGTTTCAGGCATATCAGGGCATATGCAGCACTTTAAAGACTAACTGCTATATTTTTAATGTGGACTTTCATGGATGAAGTCCACTTCATCAGACATAGGAGTGAGACTTCAAGGCATGAGCTTATATACACCAGATACAGAGGCATAGAGTGATTAACCAGAATTTATTTATTTATTTACATTTCTATACCGCCCTTCTCGCTGGGGTGACCCAGGGTGGTGTACAACATCATAAAAGCACAATAAAACCCAACCGAAACCCATTGTTTAAAAACTTCAAAATTACAATTATAAAATTTAAAAAGTTTTAAAAATTTATAAACATCCACAGGTCCCAATAATCATTTAAAAGTTAAAAACTCAAAAACACAAGATTAAAAAGATTAAAAAACCAGGGGGGAGAGGGAGTACCAGCATGACAGATAAGTATGCAAATCCAAATATTAAAGTCAGCTTGGACCAGTCTACACCACTGTGAAACTACAAAATGGACATCTCAGTACCACACAATATTGCAAATTATACCACTTTCACATTCCCTTTCACAACATGTCTCACAGAACAAAGGATGTGCTCACACAGTAGTACAATGGTTAAACTCATTAGCAAATGAGTTTACCAAGTGTTTGCTTTGTATCTTCACACTATTTACAATTGAAAAGGGGACATTTAGACAGTGGTGGGCTTCAAAAAAAATTAGTACCACATTGTGGGCGTGGCCAACTCTGTGGGTGTGGCCAAGTGACTGGGTGGGCGTGGTTAAACTGCAGTATTTTAATGCAAGCTTTTGTGGATCAAGTCCACTTAGTCAGACCATTAGTTAACAATTACACTCCAATGCTCTCATTTTCCTTTAAAGGGCAGGGCAGGGCAGTGGGTGGGACCAGCCAGGTTTACTACCAGTTCTCCGGAATCCTTTCCAAACCTGCTGGAGTCCACCACTGCATTTAGAGCTAATCTGAATAACAACCAGAGATCATTGCTATTGCCACTGTAGGAAGATGTATTGATTTGCATACTTATCTGTCATGCTGATTAATTACACTATGCCTCTGTATCTGGTACATATAAGTTCATGCCTTGAAGTCTCACTCTTATGTCTGATGAGGTCGACTTGATCCACAAAAGCTCACATTAAAAATATAGCAATTAGTCTTCAAAGTGAAGCAGTGTTTTTGTTTTGTTTATTCTCCAATACGCCTATATTTTCAAGACATATATATACTTATAAGAATAATGTGTGTGCAAAAGAACACAATCTTAAATTGTTATCTGAGGTACAAAGAAAAGCAAAAAAGATACTACTAATATATTGCTGGTACCAGTGCAATGCTGCAATTCCATTTGCCACACATATATCTGTGGCTTATTAAGCAAAGGATCTTGTCATGGAATGTTTTATTTTCATGGCAGATGCTATCAATGGTATGTGAGGATAGCAGAGACTGAATGTATAACATAAGCTTTTAACTGTTGTCTTTCCTTTTCCGAGAAAACAAAAGAGATTATTGACAACTAAATGACTGCTATGATCATTATCACACTTCTATCTCATATCCCAATGTTAAAATCCCTTTTCTCTGCTGGCTTGACTATTTATGCAATTGACTCTTTAAATCACCATGTGGTTGACTGTGTGTTTTCAAAAAAATAATCTTCAATTATTTAGTCACTAACATTTAGATTTTCTTATGTGTGTACATTTGCCCCATTTACTCCAGCTCTTATAGTACTCTTCTGACATCTAATTCTCAGATATTGAACTCAACAACACTCAGCTTGAATAGAACTAATAAGGTTTTATTGGAATAACAGTGCCAAATCTATTTATTCCCAGATTTTAATGTTTATTTTGCAGAATTCTTTACTCTTATCAACTTTCCCTCTCAAAATGTATCTCAGACTGTTCTGTCAGTCTGATCTTTCCCTAGACCAGTGGCGGCCTCAGCACAGAGTTCACCTTGCCCCTCTGCCCAGGAGTTCAATGGGAAAGCTTCCTTCCTCCCCCAGCACAGAATTCCCCCTGCCTCTTTGCCCAGTAGACCAATGGGAGCACTTCCTCCCTCCCCCACCACAGAGTTGTCCCCACCTCTCTGTTTGGGCAATCTATATCTAAAAGGTTCAACATCACTGCTCTAGACTCTCAGAATCATCTTCTCCCTGACCATACTGACTCTCACAAACAGCACTCTTCAAGCCTATGCAAAATCTCTCCCAGCCATTCAGAACCATTTTTACCAATATTCTATGCTCCTCACTTACAGCTTACTAACACAATGCATTTGAAACAATATATAGTTCATACAACACGTTTAAAAATAACCAAGTATCACAACCATCTTATATCTAGTCAGTACATCAGAAAGTGAGGAGGACTTTAAAAAGCTCCTGATTAGGTTGAAAGAAGAAAGTGCAAAAGCTGGCTTGAGACTCAATATAAAGAAAACCAAGATCATGGCAACAGGCCCTATCAGTCCCTGAAAAATAGATGGGGATGAAGTGGAAGCAGTGACAGATTTTACTTTCTTAGGATCAAAGATCACTGCAGATGGGGATTGCAGCCATGAAATAAAAAGGCAACTGATTCTTGGGAGGCAACCGATGAGAAACCTGGGGAACATAGTGAAAAGTAGAGACATTACATTCCAAACAAAAATTTGTATAGTGAAAGCAATGGTATTCCCTGTGGCAATGTATGGTTGTGAGAGCTGGACCTTTAGGAAAGCTGAGTGCAGAAGAATAGATGCCTTTGAGATGTGGTGTTGGAGGAGAGTTTTGAGAGTCCCCTGGACAGCGAGGAGAACAAATAGGTCAATCTTAGAAGAAATGAACCCTGACTGCTCCTTAGAAAGTCAAATAGTAAAGATGAAGCTAAAGTACTTTGGACATCAAATGAGAAGAGAGGATTCGCTTGAGAAAGCCTTGATGCTGGGAAGGGTGGAGGGAAAAAGAAGAAGGGGGCAGCCAAAAATGAGATGACTAGATGGTATTGTAGACACAATGGGCACAAAGCTGAGTGAGTTAAGGTGGATGGTGGAGGACAGAAGTGCCTGGCGGACAGTGGTCCATGGGGTCGCAAAGGGTCGGAATCAACTGTGCGACTGAACAACAAAAAACATCAGTCTCAGATTTATATCTGTTTTAGTTATGCAATCAAAGCAAGAGATATTGTGTGTGAGTCTGTTATTAGCAATAACTAATCAATTTAATACTTCAAGGTAAGTAATGCTAAGTAATATGTGTTAAAATAAAAATAAAAACTCCCACAGGCTTTTTTCTCCCTCTAATCCGTAATCAACCATAGAAACTGTTGGTTTATTTGGTTGTATTACTAGCACAAAGGCCAAAATATTTGTGCCCCGTGTCAATAAAACCTTCTCCAATTTTCTCTTATTTTAAGTCAATTGCAAATAATTACCTGCATTATCTAATATTTTCTTTTATGAATTAAGCTCTCCCTGTTAAATCCTATAAAATAATACCTGTAATTGACACATTCTTACAAATGCAAAAAATAACTATTTTATGGACCTTGCTATTTAAATACTTATGATGTGTTTCTAGCCATATTTTTCTGCTACCCCTGTTTATACTTCTATTCCAGGAATAAGTCTTTTAAGATGAACTGAGGAAAACTGAACATTTTATTCCAGGCTGTCCCTCATTATTAATTCAAGTAATACTTGAAGCATTGCATTACTACACTTTCTAGATTTTTAAATTCTGCTTCCCACATACCTCAACATTTCAGAACTAAAGGGTTTCTAAAATTGAACTATGCACCATAATGCTCAGAATTATTTTAGTAATTACAGTTCCATTATGGCTAAATTGGAACTTACAGATGTGAAAGAAGCAAAGCGCTGCAAATTCACCCCTCTCTAGGAGGCCCAAGTTGAGTTTGAAACTGATAGAAGCAAAACATCTAAAAATAGGTATTTTGTGGCACAAAAATCCCTTGAATTATTCAAAATGTGAAGTAGTCAATTGCTTGGATTGATGCCATTTATTTTATGAGCACTAAAATCTACTTCATCGAAAAGCAACAACTAACAATTGAATTCTTTCAAGGCTAAAGAGGTTGCTTTTCCTATTCATATTTAATATATGTTTACAGTTCTTTTTATTTGAGGATAGAGATACTTCAACAATATTTTGTGTGTCAGAGAGCAAGGATTAGTTCACATAATACTGTTTCACTTCAACCATTTCAATGAGCCATGGGAAATACTAAAGTATCCTTTTACATTTTTTAAAAAAAATGAAAGACTTTTGGAGACCATGGAGGTTCTGTTACATTTTGTTATGAAGATAATAATCAAGTTTTCAATAGATGAGGCAGATTATTTATTTGAAGTACTCTTAGCGGAAAGATTGGCCTTCTTCCAGTAACTCTCCTCTAAGGCCGCCTTGTCTGTCAGATCTTTCACTCACACACAGCTCTTTCATGACTCCCAAAATACCTACGTCTTCAAATTTTGTTTTTCACATTAGATACTATTTTTAAAGCTACAGAAGGAAGAAGAACTATCAAGAACCATAACAGCCATGGAAAGATAAATGATAACGGTATCCATTCATGACCACATCCCCAATGCCCAGATAAGAAAAAAGCGGCAGGTAGAGTTTAAGCACACTACCGCTGGGGATTTAGTTTATGAATTCGATGTGTTGAATTATGCTCATTAATTCATTTATTTCTTTTATTTCATTCATTAGCTAAGGGTGATGTTTCAAATGGGGGTGAGAGACAGTTTCTGAGTGCAGTGACGTAATCGCTTTCCATTTCTGGCCATTGGGTCTTTCAGTCAGCGTTTGGTTGTTGGTGAGCCAGCTGCTGGTGAAAATGTCACTTTTTTGAGGCATGCTTTTCCTCAATATCTTTGTGGTTGATAACAGCTATGGCATCTTTCTTCTTCACATGATGCAGGCAAACTCTATCAATCTCAGAAAGTGGTCCTGGTCAGTTTCAAACAGATTTTTCCCTTTTATTTTAGTGTTTTTGTGCTGTTGGTCATGGGATTTTTTTGTAAAAAGCTTCATAGAAAATTTTCCCGAAGTCCAATCCAAATTCTAATAGTATCACCGACAAGGTTATTTTATCCTCTATCACAGGCGTTTTTTATTACTTCAATCAGTTGAGTGGTTTGGTTGCTGGCTCACTGACAACTGACACCCCCCCAACAAAAATGGCACTTTTCTGAGACAACTTTCAAAAGCTATGACATCATCGTTTTGCATTTTGGGTCTCTGGGTCTTACCATTCCTTAAAGTCGCTGAGACAATCGTTCATATGACATAATCATTAGTTTTATCAGTGCTTTAGTTTTGGTGTGGCTGCTGATCAGGACTTCTGGGAACTGAAGCTGGAGAGCCAAGGTTGAGTAAGCCTGCTCTAAATCATATAAGTACCTGCTTGCCTGCCTGACCACCGTCAGAGTCTTCCCCTATGCTTTGGACAATGTATTGGATCTTTCTCACCCTTTTCCAGATAAATACTCATGGCAGATTGTACGTTGGTAAATCTCACTACAGTAAAACCTCAGATAATGCTAAAACTTGCTTCCACAAGTCTTAGTGTTATCCGATTTTTAATGTTATCCAATGCATGCATCAGAAAACATTAAAATCCTATGAGATGTGTTGGATAATGTTAAAACTCCATAGAGATACATTGTAACCAGCACAGGCTTTAGCGAACATTATCCAATGCATCCCATAGGATTTTAATGTTATGCGATGTAATTTTTTTCCAGATTGCTTAACGTTAAACAGTTTTAGCGTTATCTGATGCAAACGTTTTCCAAGGTATTACTGTATTATGTTTTAAGAATACTGCAAAAATACTTTTTGTTTATGAAAACCCTGTTGCCCTACAACTACTGTTCATCCGGAGGGTAGTTGCACCATTTTTATTCATATATGTAATAACTACTAAACAGAACTCAACATCTGTTTTACAATATGACTATACAGTACTTGATTTTGATGATTTGTCCTTTTCATTTTTAGGTTCTTGTGATGTAAAATGATTGTCCCTCCTTAATCAGAAGTTACTGATTAACATTAACATTAGCAAAGTCTTAATGTTAAGCAGTAACTATTCATTAACAATAACAAAGTCTACATGTCTGGCTGGACATCCCGCTATGGTAATGGAGTAGACCATATGGCCAGTGACTCAACACTGAGCATTGGACGGCGGTAAATAACCTGACTCCCAAAAGGAGCCAATGGCTATGGGTGGATGAGTCCCTTTAAGTGGGGTGATGGTCCCCTCAGTGGAGGAAATGTCACTGGAAATCATCATATTGGGCCCAATGGCAAAATGAGCGGAGGAGAAACTCTGATTTCCAATGGTCATGGAGGTGGAAGAGGCCATGCCAGATCAACTGGCTATGAAGGCACACTTTGATAAGATCCTCAAGGCTGCAGCAGTCCATTGCAGATCTGGTGTTAAATCTTGCATGTCTCATTTCATATGTGCCTCAGGAGATGGCTCCAAGATCATCATCTGTTGGTCACTTCATGGCAACCTAGGATCCACCTTAAACAAATTCATGCCAATAATATTTTTACTGCTTCAGGGGAAAAATGCATTCTTGGATATGAGTTGCAGGCGAGGAGGAGCAAAGTCAATTGTAATAGCAAACTTCATATTTCTGTTGTTAAACTGATTCAAATAGGATTGCAAGGATCTGACTCTCGAGAAGCTTCAATCTTTATTTTCTTGGCTCCAAGCTGAATACACCTACCATGGGAATATTATGTGACTCATTTGAACTGCAATTTAAAAAATACACAATTTTTGGTATGTATGTTTCTTTTTACATAAAGCAATATGTTCCTGTGATGTACTGCAAATACTTGACACTCACATGTATTCTACAAGCTGGCTTTTTCACCCAGCTCTGCCACAGTTAATTTTTGCATAGCAATACAAACATTTCAGTCATGTGTTTTCCTCACATACATATAACAGATGTTTCAAACTATAGAAGAGTTCAGGAACTTTAAAATAGTAATGAAAATACTTAACATTCACGAAACATTTGACCAGCACTGTCAAAATATTGACTGATCCCTGCAAGAAACAGTTGCAACCATTAGGATTGTACTGATTGGTGAGCAATTGAGAGGCTACATGGAGGAAACTCAGTACGTTATAGGGTGGAATGTGCAGAGGAGAAACAACTTGATGGATCAAAGCTTAAACCAGGGGTGCCCAAACTTTGGTCTGGGGGCTGGTTCCGTCTCCCAATGCCAATTTATTCAGCCTGTGAAGCCCTCGTCGCTTCCAGAAGCGGAAATAAAATACGCCTGTACAGGCACATTTTACTTCCACTTCCAGAAATGATGAGGGCTTCATAGGCTGCATGAATTTGCATTGGGGGCTGGATTTGGCCCCCAAGGCCATAATGATTGGCCCTCTGAACCACGTGACCTGCCTGCGGCCTGAAAAGTTTGGGCACCACTGGCTTAAACAAACTGAGTTCTATGAAGCCATTTAGCTACCTCTAAAAGTATTACAATCTCACTTTCACTAACAAGAACATGACAAACCCAAATTTCAAAAGTAATATAATAAGAAGAAAGACTTAGCAGCCAATGTTCAGTTATTTCTTAATGATTGAGTTTTACTGATTCTTCCTTCTTTCTAAAAGATTTTGACAGGCTTTCTTCCATTTTTTTACATCATTCTCTTCATTGACCAAATAAAGGAAGCTACAGGATATGCTTTTTTAAAAAAAACACCTTCAGCAGTATAACAAGTACTGACAACAGGCTTCTTAAACACTAAAATGAGGTAGCAAGAAGAAAATTTTCTTATAAAGCAATTTTCCACAGGCCAAATAAGGAACATCTGCTGAAATGTGATTAAGAGTGTGTTGCATTATTGTTCTTTTTCTTTCCTCTTTAATTTTACCTTTTTGTCAATTAAGCAATTAGCACAGTAAGTTACAACTCGAGTACGCCAACTGGCATCAATGGAACTTACAGAGTTGACTCACCAAATTTTCACTGATTCTATGGCCCTGCTTTAATGTGACATGCTATGTTAAGCAGCAGGATTTCAGACAGTAGAGTTTAGAACAGTTAAATGCAATTTCAAAGAGTATAAAAAGGCATTACTTATCTCACAAAAGAACACATATCTATAGCAGAGATTAAAAATTCATTTCTGCAGTAGGTATGGGGTAACTGTAGTCCCTTGGTTATATGGGTGAAACTTCTGTTATGTTACCAAAATATATATTTTGACTTATCCTCTCCTAGACATCATAGGATACTTAAAATTTAAATAGAAACATATTGACATAAATTCACACTTTCTATGTACATTTCAAAATACTTGCCTACTCTATGACCAGTTATAGCAGGGAGCTAAGCCACAAGCTTTTTCAACCATCAGAGAAATGGAATGGCATTTAAAGGTTAAACTTTCACCAAATTTATCATCTGATGCTAATGTTTTCATTTTCACTTATTATCATATGTTGCCTGCCTCCTTCTTGACTGAAACAGTATTGTGAGGAAAAGAAGGAATATGAAAAACGTACTGTCAGAAAAATCACTAACTATGGGTCTCCTGGAACCTTCACATTCATGAATGTAGGTGAAAGCAGCTCACATATTTAAATTCCCAAACCTAGACTAGAACCTTTCTGATGCAGGGGAATAGTAATGATACAATCCCTTTTACTCCTGCCAGCCTAGCAGTTTGAAAGCAAGAAATTGCAAGTAGATACATAGGGACCACTTTGGTGGAAGGGTAAACAGTGTTCCATGCACTCTAGTGTTGAGATGCAGACAGTGCTGGCCCTTAGGCTGTAACCAGAGATGGGCACTGAACCATAGAGTTGGATATAACTGGCTTTCGAGAAGGGTGACCTTTACCTAATCCCTTCTACCTACATCTTAAAATGTTGGTATCAGTACGTCCATATTATACACAATTACTAAGTCTCCAGAGAAAGCAAAGCAAGAATAAATGGAATAAATATATATGTTCTTCAATATAAGCTTAGCTGCAGTGATGGGATGTCACCGGTTCCAGACGGATCTCTGGAACCGGTAAGACCAATCCCGGAGGGTTCTCCGTGAGGGGAGTCCACTTTTGGGGCGTCCGGTTCCGGACGCCTGACCGAAAGAAAAAAAAAAATTAAAATCGGAGCGAAAATGGCTCTAATTGACTGCGCATGCGCAGAAACTCAATCTGACGCATTGCACATGCGTCAGATTGAGTTTCTGCGCATGCGCAGTCAATTAGAGCCATTTTCGCTCCGATTTTCAAAACATTTAGAACTTTCAGGGCAGCAGCGGCGGCAGCAGCCCTCTGAGGGGGGCGCCTCCCCGCGGCACGTTGAGGGCTGCCTCGGCCGTCCGCTGCTGACAAGCCCCATGCCCTGGGGACGCCCGGCGGGGTACACCACTGCCGCTGCCTCCGCCGGGCGCCTGTGGGCCGGGTGCCTGCACCCGCCGTCCACAGCCGCCGCCCGCCGCCGCCGGAGCTGCCGCTGCCTGAATCCCTGTGGACTCCTTCTTGGGTCGGTCCCTTTTGAGCTCGGCTGCCGCGCGCTGCGGAGGAGGAAGCTGTAGGCGGCGGCGGTGCGGCATGGGGACGCCCCAGGGAGGCGCGGCAGCCGCGGCTGCCCGTCGCCCCTCGCCATGGCCGGAGCCGGGCTAAAAAGGTACCGGCCCAAGGAGGACGCCACAGGGGTGCAGGCAGCTCCGGCGGCGGCGGCGGCGGCTGTGGACAGCAATCGGGGTGCCGGGTCCCAAGAAAGGTAAGCGAGGGGTTTTTATTTGGGGTGGGTGGGTAATTTATTTGTGTTTTGGGTGGGTGGTTGTTTTTATTTTATTTATTTATTTGTGTCTGGGTGGGTGGGCTGAGAGGGAGGGGTGTGTGTGTATGTTTATTTTTATTTTTTATTTATTTTTATTTTGGCCCCGCCCACAACGTCATGACGTCATGACGTCGGCCGTGACGTCATGATGTCATGCCATTGGCCACGCCCATGACGTCCGTGACGTCATGGCGTGGTAGTAGAATTTTTGTCATCCCATCACTGCTTAGCTGGCTGGATAGCTCAGTGGTTTAGATATCTGGCTGTGGAGCCAAAGGTTTGAAGTTTGATTCTTCAATGTGTACCCTGGGACAAATGCCAGCCTATTGACTTCTGGGCAAGCTGAACATTCCCAGGATGCCTCAAGAAGAAGGAAATGGCAAACCAAGTCTGTGTATTATCTACCTGGAAAACCCTGGGAAGAGTTAACATAAATTAGAATTGACTTGATGGAACACAGTTATTATGTGCAAGCTTAATAATTCTTTGTATGCATTCGAATTGTTATTGAACAACATCTCCCCAAAGAACATCTCCTGGTGTGATCAGCACCATGGGGGAAGTCATTGCTCACTGGAAGCCCCAACCCTGGGTTTTCAACTGTAGCTCTTCAATTGGCACTAATGATGCTGAAATCACCAGGATTTTTGAAGACTTGGTAAAGAAGAACAATCAGAAAACTGGGAAAGTGATACAACTGTAGAGCAGATAAAATGTTGTTTGGAATTATACACTGGATTGAAGTTGATCAATAAATATAGGCCTTTCAAGAAAATATTTTGTGATTTATTTATTTATTTGCTTTCAAAGTATGTTACAGAGGAAAGAGATTCCTCTTGCATCGTATTTTTGGGTGGTTGTAAATTGATTGGGAACTGTAGCTTCTGACTTACAGAGTCATATGTTTTTCCATACCAGTTGTTTGAACCTTGCTGTACAAAGGATTAACAAATTTAAGGAGATTTTTTAAAGTATTGGCTTGAGGGAGAGATAACCCTTGGAATGTTTGATTTATAATCATTCCTATTTCAAGACAGCTGTCTCAGGTCTATTCCAAATACATATACTATGTGTTTTCCCCTATCCTGCTTTCCATTTTTGTACCTTGGTTGTGGGAGATAATGAGGCTTAATGAGACTCCTATCCAAATGGCTGGCAGCTAATGCTCAGTGATTGTTCTTCATATGCTCCTCTTCCTGTCCCCTTTTCCTGACTTTCCCCACCTGCTGTCTCTTCTTATCTGTGACATTTACATTGCTGGATCTGGTATCAGGACTTGCTTTTAAAACAAAACAAACAAGACAAGATTTTGCAAGAGAGAGAGAGGAGAGAGAACAGAAATACTTCTCATTAATCCTGATATCTAGAAAGCAGTACTGTATATTTATGTACAGCAATTTGCTACTGCAGTGTGCTTTCTTAATGGTTGCTTCATGGTTACAATAGCACTAAAATGCCTAAGAATTAATACAGTGGTACTTCGCTTAAAGAGCATAATGCGTTCCACAGGATTGCTCTTTAAGCGAGTTTGCTCTTTAAGCGAAACACCATTGTAAATGACCAATTGTGGGGGGTACTGAAAACCCCAATTTATTTGTTAAGCGTGTTTTTGGTTGGTTTTATTTGTTAAGTGAAGTGAACATTCAGAGAAAATTCTGCTCTTTAAGCGAGTTACTCTTTAAGCGAAACACTCTTTATGTGAGGTTTGACTGTACAATGTTGCACTATCATAAAAACTGCCAAAAGACCATGGATTTGGCAGACAGAAAATCAGGGGGGAAAGCCAAGACAAAGCAAGATAAGCAGAAAATCATCTGGATGTTTGGGGTATTTCCATCAAGATGTTACTCACCCAGTTTTTAAGGTGGATAAAAGAGTACAGTAATATCCAGTATAACGATTTTAATTGGTTCCAATGGGTCTATCGTTGTACAAAAAAAAATGGTATATGATACATTTTCCAGGGCAAAAGCAACCCAGTACTCTTAGCAAAAGGGATACTTGGTGGTCCCCTTGCTTCAAAACAACAAAGAGAAAACCGAGGATCCCTGAGAAGGCACTTTTTTTAAAAAAAGGCAATCATTGTACGATTTGATCTCTGTGCGATGCAATCGCTGTATGGGGTTTTACTGTAGTTCTGAAACTGTACATACTTATTTCTAGTGCCCACAAATTATAATAAAATGTAATATCCCAATAACTCATATTTTAAAAATACTGTTTGCCACATTACAATGGTAGAGGATATCCAGATATATCCAGAAATACTTGTGAGTGAAATTCCAATAAGCGCTCTTTAACACAGGTGGCACTATGTTATTCATTCATTCATTCATTCCCTGCCCTAGGCAGCTAACAATCATAATTCTACCATGAAAACAATGAGAAAACACACCCATCTTTTCAATAAAATAGAAACACAACTCTTTTATAAGAAGTCAAAATGTGTTATGATTTCAACACTGAAGTCATCAAACTCTTTTGTACAACTAATGTTACAAATTTCCAAATTTACCAGAAGCTACAGTGCATCCATAGATTGCTTCCTGTTTTATTTATTAATCTTAGGATCTGACTGGGTGTTATATTTTTTTGTCTTGCTTCTCATGCATGAGATATTAGCAGACTCTGTTTTGTCCATAATTGCCTCTCACAAATGGTTTTCCCTCCTCAATGATTTCTCATTAAGACAGAAGGAACTAATTAAATAGGACTATTGCCAAAAAAAGAAAAAATCTTTGCATGAGCTACCATGGACATCAGTAAATGTTAACTGACAAATATAATCATGTTCCTTCAGGGAGCAAGTGGTATACTTTTCACAGTAGGCCTTCAGTTCTTGCCACCTTGACATGTTTTTCTATGTAGTCTTGGCTGGATAAAACCCAATATTTTATGCACCAGGAAATGCTCAATAAAAGAAAGGAGAAACAGAACAGAGGAACCTCTCAGCCCATCTATCTCTGGGTTTCACACAATTACTAAGAGACATGAACTGCTTCCATGTGTGAAGTTCATTCTCTTGTTGAACATCTCTAAGGCCAAAGAACATGAAAGACCCTAGACCAGTGTTTCCAAAACTTTAGTTTTTGGTTTTTAATTCCCAGAAGTGTAAGTTAATTCTCCAAAGAACTGATCAGCTAATGTATTGACTAAAGCTTCTGGGAACTGAAGTCCACCTGTAGGGCATGGGGCCCCATGTTGGGACATGGTGACAGAAAAAGTCTACTGCCATGATACTACTTCCCCTATGTCTATTCACTTTTTAAACCACATTAATGCTCCAATAATTCATATTATCAAATGTATGCTACTGTATGCCACATGTCCATAAGTAGTCATCAGTCTTTATGCTTTGCAGTTCTAGTCACAAAATCAGTGTGTAATTTTTGAATGCATTATGATAATGGGCTCACCACTACTACCTGCCAGATTATACTGAATTGCTGACCTAGTTAATATGAAACCATCCAGATTTGCCCCTCATGTCCTGTAGAAATCAAAATGAGATAGGTAAAACTCATCCCAAGCCTCCTGTAAATATGC
The DNA here is from genome assembly GCA_030440675.1 of Furcifer pardalis. Taxonomy (NCBI): domain Eukaryota; kingdom Metazoa; phylum Chordata; class Lepidosauria; order Squamata; family Chamaeleonidae; genus Furcifer; species Furcifer pardalis. Next base: position 48,896,289 of record CP126895.1, read on the forward strand.
CAATCAGTATTATGCATGACCCAAATTCCTACCTGATGCCTACATGTTGGATGACTGGGACATTTGCCTCAGTGGAAGTCTCTGTCTCTCTCTGACTACAAGGAGGAGGAAATGTCCCCCACTCCATTCCAACCCCAAAGTGCCAGATTTACAGAGGAGGCATAGTGAAGTAACTTGCTTATCTTGTCATCACATGTAAACAACTCAACATTTTTTCAGATGTCAGAAAGAGTTAAGAATAGGATCCTTACTCTCTCAGTAGTTCATTATGTTGGGATTTTTAATGTAACTACTTAATTTTTTGGTATAAATTATTACATTGCATCAATGTAGAGTGGGTGCTTTCCTTAAGAATCAGAAGCATTGGATGGGTTGTTCGCATTTATCTTATCATGCAAGCCGTGTTGCTGTGCTTATTCAGTATTTAGGTGTACCTTGTTTCTCAAATACAAAAGAAACTAATAATATTTTGTTTATATTAGAGACCTTCAAGAAAAAGGAAAATCTTTCACTCTTAGCTGGAAAGAGGAATTTTGTGGATCTTTCAAATTCTCTTTCAGAAGTGAAAGATTAAGTAGGATAAGTTGTATAATCTCCCCTCAAAGAACAACCATCATTTCAAAATGTCTGATCTGTAGCAAAATAGAATGAGTGCTGACTGTCATTTAAAACTTCTTTCAAATCAAAAAACATTATTTAAGTCTTAGTGTATGATATACACAGACAAGCGGTACTGGCTAGAGACCAGCACGTAATAAACATTCACATTCAAACATATTCAGCCAAGATAGAGCATAGTACTAGTGAGGAATTCAGAAGAACAACAGTCACATGTTGCAATTTGAAGTGGAGAAAGAAAAACTCAGGAAGACAAATTAGAGTATGATCTTTACTGTAAAAATTAACCTTCCTTTGCTTTCCTGTTGCATAGCCATAGATTAAATCATCAAAGCCTGCAGCTGTAATACCACTTATTTCTGATCCAGGGGACATGAAAGATTGGGATGGAGTCACCATCAGCTGCAACTTGTATCTGGGAATGTATTTATTTCCTATAGCAGGAAAAATGCCATTGGCATGAATTTGTTTAAGGTGGATCCCAGGTTGCCATGAAGTGACCCACATGCTATGATAACAGAGCCATCTCCTGTGGCACATATAAAATGAGACATGCAGGATTTAACACTGGAACTACAACGGACTGCTGCAGCCTTGAGGATATTATTAAGGTGGACCTTCATGGAGGTGGAAGAGGCAACAGCCAGTCCATCTGGTGTTGCCTCTTCCACCTCCATGACCGTTGGGAATCAGAAGTGGTTCCTCCTCCACTCATTTTGTCCTTGGGCCCAATATGATGGTTTCCAGTGCCATTTCCTCTACTGAGGGGACCATCACCCCACCTAAAGGGACTCATCCGCCCATAGCTGTTGGCCCCTTTTGGGCAGATAGGACAGAAAATGCAAAATAATAGCATCCCTGCCTAGGTTATTTAAGAAAGAATCCGAAAGATTATGCCCCTTCCAGTCTCTCTTCCTACAGCAAAACTACTAAAACATTTTACTTCTCTTTTCTATTCAAACTTCACTATTTTTTCAATCCAAAGCAGGGCAGAAACTATTGGCCATGCATGTATTTGCAGCCTGTTTTAAATACATTCATCTCTGGCTCCTAAGCTTTAAAAACTTTAGTTGCTTTACCACTCTTGCTCTCAGCAGTATTACAGATTCAGCTATATTTATTCACTCATTCGTATTTGTGCATTTTAATAGTTATGCATTGCCTTTCTTTTTTCATAAAACATGGAATAAAATTAACATCACTGCAACGTGACCAAATGGCTACTTTATGAAAGTTAGCCCACGGAACCCACAGGATATACATTTAAGTAGAAATATCCAGAAGCATGCTAAAAATTTACAGTCTTGGAACTGACACAAGACATTTAATACCAACAACAAGCCAGTTCATGCTGTAGGATCCCCTCTGACTAACACACAAGAGGCCAGAGGGGACTTGACAACTACCAATATAGCCTCAATGTGACAGAATACTGAAGAGCAAAGAAAGAATTCCTATAGTTTTTTAACCTGATGTCAAAGATGGGGAAGATGGGAAAAATATGTGTCTGTGGCTGACTTTAAGGCATCAGGACACTATAAATAGCTAACATTGCAATATACATATTCTTCAGTCATCTTGTTGAACTTGTTTTTCTTCTTGTCAGAAGGATGGTATAAATGTGGATGAGGATAAAAAAGAGTTGATACCTATAATGTTAACATCAGCAGGGCAATGTATTGCAAGACAATGGAAAAATGATGTGATTTTAAAGATTGAAGATTGGTATAAAGAGATGTGGGGGCTTGCCTTAAATAATAAGTTAACATGGGAACTGAATGTATTAAAGGGTATAGTTCAAGAAAATAGATTTTCAAAAATTTGGAGTATATTTGTTGAGGCCTCATTGAGTGATAGCAGAGGATTGAAGACAGTACCTGAACAAATGAATTTTTGGAAATAAAAAAGAATGTAAGTGGTTTACCTCTAGCCTCCAGGGCAGTGTAAATAGCACGTGGGAGTTTATAATTTCTCTTTTTATACTGTATTTTGTTAAGATTAGTATTATGCTGTATGTGATTTTTATTTGGCGATGTCGGTCATGTTATTTTGTATGTTTTACACAAATGAGAAGAACTATGAAAATAATTTTGTAAAGCTAAAATTGTATGGGTTTTTTTTGAAAATTTAATAAAAAAGTAATTAATAAAAAAAGAAGGATTTGAACATGATTATTTGTTCTTCTGTCACCTTTATTTCCCTTTTTGTTGGAATTCCACAGGTTGGTTGACAAGCAGTTTAAACTAATGTGAAATGTCACATGTAACCATATTTCTGCTAACATGGTCAGTCATCATGTAAAACTGTATTCCTAACTTGTCATCTAAATGCACATCTTCTTAATGTGTGAAGTGAAAAGTACTACAAAGTTAGCAGTGACACCTCTCAAGCCATTTATATTGTCCAGATGCTGTATTTCATGCTTCTCCACTGAGACTAAACACTCATGTATACAGTGGTGGGTTGTCAAAAATTTTACTACCCCACCGTGGGCAGAGCCAATGTCATGGGTGGAGCCAACATTATGACATCATGACATCATGGGTGGAGCCAATGTCATGACATCATGATGTCATGACGTTGTGGGCAAAGCCAAAGAAAGAAAAAATAAAAATAAAACATAATTAAATAAACATTAAATAAAAATACCCATTAAAATTAAAATAATCAACCAACCCACCCACCCCAAACACAAATCAACCCACCCACCCACCCCAAACACAAACCTGTCACTTACCTGGCCTGGGGTCAGGGAGCAGGCACTAGGCAGGCAGGCAGGTACTAGGCAGGCAGGAACCGTGGCAGCGGTGCAGCAAACTGCCACTACAGCAAACCACCACTGCAGCAAACCGCCACAGTGACAAGGCTGCCTGGTGGCGTGGCCCAGCCCGTCCTGGCGAGGAAAGACCGTTGCCGCCACTGCCACTTCTCCAGGTGCTGGAAGTGCCCTTTCCGCATGCGCACTTCTATTTTTTAGTGTGCATGCATCAAATGGAGGTTTGATGCATGCACAGTTCTGGGCAGCCATTTTGGCTGCCCATAAATACACATCTGGAGGGCAGCCAGATAGGTGACCGAACCGGTTCAAACCGGTAGCAGCCCATCAGTGCATGTATACCTTCTTAGAAGTAAATCTTACCCTCACTTATTTTTCACATAAATGTATGCAGGCTGATCTAGATGACTTCCCAGGTATTCCCCAGCTTTTCCACCAAAATTTGCAGAAAAACAAAACATTGTTATTATATTTAGTTTTATTTATAGTCTGTCTTTCTCCTCATGAGAGGACTCAAGACCACAGTGCCAGTTGTTTATGCATTTCTGAAGTACATGAGCACTACTGTGTCCTTGGAATTTTCAGATACTAGTTTCCTTTTTACAACAAAGCTATTCATTCTAGTTCAATGCTCCAGAAGCCAATTCCACTTATATGTAGGTCAGTTCTTTTGCAGAAGAACTGGTGTGTTTTGCTGGAAACAACTGAGGCTAGAGAGAAGATGAAAAATACTCATGGGAATAAAAGCCATCTATCTGTTGCTTTCATGACCATTTACTACTTTAAATCCTTCTATGGATAGGCACATTTATCACATTAACTCTCCTATTAAGGAGAAAGCATGGACTAGCAGAACTGTATTTTCTTCAAATACCAGTGAAAGCAACATTTCTTGACTTGAAGGTTTGACTTCCAGATCAACAGGATTTTTGGAAAAGTATTACTATTATTTGTATGAAAGTCAGCTTGTCTATTAGCCAGCTTTTGATGTTGTATTCTGGATACAATCAACTGCTAGCTCCACCTAGTGTTGTTTTAATACACTTTAAAGTACACACACACTTATTTGACAAAAGGTAAGCAAACTATAAAATCACTCTTTTTATTTAAGGAGTAATTGCAGTCAGTAAATTTACAAAAGCAGATTCATAAGCTTCCAAATGAGCAACTGAAAATGGTGTACATCAAATAATATTTCATGAATTCTGAAAAAGTTTTCAGCAAAATAGAATGAAACAGAACTGTGTCAAATTCTTTGGAATATTCAAAGTTTCCTTAAAAGAACTTGAGTTAGATTAGTATATCATTAATTAATTACTGAGGAGTATCAAAGCTTATAATTTTTGTTGAATATGAAAATTCATATTCCTTTTAAAATATAAAGCTGTTGTAAAAACAAAACTGTCATATAGCATACCTTTTTAAAACTTAATGTCTGATTTTAGAATAACTCTTCAAGCTTCTTTCTCTATTAAGATGCCACTTAAGTATTTATCACTTTGTAGTCCAATCCCATTTTAGAACAAACCTACAAACTATGTATGTATACATAATTTAAGACACATTATTAAATCTGTTCTTTGGTAACTAGAAGAGCTAAAACAGATATAAGGACACAAGTCTCATACAAATTTTATTTAAACTGATCTCTAAGGTAATAACTAGCTAATTTCAACAGTTATTAATAAGATAATACAGTCTGTAAGTAGAAAAGTTGACTTTCAGATCTGATCAAACATATTCCCAAAAAAATAGGAATCTATGCCAATACATAACCAATTTACCAGAAAGGATCAACAGCATGAGTCAACTTTGAGGGGATATTTGAGATGTATAATATATATAGATGAAGTACTGTTCCTGCTAATTAAAAAACGGGAGGAAATGTGAAAGGAAATGATGCACGGATCTGAAAAGCTCTTTTTAAAATTAACCTAAACTTTCTAACAAGTCACCCAAAACTTCAAATTATTGCTCATCTGAACTTACAAGTCAACAACTGACTGAAAACATAGCAAATTGCGACATAAATTTAAGGAATGCATAACTGAGAATGCTTGATATTAGCCTCCTCAAACATGTTTTCCATTTGGAATATTTTCACATATGCTGTCATTTGTCATTAGCAGTTTTGAAAATTATGTCTGAAACAAGCTACCATACAAAAATTAAGAACAGTAATGAAGGCAAAAATATTTATAGACCCAGCTGGGCAGGCATCAAGTTGACAAAAAATGAACACAGTTCAGGAGATGAAATATATGCATGAGTTGTTGAAAGACCTGGCATGAGATATAGATACATTTCCTTCTTATCATACACAATGAATGAGAAGAAATAAAGAAGATGCAGGGAGGAAAGAAATTACAAAGACAGAACCTTGACATGATATTTGCTATTTCCACACAGCTTTCCTCTACTGAAAGGATGTGCTAAACCAGAGATTTAAACCAGAGCCACATAGCTAAAGCATATTGAATGTTTGATGTTTCAGATCTCTTTGTCACCTTACCTTAGCTGCCCACCCCTTTATCAGACTTAGAACACACTTTCCAAGGATAGTTCTAGGGTAAGGTTTGTTCTAAACCTTGCCCTTTCACAACTGCCTCTTCCAGTTGTGGGATGAAAAAGGTGCACAAATACATAACACAAAAGCATTTCAGAAATCCATTTTGCAGAAGCAACACTGTTTCCAGAGTTTCTAAGACCTGGGCAACAAATCCTCTGCCATCGTCAACACAGGCTCATTGTTACATATGCTTTGTCATGGTCAGTTTCCTAATGACATTCACAGTAATGCAAAGGCTTAGATCATCCTACCTTCCATGCCAGCTGCTTTTCTCATCACTCCATCATGCCAATAAGTTGGCTGCGGTAACAAATCAAGATAGTGCGAAGCAGCATCTTTTCTCTGCATCTGTCATCTTCCTGAAAGCATTCTATTGCTGCCGACTGCTGGGAACTAGAAAGTCTATTTGAATTCCAATAGCTCTCTCATGATTCAAGTTAGGCTAGGTGGGCATGCCTAACATGATTCTCATCATTTATTATGCAGCTGCTACACTGCTGGTGTGGTAACCACTCTGACTTTATCTGATACGTCAGTCTGGCAAACCTATGCCTTAGTACAAACACACAACGAGACACAGCAGCATCCTGCATTTAATGAGCCTGCTCTCTGTCTCAGAGAGCAGTGCATCTGCAAATCTCTTCCAAAGCCCAGTGCTCCCGTTTTGTTCTCTCTCTCTCTCTCTTTCTCTTTTTTTATTAAGGCTCAAAGCTTTTCTTAAATATGATTGTTTGGGTGGGAGGAGGAGCATTTCATTTTTCATGCCTCCTCTCTTCTCATCCCTCCCACCCATCACTTTCTCAGTCATTGCTATTAGCCAGCCTTAAGTTAAATTCTTAATATTCTTCTCATTCCACATCATTCTTTCATGCAAACTTTGCTGGGAGAATGCTTCCAAAAAGCACAGTAAATTGCAGGGGGGCATCATAGGCAATTTTATACAAGCTTTATTCCTGACAGGAGTTCCAAAGAGAAATTACACGAGGATTTGCACACCCTGACAAATAGCTCTCTGATGAGATGCAAGATCACTCAGTTCAAACCTAATAAGAGCTTCTATGTGTTTCAGGTGAACGCATGCTCATGCCAGTTATTTATGCACTAGAAGTAGGAAGGAGCGTTCATGATTCTCCCAGTAGCATCTTATCTGTTAAATGATACCAGCTGCAGCTGGAATATCTGGTGAGTGACAGATCAGGGTGTCTTATTTGATACATACCCTCAACCTGTCATTAGTTGATAGTGCCAAAAGATTTCTGGAAATCATATGCATTGTTGCTGTTTTTAAAAGTTAGTTTGCTGTACTTTATTAATAGCTGACTGAGATAATGTAATGGATTGGAAAAATAAATATCAATGTTCATTATATTCATTATTACTTTTACACTAAACTAATTGTATCACTGTTTCCCTTGTAACAAAAAATTCCTTACTATTCAAAATGTGTCTCCCCCCTCTTTTAAAAAAAAATTCTATCTTGTTTCTACAGGAATACCAAACCACAGGCCAGTATTTTTCCAACAGATTTTCCTCTACAGTGGTCACATCAATGCTAGCACAAATTTAACATAAAAGCTCTTATTTGCCTGTGCAGACCTTAAGTCATTCAAACTAAAACAATGTGCAATATATAAAAAGAAATGTTTTGTCAAAGGGCATTATCATGGTAAGAAAGTTTAATGAGTCCAAATGCATTACAGATTAATGACAAAGAAATTAAAGTGAAAAAAATGGATTGTGTTTGCCCTGGTCATTCAGTCTTCTAACACATAATCCAGAACAGGAACAAATGAATTCTTCCTCTTGAGCCAATAATTTCATAGCCTTTGCTGGTTTTAACCTGCCCTGACACACATATGATCTCTCTTTAAAAAGACATAGCTTTAGATAGCATAGCATCTTTACCAAAGACTGTTTCCTACTGAATCCAATGACACATTCTCTGGGTAAGTATGGGTTGACGAATCATTTAATTTTTTTTGGCTAGAAACAGTACCAGATTGCCTCAGATCTATAACTATTCACACCAAACCTAATTTGAAAAATGTAAATTGAACTAATCTCAGCATGTCATATCTTATTGGCAGGGTGGGGTAATAAGGATCTTCAAATGCAGGTAAACTAAAACTGTCAATGTTATGTGTTCCCTTACATGAAGAAGAAGTTGATTTATTAATATATAAGAAGTTGATTTATTAATATATTGTCTAGGAACTTGTAACTGTAATTTTACTGTAATTTTATATGTATTGTAAACCGCCCTGAGTTGGCTATGCCAAGTAGGGCGGTACAGAAATTGAAATATTATAATAATAATAATAATAATAATAATAATAATAATAATAATAATAATAATAATAATAATAATAATAATAATAATAATAATAATAATAATAATAATAATAATAATAATAATAATAATAATAATAATAATAATAATAATAATAATAATAATAATAATCTGGCTATAGTGCCATTAATAGGAGTTTTCAAGGTAAAGGAGATATTTAAGGAATAGTTTCACCAATGCCACCCATTGAGCAGTATGTTTCCATGGCTGAGTAGTATTCAAAACTCAGTTCACCTTTGCATCTCCTAACTATGGGCCAATGCTAATGGGAACTGAAGCCCAATAATATTTGGAGGGCAAAGTTTGCTTCCTCCATTTATAGAGAAGTTGCACAAGCCAGATCAGATTATTTAATGATTTATTATGTTACAACTATATATTTTCATATATGCCAATTACACAGAATGGCTTTGGTGTATGTATTTATCTCTTTCTCTTTAAATGTCTGGAATATGGTCCATGAATATTTAGGAAATTAGACATTATTAGAAAGACAACATGGCTCATAGGCATGAGGACTATTCTTATAAACTCATAGTAAGGTGAATTAATTTGCTCATGAATTTTAAGGAGAAGATACGAAGCATTGTGGGGTACTCAGATTGATGTAGTGCAGTGTTTCCCAAATGCTGGTGTTTGGACTTCAATTCCCAGAAGCTTAAGTTAATTCCCCAAAGCACTGATCAGTCAATATACTGGCTTAGGCTTCTGGGAACTGAAGTCCAAACACCAGCATTTGGCAAACACTGATGTAGTGGATAGAGTAATGGACTATGACTCTGGAGACCAGGGTTCAAATCCCCACCTGTTCGTGAAAACTAACTAGAGGAATAGAACTGGTAAAATCATTCCTTAAATATCTCACATAGGACTGTAAGTCTCACAGAAGTTTATAAATAGTCCTGCCTCATTTCTCTCCCCTCGAGCAAATTTTCCAACAACATTTGGTTCTGCTTCATTCTCTACTTCTGCATTCCATTTCCTATGATTATAAACATATTTTTGGGTGTGATCAAGTTCCTGTTGGATGCTTCCATTAAAACTTTAAATGTCCTCTTCTTCAGCATCTGTGGTTAGAACATATATTTGGCTGATAGTTACACTTTCCCCAGTTTCTGATATTACTCAGAGGCTACATTAAAACTCCTAACTACCTATGGTACATCTTGATTTTTATTAAAACCACTCCATTTCTTCAGAGTCTGTCATTTCCACAATAGAACACTTTTTAGTTGTCTAATAGAAAATATTCCAGTCCGGTCCACTTTAGTTCACTATCAAGCACTGTAATGTTTATATGTTCCACTCTGTGCTTTACAGTTTCCACTTTACCTTGACCCATATTTTTCACATTCCATGTTCTAATTATATATGTTATGAAGCATCAGACTTTCACTCCTGTGCACATTAACACATCATAAAGTTTTCTTGGTATATCAAGGTTCTGAAGGGTCCATATCCTTGCAATCAGATGTCTTCAGGGTGAAAAATAATTCTGCTTACCTTTTTACAATTAGCAGAAACAAATAAAATTGGCTAATGGAATAATATGCAAAATGTAGGGGATGCCATATAGCTGGTGTTGTGAAATAACATGTCTTTTTTGAAATTTTGTGTAAATAAGATGAATGAGAATTACTATATCTGCTCCTCAATCTGTAGCTGCACATATCAACCAGCTGCTTGTGTATTCATGTCAACAGAGAAAGCCCTATCATATACAGTTGTACCTCACTTAAAGAGCATAATGTGTTCCACAGGATTGCTCTTTAAGCGAGTTTGCTCTTTAAGTGAAACACCATTGTAAGTGACCAGTTGTGACTTCTGGTGGGGGGGATTGCAAGCCCCAATTTATTTGTTAAGCGAGTTTTTAGTTGGTTTTATTTGTTAAGTGAAGCGAACATTCAGAGAAAATTCTGCTCTTTAAGCGAGTTACTCTTTAAGTGAGGTGCTCTTTATGCGAGGTTTGACTGTAGTTTAAAAGTGTATTGTTAGAAAGTGGCCATCTAACAAATGCTGTCAATGTCTCTCTCTTTTTTGTTAGTTCAAGTCATTTCATAGCTGAAAAGAGACAATAAATGGAAAACTGAATTTCAAGATCCAATAAATTTAGAATACATAAAAAGATTTCAGTACTACCCACATTTCCACTGTCAAAACATTCAGACAGTAACATGGAACTGTTATCACATGCAGGTGGTAACTCATAATTCATATGCCTTAGAAAGACTTGAAAGTTCTGAATGGGGAATACATTCTACTATAGCCCGTGTATAATCAGTCTTCCTATTTTACCTAAGAGCTTACACCTGCTTAAGACGTCTCCTACAGGAAAATGAATGCTATGGGGGAGAAAAAGAGGAAGTATTCACCAATACTGAAGGGAAAAACAATCAGAATTGTGTTCATATGATCTCACATGTGCATCATATAAGCCAGGTTCATTTCCTAGATGGTATGCAGAGATGTCACTGGAGTCTTTGTTCAAATTCAATTGCTGTATATATATATATAAAACTACTGGCATGGCAAGGAAATAGTACCATTTTTCCCTTGAGTGTAATAATAAATCACAAGAGTAGGCTCATTGCATCAATGTAACTTATGGAAGATTTGATTTGCCAAATCTATACTGATTCAATAGACCTACTCAAGTTGCAATTTACTGCTGGGTCTCAGTCAATGTTTTGTTATATCAAACTAAAATTACACCATTTCTAATCTAGTTAATTGTAGACAATTAATTCTTCTCTTTAATCTTTCAGACAGTTCTGTGGAAACATTTATTGTGTGAGAGAGATACTGTATAATTTAAAGTATGGCAGCATATAACATTCATCTTTGATACGTCATTTTGCATGCTAATCATTTACACATTTTTAATTTATTTCTCCATATATCTTTATATGAAAATCTGATGCTCATCATAAATATTGAGTGTAAATACACTAGAAGTGAATTTAGATTGCTGATAAGTATTAGAATTCTTTTAGTATAGAATTGTGGATCTTTTCTGTTAAGAGTATAAATCTGCTGCAGAAAATGGCCCAAATCCTGTTGCTTATAATAGTAAATTGCACTAGAGTAGGTCCAATAAAGATTTGATGAGTCAACTCATCCATAACTCCCATTTATCCAAATGGCTTACTCCAGTTGTTACTTATTCTACCATACTAATTTTTTTTTGTATTTGTATGAATTTACATTAAGATTATATAGAGGAGTTGACTAACTAAATCAAAATCAATTGAATTAGCTAGCTTAATAAAGTGAAATTCACTACATTGAGGGGGATGGTGGAGAACAGGAGTGCCTGGCGGCCAATGGTCCATGGGGTCGCAGAGGGTCGGAATCGACTATGCGACTGAACAACAAAAAGCAACAGGATTTTGGTCATTGCCATAATGCAGACTAGAGTTTGATTGCTGATGAAATCCTTCAAAAGTGACAAAAAGTAATATTTACATTGGACAAAAACAATTTTACCTTTTTAATACAAAAAATTTATTTGTCCACACAGATCCTGGTTTAACAAAAATCATTCTGAGCGCAAACATTCAGCAGCATGCTAGCCTCACACCCCACTTGATTCTGGAGAACACAACAGTAAACCTTCTGTTTCGCTGGTCCAAATGTAACAGATTTTTTTTATTTTGCCAATTAAATTAATCCCATTCTTGGATATTCAACTCTTGGATGTTCCACCTTGGGTGATCCCTCTTTAATGTACACCTTGAAGTGATAAGGGAATTTGAGAGTGTCAGAGAAGCCAAGACATACTTCCCAGCAAGTCAAACAAGGCAAAATGATCACAGCTGAGACACCAATCTAAAATGCACCCAGTCTCTTCAGGAGTAACAGTCACATCAGGAGAAGAGAATGGATAGTTCCATTAGTAAATTAGCAGGAAAACTCCTGAAAGGCAGCATCAATAGGCAAAAGAGGCATGGTAGAATATCTTTCATAGTGGGAAAAAGGAGTGACTTATTTGTTAGTAATGTACCAAGGACAATGTTGGAAATGTATCACTCTACAGTCAGACAATCAAAAAATGAAATAAGAGATAGTACTGAAAGATGAGATTTTCAGGTTGGAAGGTAACCAGGTACTGGGAAGAGCAAAGGGCAAGTCCAAGTAGTGCAGTCACGAGTAGCGCAATCAGTTTAAGGGTTGAAGGGATTTCTAGTGGCCAATGTGCACAGAGGTAAATGAAACATGGGAAGTGAGAAGTATGAATCAAGATAAATTGTAAACCAGAAAGCAACAAATGGAATGTGGAAACAATGCATTTACTTTTGTGATTGAACTAAAGTGGACTGGACTGGAACACTTTTAGTCAGATGATTACAAACAGTTTTGCTCCACAAATGAAAAACTCAGAAGAAACTGCATTTCTCTATTACTGAAGCTAGATGTAACACATATAGTTAGAGATAAGATGTGAGGTTTGACTGAACAATATCAATCAGACTGTTTGGAAGACCTATCAACATAACTATGAATCAGGCCTATGCTCCAGCTGCAGATGTTGAAGAAGAAATCAAAAGCTTTTAAGCAAGTGTCCAGGAGGAAATTAACTGCACACCAGAACAAAACATGTTGGTTTTTGGGAAGAGACTGAAATGCAAAAGTTCTATTCTCCTGTTAATATTAAAAGTTAGAGTAAAGCTGAAAAAGAACACTGAAAGAATCATAGTGCCTAACTATTGTTTAAATAACATTTTTGATTAATATAAAGTCTTAATAAAGAACAAATTTGCCTTACTATGCTCAGCTGATTTAGAACCAGAGAACTGGATACAAACCAGAGATACTATGGTAGAATGCAAAAAGACTGTTCCTGTAATCATTTAAAAAAGGAGGGAGAGAAAAGCATAGGTGGAATTAATATTTAAAATTGTAAATGGGGTAAGCAAGTAAAGTAAAAGTAAAAGGTGATCTCTTTTTCTCCAGGGTAAAGTGCTATCACAGGGGTGCCCAACTTTTCAGGCCATGAGCCAATCACAAAGGTCAGGGAGCTGGTCACTAAGGCCTGGGGGCCGGATGCAGCCCCTGACACCAATTCATCCGGCCTCCAAAGCCCTGATTGTTCCTGGAAGCGGAAGTAAAACGTGCCCATACGGGCGTGTTTTACTTCCGCTCCCAGGACTGACGATGGCTTTACAGGCCAGATGAATTGCCATCGGAGGCCACATCTGGGCCCCAGGCCTTAGTTTGGGCACCCCTGCTCTATCAGATGGGAGGTTTGATGTGCAAGCCAGAGGTTTCATTTAAAAATAATATTTGTGACTATGCAATTTGCAATTAATCTATTTGTACACATGACACTTCCATTGATCAACCGAGTAAAGGGATTTACTGTCATCCCCTGCCTCTCTGTAGTATTTTGGCAGGGAGTAGGAAAACACATACAAAAAAATCTCACACCATGGTGTTAAAGGCCAATCTTCTGTTCTTTGGCAACTCTGCAGTTTGCTATGTCTCAACTATCACTAAATACCATTTCACACTGACAAAAAAAATGGGGTAACAAGTGCTACACATGTAAGATTTCCTGATATTTCAGAGTGTTTGAGAGAGTACCTAGCAGGACCACACACACACACACACACACACACACACACACACACACACACACACACACACACACACACACACACACACACATTTTAATAAAACTTTTTATAAGTGACCAGAGTCAGAACTAGAGAAATAACCATGGCAGTGGCACACTCTTTTGTTTTTGTGCTGCTTTTCTTAATCAAGATTTTACTGAATGACAGAGCTGGAAATGTATTTGCAGTTGTAATAATCCAATCAATTTTCATTCATTTTCTTAATCCACCATTGAAACCTGTGCATATGGTAATGTTTTCTAATAAGCACAGCAGCAAGATGTAGTACCATCTGTAGAAGGAAATCCCATTAACTAAATTCTTATAAATCCTATTTGTTGAGCATGAGCAATATGTTCCTTTCCAATTTAGCTAAGACCACTTTACATACCTGTTTAATTCTACAGCTTTTAGTTCAGTCAAATGTCTGTTTACACGTCTAATTTTTCCACTTTTATTTCAATCAAATGAATTTTCCCTCTATACATACTCTTTGTTTCCTGTCACTACAGTATCAAAGCCTCACTACAAACAAAATTTTCATCTTTTGTAATTGTACACTTCTTTTTTATGGGCTAGAGTAACAAAGAGGATATTTCTGGGACACTTCTGTTTTGTTTATGTACTAAATATTTTTTGTCATATTGGGTTTATAATACTACAGAGTTCATAAAACTTTCTCTTAAGGAAGGCACATGTTAAATCATCTCATGGAATACATTTCATATCATTTTCATGTACAGTAATACCTCAGATAACGCTAAAACTTGGTTCCACAAGTCTTGGTGTTATCCGATTTTTAGTGTTATCCGATGCATGTTAAAATCCTATGGGATGGATCGGATAACGTTAAAGCTCCATAGAGATACATTGTAACCGCACAGGCTTTAGCGGTTGTTATCCGATCCATCCCATAGGACCTTAAAGTTATTCGATCCAATTCTCCTCCCCAGATTGCTTAACGTTATGCGATTTTAGCATTATCCGAGGTAAATGCTATCCAAGGTATTACTGTACTACTGTTGTCTTTAAGGGGTACTTGAGCTCCCTGAAAGCTCTCAAGAAAAGCTCAGGACAGTATTTTATTCAGAATACATGGAAAGAGTAATGCATAAGCTCCCTATGCTGACAAATGCCCTCTCACATGCCCCGTCATGTGATCAGTCTTGCAACCAGTAGAAAAAAAATCAGGCATGCAGTTGGATGCTTGGTAGAATGAGGGGAACGTTTTTCCAATTTCTTCCTTTCTGTGGTCACTAAACAGGATACAGTAATACCTCGGATAACGCCAAGACTTGGTTCCACAAGTCTTAGTGTTATCTGATTTTTAGTGTTATCCGATCCATGTTAAAATCCTATGGGATGGATTGGATAATGTTAAAGCTCCATAGAGATACATTGTAACCACACAGGCTTTAGCGGCTGTTATCCGATCCATCCCATAGGACCTTAACCTTATTCGATCCAATTCTCCTCCTCGGTTTACTTAATGTTATGCGATTTTAGCCTTATCCGAGGTAAACGTTATCTGAGGTATTACTGTACTGGTGTCAGAATGGTAGTTATGGGTCCCTCCCTTTTTAATTTGTTCTCGTCTGTGAAATAGATAAGATGTGACTGAGTCCTAGGATCCTCAGTAAAATTGGCTGAATGTGGATTTGAACATGTGCCTTTCCATTCTAAGCCAAATCAGCCATTCATAAATAGAAGCTTTTTAATATGGGATGTCCAGTGCACATTTCTACACTACACACAGGAGGCAACACCTGACACTGAAACCAATATGGAAGCTGTTGCATGTGCAGTAATTGCATATCCACGGTCTAAATTGGAAAGAGTTAGGATCTAAGAATATACTGGTGCCTGTTAATATCGTGCCTCATATTAATACCACACTGACTCACAGCAAAAGACATGTCTGCCTCCTCCAGCATCTGTTTATTCCTGGCAGCCATTAGTGTGAGTACAGACCAGACCCATGTCCATTTACAAGAAATGAACTAATGGCAGATTGTGGTACCATGAAATCAGATACAGAAGGCCTAAAAGCGACTATTCCACATTTAGACTTTACTTTCAGCTGACATTTTCCTAGCTGACATTATGATAGGGGAAATTGTATTTGAGAGACTTTTATGGCAGCCATTGTACCTTTTTCTATTGGTGCTGAAAAGCTATTGAAGAAAGAGATTGCTGAGCAGAGTTAATTTTGCAATGTATGAGAAGCTAAATTAAACCACTGCATTCTGGAAAAAAAACAGCTTTGAATTTGTTTACAAAAAACTAAGAATGGAGGGGAAAGCATCAAGTCATTCCAGTCCCTAATTTGTTCACTTTCTCTACACTTTTATTTTACACAATCAAGGAGTGGCTCAGAGTCTGCAACTGAGACCCAATCATTAATGGTAAAAACAGTGGTTTTTCCCCACTTTTCATTCATTTAGGAAATATTATATAAATTACTAAATGTTTCCATGCTATAAATTTAGTGTGGAGCTATCACATTGCCTTCACTAAATATTCACAGAGCATTACCCAATCACTGACATCCTTTCTTTTCCCTGTGGTTCCTTCTTCACTTGTAGGAAGTACAATTGTTTTCAGAAGAATGGAAGAGCAACACTACTCCTCAAGCTACATGGCTTTTATATACAGAATGAGAAAGTGTTATGAGCAGGTGGTTAACACTGTTTTAAAGCACTGCTACTTTTTATTTTGTAGTCAGGTTAAAATGTAATACACATAGCTAGAAGCACTACAGTAAGTATAACCTATTAAAAAAGCAGTCTGAAAAGAAAAATATAAATGGGCCACCATACAAATACGCTATCTTTGGTGGTTGCTGATCTGACTATTAGGAAGCAGGTTAATGGAATATTGACAGACCCTTAAGCTCTGGTTAGAGCCAAATGGGCCTATTGCAGTTAGTTGTGTTGGTTATGTTCCACTAGATTCAAGTGGCCAGCTGCATATTGGTAGCAACCCCATTGTAAATCATCATGTTGAACACTGTTGCATTACAAATCACTATGTATGGGTGCAAAAGCTGAACAGTAAAGAAAGCTGATGGGTGAAATGATTCATGAGCTCTACAGATACCCTGGACTGCCAGAAAGATGAACAAGTGAATCCTACAACAAATCAAGACAGAGCTGTCTTTGAAGAAGAAGAAATGAAACTGAGACTGTACAATTTTAGACACATTGTGAAAAGGCAAGATTCTCTTGAAAAGATAACGCTGGGAAAAGTGAAAGGCAGAAGGAAAAGAGAAAGGCCAAATGTGACATGGATCATCTCCATAAAGGCTTGAGTTTATAAGAGCTGAGCAGGGCTGATGAAGACAGGACATCTTAAAGGTTTCCCATGTATAGGGTCACCATAGGTATGAGATGTCTTGACAGCTCATAACAATACATTGTCCATGCAGTGGCCTTATTCATATGCCACATAGGACTAACTAATGATAATAATTATGTGCTGTCAAGTCAATTTTGACTTATGGTAACCCTTTCCATAGTTTTCTAGATATAGAGTACTCAAAAGTGAATCCTCTTCCCTTCTTCTGAGCATGCTCTGGGACTTGCCAGCTTGCCCAATGCATACTGGCTGGCTCTTCTACACAGTGAGGAATCAAACTTTTGACCTTTACGGCCACATGCTTTGACTTAATGGGCAATCCAACCTGCTACAGAGGAATAATTGTGCAGACTATTTTCATTTCATTTCTTTGTTTTGATGTCCTCCCCCACCATGATGGGCAAAAGTTCCCAGTAAAAATCATCAATGTGGCAACAGCAACCACAGTGCTATAACACAGGTGCCACACTAGTCTACAATTCAAATGCCATATGAAAAGAATATCTGCAAAAGTAATTGCCAAGGCCAGATTGATGATTAAATCATTTTCTCTAATCGAAAACAATGAAAACAGCAGAAGCGGTAGCAGTGACAACAGAAGATACAATCCCTTTTATATTTTAAAACAAACATTTACCTTGGCTCCCAGGAAATTGAATAGCTGGAGCAAAAAAACTTGCCGGAATTGAGCATAAGCTTTCTTTCTTCATAATTTCTTATTATCACTCAACATGTCAAATGAAACAAAGCACTACCTATACAACAATCCTGCAATGGTTTCTCAGCAAAGTGATAAGAAAATATGTTCTTATATTAATGAAATGTCATCTTACATGTACTATATAATGGATTACAAATGATTCTATCAATATGGTATAAAGATCTCATTAAGGCTGTCTTTGTTTTTAAATGTCATAACTAATATTGTCCATTGTATATGTAGCCCACTAATACCAAGGCACTAGGTTACATCTGGCAGATCAAAGCTGGGAATACTGTACTGTTGCATTTGAAGTAATTATTTGTGCATATCTACAAGATGCATATGGCAAAAGAAAAGTAAATGAATCTGGAATAAATAGTCTATCACCACAACGAAAAGAGAAATGATTATGACTATATTAAAGAAACGCTCTAAAGGCTCTATTTTAAAATATCATCCAATGGAGCTAACCAGTGTTGGGGAGAAAAGTATAGCATTAGATGAAAACTTGGAGTCTCTTTCCCTCCAAAATGCATAGGAAAATGTTTCACTTCAATGTTATTTATTTAAGGAAAAACAAAATGACTCATGCATCCTGGATTAATAATGCATATAATAACATAATTATTATTCAATTTTAACACTTCTTGAATTTCATAACAGATATTTTTGCATCAAAAATGCATTTGAAAGTGTGGAATGCTGACATTACCTTTATTTCAGTGCCAAGTTAAAAACCTAGCATTTGTTAATTTGAAAGATTTTACTTGGTCTTTGACCAAGAGCCTTGGTGGTACAGTGGTTAAACTGCTGTACTGCAGCCCAAACTTTGTGAGTTTGATCCTTACAGGACTCACGGTTGACTCAGCCTCCCATCCTCTGAGGTAGTTAAAAAAAGGTACACAACGTGTTGGGGGCAAAATGCTAATTACCTTGTGAACCGCCCAGAGAGTGCTATGGGGCAGTATATAAGTGTCATTGCTATTGCTATTCAACTCTTCCGTTTCTTTTTCATATTTCCCTTTAATTAATTCTTTTAATTATTAATGTATTTTAAACTGTTTTAATTATTTTAAATTATCTGAACAGTACAGTAAAACCTCATATAACACTAAAACCTGGTTCCACAAGTCTTGGTGTTATATGATTTTTAGTGTTATCTGATGCATGTTAAAATCCTATGGGATCCATAGAGATACATTGTAACCACACAGGCTTTAGCGGTTGTTATCTGAAGCATCCCATAGGATCTTAATGTTATCTGATGCAATTCTTCCCCCCAGATTCCTTAATGTTATGCGATTTTAGTGTTATTTGATACTAATGTTATATGAGGTATTACTGTATAACATTTTTCAATGTGATTTTATTGGTATACATTTTCCTGAGATTTATCAACATAGGGCAGATTAGAAATACTTGAGCTAAAGAAAGATATACCATGTATGCCAGTGTATAAGACGACTGGGCGTGTAAGATGACCCCCCAACATTTCCACTCAAAATATAGAGTTTGTTATATACTTGCCATATAAGACTACTCCCTCTTCTGCATACCTTCCACACACCAAATAAAACATAAAAGAACATCAGATTTGATTTCAACATCTCCCTGTGGCCAGCACTAGTATGCAAGTGTGCAAGTGCGAGCTCTGCATAGACAAAGGACGGGGCGGAGCACTGCTGCTTCCCGCTGAGCAGAATGGGCTGGTCACGCCGAAAAGGCTGGCACCCCTGTCTCGCTGCTGATGCTTGCCGCAGGCACGCTGAATACCGCACGATACTGGATGGTATGTAGAACGAGGTGGGTGGGCATCGGGAGGCCACTATGGGCACCAGGCGAGCATCAGGAGGACATTATGGGCACTTGGCAAGCATCAGGAGGCCACTATGGGCAGCTATGTCTATCCCAACTGAAGTGCACCCGGCGTATAAGATGACACCCCCTCTTGAAGGCATGTTTTTCAGGGGGGGGGGGAAGTAGTCTTGTACGCCAGCATATACAGTATATTCAAATTTAGAGGCAAAGTTTTTTTTAAATGACATACAGTCAAACCTCGCATAAAGAGCACCTCGCTTAAAGAGTAACTTGCTTAAAGAGCAGAATTTTCTCTGAATGTTCACTTCGCTTAACAAACAAAACCAACCAAAAAACTCACTTAACAAATAAATCGGGGTTCACAATCCCCCCCACAATTGGTCACTTACAATGGTGTTTCGCTTAAAGAGAAAACTCGCTTAAAGAGCAATCCTGTGGACCGCATTATGCTTTTTAAGCGATGTACAACTGTACTGGCAAAGAAATGAAATGGAATGATTTAAACAAGCCCTTTCAGTAAATATTTAAAGATACAATATTTTGATCTTCATTCTCTCTAAATAAAATATTTAAATGTGTATTTTGATATGTTCAGCTTGCCAAGGGCTGCACTGCAATACCATAGAAGGGTGCAATTTTGCTGATTAAATTGTAAAATTCACACAATATTCCAAAAAGTTATGATCATATTATTTTTCTTTATTAATCAGGCCATTCCTGCTGTACTTTGTTGTTCCTTTCAGTTTCTTGTTGTTAGAATTCAGTCTTACAATGAAAAACTTCATTTATTTTTTAATTTTCCCATTTGAAAAAAATATGTTGTTCAGGGGTGCCTGGCATGCAGTGGTCCATGTGGTTGCAGGGGGTCAGAATCGACTGTGCGACTGAACAACAAGAAAAGGTTTGTCATTTTATCATTTATTTGGGAAGAAATCTAATTAGTTTTAATAAATAAATAATAAAGCATTGCTTCAACAATGAGAATGAAAAGGTGATACAGTAATACCTCAGATAACATTAGTATCGAATAACACTAAAATCGCATAACATTAAGCAATCTGGGGGGAAGAATTGCATCGGATAACATTAAGATACTATGGGATGCATCGGATAACAACCGCTAAAGCCTGTGTGGTTACAATGTATCTCTATGGATCCCATAGGATTTTAACATGCATCGGATAACACTAAAAATCGGATAATACCAAGACTTGTGGAACCAGGTTTTAGTGTTATCCGAGGTTTTACTGTATAGACAAGTTTATCTACTGTCACCTTTGTATTCTTCCAGGTATAGTTGTCAACAGTGAAACTATTGCTGGTTCCCCAACATTTGTAAATTTACTTATATTTTCTAATTTTGATTCTACAACTGTCAGCTATTCTATCATCAACAGAGTTGTCTCCAGATAAGGATAAGATTCTTCAAATAATCTTGCCCTATTTTCAGACTTCTCATGGTATAAAACAGACCCTGCTAATCAGAGGGAACTCAGTCAATTATTTTTTACTTGGTGGTTAGGAGTCTATGTGATGGAAGTAGTTAAGTGACTGCAATGGTGGGTTCCAAAATGTTTTACTACCACACTGTAGGCATGGTATGGTGGGCGTGGCCAGGGGAAAGCCCTGCATTGAACCTGAATTAGGACTACAGTAATACCTCGGATAACGCTAAGACTTGGTTCCACAAGTCTTGGTGTTATCCGATTTTTAGTGTTATCCGATCCATGTTAAAATCCTATGGGATTGATCGGATAACGTTAAAGCTCCATAGAGATACATTGTAACTGCACAGGCTTTAGCGGTTGTTATCCGATCCATCCCATAGGACCTTAACGTTATTCGATCCAATTCTCCTCCCCAGATTACTTAACGTTATACGATTTTAGCGTTATCCGAGGTAAACATTATCCGAGGTATTACTGTACTATATTTCAAAACTGCATCAGCAGAATTTCTGCTACCAGCTCTGG
Source organism: Furcifer pardalis (assembly GCA_030440675.1). Taxonomy (NCBI): domain Eukaryota; kingdom Metazoa; phylum Chordata; class Lepidosauria; order Squamata; family Chamaeleonidae; genus Furcifer; species Furcifer pardalis. The sequence continues at coordinate 48,918,068 of CP126895.1, forward strand.
CAAACTGGCAAACTGGTGCGAACCTGCTGATGCCCACCACTGAGTGATTGTCAGAACAAGTTGTGTGGATGAACATTTTATTACCAAAATGAACCTTATGTCATTGCATTCTTATATGTCATGCAACTAGTTTTGCAGATAAACATTTTGCAGCACAATTACATCCACATTTCCTGTTTTGTGCCAAAAAGACCCTTCCAATGTATGTTACCCCATAACAACCCTAGACTGCGGATTCCTTTATTATCAACCCATCTTTAATTTGCTCTTCCCTTTCTTGATTTTTTTCAGATTTTCCTAACATATTTTTAGTGACAATAATGAGTACATACAATATATACTCAAAGGTAAGCCCCATTGTGTTCAATGTGGGTAACTTTCAGGTACATTTATCAAAAGGTAATGCTTGAAATTATTATTCTGGGTGGTGCCTGAGGTATACGTTAGTGGGCAGAAACATGATAGCTTGTATCTTAGTTCAGTAGTTAAATGCACTCAAGTACTGACTTCTATTGCTAAATTTTGGAACTGTGTTCCTCTGTTTATATCAGATAATGGAAAAACTGTACATCCCACATATATGATGGTGTGATGTACAAATATATTTATTCAGAACTGAACAAAGAAATCTGCTGTGAATGTGAACTGGAACAAATCAAAGAAAGTTTCTATTTAAAAAGCTTTTGTATGTAGGCTAGAGAGAAAAATCCATAGAATGAAACTGGAAGCCTAATCTGAAAGCTAGGCAAGCAGAAAGCCAATTTAGGATTCTCTCCAAGAACAAGTAACTCACTGGCAAATGGGCCCTGCTTGCAATTGTTTTAAATTATAAAATCAAATGTGGCAGAAGAGACAGGTCACTTATTACAAACTATTTATCTGAAGAGATTATATAATAAACATGTTATTGCTACCATAGTAAAATGGACTTGAATACATCTGAACTGAACTTGCATTTTACCCACTTCAACTTCAGACAATAAAATTCCAGCAAGCAGATATTGGATCCAAAGTCTGTAAAAAAATCACATTTCTTTTTCTCAGGTCACTGGATCCTCATTTATCATTCTGTCTGTGCTTTTTTGGTTTTTGTTTTAAATCAAGGCCGTTATACAGAGAAACCTATTTTGCAGTAAACATTACCAATAAATTTTTGTCCCTCCAGGTTTTACCTGTCAAAGGTGCATTTAAATACATACAGACTGATCTACTGCCACCATAGGGTCTCTTCCCAAATGACAGAATGGAAGAAAACCAAAGATCCAGGTGGTATAGAAGATTTTTTTTCAGAGAAACAGATTTTATTTTTATGCCTTTATAAACTAGGATGAGTTATTTTGTTTCTCTGATATTGTACTAATGAAAAAAAATTCTCTTTCTTCCTGGCTGTATCTCTATTTATTCTTGGCTATGATCTGAATACTTTGTTTCAAGGTTTCTCTCAGTACTGCTGCTGAAGAAAAGATAGCTTCAAGATACAGTAATACCCCGTATAACGTGAGTACCGTATAGCGTTAAAACTGTATAACGTTACAAGATTTTCGGAAAAATCTTGTATCGAATAACATGATTCTTAACGTTATACGATACAGTCGTTCTTAGCAGCAGGGTGGCTGGAAAGCTGAACGGGGTTCTCCGTCCAGCTTCCCAGCCACCCTGCAGCTACGGAGGCAGGGGTGGGGAGGCTGGAAAGCTGACGGGGGGCTCCCCCGTCGGCTTCCCCAGCCACCCCACAGCTGCGGAGGCAAGGGCGGGTGGCTAGGGAAGCCGACAGGGAGTCCCCGTCAGCTTCCCCAGCCACCCTGCAGCTGTAGATCGGGTCCTCTGGTCTCTCTGGAGGTGTTTCTGGGCTTCCCGGACGTCCTGAGCCAGTGCAGCAAGCCAGAATGTCAGAGTTCGAATCCCGACATTCTGGCTTGCTGCACCGGGTCAGGACGTCGGGGAAGCCCAGAAACACCTTGGATCGGGTCCCCACACCTCCCTGGACCCAGCGGGGGGGGGGGGTCAGAAACCCCAAAATTGGTAAAAAAAATGGACGTTTTTTTACCAATTTTGGGGGCTCTGACCCCCCCGCCGGGTCCAGGGAGGTGGGCAGACACGATCCAAGCTTTTTCTGAGCTTCCCCGACGTCCTGAGCCAGTGTAGCAAGCCAGAATGTCAGAGTTCGAATCCCGACATTCTGGCTTGCTGCACTGGCTCAGGACGTCGGGGAAGCCCAGAAACACCTTGGATCGGGTCCCCACACCTCCCTGGACCCAGCGGGGGGGGGTCAGAAACCCCAAAATTGGTAAAAAATAAATGGACGTTTTTTTAACCAATTTTGGGGGCTCTGACCCCCCCCCCGGCCGGGTCCAGGGAGGTGTGGGAACCCTATCCAAGCTGTTTCCAAAGTTCTCCCACCTCCCTGGAGGCTGCAGCAAGGCAAAATGTCAGGATTCGAATCCCGACATTCTTGGCTTGCTGCAGCCTAAAAGAGGGTGGGGGAAGTTCAAAATTAGCGCGCATCGGGTCTCCTGACCTCCCTAGAGCTGATGCGCGCTAATTTTGAACTTCCCCCACCCTCTTTTATGCTGCAGAAAGCCAGAATGTCGGGATTCGAATCCTGACATTTTGCCTTGCTGCAGCCTCCAGGGAGGTGGGAGAACTTTGGAAACAGCTTGGATCGTGTCTGCCCACCTCCCTGGACCCGGCGGGGGGGTCAGAGCCCCCAAAATTGGTAAAAAAAAGTCCGTTTTTTTTTTACCAATTTTGGGGTGTCTGACCCCCCCCCCCCCGCCGGGTCCAGGGAGGTGTGGGGACCCGATCCAAGGTGTTTCTGGGCTTCCCCGACGTCCTGAGCCAGTGCAGCAAGCCAGAATGTCGGGATTCGAACTCTGACATTCTGGCTTGCTGCACTGGCTCAGGACGTCGGGGAAGCCCAGAAACACCTTGGATCAGGTCTGCCCACCTCCCTGGACCCGGCGGGGGGGTCAGAAACCCCAAAATTGGTAAAAAAAAATGGACTTTTTTTAACCAGTTTTGGGGTCTCTGACCCCCCCGCCGGGTCCAGGGAGGTGGGGAAACCCGCTCCAAGCTGTTTCCAAAGTTCCCCCACCTCCCTGGAGGCAGCAGCAAGCCAAAATGTCAGGATTCAAATCCCGACGTTCTCGCTTCCTGCAGCCTCCAGGGAAACAGGGCTTTTTTTAACATTGTGTGTTCAATGTATCGCACAACGTTAAAAACCGGATAACGACGGGACTTGTGGAACCAAGTCATAACGTTATTCGGGGTACTAGTGTACAGTAAAACCTCAGATAACACTAAAACCTGGTTCCACAAGTCTTGGTGTTATCCGATTTTTAGTGTTATCTGATGCATGTTAAAATCCTATGGGAGCCATAGAGATACATTGTAACCACACAGGCTTTAGCGGTTGTTATCCGAAGCATCCCATAGGATCTTAATGTTATCTGATGCAATTCTTCCCCCCAGATTGCTTAATGTTATACGATTTTAGTGTTATTCGATACTAATGTTATCGGAGGTATTACTGTACAGTAATATTCCAGTTAACATGTGCACCTCACAGTGTTAAAACCGGATAATGTTAGGTAATCTGAGGAAAACTTTTGCACTGCACAACGTTAGGATAATGCTGTGCAACACAAAAGTTTTCCTCAAATTCCCCAGTGTTGATCTCTGCCCCAAAGCCTGCAGACGCACTCTCATCCCAAGGAAACCGGCAATCGAACGCTGAGAGTGCCAGTTTCCTTGGGGGTAGACTGCACCCATCCGCTCTCACCCCAAGGAAACTGACAATCAGACACTCAGAGCACTGGTTTCCTTGAGGTGAGGGTGTCCGCGCGTGGTTTCCCCCCAAGGAAACTGGTGCTCAGATGGTCAGAGAGCTGGTTTCCTTGGGGGGAGACTGGGCGTGTGCACCCTGACTCCAAAGAAACCGGCACTCAGATGCTCAGACTGCCGGAGAGCCAAGTCCTAAAGTCGGAGACAAGTCCTGCCAACTTTGGGGCTTGGCTCGATCCACCTGCCTCTTTGGAAAGGGCACCAGGGATTTCACACATGGAATCGCCACTGCCCTTTCCAAAGAGTCAGGCGGATAGACCCCCTATTCCCTTTCCTCTTCAGAAAGGGAACCGGACCTTTTTTTAACATTGTGCAATCAATGTATCACACAACGTTAAAAACCGGATCATGTTAAGACTTGTGGAACCATGTTTTAGTGTTATCTGAGGTATTACTGTACTTCTGCTGCACTTTTGTTTCGACAACTGGGTGTATTTGAGGATTCTAAATTAAAAAGTATATTATATGGAAATATGTTTGAGAAACATATTTAAACAATTTTTAAACTTTTGTTCATCCTTGGGTAACATTAAGATCAAACGTTGAGTTTCTAGAGTTGGTCTGCCAAAGGAGTGGGGGAGGGACAGAAAAGAAATTAAATTAAAGTACTCATTTTCAGAGACTGGAGACCTTATCTAGTTAAACAACTTCTCCAGTTTACATTCCTTTTAAAAGTAGCTCAGGTATGTACATATTGTATTTTATTGTATTTTAATTGTATTTAATTGCACTCGATTGTATTGTACAGATTTTAATTTGTCTGCTATATTATTGATAAAGTCATAAGACTAATCAATTAATAAACATTCATTCATTAGTTAAACAACCAATGACTTTTTAAAATCTTCTTTAGAATAACTTTAACCTGCAGCCTCATGAAAGAGGACGAAACAACTACTTTTAGTGAACGACTACACTGACAGTGTTGAAAATGTTCTGGTAAGGAGAAAATTTGATTCTCGTTATTTTCTGTTTACTACATGACATAAAGTTAATGCAAATCAGTCTAGAATTGTCCTCTCCAAATATGTAGGTATTTCCCCCACCACCACCACCAGTGAGGCTTCTACTTATTTTGAGAATTATATGACTCCTTTCCTCCCCAAACCTGGGACTTGGATTCTGCTCTCCTCTTCCCCTCTATTTACTTTCTTTATTTTTCTTTTATGGCTTTTAATCTAGCACTGAGGCAGTGGGTGGATGGGGGGAAAGGATGAAGTTTTAAGACAGCTGTGCTGTAACAATGCTTCGTGCAAAACTGGACAGCTAGAAAAGAGCACAGCTACCTTAAGAAGCTAGAGTCGAGGCTGAAGAGAAAAAAACTTCTTCTATCTCTCTGCAAATTCTGTGCTTTCCCCCCCTTTTTTGCTTACCTAGCTGTCCAGTGCTAAAACAGCAAGCTTTTAAGAGAAAAACGAGAGAGAAATAAATGGAATAGAATGGGAAGAGAAAATCAAAACAAACAGACCCAGCATGGGGTGTGAAGAAGAACAGATTCAACCATTTAACAAGCTGCAAGCAAGGCTGATTTCCTTCCTTCTCACTGCTGACTCATGTGTGACCAGTTTAATTAGAATACCTGACTTTCCAGGTGTGATTTCACAGCAAATGTATCTGCATTTTTCCTCCTGCACAGTTGTACCCTTAGTTTCCCCATTGCCAATCAGCTAACAGAGGCTGTAAGCAGTGATGGGCAGCCCAATTTTTTACTACCACACTGTGGCCAGAGCCAGCACCATGGGCGGAGCCAACATCATGATCAGTGATGGGATGTCCAAAATTTTACTACCCCACCGTGACATCATCACAGTGTGGGCGGAGCTAGCATCATGATGTCATGATGTTGTGGGTGGGGTGGGGGCCAAAGAAAAAAAATTAAAAATACAAAATAATAATAAAATAAAAATAAGCACACACACACACACACCTCAACCCACCCACCCACCCATAACACAAAACCGTAAATAAATTAAATAAATAAATACATTAAAATACACCCAACCAGTGGGGGAACCAGTGAAAAGGTAAGCCCCAAAGGTGGTTCCCCACAAAAGCTGCTACCGGTTCTCCGGGACGCTGGGGAAAGTTACTACCGGTTCTGGCGAACTGGTGAGAACCTGTTACATCCCATCACTGATCATGATGCCATGGGTGGAGCCAATGTCATGACATTATGGGCGGAGCTTCCTTCCCCCCTCCCCAAGGCAAATGCCTGGAGTGCTGGAATCTAGGTGCTTGCTTTGCGGTGGGAAGGAGGGCTTCTTTCCCTCCCTCTACAAAGCAAGCCCCTGGATCCCAGAGCTACAGGCACTTGCTTTGCTGAGGGGAGTAGCGTTTCTCTCCCCCCTCTGCAAAGCAAACACCTGGATGCCAGCACTTCAGATGCTTGCATTGTGGAGGGGGAAGGGCTTTCCCCCTCCATAAGGCAAATGCCTGGAGCACTGGGATCTAGGTGCTTGTTTTGAGGAGGAGAGAAGAGATTCTCCCCCCCCCCTTCTGCAAGGCAAGTTCCTGGATCCCAGCACTCCAGGTGCTTGCTTTCTGATGGGGAGGATGGCTTCTCTCCCCCACCCTCTGCAAAGCAAGAGCCTGGATGGAGAGGCGACTGAACTGGTCACTTCAAAAAAAGTAGCAGTCCCAGATGGTCTCGTGGGAAAGTTACTAAACCTTCCCCCTGGGAGCCCCCCCAGAATTGTTGTTACGAGTTCTGGAGAACCGGTCTGAACTGGCCCATGCCCAGCACTGGCTGTAAGTTATGTTTTTAAAAGGAAGCAACAGCCCAAGTACAAGGTACAATGGACCCTCGTATAATGAATGCCTCCTACAGTGAAAAAATTTGTGTAACAAAAAGAAATTGACAAACCACGGTGCCTTACATAACGAAAATTTTTGCTATGGAAAAATAGTGTTCCCTATGGAAAAAAACTCATATAACAAAATTTTTCACTATGTGAATTGGCATCCCTATGGGAAAAACTCACATAATGGAAATTTCTATGGGAAAATTCACAGTGAAAATGTTTTTGTTATATGACTTTTTCCATAGAAATTTTCGTTATAAGAGGTTTTCCATAGGAATTTTCATTATATGAAAAAAAAATCATATAATGAAATAATCACTTAGTGAACAGCCTGATAGAATGATTTTTTTTTCAGTATACAGTAATACCTTGGATAACATTTACCTCGGATAACGCTAAAAATCGCATAACGTTAAGTAATCTGGGGAGGAAAATTAGATCAAATAACATTAAGGTCCTATGGGATGGATCGGATAACAACCGCTAAACCCTTTGCAGTTACAATGTATAGTATCTCTATGGAGCTTTAACGTTATCCAATCCATCCCATAGGATTTTAACATGGATCGGATAACACTAAAAATCAGATAACACCAAGACTTGTGGAACCAGGTTTTAGTGTTATATGAGGTATTACTGTACAAGGTTTCACTGTACTCCTTTTACTCCTAATATTGCTTGGCCAACTAGTGGATCAATAATATTCCTACAAATTTAACCATCACAGTTTTTCCTGTTCTTAATTATAGTAGCTCTCTGCTTGGAGCCAGTTGGGGACAGGTGAGTAGCAGTGAAAGAAGAAAGCACAATGATTTTAACTTTTTAAATCTTTTTAAACTTTTTAACCTTTTTAAATCTTTTAGATCTTTGTAAATTCATGGTTTAATTCTTTTTTAATTGATTTTTAAGTAATTTTGAATCTCAAGGTTTTAATTTATGAATTTTCTGTAAGCCGCCTAGAGTCAGGTTCGCCTGATTGGGGCAGGATAATAAATCTAAATAAATAAATAAATAAATTTGTGTAAACTTTTTTTCAAACAGACATATTCAGCAACAACATTTTAGTTACATCTCACTGTTAGTAGAATAATAGTTCTTGGGTCTGTTATTTGTATGTTTTAGTAGAGGTGATAGTTCTAACAATTTCTTAACCAGTATTTACCTCTAATATGGCTTTTAAGATGCCATATTGAAATATCAGGTGAGAAATATGTTCTCCAAAGTCTATACCAAAATGATTCACAACATAAAAATATTTACATGTCATTTAACAAACATTATATTCTGCTCATTTCTTATGGCACAGATCTGCTCAATGGGTACTACTCTCAAAAGTCTGTATGGCCTTTCAATAGTATCCCCACTTTTCAAAGTGGGAAGGTGAGTATTTGAAGCAAAATAATAAACTTGAAAACATTAAAATGGAATGCCTGAATGGTGCCCATTATTTTAGCTTTATGATAAAATAAAATCTGCAACCTCAGCAGTTGCTTATACTGTACCTCTAATCTTCCCTCCACATGACCTTTTGAATGTGCCATATTTTTGTGGCACATAAATCTTAAAAATATTTTAAAGTATGAATTATACATTATAAATGCAGGAAAGTAGAGCTGATTTTTTTAAAAAAAACACCACCAGCTGCAATCTCTATTAATTATTTATAACAAGGCATATCAAAAGGACTTTTCTCCATGTCACATCATTCTGTTTCCATTTAAACACTGGTGACAGAGCTAACATACTGGACACTCTGCTTCATTCCTTTTCTGCACTAAACAAAAGTTCTGGGAGATCATCTCCCCTAAATTCAGGAGTAAGATAAAAACCTCAACACACACAATGACTGTAAAGAACTCTGCCATTAAAATGTAGATACCTATGGAGGTCTAGATATTTTCACCATAGGTGATATATTTTCACCATCTCTCTCTGAACTGTTTACTCAAGCTCCTAATGAAAGACTAATGGGTCCCAGCAGAGAATACAGTGGAAATGGAAAATTGACTAGTCAACTTCCAGGGATCAATATTTGTGTGGGGGAGAAAATTCCATGCACTTGATGCTTTGGCTGTCACTTCAATATATCTGAAACAATGGTGTCAAAGATCCAAGAGGAAAGAGAAATACATTGCTATTACAACATGCTTGAACCAGACACTTGTAGGTAGAAACAAAATAGATGTGTCTTCAGTGAGAATTGACATTTTACAAAGAGGGTAGATGTGATATGCAGCTAAGGCATCATGCTATTACTAAAGTTGGTATTTGAGAATTAGATATTAACCAACTGAGAATTCAGCGTGCCTCATTTAGTTAAACTCAGACAAATAGACATTCTGAAAGCTCTGAAGCCAGTTATATTTTACTTAATCTGGTACATTAACAACAATAGTATATAACATTTTAGCCAACCTTAGAGTTAGCATACGCTGGAAATAATCTTAACTTTAAAAAATAAAAAAAGATAAAATGTTACCTTTTATGACCTAAAACACCGAGCATACCCCAGAATATCCCAGGAGTTGTGCTAAACCGAAATAAAGCAAAACTTGCTCTATTATTATCAGTGCTAGAGATTAGCCATAGCCTAATAGATTCTGAAGGTAACCTGCATGAAGGAGATTTATGCAAGTGAACCCTCAAAATTCAGTGCACAGTGATTAGTCAATAATTGCTGAACTAAGTGAACTAATTGTTACAACAAGTTGTATACACATTATGGATTTAAAATGTTTTACTACAAAAAAAGATTTCCTTCATTCATACAACAATTTCTTTCCAGAACTCATGTACATAAGAACAAATAGTTGCTTAACATACATACCTACACATGAGCTTAATTAGCCAGGATATGTTTGGTTTCCACAAAACCTGAAATATTCCCTATGATATTTTTTTTTAAAGCATACTGCTTCTTTTTGGTGAGAAAGTTACTTTTAAATTCACTTTGAGTTTTTCTAAATGTTTCAAATGGATTTGTATCTAAAAATCTTCATCATCTCCTCTTCCCTTCATTTGAGCTTAAACAGTCCATGCAGAGTATTTTGTCATAAGCTTTATTATTTCCACAGGAATTAACAGACTTATATCCAGATTTACTTTGTGCACCCAAAAGTAAGTAAGTAAGTAAATAAATAAATAAATAAATATGTAGCCATCTCCCATTGATGATGATGTAATTCCTGTTGTGAAGTTGGAGCTGTAACTGTACAACAGGATTTGAGCCATTTAACTTAATAAGATTAGCAAGAGCATATCTTATTTCCAACGAACAAAAAGTCCATTTAGAATGGCTGCATATGCAAGCCATCCATCTTCAACCCTGTCTTCTTCTCATCATAACTATATCACTGGAAGCATTTTAACAACAGGAGGGACATTCTACCTTCTCCTTTTTAAAGAACTTTAGGAGTTTTATTCCAACAGACAAGAGGGCGTTTCCAAAACAAGGAAGCAAAGCTCATTTTTGTGAAGCATAAATAAAGCATAATGAATTCCAAATATTTCATTACTTTTATGGCTCTAAAATATAGCAGCAGCTTGTTTAGAGCAATGTGGAGCAGTGAAAAAAACCCAGTGGCAGTAAAATGGACCTAAGCAATAACAGCACAACCATTATAGCAGTATAGAAAGCCAAGAGATCCACGTGATTTTTGACACCTTACATTGCAAGATAAATATTGCTGTATAAACATATTTACTTGCCTTATCCTTTGTCAGAATGTATAAATCTGCCCAGAGACTGTCAATTTGGCATAATATCACATCATCTGACGGTATTAAAATCAAATAGTCCATATTTCAGAAATGTCATGAAATGCTGCAGACTAAAGCCATTAGCTTTTCTGAATTTAGAAGCTTAAAGGGAATGCATACATGAATTAAAACTCTACCTAAAATGAAGCAGGTATCAGATTTTGATATTAAGCACAGAAGGACAATTCATCCCATAGAATCATAGAATAACTGAAATGAAAGGGGATTATGAATCCATTGAATCCAACCCCTTGCTAAATGCAAATACAAAAAGAATACATACCATATATCAAAATACCTGTACACCCACTGATGAACAAACAATCATGTTCTGCAAGTCTAATCCAAAATTTGAATTACAACAGTAAGTAGATGTAATGTCCTTTATAATAACTCTTCCATTTTTGGAAGTCAAAGCATAAATTTCTAGAGGAAGAATACACAAAGAACCTGAATACAAATAGACAATGAACTATGGTGTTGCAGAATTACACTAAATACCAAAGTGTAAGAAAAGCCATGTCATTAAATAATTCACATGATTATGTGAATACATACAATCCCTATCATCACAATATAAAATTGTGCTTTTCACATTAAGTATAGCAGAGAATTATAAGTAGTGTTAAAATCAAGCAATCCAAATTTCAGAAATGTTATGAAATGCTGCAGACTAAAGCCATTAGCTTCTCTGAATTTTGAAGCTTAAAGGGAATAGATACATGAATTAAAACTCCACCTAGCATGAAGCAGGTATCAGACTTTGATTTTAATATGGTTCATCTCATATTAAGCACAGAAGGACAATTAATCCCATAGAATCATAGAACAACACAGTTAAAAGGGGATTATGAGGATATTGAGTCCAACCCTCTGCTAAATGCAGGAATCCAAATCAAAGCAGATCTGACAGACGATTGCCCAATTTTCTCCTGAATGCTTCCAAGCATTGTAGTGCTCACCATCCCATGAGGTAATCCTGTTGGTTTTAGAATAAGAACAAGTTTTATAAGAGTAAATTTCAAGCTGATTGTGATCAACTAAATTTACCATAAGATTTGTTTCTTCTTTCACATATTCCTAAATTTTAACACCATGGTTATCTCCCCATTCCCTCCTTTCTTTATTGGAAAATAGCTTTCTTGGGACACTTTCCATTGTACCAAATTATAACCCCAAAGCTTCCTAATGAATAAAATCTCCTTTCTCCTTATAATCTTTGAGCCATTTTCAAAGTACTGAAAATAATACTTTGTTAAAACAGACAGTGAACAAAAGCACCTACAAGAATTAGATTTAAGCATCTGGGCTGTCAATGTGAATGCCACAATTAAATCTGAGGCAACTGAAATGTGAACAGTACAAACTTCCTGCAAACAAAACTACAGCAGCTGTTCCTTTATTTTTTGCTACAAAATTAAATCAGAAAGGTTTTATTGTGAGCTAAAACAGGATATAGCCTTAAGAACAGGAATCTGATATATCAATATTCTGCTTTCAGGCTTTCAAGTGTATCAATAATACAACAGTATTTGAGAGGAAGGCAGCTATTCACTAAGTGTTCTGATAAAAACCGTATTTGCTGGTGTATAAGATGCATCAGAGTATAAGATGCACCCAGTTGTTTATTATTTATTTATTTATTATTTATTAGTTCAAATTTATATTGCAGCCCACTCGCCGTAGCGACTCAGGGCTGCTTACAAACAATACTTTACAATATATCGATAGGGATCAGGGGGAGAGGCAGCAAAGTCCTCAACCTGCCCTGGCTTCTTCTTCCCTGGCCGTTAGTGTGGGCTCAGCCCACTGTAGGCCATTATATACAGTACAAGATTCACTCAATTTTCTCAGTGTATTTTACAGGGTGGTGGTGGTACATCTCACTGAATTCAGTGGCTTGTTCTCTAGGAAATGTCTCTAGGAAGGTGCCTACATGCCACATGACATTTCCTTATTTGATGGCAACAGATTGAAGACATATAATGTGGAAGTCAGAGAGAGAGAAAGGAAGAGAAAGAGAGAATGTGCTGCTCTATGTTTGAAGACTTGCTTTGTTTTCTATATTGATTTTACATGAGTTGTCTTATACCTAAATGTCATTAGAATAAAGCATGAAAAAACAACAATAAAATCCAAAATTCGTATTAGAGTAAAGGCACAGCACAAAGCAGATCAATAAAAGCTACAGAAAGTATACCTAATAATAAAACATAAAGATAAAGCTACTTGAAACACACAGGATAACAGCCAAGGTAAAGATGATTAAAAGGTATGGAAGGACAAAATGATATATTTTCTGACTATGGTGACTCAAGTGGTTAAGACTGGAAGGTCAGAGTTCGATACCCGAATACTGCACAATAGAGTGAGCTCCTGTCTCTGTCCCAGCTCCTGCCAACCTAGCAGTTCGAAAGTAGGAGATTGCAAGTAGATAAATAGGGACCACTTCAGTGGGAAGGTAAACAGCATTCCGTGCACTAGGCATGCCTGCCACATGTCCATGGAAAACTCTGCAAATGCATACAGCACTGGTTCTTTGGCTATAAACAGAGATGAGCATTGAACCCTAAAGTTGGATACGACTGGCTTTCGAGCAAGGGTGACCTTTATTGTTACTAAAATTTATAGCTAAGATACTTGGAGACCTCATGAAGGGGAGGATCTATTTCAACTTATTCTAAGGAAAATTGGTGACTTCCTGGACTCAGCCACTCATATCTGCCTTAGCGGGAAACTACATTACTATAAAACCTGGGGTTTGCTTCTCTTATATTAGTTGTTGTCAACCTACAGCCCATGGGCTGGATCTGGCCCATGATGCCAAATAATCTGGCCCACCAACCTTGCTCCAGCCGCTTCCACTGCTGCTGCTGGCAGAATCTGCTGTGGACTCATTTGTGGCCATCATAAATGCATTTACTACAGCTGTAAATGAGTCTCTGGCCATCGTAAGTGTTTTTACGATAGCCACAGATGTATTTTACGGCAGCATTTACAGTGGGGGGAACCACCAGTTTGGCCTGCTCAGCTGTCTGAGGGGTCATGGTCCAGCCTGTGGCTGAAAAACATTGAAAACCCTTATCTTATACCATGGGTGAATTCAAAGTTTGTTTCACTGTTTATATGATGCAATGGACTGGACTCTTTTCAAAAGAGTGCCCAGCACAAGATACAGATAGTGCAGACTGATGGAAGAATCCACAGAACCTCAACAGGGAGGAATTCCATTTCTCATCCCTCTTATTTTTTGTTGTTGTTTAACCAAGGAAGAAACTAATTTCTCTTGCCCTTTTAAATACCAAATCAGCATTTCATCCAATATCAAATTACAAATTTGGAAAACCCTTATCAAAAATTGATTTGACATTTATCCACAGAATGAGGTAGAAGCCCTTTTCCAGCTGTTCTGATCTTTTATGTCATATCTCACATCTCTCTCTTTCTCTTTCACACAGAGGTGCATTAAAACCAGTGATTCTGTCTCTCCATATGTGTTTTCAAAAGTTGTTAAATTGCCATAAAATTGTTCTCAACACTTTCCTGAACATTTAAACAGACTTAATACAATTGTCTTAAGAGAGAAGGCTTACTTTTCACAGTTACCATGCCGTCTGATACTTACTGACATTTTCAGACAAAAAATTGAACAGAGAATAAATTGGATTTGAAATCTTGTCATTTAATAACATCACCAGATGTCTCCACCAGAGACTGATGGAATGACCTGGCTGGTTTTACTGCAAATAGTTCCATCACAAGATGGAATAAAATCATTCCCCTCTGCCAAAATTTCAGAAGTGGAAGTGGATTCTACAGGTGGGGATGGCTGCAGGTATGGCACAGTTTCTACAACCTATGTACCCCAAGAGGGAAGGTCTGTAAAATAGCTAGGGAGTAGCGAATTTAAAAAAACCAAAAGAAGGGAGGGAGAATCTGTATGTTATCCCAGATAACATGGTGAGATGAACTTCAATCAACCCCAGCTCTACATTTTCCATGCTGGGATTCAACTCTGAAAGAATCTGAGTGATTTTCTCTGTCAAATAATCAGCAAAGGCCTCAGCCGACTCCTGCCAACCGGGACCTCCCCCCCCCCCCTACGAAGAAGGGAGCTATGGAACCTTCTGCCAAGAGAGCTGCCCTTCAGAAAGGGGTTTAAGACCTGACTGGTGGGGCATGTGTAGGGTGCAGGCCAGAGGGTCGCCTTGGCCAGCTGGCTCTTTTGACCCCCACCTCTCTCCTTGTTAATCTTTTTAACCTTTTTAACTTTTTAAATTTTTAACCGTTTAGTCTAACTTCTGTGTTTTAATTGTGTTTTTAGTGTCTTATAAGCCACCCTGAGTCTCTTGGTCAGGGTGGGATATAAATGTGATTAATAAATAAAAAATAAAAACAATTGTGTTGCCCTTTATACAGAAGATATCATCAAACAGAAGACCTACAAAAATATTGTCCACTAAAAACAGGATAAATGGCCATCATATACCTCCCTGTACTGCCAAGCTCCAGCTGGCTACAAAAAGCTTTTATAGGTACTAATGGTTTGTTAAAGGGTCTACCAAAATATAGTTTTCTTATGTGAACTTCTACTACAGTTATACTGCTTATTTATTTTATTTCTAAGCTATCCTTTTCCCAATTAGGACTCAAAGTGGCTCATAAATTATTTGAAGACAAAACAGTTGAAAAGGCAATACATTATTGCATTAGAAAACCATTAAATGTGTGTAAATAATTGGTTAAATTGTTTAGAAAACTTAAAAGTAAAAGCACAAACATTGTCTTCCCTTGTTGCCAGAACAAGAGGAAAGAAGTCAACCAACTACAACCCTACTACTACATCTATGGCCTTGGTTCCCAACATGGAGCACATGCCCCACAGGGGGACAATTTGATTTTTAAAGGGAGGACAATTGGAAGCTAATGTTAATGTTGATGTTAATGTTGATGGCCTTTTAAGCTTCTTCCATGTGAATATGAGTTCACATTTTGAATATTAAGAATTATATGTCATAGTGTAACCTCAAATCTGAATTTACAATTTTTATTATTTTTTAAATACCTTTATTTTCAATAAAAATACTTTTCTCATTATTTTTACTTTGCCACCCACAATAAAATAGGCTTAAGTATGCACCAAACACCACACTGTACCATGATTCACTTGCAGGTAAGATAGCTGCAAGGGTTGATTTTTAATAATGTACAAAGATCTCAAATTGCTATTTTAAAAGGGCATGGGCAAGTTTCCCAACCCCTCTCTGTTTAAGCCTATTCAGCAGTAGCAAAAAGGCTCTTGGAAATGCAGTTTGGTTTAAAATGCATTTTTTTCCCTTTCTGCCAAAAAGACACAGCAGGCTTGACCCTTTCTATTTCATTGGCAGTTATAACTAGGATGTCAAATAAATTAGTAAAAATGTTTTCATGTACTTTTTGACTGTTCAATTCAAGCTATACTTTCTGCTCGGACCATATTGGGCAAGCAGGATCAAGACGCCTGAGGGTGTGTTTGCCTTAAAGCCTACTTCTAGGGTCAGAGTTAGATTAGAAATTAACATATGTACACAAGTGTTGGGTGGGATAAAACCTGCCTTCCTGCAAATCTCCATGGGGCCATGGAATAACAATATTCTGGTAAACGTTGATTCTTCCTTATAGAGTGCTATAAATACTAAGATTTTAAATTTACTTCATGTCTTAGATGGTCAAATTGAAAAGGAGAGATTGCTGCAATTTGGCTGTTTAGAGAGGTCCAGTGAGAACAATAAGTGCTATTTACTAATCCCATCAGCATGGGGATAACCCTTTGTTAAAGCTGTCTACATCCATCTGCAAAGAAGGATGACAAAAAAACAACAACAGGAAACTTGGGCTGGCCTTCTGGATAATTTCCTCCAATCAAGAGTGTGTTTTGGGAGAAAACATCATATATGGACCTTTGTGACTGACCTCAACTCGTCCCATAGCAGCCTCCATGCTGGCCACATGGCAAAATTCCTCCCAATTCTCCATGTGACATCCTGGACCAACGAATTTTGGGGGTGGACTTTTCTTCTTCCATGTGGACACTTCTGAGCAAATCAAATGTGGGGACAGACCCTCCCATTTGATGCCTTGAACCAATAGTGTTTGTGCAAACCTCTTTCTGCTCCATTTGAATGCACATATAAGCAGCCTGTGGCCATTGTCTGGGGCAGAAACACTTTCATTCTGGTTCTGCCTTGTTGTGGCAATTTTCCATAGAATATAGGACATGTGTTATTGGGGGGGGGATTCATTTGCCTCACAGATCTTGTTTTTCTTTCTCTATCTAATCTTTAATTTTGCCTATTGTTTTCTTATTTTCCAAGTAAACTCTAATTTGCAACAAGCTACTGTCTATGGCTCCTTTCTTAGTTAGGAGCTCATTATGTGGGTGGACTTTAATTGAATGTTTATGGTACCTTCAATTCAATAAACTCCTTTTTATTTGAGCCCACAATTTAATGTGGTCTTTTGGTTCTTGATTCAACTCTGCCTGTTGAACGTTCCCCTAAATTTAAAAGGTACTGTATATGCCATTGTATAAGACTGGGCATATTAGATGACCCCCCCCCCAACATTTCCACTCAAAATATATTTGTAATATACTCGCCGTATAAGACTACCCCCTCTTCCGCACACCTTCCACACACCAAATAAAACATAAAAGAACATCAGATTTGATTTCAACATCTCCCTGTGACCGGCAAGTGCACATGTGTGAGCTCTGCATAGACAAGGAGTGGGGCGAAGCACCACTGCTTCCCACTGAGGAGAATGGGCCGGTTATGCCGAAAAGACTGGCACCCCTGTCTCGCTGCTGATGCTCACCGCAGCCATGCTGGATACCGCGTGATACTGGATGGTATGTAGAATGAGGTGGGCAGGCATCAGGAGGCCACTATGGGCACCAGGTGGGCATCGGGAGGCCACTATGGGCACCGGGTGAGCATTGGGAGGCCACTATGGGTAGCTATGTCTATCCCAACTGAAATGCACCCGGCATATAAGATGACCCCCTCCCCCCACTTGGAGGCATGTTTTTCAGGGGGGTTAGTAGTCTTATACGCCAGCATATACAGTAATAATTTTTCAGGTAACAACGGACTATGTGTGTCTCAGGATTTTAGAGATGCTTAGGTGGGTCAAGGCCAAAAAAAGATTGGGAACCACTGATCTATGGCCTTTAATTTTAACAAAAAAGTGTGTGTGTGACACTCATATTGAATGCTTTAAGTGTAATAATATTTGCTCAAAGGAAATTTGTCCCAGTTGACATCCCATTTAGGTTTTAACTTCACCTAACTTTGACAACCAAGACAATTTGAATCATAATGTAGAGAATTTGAATCATAATATAGAGAAAGAAGGAAATACTGCTGAAGCCAGCTCTGGAAAAGATATACAGAAATAAAAATTATAAATCTACAGTGCAAGGTATACAAAGATAAGCAAAAATGCAAGTTTTCCTGAGAAGGTTTTTGTACTAGTCAGATCTTCATAAGTAAAGGAAAGAAGAAAGTCAGATAGGAATGGACTGTTCTTTCTGACAAGAAGAGATATTGGTTGTCAAAGATCTAACTGATAAAAGATAGCCATGTTGAATACCCAGCTTAGTGAAGTCACAATTTGAAGCTCAATTGTACTTGAATCCATGTTATTTGAAAGACTTGGTTTCCACAGTAAGATCCTGACCAACTTTGAAGATCTTTGGAGGAGGCTCTTCTTTTGATCCCACCAGAGAGATGTTTGCCTTAGTATAAGAAAGATTTACTCAATGGTAGCTTCCAGGCTCTAAAAATACCTGTCAAGAAAAGTTATGTTGAATCCCTCTTTGCTGTCTCTTAGCCTTAGGTGAAGACTTTTCATTTAGAAAGGACTTTGGCATTTAAGATGTCTGTAGAGAGTGTTTTTATTGTTATAATTTATACTTATTATCTTGCATAATTTCATAATTTTTAATTCCAGTTAGCATCATTTTGATCCCAACTTGAACAGTCACACAACTTGAACTACTCATACAATACAAAAATACAATGGATTTTAGTATCTCATATTAGTCCAAGTAAAGTCAGAAGAAGAAAAGTACTGATATAGATTAGCTAGTAGCTAATAGTTTAATGTTTTCATTCAAAGCTGCAAAATACTACAAATAAACACATTATTGCTAAAAATTTCCCTGGATAGTTAACTCTAATGTAAGCGTTTATACTATGAAGTAAATATGTTGCAAAGAGTACTATATACTATTTTGTATGCTATCAAGTGCATCTTGTGAACCTTACATATTGACAGAGTAATCTTTCCATTAAGACATACCTTTGAATGAGTACTGATATTATAATATGACAGAGTAATCTTTCCATTAAGACATACCTTTGAATGAGTACTGATATTATAATATTGTCATAAATCTATATCTTTCTCCAAATAGAGGATGAAATAAGGAAGTTGCACTCTTTGAATTGCAGATGAAGACCCTGGAAAAAGACATCCTAAAGACAACAGACCCAGTATTCTTATAGTGTGAAGAAGCAAGCAATTAACTGTTCATTTGTTTATATCCTGAGAGATAAAAGGGGTGGATTTTTACAAAACAAACTTAATGAAACATATTACCCAGCAACCTAACTTGTTTTCTACAATAAATCTTACACTGGCTTCATCTTCCACTATTGCTGCGTCCCAGTAGTTGGAAGAACTTCTCCATCCCATCGTCATTGGAACTACTCTTTCTTTTCTTCTCATACAGCCATTTGTAGCATTTCGAAACTAATGTAGCCTTTACTGTGACAATGAAAATAAGGCTGCAACATAAAACCAGGAAGTCCAAAGCAGTATATTAATAGTTTAAGCACCAATAAAAATCCCAAGCTTTCCTGGAAATACTAGTAATAGAGCAGGAATATCCCTGTCCCTTGACTGGTGTTCATTTTGCAAAAGAAAGACTTTAGAAAGAGAAATTGCTTTAATTTATAAAGTGCTTTAATTTATAAAGTGGGTGTACATTGTTTTAATTTATAATATCGGTGTACATTAGAAAATTTTTTCATCTTTGCTTTTAAGTTGCTGCAGATCTCCAACCAATTGCTTGAATGGCTTTGCCCATGAAATGTGTCATTGTGTGAAGAGGTCAGAGTAGCATTAGAGTAGAACCTAAATTGTTTTAATTATACAGTTCTTGGAGAAGAGGAGGAAGGAAAATAGTCTGTCATCACAAGGAGGACAACAAAATTATGTGCATACATGTGACACATGTAGAATAGGACATAAACTATTCCGTTTCTTCATTGCTAATGTGAATGTTATATACTTCTGTAGTCATGATTTTTGTCTTCTTGATATTCAACTGCTGTCCTGTTTTGGCACTTTCTTCTTCCTTAAAAGTAGTTTCAACTCATTGCTGCTTACTGCCAGTAAGATCTATGAGGTAATGTGAATGTGAGAATAAACTCAAGATATCAAATATCTGTTCATCTACCAGAAAGGGAGTACTTAAGTAAGAAAATCAAAGTGTTGACTTTGAGTTTATTTTCCCTTGTGGACTGCTTAATGCATGCACATAAATCAAATGATAAACTTCTCTTGAGGATATGTGAGGCATTGATATCATAAAATAATTCAACTGATACAATATTGTGGGAAATGAATGTCCCATACATGGTAATTAACTCACCATTTTATACTATGGACAATGAGCATACTTAAGAATTGGCACAAACTTTTAGTCAAATTCTGAGTGCCTTTTCAAACTTTTCAAAGTTTTCATAGGTTCAGTTTTACATTTCACATCCTTCTCACCTATTTTAACTAATCCTGTCTAGTTAGTCTTCACTATCCACATACAATACTGTGGCAAAGGACATTTGAATCTGAACGGTTGCACAGAGACTCATCACATATATACTACTTATGAAAATTTTATCTAGCACAAAATAGCTTGGTGTGCTTCAGTGAATAACATTATACTCTCACAAAGATATTACTAAAGAAGAAAACCCAAGGCAATGTCACTTTGGTTTTTCAATATGTTAGACATTTTAGTTATTCTACATTATCATGAACAGTTAGCTTGCATGAAAGTTCTCCACTTGTATCTCTCATGCCAATGGTACAATGATTTTGTGTCAGCTATAGTTTTGATTAAAAAAAAGACCCACATTATATCATGCATGCAGTAACACTCTATGGAAGCTATAGGTTCCTATAGCTTGATATCCGGTGACCAGCATCCATCACAAAAACACTATATACACTCAAGTTTAATGTAGCAACTCTGTACAGAGATATGCAGGGATATGTGCTTCTGAAAGCAGTAGTCTATGAAATCTATGATAAATAGAGCTTTTAAATTTTCTAATGTGGGGAGGAAGAAAAACATTATGGTTTTTATTATAAGGAACATACACCATTAACTCTAAATTATTCAAACATGGGGCTTACTCTAATCACATATTGCTTTTATGGACTGCTTTTAATGCTTGAATTAGCAAGTGGAATGGGTAGGTACTAGTATGATCAGTAAACTAAAAAATGGTAGATTTGACAGCAGAAAAGGAAAGGAACAGAGCATAAACATTTATGATCACTTTATAATAAAAACCAAATGGTCTCACTTCTTGATTGGTCATAGATAGTCGGAAAAAATGCCTGGGGTACAGATTACCTTCAGGCCCTCAATTTACAAATCAAAATGTGCTGAAAGATTTAAAGTTTTAAACCAATTATCTAAAGATCTTTTCCCCTTATGTGTTTGGATAAACCAATTACCATAATGTATTCAAAGAAAACTTCACGAGGAGATTGAATGGAATCTTATTAAAACCACCTTAAACCCAGAGTTTGCTTTGGAGTAGGGATGAGTAACTTCAACAAGATGGAGGGTTATTTTCAAATATTTGTCATTTTAGAGTAACCAAAATGAGAATGAACATGTAGGGGTTAAGGTATGAAAAAATTCAGTCTATTAAAAAAAACCTGTAATAAAGATTTGATTGTCTGATTGGGAAAAAAACCCCTCAAGAAATGCCCTGACATTGTAGCGATGTTGCTACTAAGACAAAGGATGTCAAACAGGTTCTAAGATTTTCCCTTGCTTGGTGTCTCTTTGTGAACAGCAGAGAGTATACGAGTATAAGAGGGAATCCATGCAGACCAGTGTTTCCTAACCTTTGATTTTTAGACTTCAGCTCCCTGAAGCTTAAATCAGTACATTGATCAGTGCATTGGGAAATTGACATAGGCTTCTGGGAACTGAAGTCCAATAACCAAAGTTTGGAAAACACTAGTGTAAACCATCATGATAGCTGATATTAGCATTGCCGGTTTTCAGGCTGGTCTTTGCTATGCAGAGCTTGGCATCTTTTTTCCTGCTGTCAACGCAGGCATGATAATGCACAGCAATATCAAGAATATCCTTGTGTTTAAAATCATGGATATAGATATAATATATCCCACATTCACATATTGGAGATTTTTTAATGGATTGAATTTCCTGGCTTTTTAAAACAGAAGATTTTTTTTTTTTTTGCTGTAAGTATGCATATACAGTAAAACCTCATATAACACTAAAACCTGGTTCCACAAGTCTTGGTGTTATATGATTTTTAGTGTTATCTGATGCATGTTAAAATCCTATGGGATCCATAGAGATACATTGTAACCACACAGGCTTTAGCGGTTGTTATCTGAAGCATCCCATAGGATCTTAATGTTATCTGATGCAATTCTTCCCCCCAGATTCCTTAATGTTATGTGATTTTAGTGTTATTCGATACTAATGTTATATGAGGTATTACTGTATAGTAATACCTCGGATAACGTTTACCTCGGATAACACTAAAATCGCATAACGTTAAGTAATCTGGGGAGGAGAATTGGATCGAATAACGTTAAGGTCCTATGGGATGGATCGGATAACAACCGCTAAAGCCTTTGCGGTTACAATGTATCTCTATGGAGCTTTAACGTTATCCAATACATCCCATAGGATTTTAACATGCATCGGATAAGACTAAAAATCGGATAACACCAAGACTTGTGGAACCAAGTCTTAGCGTTTTCCGAGGTATTACTGTACAGTACTGCACACAAATTCCAAGCAGCAACTTCCTTCACGCAGAGATACCCAATTCGAAAGCTTCCCAGAATATATATGATCTGTACCTAAAACAGATGGAGTATGTATGTAGTCTCTGTGCCAAAATACTTGGACAGGCTGTTTTTGACTCAAAGAAATAGTAGCACAAAGGTTTGAGGGAGTGTAACATATACAAGGGGAGAAACATGAATAACCTTTACGTTCCCAGCAGGGCCATAGCCAGAGGGGAGCCAGGGGAGGTGAAAACACTTCTGAGCTAATAGCCCGCCACCCACCCCACCCCAGGATGCCAATGTTATATATGTGTGTGTGTGACATTGTTGCTCCTCCTGAAAATTGTCCCCCCCCCCTCCAATCTAGAATCCTGACTATGGCCCTGGTTCCCATATGTACTATTATTGCTGTACTGTTATGACTGATAGTGTTCAGTTTTTTATACTAAAAGGGTCATCCATCAGTTAATCTGTGAACTTTTCATATCAAACAGTAAAACAAATATAATCCTTAAGAGTTATTAATATGGTTAGGCCAGATAATGAGCTGCATTTCACCAAAAAAATAAGATCAGATTTTTTAAAAAATAGCTTTTTAGGTGCTTGAAGCTTGTGTGTTGGATTTTTTGTACCTAAAATACAAATCTGATCTTTTAAAATAAATAAACAAAATTATTTTTCTTGAACTTCGTTTACAGTTCATTTTTTTAAAGTTATAACATCAATTTATATGGCACATTGTGGGAAGTAAGCATATTTTTAATAGCAACTGTGTCTTTCCCAGGTTTGGTGCAGCTACATTGGTTCCCTGTTGTGTTCCAGCCAAAGTCAAGGTGCTGGTACTGGTGTATAAAGCCCTACACAGTTTAGTACCTTGATGGAATGACTCTTCCAGAGGAATACCTCCTGGTCTACTAGGTTTTCCCAGGCCATGAATTTGAGGGTAGGCTACCCAAAAGTAGTCACTCCTATTCATGTTTATTCAAAAGTAAGTGCCTCAGAATTCAATGGAGCTTCCTTCCTAACCCCCCCCCCCCATACACACACACACATTTTTGGGCTTGTTCCGCCTTACGCCCTCATATTCAGAACTCTGCAAGGTAAATGGCTTCCAGATTTTCTTCATACCTCTGACTTCTGTAGCCTGTGGGTTCAAATATTGCCACTAGCATTAAAGCTACCCAGCCCTACATTATGAATGTTGGGCATCATTTGAAGGAGACTGCTTTGTGAAGATGTGTGTGGGGTATTTCACACAAAAGGTTTGAACTGGCCAATTTAGAAGTGTAAATGAAAGTGTAAGGTAAGCATTACCCTATTTGCTGGACTATAAGATTTACTCCCCCCATGCCTTTAAATACACTGGAAAAATTGAGTGCATCTTAAACTGTATATAGTGACCTATAGTGGACTATTTTGGTACAAATGGGCTGCATCTTATATTCTGATGTGTCTTATTAGCTGGAAAATACGGTATTTTGCATAAATGTATACTTTTGTGGGAATAATTCACTTTAGTGGATAAAGCACACATACAGACCAAAATCCTATTACTCATTCCCATTAGCATGACATAAATATACAACTTTGAGAGGCAAACTGCCTTCTTTTAAAGAACACAACATAAATATCAATGTGCAACAGATAATGCTGACTTTTTTAACTTCTGTCAATCCATTACCAAAAGTTATGCTATTGCACTGTATGCTATATACTACTGTAACCTGGCAATAGGAATTTGGTTATTAATTACTTTTGGCTGCCTGCTGGCATCCAAATAATTACTTTTGCTCTTTACATCCGTGTGACTTTGCTCTTACTTCTGGTACAAAATTGTTTCTTTAATCTTGGTGTTTTTGAGTCAGCATAATAGCCCAAAGCTATGAACTCTTCTGTAGAAAATCACATTTTATGTCATTTATATGTATCAAATTTAAGAAGGTTTATGATGCAGAAATCATTGAATATTTTTATGTTTACACAGATGTTGCTAAGCAACTAGGGATGCATATATAATCTACACTCTACATCTTGATCACAAAGTAGTCATCTATTTGCCAACTTCCAATTAGATAATCCATGTAAAATTCAATCTTCCACTCAAAAGGAAGTCTCACTGAATTCAAAAGGGCTACATAAAAGGGCATAGGATTATAGCCTTCAACTTGTACTTTTGATTTAACTAATGGAACCAAAGCAATAAATGATTATTCTTTGATTGTGTAGTAAAATTTACCTAATACCTTCCAGCTTGTTTCAAGTATATACAGAAAACCTAAAGAAGAAATAAATATTTTGTTTTGCAACTATTATTTAACTACATCAGAATTATTTGGTTAAGCAAACAAAAACTTATTCCATTTATTGCTTTGGCAACTGTATGGGCTTGAAGTGGCAAATCTCTCTCTCACACACACATAATTAAAATGTGTTTTAAATAAAAAAGAAGCCACTAGGAAATCTGAGATATAAAAAGCTGCTCAAGAAATCACTGATTTGTCCAACTCAGCAATCAATGAAGATACAGAACTTGATCATTTAGTTGTCATGTATCAGCTAAGATTTGTCATGCATTTTTCACCTTTTAAAAGTTCATAAACTACAAAACATCTGTGTACTTAAAAGCTCTTATGAATTAAATTTATTTACACCAGAGCTAACCCACACTAACACATGTTACTTTAGTAGATTTGTTCCCAAAAGTTCTTATATGTGTACTCCTTGTATTCCCTGCATTTCATTAGGTTTTCAAGTAGAGACTTAGAGACACTCAGTAAATCAGACCCTGTTCTTCAGTACAGTACTTGAAACACAACATAACAGAAAGTTCCTCAAAGGAACAGCATAATTCAGGGTTTCCCAACCTAAGGCCCATGGGCTGGATCTGGCCCGTGGCACCATTTCATATGCCCCCACCCTTCCAAGGGCGTTCAAGAAACAAAATGGTCACCCCTTTGAAGCTGTTGTGCAAGCAGGGCAAAATGGCTGTTGGGCCCTCGAAGCTGATGGAGAGAGTGTGACCCGGCCCCCGGCTTGAAAAGGTTGGGAACCCATGACATATGTCATAAGAGAAAGCTCTTCTCGCTCTCTTATATTCTAATTTAAAGGCATTCACAACAATTGGGTGTATTAACAACTGACCAGAGGAGAAAAGGAATTGTAATCAGCAATATTCACAGCAGCACTACAGATACATAGACATACAGTGCTGCATAACATAAAATTGTTTCCAGCAAATCCATTTTACATCATAATATGGAGAAAAAGGGAACAGTTGGCCTGTTGTACATGTGCTTTCCAATTACTGTGGAATAAATCCCATATGGGAAATATATTCCTCCACTCTCAACCTCAAGAAGAGAAAGACAACATTGAGAGCAATTTTAAGTCAAAACCCCTGGCAATATTATGTACTCCTGCTGACTTTTTTGACATAGTAGTCATATTAGTCTGTGGTTCAGGCATATCAGAAAGCAAAAACAAAACAAAAAAATAAAGATAAAAACAGTGAGCACTTTAAAGGATTTAAAGTGCTGCAATTTTTTTATTTTTTGTTTTTGTTTTCTGATATGCCATATACTCCTGCAACTCAGTATTTTTAACTATTTTCAACAAAGTTGGAGACTGTTGTAATCATTTGTCATATGACAAATTGTTAATAACTTCTTTTCACAAGAGACCAGTCTGGTTACAAGTGATGACCAACATTCATTCAAAACCCAACATTTGTTTGTATAAATTGAAAGGAAATATATGCTCTAATGAGTGTAAATGATCACATTAAGAGGAAATAAAAACCACAATTTCCAACTTTAGAAATTAATTACAGCAAGCCTTATAAACTCCTCCATTCTTTTTCTTCTTGCGAATACCAAAAAGAGGAGAATGGAAGCTTCTAGTTTTATATTTTCTTGTGACATCCAAAAGTATGTACATATGTTAACTACAATTTGCAAATAAGATAGAATCTGAAATTATTCTATAAATCACACAATTCCCCAATTTTAAATATCACTGGAAAATCTATTCAGTTAAAAACTAAGTCTAACCAGGGTTCCTAATGATGAGAACTCTCTGTAACCACCTTCAGCTAAACATAATTAAAGAGATCTCTTCATACTTTCACTTTCAACCTGTTAATGTTAAGGATGTTGCCAGGTACATGTTGCTCAGAGGCAGGATTTAAAAGCATGTCCAATGTCAACTACTCAACTTGTATGTGAGCAGGTTAATACTTCAATAGATCTCCTTGTACTATGCTGATTTTCACCTGCTCCTGTATAGGTATAAGGTGGCAAGGAAGATGTGACTGTATACATAAAAATGTGTCTTCCAAGATGTGTGAGGCTATGTTGCCATTGTTTATTGTAGCCTGGAAGGTCTTGGAATAATGAGACAGAACCTTGAAGATTCCCTATATTGTACCTCCTTTTAGAGCCTAACCCCATTCATTCTTCCCACCATTCTTTTGTTCATAACCATATATGATTTTGAGGGAAAGATCTCAAAGAACCTGGCACTCTGTAGCATTTTATATCTTGCTCTGACAGAATATATGAAGTCAGCCACAGATTCCCTATTGGAATACAGGGCAGCAAATTTTTGAGTTATTCTTACCTAAGCCACAATGTGTACAACATAAGTGCTCAGTTTAATAAAAGGTTAAATCTTGTCCACCACTCTCTGCATGTTTTTCATACCCAATCTTATTTTAACATAATAGGCCGAAACTCAATCTCTGGATTCAGTCATGTAGAAAATAAGTTTGGACTTGTAATATTAGCAGTCAGGTCTTGCTAGAGCTAAATGTTTTAAATTTTGAACACACATTTTTGTCCTTTTCTTTGGTTTTTTTTTTTGTGACGTAACATCTCAGTAGGTTCACAGTCTGAATTCTATCATCTAAAATTCTCTCATCACAAAATTCAGTATGCTTACATACATACATACATACATACATACATACATACATACATACATACATACATATATACATACATTTTATTTATTTCTATGAAAAATGCAAGTGCTCTTACCATTGTATTCTGCTTTTTACACAAGAATTACATTTCTAATTCACTAAGTGGAAGTGAAGTAGATAATAATACCTTCTCCAAGTGGGTATGGTAGCTTGTTGCAAGTGGTAGACTTTGAAGAACAAAAAAAACTGAATTTTACAACAGTATTATTTATTATATTTCCATACAATGAGTATGTTTATTTCTAAATAGGTATATTACTTAATATGAATTGAAATCTGGTGATTTTCTTAAGTTTTTGACTAAAACCCCCATAAAGGAGCATGGTCCATAATTATGGGAAGTCTAATCAAAACAGATAGAGAACAATAAGTTGCTTACTTAACTTTAAATTCCTAGGGAGCACTGGAACCTAAAATGAAAGAATGAGAAGCTTTACATTAGCGTATTTTTCTGGTACCCCGTCCAGATTATGCCTACACAAAGTTACACTACAAGAATGTCACCATTGTTCATTATTTTGTTCTTCATGGCTAAGTAAAGGTCCATAATATCCAATGCTTAGGGACACTCTGAATAACAATAATTGTTTGCTTTCATAGTGAACGTGATGATGTCTGCGTAGTATGTAAGAAGTGCAGCATTTTACAGAAAGGAAAAGGGCATTTTGCTTGCCAGGAATGCCTGGAAGGAGGAGAAAAAAGGAAACAAAAAGCTGTAAGACCAAGATATATTCACAATCCCAGACAGAAGTCAATAGAGATTTCAACAAAATGAGCATTGTATAGCTCAAAAACAACTTCAGTAAAAGAAAAGAAATGAGTTGACAACAAAGGAACTTAAGAGGTTACAGCGGTATTTGAGGCATAAAGAGAAGTGGAAGAAGAAAAAGGTATTTTTGGAGACTGAACACAAAACTGAATAATGTTTCTAGACCTTCTCCAGCAGCAAAGAAAAGGAAAATAATTCACTCAAGATAATATTTCTAGTAAGGGCTCTTTTATACACAAAAGTAAAGGTGAAGGGGACTCACACTGTTGTGTTTTACATCAAAAAACTACTTTGAAAAAGCTAATACATTTGTCCCACCAAGATACTTCATATACAGTACCTCACTGCAGGAGAGATGAGAGTTCCCTCTTCAGCAGAAAAGAGATGACAACATTTTCTCTGGAACAAGGCGAAGAACTGTATATCATTGTTTCTCTAGCAGACAGGATATACTTCTTCGACAATGATAAATGAGTAATAGAAACTCCATTTCTCAGTTATTTTCAGTAGGTTAGGTAACAATTTCATTTGGGGTCTTTTTAAAAAAAATCCATTATTTTGGAAAATTGGCAAATGTATAAGCTGATGATATGAGGCCTTTCTAAAATTATGTATGACAATGATCTAAGTCTGGGATTCTCAACCTATGGCCCATGGGCCACATCTGGCCTACAGCAACAAATTATCTGGCCTGCACCCTCACTCCAATTGCCGCCGCCGCCGCCGCCGCCGCCGCCACCATCTCAATCCACTTAAAAAGCAATCCTGTGGAATGCATTATGCTCTTTAAGCGAGGTACAGTAATACCTCGGATAACGCTAAGACTTGGTTCCACAAGTCTTAGTGTTATCCGATTTTTAGTGTTATCCGATGCATGTTAAAATCCTATGGGATGGATCGGATAACATTAAAGCTCCATAGAGA
This sequence comes from Furcifer pardalis, assembly GCA_030440675.1. NCBI lineage: Eukaryota > Metazoa > Chordata > Lepidosauria > Squamata > Chamaeleonidae > Furcifer > Furcifer pardalis. Next base: position 48,947,262 of record CP126895.1, read on the forward strand.
TACATTGTAACCACGCAGGCTTTAGCGGTTGTTATCCGATACATCCCATAGGATCTTAACGTTATTCAATCCAATTCTCCTCCCCAGATTACTTAACATTATGCGATTTTAGCGTTATCCGAGGTAAACGTTATCGGAGGTATTACTGTACAACTGTACTGCACATAAATTTCAACTGGAAGGGAGTAGCTTCATTTTATAACAAGAATGGAGAAAGTAAGGGCCTACAGATGGCAATGGACTGCAGCTGTCCTGCACTCGAGACCACTTAGTCAGTTGTGAGGAATGCTGACAGCTGCCATCTAACAAAATGTTCTTTGCCCACTTTTGTTTCACTCGAAATGAGATGGCCAAGAGATATATAAACTTAGAAAATGTATATTAAAAGCATATTTAACTTACTTCCTCATAATTGTACTGTATCTTGCTCATGGTGACAAACATAGCTCTCCCTTTCCAGTTTATCCTCATAACCAGCCTGCAACGATAGCCCAAGCTCATCTAATAAGTTTCATGGCACAGTGGTGACTTGAACCTATCTCTTCTCATTCCACATGGTAACCATCATGCCCTACTTATTTTCTGTAGCCACTTACAAAAACCTCTAGACCGCCTACCATTTCCCAGTGACATTACCTGTATCAGAATCCCACAGCAACTATAACATTTATGAAAAAAATTAACAGTACAAAATTTTCACTGCCACAACAAATGCAACATGTCCTGGAAATGTATACACGTTTGCCAGAAAATGAGTCCCTGAGATGGTTGCAATTATAATTTTTCTGACAGCATAGGTGAGTATTATTTAGTTCATTTATTTATTTATTAAGCTCATTTATTTATTAAGCTGAAATTAAGCTCCAATTAAAGGTGGTCTGAAAAATCACCAAACAGTAACTCAACAATTGCTCCTCCCTTCCAGTTATTAAAACATAATCATGTCAATTGAACATGTTGGAAAGTGTCACTAGAAAGAAAGAGAGAGAGTAGTTTATTATGTTTAACTTACCACATAACAAATGAAGTTTACTATAAGCTATTTTACCTCTCAAGATTATAGTATATCTGATATCTTGTTACCGTTCCTTAGTTACAAAGTAATCAAACTAACAAGGTACCGTATATGCCGGCATACAGGGCGACTTTTTCACCCCCAAAAAATGCCTCCAAGTGGGGGGTCGTCTTGTCTACCGGGTGCATGTCATTTGGGTTCCCAAATACTTACCGGGGCTTGGGCAGCAGCTCCGGGGAGACCGTTGAATCCTTCCCCGCCACCTTCTTGGAAGATCCCGCCCTAAGCTCCCCTTCGCCCAATCAGGGGAAAGGACAGGTCTTCCTGCGCGGTTCCTGTCCTTTCCCCTATCGCGGTTCTTGTGCAGCGGCGGAGCAACCGCCCACACGGCTGGGGCTGCTTCTCGTGCCCGCGGCAACCATCCGCACGACCACATTGAAACTCGCCTGCATTCAAACTCGCCCACGTTCAAACTCACTCACATTCAAACTCACTCGCATTCAAACTCGCCCACATTAAACTCGCGCCCGCGGCAACCTGATTGGCTCCTCCGTCTCTTCGGGAAGATCCTGCCCCAAGCTCCCCTTCACCCAATCAGGGGAAAGGACAGGTCTTCCTGCGCGAAAATATATCGTAATATTTTCTGAGCAAAGCATATCAGAGACTAAACAAAACAACATCAAAAAACGTGTGGCACCTTAAAGACTACGGTAACTCTTGTATTTGCTCTTTTGCATGTGTGGAAGGTGTGCGGAAGAGGGGGTGGTCTTATATAGCGAGTATATAACAAACTCTATATTTTGAGTGGAAATGTTGGGGGGTCGTCTTATCTACCCAGTCGCCTTGTGCACCGGCATATACGGTAAGTCAAATTATCAATAATGCACACGTTTGCATCATATTATTGGAACTGACATATTTTTAAAAGGAATATTTATTTTAAGAACTTCATTGAGAATAAAATATTTCAAGTAACTTGATTAAACAAACATCAGCAAACATTTGAAGCTTACACTGTAAATAAATTATAGATTACAAAATTGAACTGTTTAGAGAAGGGATTCTCAACCTGTTGCCCGTGGGCTGAATGTGGCCCACAGCACCATTTCATGTGCCCCCTCACAGCCTCCACTACAGCAGGAAGTGCCATGTAGTGGAGGAAGGGCAAAATGGCCATCCCCCCCCCCCAAGCTGTCTGAGGGAACATGACCTGGCACCCGGCTTTAAAAGGTTGAGAACTCCTGATTTAGAGCAACTGAATCTGATAGTTTGGGAAGGAGACTGTGAGACAGAAAATGGGATGCCCACACAGTTCTAATGTGACATTTCAGTTTATTCTTCTGGCACCAAGACCCATTCACTGATCAATATTATGCTATGAGCCAGAGATACAGATACAGTTGTGTATTACAGGTAGCTCTAAAGGAACCGTCTGTATCTGCAGTAGTTATTCTTGCTTTCTGTGCCAAATAATGCATCAAGATTGAACTATGGGTTGTTTTTCACTGATAAAAAATTATGATTTCCTACTTGGTTAGATGAATAAATTTATCACAATATTTACTAAATGCTATTGCTAGTCAGCTACTAAGGGCTGTCATATCTTATTACTTCTGAAATGAAATGATTCGTGAAATGCTACTGTTTGATATCAAGCATTCATTCCAAACATATGTGAAGAAAATCTGCTGTCAAAACTGAAGGAATATTTTTGAGAAGACTTAGAGCAAGGGTGTCCAAACTACAGCCTGCAGGCCCAATTAGGCACCTGCATATCATTAATGCGGCACACGGTGAGCACCCGGGCTTACTGAGGACTGCCTCCACTGCCCCCACCACCTGACGTCAGCGGCGGTGGCAGTGGAGGCAATGACCGTGCTTTGTCCAGGCAGCTCTGAGCAGCCTCTTACTCGGTCCCATCCTCTCAGCAGCCTTTGCTAAAGCCGATCGCTGCTTCGGGGAAATTTCCGGAGCTTCCCGTGTTTCAAAATTCACGGTGTTAAGAGAGGCTCCTGGCACGCCCGAGATGATGTCACCACAGCACACCAGGTTTACCCTTCCAGCGCCATGAATTTTGAAACAAAGGAGGCTCCGTAAATTTCCCTGAAGCAGTGATCAGCTTTAACAAAGGCTGCTGAAGGGATGGGACCGAGCAAGAGGCTGCTCAGAGCAGCCTGGACAAAATGTGGTTGCTGCCTCTGCCACTGCCACTGCTGACGTCAAAACTGTCAGCAGCGGGAGCAGCCTGCCTCCGGCCCCTGCAGCTGTGTGTCGGGGATGGGACCATCCCGCTAAAAAAAAAGTTTGGGCACCACTAACTTAAAGCAAATTTGTCTGTGCCCAACTAAGAGACAATGATGACAAAGCCATGCCCTATGTCAATGTGTTTCACCTCTGTTCATGTCCCAGCACTTCCAGTTAGATAGAACTTGACAGGCACAAATAAATACTACTTTTGGTAATAAACCCCTCATATGCATGTAGATTATGCCAGATGGGGCTTATAAAGAACTGCTGCAGTGAGTCTTGGTAAAACACAATGCTTCCCTCCTATCCTAAGCAGCAGCATTTCATAGTGAAGGCAGCTTCTGCTCTATCTCTTCCATGGACATCTTGTGATATTCTAAATGTTGTTGGACTTCAACTCCATCTTCTCTTCTCATTTGAAATGTGGGGTTATGCTGCTATGAATTGCTGTCCAAGAAACCTGAAGAGCTACTAGTTGGCCATACTTACTATACTGAGAAAAATATTCCTAAACATAGTCTCTTACTTCTATTTCATAGCAAAAGAGGTAAAGCCAGCCACACAGTTTTGTTAAGAAATCATACTCTTAAAATTTATCATGTTTCAATTGCATGTTATGCTTCAAAGAAGGGGGGGTTACCCCTATCATACAATAATCAGAGGCTTTTATTAATTTATCTGAATGTGAAAAAAATTCACAGATACTTCAAGCAGATAGTATACATATATTTTATATGACACCTTACATAAATACACATGGCTGGCCCACAATTATATTCTAATATTAAATGTTAATATTAAAAAGTTCTCATAGCATAAAGCTAAAACTGTGATACAAATATTCATTCGGACATATTTTTTTTTAATTTTAAAACCAATACAATACATATATACTGAATATGTCCATCCAACATGTAGTAGCAACTGAAAAATGCAGAATTAATTACAGACAGGAATTGGAACTGTTTTGGAATCTTCTCCAGATTACTTCCAAAATTTTAAATGGCTAAGAAATTTTAATAGTTTAGGAAATATTAATTTGTAAAAGCAGCAAGAATCCACCCACTCCACTTTTCTTTACATGAATAATAAATAAAATACTGTACTGTAAATAACATTTCACTCTTCATGAAACCAAAATCAGCTGCTTAAGTCATTTACTACTAGGTCAGTGATAGGTTGTTCATATTGAATAGATTTCTGTAATTGCAAAGGCTGCATAGTCTAGATGGCCTTTTAAAGATGGTGTCTCAGTAACATGATCATATTATTACACACATTACAATGCAACTAATGACATCGTGCACCATACCCTAAACTAGATTATTCATATAGTTTTCCACAAACCAGAAGATAAGCCACCTGTTGCACAGCCACTTGATTTAATAAGCCAACATGATTCACTAGAAAGTAGTCCTTAATTGATAGTTTACAGCACCATTACACTTCAGCAATTTCATTTCCAGCATAAAATCTGGTTTGGTAGTTTTATTTTGTCCTTTGAGTCACAAGCCATCATCAAACTGTCTCTTGCCACTGTTTGAGGCGCTGATTGACATTTTCATAAGTACATTTGTTGAAACTGGTAATCTAAGCTGAGTTCTAACTATTGCATCATCATTATCACTTGTGCATGTTTCTAATCTTCTAAAAAATACAATGAGATTTAGAACACTTAATATAAAACAAAATCACATATTTCATGCATACCTTCTCCAGTTCTATATTATGCTCAGTAGTACTGCCTCAATCCATCAATTTAATTAAAAATATATTTTCCTGTGGGTTTTTTTCCTTTCCAGGAACTATAATGAGCTGTGCACAATAATTAGCATCATCTCCTAAACTTCAGCTTTGACAAAATATCTTTAGCAAAGAATTCTCAAGCACATCAAAAAGTATCCAAGCCATTCCCAAAATTAATTATGCATATAATAGTAGAGAAGTATTTCTAACACAAAATGGTAGCCTCAGTTACCATTTTCGTCTTGGTGATGGGAAGCAAGAACATGTGTGTGCACTTGTTCTTGCTTCCCATCACCAAGACGAAAATGGTAACTGAGGCTACCATTTTGTGTTAGAAATACTTCTCTACTATTATATGCATAATTAATTTTGGGAATGGCTTGGATACTTTTTTTGGTTGCTGGAGAGCAATTTAACCACTGTGTCACCAGAGCTCATGGTTAAATAAAATGTGTGTGCACTTTTTATTTAACCATGAGCTCTGGTGGCACAGTGGTTAAATTGCTCTCCAGCAACCAAAAAAATTGTGAATTCAATCCTGAGCTGGGCTCTATGTTGACTCATCCTTCCATCCTTCCATGGTCAGTAAAATGAGTACCCAGCATTCTGGGGGCAAAATGCTAATAAACTTGTGAACCGCCCAGAGAGTGCGCTAAATACTATGGGGCGGTATATAAGTGTGATTGCTTTGCTTTATTAATAGTCTCATTGAATGATTTCTGATTGGGTTCATTCCTCAATAATCTTAGCTAATCCAGATTTTGTTTTCATCTGACATAAAGTACTACTAAAATTTATTTATTTATTTATTCAAATTTATTATCCTGCCTCAATCGGGTAAACCCTACTCTAGGCGGCTTACAACAATGCAAAATCCCACAAAAGAAACTAGATAATCCCACTATACCCCCAAAAATTTGGATTAAATTAATTAAAAGATTTGGCTATAATTAGCAAAATACTAAAAAACAGATTTAAAAGTTAAAGTTTAAAACAGCGAGATCAGATCAGCCACCCAACATGGGACCCCACATTCCTGGGGGCCCAGACCTGCCCTGCCAGCCAGGTTTTTAGGCCCTTCCGAAAGGGCAGGAGCCTAAAAACCTGGCTGGCAGGGCAAGTGTGGGGACCCAGGAATGTGGGATCTCATGTAGGGTGGCTGATCTAATGAACAGCCACCCTTTCGGTTCAATTTCTGGCATTGTTTTAATGTTTTATGAATTTTTATAGTTTTAAGTATGAAGTTTTAAGATGAATTAGTATTATCATAGGCTTAACCTATGATTTTAATCTGTAAGCCGCTCAGAGTCGGGTTTACCTGATTGGGGTGGGATAGTAAATATGAGCAAATAAATAAATAATAAAAAGGTCTGTCTGCAAACGTAACTCAGTTGGCAGGAGGTTCCAAAGGGCCAGGGCGGACACGGAGAAGGCCCTCCTCCTGGTGCTAGAGAGATGTGCCTCTCTAACCGATGGAATGATAAGAGAACCTCTCCGATCCGCCCTGGTGGGACGGACAGATGTTCTTGGGGTGACGCGGACTCTTAAGTATCCTGGCCCACTACCATATCTTTCTCAAAGAAAGATAAAATAGCTAGGTCTATATCTATTTTAAAAGGAAGAATACACAACACTTTACCATACTTCAAAGGAACCATTTCCAAATGACAGAACAAACTTTACTGAATGCAAGAAACACATCTTTTCCTCTCCTTGATCCTCAAAGAAAGAATGATTACAGAGTGCTAAAGCATTAACAAGGCCCTTATTCAATTCTAGTTTTAAGGAAATGTTTCTTTAAGACGTGGCTAGATTTAAAATAAGCAACCAGAGTGATTACTGAAGAACTGGGAGTGACAGAATGATTTGATGCAGAAGCATAGTGTAATTTTTTTTATATCTGGTCTGTTTGTACAGAAAATGTCAGTACCTCCTCTTTGAAGAAAACTGGACTCAAGTAATGGATCATGATTACTACATGGTTCTTGATTACTACATATGTGTTTAAAGAGTTCAGGCAGCATGTACAAGGTGAAATCATACATCCTACTTGATTTCTGGCAGAATCGTCAAAACTGCACATCATTAAAGAAAAACACATTTCCAGTTCAGACTATTATTTTTACATTGTAAAATGTGCAGAGTATGTTGGATGATGATAAGGTTACCCACTGCTGTTCATAATTTTTAGAGAGAATAGCTAGAGAGAGAACTATTACACTAAGCAATACTAAAAGTATGAAGGAAGGGGGAAAATGAATCTTGAAAGAAAATGCTGTCATTGTTCCATTAAGAATTTCTACCAATCCCCCCCCAAATTTCTTTTTTTTTTATGTTTTAAATTCTTTATTTGTAAATTTTCAATAAAAATGACACAATATAAAACAAACATACAATACAAAAAAAGTCACAAGAGTACTACACTTAATATACTTGAATGCAAAAAATAAAAGATTATAACACATTTTTCAGCTTTTATATCAGCTCTCTTAAACCAATAATTCTAATATCTCTATTATGACTACAGTATGCATTCTACATTACTTAATTCACCTCTGTGTTATATACAATGTCCAGGAGGGTTATGTCCGTTTACATTTTCCAAAAATTAACTTGTTCTGGTACAGGGTTAATTCCTTTATTTCCAACAATCACATAATCCACAAATTTCCTCCAGATTCCCCAAAATCCATTTATTTGAACTATGCCTTTCTTAACATTTAATTCCCATGTCAGTTTGTCATTAAGAGCTAATTCCCACATTTCATTGTACCAATCTTGTATCTTCAATGTCACATTACTCTTCCAATTTTTTGCTATACATTGTCTTGCTGCAGACAGCATCACAGCCAACAGCTCTTTACCGTCCTTACTTATCTTATATTTATCCACATTTGTTATTAATGCCGTATCTGGTCCCAATTCTAACCGCATATCCATTATGCTTTCAATTTCCTCTCCAACCTTACCCCAAAATTCTGATACCACGTTACAATTCCACCACATATGTACATATGTCCCAATTGAATGCTTACATCTCCAGCATTTGTTACTTATTTCCTTATTTATTTGATGCAGTCTTATTGGGGTCAGATACCATCTCCAAAGCATCTTGAAATTATGTTCCTTTACTCTTACAGACATAGTTCTCATTATTCTTTTTTTCCATTTTCTATGCCAATTCTCTTCCGTAATTGTCTTATTCAGATCTTGTTCCCAAATATGCTTTAAAACTTCCTGAATTTTCCCTTGTTTGTTCATTATTTTATAAATTTTGCTAACTATCCCTTTAATTCCCATGTTTCCTTTTCTTATTTCAACCAGAAGTTTTTCAAAAGTCGTAAGTTGTCTGTCTAGACTGTTATAGGATAAAACTCTCTTATTCCAATTATTTATCTGGAGAATCTGAAACCAATTTAATTTCAATTGTAAAAAAAGTGCCTTTCTTTTCTCTAGATCACTACAGATCTTCAACCAATCTTTTAGCAGTGAAACCCCACTTTCTAATAAAATTGCCTTAACATCTCTATCTAATTTAATTGGGAAGTTATTAAAATCTTCTAATTCTACAATTGGCGAAATCCCTGGAGTAAGATCTTCTCTAACTCCATTCCATTCTTCTATGGTTGTTTTTATCATCCTATTCTGTATCCCTTTATGTTTTTTACTATCTATTTTACTTAAAAATATAGCTTTGCCCACTTGTGAGAAATCTCTCTTTTCAATTTTTTCCCATATTGATTCTTCCCTCATCAAAATTTTAACAACATTTCTTACTTGAAAGGCTCTATAATAATTATGTATGCTTGGGATTCCCAGTCCCCCTTCTTTTTGAGATATATACCACAGTTGTTTAGATATCCTTGTTCTTTGTTTCCCATTACAAAAATTATTTATAATTTTTTGGAATTCTTCCAATTCTTTGTTACTATGTTTTATTGGTAAAACGTCAAATAAGAAATTTAGTTTAGGCAGTAACATCATTTTACTTAAGGCTATCCGGCCGAACCATGATAAGTTTAGTTTATTGTATTGTGTGATTCTCCTTTCAATATCCTTCTTTAATTTTAGATAATTTAGCTTTTTAAGGTCCCCAGTTTTGCTTGAAATCGTAATTCCCAAATATTTTAAATTGGGTTTAACTTGTATCTTATATTTTTCTTCAATATTTTCTCGCTCCTCTTTTTCCCCGTTGCAATACATCATTTCTGATTTTTCCCAGTTTACTCTCAGGCCAGTTGTTTCTTCGAACGTTTGTAAATGCAAATATATTCTTTCTAATGCCTTCTTTGGTTGCTTGACAATTATAAGTGTATCATCTGCATATAAATTTATTTTATTATCCTCTATTCCACTTATTTCTTCATCTTGGCGTATGTCATTGGCTAAGAACTCCATTGCCATTATAAACAAAACTGGGGACAGAGGGCACCCCTGGCGGGTGCCTGCTTCCAATTTTATATCCTCTGTATATATATCATTAACTTTAACTTTAGCTGTTCCTTGTTGATATAATTTTGTAATTACACCCTGAAATTTATTACCAAATCCATATAGACCGATCATTCCATGAATTGTAGCCCATTGTAGAGAGTCGAATGCTTTAAATATATCAAGGGATAAAAATCCTATCTTCTCTTTTTTCCTTTCTGTAGAGTCCAACAGGTCCAATACTCTTCTTACCAAATCCGACATGTATCTATTTTTCACAAATCCTGCTTGATCTTTATTGATATATTTGTTTATAAAGCTACTCAAACGCTTTGTCAATATTGTAGTAAAGATTTTTGCATCTTGATTAATTAATGAGATTGGCCTGTATGACTCTACTTTCTCCAAATCTTTTCCTGGTTTGGGAATTAAGGTAATGATCGATCTATTCCATGAGTCTGGAATTGATTCACCTTCCATTATTTTATTAAATAATTTGCATAACTTTGGAACTATTACTTCCTTAAATTCCTTATAAAATTCGGCCGGTAACCCATCTTCTCCTGGTGCTTTATCTATTTTTAGTTTTCCAATAACTTCCCAAATTTCATTTTGTGTTATTTCCTCCTCCATTTTTATTCTATGCTCTTCTGATATCTTATTTATCTGTTGTTTATCAAAATATTCCTTAAGTTTTACTATAGTTACATCCTTTTTTGAATAAAGATCTCGATAAAAACTTTCAACAATTTTGACCTTCTCTGTACTTTTATTGCACCTTTCCCCTTTTTTATCTGTCAATGCACCAATCTGACTCTTGATCTTCTTTTCTTTAGCTGCTCTTGCTAACAATTTTGAGTTTTTGTTGCCAAATTCAAAATATTCTCTTTTTAGAAAAATTAAGTCTTTCTTAACTTTTTCCATATCTTTTCCTTCTAGTTCCTTTCTTATTTTTTGAATTTTTCCAAATATATCTTGGCTTTTAGTCCTTGCATGCTCCGATTGTAATTCTTTTAATTGTTTTTCCAATTCCTGATATCTGCTCCTGTTTTGTTTATTTCTCGTGCTTGTAATTTTTATAGATTCGCCTCTAAAAATTGCTTTCATGGTATCCCACACTGTACTATAACTAACCTCGTTGTTATCATTCCATTTCCAACTTTCTTCCCATTTTTCTATTATATAATTCTTAGTAGCTTGCTCCTTAAAAATTTTTGAATTATATCTCCAATTATACATTTTCCGTCCTGGGCCTTCTAATTTTATGTCCATTAGTATTTTTGCATGGTCTGATTCTTTAATTGTTCCTATCTCTATATCTTCCGTCAATCTGTTCAGACTTTCTGTAACGAAGATATAATCTATCCTAGAATACATATTATGTACTTGGGAGAAATAAGTATATGCTCTTTCCCGGCCCTTGATTTCTCTCCATACATCCTTTAAACCAATTGTGTTAATCCAATTATCCAATACATACTTCTTACTCTTTCTTTTATCTCCTGTAGTGTCCATATCCGATCTTATTAAATTAAAATCCCCCGCTACTATCATATTCAAGCTACCTTCTTTACTGAGAATTTTTTGCATTTTATCTAAAAATTGTTCCTGATTGTCATTTGGTGCATAAATATTAACAAGTGTCAATTCCTCATCGTCTATATTTCCGTTAATTATTAAATACCTCCCTTCTGGGTCTGAGATACTTTGTGTCATATTGTATCCAGTTCTATCAGAGATCAGTATCGCTACTCCTCTAGATTTGGATGTCCCATATGCCATTTCATAAATTTGCATTCCTTTTAAGACTAATTTATTTGCTTCCGCTGATTTTTGATGGGTTTCCTGTAAAAAAATGATATCTGGTTTATCTTTTTAAAGGCCTAATTGTAATTTCTTTCTTTTCAATACGCTGCCTGTACCCTTTACATTCCATGATACTACTTTAATATTTTTAATCATCTATAGTTAAGCTGTTTCAACGTGTAGTAACCTTCCCTGGATGTGCAATCCACCACCCTACATTGAACAACCAAAAAAAACCCTAAATACCTACCTCTAACTAAACTAACCGCTCTTAAGTCAGAATTTAAACTGTATAACTTAATCATCCTATATAATTAATATAGTCAAAATGTAAGACAGAAATAAAAAATAAATATAAAAAAGAAGCCTATTGTACACAAATTATTACCAAATTACCTACAATTAAGAGGTGGTTTTTAGATGGCTTCACTGCTTCTTTTCCTTAACTAGTTGTTACTTTCTGCACTACTGAAAAGATTGACATCCTTGTAGCTCCAACTGTCCCATATTTCCCTCTAGTAAACCTGCAAACTGATTTTTGATCCAAGAATGACTGTGAAGTCATATATATATATATATATATATATATATATATATATATATATATATATATATATATATATATATATATATATATATATAAAATTGTTAGCAGTAATGGCTACAAGATTTGGGCAGGGCAGGGTTAAGATTTGGTACTGTAGCACATGGCTATTTTAAAACAGGGGTTCACAACCTACATCCTGGCCCATGGTGCCATTCCAACCAGCCCACAGCAGCAACCCCAGAAGCGGAAGCGGATGCATTTACGACGGCCGTAAACATATCTGCACATCTGCAAACATCCCCGCCAGTTTACAGCAGCATTTGCAGCAGGAAACCATGTGTATAGCTTGGTCAGCTGTCAGAAGCGTGATCCAGAAAGTGGCGCGAAAGTGTTGAGAACCCCTGTTTTAAAACATTTTTCTCTTTTCCCAGTCCCAAATAAAACCCCAGAATTATACCATTCCCTCTTGAGATTGGGCATTTCTGTCAGGTAGTATCAAGCGATTGATTAACCTTAGTAGAAGGTTCTTCCGTTCACACAGGTTTAACCACCCAAGTTTCTCCCTTTCTACTACAGCTTCTCACAATGGGGAACCAAATGGGGTATAGGATGGAAGGTAACAGTTACACAAAATTCATACGATTCAGTCAATCATTTGCTTAATTTGTTTTACTTTTTTATTGTTCTCTCTTTTTATGCTTTTTTTATCTTTGAATTATATTGCTTTTAGACACTTTGTGTGTCAGATGTAAATAGTTTTGTCATAGAATAACCAAGAGAAACCCTAAACACCTACCTCTAACTAATCTAATTAACTTACCTGTTCTAATGAAATCTTTGGACCTCCCCACTCTTCTCTTCAGAGTTGTGCCTTCGTCTTCCGAAGAGGGGAGGTGGGGACATGAAAAGAATGGCATGATCTAATTACAGTCCCTGTATTTACCCACCCAGCTCCACCTATCTCTCGCAGTCTTTTTTTTTTTCATATAAAAGCAGAAGAAAACAAAAGGCATAGAAAAAGGAAAAGTAACATTCAGAAAGCAGTATCTACTCACCTACCGCTACCACACTCAAAGAATCATCAGTACCCCCCGTAGCTCCCTCTTCTTCTTCTTCTCCAGTTCGGTCTCTTTTTATAGCTCCAGATTCTAACAGGTCCTTTCTTAAAGACATCCATTCCGGTGTTCCCACCTTGACCAAGCCAATCTGGCACATATACTCCAATACATCCATTTCTGAATTAACAACGTGCATCTTTCTATCATAAAAAAAACATATTTGCTGTGGAAATCTCCAATTATAAGTGAGCCCTCTAGCTTTCAAAAGTTTTGTCACTGGCTTCATTTTGTATCTCCAAACACGTTCTTCTGGGGCTATATCATTGTAGACTTCCACAGTAGTCCCATCTATTTCCAGAACGCCAGCACCAGCCTGTTTGATAAAAGCCATCACCCTGAGTTTATCACCCCAATTTGCGAATTTGACCAAAACATTTCTATGAAAGCTCTTTCCTCTCTTTCCCCCACCCTAAAAACACTGGCTATGTCTTCCGCAACAAAATCTTTTCCCATTTTGAGAGAGTTTAGCCAATCAACTATTCTTTCCTTCAGCTTGTCTGGCGTTCGTTCTGGCATTTTACGAATCACAATATTTTGCTTTCTTAAACCTTCTTCCACCAAATCTAATCTTTTTTCATGTGAACACACTTTATAATCAATTTCTTTTGTTTTGGACTCCAATTCTTTCACATCAAGTTGTAATGTCTTTACATCCTTCCTCGTATTCTTCATCATGTTTTCCATCCTTTTTGAATTATCTTTAACTTCCCTTGACAGGTCATTAAGAATTGTGGCCAAATTTTGGAAATTAGTAACAGTTGCATCTCTGTCCCGCTTCGTTTGCTCATTGTTGACTTGAATCTCTTTTTTCAATTCTTGGAAATTCCCTGACATTGACTTTTCCATCTGTTCAACTTTCTTCATAAATTTACCTATCTCTACATAAAAATGCACGTTTTCTCCTGCTGAAGTCTCGGCAATTGGTGGTGGTGTTTGTCCATCTCTTTGTTCTCTTTGTTCCCTCTGTTCCTTTTGCTCTCTTTGGTCCTTTAACTCTTTCTTATCCTTTCTTGTTTCGGGTCTCTTTGGCTTAACAACTTCTTCCCCCTCTCCACCCTTACCCCCCTCCATGACTATGCTCAATTAATGTGCAAGATCAATATTTTCGGCTAAACAATTAAAACCAATTCCCTCCTCTTTTTCGCTCACTCAAAATAGCTTTTGAGATTCTCTAATTAATTTCAGTTAATCAGCCAATTTTCAGATTAATATTGCACACCATCCAAAACTAATCAAATCAAATCTACAGTAATCAAAACTTAATAATCAATTAATTTCCAATAAATCAAATATTCAAATATTCAAATTGGTCAATCTCGATAACATCAATCAATAAAATATATTTCAATTCAATCAATTCCAATTATAATATCAAAATCAATATCTGATACCCCTAATCTGTTTCAAACTAATAGTTTTCTAAAAAAATAACTTTTTAATAAAAATCAATTAATTTATATGTATGATCCCAGTTAGTTACAAAATCATTCAATTTAATATCAGTTTAATAGTTTTTCTTAATTACTTAAAAATAACTTCCATAGCACAGTTTATGATTGATTTATCACCTTAAGGGGGGGAGGAATTTGAGAGGGGAAATCAGGAAGAAAGGAATTTAGCTTAAAGGCTATGGAGCAATCTCTTTGTAGATGAGAGAGGGCGGGTATGACACACAGTTACAATAAAGCTCACACAATTACACTAAGACTCACATAAGAAGAAGAAAGGGAAAAAGGAAAACCTATAATTTGTTAATTTATTTTGTTAAAGATTAGTCTATATAACAAATAAAGCCAAATATAAAAAACAGCAGGCTACTAACAATTACTAACTGCAAAAGAAAAAAGAAAAGCAAAGGAGAAAGAAGAGAAAATATTTGAACAAATGGGGGCTAGCCCCAAAAATAAAAAATAAAAATTAAAAAGAAAAAAAAAGAGAAAAAAACCTCCTTCAGTTCTCTCTCTCTCCCCCCTCAAAAGTTAAAAGGTACCAAAAGAGGAGGAAATTAAAAAAAGGAGAAGAAGGAGGGAGGAGAGGGAGAGAAACACGAGAAGAAAAAAGAAAAAAAAGAAAAAAATATGTACATTGTTTGGTATAGTACTTAGTCCAACTGCTTTTAATCTTCAAAAGGGAATTTCTCTTTCCCCTCCCTTAAAAAAAGAAAAGAAAAAGGGAGAGAGTGTATTATTCTTTTAAAAACAATGCTCTGTCCCAAAAATCCTCGTCTCACATGCAGTTTCGGTTTCCTTAAGTTTCGTTTCTGTCTCTCACGCCGCCATTAATCCAAAGCGTACTGCTTCTTTATCCCAACCAACAAAAATAGCAAGGAACAAAGAAAACCCGAAAAAAGTAAAAAAGAAAGAAAAAAATGCCCCTGTTATCTTCTGCAATCTATAGCCCCCAAATATCCATAAAATGACAATGGGAAAGAAGGAAGATAGATCAAAGGGTTTTGCCCAAATAGTCAGGTCCAGAAAGACTGAAACAAGGATAAATTATTTTGGCATGTGGCCTCTGCATCCTACCAGAGTGAAAATGAATGGAGACATGCTGAAAAAGTTATCCTTGTTCCAATATTTCTGGACTTGACTGCATAATACGAGTAACATGCTATGAGCATGTATCATGTAATGCTACCCCAGTCATCATTACTGTAGTAATTAGTATGTTCTCTACTAATCATGTAAACCCTATTCCTTCCTTTTCTACATCTATATTATAATGTTTGAAGTGGTCTGTATTTAAATATGACCTTTTGTGGACCAAGCCTGATGAAGTGGACTTGGTCCACAAATGCTCAATTAAATGGAGTTAGTCTTTATGGTGCCACAACATATTTTTTTTGCTGTTCTGTTTTATTTATTTTCAGATATGTATATTATATTAATTTTGATCTAAAGACCTCACTGAAAGAGTCCTATCACTATGTGATATTGCTTAACTGCACTGGACACATTTTTAAAAACCCATACAGCCAGAATAGAACAAAATAGGCAAGAAAATTGTTTCATTTTTGTCAATCAAGTACAGTACTATTGAATGTCATGGTATGTCTGTACTATAGAAACTGTGGTAAGAATGCAACTCATTGTAAGAAAAATTAAGAGACAGTAGTCTGGAGAGTTTTAAAATCTTTAAATCAGCACGGTAATATATGGTAATATATATGGGTCTTCAAAGCTGAATATCAGCTTCCTTTCAAAAGGCCTTTTCAGTAGAACATGACTTCAGCTGCAGAAGTCTGAGAGCGCTTAGCAGATGCAATGGATTGCTATTAGTGCTAATGATAAACTTGGATATTTACAAGATCTTTACAGCACATTTTTTTTTGCAAATTCTTCAGGTACACTTTATAAGTTGATAATAGAAATTGGAAAGAATCTGGGACAGTTGAAATTTTTTTTTTAATGGAAAACAATATAGTTAAGCAAATGGTTTGGGATTTTCAGTATTCGAATATAACAAAACAGTCAATAGCATTAGGATACTACTGCTTCAGTAATAAAAGCAAGGCATTATTTACATAAACCTATGAAAATGTCATGGAGTAAATATTCTCCTTATCCCTCTATGATTAGCAACACAATGGAGGCAAATTCTATGGTACCATGCAAGGCCGTATAAAATGCTGAAGTAATGTGCTACAATCAGAACTTTGTTGGCACACAAAATGCTTAACAGGTAAATCATTAATAATGTATCATTCCAGAATGATTTTTTTCTCAGTATTATAGCAACATTAAAACTTGCTGCTGATGTACGTTCAACAAAGGTAAAAAGAAATGGAGGAGGAATATTAAGGACATACAAATACACCTCTCTCTCTCTCTCTCTCTCTCTCTCTCTCTCTCTCTGTGTGTGTGTGTGTGAGAGAGAGAGAGAGAGAGAGAGAGATGCACATTTCTGTCATTCTCATAAATTGGAGGAATTTCCCCATCTTAATAAATTATATTAAATGCACAAAGGTGAGATAGAAAACAATGTCACTGGTTTAATGCAATAAAGCTAATTAGTCTATTATTTTCATAATTTTTCCACTGTAGAGTGCTAATACTTCTTTAACTTAATTAGAGTCATGCTCTAATGGAAAAAGGAAGCACAAAGACAGAGCAGGAGCTATATCTCCTGATTTACTTCCAAGAAAGCCATAGTTCAGGTAAGGTTAGATTTAAACCAGAGGTTTACAACCTATGGGCCGCAGGCTGGACCTGGCCCCTGACACCATTTCTTCCATTCTATCCGGCCCTGGAAGCAGATGTGTTTACAACAGCTGTAAACGCACCCGCACATGCACAAATGCACCAGCCACAGTTTACGGCAGTATTTGCAGCAGGGGAAAACCATGTGTCCAGCCCATGGTGTGGCCTGATGGGAAGTTGTCCAGCCTGTGGGATTGTAAGGTTGAGAACCCCTGATCTAAACAGTTATAAAAGATCAAACTGTTCTTCTAGCACTGGTAAAATGACTAGTTTTCATTAGTCCTTTCTTTTGTCTACTTGGCCTTGCCTTGGTGTCATTATTCAGTGAGGAGTGCCTGGATTAGTAGACATCTCTGTGATGGCACACCACACAATTTGTGGTTTTCTAGCTACTTTACCCATGGCAATTAAACCTCAAGATTCTTGTTAATCCTGGTGAGAGACCTATTTTGAACTGCAGAGAAATGTTAGTGTGTAGGGCAATCCCACAGCACCATTTTATGTTGTCCCCCAATGCCTCCACCACACCAGGAAGTTCCATGTGGTGGAGGAAGGACAAAATGGCCATCTGGCCCCCAAAGCTAAAGGTGGAAAATTCCTGGTGTAGGGGAAATATATGTGAGAGATATCCCCATAGTCATTCTTCCTCCCTAGCAGAACATCAGGGAGGAGGATGAGATTAAATTCTCTTCTCAACTATTTTATGAAACAGGGGAAGAGAAAGAAAGATAATTTTCAGATCATCCTCATCCCAACCATTCAGTTGGAGCCTAATTTCACAGCTTTGCCTTGCCTTGCTGTCGTTATTCAACAATGAGTACCTGGATGAGCTATAGGTTCCTTTTTATTCCCTCTACTGCTCTCACCTTTCAAATGTTGGGATATAATCTAAAATAATGTCTATTTCTTTTTGCAGGAAAATCCAGTTAAAGATACTGACTGAGAAAATGTTTCAACAGCCTGCCATTATTTTATGTTGGTTGACTGAATCTGATTAGGCCAAGTGAGGTGGTTATCTCTGATCGCAGATTCCTTGGG
This sequence comes from Furcifer pardalis, assembly GCA_030440675.1. Taxonomy (NCBI): domain Eukaryota; kingdom Metazoa; phylum Chordata; class Lepidosauria; order Squamata; family Chamaeleonidae; genus Furcifer; species Furcifer pardalis. The sequence goes on from CP126895.1 coordinate 48,965,409, forward strand.
ACAGCAAGTTATCTGCTCTGGCTGCCCCAGATGGACATTTGCTACTGTGGAGAGTTCTGTGCAGTAGCCTCACCCTCAGGAGTGTGCTGAGCACCATGGGAGGGTGCTGGATAAGGACGAGGGGCAGTGACCAAGGGATGGGGGCAGGGGAGAAGGTTGCCCCCAGGAACCGCTTGGCCACCGCTTGTTCCACCCGGCATGCGGAACTTTAGAATAAACCATTAGCTTGGAGCATTTTTTTAAATCTAAAGTGCAGAGTGCCAGGTGGATAAAATAATAATAAATAAAATTATTATTTGTACCCCAGGGCGCCAGAGGTGAGGGAGCACTGGGATGACTCCCCCACTGTCCTGGTGGCCCAGCCCATGCCTTCTCACCTTCATACAGAGCAACAGCTGGTGCTCCCGCACATCTGCGTCTCATGGTCGTTGAAGGCATACTGTGGAGAGTGACAGTGCTGGTGCAGCATGGTCGCCACTACAATCATCTTCCTCTTTCCATGGGTGGGAGAAGTACCACCATTACTACTGAAATGAGAAGGGGCTGCACTTCTGCCAGCATGATAGACTTTCTCCCCTTGGTGCATTATATAGCCATGTTCAGATAGGCCACTGGAGAAAGCTCCTTCATTCTTCCTACATTGCTCAGGTGATGAAGAGAGGCTTATCGTTATTGGGGCACTGCTTCAAAGGTTGGTCCTGCTGAACTTACTTTAAATTACAGCTACATAGTTCATTGCATGAATAGGCTGTTGACTACTTTTTCAGACGGTCTCTGTTAATGATTGAAAAGGGATTTTATGATCACATGCAAATGTAGTCCCAAATGGAGTAGACTTTCTGAAATCAATGCGACATAAAATAGGCCATTCATTTTAATGGGTCAGCTTTAGCTGGAGCTAAAATTGGATTTAGCCCTTAAACATAAAGCAATATTTGTCTTCAAAAGCTCACCTATTGAGGATTTGTTTTCTTTCTCTTGGAGGTGCAATGAAACCACAGAAAGAACTAGCTCACCACAGCCAGCTTTGCTTTCTTGTTCAGTTAATCATGATGTCAATAAGTAACATTGTCAATACTTGTTTTTATTTTATACATTGAATACAATCTAAGGAAGCATAAATTGTGTGTATATATAAGGAAAAAGAAAAAGACACCATGACATGATTCTTTAAATCAAGTTATTTATATATTTTTATTTATTGCATTAATATGCTGCTTTTCCCCCAGGTTGCAGGATGGCTCACATCATTAAAACAGTAATAAAATTAAAATAAGATACATGGATCATTAAAAAAAAATAAGCATACAATAATTCAGTTAGTTTAAAAGAGGGGAAGCATTAAAACACATAAATAAACAAAACCAATTTTCAGTTGCCTCTATAATAATTTCATGTCAGAAATTGAAAGGATTTTTGTTGGAGAAATTCCACTCAGGTGACACCCGAACGAGGCTCCTTTCAGGTCCCCAAGATCTTTTCCCACCAAAGTGGTCCATATTTATCTACTTGCAATTTCTTGCTTTCGAACTGCTAGGTTGGCATGAGCTGGGACAGAGACGGGTGCTCAAACCATCATGCAGTACCCAGTTCTCGAACTGCCGACTTCCCAGCTTTCCAGTTTACAAGGCAAGCTTCTTAACCATTGAGCCACTGCAGCCCCACAACTGTCTCTGAAAGGAAAGGACAGAGAACACCAACGTAGACTCATGCAAGGAAAGTATAACATAACCTGGGGCTGACATTTAAAAGCCACTTTCAAAGCAGCAGATAACATGCATTTGAAATGGAAGATAGGAGAGTGGGTTTCTGAGCTTACAAACTATCCACTAAAATACTGATCTTATTTAAAATTAACTTCCTCGTCTTATATACAGTCAAACCTCGCATAAAGAGCATTTCGCTTAAAGAGTAACTTGCTTAAAGAGCAGAATTTTCTCTGAATGGTCGCTTTGCTTAACAAATAAAACCAATCAAAAACTCACTTAACAAATAAATCGGGGTTCACAATCCCCCCCACAACTGGTCACTTACAATGGCGTTTCGCTTAAAGAGCGAACTTGCTTAAAGAGCAATCCTGTGGAACGCATTATGCTCTTTAAGCGAGGTACAACTGTACAAAGTAAACCCAAAGGTGATAACACTGAAGATAATCTTACTCTGGTGAAGGCTAGTGAAGACATGATTCCCCCCAACAACAACAACAACAACAACAACAACAACAACAACAACAACAACAACAACAAACAACAACAACAACAACAACAACAACAACAACAACAACAACAACAACAAGGTTTGTATTTTCAAACACCACACAAATGCAACTTGTTTTTTCTGCATCGTGAATCAGTCCTATTTTGGAACGTAAGTATTCTGATTCTTTGCAATACAAGTGTGCAAGTGAAGCAACTTTAAATATTTAATGCTGAGCTAAAAGCTATCTTATCTAAAAATCAGATTCATCAAATATCCATCTAAGAAACAGAGCTCTGTCGATAGGCCAGTATGACAGAAAAATGCTTGCCTTAAAAGCCAGAAATTATCACAGCAAGAAGTAAATAGATATGAAAGAGCTAATGGGTTTATGGACCGCTTGGTCTTTGCCAAAAGAACTTTTAAGTTGCTTCACTTGTTGTCAGAATACTTAATAGAAAGCTTTCTAGGCCTATAATAAATAATAATAATACTTGTATGTTGTAAAGTCAATTCTGTCTCGTGGCAACTCTTTTCATGGTTTTCTAGGTAGGGAGTACCCATAAGTGGTTTACCATTCTCTTCTTTTGGGGCACCCTGGGACTGTGTAGCTTGCTGGCTCTACACAGGCTGGCTCTTCTTCCTGGTGGCCCAGAATGGGCTCAAACTCCCAATCTCCTCCAGATTTTTATTTTTCTAATGTTTTCTAAAGAGGGTTGTTAAAAGCAAAAGTGCAGGTGGAACAGTAGAAATACAAAAATGCATATTGAACTATATCATCTATTTTCTTGATGAGCAAGCTAAACGTTTACTGGAATCTCCCATAGGCAAATGCAGCAGATAGGATTTTCAAGGATGTCTGTGGGACGTTTACTGAGGTGGTGGCAGTGGCCACCGCCACCACCACCACCACCACCACCACTACTACTAGCTGAATACTGCACAATGGAGTGAGCTCCCATCTCTGTCCCAACTCCTGCATGTCATGAAACGACATATTTTCTAACTTTCTCAAAGCTTGAGGTTGTAGTTTGACTAGGCCTAAAAATCCTTTCCTCTCTGTTTCACAAGACTGCATGTCACGAGATAGCTTGTTTTCAATTCGGTGTTCCTATTTCTTATCTCTAAGCTTGCTGAGTTCCCTGATGTTGTGACTACATGGTAGAGCACTCACTGTACACGTGTGTCAACAATCCTATGTTGTAAGAAAGTTTTCTCTGTTCCCTGATTGGTTAAAGGTACCCCACCTGACTGGAGAATCTCCATCTTGGAGAGGGGAGAAGGAGTTCATTTTTGGATGTCTATGGGCTAACATCTATGCCTGGGGACTATTCCTTTGTTTTCATCATGATTACCTAATGAACCTGTGTATTGTTACTGGACTGATCTATATGCTACTGACCTTCTATTTACATTTCTCTATGGACTATGCTTTAAGAAACCTGATCAATAAATCAACTGTTTTTCTCTGAAGATTGTCTCTTTCATCGACAGCACACACTAGGCCTAGCTACCTAGACCTCCCTTGTTTGCTCCATTGCCTGAGCATAGTAAGAATTCTTTTAAAAGCAGACCGGTTCTCCCAGCACCAGGTAAGGGCTAGAAAGTTCCCGTAATGAGACAGCGATCTCAGGAACTGGAAGGGAGGGGCCCTTAACTGGGACGGCCGGCGTCTGACACTACCAACCTAGTAATTCGAAAGCAAGAAATTGCAATCAGATAGATACCACTTCAGTTAGAAGGCAAGCAGTGTTTCATACATTTTTGTGTTTAGTCATGCCTGCCACATGTCCATGGAAATGTCTGCAGACACAGAACAGTGCTGGGTCTTTTGCTATAAACAGAGATGAGCACTGGAACCCTAGATTTGGACACGACTAGCTTTCAAGCCAGGGTGACCTGTTACCCACCAAATGAGTATGAAACAAAGATTCAGACATAGCAGGAAGATACATTTCAGTAACACAGTGAAAGTCAAAGAAAGTGATGGGTATGTGCCTCCTAGAGGTTACCTAAATTTGGAAATATACTGCACTACATCATCTTACTTAGGATCTGTAACAGAGGCGTAGCTACCGCCGTATCTGCCGTATCAATTATACGGGGGCCCCGGGCCACGGGGGCCCCCAACGTGCGTAAGCAAAACAAATCTTTACCCTTCCTAGGGCCCCCCAAACAAATTTTTATACGGGGCCCTGCCAAGGCACGCTACTCTTCTGATCTGTAATGACTATGTATGTGATTCATGTATCTCATGTCTGATGTGGAAGCCTATTGGAATGCATGTGTATGGAGGATAATCCATGAGATAAGCCATTCATATAGTGTGGATCAATAGACTCTGTGCACACAGCCAGCTACTTTCCTGTACATCTGCCCATAAAATACAATGAAAACTCACCGCCTACCTGACAAGATAATAAGAAGCAGTGAATAAAAATCCCATTTGCTGGCCTTGACTTGTTACTTCTCTTTTTTGCAAAGTGAAACAAACAGCTTTATATATGCTGGCTTGGGTCCCTTTTTAGGACAAAGGCAATACAAAAATGAAGGAAGCAATTAAACTTGTGCATATAAAACCAGGGCACAGGGCCTGAACCAACCCTACCATTAGTCAGACTGGCTCATAACTGTTTCTGAGTGTGATGAAAAGATAAGAAGTTGTTTATTAATATCATGAGTTTTATATTATTATTGCTAGTAATATTAGCAGCAATAGAAGGAAAAAAATTTAATTGGTAGAGAACAAAAGACTTGTTTGCTGGATTTTCTGCCTCCGGTGTTCTTCTTCTTCTTTTGGCACGCAAAGCACTAGAAGGGTGATGCACTTTGACTCAAGCATCCAGTGATAGAGAAAACAACAAGAACACTTATCCTGCAGCATTGCTTAAGGCCCCGTCAAAGTTATATGGATCAAAAATAGAGACACTGATGTCTAAGGTGGCTTTCACAGTTGCTGTATAGTCTTGTGAGCATTCAGGATCAATGAGGGGAGTAGTTTGTTCACAACATGGCATGTCTGGGGGTGTTCTTGATATAAGGGACACCACACCGGGAGAGAACAACATTCATCTGGTAATTAGCTACTCAGTGATTTCAGTTTGTTAAGGTCATAAGAGGTAGTACTTGCAGCTTGCATCCAGATATTTTGGAGCTCATTCTTTCAAGATCAGAGCTGCTACTGTGGCCCACCAGTCTGACCACACAAAAAATATTTCTGAAACAGGGTTTGTACATCAATTAAATTACACTTGGCTGCACATAGTAGGTCATATCCCTTCCTTTCAGCCAAGTTGTTTTCACCTCGTTTAATTGTTATCATGTCTGGCTTCAGGCAACCCTTGGCTTTTTTCCTGAGTGTAGGTATCAGGGCACTCTGTTTAATTCCTCTCTAGCCGAATAAGTGAATGTGCAGTCTGATCTCCAGGCTCAGGTGGGCTCCCCATCCAGTTGGTCAGCATACACCTCAGTCTATGATATGGTGCCTGCAGATCTACATAGATGATCATTGGGCTGAAATTAAAGAAATAAAACCACTTGGAAGCCAATGCACCATCCTAATGCAGTTTTTTTACATGCCTGATTTTCACTACACTAATGCCATAATGCATTCTCCCATCAACCAGTTTCAGAAATATTTTTTGTGTGGTCAGACTGGTGGGCTGCTGATCCTGCAAGAGTGGTCATTGTTGGAAGAAAAATAACAAAACAAATATGGATAATTGGCATAAGAATTGGATGGACAAATAATTACACATCCTGAGTTGTCATTCTTGGTTTCCAAGTTGTTTTGTTTGGATGGTGTGTCAACTTTTGGAATTATCTGCTGTAAGATGTGAGCTGTGAGACTGTCTGCAGCTGCACTAGCTCTCATGGGAGATAAAGGGGTCTCTAACCATTCACACTTCTATGGCATTTATGGATCATGGGTATTGATCCAGGTAGTAGTGGATGAGTAGTACTGCTCTTCATGGTGGTACCCATTTATCAGATGTGGGTGGGGAGTCACATGTATGTCAAACTCAGGAGCTGTTGTATATCCCCTACTCCCTGGAGTAACAGACAGGGTCACTCAGTATCCTACATCCATGTGAGTAACTCTGTGTCTATTTCCCTGGTTTGCATCAAACACCAGGCAGGGTAACCTATGAAGTTCTATCCACTCTGCTAGCGTTATGGGCTATTGGCACCTGTAATTTAAAAAGTTGTGGCCAAATTTCATATAAAAAAGAAGTTGCATGTGTCTGTGGCTATTTAGGTCATGGCCACAGGGCCACCGCCAGGCTCACTGACAAGAAGATGTTCTCTGTGTGTCTACCAAAGAGAGGAAATTTCTAGTTGTAGTGTCCTGGTGTGGAATGTTCTTCATAGAAAGGCTTATCTGGTTCCAACATTGTTTCCATTTGGATGAAAATTTGTCCATTTCCCAGATTTTTAGCCCAATTAACCTGGTTTGATTTCTGTTCTCCACTATTTGAGGTTTTTATGCTACCTCGTGTTTTTTTAATAGGTGTTGCATTTTTAATCTGTTTTTAGTCTTATGTTTCAAAATGGCCTGATGACATTTCTATTGCAGGGCTGTCTATAAATGATGTAAAGAAAGGACTATGTCTTTCCAGAGCACAGAAAACAGATAATACAATATATATCACCCTCATTTAAAAAAAGATGCTGATATAAACATCTGCAAAGCAAGCACATCTTAAAACTGACAAACTGCATAGGCATTTCATCAACATATAATTTCATCTCTCAGCAATGGTAATGTCTAAACTCCAAATCCATGATTGATTTAATTGACAAATCTCCTGTCACCAGCTTGTTTGATTGCAAGAGATCTTGCAAACTACAATCTTGTTCAACTATTTTCACAGTAATTTGCAATATTATACTTTATTTTTATAGTCCTTTTGTGTAGTGCCTTTGTGGAAAGGTATACAGTACAGCATTAGTTGCAGGTCTTTCAACACCTGGAAACATAGAAAAGTTTTCCCCACATTTCAGCAGAAAAATTCAGACCGATAATTGACATATCTATTTGTATTTTTTTGTTCAGTCACGCAGTCGATTCCGACCCTTTGTGACCCCATGGACCACTGTCCGCCAAGCACTTCTGTCCTCCGCCATCCTCCTCAACTCGCTCAGTTCTTTGCCCATTGTCTCTACAATACCATCTAGCCATCTCATTTCTGGCCACCCCCTTTTTCTTTTGCCCTCCACTTTTCCCAGCATCAAGGCTTCCTCAAGTGAATCCTCTCTTCTCATTTGAGGTCCAAAGTACTTTAGCTTCATCGTACTATTTGACCTTCTAAGGAGCACTCAGGATTAATTTCTTCTAAGATTGACCTATTTGTTCTCCTTGCTGTCCAGGGGACTCTCAAAACCTTCCTACAGCACCACATCTCAAAGGCATCCTGTGTTTCATCCCTAGTATTCTGGAAAAATAATAACCCAGGAACAATCTTCATACCACTGTAGGTTCTTTAGAGGGAGAATAACAACTACAATTATCAGAGAGAAAAACACCTGTATATGTGAAAAATAGGGTTGATAAGGCTTACATTTTAGTTCATTTTTTAGTCAAAGCTCAAGAGAATTCACAAAATTTAAATGTGGGAGAAAGCAAAGCAGGTAGTGCTCAGCTAAATGTTCCATGAAATGTACATAAATATTGTACTGCTGTGCAAACACTATGTGCATCATTTAATGTCCTGTTTTTATCCATTTGCACATAGTACTTTATACGAACAGATGGAAAGGAAAGGAAGAGTTCGCTGTACCCTCATTATGTAGGAACTTCGTAATATTTTTGTCCATTTTTGACATCAACCTAATGGAGGATTGCTTTTAGATAAAATGAATTGCATGTCATAAATGGAATCCCAAAGCACTGTAATTATCCAATTTATGTACATCAGACATTCACATGTCATTCATCTGAAAAATATTTTAGCATGGTACAAGATGAACTCTGTTAGAAGTGTCTTTGGAGAATACTGTACAACCATTGTGCTTTCCTAACCAGATAAAGAATGCAGATGAAAGTTAGTACTTCTTCACAGCTTAAGGAGGGAATCGGGGTGGGAATGGAATAGTGTGCTGCATTACAAATGTTAAAGATAATTTATTTACTGAACACAATGTAGATAAGTTTTTTTAAAAAGTGTACAGGAGAATACTAATATGGTTGAATCTTTGTTCCACTACACTGCCCCTTTCCTGCCATCTTGCAAATCATCCCTCCCCCAGAGATATCTTCGCACACTCAACTGGACTTTGATATCTCATTACATTTTTTCCTCAAATCTGGTATTCACTAAGAATAATAAGTTTTTTTTTTGCTGCCACACAAAGAAGTAAAAAAAAAGATATACTGCAGAAATTGCAAGCTACAAAAGCTGCCAATGGAAAGAGTATTATAAGTACAGTGAAACCTCGGATAACGCTAAAACTTGGTTCCACAAGTCTTGGTATTATCCGATTTTCAGTGTTATCCGATGCATGTTAAAATCCTATGGGATGGATCGGATAATGTTAACGTTCCATAGAGATACATTGTAACCGCACAGGCTTTAGCGGTTGTTATCCGATGCATCCCATAGGATCTTAACATTATTCGATCCAATTCTCCCCCCCCATTACTTAACGTTATGCAATTTTAGCGTTAACCGAGATAAACGTTATCTGAGGTATTACTGTACTGTATACTTTTTAACCTTACCATAAAAATCTTCTAGCACTCACTGGTACAGTACTTATATAGAACCATCAGCACTGTATAGCCTAAATTACTCCTCCCTCTGTTGGAGGCATTGATAACAATACTGAATATCTGTGTTTATGTAATCAATGGGGAAGTATGTAAGATTTCTAAAACATAGCAAGCAGTAGAAGCGCAACAGAAGTCCAACATGACAGTATGATTAAATAATTAAAAGATGCCCAACATCTTTATATACATACTGTATGTCTCTATGGCTCATTCCATTATTTATTAAGAACACAAGTAAAGTTTTTCATATGGATGCCAGGAAAAAGTGCCAACTATAACAAAAAGAAAACATAGGCAAACAAGGAAGATTAATCTGTGTAATCTTCCTTGTTTGTTTGCCTATGGAACTACTGGATACCGTAAAATAGCCACTTAACATGGACTTCTGACACTGGGACAGCACCACCAGTTGAAGGAACACTGCATCACTAGGTAATAATTTTGATTGACTTTAATTTGACTGCAATTGGCATGCCTAGTATGTATACAAAACTGAAACCTTTCCCCCTGCTGGGAAGCACATGGCATCTGTATTCCTTTGTCAGGCCACAAAAGGAACCTACTGTGCTTCAGAGAAAGTCAAATGAGCTGGGAGTAAACATCCAGGTTCATGTGGGAGTGGCATCCTAACACCATGAAATATTTTTGCTGTTCTTAAGAAGAGAGCATGGCAGACCAACAGCCACAGACATTTTAATACATGCCTGAAGAAGTGGTCTTGAACCACGAAAGCTTGTACAAAGTTTTGTTTTTCTTAGTGATCCCTCCTGCATCTTTTGCATTCTTTACAAAAAGAAAACAATATACCTATCACTTTTGCTGCAACCTTGGGCTGGTCTGGTACCAAAATCTGTGCATGGCAAAACAAGTAGGTCAAGCTGACTTGCTCAAGTGTCTATCCTGTACTCCCCAATGACCATATTAAATGTAATCTGCACATTTGATTAAGGTATCTATACATTTGAGGCTTGGTTTAAGAGCATATGCAGGAATATGTAACCCTTCCGTTGCAACATCATGGGGTGGTGGTAATGCAGGCATGGCACAGAGTAAGTAAGAGATTGTATAGTATTTTCTTGTTTAGATATCACTCTATAAAAAATTGCAAAACCATCCTGCTATATTACCTACGACATAATACCATTTCTCCCCAATCTCTGGATGTTATGAGCCATCATGCTGATGCTAAAAACCATAGCAAGTGAAATATTTAAGGAGTAGTTTTTACCAGTGACAAGCCTAGTGAATTTACCTGACTGAGTGTAAATTCCTAGTCCAGCAGTCATTGGTCCAGATTGGTAGCTGAATCTTCTCACAGTTGCTTTTCCTACAACTCCCAGCAACCCTAGCTTGAGTTTAGTCTAACAATTTCCCTATTATATTACACTGCCTTGCTTCCAAATCTCTACACACTGTCAAAATGTGACTTTAAATAAGAAGCATTAAAAAAGGATATGGAGCTTCTCCCATTCTTTTCTTGTATTTCTCTATCTAGTTTGATATGTCCTACTTTCCACTGAGGGAGTGAGCTCCCATTATCTGTCTCAGCTCCTGCTAACCTAGCAGTCTGAAAGCAAGAAATTGCAAGTAGATAAATAGGTGCTGCTTTGGTGAAAAGGGTTACAGCATTCTGTGCACTCTGTCATCTAGTAATGTTTGTCACATGACCATGGAAACATCTGCAGATGCAAACAGCACTGGCTCTTTGGCTATAAATGAAGATGAGCACCGCCCCCTGAGTCAGACACAACTGGCTTTCAGCAATGGAGACCTTTACCTACTTCCTATCAATTCTGAATTCCACTGTCAGAAAGAGTGTTTCCAAAAGAACTTGCATTGTATGAAAACCAGATTAGAGTCGCCTCGGCGAGTGGGCAGCAATATAAATCTAAATAAATAAATAAATAAATAAATCCAATTGTTACTCGCTTATTTCACAGACCTACTTGAAGGAATTAGACCTGTCTAGAGATGGGATTGAGGGAGGAAATGAACTCCCAGGCCCATAATTCAACAGGACATGCACACCCCTCAATCAAATTATGGGACAGAAGGTAGAGCAGCCCTCTTACCTCCATTCTGAAAGGCACCCCAAAAACCTTTCACAAGAATGGGGAAATGAGTTCCAAAGGAGGTTGTGACATGCACTGTTGCAACTTGCAGGGAATCCTTGTGACTCACAAAGGTTTCAGATAGCACAAAGAACATGGGAACAGTAAGAGGACAGCTCCCCATTTCTTAATTTGTCCTGGGGGATCTTCATCAAATTATGGGACTGGGGGTTTATTTTTTCTGAAAGTCCCATCCCTAGTGCCAACACTTATGAGAGTTCTATTGTTTCAATGCTTCTATTCTAATTGGCATCTCTTTCCCACTGCCATCATCAACACTGTAATGTGTTCATCCATTGACATCGCACAGCAAAAAAGGGGGAAAAGCAACTGTGATGTGTTCCATATATATAACTGCAGCAGGAGCCTCGATGTAGTGAAGTGTTCATGCACATCCATTCATCAATCATCACACTGAAGGAATCTTTATATCAGAAATAGGTAAGTATAACTTCCCTAATGTTTTTCAGTTGTAGCTTGCAGCACCCTTCACTACTGTTTATTATCATTTTGCCTGTTGGATTTGTAGGAAAAATAACTAAGAAGGTTCAGCTGCCAATGTGATCAACCTCTGAAGGAGGAGTGTGGGTGAAGAGGTGGGGAAGACCAATGTCACAGTACAAACTTGCAGCCAGCCAATGTTACAAAGCTTTCATGATCAACTGGCTCATTCTCAAACAAGGCTGGAATTGCTTCAAGAAATTTTTGCCCTTCTCTCTTAGAAACATCCAAACCACTCCCATCCAGCTACAATAAAAAGAAGGAATCTTTTTAATTCTTTCAGCCTCCACCCTTTTGCAAAAGACATTTTTACTGTCCAGGCAAAGAAGGCAAACTGAAGATAATAACTCTATCCTCAAAGACTTATGTTTACACTATTCAGTGTTGCTTTAGTTTTGTTGGTTATAATTGTTTTAGGGTTTTTACTTTGATGCATTGAAAGGGTGGAACACTAATTCATATAAGAAAACAAACTAAATAAAGATGCTAAATTTGTAAAAGTTGCTCTGCTTTGATACTGATCTCTAGATAAGAATCTGTTCTGTCAATACTGTTTTTTAACAAGAGAAAAACATAACCTGGTCTCTTAACTGAGATTCCTTTCAATAAGATAATTATGTCCAGAGTCTAACCTTATATAAGCATACAAATGACTGCCTAGATACACAGTTGGATCCATTCTTCTGAAAATATTCTAGTGGTAAACAGTGGCTCAAGTGGCTAAGATGCTGACTGGGAGGCGGAAGGTCATCAGTTCGATTCCCGAGTACTGCAGGATGGCATGAGCTCCCGTCTCTGTCCCTATCTTGTTGGCAGGTGAAATATTTGATCAGCACAACAAAAAGGGATTGGGAAAATTCATGAAAATAAATACTGGGAATAATGGGTCAAGCTGATAGAATTTTAAGAGATTATTATTGGATTTCTATCTTAATAGGTAGAATGTAATTTTTGCGATTCAATAACTGTTCTTGTGTTAACAAGACTGAGAAGGAAATTTTCTTTTGGCAAATAAAACTATCATTTGGGGAATGGACTATCTAATGAAATTAAAAAATGATGATTGTGGCACGGGCAATTTGGACATATTTCACCAGCTGATAAACTTTATATGAATTTTCAGGCATATGCCAACCCAACTGACAGATATTCACTGGAAAATCTAAACAACAGCTCCTTAATTACCAGCACCTTATGTGAGTTACCTTTTGCAAGCATAATTATGCAATAGGATTTGGGCCTTTGAGTACTTATGTTGGTACAGCATAATTAGATTGAAATTCAATTGTCAATTTCTGTAATTAAGACATTAGTTTAGACGAGGGATTCTCAACCTACGGCCTGTGGTGCTAAATCAACCAGCTTCTGCTGCTGCTGCTGCTGCTGGAAGCAGCTGTGGCTGCATTCCTGGCAGATGCAGAAGTCTTTCCGGTGGCCGCAGAGGCATTCCTGGTGGCCACAGCCATGTCTGCAGCCACCAGAAACACCTCCATGGTTGCCAGGAACACCTCTGCAGTGGTTCCGGCACTTGCTGACACATTTCTGGTGCCTGCTGATGCATTTTCTAGTAGCTGCAGAAACATTCCGGGCAACTGTGGATGCATCCATGGCCACTAGGGACACCTATGCAGCCTCAGGGAACACCGCCATGGCTACTGGAAATGCATCAGTGAGAGCCAGAAATTAATCAGTGCCCACCCAAAATAACCCACAGCCACTGGGAACACATCCACACCTCCCAGGAATGTGTCCACAGTGGCTCCAGGGGGGTTTCTGGTACATGCTGATGGATTTTCTGCACCTATTGACACATTTCTGGCACGAACTGTGCTGACCTACCCAGTGGGCAGGGTCATCAAACAATGGCACTACACAGGAAAGTCCTGGCAAAAGTCTATCCAAGGAGAGTCCAATAGTCAAGTCCAAAGAGTAAGCCGAGGTCAGGGTACTGGTAAGGATCAGTGTCAGTCATCGACAGTCCCATTTACAAGGGCACCTCCCTGGTCAAGTTCCTGAGCCTCCTGCTCATTACTGGAACTTTAACCCTTGCCTCACCTTTGGGAGAGCCGAGCTGCTTTAAGGAAGGAACTCTTACTATGCTCAGGCAATAGTGCAGTAGAGCATAGAGCAAAACAAGGGAGGTTTCTTCTTCTGGTAGTGTAGCTTTGTGTGTGTGTGCCAATAAAAAGAACAACAATCTTCAAAGAGAAACAGCTGCTTTATTCTTCAGGTTCATGTAGGATAGTCCATGGAAAAAAACGTAGTTAAAAGGTCAAAACAAAGAATCAGTCCAATACACAGTCCAGGTACGTTAGGTAATCATTTTGAGAAGAAAAGAATAATCCCACACCATAGCCAGGGTCTTATGTCATTGAAATCCAGAAACGAACTAACTTCTCTGCAAAATGGAGATTCTGCAGTCAGGTGGGTAACCCTTGGCCAATCATGGAACAGAAGAAAACTTTCTCAAAACAATATTTGTTTACACACGTGCACAGTCAGTGAAGTCAAAACATGAAGCTAGAGAGATAGCACAGGAACACTGGCTGTAAATAGACTGTCTCGTGACATGAGTCTATGAGACAGAGAGGGAACAAAGGATTTCTATGAGGCATAGCTAAAAAACTACAACCTCAAGCCTTGGGACACATGAGGAAATATGTTGTTTCCTGACAATCAGTGTAAGCATTGAGTTGAAAGGATATCCAGGGCATTGTCAAGTTAGGCAGAAGTCAGGGTCACAGCAGTCAGATACAAGATACATGAAAGATCTGGCAGAGTCCTGGTCATCACACTGATAAATTGTACTTACACTTGCCTTGTGGAACAAGCTTACTTAAGAAGTCTCCCAGCTAATATCAGCTGGAAGCCTCCACTGATTACAAGCTATGGCTTTCTTGAGTCTCAGCTGCAGAACCTTCTGGCACCAGTCTCTGGCTGAGAACTAAGTACTGTCAGAATCAGACCTCTGGTCTGACAAGTCATCTGCCTGGGGAGTCAGAGTTGGGCCAGAAGCATGCTGAAGTTCCTGGTTTGGATCATCCTCTGGTTCAGGTACAGGTTGGAGCTCAAGGTCAGGTGCAGGCTGGGATGGCAGACCTGGATTGGGCATAGGAAGTATCTCCTGATCCAGGTCATCTTCAGAGTCTGAATCGGGCTGGATCACAACACCAACTGATGCATTTCCAGCACCAGCTGACACGTGTCCTGCAGCTGTTGAAAAACTAAACCTAAACCTTCAGACTACTTCCCACTGTCTCCAATTTCATTGCTTCTTTCGTTGTAATCTTCTGGGGATTTGTCACAAGATTTTTTGCAATGAAAATTTTTGAACTCACCAAGTACATGCTGAATACTCTGTAGGCTATCCAGCTGAATCAGACAGGTCAATTTATGTTCATGTTTTATTTAGCAACTTTTAGTATAGTGTCTAATTTGATTTATATATGGAAAGTGACTAACATTTAGAATCCAAGTATGTTGTCAAGGAAACACCATACAGGAAAATGAGACAGGTCAAGGAAACAGAGATTGTTCAACAGCAGGTTATCTATTCCCTTAATATTGAATTTACCTCAAGCTATTTTAGTTTATCTGTCTTTCTCTAAAAGGAGAGAGTGAGTGAATACACATTGAAGCAGATGTGATACAGTACATGCGAAAGGGTTTTTACTATATCTTTTTTCTTATAACCTTGGAAGCCATAGTTATTTTAAATATATATCCATGTTATTACATTGATAGCTGTTTTGAGAACCACTGAAACTAAAGACCCTAGAACTTTGCTGTCAAGAATCTATTGCATCTAGTGCTTACACCTGAGGCTGATTTTATTAAAAGATGAAGCATTATTTTAAAGAGTTATAGTGGGAAATCATTGTTGGTAATTATGGACATAGGGATTAATATGCTTTCTCAAGCAATTTAGGGATAAAATCCCCCCTTCTTTTGAGTCCAGTGTCTGAGTAAAACTTGAATTTTAGGTCAGATAGTTAATTTGTTAGCATTAACAATAAAACAATTTTAAAAAGCATTAAGTTGAAAATATTAAAGTGTTTAACACAGCAAATAGGCAGAAGTAACTCATTACTTAAATCATTAGTTTTGAAATAAACTATAAAATTAACAGAGTTCCTTCACTTGTGAATGCCTTCTGATACATTTAGCATTCACTCCTTCATAAATTCTCTTGTTTTAAAAGCTTCCTTCCCAACACTTTTTTTTTTCAGATGGACTATAAATTCCATTAGCTAAGGATGATGGCAATGCAATAGCACAGAAAAATGACACAAAAAATAACAATAAAATGTAATAATACAATCAAGCAATACAATCAAACAATACAGTGTTACAATACCACAAAGATTTCGACACTCAGCAATACAATCTGCAATACAATATAATACAACAAAATATACCATAAAGCATAATCAAAAATAATACAATATAAAATATAACAGTGGGTAACAATACCATCAAATATCATGCATGAAGTGGTAGCCTTGTTAATCTGTGCAGTTACAAGAATAAACACAACAAAACAAAAAGCCAAAAAGCATTGTGGCACCTTAAATTATTAAAGACTAACTACAGACACAGTAGTTAGTCTTTAAGGTGCCAAAGCTTTTTTGTTTACTCTCTGTTAAGCTTTTAAGTATGTTTAAAAAGAACACATGCATAAAAATTATTTCAGTTTTCACCCAAGCCATGCCTGCTTAAATATAGTCAAATCTCGCATAAAGAGTGCCTCGCTTAAAGAGTAACTCGCTTAAAGAGCAGAATTTTCTCTGAATTTTCGCTTCGCTTAACAAATAAAACCAACCAAAAACTTGCTTAACAAATAAATTGGGGTTCACAATCCTCCTCCCACAATTGGTCACTTACAATGGTGTTTCGCTTAAAGAGCAAACTCGCTTAAAGAGCAATCCTGTAGAATGCATTATGCTCTTTAAGCAAGGGACAACTGTATACGGAAACTCCACAATGATTTCCTGGTTGCTGACTTCTGGAGAAGCTGGGTGCCTCACTGCTACATGTTGCCATGTGATGTTTTAAAGATGTGCTGAAATCCACCTGTCTGTGTTGGCTATCTTTCTGGCCATTATTTATCCCTTTCATTTCCTTACTTAAAAAAAAATATTTTCTCAGTAGATATTGGCTACTAGTGAAAGGTTTTGACCAAAGGAGACTGCACCCAAGAAGCCAGAAGAAGACTGAGATTCTGAAGGCCAGCAATGAAGGAATTCTTCTTCTGCTGCTGCTGCCATGTCCTAATCTGAATATAGGCGATCATCATGGCAATCAGTCATGAGGACATGATGGAGTAGATTTCATCTGCCTTTCGCATCGCAGCATGACTTCATGGGATCCAGTTCCGTGAGTCACTTTATGGTCCTGAGTTCTTTTGGCACGCAAAGTCCTCCTCAGCCCCAGGCCAATATTGATGAAGCTGCTGCCATCCATCAAGATGGATTCAAGTGGGATTTAATCCACTTGGGGACCATCACCTTTCCCTGTGGACTTCACCACCAAATGCCATTAGTCCTCAGGGTGGTCAGGACAAAACATTTTAGATATGGTGAGTGGGCAGCAATCTAAATCTAAATAAATAAATATCTCATTCATAGGGTTGCCATATGTCAGAGAAGATTCGACAACACATAACAGCAGCAGCAGCAGCAGCACTGAACTTCTAACTGTAGAACAGGCAGACTTTAGACCTGGAAAGAGCTATATAGGGTCAAATTTTAAATTTTAGACAGAATATAGATCATTTTGAAATGCATAAAATAATAGGAGCAGGATTCCTTGACCTTACAGCAAGATAGAATACTGTCCATCATCAAATGATGCTCAGAAAGCTCTCCCTCCTTACTAACAATCATGGATGAAGATAAATGCTCACTGTTTTACTTAAAAAACCAAAGATTCACTGCTGAATTCCAAAGGAGGCACAGTCACTGGGGAGATCGGGGGACCCGATCTGCAGCTGTGGGGTGGCTGGGGAAGCCGACAGGGGAGCCCCCTCATCGGCTTTTCATCCCTGCCGCACCTGCCCCTGCACTGTGGGGTGGCTGGGAACCCAAACAGGGAGTCCCCATTCACACCTCAGTGCTATGAATGATTGCATCGGATAACGCTAAGAGATCATTATCCGATGCAAAAAAATTTCCAAAATGTTACATCTTTATCCGATTTCAACATTATCGGATGCAATCGTTATCCAAGGTACAGTAATACCTCAGATAATGTTTACCTCATATAACGCTAAAATCGCATAACGTTAAGTAATGGGGGGGGAGAATTGCATCGAATAACATTAAGGTCCTATGGGATGGATCAGATAACAACCGCTAAAACCTGTGCGGTTACAATGTATCTCTATGGAGCTTTAGCGTTATCCGATCCATCCCATAGGATTTTAACATGCATCGGATAACATTAAAAATCGGATAACACCAAGACTTGTGGAACCAAGTCTTAGCATTATCCAAGGTATTACTGTATTACTGTAGAACAAATTTTCTGTGAATATGAAGAAATCCAATCAATGCAGCATTTATATGCATGCTGTTTATGTCCCATCATGGCAGAAGAGTCAGAGTTAGTCATAGCACCCCCAGAAAAAGGGTCACTAGAAGTCAGAATTGACTTGATGGCAGGCAGTTATTATTATTAATTAAGGCTATAGAATGCAGGAACCCTGCCTACTGACTGTGATGGCCAAGGTGCCTGGGAATTGTCCAGAATCATCTGAAGAGCCAAAGTTAATAATCAGTTGTGTAAAGTTAATTCTCATGGAGAAGTGTATAGCTGCCTTTTTTCCTTGGGAGGAAGGGTACGGACACATAGATAAAGCCTAACAATTTTAACACATGTACAATGCATTAATGTGATTTTCGAAGTGTGCTTTTGAAGCATGAGAGAAAGGAATGCATTTTCTCCTATTGGATATAGAAAATAACAAATCTTATAATGCTAATGTGATTTCTGATGAGTGTATTTCTGTGAGTTCTTTTTCTTCCATATTTAGGCCAGACATGAAATTGCCAAAATGAAGCTATTTTGGTGAGTTCATTCTGCAGTTCCTTTTCCCTGACCTAGTGTGAGAAAGATTAGTCAGCAACACAAAGTTGCCATTACCCAAGGTACACCAGATTGTGATTCAAAAATACCACATTCTTGGAGAAGGCTCTTTCTGTGTGTTAATCAGGCAATAGTCTCAAGGCCATTTAACCCATTATGCCTGCTTATTAGTTTTAGCATAAAACAACACTTAAAACCTTTCCCAGAAGCAATCCATCCAAAGTACAGTCATTCAAGGTTACTTTTTTTGCCTCCTTAAGGCCTCATAATTCTTCTCCTGCCTTCCCTAAATCTCTCCAGGAAAAATAATATATTGCTCCACTTGGAATCGTTCAGAAGTTGCTATTCATATTTTAAATAGGATGCAAAAGCCTCACTTGCAGTTTAACACTATAATTCCTGCCCCTCAAAGATAAGAAACCGGAGTTTCTAGCACTTTTTTTGTTCTTGTGTGAGGTTTTTTGGTGGGGGGTGGTGGACTTTTGTGAGTCCAGGAGCAGACAGCAGCATCTGAACCTACCGTATGTACTTGAGTATAAGCCAACCTGAATATAAGCTGAGGTACCTAATTTTGACATGAAAACCCAGGAAAATAGATTCATTTCATTTCATTTATTTGATTTATATACCACCCTACTCAGTACAACCAACTCAGGGCGGTTTACAGAAGCCATACATGTATGACAATCAAAACTAATATAACATAATCAAAGGTCATACAGTATAATACAATAAATATAACAATACAGTACAGCAGTGCAATAAAACAAGACCACACTGCAAAATAAGGTTACAAAATACAAATTCCAGTTACATATACATGACATTTGTTGTTGTTGTTGTTGTTGTTCAGTCGCACAGTCGATTCCGACCCTCTGCGACCCTATGGACCACTGTCTGCCAGGCACTCCTGTCCTCCACCATCCCCCTCAACTCGCTCAGCTCTGTGCCCATTGTCTCTACAATACCATCTAGCCATCTCATCTTGGGACGTCCCCTTCTTCTTTTGCCCTCGACCCTTCCAAGCATCAAGGCTTTCTCAAGTGAATCCTCTCTTCTCATTTGATGTCCAAAGTACAGTACTTCATCTTCATCTTTATTATTTGACCTTCTAAGGAGCAATCAGGGTTGATTTCTTCTAGGATTGACCTATTTGTTCTCCTCGCTGTCCAGGGGACTCTCAAAACCCTTCTCCAACACCACATCTCAAAGGCGTCTATTCTTCTACGCTCAGCTTTCCTAATGGTCCAGCTCTCACAACCATACATTGCCACCGGGAATACCATTGCTTTGGCTAGACGAATTTTTGTTTGCAATGTGATGTCTCTACTTTTCACTATGTTCCCCAGGTTTCTCATTGCTTGCCTCCCAAGAATCAGTCGCCTTTCTTTTTCATGGCTGCAATCACCATCTGCAGTGAACTTTGATCCCAAGAAAGTAAAATCCATCACTGCTTCTACTTCTTCCTCATCTATTTTCCAGGGCCTGATAGGGCCTGTTGCCATGATCTTGGTTTTCTTGATATTGAGTCTCAAGCCAGCTTTTTCACTTTCTTCTTTCAACCTAATCAGGAGCTTCTTTAGGTCCTCCTCACTTTCTGCCATGAGGGTGGTATCATCTGCATATCTCAAATTGTTGATGTTTCTTCCAGCAATTTTGATCCCAAATTATGATTCTTCCATCCCTGCATTGCGCATTATGTGTTCTGTGTATAAGTTGAATAAGCAGGGTGACAAAATGCATGACATAGTCTCAGTAATACAATATAAAAATACAGTACATGATCCAACAATGTCAGGGCTCTCACCCTAACCACAAGCATGCTCTGGAAGCCATGGCAGTGTCCCTCTGCAGGGGCTCTTATAGCCCGGCGTGGGGGCGAGGCTCAGGAGCACTGGCAGGTGAAGCATGTCTGGCCGCTCCCAGCCAGAGTCCTCCTCACACAGCTCGAAGCCAAAGCTGGCCGAGAGAAGAATCCGGCGGCGGCAGCTGTGGGAGCACAGTTTTTATGCCGGCCGGTCGCTCCCTGCAGCTGTTCTCCATTCTCTTGGCCAGGGAGCGGTCGAGAGCAAAGACATTGGCACAGCCAGGGAATGATCAAAAGCGTCTCTGGCCAGGGCTCCTGCCGGCGGTCCTTTTCACTCCCCCAGACAGGTGTTGCGAATCCGGGGGAGGCGAAGACGTCGGCGCGGCCAGGGAGAGGTTGAAAGTGTCTCTGGCTGGGGCTCCTGCCGGCAGTCCTTTTCACTCCCCCGGACAGGTGTTGCGAATCCGGTGGAGGCGAAGACATCGGCGCGGCCAGGGAGAGGTCGAAAGTGTTGTTCCAGCTATCAATTTTACTCAGCACACAGGCCTCCCCCCTCCTGGGCTCTCTTATGCGGGCTCTCCCTTCCTTTCCCTTCCCCTCCCAAGCACCGTTGCCTCTCGCGTCTCCGTCCGCACGACCATCGCCTTCCACAGATTGACCCAAGAATAAGCCAAGGGTGGGAAATGTAACACCTGCTAGTGAGCTTCAATAATCAAAATACATAAAAATATAGTAAAATTAATAAAATTGTTGGCGCATCTCAATCTGGCATGGTCTTTGGACCCTTGTGGTGACTGACCAGAGTTTAAGCCATGTCCCCTTTCTAGGGCTAAAAAAAATCAGCTTATACTTGAGTATATTTTGTTGTTGTTCAGTCGCACAGTCGATTCCGACCCTCTGCGACCCCATGGACCACCGTCCGCCAGGCACTCCTGTCCTCCACCATCCCCCTCAACTCGCTCAGCTCTGCACCCACCGTCTCCACAACACCATCTAGACATCTCATCCTGGGCCTTCCCCTTCCTCTTTTGCCCTCGACCCTTCCAAGCATCAAAGCTTTCTCAAGTGAATCCTCTCTTCTCATTTGATGTCCAAAGTACTTTAGCTTCATCTTTATTATTTGACCTTCTAATGAGCAGTCAGGGATGATTTCTTCTAAGATTGACCTATTTGTTCTCCTCGCTGTCCATGGGACTCTCAAAACTCTCTATACAGTACCAAAATTCTTTGCCACATCTAAAAGTTAGTAATGGGATCTCTCTGTTCATGCTCTTCACGGTTAATAAATTTATTACAAATGAAGCTTTCCCAGCACACTAATTCTGAAGAACAAAAGGAAGTAGCAGCTGTCATATTTATAGCATGTATTTCAGGCTTCTCGCTTCCATTTAAAGGATAGAGAGTGATATCATGTTATAATGTGGAATCTCCTCTGAAAAGAGCCCTATCCCAAACCCCCCAAACTTTCCTTATCGATCCAGTACCAAAATTGTACCCATCAGCTTTTAACAAAAACACATATTCTCACCCACTAACACAAATCAACAAACCAAGTCAAAATAAAGCACAGCTAAAGGCAATTCTAATTGTGATTCACTACCGGGAAACCACACCTTTTCCTATTCATGGAAGTAATTCCTGAAGGTGATCCAGACTGAGAGAGAGCAACAGTCCCTTAGGAGTACACTGTATGTGGCAGAACATTCAGAGACATGGAGATTAGATGTCTTTTTAAAATGGGCTGCTGATCCTTTGAGTCTATTGGCTTTGACATTCTTGGACAACATTGGCTCATACGTTGAAGAATGATGTACATTCTGTACTGACTTGCTGAGATGCCTGTCCTGACAGCTGTTATTTCAGACCTTTGCCATGCCTCCTTTGGCTGCCAGCTGCATAGAGAGCTACCAAGGATAAGTCAACTTAGCTAACTATATTAATAAAAGATGCCAAACCAATGATACATGATTCACATTTCTTGGCCATTAGTATAACTCACTTAAAGAGTAGGATTTTCTCTGAATGGTCACCTTGCTTAACAACCAAAAACTCACTTAAAAACTAAATCAGGGGTCTCAATGCCCCTGGCAGAAGTCACAATTGGTCACTTACAATGTTGTTGTTGTTGGGTTGTTGTTTTTTTGCTTAAAGGCAAACTCACTTAAAGAGCAATCCCATGCAACACATTATGCTCTTTAAGTGAGGTGCCACTGTATACTAATATGCTACCTGTCTGTCTCTGTCTCCCTATCCCTATCCCTATCTATATCTTTTTGTTGTTGTTCAGTTGGATAGTTGATTCTGACCCTTTGTGACCCCATGGACCATTGCCCACCAGGCACCTCTGTCCCCCACCATCCTCCTCAAACTCCCCAGCTCTGTGCCCATTGCATCTACAATGTCATCTAGCCATCTTATTTTCTGCTGCCAACTTCTCCTTTTGCCCTCCACTTTTCTCAGCACCAAGGGTTTCTCAAGTAAATCCTCTATTCTCATTTGATGTCTGAAGTACTTTAGCTTCATCTTTACTACTTGACCTTCTAAGGAGCAGTCAGTGTTGATTTCTTCTAAGATCGACCTACTGTATTTTTTTTCCTCACTCTCCAGGCAGTGGTGGGCTCTAAAAAGATTACTACCACACTGTGGGTATGGTATGGTGGGCATGGCCAGGGGGAAAGCTCTGTGTTGCACCTGAATTAGGACTACTTGCTTTCAAAATTTGGAAGGGCAGGGCCAGCCAGAATTTCTGCTACCGTTTCTGGCAAACTAGTGTGACCCTGCTGATGCCCACCACTGACTCCAGGGTACTCTCAAAACTCCCATCCAACACCACATTTCAAAGGCATCTATTCTTCTGGACTCAGCTTTCCTTATGGTCCAGCTCTCACAACCATACATTACCACCGGGAATACCATTGCTTTGACTATGCAAATTTTAGTTTGCAAGATGATGTCTATACTTTTCACTATGTTCCCCAGGTTTCTAAAAGCCCAAGAATCAGTCTCCTTTTTATTTCATGGCTACAATCACCATCTGCAGTGATCTTTGATCCTCAGAATGTAAAGTCTATATCAATCAATCGATCGATAGATAGATAGATTTGTTATCTCTTATAAAGCATGTTAGAAACAAGTGAAAAGAGGCCAGATGAATTACACTTTACGGTTATGACCTCTGTTGTGTGCCACTGGCAACTATGCATTTAATAGTAAAAAATCACAAAAGTTAGTGTATTTTTGCTGTTAAATGATAGTTGCTGGTGGCATGCAACAGAGGTCATAATCCTAAAAAGCAATTAGAGCTGTACAGTTTTCTGTTTCTGGGTAATACCTGCCCAGAATTCCTTAGAAACTCTGGCTCTAGTGATCGTCCACTTTTGAGAATTCAGTGGCTTTCAGGTTTATATAAACACTTTCCCCTCTTTTATATCCCCCCTGAACAACCAAATATGGAACATGAAAGCCACTGAATTCTCAAAAGTGAATGATCACTAGAGCCCTAGTTCCTGAGGAATTCTGGACAGGTATTAACCAGAAACAGAAACCTGTACAGCTCTAACAGATACCTGAAATAAGGACAATTTTCAGGTAGAAAAAAAAGAAGAAGTTGGAATTCTAAAACATATTCACTTTTTACATTATGGCCAGAAGAAAATGAATTCTATTCATTTTATTTATTTATTTATTTATTTATTTATTTATTTAAATTTGTTTATTGCCCTCCTCCCTGAAGGGACCCAGGGCGATTCACAACACGTCAGCATCGACAACAATTTAAAACCAGTTCAAAAATTAAAAGTTTTAAAAGAAGCTTAAAAACCTAACATTAAAAACTAGGCATTGTAGCTAGGAGGCACTGGGGGTCAAACCATCCAGCCGGTTGGGGAAATTGATCCATCCATTCCCCAGACCTAACCTGCCAGCCAGGTTTTCACTCCTTTCCTGAAGGACAGCTACAATGCAAATGTTCAATCCCTGTATGAAAGCACAGTCTTTCAATCCCAGAATTTATATTTCCGGTGGCAATGTATGGTTGTGAGAGCTGGACCATTAGGAAAGCTGAGCGCAGAAGAATAGATGCCTTTGAGATGTGGTATTGGAGGAGAGTTTTGAGAGTCCCCTGGACAGCGAGGAGAACAAACAGGTCAATCTTAGAAGAAATCAACCCTGACTGCTCCTTAGAAGGTCAAATAGTAAAGATGAAGCTAAAGTACTTTGGACATCAAATGAGAAGAGAGGAGTCACTTGAGAAAGCTTTGATGCTGGGAAGGGTGGAGGGCAAAAGAAGAAGGGGGCACCCAAAAATGAGATGGCTAGATGGTATTGTAGACACAATGGGCACAAAGCTGAGCGAGTTGAGGAGGATGGTGGAGGACAGAAGTGCCTGGCGGACGTGGTCCATGGGGTCGCAGAGGGTCAGAATCGACTGTGCGACTGAACAACAACAAAAAACCTCCTCTTATCCTCAGTGCTTAATTTTTTCATAGTTAACTATTACATCTTAAACAAGAAGCTGGAGTTTAATGACAATTTACTAACAACACAGAGAAGTGTAGAGAGACCAGCTCCGTTTCTACAGTCTCCCTTTCCTTTGTTTTTCTTACTCAAACTAGAGCACCGCTCATGATAAAATACTGTAACTGTCAAACATTTAAAGTATAAAAAAAGTATATTTATTTACAGTTACCATTTGTAGTTATAGTCAGAAAGAAAAATAAAGAAAATGGGTGGTGGTGGTGATTATAGGTCAGGGGTAAAAGAGCTATCCACAAAACAATGGAAGAAAGAACAGACAGGAAGAGTGGGTAGGGGCTTGCCTCAAATGTCATAGACAGGAAAAGAACTTTACCAATCACATGAATGGCCAAAAAAAAAAAAAAAACCCAATCACATTCAGCTGTAAAGCCCTTTTACTGAAGGCCAGTGTTAATGCATGCAAGAATGCTGTTATGCCAACAAGTATTTGTAATCAAAAGTCAATCCCATACAAATCAATGCTTTGCTTTTGACACAGCTATAGTTAGAATAAGAGGAAAGACAGGTATTAAAAGGAGTATGCCAGTTACAAATGAGAGCAGTCAAATTCAGTTTACACAAGTATGAAATACTCCTGCCACTCAGCAAGACATTCAGCTGAGTTATTCCAGATGCAATACTATATCTAAAACTACATTCCAGACTCTCCAACTTTAAAATAAACATTCATGTTATGGTTACACTCTGTGCAAATACACAAAAGGAAAGTGTAAAGATGTCTTTTATGCACCTTTTGATTCTTTTTCAGTTGCTTTAACAATCCAGACTAAGCTCATGGTATACCAAGCTGTTATAATCTCAATGCTATTGTATGGATGTGAAACATGGACCCTATATTGCCAAGACATCAAAAAGCTTGAGCACTTTCACCAACAGAAGCTAAGATTCATCCTGAACATCAAGTGGGATGACTGTGTCACTAAAATCACAGTCCTCAAGAAGGCAAATCTAAACAGCATTGAAGCTTCTATCATAGGCCATCATCTTAGATGGATATGAAATGTCTGCCATATGGATGATTCCAGGCTTCCTCGCCAAACCCTTTGTGGGTAATGTAGCTTTGGCACAAGACCTTGTAGAGCTCTTTTGAAGCATTTTAAGGGCCAGCTGAAACAAACTATGAAAGTGTTAGGTATAAACCCACAAACTTGGGAGACAGTGGCCAAAGATCACCTACTTTGGCACCAAACCATCTCTGCTGGTACTGATCATTTTCAAGAGGAATGCCGCAGGCATGAAGAGACTAAGCAACAAGCAAGGAAGCTTAGTCAAACTCAACCACACCTCCCACCATTTATTCAGTGTACTATGTGTGGTTGCATGTTCCATGCCAGGATCAGTTTATGGAGTCACCAGAGACACATACATCAGCTGAGAAAATGACTTCCAAGAAAGAATGTATGCTCAGATACAAGTAGCAGCCGATGACAGTTATAGAATTTCAACAGTTATTTCTACTGCCATCTACCTGAATGTAGAGAAACATTTTGACAAACCAGACAGATAATGTCACTTAAGGCTGGATGAAACACCAGTGTTACCAACATCAAAACACACAAAACTTACTTATCAGTATTGTCATTTCAATAATTACCATGAGGGAAAGGTTTTATTGAGAAACAAGGATGCAGCTTGTGAACCTTGTTCCCTAACCATGATGCATGAAATATGATAATGTGGGTCAATTTATAGTAATGTATAGGCTCATCTCTACAAATAGTTAATCAGATGTTTTACAAGGCCGCCTATTAAATTCAGCCTGAAAATGGCTAGAAAACTAACAGGAAATCTAGCTCTTATTAGAATGGGTAAGAGTTTTGATTTAGTATGAATTCTGAGGAGAATATAACTAAGGGTGCAACTACATAATGAGGGAAATGAACATTAAGTCACATCTCTTGCTGTGAAGTTGCATTTTGTTCTCTATAAGCAGCCACACAGACAGAGGAAAAAAGCCTTCTCATTGCAGTTCTATTTAATAAGCCAATATGTGGCATAGTTCAAAGGATCTGCCTTAAGAAGCCTGAAGAAGTAGTTGTGAACTATGAAAGCTTGCTAATTTTGGAATTTTTAAAGTGACCTGAAAAGGCATCGTTTCCTTCTTGCATTTGCCTTAAGAAGGTTTTCTTTCCTCAGTTACCCATTTTGGTGTCTTATTTTGATAGCTGGTATAAATTGTTAAGTGAATTAATGAATGAATAAACAGGACTGTCCACCCAGGAAAAGTCTTTATGAAGGGAAGCAAGTGCTGGCACTGTGTGTACATGCACACATGGTCTCCTTGTTCTCTCTGCTAAGGCAAGAGTCAAGGAGGAAGGTATTTTGCCAAAGCACTGCTTTCTGTGTAGGTGGTCAATTGGTCTTTCTTTTCTGTATCATTTCAAACCAATAACACATTTTTAACTGAGGGTAAAGGTAAAGCTCACCCTTGCTCAAAAGCCAGTCGCATCCACCTCTAGGGATCAGTGCTCAACTCTGTTTATAGCCGAAGAGCAAGCACTGTCTGCATGTTTCTGAGAGCATGTGGCAGGCATACCTAGACTGCGAAGTGCACAGAATGCTGTTTACTGAAGGTACATAAAAGCAAAAACAAATCAAAAGATGGAGGAAGGAGCTCATTGAACAAGGAAGAATATTAAAGGAGGATATAGCTGAGAATCTCAACTTCGCCTATGTCACTTGCAGGACCCTGAATAGGCTGTGGGTTGGAGTCCCTAAATGCAAGATCAGCATGCTCAAGTGGGGGCTGCTGGCAGATAACAAGGTGTAAATGTGGAGAGATACAGAATCCAGCTCATTTACTGGTCTGCCAATGGCTCCCAAAGGCATGCATCGATGAGGACTTGGGTTTGGGCAAGGACAAAGTGAAGAAAGTGGCTTCATTTTGGCAGTCCAGGGACACAAAAAAAGAAGAATTAAAGTGAAAAGATTTGACTTTTTAAAAGTAGATGGTTATTTGGTGAGAACAAAAACTACAGATTAGAGCTGTGGAACTTTGGGCCAAATTGCATTTCTAGTTGTGTCAATGAGAAAAATGCCAATTAACCATTTCCAAGCCTGAAGTATGCTTTGCACTCTTTCCTGTGTCGTCAAACTCTAAATCCTTAAATTTCTTAATATTCAGGATAGATAGAAGATGAAAATAATTAAATTCAGAGAAATATATTGAAATGATCAGAACCATCCTACGGATCCAGGGCTTTCACTTCCGAATTGTTAAAAGGTTGTTTTTGAAGCAAGCAGTTTATGCCTGCATATCAGCTTTTGTTTAATGTCTTGTTCCTATTAAATGGGAAGAAAGAGGGTGGAACTAATCACTAGCAATAGTGAAACAGAACAAATGAATCATTCCCTGAACATAATGTTTCCTCCAAAATAATTCTTGGATATATTCCTGAGAACCATTTGACAATCTTTCATCCTTCTCTCTACACCCTCCGATATTGCTTTCTAAACTTTTCCATCTTGTAGTAAACTGGCATTCCTTTTTATGACCAAGGCACTGCTTAGAAGCGTAAATTTTAATAAAAAATTTCTCTAAGCCTTCATCTCCTTGTTTAAAATCATAGTAATATCCTTAGTTCTCAGAAACAAATATTCTCAGAGGCAGTCTTAGTTCGTGATAAAATCTTGATCAGAAAACTGTGCTGGGTTAAAAAGAAAAAAAAACTATGGTCCTGTTTTCAACAAGCTTTTCTAACCTGTAATGACACAATTACTGCAAAGGATCTGAATTCAGGAATATTTTTTTAAAAATCACTGCATTCCAGAAAATCTAGGTCCTCTTTCATTCCTCACAGTAAGATATAACCTAGTTGCAAACCTCAAGCAGTAGCAAATGAAAAGCCATGTTACCACACTGAAATTTACACAATTGTTGAATTTTATGGGAATCTTAAGTAAAGGTAAAGGTTGTCTTGCTCAAAAGCCAGTCATATCTGACCATTGAAATCTGCAGATGTTTCCAAAGACATGTGGCAAGCATAACTAGACACCAGAGTGCACAGAATGCTGTTCACCTTCTCACCAAAGCAGTACCTATTTATCTATTTGGAATTTCTTGCTTCCGAATTGCTAGGTTGGCAGGAGCTGGGAAATAGACAGGAGTTCATTCCATCATGCAGCACTCAGGTCTCAAACTGCTGACCTGTCAACCTTCTAGTCATCAAGTTCAGCGTATTAACCACTAAGCCACTGCAGTCCCTAAGGCAAGAGTCCCTAAGAAGTAAGCTTACTTGGGAATCTTACTTCTGCACTAATGCCAATGTTCAGAGCTGGGTGTTGGTAACATGTTTTCAAACAAAAGATGGGAAGTATATAGCCATTCATATATTACCAGACTTCAACACAGAAAGAGGCTCCTTGAAGACTGTGATGTTTTTGAACCACAATCGGACGAACCCTGGTAACGGCCAAACTAGGTCAGGTGAAAGGAACTGCAGAATGAACTCACCAAAAGGTGCCTTCATTTTGGCAGTTTCATGTCTGGCCTAGACACAGGAGAAGAAGAAAGAACTCCTAAAATCCCTAACTACTGGCTTTAGTAGTCTGGACAGATAGGAATTGCCTCCAAGGTCTCACTTTCCTTATCTAGTGCTTTAAACCTTTAATGAAATGTGAAACTCTGTAGTGGTTCCTCTGATGATTTTGGCAAATATAGTCAAAGCTCGCTTAGCGAGTAACTTGCATAATGAGTGGGTTTTTCACAAAGCGATCCAACTCACATAATGAAAATTTTCACTATGTGGGTTGGATTTTCCCTATGGGAAAACTCGCATAATGAGTGATTCTATGGGGGAAACTCGCATAGCAAAATTTTTTCGCTATGCGAGTTTTCCCATAGAATTCTTGCTATGTGAGTTTGTTTCACAAAGCTAAAAACTCGCATAGCAAACAGCCTCGCAGAATGAATTAAATTCGTGATGCGAGGTTTGACTGTATAATAATCTTTACCTCACAAATGTCAGTCATACAAGACATATCTCAGTTCATTGATTCCAGATTTTCTTCATATGATTATTAGAATTATTGTTAAATAAAATAAATTATGTTGACATAATGATGGCTTAGCGGCTAAGATGCTGAACTTGGGTCAGCAGTTTGAGACCCAATTACTGCACGATGGAGTGGGTGCCTGTGTCTGTCCCAGCTCCTGCCAACCTTGTAATTTGAAAGCAAGGAATTGAAAGTAGATAATTAGGTACCACTTTGGTGGGAAGGTAAATAGCATTTCATGTACTCCAGTGTCTAGTCATACCTGCCACATGTCCATGGAAACATCAGCAGGTGCAGGCAGTACAGCCCCTTTGGCAATAAACAGAGATAAGCACTGAAGCCTAGAGTTGGATACAACTGTATTTTGAGCAAGGGCAACTTTTACCTAATGATGTATGATTGTTCAGAAATTCAATGTTTAGTAAATACTTTCTTCTAAATATATATGTCTGAAACATTAAGAATGTTAATCTTTCTTCATCTAATAGAAGTTTTATAACTCTTGGCCCAAAAAGTGAGAGTTTACTTTCAATGACTAGGAGGAGAGCCTAACACCCAAGTAAAAAAAGACAATATATCAACTATACCTAGACCATGCATTCAACAATATCAGCTACTGATGCTATTCCAGCTCTCAGTATCCTTACATTTTTAGAGAGCAAGTATAAAGATTTTTAAGCTGAAAGCAGCTTTTGAAAAGATCAGAATGTTTTGACTGTTTTTCTTCACCACAGGATATCAGTATATATTTTCAATAATATCAAGGATATCATCACTGGCAGATGTAGTCATTATTCCAATATATATATATATGGTTGAATAACTAGTAGTTATCACTATAAGAATAGGGCTGAATCACCAACAGAATTTCTTCTTTTCTGAAAAAGGGATAAATTGCTCAAGATCTACTCTGAGTTTAATGGTAAACACAAGCCACCAAACACACAGAATTCAGAAAAATCATGCAGAGTATCAATAGGAATCTGAAGTCTTTCTTCAACAGAGAAACAAAATGAACCAGAAATCTGTTCCAGTCATGGCGTGGTTTCTCCTCAACAAAAAAAAGTCCCAAGAAAAAAATCCAATGTACATCCAATGTAAACATGACTTGGAGTGCCTGAAAACTCTTACTGTGCAGAGTTTCACGTGGCTACCTTCACATTTAAACATGGTCCTGAAGTGCAGCATGCAGAGTAGAAACATAACAAGAACTTGGAACATTTCACATTCTTAGAAGCTTTCAAAGTCTCAGCATGCTGCGACTCCCTGATGATTATTTCTCTTTGCACCAACGAGATTTCCCAGTTTCCTTGAAAACAAGACCTTGATCTCACCTTCCATTTCCCCTCCATTTTCCATTTTTGTTCTGAGCAGGAAACTGCTAAATCTTGCACAACTCAAAAAAACTTTCTCCTTATGTCCTGGCCATGAAAAATGCCATTTTTTAAAATGTAATATCCCATGTAGCTTGGCATTTCAAAAAAAAAAAAAAAAAATGACCACAGAACTTTCTAGAAATCCTGCAAGATTTCCTGTGGAAAAACATTTCCACACATAGAAAAAAACATTTCCACACATTCTCCCCCCTCACTTTGAGAGTAAAAAGCCACAAAACTGACTTTCCTAATATGAAGTATTAATCTGGCACGGTTTTGCTCAGACTATACTGTTAAGTGATGTTACAAATGTAAGGGGCTGCAAGGAAATGCCAGCAATGTGTAATGCCATGCATGTATTATGTGCGTGCGTGTGTTCTTTAGTAGCCAGCAATGTTCAAGTCTGGGACTGACAACACCCAGGTTCCTCTTCTCCTCTTTGATTTCACTGATACTAAGTGTAACACTGTTATACTCAAGCTGATTTACTGTACTCCTTTGGATTTTAGCTTCGAAATGGAAAAAAAAATTACCACAACCGCAACTCCCTTGGTCTAATTCAGACATATGCCTAAGTGAAAAAAAATGACAGCATCATTCATCTTCTTTTGCTTTTACTTGTCAAATGTACAACTTTTCAAAAATAATTAAGTACCTTAGCGCTCTTGAGTGTATTTCCCCTTGTAAAAATGTGAATTCTGAATGAACTATAAATACCTGCATCGCTTGTGAATTGGTTCCTTTCCAAGGCTAAAGTCAGGAAGGCAGCCCAGGCAATTGAAAATTTATCCCATGGAGAAGTACAGGCAGCTGCTTCCATTTAGAGCCGTGGTGGTCTTTTCCCATAATGAACCACTCCACAATCTTACCAGTTTATTCAGGCATCAAAAGTGATGTGGAGCATAAAGTCAGAAAAATAAGTCTGTGTGAACTCTCCTCTGATCCTAAAAACTTCAGCTTTCTTTACCTAGTCCATTTCAAATGCTTTTGGAACACACTTCATTTTAAAAAAGCAAATTTTAAGAAGATGCCACACAATCTTTACATACCAGAGAATAAACATAACAAAACAAGAAGACAAAAACATTGTGGCACCTTAAAGATTTCATTTGACATAAGAGTGAGACTTCATGGCATCAATTTATACACATCTCATCTGTAATGCTAGCCAACCTTTGTGTGCTTCTGTACCTGATGTATATAAATGGATGCCATTAGGCTTGATGAAGTGGACTTGATCCACGAGAGCTCACATTAAAATACAGCAGTCAGTCTTTAAGGTGCCACAAAGTTTTTTGCCTTTTTGTTTTGTTTACTTCCCTGATATTGCTTGCACAGACTAGCAGGGCTACCGCTTCGAAAGCAATCTTTACAGTTATTTTATATCCCTCCATAACCCAACCCCCCCTCAACGACCTTCCGTGCACAACGAAAGCTAACCGACACATTAATTTTTAATTTGCTGAAAGCATCTCTGCTGAGAAATTCTCTCTCTCTCTCTCTCTTTGGAGGGAAAAGAGAGAGAAAGAAAGAAACTCCAACTGAGTTAATGTAAACTGGAAATGCCTTTTGATCACAGGAGTCTGGTGGAGGGGGGGGGAGCCCTGGATGGAAATCAGCACAGCTTTCCACACAGCCCTGACATAACACAACCTTCCAAGTACAGTAGAACCTACTGTCTAACTTGGCAGAAAATACTTAGTTCACAGCTGGCTGTGAGGGAAAACTTTCTCAGCTTGCACTTTTTGAGCCCGCCCTTTTTTCTTTTTTCTTTTGCCCGTGTGAGGACATCATGGGGAAGCCAAAGTTTGAGGTACCCTGAACAAATCCAAAGGCGTAAGAAACAGAGAGAGAAAGAGAGAGAGAAGGAAAGAGCGAAAGAGAGAGAGAGAGAAGGAAAGAGAGAACGAGAGATAAAGAACGAGAGAGGAAGAGAAAAAAAGGAAAGAGAGAAAATAGAAAGAAAGAAAGAAGGAAGGAAAGAGAGAGAGAAAGAAGGAAAGAGAGAAAAGAGAGAAAAGAGAGAAAGAAGGAAAGAAAGAGAAAAAGAGAGAGAAAGAAGGAAGGAAAGAAAGAAAGGGAAAGAGAGAAAGAAGGAAAGAGAAAGAGAGAAAGAAGGAAAGAAAGAGAAAGAAAGAGAAAGAGAAAGAAGGAAAGAAAGAGAAAGAAGGAAGGAAGGAAAGAGGAAGAGAGAAAGAAGGAAAGAGAAAAGAGAAAGAAAGAGCGAAAGAAGGAAAGAAAGAGGAAGAGAGAAAGAAGGAAAGAGAAAAGAGAAAGAAAGAGAGAAAGAAGGAAAGAAAGAGAAAGAAGGAAGAAAAGAAAGAGAAAGAGAAAGAAGGAAAGGAAGAGAAAGAAGGAAGGAAGGAAAGAGGAAGAGAGAAAGAAGGAAAGAGAAAAGAGAAAGAAAGAGCGAAAGAAGGAAAGAAAGAGGAAGAGAGAAAGAAGGAAAGAGAAAAGAGAAAGAAAGAGAGAAAGAAGGAAAGAAAGAGAAAGAAGGAAGGAAAGAAAGAGGAAGAGAGAAAGAAGGAAAGAGAAAAGAGAAAGAAAGAGAGAAAGAAGGAAAGAGAGAAAGAAGGAAAGAGAAAAGAGAAAGAAAGAGCGAAAGAAGGAAAGAAAGAGGAAGAGAGAAAGAAGGAAAGAGAAAAGAGAAAGAAAGAGAGAAAGAAGGAAAGAAAGAGAAAGAGAGAAAGAAGGAAAGAGAAAAGAGAAAGAAAGAGAGAAAGAAGGAAGGAAAGAAAGAGAAAGAGAGAAAGAAGGAAACAGAGAGAGAAAGAAAGAAAGAAAGAAAGAGGGAGAACTTTCCTCCCTCCGCCCCGCAACTCGGCTTCTCTCCTACCGGATCTGCTCTTGATAATGTCACTGAACTCGTCGGCGGCGGCGGCCTCCTCGGGGTTCCCTCCTCCTGATTCGGCCATCGGTTCCCCTCCTCCCGAGTGAAGAGACGCGGAATGCTGAACGGGCTGCCCGGGAACGGAGGCGCTCGGCTGGGGCTGCTCAGGCCGGAGCGTCTCTTGAGCCGAAGCGGACGGAGCCTCCCGGCGCGCAGAAAAGTTTCCAAAGGAGCGGCTTGGGTGGCCCTCCGGAGGGAAGGCGAGGAGAGGGTGGGGGCGGACCCCGTGGAGCGCGGCCGCCGCCCCGGGCGCGCAATTGGGAGATGGAGCAAAGGCGGCGGCGGGAGGGGAGGGTCAGCCGTCCGGCCGAGCTGTCAAACGCCGCTGCCCGGAGCCGGGAGAACAGGTGCGGGTCGACTGGCCAGCCGGGGCTGCTGGGCGCCTTGCCTTAAAAATAGAGCCCAGGACGCTAGGCTGCTGCCCGCCAGAATGGGGGGGGGGGGAGGGATCCCCCGTTGCCAACTTGGGAGACTCCCGAGACAAGTTATTTCTCTCTGCCCCGGATCCGTTGCAAAGAAGGGCCATTAGAAAGCAAATTGCCCAGAGGAGAAAACAGGGGCATGGATGATTTAGCATCCCTCCCCCGTTTAGTTTAGGGACCGCGGTGGCTTAGTGGTTAAGACGCTGCACTTGACGACTGGAAGTTCGGCTGGTCAGCAGACCCGAGTACTGCACGACGGAGTGAGCTCCCGTCGCTGGTCCCAGCTCCGGCCAACCTAGCTCCTCGAAAGCAACAAATTGCAAGAAGATAAATAGGGACCACTTTGGTGGGAAGGTAGCACCTTTCTGTGCACTTCAGTGTCTAGTCATGCCTGCCACACAGAAGCGTAGCGTGCCTTGGCGGGGCCCCGTATAAAAATTTGTTTGGGGGCCCTTAGGAAGGGTAAAGATTTGTTTTGGTTACGCACGTTGGGGGCCCCCGTGGCCCAGGGGCCCCGTATAATTGATACGGCAAATACGGCGGTAGCTACGCCTCTGCTGCCACATGTCCACGGAAACGTCAGCTCTGGCTCTTTGGCTATAAACAGATATGAGCACTGAACCCTAGAGTCAGATATGACAGGCTTTCGAGCAAGGATGACCCCAGGGCCATAGCCAGGATTCTAGATGGGGAGGGGGTCAGGAGGGGCAAAAAAATTCAGGAGGGGCAGCAATGTCACACTCACATATTGGCACCATGGGGTGGGGGTGGGGGGTTGTTAGCTCAGAAGGGTTTTCGCCTCCATGGCCACCACCCCCTGGCTACAGCCCTGGACAACCCTTACCCTTATCTTTACCACCCCATTTTAATGTGCTCACCTAATACAGAAGAGTGTGCATCTGGTTTATGCTAGGCTTGTCCCTCCCTTCTTTCACACCCTGTCCTGAAGTGTCCCCAGGATCTTCTTCACGACCCCCAAGAATTAGGGCACCCATCAAGACAAAATGCTGGTGATCAGGTGGGGTATATGTGTTGTTATCAGCAAAATTTTTTGCTCAGGGCTAGACAAGCAGGCCAAGCTTCAGGAAGGAAAGATAAGGAAGGGGGTGAATTTCAGCTCAATCTTGTTTTACCAGCTAATCTTTCTCACACCAGATCATTTTTAAAAAAATCTAGGCACTATAGAAGAAGTTCGATTTGTGCCCTACCCACCCCACATGAGTTCAGACAGTATCAGAATAGCAGCCTGTAAGGAGAGGAACACTGAATGAACAGGCTGACCTTCGTTTGTGTGTAATACAACACCTGCATATAGAATTCAGGCACATTTCCGGTCCCCTCTATTTGTGACTTGCCATTTTTGGCACTAGAACTTCTCTCCCCCCCCCTCCAAGGGTCAGAAAAGTGGCAGATTTTCCAGTCTCATCATCTGGAATGCAAAAAAAAATATTTTTTTTAAGAGGGAGGGAGATACCTGCAACTTTAGCAGTGGACATAGAAAATGGAAAATTCACCAAGTGTAAGCAGGATGGCAAGAGAAAGCTGTTGAAGAGCTGTTAAAGCTCTTTGCAACAGAACTTTAAAAGACACAGAAGCCCTGTCCTCTGTTTTAAAATCTGGATATTTTACTAGGGTGGTTAGCAGTGAATGCCAGCAACACTGTAATCCTGAAAAATGGAGGCACCCAAGTGTTAACTTGACAACAGTTAGACATCACAGTGGAACCCCCATTTAATTAATTTAATGCGTTCTTTGGGACCTTCTGTACTATGGAAAATTTGTAAAGTGAATTTCCTATCGGAATGCATTGAATGCAATTTCCCATAGGAATGCACTGAAAACCAAAATTTGTTAGCCAAAATATGGTTTTGCATAAGAATGCATTGAAAACCAATTAATCTGTTAATTAATTAATTTTGTTATCCTTTTGTTATGCAAGTTTTGTGTTAACAGAGCCATTTGTTAAGCAAGGTTCCACTGTAGTTAGTTACACAATTATTGTGCAGAAAGAGGTCTGCAGATGTCCTCATTTCCACCCACCTACCCACCCACCCATGAATAGTACCACCATTGTGAGTTATAAGTGCTGCTGAGCTACTTTTGACTTAGGACAACTGTAACAAGGTTTTCAAGGTATCTTAGATCTTCAAAGAATGCCTTACTCTCCAGAGACCTTCCATGACCCAGCAAGAACAGGAAACCATTCTTCAGAATCCAAACCCAACAAGGTATTCACTACAATCAGCATGATGCTACGTAGGTTTTGTTCCTGTTACTCAAAAAGAATAGGGTGAATGGGACTATGATTTATAGTCACAATTACTAGAGAGTAAGCTTGATTGAATTCAGCAAGATAATTTACTCCTGAGTATCCAGTCAGCTCTTATTCAGATACTGTTTATTATATTAATGACAGAGCTAGTAATGGTTTTACAGGGAAGCTTTATTTGGGGGCAGGTCTAAGTGATACCCACATAATGGAAATGCAAGCTCCCACGTAATCATTGTAATTGGAACACACTTTAAGGTTCTTGGTGAAACACTTGCATTAGTCCATTAATTCCATAGGATGTAATCCTATCTACAATGAGCTGGCACTAGGAGCTAGTCCCAGTGGAGTCAAGATGTATAAAACTGGATCATTACCTCATTTACTTCATCATAAACCCCTGCAGTGACATGATTACAGGAAGTAATGGAATCATTTACAGGATTACGGGAAAAGCTTTTAGTTTCCACCCCTTTTCCTGGAGTGTCACATGATTTTCTTCCTGAATAGGACTTTTTGTAAGAGGAATCATGCATACTACACGTGTATTGTGTTATATATGTCACAACAGTGCATTTTACTGCCTGATAACACAAAAGAAAGCCATACAGTACTTTACTTCTGCTACTGAGATGCATAGTAAGAAAGACACAGTTGCATTCCTGCCACATATACTGCATGCCTATTCCTACATCGAAGTAACAACTATGTAGCAATATGAGCTAGAGGCAGTGTGATTTATTTTTTTGCCCTGGCTCTTCCTCTACGATATAAATAGTAGCCTAGCCATGGTTCTTTCAAGCCATGTAGTATTAACCCAACAACTGTAGCTACACGAGCACAGCAATTATAAATGATCATCTCTACAGATTGCTTCCTCAAACTACTTGCTAAATGGACTCACTGCAAACATCCAAATTATCCCTACTCAGTAACTCGCACGGATTTCAGCCGCCCGAGGCTGAAGCCAAATTTGCCACCCCCTGGTGGATGCTGGTGCCCACTCCCACTAGGGTTTCTGGGAACTGTAGTCCAAGAACACACATAGTGCAAAAAGTGCCGCCCAGGGCCACCCACCCCCTTAGCACCCCCTATCCTCTTAAATCCCCCCCCCCTCGTCATTGACATATTGTATTATTAGCTGATAAATACTTGAACAAATTATTTATTATTTAATATATAATTATTAAGTGGAAATATTTCTTTAAAGCATTTTTGGCTAGAATTCTGTAACCGTATACTAAAGAACAAGCTACACAGAGGTTGGCAGAGAGTATTAGACAAATGGCTTGAGGATCACATTCCTTAGATTCTATAAAGTACTGCCTATGATTAACTTTATACACACCCAGTTGTCCAAAATAGCAGTGGCAATAGCTGCAGTACATTTTGGGTGGTCCACAGCGTTGCCTTATGTGAACCATAATGAAAAATCTTTCCCCCACCCTTTGCAGTTATTCAAAATATTGTCATATAACTTTCTGCATAATCATTAGAGGAACAAGACACCTGTTCTCTTTTGCATCTGGTCTCCTCAAGGAAGCTATTGCTGTATTTGGAATCTCTTTCAGTTTTTGCTTGATACTACAATACGATGTGTATTTGAGAAAAATACTATTGAAGGAGTAAGGGTGTGATTAAATGGTGAAAAGATGCACCAGGGACCTGAGGTTTTCTTGCATCTATTTGTGTTAACTGGCCACACAAGGAGAAGAATATTGACCAAACAGCATTGTTTGGAGTTTATTAACATAGCTCTCCTGTAGCCCTGCAGAGGGTGAAGTTTCAGAATTACCTGAACAAGTTATAAACAAGGGCCAACAGGAAATTGTCTCTTCTTGTTTCCTCCTCTCTTTTATTAGGTGTCTAGGTGCCTAGCACAATTGCACCAGCACCAAACTGTTACAAGGAAGAAGAAAAGAAATGGTATTATTTGCCCAGCACATATTTTTCTGCATTGATTCAAGCACCTAGGGCCTTGGTGGTGAACCTATGGCATGTGTGACAGAAGTGGCATGCAGAGGCCTTTCTTCTGGCACATGCACCATTGATGGGATGCCTAGTCAAGCTGGCGTATCTTCCCTACCATCCCTCTCCCTCCACCAAAGGGGAGGTGAAAAGGGAGGCTGAAATCCCGGCTGGGATGCTGAGGCTAGGTGAGGTAAGGTAAGGTAGAAAGCACTCACACGGGGTGAGGAGCACCCATGGGGATGGATGCACACGTGGTGTTGCCAGCATGCCTCAAGTGGTACATATGTGCACACACCTATGTGACTTCACTGGAGGCACACTAGTGACATCACATGGGTGTGTGGGCACTCATGGTGTCTGCCCATATGCCCTCTCCTACTTTTTGGGCACTCAATCTCTAAAAGGTTTGCCATCACTGACCTAGAGCAATGCAAATGGATCCATTGTGTGTGTGTGTGTGTGTGGGGGTAAATTGGAACCCCAATGTGGCAGAGGGGATAAACTAGGGATGGTAAGGGGGAAATCATACTGATTCATATTTGCTATTATGACACATAGTTGGAGGAAAATTGAATCAGATCATTGCAATCCCATAGCATTTCCTGCATTATTATTTTTGGTCATCCCTAATATGTCAGCAAGGCTGAGCTGACTCTGTGAGGCTGTGCTAAACCCAGATCCCTCTCATTTTAAGGATGTTGAAAATTACTGAAGATCACCTTAACCTTGGCCTACATGTGTGCTGGCATAGTGACTGTGGTCTCCTTTGGATCTCCTTCCTTCTTCGCCTTCTTTTTGACTCTACCACCAGCTGATCTCAGCCAGCACACTCATTGTGTTGGCAGATGCAAGATCAGACAGCACAAACAGACTGTGCTGGCATAAGGCTATTTTTGCCATTCCAAACTCATTAAAACTAACATATCATTGAGTTTCAATTATGCTCTAACAGCTGAACAGCTCCATGGTTTAGTTATCTGGCTGGGGTTGAGATTTGGATTCCCCACCTTTAAATATACTTATAGATTAATGGTCATGACATTATCTACATTTCTAACCTTGATCTACCTGATTTTTAAAAATGATCAATAACCAGAGTGTGGAGGTACAAGCTAGAGTAGGATCATAGTTGGGCAAATGAAATTCAGGAAAATAAGAAACTGCTTTATGTATTTTTGCTCCTCCTACAGTATTGTCAGGACTGCAGTGGCTCAAGTGGCTAAGACGCTGACTGGAAGGCGGGAGGTCAGCAGTTCTATATCCAAGTACTTCAGGATGGAATGAGCTCCCATCTTTGTCCCAACACTTGCCAGCCTAACAGTTTGAAAGCAATAAATTGCAGGTAGATAAATAGGGACCACTTCGGTGGGAATGTAAACAATGCTCCGTGCACTCCGGTGTATAGTCATGCCTGCCACATGACCACAGAAATGTCTGCAGAAGCAGACAGTGCTGGCTCTTTAGCTTTGAAACAGAGATGAGCACTGAAACCTAGAGTCAGATATGACTAGCTTTCAAGCAAGAGAAACCTTTACAGTATTGTCAACTCTGCTTGGGAACAGCTGTCCAAGGTTTTAAAGCAAGATTCCTTCACAGCACTACCTGAAGAACCTTGGTATTCTCTGGTGGTTTTCCTTCCCACTTACTAATGAGGTGTGATTTAATTTGACGTGAGATTGAATGTATCAAGAGTAAGATGGATAAATGGTTAACAGCCACTTATGGTATTGTATAACCAAGTCAAATTATCAGGGGCTTCTGTACAGTTCTTTTTTTTTAAGTACACTAAAGACATTGATACTGTTACAACTAGTTTGGCTACTACTAGGAAAGAGTTTGTATCAAAATAAAAAACACACCACTGAATAATTATGTGAGTACATGTTTAAGTCTCATTAAACTCAGTGGACCTTAGTTCTGAGTAAACATTATTAAGACCAGTGAAAAAGTTCTTATCCATGCAGATAAAAAACAACATTGAGTCTCGCAGCATGAAGTGACTATTTCAATGAAAAGCTGTTTCAATAAACCAGTCTCACAGGCTGCAGAATTACAGCAACCTAATTAATTATTTTCCTAAGGAAGGATTTTTAGCTAGTGATTTGTTAATTGTATTTAACAGAAGAAGTAGGTTCAATATAAGATTGGTATTAGAGCGCTAAAATAATAAATCAAATTTCTCCATTAATGGTTTTTGGGGAATTTGCTACCTCTAGTATTAACTGACCTGATCCACATCAAAATATATTTAAAATGTGTGTTCATAGAAAATATTGATGTATGTTTAAAAATGCACATTTTGTAGCATAATACCCTGGAAATATTAAAATATTTTTTTTCAAATTAGATCAGAAACAGAGTGGAACGTATTTACATATGACAGTGTGTGAAAGTGCTTATACAGATAAGAAGTACAGTAATACCTTGGATAATGTTTACCTCGGTTAACACTAAAATCACATAACGTTAAGTAATCTGGAGAGGAGAATTGGATCGATTAACGTTAAGGTCCTATGGGATGGATCGGATAACAACCTCTAAAGCCTGTGCAGTTACAATGTATCTCTATGGAGCTTTAACGTTATCCGATACATTCCATAGGATTTTAACATGCATCAGATAACACTAAAAATCGGATAACACCAAGACTTGTGGAACCAAGTCTTAGCGTTATCCGAGGTATTACTGTACAGTCAAACCTTGCGTAAAGAGCGCCTCGCTTAAAGAGCAACTTGCTTAAAGAGCAGAATTTTCTCTGAATGGTCGCTTCGCTTAACAAATAAAACCAACCAAAAACTCGCTTAACAACTAAATCAGGGTTTGCAATCCCCCACAATTGGTCATTTACAATGGTGTTTCGCTTAAAGAGCAAACTCGCTTAAAGATAAATCCTGTGGAACGCATTATGCTCTTTAAGCGAGGTACAACTGTATACTTATCTATCCATTCCAATTCTATGCTCAGGGAACTATTAATTTCCCATTGTTTGAGACTTGTTTTGAAACTCCACAACATGCACTACCATGGGACAACAAATAAAATTTTACCACTTATCTTTCCTGAGAAAGCCTTTCAGTGCCAGTCCCAGTTAGATATTCCAAAGATGCAGTTCACCTTAATACTTATACTTCCATATCTGGAAAGCCTGTATCTACTGACATTGTCATCTACTGTGCATAACATGCCAAGACAAATGGTGGTAACTTTAGTTAAAAGAATGAGATACATTATAACCTGGTTTCAGTCAAAATGATGTTTTAATATTACAGTAAAACTTCAGACAATGCTAAAACTTGGTTCGACAAGTCTTAGTGTTATCTGATTTTTAATGTTCTCTTATGCATGCAGATAACATGCATGCATCAGATAACGTTAAAATCCTTTGGGATGCATCGGATAACGTTAAAACTCCATAGAGATACATTGTAACCGGCACAGGCTTTAGCAAACATTATCTAATGCATGCCATAGAATTTAACATTATGCGATGCAATTTCCCTCCCCCCCCCCATTGCTCAACATTATGCAATTTTAGTGTTTTCCGATGCAAACATTATCTAAGGTATTGCTGTATATACATTGCTTCCTAGGGTCCCTCCTGCTTCATAGAAGTAGGTTTAGAGAACTTGAATTTTCCTTACAAATATGCTGAAGGAAGAACTGATAAAAATTCAGGAAAGGCTGAGAAAAATGTTCACAAATTATTTGAGGAGGGCTCAGCAGGCTATGGTGATTAAGGAGTGGAAAAAGAATAAACATTTACAGCTGCCAGTTCTCATATGAGAGAACAACTCTAAAGGATTTTAAATTTGCATTGAAATGAAATAGCCATCAAATCCACCTTTGTCTAGCATTGCTAGGAAAAGCCACACTTGTGTTTCCCCCACTCTAAGCAAGTTTTGTAGGTGAGAAGCCTTTTCATGATCTGAAAAATCCTATTTATGCAAAATTAATTTTAAAATGGCTTTAAACTTGCTCTTTAAGCCTACAAAAATAAAAGAGAGAGAGATGGTTGGTTGCAAACTCTATTTTAAAAAATACTGATGAAGGCTCTGTTGAGAGGTGTTGTCCATTTTATCCTTCCCCTAGTTTCATTCCTCCATAACCCACCCAGCTCTGTGCACATTGAGTCAACAATACCCATCTAGCCATCTCATTCTCTGCTGCTTCCTTCTTCTTTTGCACTCCACGTTTCCCAGCATCAAGGCCTTCTCAATTGAATCCTCTCTTCTCATTTGATGTCCAAAGTACTTCAGCTTCAGCTTTACTATTTAACCTTCTAAGGAGCAGTCAGGGTTGATTTTTTCTAAGATTGACCTATTTGTTCTCCTCGCTGTCCAGGGGACTCTCAAAACTCTCCTCCAACACCACATCTCAAAGGCATCTATTCTTCTGCGCTCAGCTTTCCTAATGGTCCAGCTTTCACAACCATACATCGCCACAGGGAATACAATTGCTTTGACTAGACGAATTTTTGTTAGCAATTTAATGTCTCTACTTTTCACTATGCTCCCCAGGTTTCTCATCACTTGCCTCCCAAGAATCAGTCACCTTTTTATTTCGTGGTTGTAATCACCATCAGCAGTGAGCTTTGATCCTAAGAAATTAAAATCTGTCACTGCGTCTACTTCTTCCCCATCTATTTTCCATGGACTGATAGGGCCTGGTGCCATGATCTTGGTTTTCTTTACATTGAGTCTCAAGCCAGCTTTTTCGCTTTCTTCTTTCAACCTAATCAGGAGCTTTTTTAGGTCTTCCTCACTTTCTGCCATTAGGGTGGTATCATCTGCATATCTCAAATTGTTGATGTTTCTCCCAGCAGTTTTGATCCCAACTTGTGATTCCTCCATCCCTGCATTGTGCATTATGTGCTCTGTGTATAAGTTGAATAAGCAGGGTGACAAAATGCAGCCTTGTCTTACTCCTTTTCCTATTCCAAACCACTCTGTCATTCCATATTAATTGGATATTAAGTCTCTGGTTTTATAAATACCTACTGCCTTTTCAAATATTGATCCGAGCATTATTTTAGAACATAGACAGAGTTTAAATCACTTATTTCAGCTATTTCCTTAAAACTCAATTTCCAACATTTTGATAGTAGTCTAGCATTCCCACCACATATGAAAATATGTACCTATTTTATGATATCCACTCTAGCACATATGGGAATAGCCACCATCTATTTGATTAAATATTACTGGATCTAGGTACCCTCTCCAAACTAACTTATAAACATTTTTGTTTCTTTTTGACAATGCTGATTTCAATATTCTATTATTTCATATAGTTTCCCAAGGAGTGGTGCTTATTTCTTCCCCCAGATCATATTCCTATAAAGTTTGAAGTAAATCCCCCTCATAATGAGGATTTACTTAAACAATAAGATAATGAATATATACCTGATAATAAGGCAATATAAAAGAGTAAAAT
This sequence comes from Furcifer pardalis, assembly GCA_030440675.1. NCBI lineage: Eukaryota > Metazoa > Chordata > Lepidosauria > Squamata > Chamaeleonidae > Furcifer > Furcifer pardalis. Next base: position 49,009,774 of record CP126895.1, read on the forward strand.
TTATAAATATTGGTAGCAGATTAATGTTCCTTTGTTCATCTGGGTGAAAGGCATAAGGTGGAGGGTTTATGGCCTCACAGAGGCCTAGCTTCCAGTTCAAAAAGAAGGTTGCTCCTGTTCTTGCTCCTGTTTGAAACTAGGCCACAAATACTGTCATCTTAGACTTTTCTCCCAGGTGAGCCTATCTGTCAGGTTGGGCTCCCAGAATGGAGAATTCTTGGATTGGTAGTAAAAAAAGACATTTCCAATCAAAACTGTTCTGATTTTTATATTAAAAAGAGGACACCACCTAGTATGATTTTGATAGACAACTATAGCCAAAAGGCATACTTCCAATGTCCTGGTAAGTCCTAAATGAGAAATCCAGGCAAGAGCTAAAAGGAAAATGAAATCTGAAAATATCATAGGTTAATATAAGTTCTACAATATTTGAATTCAAATTGTTCAACCAACAATGGTTTTTTTTAAAAAAAACTGGAAGCATGACAACTAGCATTTGGTTTTCTGATAAAAAGGAAAGCAAGGAGGACAAAGGATGTTAGCTCAAACACTTTTTTAAAGCTTTCAAAAAACTGTGCAACATGCTAAACACAATGAGAAAACCAAGTTAATGGCCACAGGCCCTATCAATTCCTAGAGAATAGATGGGGAAGAAGTAGAAGCAGTGACAGATTTTACTTTCTTAGGATCAAAGATCACTACAAATGTTGATTGTAGCCATGAAATTAAAAAAGCAATTTATTCTTGGGAGACAAGCTGTGAGAAACCTGGGGAACATAGTGAAAAGTAGAGACATCACATTGAAAACAAAAATGTACATAGTCAAAGCAATGGTATTCCCGGTGGTAATGTATGGTTGTTAGAGCTGGAGCATTAGGAAAGCTGAGCACAGAAGATTAAATGCCTTTGAGATGTGGTGTTGGAGGAGAGTTTTGAGGGTACCCTGGACAGCAAGGAGAACAAATAGGTCAATCTTAGAAGAAATAAATCCTGACTGCTCCTTAGAAGGTTAAAGAGTAAAGATGAAGCTAAAGTACTTTGGACATCAAATGAAAAGAGAGGATTCACTTGAGAAAGCCTTTATGCTGGAAAAGGTGGAGGGCAAAAGAAGAAGGGGGCAGCAGAGAATGAGATGGCTAGATGGTATCATAGATGCAATGGGCACAGAGTTGGGCAGTTTGAGGAGGATGGTGGAGGACAGAGGTGACTGGCGGCCAATGGTCCCTGGGGTCGCAAACGGTTGGAATTGACTGTGCAACTGAACAACAATAAAAATAACATAAATCTATGTTTACTTCAAAGTCCTATTGCTTTAAATAGAACTTATTTCCAGGAAGGTGGGTAAAAGATTATTCCCTAAGTCTGATTTAAACAAGATTCAATTAAAAAAAATTCTGGAAGGATCCAGCAATTTCCCTTCCCAAAGTTCATTGTCCTTTGTTTACAAAAGGCATCTGTACCTATTAATAGTCAACAGATGGAAATTTAAGAAATTTATTCTTTCCAGATCTATTGAACATCTCCATTACATAGGATATCCTAAAGACTGCATTTGTTATTTGCATGAAATAACCACGCTATTGAATGTTTTGAACCTTTCATGTAGTCAATATTTTGTCCCTCCTGGAACACTTTTGAATGGTCAGACCTATCCTGGCAACAAGCAATATTCCCTGAACATTATGTTCAGCACTCATTTGTATGTTAAATTTTCAGCCAATAAAATGGCTGGTTAAAATTAGATATGGCTGGTTAAAATTAGTGTGGGGACCAAGGAACATGGGATCTCATGTAGGGTGGCTGATCTAAGGGACAGCCACCCTTTTGGTTGTTTCTTATCTTCTGCGGTGTTTTAATATTTATGAACTTTTAAAGTTTTAAATATTAGCATTATCATAGGCCTAACCTATGATTTTAATCTATATTTGTAAGCCACCCAGAGTCGGGTTTACCTGATTGGGGCGGGATAGTAAATAAATAAATAAATAAATATACAGTAGAAGCAAAATTTCATCTCTGCTCATGTTCACTCTGTCTCACAGATTGTTTCCCACTATTCTTCCTCATAGTAAATGCTTTCATCAATTTATTTAGACTCTTATGGCCTTCTCTTTCTTCATTTACCTGTAATATCTCTCTTTATTTTTCTTCTGCCCTCCTGCTTCAGTGCTACCTGATGCTATTTCTTTTAAGTCTTCTTCTTCCCACACAATCTCTATAGTCACAATGAGATATTCATCCCATTCAAAGACACAGCATTCCTTTCTCCTACACCTGTTGAACATTCTGTTGCTGGTTATCAGGGATTCCCCTAGCGATATGTGTGGCTGGATAGCAGAGTAGCACTTTTAAGCTCTTACGCAGCAAAAGCCTTAGTGCAATAACACACACACATATGCCTTCAGTGGAAAGGTGCGCTTTACTTACAGTGAGGGGAAGACAGACATACACAGGACTATATACAACAGTCTCTCTCTCTCTCCAAGCCCCACAGTAGGTAGACAGCTTGGAGTCCTCTGTTGGCTCCAACTCCAGGAGCACTCAAGAGTCCTGGTGGTCCTTTAGCAGTTCTTTCTTCTCAGTTGAAGAAAAGCTCTCAACAGCATCACCTCCTTCAGTGTCTCAGTCCTTCTCAGTATATAGACTCCTTCAGAATAATAGCCTCCTCCATAGACCCTTCCCAGAGGGCTACAGTTATACCCTACTGTTGCTGGGCAGATTCTCTAATCAGCCACAGCTGGGCTGTTTCATGAGCACGTGGACCAGGCATGCACAGCCTGGCCATCAGTTTGGGGCTCTATTATGGACACCTGTGTTCAAAACACATGGAGGGCCTTAAAGTTGTACTATTCCACTGGGCAGCAATCTTTGTACAATACCCCCAAATGAAAAATGTCCTAACACTGGTCATTTCTGAGCAGGCAGAACAGTTGAGAACATTTTAGCTTAACAATTCAAGTACTGTTCAGATACTACAGAAGACCTATGTTGGCACAAGTGCAATCGAATAAAGGCAGCAGCAAGTTACTGCTAGTTAATTAGTTGCTTCTTCCATTTGTGGTCTCATTCCAAGTCATGTGATTGACCTGTGAACAAGAATGCATGTCACAACTTATAAATTAGCAGCACTCCACTATTCTGGTTTATACTTTTTAAATTTACAGTTACATTTATAATCATATAAATATCTAGTACAATTCTGGCCTCTGAATCTGATGTTCTGAACATGCTTTAGGGTGAACATCTCATTGTGCCCTTTGTTTTCATGTTCTTCATACATCCTGCACTAAGTTGTAAAAACAGGTGTTCCTGCTTGCAAGTGTGCTCTTTGCACATTCCAAGAACTTTGGAATATCTGAGTTCTTGCCGATATGGGGTACCTACATGAAAGCAGAATTTTTCTTCTTCTTACTTAATGATGAAGGTAGAAAGAAAATTATAATGACGAGGAGTGGGGTTGGTTAACCCACTCTGCATGTATGTAGAGCAGGTTGGAAAATCCCAAACTAGAAAACATCATTCTTTCAAAACAAGTTCATGCTAAAAATTAGACTTTCTTGTGTACCTTGTTCTGTCAGAAATTGGATTAAACAATTAGTGTCCATCAGATCATATAGAGTCTCATTGTCCTGGACACAAAGTTATCAAAAATGGGATATCCGTATTCAATTTGAATATAATTCTAATATGTTTTATTGAGGAACTTCTAATTGTTTTCAGTATCTATTCATTAGTTAGCAGCAGTACAGTATCTTGTTTTCATTACTCTGAAAGACATTAAAATAGTTTAAATAATTGTGTTTAAAGGGAAGGGTAAAGGATAAAGCAATTGTTTAAAGCTGAAAAAAGAAAGATATTTTGATTTCCTAAAGAAAAAAGTGAAGAAAAATTACAGCAGGAGGGCACCTTTAGTGTAATTCTTCAGTTACCTGCAGAGTTAAGCTTTTAGTCAGACTGACTCCTGATTAACATTTAAATATATCATTAACTCTCTGCCTATGATTTTTGCACTGAATAATAATAATAATACTAAGACACATTATATTTAATGGACTAAATGTAAAACATGTCACTAGTAGAGGTTAAGGTTGTAAAAGTAAATGTATTATGAATTCTATACATTGATACAGTATAAGCAATGTGTCTACAGAAGAGATGTCCATCCCTTAGAGCAGTGGTTCCCAACAAGGGGTACACAGCCCACAGGTGGACTTCAATTCCCAGAAGCCTAAGTCACTACATTGGCTGATCAGTGCTGTGGGGAAATGACTTAGGCTTCTGGGAATTGAAGTCCAAACACCAGCATTTGGGAAACACTGCCTTAGAGTAAGGACCGTAGAAACTTAGGGTACTTGCTTGTATGGAGAGCCTACAAGAAGAAACATCACTTCACATGGAAAAAGAGAGAATAAGATGCATCTGTGCTGACATGGTGGACAGGAAAGATGAGTGTGTAATACTTGAATAGCATTTCTGACTTGAATCTGTAGCTGAACCCAGAGTGGAATAGATTGAGGTAATTATTTCTCTCCATAAACACCTGCAGCTGAATTGCTTCCATTCTGTTGGGCATGTTAACCACCAAAGGGTGTAATTGTACTTTGTTGATTGTAAGTATGTACCTTTGGTTTGAAGTTTCCCCAACCTCAGGAATGGTCATACCACCTTCTCATTCCCAGGCATCAGTGCATTCACGATGCCTTGATTTATCTGGTTAGCCTTGGGACTAGTTTGAAGAAGCAATAATGGGCAAGATTTGACAGAGAAATAATGGGTCATACAGATGCAAGCATCTTGTCCAGAACCTCAGGCTTCAGAAACTGAAAGTCATGGTACAAAATAGATCATACAATGCCTCCAGACACCTTGACAGATACTGTATCAAATTTGTTTTGTTTGCTATTCTGTCCTCAGTTTGCTTCCAGTCCAGAAAGATGAGACATTCAAGTTGGCATGAAAATGAGCAATTTTGTCCTTGGAGGATTTTGAAAACCCTGGAACATGATGACCAGAATACAGCAGAAATCACACAATTTCCTGCTCAATTTTTTCTTTTTTTCTGGAACAAAGTACTGTACCTGCTTTCTTCGATTTATATGGTTGTTCTTGCCTTCAGTGATTCCAGCCACACTTCTTCAGGCACTTAGGTAGGTTTTGCTGTCCCCAGATCTTTTAGCTCTCACATCTAAACTGAGAAAGTGAGCAAACTATTTTCTTTACTCCTGCACTACTACAACTGAACTTTTGTGTTATAGTTATTCAGTAAGCACCTCGTGCCCTTTGACCTTTTGTCACTTGGCTTTGCCCCAACCAATTAGCCTACATCTATAGGGCTATGAGAGTAAATAGAATGTTTTATAACTGGCCTATCAAAATGTAACCTTTCTGATTCTCCTCTCTGATATATAAATGGACAGAATTGACTACATATGACCAGGGTCTGTAACTGACACCTTGGTAGCTTTACAGGATGTTGGCAGGCTGCCAACAGTGAACTTCAGTCACAAAGTACCTATTCAATTTCAGTTAGAGGTAACCTTTCTTCCTCTACAAATGGAAAGTTGTATGAAGACAAGAGTGCTAAATTGTGTGGCATGCTAGAAACCATTTTTACACAATGATATTATTATCTTTTACCTTAGAATGCACAGAATCCTCCACAAATATCACGTAATGATTGCCCTTCAACAAATTACAGAAATTAGCAAAGTTCACATCTTTAAAGTATCAGTGTTTTTTCAGACCTGCAACACTGCAAAACAGAATACGCCTCCCACCTTCTCCTTCCCCCATTTTTATCCTCCTTAACTCATGATGATTTTTTTTCTGTGTTAGGCCACAGCCAGGATGTCAGATGAGAAGGAAGTAGTAGGGAAGTCTGGTGTTTCAGGGGCTTGTTCAAATAAAATTTCCTAGTCACCAGTCTGGCCAGTCCTGGTATGGTAAATAGAGTAATAGACCATATAGCCAGCAATATAATGCCAAGTGTCAGGTGGTGGTTAACTAACCTGTCAACCCTGAGGACTAATGGCTTGGGTGACAAAGTCCACTGGAAGGGGTGATGGTCCCTAATTTGAATAAATTCCACTTGAATCCATCTTGATTAGGGCAGCAGCTTCATCAATACTGGCCTGGGGCTGATGAGAACTTTGCATGACATAAGGGCCCATGACCAGAAAGTGACTCACAGAGCTAGATCAGTGTTATGGTGTCACACTGTGATGCAGAATGCAGATGAAAGGCTATTGCATTATATTCTCAGGACAATTTTCATGGCTGATTGACATGATGATCACCAATATTCAAAATCAGATACTGCACAAGAGGAAGAGGAAAAAGTCATTACCTGGCACAGTTGCTTGATATAGACAATGTCTGGTACATCAAAAAATATCTCCTAGAGCAGTGTTATGAATTTCATCCAACATTTTTTGTTGTTGTTCAGTTGCACAGCCGATTCGGACCCTTTGCGATCCCATGGACCACTGTCCGCCAGGCACTTCTGTCCTCCACCATCCACCTTAACTCACTCAGCTTTGTGCCCATTGTGTCTACAATTCCATCTAGCCATCTCATTTTTGGCCACCCCCTTCTTCTTTTGCCCTCCATCCTTCCCAGCATCAAGGCTTTCTCAAGCGAATCCTCTCTTCTCATTTGATGTCCAAAGTACTTTAGCTTCATCTTTACTATTTGACCTTCAAGGGAGCAGTCAGGGTTAATTTCTTCTAAGATTGACCTATTTGTTCTCCTCTCTGTCCAGGGGACTCTCAAAACTCTCCTCCAATACCACAAAGGCATCTATTCTTCTCCACTCAGCTTTCCTAATGGTCCAGCTCTCACAACCATACATTGCCACCGGGAATACCATAGCTTTGACTTTATGAATGTTTGTTTGCAATGTGATGTCTCTACTTTTCACTATGTTCCCCAGGTTTCTCATAGCTTGCCTCCCAAGAATCAGTCGCCTTTTTATTTCATGGCTGCAATCACCATCTGCAGTGAGCTTTGATCCTAAGAAAGTAAAGTCTGTCACTGCTTCTACTTCTTCCCCATCTATTTTCCAGGGACTGATAGGGCCTGTTGCCATGATCTTGGTTTTCTTTACATTGAGTCTCAAGCCAGCTTTTGCACTTTCTTCTTTCAACTTAATCAGGAGCTTTTTAAAGTCCTCCTCACTTTCTGCCATTAGGGTGGTATCATCTGCATATCTCAAATTGTTGACATTAACATTAACATCCAACATTAACTATTCTAATTCAATTTGACAGAAAATAAATGGTCATTGAATTATCAAGGAATAATTATCAAGGCATAAAATTGAGGCAAAAGGATTTTAATACTTATTCATAAGGTGACAAGAGGGTATGTAAATAATTATATGTAAGGATACAAAGAATACTTGCAAATGTTCTCATTACTAATTTTTTTTTTGAAAGGGTGTTTCACACTGAGATACCCAGTTAAAAAAGTGTCCTCTCACCAAGAAGCTGCTGGAAAACAGGAGGGTGCCAGTGTCACATCCTGCTTGCAGGCTTCCCATTATCATTTCAGTGGCTACTAGAAAAGAATATCAGACAGCGCATGCATGATAATCTGATATAACACACATTTTCTTATATACTCGCATTTTCTGATATACTTTTTCAGTCATATAAATCTAGAAATTAGAGAAGATATAGAATGATGGATAGATACATTAACAAATAGGAGAAGGGGACCCAACAGCCATAACTAACTCATGAGAGTTCAAAAGAACTCCCAAAGGTCATCAAAAGCAATTCTAAAGGACCATAATAATACAGCAGACAAGTAGGAGTCTTTTTAAATGGGGAAATTTATCCCAGGAAATTAGAGGAGATATTTCAGAACAAAGCTTATCAAGTTACAAATAGTAACAGACCAGGACAGACAGAGAAGAGGTAGAAGTCCTTCTGCACCAACTGATTATAGAAATGAGCATGAGTGAAATGGGCCACAATCCATATAAATTCTCACAAAACAGACAAAATGACAACTGAGAGCCAAGGTGAAAACTTTTTTACTGGCAAGAATCCATCTTGTTCTCACATTTTGCATCTTCTTACTTACAACACACATGATACATGTGGATTCTTTCATTCACTGCTGCTTATTGCCAGTTCAAGAGGAGGAATTCGCTCCATTCTGTGTCATGGTTGTCATGGCTAGTGTAACAAGAAAGTTACCAAGTAAGGATTATGCCACTTTTTGTTTGCTCCTAATGCCATTTTGAGAACAAATGCATATAACCATTTACACTCCTCATTCCAGTCTTCTCACTCCTGTCTTTTGGTGTGACAGCATTGCATTGCATAAGCATATCACACACGCACGCACGCACGCACGTACACACACACACACACACACACACACGCACGCACACACACACACACGTTTCCCAGCCACTGAGTTAGTACTAGCATCCATTGGGAATGGGTAGATATTAATTTCTGGTACTTTACAACAATCTCACATTTTCTCTTCCTGACCTAAGATTTGCCTTCCTGCTTGGAGATTCGAGTAACCATAAGACCTTCATCTGGCACTTTAACCAATCCTATTCAAATTCCTTGTTTAGCAGTTCTATACTTTTATCTTATTCTGCTATAGCATGCCCAGTATTGAACAGAATGGGCTAGGTTGCTGTTTTAGATAAAATATGATAAAGTGGTATCACAAGTGAAGTGTTGACTTGAACTCAGAAGACTAGGTTCACATCCTGTGTGGTCACTGAAATTCACTGGGAAATGGCAATTTCTCACATTCCTCAAAATGACTATTAGGGTTGCCATAGAGGAAGCGACTTGATGACACATAGCATCAAATATAATGCTTACAATTTCCTAGAATTTTATTCAAAAGCACTAACTCTGGTAAGTATATGTGTTTTTATTTTTAAAAAATCATTGTAGGATAAGCTGTTTAAATATGCAGGTTAAAGATATGGATTGGCCCTGCCATTTAAGCATAAAGTGAAGTATCATGTCCAGCCAATAAGTAATTCAATGTGCCATGAAAAGGTAACAAAAGGTTTGCTGTTTGATTTATTCTTGGTTTATTTAGATTGCTAGGAAAGGTTCTGCCTAAGGTGCAAACATAACGAGATTGCTTTTGGGATCTATATCTTGACATGTGTGGGGAAGGCAGCTGTTTTGGTTCTCTGCCTCAGGCAGCAACACCTCTGGATCCAGCCCTGAGGATAAGACCTACAATACATTTTCATGCAGTATATTTCAAAAGGAATATCTTCTGTTCCAGCTGGAAAATTAACTTGCACTCTTCTCAGAGGTACATGGCTAACAACTGTTAGAAATAATGCTGGGTATACAAACCCATCAGTTCACTTCAGTAGGAATTCATAGATGCTTTTATGACGAGAGGATTATGTGTATTTAAACAGTTCTGCCCATCTACCTGAGATGGCATAAGTATGTTTCACATTCTGCTAACATAGCAGGGATTTGGCAAATGCTTTAACCTCTCAACCAGTGTAGGTTGAGCATAAAATTGCATTTTAAAGCTTCCTACCAAAGGAGAGAAGCAAAACTAGACAGTTCCTGCTTATAGGCTTAGGATCAAATAAATACAAAATAAGAGCAAAGGGGAGGCAGAGAGACTAGGAACACAAGAAAACTAAGATACCAACAACTAGCTTCAATTTAAGGAAGGTGAACTTTCTCAAGAAACGTTGTTGTTGTTCAGTCACACAGGTGAGTCTGACCCTTTGTGACCCCATGGACAATTGAACGGCAGGCACCCCTATCTTCTACCATTCTCCACAACCAGTGATGGGATGCAACAGGTTTGCCCCAGTTCACCAGAACTGGTAGTAACTTTTCCCAGTGTCCTGGAAAACTGGTAGCACCTTTTGGGGGGAACCACCTTCGAGACTTACCTTTTATTTGGTTCCCCCACTGCACATGCACGCAAAGCACTTGGTGTGCATGCATGCCTACAGTGCTTGGCACATATGCACGGCCTCCTTGCTGTCCTCTCAAGTGGGGATGAAGAAGAGAAGCTGCTAGCCTGAAGCTCCCTATAGCCTGTTCCCCAGGGTAAGTGACTCACCTTTGGATGTGGTGTGTCTGTGTGTATTTTAATGAGTATTTAATACCTTTACCTATATTGACGTACTACCACAGTTCCTAAGAAAGCCTGGCAGCTGACAGGCCTGGCTTGGGGTTTTTAAGCAAAGTCTTGAAGTTACCTGATCAATAAGCTACACCTATGCTGTTCCAATTGCTGTTCCAATTGGAGAACCCTTTAGGAGGTACAACTGTTTTACATTTACATTAAGGCAGTGTTTCCCAACCTTTGGATTTTGGACTTCAATTCCCAGAAGTCTCAGTCAATTCCCCAAAGCACTGATCAGCCAGTGGACTGACTGAGGCTTCTGGGAATTGAAGTCCCCCTGTGGGGTGTGGGCCCCATGTTGGGAACCACTGCATTAAGGCATATTATCCTAGAGAACTGGTATGATGACCATATCCATCTTGCAACATGATATTGACCAGGCACTTATACTAACAGGTAAGTGATGGGTTTGTGTTTGGGGTGGGTGGGTTGATTTGTGTTTGGGGGTGGGTGGGTGTGTTTTAATGTAATTTTATTTATTTATTTATTTATTTACGGGTTTGTGTTGTGTGTGGTTGGGTGTGTGGGTTGAGGGGTGTATGTGTGTGCTTATTTTTATTTTATTTTATTATTTTTAATTTTACCTTTGGCCCCACCCACAACATCATGATGTTATGACGTTAGCTCCATCCACACTATGATGACATCACGGTGGGGTAGTAAAATTTTTGACATCCCACCACTGTCCACAACCCACCCAGCTCTGTGCCCATTGCATCAACAATACCATCCAGCCATCTCATTCTCTGCTGCCCCCTTCTTCTTTTGCCCTCCACCTTTCCCAGCATCAAGGTTTTCTTAAGTGAACCCTATTTTCTCATTTGATGTCCAAAGTATTTTAGCTTCATCTTCAATATTTGACCTTCCAAGGAGCAGTTGGAGTTGATTTCTTTTAAGATCGACCTTTTCATTCCTCTTGCTGTCCAGGGTACTCTTTAAATGCTCCCCCAACACCATATTTTAAAGGTGTGGGTTTTCTTGATGTTGAGTCTCAAGCCAGCTTTTGCACTCTATTCTTTCAATCTAAGCAAGAGCTTCTTTAGGTCTTCTTCACTTTCTGCCATTAGGGTAGTATCATCTGCATATCTCAAATTGTTGATGTTTCTCCCAGCAATTTTAATTCCAACTTGTGATTCATAAAGCCCTGCATTATGCATTATGTGCTCTGTGTTTAAGTTAAACAAGCAGGGTGACAAAATGCAGCCTTGTCTTACTTCTTTTCCTGTTCCAAACCACTCCATCATTCTGTATCCTGTCCTAACTGTTGTTCTTGACTCAAGTACAGATTTCTCATGAGACATATAAGGTGTTTTGTTATTCCCATCTCTAATTACTTTCCACATTTCATTCTGGTCCACGCAGTCAAAGGCCTTGGAGTAGTCAATGAAACAGAAGTAGACTTGTTTCTGGTATTCCTTTGTTTTCTCCATAATCCAACATATGCTGGCAATTTGGTCTCTAGTTCCCCTGCCTCTTTGGAACCCAGCCAGCTGGTAGTTCTCTATATGTGTGTTCCTGAAGCCTATCCTGTATTATCTTGAGCATGATCTTGTTAGTGTGTGGGATGAGTGCAACTGTTTTATAATTTGAGCATTATTTGGCATTGCCCTTTTTCCATCATCTTTTAGGGCTTTGAATAATTCAGCTGGGATACCATCATTCCACTAACTTTGTTGTTGGCAGTGCTTTCTAGGGCCCTCATGACTTCACTCTCCAGGATATCCAGCTGAAGTCCAAAGTTCTCATTGAAGAAACTTGTGCATGACAAATAGGAAAAAGCAGAATTTTACAATCAGTATACAGGTATCTGCTTTGCATTCCTTTGGTAGAGTGGATAGGAACCAAAATCTACATACTGGGATGCCAACTTTCAAGGCACATTCTGGTGCAAAGGAAGAATAGTGTGGGCAACAGAAGAATGAAAAGAAGGAGCAGAAGCAAAGTGTGATAATTGAGGGATTGCTGCAGCAGAGTTAGGAGTGGCTGAAGCTCTCCTGTCTTCTGCTGCTACTCCATTCTTGCACTATGTCACCTCTGCTCCTATCATTTTGCCACAAGTACCACAGGCAAGTATAGGAGAAGAAGATGAGTACAGTGGTGACAAATAAGTCAGTCTTAGAAGAAATCAACCCTGACTGCTGCTTAGAAGGTCAAATAGTAAAGATGAAGCCAAAGTACTTTGGACATCAAATGAGAAGAAAGGATTCACTTGAGAAAGCCTTGATGCTGGGAAAGATGGAGGGCAAAAGAAAAAGGGGGTGGCCAAAAAATAAATGGCTAGATGGTATTGTAGAGACCATGGCCATAGAACTAAGCGAGTTGAGGAGGATGGTGGAGGACAGAAGTGCCTGGCGGACAGTGGTCCATGGGGTCGCAAAGGGTCGGAATCGACTGTGCGAATGAACTACAACAACAGTGGTGACCAGGAGGAGATACCAATTCCATTTCAGTGACTGAGGAAGCAAGAGAAGTAGAGATAAAACCCAGCAAAGAGGATAAGATGACACTGGGTTTGCCGCTGTGATCAATGTACATTTGTGCAATCTAAGAAGAAAGCAAGGGAGCAGTGGGAACCAGAAAGTCACTTCCATTTTGAGAAGGAACAGCCACCATGGCCAGCAAAGAACAAGGGAGGAGGGCAGGCACAACATCAAGGAGAAGAAGCAACTGCAGTTGGGTGAGAGCTGGAGAAGACTGCAGGTGAGAACAGCAACATTCCACAGTGTGTTATACATCACTTTCATTGCATACTTTTATCTTTTATCCAGCAAGAGTAGGGTTCTAATCTATAGAATTTCAGAGTCAACTCTTACTATTCCCACCAAGTATAACCTAATGAAATAATTATTTTGTATCAAATAAGCAACAGATTGGTTCTGAACCCTAAATGTCTACAGAGCCAGCTAGTATTATGGCCAGGGATGGAAAACATGAAGAACTAATCAGCAGGGAGTATCAACAAAAACATAAAGAGCAATTAAAATCTGTCCAGCTGTTAGAAAATGGAAATAAAATAGTTTTGAATTTCTTCTTCTTCAGGTGCCATATCCATTCTCGATATAGGCTATCATCATGGCAATAGACTTCCTGTTCTCAACTCGTTGGAACAGTTCTTCCAAAGACATGCCACACAAGTCTCTCAGATTCTTCAGTCATGAAGTCCATCTACATCCAGGGCCTCTCTTCCCAGGGATCTTTCCTTGCAAAGTGAGTTGGAATATTCTATACTTTATGTTGTTCCTCATGATATGGCCAGTTTTAAATTTAGAACATTTACATTTGGTGTTAGGTCCAGGTTCAGCCTCAAGCTCTTAACCGGCTTGGTAATTGGAATGTATCCACATTCAGAACAATATATGTACTCTGATCCAGTTTAGTACTTCCATCTTGTTTGGATTACATTTCAGGTTTCTTGCCCTCATCGATTCCTGCTAGCTGAAGTCATCGGTTCAGGATTGTCCATTGCCCCCTTGAGATTCTTTGGTGCAGGCTTGCTAAAAATTCAAAGTTGTAACTAGTGAATTAAGTGTTTAGAAAATGCTTTATCAGCTGATCGCAAACAACCTCTGCATGCTGTTCAGTACAACCTTACTTTAAAATTGAACTACAGAGAAATGCTTTTTAAAAATAACAGTAATGATCATGCATTGTCAAAAGCAAAAACAAAACAACAACACCCCACTTGTTCCTGAAAAGCTATATTCAAAAACAGATTTAAAAGACCATCTATATTACTTGGGAAAGGGAAGAATCAGAAATTAAAATGTTTAGAAACATCACAAAATGTTTTAGAGAAGCAAAGAGTACGGAGAGGATATTTCATGAAATGCTTATCCATAAATTGCTAAGTAAATGTCATTATATTTATACTGAATCAATGTTTCTGGTCAGCCCTTCTGAGATGATAAACGACATCTAAAAATGTATGCCTTCAGACTATTTTACCATATTTAATAAGAAGTATTTTTCAATAAAGGGTTTGTTAGGGCAAATAGTTTAGTACAACATCTTTTCCCAGCCTGGTAGGTAAAGGTCGCCCTTGCTCGAAAGCCAGTTGTATCCGACTCTAGGTTTCAGTGCTCATCCCTGTTTATAGCCAAAGAACCAGCACTATCTGTATTTGCAGATGTTTTCATGGACATGTGGCAGGCATGACTAAACACCAGAGTGCATGGAATGCTGTTTACCTTCCCACTGAAGTAGTATCTATTTATCTACCTGCAATTTCTTGCTTTCGAACTGCTAGGTTGGCAGGAGCTGGGACAGAGATGGGAGCTCACTCCATTTTTCAGTACCCAGGAATCAAACTCTGACCTGCTAGTCTTAACCACTTGAGCCACTGCAATCCCTCCCAGCCTGGTAGGTAGGCCTTTTGCATTAGGTTCCCCCTGTTAGGAAGGTCCTATTTTCAAGGAGACCCCTTGATTTCATGGAAGTCACTACTCATGAGAAGACTGTCCCTGGACATGAGCACTCTTTCTGATGGCTTCATGTAGAATCCTAGCTTTTATCATTTGCTGTAACAGACTGGAAGAGGATCCAGCATCTTCATCTGAATCAAAGGATGAACATTCTTCCCACATATTGTGCACAGTAATCCCCTATGTGTGGATTCACAGAGACTTGGGCTTCTGGGAACTGAAGTCCAAAAACACCTGGAGTGCCAAGATTCACTATTACGGGTTTATAACAGAACCTGGCCACATGCCTTCAACTTTCTCAGTAGAGAAATCCACTGGGGAGGACGTGGCATCTTCAATATTTCCTTTTGTTTGCAGGAGCCGGCATTTACATTTACTAAGTGAATAAATGAAATAAAGCTAGATTATTTTGTGGCTTGGTGTACGTTTAGCTACAGTTAGACAAAAAAATGGAAAATATTTTGAAAGGGACACCAAAAAGATTGAAAGCTGAAACTTGTTCTGGCACAACAGGAGACCTCAAGGAAGTTTTACAGGACAGAAAAAAATGTAGCCAGGAGCAACAATTCAAAAATATACAGGTGTCAATGACATAATTGGCCACAAGCAGCTTATTAGCACAATGCAGACTCTTATGTCCCATAGAAATATATCTGGAATGTTATGGTGTGTAAGCTGTCTCTTCTGTTAATATTTGTGCTCTTTCATGAGCTACACTCATTTCATGAGTGTTTGTTTAGTAGAGTACACTATGAAGTGTATTTTCCCCACAATATTCACCAAGTAAAAAATAGAAAAAAAAAAGTCAGATAACGAACTGCCCCATTTGGAGTATGCAGAAAATGGTGACCTAAAATCATTTCATAATCCAAGGGTATGATCTAAGGCTACAAAAGCCATAAGGGAAAATGAACACAGCTCAATTAAGATGAAAGAACACAGAGAGAATAAAATTAATTTGGTCTTTTTTGTGACAGATGAAATGCATTTGAAATGTTTTAAAATATTAATATCTCATTTTGCTTCTCCTTGAAGCATTAGGCACACTGAGTGAAATAATTAAAAACAAATTTATTGCTTTCTGTCCTTTGTGATTTGGTAAAGATTGTTGCTGCAAGGAAATGTTTCTAATTGTTTGATAAGAAGAAAGGAGATGGTAACCTATGGTGCCAATTGAAACAAACCAGAGTATAATGTATTTCGTGAAAATAAAACCTTCTTTATGTAAGGTTGATACTATCTGCAATATGAAGAGCACTGAGATAAAGATGGCTGTTTAAACAACATATCAATGGCATAAATATGTTTATAATTTGACTCTTTAAAAGGATATTCTTAACAGAAAGAGCCTCCTCGAAGATTTTGGTGTTTTTTAACTACAATTTGGTGTTTTTAACTACAACCCAGGGAATGGCAACCTTGTGTTGCCAGCTAATCTTTCTTAGGTGAAAGGAACTGTGGAAATGAATTCATCAAAGGTGGCTTCATTTTGGCAGTTTCACATCTGGCCTAGGCACAGAAGAAGTATTATTTATTTGGATTTGGGGTTGAACACAGTAATCCACTTGAAGAACACAAGGAAATCTGGTAGTAAACTGTGTTTGGAAAAATTAGTTAAAGTAACAAATAATTGTAATTAATTCATTCTTTTTTTCAACAATGTAAACACTATGGTGTATTTGTTTTACTTCTGTAGTTACCGGTAGTTACTTTTATAGGTCTCAAATGGTAGAGAAAAAAAGGAGTGTCCCATGGTGAAAATGTTCTGGTGAGTTTTGTGCTGCTACTAGGAAGAAATAAATTACCAGGTGTGGATGAGATGCTGATAGAATTATTTCAAACCACAGAGGCTGATATCTGTTCAAATCCTAACAAGAACATGCCAACAAATTTGGAAAATGAAACAGTGCACCACAGACTGAAAATGCTCAATATTTATTCCAATCCTCAAGAAAGAAGATGCCAAGGTGATGTTGCAACAAAGCCCTTTACCTTATATTGCATGAGATTTGCCTGCTGTTCAAGCTAGATTCCGAAAAAGAAGAGACACTGAAGATCATGTTGTACATGTTTCTGTGGTGTCTACCTTCTCATGATGTGCCTGAAACCTCAATTTCAGAAGATCAGTCTGTGCTTTATAAACTACACCAAAATCTTTGACTATGTGGATCAAGACAAATTATGTTGTTGTTTAGTCACACAGTCGAATCTGAACCTTTGCAACCCCATGGGCTGCAGCATGTCTGGCTCTTCTGTCATCTACCATCCTTTGTAGCCCACCCAGATCTACGCCCACTGCATCAGTGATGCCATCTAGCCATCTCATCCTATGCTTTCTCCTTTTGCCTTTGATCTTTACCAGCATCAGGAACTTCTCCAATGAGTGAGTCCTCTCTTCTCATTTGGTGGCTCAGTGGTTAAGAAGCTCACCTTGTTAGCTGGAAAGCCAGCAAATCAGCAGTTCGAGACCCGGGTACTGCATGATGGTTTGAGTGCCTGTCTCTGTTCCAGCTCTTGGGGACATGAAAGGAACCTCATTTGGGTGTTCCCTGAGTAGAGTTTCTCTTGCAAAAAAATCCTTTCAACCCAGAATAATTATTTCTTCTTCTTCTTCTTCTTCTTCTTCTTCTTCTTCTTCTTCTTCTTCTTCTTCTTCTTCTTCTTCTTCTTCTTCTTCTTCTTCTTCTTCTTCTTCTTCTTATTATTATTATTATTATTATTATTATTATTATTATTATTATTATTATTATTATTATTATTATTATTATTATTCAAATCAACCATTTGGTTCACAAGCAAGGACTGGAATAAAATTAACAGTTCAAGTCCTAACCAAGGACCTAAGAGCTCTTAAGGTAACGTCAGAGTATATATGCAGTCGTCATCTTCAGCATCACCATCACCGTCATTTGGTGGCCAAAGTACTTGAGCTTTAGCTTCAGTATTTGTCCTTCCAAATACTGATAAGTTATAGTTTGTTATAAAAGAAATGAGTGTTCAATCTGTACACAGAAAATTTGGACTAGATGGAGATAAAGAAGTGACAAATGGAAGGAGTATCAGCAATTTAAGATATGCAGATGATGCCATCTCACTGGCAGAAAACAGCAAAGCTTTGTAACACCATTTAATGAAAGTGAAGGAAAAAATTGCCAGAGCAGGACTGCAGTTGAACCTTAATAAGACAAAAAACATGATTACAGAAAAACTGCACATTGTTGACAAAACTGAAATATTGAAAGAATTTTTATACTTTGGTTCAATTGTCAATCCAAATGGGGGCCAAGAAATCAGAAGAAAACTGAGAGTTGGAAGGGAAGCAATGAAGGAATTAGAAAATATCATCAAGTGTAGCAATGTGTAATTAGAGATGAAGACCAACATCATCCATGCTATTGTATTCCTCATCATCATGTATAGGTGCAAAAGCTAGAAAGTAAAGAAAGCTGACAGGGGGTGGGGAATGATTCATTTAAAATATGGTGCTGTAGGAGAGCTTTGCAGATACCCTGGACTTCCAGAAAGACAGATAAGTGGGTCTTAGGAAAAAACAATCAAGCCTGATTTGTCTCTGGAGGTAGAAGTGATGAAACTGAGGCTGTTCTACTTCAGGCACACCATGAGAAGATAGACAATAATGTTGAGAAAGCTGGAAAGCAGCAGAAAACCAGGAAAGCCAAACACAAGATGGATTGATTTCCTAAGGGAAGTCACAGGTTATAACTTACAGTAGCTGAGCAGGGCTATTGGGGACAAGACATTTTGGATATCTGCCTTTCATAGGCTCACCATACATTGGAGAAATCTTGAAGCAGGCAATAACAACAACTGTGAATATTTACTTGTTTTGAAATAGTGGCATGATTTCAGCCATTGTACCAGATTAATGTCTGAGGATGCACAGCATCTAAAACATATATCAACAATTCTCCCCTGGAGATGCTTGAGCACAGGAATTGCCTGGCTGATAAAACCTGATATGTTGTTCACAGACTCAATTTCCTGAGAAATTGTTTTGAGTATCCTTAAAAGCTGGGAAATAGGTTTTTCACTGTTGTTTAGTTGGAGTTGGTTGCAGACCAGTAGCCTTGGGCACTTAGTGGACATGCACTTATGCTTTACTGTGCATCCAGCATCTCATCTAAGTGAGTTTTATCATTTCAAATCAGAACTGCATTCTTGTTCTTCATTTAAATCTGTTTCCTGCAATTTAATTCAACTATTTGTCTCTGTTTATTTTGTATATGTCACTCGGAACCCAAAGTGAATGACAAAAACATTATGACAACTATTTAGATGCTTCGGGGGAAAAATAGATGATACAACTTTCAGATGATTGGCACTTAAATTGAAAAAAAAAAGAACAATATATAGCAAAGCAATTGAAAAAGATCTCTCCAATGACTTACAGCCTGATGCTATGCAGTGATTTATAAACAAGGCTGCACTTTGGTGCTCAAGCATGATTCAATGCCTGGGAAGAGAAGTTAACTATTTCTTGCAGAAATCTATTTTTCCCTGTTAGAAACAGGCAGATTTTCATTAGCTTAATTTGAAATTGATTTGTCAATTATGACTCTCATTTGGGAACAACAAGGTAGAACACATAACCCAGGGATTCTCAACCTGTGGCCCATAGGCTAGATGAAGCCCACGGCATTATTTCTTGTACCCCCCCCCCTGCCTCCATCACACCAGGAAGTGACATGTGGTGGAGGTGGGGCAAAATGGTCATCTGGCTCCTGAAGCTGTCTGAGGGAACGTGACCCAACCCCCAGCTTTAAAAGGTTGAGAACTCCTAGCATAGCCTGAAGTCAAGTATTCTTTATTGACTCATAATTTTCTGCACACAGTCAGGAAACGTGGGTGTTGTTTGGAGACATGGGGCATGGAACCATAGTATTTTGCCTTGGAAATGATGGACCAGAACAATCCATTCAACACAAAAACTGCAAGTCAGGAGGTTGTCTTCTCTACTGTCCTTATGCAACTAAAAACAACAGAAAGCAAGTGGGGGAAACATGAGAGTCATCCCTCCAGTAGAGTTGTAAGGCTTTCCAAGTGCAAATATATCTGCAGGTGAAAACCACCAGATAAATTGATGGCAATGTATTCCTCAGTCATGCATGCTAAGAGGTTTCAGACTTGAAACTAGGATAACAGGGAAGGCAAATATTAATTACTATGCACCATAGGAAAGAAGGACAGGACTAAAATGAAGAAAAAGGAATAAGATAGGACTGAGAGGGTAGAGGCAGAGGACTGTGGGGTTTGGAATGATTTAGTTGCTCCTTGATAGAACAACTCAAATGACTGAGCTGTTGGAAACATAAATATTAGTTTTCCTAAACTAAATGCATGAATGTATGCAGCAGATTCCACAATGCCCGTGAGAACAATTTGAATTCCAAGAATAAAAATTTGATTTGGCAAGGAAGGTTGGGCACTAATAACAAACTAGTTAACTTGAATATTAAGTTTTTCTGATTGTAGCATTTCTTCCTAATATTTTTATTGCAGAGGTATTTTCCATTAAATTGGAAACACAGTATGTGCTGCTAGTTTGTTAAATGAATGCATAAGAATGGACAGCTTTATTAACATAAGGTCACCTAAGTGGAAAAATGCCAAACAGACATGAGAAAACAATTGTGCAACAAGAGTTCATTGACATAGCACAAACACAAGAATAACATGCTGTCAAGGAGATCCACTACACTGTCAGTGATGGCTCAGTGTTTTATACTATTTTAGGCAGTCCTGTCTTCCAAAATGAAAAGTAATGTGAATAAAACAGATCTGTAGCAGAAGATCAAGAAGAGATGATCTATAGCAGTGATCTAGGTGTTCTTGTACTTTAATTCCCAGAAGCCCAAGTCAGCACTCCTGCTGATCAGGGCATCTGGGAATTGAAGTTCAAGAACACCTGGAGTGCCAATGTTCACCATCACTGGTCTATAGTATGAGGGAGTCAACAAAAGTAAGGTTAATGATGAAAGCAAGATCATCCCGAAGGCATAGTTTTGCAGGTACACAACGTTTGGGGAACACATGCCACTTTAAAGCAGCATTCATGTGAAACAGGCATCAGTCCAGTGGTGGGCTCCAAAAAATTTTTACTACCACACTGTGGGCATGGTATGGTGGGCATGGCCAGGGGGAAAGCTTTGCATTGCACCCAAATTATGACTACTTTATTTCAAAACCTGGATGGGCAGGGCCAGCCAGAATTTCTGCTGCCGGTTCTGGTGAACTGGTGCGAACCTGCTGATGCCCACCACTGTATCAGTCACATGATAAATTGCAAGACCACGCCATGACTGCCTATTGTCAAACTATCTCTCTTCCCCTTCTCACTTGTTATATCTCATTCATAACAAATGACATGAATGTTTAAGCTTTAAATGCTATCTGTGAAGCTTTGTTTGTCATTTGTATAGCTACATTTGTCATCTAAGGCTAGAAGAATGCTGTTTAGCAATGCAGTTAGGTGAAAAAAGGAATTGGAGAAGCATGGTCTGCCAAAATAATTCATCTCTCAAGCAAGCTGATTACTAGTGAGCAAAATGAATAAATAAATAGTAATTAATTCACCATTCCACAACATAAATACTCTCTCCCATGGGTTAAAGCAGAGTAGGCTGTCAATAATGGATGTTTTCTCATTGTCTGTTTGGCATTTTTCCACTTAGGTGACCTTATGTTAATAAAAGCTGTCCATTCTTATGTGTTCATTGAAGACCATCAGGAAGCTGTGCCAGAAAAACAAACAACTTCAAGGAGGGTATGATTATGCTTTTCTGCAATTGTTTTGATTTCGCTTTATTTCTATCAAACAGAAATGCTTTACTGAGAACAGAAAAAGTTTAAAAAGTTTACTTTTCCAAGTGTATTATAGCTTATTTCTCTTTTGTATCTTACAATATTAATGTGTTTCACTCTGACTAAAATGAGTTAAGAATGCATCTTCAGAGTTCATTCAAATTGTTAAAGATTTATTATGTCTTGTTGGGAGAAACAAAATACTTGCACTGTTAATTGCCTCTTGTCATGGTATGATTTGTACCCTGTTTCAGTCTTGTTTTCAAAATGGAGATTTCTGAGGTGGGGGGAAGTTGGAGTGCATTTCAGGGAAGGTTTGGTATGCAAAACATGCTAGCCTTGTGGTTTGGAAGAACGAAACCCAATGTGTGATGGAATGTGATACTGTATGATCATTGGCTAGATTTCTTTAGGGGAATGGCAAGAAGTTGAACCATGTGTGATGAGATAAAAGCCAGAGGGATGGGCCAAGACACACTCTTGATCGGATGCTTCTCTCTGAGGGCGAGCTGTGAACTGAAAAACATGTAGGCGCTTAAGTCAGAAGCCCCCCCCCCCCCGGGCTTGCCCAATTAGAGAGGCTCTCTTCGCTATGATGTGCTTTCTGAACTTTTGATAAACTTTCTTCTGTAACTTACTTTGATTACAATATTAATTGTGTTTTTTTAAATTTGTGTTATTTAAATAAATAAATAATATACCCAAAGATGTCTGGAGTGTTTACTTGGCTATGCGTTACCTTATTTACATTAAGCTAATACAGTGGTCCATGGGGTAGCAAAGAGTTGGAATCGACTGTGCGACTGAACAACAAAAAAATATCCTGGGCTGCTAGGTTAGAAGAGCGGCAGCTCAGAATCAGCAACCAACTACTTGTGGGCAGAAGTCCTACTTGTGAGTAAATTTGTTTCCTGACACCTCCATTTGATTCATTCAATAAAAGGTTTGTATGCCCTCTTGTCTCTGTGTGCCTTAAAAGGTGTGTAAACTCTTTCTTTACAAAGTAACTAAAATAGCCTCAGTACAAATTTAGTGTATTAAAGTTTCAAAATGTTTTGTTCTTAAATATGTTATATTTATATTGTTTAATCTGTTATTTCTCTCTGTCACTAATATATGCAACAATGTCATTTACATGAAGCTTTACTTTTGAAATAATTAGACTTTCCATATACTCATGTTAATAAATGTTAAGGAGGATTTTTTCCTATTGCAATGTTTATTGTTTCCTGATGTTGTAAAGGAGGTATATATCCATTAATGCCCTTTACAGAGATGCTGGAAACCCAAAGTCTCAAAATTTAATTTTCTTTGGTAACTGTGGATTGTAAAAAAAAAAAAGAAAAGAAAAACTTAACTTCTGAAGGGTGGAGAACAGTGTCTAAAGTAATATTCCTTTCTGGATCCATTTGTGACCAGGGCAAAAATGTCCACACCCATTTACTGTGATCAGCTCCAGAGTAAAGGACTTATGGGGTACACAGAAAAAGCCTCTTTGAAGATTGTGGTATTTCTGAACCACAATCGGGCATAGGCCAGGCAATGGCAACCTTGTTGTGCCAGCTAATCTTTATCACACTAGGCCAGGTGAAAGGAACTGTGGAATTAATTCACCAAAGGTGGCTTCATTTTGGCAGCTTAAAGTCTGTCCTAGACACGAAAGAAGAAAGGACTTCCTACAAACAAGTGCTCACAAATTGGCTTCTGCACAATCACAATAGTTTATTGTGCCAATGTCTTAGCTGCATGAGCATTTGATTTCACATAGGCCTTTTTGGTCAAGACAATCTCTCAGAGCCTGCCACCACGGACAGAACCAATGAACTTGGCTTGATTCAGTGTTATTTTAAAGATAATTAGCAAATGCTTGCACCAGAAACTGTTACAGAGGATTTGCCTATGACTAGCTAAGGCTTCTCAACACATATTTCCCGTTTCTTAGGACCCTGATTTACCAATTACCTCCTTCTCACTGTTAAAATGTCCAAGTGGTAACTTATTGGAATGAAACATCACCTAGAAGATTAATGCTGCCTTGACCTCAAGTGCAAGGAACTGAAGGAGTGTAATTGGTGTGCAGCCTGTATTACATATCTCAGTGATAACTTGCTGCAAACATTATGATCAGTTTTGTTCAAAACTTGAGGAGAGACAGCCTCTTAACATATTGTAGAGGAACTAATGAGTGAGCTGATTGATGAAAGAAAATTTGTTATTAGATCAATTTTATACCAGGATTTCACATTCAGGAGATGTGATTAGTTTTTCCAGCTCGTGTATATTAATGCCAGCTCATGAAAAGGCTAGTCATGCTCTACTCAAATGAAGAACGAAAGACAACAACGCTTCAGTCAAGCTTTAGTTTTACAAATTCACTTCTCTCCATGATTATTTTGGCAAAAACAGGCAGGGGAAATTATAACATTTTAGAATCAAAGAGATGCTTTCCTCAGAGCATCCATGAGTGATATTGAACAATGTGTACCATTGCATGCATGCATTGAAAGGCTGGGAGAAACATTGCAATATTCTCTAAATGTTTCCTTCCTGGACCAGCCCTGCCATTTAACAGTGTGAGACAGCAGGTAGCAAATGCTGGGGTGGGGTGAGATTTTTGGGAAACATAATTATGTGTGCCAGGCAGCATGCTCTGTTCCTCTGAAGCTAGATTCAGTGCCCTCAGACTCAGTGAAGGATATCATCTCAATGTATATTCCTAAATGTGGCATTCATTTGCCTCAGTGATGTTACTATACAACTAAACCTCAAATGTTTATTAAATGTAAAGGTAAAGGTTGTCCTTGCTTGAAAGCCAGTCATATCTAACTCTAGAGTTCAGTGCTCATCTCTGTTTCATAGCCAAAGAGCCAGTGCTGTCTGTATCTGCAGACATTTCTGTGGACATGTGGCAAGCATGCCTAGGCACTGGAGTGCATGCAATGTTGTTTACCTTTCCACTGAAGTGGTCCCTATTTATCTACTTGCAATTTCTCGCTTCCGAACTGCTAGGTTGGCAGGAGCTGGCCCAGAGAAGGGAGCTCATTTCGTTGTGCAGTACCTGGGTATCGAACTGCTGACCTGCCACCTTCCAGTCTGTGTCTTAACTACTTTATTAAATGTCACTAAATTCATTTTTATACACGGTATCTCAGTGAATTAATGATCTCCAATATCTCCCATGAATAATGAAACTGCCCAGACTGCACAAACTAAAGACCATGTCTTCCTTCATTCAGTCAATGTGAGGTATGTATGCAGCACAATGATAATACTGTATTGTGTTATTCACCATGTGATCTCTGATTGGCTAGGACTGGGAAGTGCAGGAGCTTTTGCCCTTCCTAAAATGGAAATTCCTCCCAAATGAGTGGTATATAAGCATATAAAATACAAAGCTCTGGTGGGCACATTGATTAAACTGCTGTATTGCAACCATCCTTCTGAGGTCAGAAAAATGAGTATCCAGCATGTTGAAGGCAGAATGCTAATTAACTTGTGAATTACCCATAACACTAAGTGTTATGAGGCTATATATGCACAAAATATAGAGATAATGGGGGAAAGTTCTTTGCATCCCTTTCTGCAGATGAAGAATTCTATGAAGTTTTAAACTTTCACATGAAGACAACATTAATTGATGAGAATTTTGTGAGTGTTTTTCTCTTCTCTAATTCAGATAACTCCAATAAGAATGGTGAGGTGCTTTTTTTTTTAATTTGTAGAAGGGTCTTGAAAGAACTACCTCTTGACTGTGCAAACACATTCCTATTAACAGAATTGAAAAGGAATGCAGTTTTCAGCAATGGCATCAAAATATTCCAACTGACTTCCCAAGCTGAAAAGCTTTGTAGTTTGATTTATATCCCTTTGCACATTTTCTTTTGTTAGGTTATACACATTTATCAGCCTTATTTATATGAAGTTTTTGGAGTACAATTCTGAAATTGTAATACACTATTGCAAATAAAATAGATCAGGTCTGAAATATTTTTATATACCCTAATAATTATAATTTTCTATTCCATTTCTTGATGATAAAGCAAAAATAACATCCCCCCATTAGCATTAGGGGAAATACTTTTTCTTTCATAGTAATCTTCCTTCAATGCTGATACAGCATATTATGAATAAGAAACCATACCTTTAGTTACTAGGGTGTAACTGGAGAAATTAAAGCTTCTTTGATGCAGATAGTACCAGAAATGAATTGGTACATGAGTATATTGGAAGGCTACTGAAGTCGTGATGAAAGTGAGCTCTTCTCCTCTAGTGAGAGGCAGAAACAGTGATTCAGAAGCAACCATAGTTCTTGTCTAGCACTCTCCTTATCTTTTACCAGTACGAGCAGGGGACAGATGGTCTACATTCATAAAAAACAGTGGCATTCATATAATAGAATTCACACAGAGAACCCAAGCAAGGGAAAATCCCAGAAGCAGACTCATTTTTTTCATCTGTTAAAACACTCCTTACCCTCATGGGTGAATAATAGTGAGCACAAGAGGGTATCTTGTAAACTATCTTGACTGCTACCCTTTGGTGTTATCAATATTCAGGCTGCCCTTTTTTATGTGAAATTTTGCGTCTTTTTTCCTGCTAGCAATATGGGCATAATATTGTTCAGCAATATCATGCCATTTTTTGGTGTTTTGAATTGTGTATCCAGAAACACAACACCACATATTCATAAACTGGAGGGTTTTTTTTTTAAAGAAATGAATTCCATTCTGTTCTGCTTCATTTTTGAGTAAACAGACATCTCACCTGAGTGCTCCTTCTTGCTTTCTGGATTTATGGATGTTCACTCTAATCTTCTGAGGACACTTCAGCTTCGATTGTCTATGGTTATATATGTAGAATACTCTTGCACTTTTATTATTATTATTATTATTATTATTATTATTATTATTATTATTATTATTATTATTATTATTATTATTATTATTATTATTATTATATTTCAATTTCTATATCGCCCTACTCAGTAGGACCGACTCAGGGCGGTTCACAACATATATTCTACAAAATTACAAGTTCACAAACACAACATGTCAATAAATAATCAAAATCAATATCACATAAAGTAAACATCATTTTTTAAAAAAAATATAATACATGTGCTTCAGGTGCTTCTTGATCCAGAGATATATGTTGTTCTGGAATTATGCTTCTGTGCATGCACCCATCATTGAGGCAATGCTACATTTTTTATTAATCAATTTCTTTTTGATTCTTCCATTTTTGTTTTTCTGTTTATGATTTAAATATTAAATAAAGTCTTAAAGAGTTTGTGAGAACATTTGCTAGTGTCTGGCAAGCAGCCTGAATGGCTGCCAGCTTTTCTGCTATTACATCTTAAGGTCTTTAATTGTCTGAACAGCTGGATGATTGTATATATCCCTGGCAAGGAGCCACAACTCTCTCTAAATCCCAATTAGAAACACTAGAGAATCAAAGAAAGGGAGGGAACAAGTGAGAAAGAAACTGCAGCACTGTTTCATTAAAGAGCCAATCTGTTTTTAATGCTTCCTTATTGTGATTTTGAGGAAGGACAAACTCATGCGTACACTTTCATTCAGACTTGCTGTTGAGAAGGCTTTGTATTCTTTTTAGGACATATAAATACACAGGTTATTGTTCTTTATGAACATTACAACTGAGGTTCTTGATAAATGAAAAACAAATCCTTACATTTAATATACTCCTTTTCATCATCCCCTTTCTCTGATAAATGCATGGGATTGAGAAGAATAGCCTTTGTTCTTAGCCCTTCTGTGTCTTTTACTTATCATTCTCCTCTTTCATCTCACTTGACTTTATGTTCCTTGGTGCACTGACTTCTATTATGTTTGAATTATTTATTTATTATTTAAAAGATTTCTATACTGCTCACATGGGAGACATTCCCAGTCTGGGAGGTTACTCTATAAGGCATTGCACTATTACTGTTACATATTATCAAACTGCTTTCACTTTTCAATGAATTACCAAGTTGGAACATCTGGCTGTGAAGCCAAAGATCAGGAGTTTTATTTCCCTCTGGGCAGTAGTAGGAAAAGAACCAACCTACGTGACCTTGAGTAAGCTACATATTCTTAAAGTACCCACCTTCCTCCAGAGAAAAGAAATAGTGAATATTCTGATTATTCCAACCCTAGAAAGTTTGAATTGATCTGAAGAGCCATAACTATTTCCAATCTCATTCCTAATATAGCATACTCCAACCTAGCCTACAAGGAACCATATAATATGATAGAAGGCAGCATTCCTCACAGTGCTGAGTAGCTGGCAGATATTTATCTATCAAGATTGGGAAGGCAATGAAATCTACGCCACCTGCAGTGAAACCTCTGAAGCCTGCTACCTCAAGCTGATTTTACAAGGCTGCAGACTCCATTTAGGAACTTAAGGTATGATTTGGGGAACTCTTATCTTTCTTCTGCACACATATCTCACCAATTCTGTAATGTCTATCCTAAAGTCTATCCTAATGGAAAGTCCTGCCAGCCTTGAAAGCTGCCTGTTTATGAGATTTTAGTGGTGTAATAAAGGCATCATTTATTCTTGTATTTGATCCTATATCTGCTGCCTTTGCTTTTCGTTCTTGTCTGTCATTAAAATGTCTAAGAGTCACCCAACAAGGCTATCCTTTTCTTTCAACTAGAGGAATAGTAATTTTACATTTGTCTCTCATAACCTCTGCTTTCAATCCTCAGTTTTTCTGATTCACATTGAATAATCCTGAAATTCCTATGATAAAACAGTCCAACATAAATTATGATACAGGGTGATAATATTAATACAGTACAGTACTAAGAAAATGCCATGTGTACTATTTTGGTACAATTTTAGAAATGTAATTCAGCTTTATTAATTTGGCTATTCTCTATGTTTGAAGAAACAATGGGTTGATTCGACAGCTGGGCATATTTAGAGACCTACTGAAAATTGAGGGATTTTAGTCAATAATAACAACACAACAGTGACATATCTGGATCTAACCCTCAAGTCTAATATATTATGAAGGATAAAAATAATACAAAAATGACTATCAGGCATCAATGTAAACGGTTTGAATTTAAGAGAATCTGGAGACCTAGTTGCAAGTAAAACAGTCCAGAGTATACCTGCAGGTTACATTTGTCTAAATATTTGATCTGTTTGTTGAGATTTGCTAGAAGAAGAGAGGACTTTGATTGGGTTCCCCATATTCAGCACATGCTTTTCATCAGTTCTATAACTTGGAAGTTAACATAGTTTTATAATTTTTAAAGCTAAATGTGGTTTTATCTTTTTAAAAACCAGCAACCTTTACTGCTGCCTTTTATTGGAAAAGCAGAGTAGGAAATATAGTATAAAAATGTAATAAATAAATAAAGGTATAAATGTAATGAATAAATAAAAATTAATAAATTCTGCTGATTTGTTAATACTGACACAAATTCAGAGACATGATTGCTTTGTTCATTTCTGATATCTAGACATTTTTCTTATCTATTTAATTTGAGTGAATCACTCTGAAATACTCTCTGAAGTCTAATATGTATCATCTTGAGGACATGGCTGTTAGTTTCATGAGTTTCCTCATGGGTAAACTCCAAATACTGCCAAAACTGGGTTCATTCAAAAGGAACAATAAATACATGAAAAACTGAGGAATCCTCACCCTGCATTGACATACTCTGATCATATTCATTTTGTTCTCTAAATTTTCTATTTACACAGGTATTATTTTGAGGTTTTTTTAAAAATGTATCTATAATATAGTTGCTGTGAAAATTATAGTCTGCTCCTATGAGTCACTTTGTCTCAGTTGAACCAGGGGTCCAGTTGTAGTATTAATGCACTAATGGAAGTCCAAAAGCACTTATTATTCAACTATTCATAAATACTACTAGATATGAAAAACACTTCATTGATTAGTCTATCTAATTTAGCTAGAGGTTTTTGTCCAGCTATTATATACTCTGTGGATTAACCATAACAGCAAGCATAGACACAGTCAGCAATTTCAATTCCTTACAGAAATGTTACATAATGTGGATGGAGATTATAGAATCATAACTATTTACAAAGACATAGATCTCTGTTGAAATTAATGTAGGGAGTTGTGGATTGAAAATACAAAGAAGGCTCTTTTCCTGAGAAGAAAAAGAAAAGAAAATAGGGTCACTGCCCCACAAAACTATAAAATGCAGCCTCCATTGTTGCACTGAACATTTGTCCAGGAAAAAAAAATGGAATATTGCAAGAAAAGTAAGAAAGAAATGAGATACCTAATATTGTGAGACAAAAGTGATACTTTTACTGAACCATCTTTTGGTGGTTAGAAAGCTGTTTCAGATGGAATAAAATAGTGTAATAAGTGACAATACTGTATATGAAAAGTCTAGCAATTGCTTTGACATCATTTTTGACCATTCAGAATGAAGCAATTGGCACAGAGTAGTATATCAATGATTCTCAACATGCCACATACAAACTATCATGAATATAGACAAAGCAGACAGAATTTACCTTTACTATAGGAAAAAAATATTTCTTCACAATAGCATAATAATTGCATGTCATTAAGACAATTCTGACTCTTAGTAACATTTTCAGGATTTTATAAATAATACACAGCAGTATTTCAGCTTCACCACAAAATCTATTGCTTAAAGCCAATCCCTCAGGTACAATTGCATAGACAGAGATTCCAAACTCAAGGACCTACAAGTTGCTTCTCTCAGACTACAATACTTAACCAATTTGTTTAAAAAGAAAGTAACTGGACACGACAAATAACTAGAATTTTTTACTGCAAAACAGACCCCAAAGAGAAAATGATGAGCATTGTTAATTGTCATTTTCAGCCAAATCTGAGACCATTCACACATGAAATAACACCCAGAGCACCAAAATGATGAAACAGAGGGTGGCCATGCTGAAAGAGGTGAGGAAAGTATGCATCAGAAATAGTGTGCTTTTGGTTGTGTCTCTCAGGTTCTGGAATCAGCCTTCTGTAAACCCCTGAAAACATTCTTATTTCAACAAGTTTTTTTCAGGACAAAGAAACATCAGAGCTAGCTCCTTCAGGGCAGACCTGTCTAGTTTTACTCAATGGGCACCTGTAGGTTATATTTTTATTTTACTTTATCATGTATGTGTTATTTGTTTCTTTTGAAGGGTTCTTATTGTATTTGTTTGTCATACTTTATTTTTAACTCCATTGTAAGCCACCAAGAACAGTGGTTTCACTAATCAGATGAGATATAAAATAAATAAATAAATAAATAAATATGCTTGATTAGAAGAAGGCTATTTCAATCAAGGTATCTCAGTCATTTGCTAGATCTTCTTTTGCATACATGGTAGCGCATAAATTTCATGCTTATAAATCCTGCATTACCATAGTTAAATTTCTCAATATTCACAAAAATTGCTATGTATCCAAATAATCCTTCATCTCAAAGTCTATTAAGTGACTTACAGATGTTCCTGCCAGAATCATGTTCTGGTGAGAGACACTCTTTTTCATTCATTCATTTGACAAAGTGGGTTGTTTTCGCTATCCATAGATTTAGCCTAATCTTTTCTCGTTTAACATTTAGAGCTTGAGAAGTGTGCAGAAAACTTTTCCTCAATTTAGTCATCACCTAGAAAGTTGCTATCCATGAAGTAGATGAGTTTGGGGCTGTATTGCCTTATTTCACCCATTATTTGCTAGCACTTCTCAGCATAACTCCAGAGGGCCAATGCCAGCCAAATAATAGACCTTTTCAGTAGAGGTAGATTTCAGTCCACCAGCAATAATCTTGCATGATTCATTAAGAGCTACATCCACTTGATTGATATGTGCTGATTTATACCGTATAGCATTAGCATATTGTGCTGTAGATTAGCACTGGGACAGAGCTGCTGTTCTTATTATGGGTGTGAACACCAGTCTGAACCAGCTAGTTTTCCAAGTATGTTATTTCTGAAGTGTGGGCTTTAGACAATGTTTAGCCCTGGCAGAACAGTGGTTAAACTACTGTACTGCAGCCCAAACTGCTGATGTTGTGAGTTCAAAACTGCTGATGTTGTGAGACCAAGTTTAACTCAGCCTTCAATTCTTCAATTCTTCTGAGGTCAATAAAACAAGTATGCATCATGTTGTGGGCAAAATGCTACTTACTGTGTGAACTTCCCAAAGAGTGCACTAAGTGCTATGGGGTGGTATATAAGTGAAATTGTTATTGCTAATTTTTTATACATCAGGGATCCAGAGGAACAGTCAAAGATTTTGTTCCCAAAATCTTGCCTTTGCAGTTAAAGCAGAACTTCCCCTCTGCTTCTTGGTTCTTTAAGCAGAAGGTACATGTGTTTTTAAAAGGCTTTAGTATCAGCTGGTTGTTATAATATAAGGAAAGATCTTTTACAGCAGAAATTAACTGGTGCTTAAGGGACTTTAAAGTTTCCTCTCGGACTGTCAAGGCAAAATTATCAGAAAAGGTGAAACTCCTGGTATATGGGAACATCAGTTGATTATTTGAGTAAATGTTAAAAAGTAGTGATGTCAGAACACTGCCTTGTGTCAGGCTCCTCCAGTAACTGTTCCTCTCTTGAAATTCAATTAAAACAATCATAGATTGTGATGTAAAATGGCAGCCATTTTTGATAGTTGATGGTCTTTAGCAGGAATTCTCAACCTTTTAAACCCATGGGCTGCGTCACACTCCCTCAGACTGCTTCGGGGGGGGGGCAGATGGACATTTTGCCCTTCCTCCACTACATGGCACTTCTTGGTATGGTGGAGGCAGTGCCCCCCCCCAAAAAAAATGGTGGTGCGGGTCGCATATGGCCCGTGGGCCACAGGTTGAGAATCCCCGGTCTTAAGTAAAGCGACAGAGCTTTTTGAGCAGCGATATCTGAATCCCCCTCCCCCAATATTAAAGTTTTTCATTTTCCAACCTGATTCTCCCAAAGGCTTCCTCAAGTTAAATTAGGTCCACAGGGAGCCTTGGAGCCTAGGGGAAGATAGGAAACTTTTAATTAAAGTTCATGGCTGATGATGTCATCAGGTTTTACATGTGCAGGGTTTCACAATGGGATTCCAGCCAATGAATGCCCCTTAGATATAAAATACTTCTAGCTTTAGTTCTACCTTCAACTAAAAAGCCATGTTGTTCAATTAACATGATCAAAGATTTACCAAGCAATCAGTAAGAAGTGAAAACAGCCATGTAGCTGTGAAAAGGAGTCAAAGTGAGAAGAAAAATGCATTTTAAAATGGGGTTTTAATTGTTTTTAGAAGCATGGCTTTTAATTTTTTTTTATTATTATACTTTTAATATATACTGGGGGACTGCAGTGGCTCAAGTGGCTAAGACGCTGACTGGGAGGCAGAAGGTTAGCAGTTCGATTCCCAAATACTGCAGGATGGAATGAGCTCCTGTCTTTGTCCCAGCTCCTGCCAACCTAGCAGATTGAAAGCAAGAAATTGCAAGTAGATAAATAGGGACCACTTTGGTGGGAAGGTAACAGCGTACAGTGCACTCCGGTGTCTAGTCATGCCTGCCACATGACTACGGAAATGTCTGAAGAAGCAGACAGCGCTGGCTCTTCTGAACCCTAGAGTCGGATACGACTGGCTTTCGAGCAAGGGACACCTTTAATATTTACTGTCTTATAGTTGAGCACAGATTTAAATTTTTTCCTTACATCACATTTTCCTGTTTCAGAGAGGTGATTTAGAAATGTCAATTTTATCCTAGAATCATAAAAAACTAAATGTATCAGAATATAGGCCAGTTGCCAAAGACAGAAAAAATAATACTGGTCTTTAGACTCTCTATAATAGGAATTCTCAGCCTTTTAAAGCCAGGTCACACTCCCTCAGACAGCTTCAGGGGCCAGATGGCCATTTTGCACTTCTTCCACCACATGACACTTCCTGATGTAATGGAGGCAGTGGGGGTGGGGGCTACATGAAATGGTGCCACGGGCCACATCCAGCCCACAGGCCGCAGGTTGAGAATCCCTGCTCTATAATATGCCCTCATTCTAGTTTAAACTAATCACCAGTATTTCATTTTTAAACAAGGTGGTATCACTTCAACTCTAGATGTTCCTGGATGAAGCAGAATAGCCGGTTCCCCTTCAGTCTGGTTTTAAACTCAGTTATGGAAGTAGACAGCTTTGGTTGCCTTGAAGGATAACCTCTCAGTGGCTTTTGATATCATTAACAACAATATCATTATTCCTGGGGTGCTTTTCTGGGATAAGTCTTCCAGCTACCATTTTTCAGTGGTTTTGATCCTTCCTGGCTGGCTGAACTAAGAAGATAGTGTTAAAGAGAATCCTGTTTGATACATTGGCCTGTGTTGTCCCCCAGGGTTCAGTTCTGAAATTTTGGAGTTCAATACCATCAGTATGCTGATGACACCAACTCTATTCCTCATTCCCATCTGCTTTCTAGGAAACTATTATGTGCCTAGATAATGACCATGGTCAGTAAAAGACTTGATGAGGACTAACAAACAAACTTAATCCAGACAAAATGGAGGTTCTTCTTGGCAAATTAGTTGATAGGGATCCAGTCTGTACTGGGTTATAGGTCACCTTAAAAATCATGTTTCCATCTTGTGTGATCCTGAACTCAGTCCTGAGCTTCAAAGAGATTCCTTTGCACACTTCTCTGATCTGTCCATAGTGACACATGTCTTTGCTTCATTCTGTTTGAATTACTGAAATGTGCTCTATCTGGGAAACTTCAGCTGTTTCAAAATGCTGCAGCCAGACTGATGACTGTCAGTGGTTTTAAAGAACATATAACTGCATTATTTACAACAGCTTTACTGGCTGCCTGTCTATTTCTGGGCCCAACTCATAGTGCTATGTATTACCTATAAAGTCCATCTAGGGTTCAGGATTTTTGAACGATTGTATTACCTCATAACGGGTTTTCTCAGCTTTTAAATTCTTCTGAGGCCTTTCAGTTCCAACGCCTTCCCAAGCTCCATTGGTGAGGAAATGAGGAAATGTCTTCTCAATGATTGTTCCCAAGCTTTGGAATCCAGTGCTCCGAGAAGCCAATTTGGCTTCCTCCATCTTGTCCTTCCTTTGTCAGGCAAAGAACTTCCTTTTTCAGGCAATAAATGTGGATATCAGGAATGCTGTGTTTATTAAATTTAGAGACTTTAAAATGTTTCACAATTGTTTTAAATCGTCATGTTAACATTAACAAATGCTTAATTGGTTTTAAATATAGTTTTAATTGTATTTTAAAAGCTGTGCCATTGTATATTTTGAATTGTTGTGAGTCACCTTGGGTTTCTCGCAAGCAAGCAAACAAGCAAGCAAGCAGATTATTTTGACAATAAATCTATGTAGATGAAATTTTCTGTGCAGGATCATGAATAGTGTTTTATCAACTGCTGTAATGCAATTATAGTAGCCACATTTCAGGGCATTTCAAGTACACTATAGATGCATTCCACTGGAATATACAATAATACTGAAAATGATTGAAGGGAGCAGGAAAATAAGACCAAATACAAGACGGATTGTCTCTCTAAAGTAGGGGTTCCCAACCTAAGGTCCATGGAGCGGATCCAGCCCACAGTGCTATTTCATGTTGTCCCCATCCAATGACATTCAAGAAACAAAATGATTGCCCTTTTGAAGCTTTTGGGGCAAAATGGCCACCCACATCATGCAGGCAGGGCAAAATGGCCATCCGGCCCTCAAAGCTGACTGAAAGGGCATGACCCAGCCCCTGGCTTGAGAAGGTTGGGAACCCCTGCTCTAAAGGAACCACAGCCCTCAGTTTATAGGAGCTGAGCATGATTGTTAAGGACAAGACATTTGGAGATTGCTCATGCATAGAGTCCCCATAGGTCAGAGGAGGTTTGGTAGTACAGTAATACCTCGGATAACGCTAAAACTTGGTTCCACAAGTCTTGGTGTTATCCGATTTTTAGTGTTATCTGATGCATGTTAAAATCCTATGGGATGGATCGGATAACGTTAAAGCTCCATAGAGATACATTGTAACCGCACAGGCTTTAGCGGTTGTTATCCGATCCGTCCCATTGGACCTTAATGTTATTCAATCCAATTCTCCTTCCCAGATTACTTAACGTTATGTGATTTTAGCATTATCCGAGGTAAACGTTATCCGAGGTATTACTGTATATAACAACATGAATGTTTACCACAATCTTTGAGCAGGTTCTTTCTGTGTACCCCAAAATCACATTAAAAACATAAATATGTGGAACTGCTCAGAAACAAGGTAGCAACCCTACTTAACTACCACAACTATGGCCAAATAAGAAGGTATTTAAGCCCAGAATGTTAAAATGTGTGGAATTAGCACTCTGACCTAGATGGACAAATCTGCTAAGCTTTTGTCTTCTTGGTATCTTGAAGTTTTTTTCGGGA
This sequence comes from Furcifer pardalis, assembly GCA_030440675.1. Taxonomy (NCBI): domain Eukaryota; kingdom Metazoa; phylum Chordata; class Lepidosauria; order Squamata; family Chamaeleonidae; genus Furcifer; species Furcifer pardalis. The sequence goes on from CP126895.1 coordinate 49,045,578, forward strand.
TTTATGGCTTGTTTCACAGAAAGCATTAGATACTTCGGAAAAAAAATAAAATGCTACATTCAAATAGCAGTTATGGTTTGCTAGTACAGGGTGTAGGTTATTCATCTGACAAAGCAGAATAAGAGGTAACTGCACACATGAATGACATGTTATTTTAATTAAATATTACAAATATTAGGAAGCAGTCAGGATGAAGACCAGGGCTGCCAAGTTGAGCTGTGGTTGACAACTTTATTAGGAGTCATTGTGTGATAGGGCAGCAGGCAACTACAGTATAATCTTCAAAGAGAGCATTTTGCCTTGCCTTACATGAAAATATTGCCAACTCAGGGTGTACAGTTCCAGAGTCTGAACCTGACATTACTCTTCCCTACCAGTTATACCTTATGATAAGATGCAAGTTGTCAGTGATTGACAGTTCGTTCAGGCTGATGATGACAGCTATACGTTTTCAACATCATAAGAGAATAATACCACATCTCAAAGTAAGAATATTTCAGTTCTTTTATATTACGAAGCTCTTTAAACCCAATTTCCCTGATATAGCATGTCAGTTCTATGTAATTTTCAGGGTTTTTTGGGACTTCAAATTCCATAACTTTCCATCTAGGTGTCCCACCTGACAGACTCCAGCTACAGACAACAAAATGTAGCTCATCTGGAAAAAAGGCTTATCTGAGGGAGCTTTGAAGTCTTGCTTAGATCTATCTCCACCTCAACTTCCTGCTCAAAAAGGAAGTTGTCCCATTGCTAGCTGAGGTGTAGTTTGGCCTTTTTTCAAGGTGTCTATAGATGAGGATTTCGCAGGTAGAACACACCAAAAAAAGAATTATGAGATTTGTAGTCTAAAAAAAATAACCCAATTCCTAATCAGTTTCCCAGTTTATTTATTTGAGGCCAAAAGCAGTGGCAACAACAATAAAAAAAATTCATTGAAATTAAATGCAACATATTAGGACAGTTTTTAAAATATCTCAGAAGAGTACAGTGGAAGCATAACAACTAGATAAATAACGCAGATCAGCACATTGCTTTTTCTAAGATAGTATACTCCACCATTTTAAACATCTTGCTTAAATAAATAAATTTTGTTTCAGAAATTATTCTGGGTTGAAAGGATTTTTGCTGGAGAAACTCTGCTCAGAGGATGCCCAAATGAGGCTCCTTTCATGTCTCCAAAATCCATTGTGCGGCACTCACGTATTGAACCCCTGACCTTCCAGTCTTCAAGCTCAGTGTCTTAACCATTTAGCCACCACAGTGCTGTATCTTCTTACATGACACCCTATCACATAAATGAAATCACCAGAGTGTTCCCCATTGTAATGGATTCAAATACATCACAACAACATGCAATTCCCACCACCTAGATAGGTTTTTTTAAAGAAGATATTCAGAACATATTGTTTGTTCTTTTCTTTTGCTAGCCATTTCCCAATAAATGTATTAAATTTCTTGGTCAGGATGCTCCAAAATATCTCCAGGCTATCTCTATCCTCTGAACATTTACTTGGCATTGTGGAAATGACATTTCTCCAAAATTCCCATTTTGCTCTTATATAGGCCAGGTGCTTTGAGATGTTAATGCCTATACAATATCTCCTTCACAGTGTGGAGCATGCTCTACTGTTTTCTTGCAAATGCTCTTATATATGGATGTGACTGGGTAGACATTAGACCAGGTGCTGTTCAAAGAGAGGTTAACTTTTTGTGAAATGTTGCAGATTTGAGACTGTAAGATTTAAACTGAAAAACTTGTTCAGTGCTGGTCTGACTCATTGTTTTGAATTTCAACAACTGATAACATATAATAACTATCAAGTACACTTTTGAATCTCATGTATTTGTCTTTCGCTTACATAATTTCAGCCTTAACTATACTGTAATCTGATTGCTGGAGACTGTTAATTATGTCTGTATATTTGAAGGCTTGAGATAGGAAAACTTAAAGTACTGTGAGGCCACAAAGCAGCTATATAAAGTCCATTTAGAGGCTTTGTGATCTGTAAAAATCAGTCATTTATGGGAAAGATATAATAAGACAAAAATAAATTATGTACCCCATGGTATAATGTGAGAGAAAATATTTCTATTTATTTAGCAAACACTGAATTTTTAAAATTAGATTTTGCGGTATGGATACATTATTTACCATAGATGGTTAGGCCATATGCTTTCACTAGAGTAGGGGTTCCCAACCTATGGCCTGTGGGCCAGCCCTGTCCCCCCGTACCATCCCATCTGGCCCATTGCTGCCTCCACCACACCCAGAAGTGGAAGCGGGCACATTTACATCAGCTTCATGTGCAAATGTGCCCATGGCTGGCATAAACATGGAAGGGGTGTATTTATGTCAGCCGTAAATGTGCCTGCTTCGGGGGGGCACAGTCCAGCCCACGATGCTGTCTAGGGGGCATGGTCAGGCCTGCAATGGAAAAAGGTTGACCACCCCTGCACTAGAGTGATAAATGAGATTCACCTACCAAATAATTGTTAGGTTATGAATGTCCAGGGAACCTACATATAACTTTGACAATGTTAAATCTATCTCAATTTTCTACTAAATAATGAAGTGAGAGATCTTAAATTAGCTGCAGATAAAGTTCCATCCTTCTCAACAATGATAATCTATTATGAACTCATTATTCCTCAACATATGATGTATATTTTTAATTTCACTGGAGGTTTACATTATGGTTGCAGTCCCATTTGTGCCCAGTGTAATAGAGAACTTTATGTATTTCAAGTGACAGAACTGGTTTGAAATCCCATACTACTGTATGAGATTTTTTAAAAAAGAAATTAAGTTTTGTAATAATTTTGACAAAGAGTAAGAAGCACAATTTAAACTTACCCTGCTAACCAACTAAAAAAGTGATTACCCATTAAAAATGGCTTGACCATAATTAGCTCTGTGTCCTGTACTTGCTGCTTTTTAATTTGATTTCAGCTGTGCCAGTTCTGATGCTAATTGCAGAATAAATGACCAGTGTAGATGCTCTCAACAAATGCTGGCTGTTCACCAGCTTTACAATCTGGTAAACCAAGTGTTGCTAATCCCCAGAGGGGTGGTGGTGGAGGCAACACCAGCCGATGACTGGACTTTAGAGAGTTCTACCCACTCCTGAACAAGGTTTTCTTACCATTTCTAAATGTGGATAAACCCTGTGCTTTCCAGTGCCAGTGTGAATGTCAAGCTAGTCACATTTTATTAAAGGTGTTACTTTTTTATTCAGTGGCTGAAATTCTATTACAGAGTTCTGCTTACACAATTTGACCCTCAATTTTGGTGTGCACATGACTTCATGTTACTCTGTGTGAGCTGCACACAACCCAACACTGAAGAAAAAACTGTTTCACTGATGGAGACAAAAGTCTTATTGCACTAGCAGACACAAGTCATGGTGTTATCCGATTTTTAGTGTTATTCGATGCATGTTAAAATCCTATGGGATGTATCGGATAACGTTAAAGCTCCATAGAGATACATTGTAACCGCACAGGCTTTAGCGGTTGTTATCCGATCCATCCCATAGGACGTTAACGTTATTCGATCCAATTCTCCTCCCCAGATTACTTGCGTTATCCGAAGTAAACATTATCCGAGGTATTACTGTACTATATATTTGATGTAGTCCCTGCAATTTTTTAGGAACAAGATAGGAGGGTGTAAGACTTTAGTTCTGTTCGTTTCTCTGCAGTAGCTTAGTGGTAAAGAAGCTGCACTTGATGACTTGAAGGTCGGCAGATCAGCAGTTTCAGACACGAGTACTGCATGATGGAGTGAGCTCCCATCTCTGTCCCAGCTCCTGCCAACCTAGCAGTTCGAAAGCAAGAAATTGCATGTAGATAAATAGATACTACTTCAGTGGGAAGGTAAACAGCATTCCATGCACTCTGGTGTTTAGTCATGCCTGCCACATGACCATGGAAACATCTGCAATACAGATAGTGCTAGTTCTTTGCCTATAAACAGAGATGAACACTGAACCCTAGAGTCAGATACAACTGGCTTTCGAGGAAGGGCAACCTTTTCCTTTACCTAGTTGTACTATGCTGGGATGTGGCAGGTCTAAGGAAGCAAGAATTTATTTGCTAGCAGACATAATGTGTTTTTTAAATGCATTTTTCCTGATTGTACATTTTAAAGACGTACGCAAAAATCTCTCCCCCCCACCATTGTTTCATTCATCAAATAAGAATGAACCAAGTAAAGAATTATATGCACAATCCTATTTAATTTGTTGACCTTTTGTTATTTAGTTAAGCTGCTGAATTTAATGACTGGAAGGTCAGCAGTTCAGCCGTTCAGACAGTGCTGGCTCTTTGGCTGTTAACAGAGATGGAGCAACACACCCTAGAGTCAGATATGACTGGCTATGGAGCAAGAGAGACCTTTACCTTCACCTATGTTATTTTTTCTCTAGTCAATGGGAAATAAAATCATAATCATTTCATATATCTTTTGGCAAATGATATCCTTACCCTTATTATATAAAACATTGTTTTTACAGTCTTTCTTAATCTGTATTGGACACATAACACTATAAGACAAATCAAAGTACATGGTCTCCCAATAGTTGCCATACATAGGCAATATTCATATTCTTTTGAGCCTGCTATGAATTTATATATATAAAGCAAGTATGTTCATATTTATTGAGAAATAAATTCCATTCTGCTTATTGAGTACTACCGCCAAGTAACTACACAGAGTTGCAGCACCGAAATGTATTCAAAATCTCTTAAGCATAAGATTCCGGTCGTCCCACTCAAGGGCCCCTCCCTTCCAGTTCCAGCCTCTTTACGGGAACTGTTAGCCCTTGTTAGCTCTATGGGAGAACCAGTCTGCATTAAAAGAACTCTTACTATGCTCAGGCAATGAAGCAAATTGGGGAGGATTGGTAGCCAGCCGTTGTGTGTGTGTGGTGTCAGCTTCTGTTAAGGAAAGAGAAGATCTTCAAGTGAAACAGTAGGTTTATTGATCAAGTTTCTTAAAGGATAATCCAGAAAAGCATAAATAAGTTCAGTAACAATAGTAAGTCCAAAAACAATCCACTCACTCTAGGTAATCATGATGAAAACAAAAAGGAATAGTACCCCAGGCAAAGATGTTAACCCATAGACATCCAAAAGTGAACTAACTCTGCCCTCGCCAAGATAGAGATTCTGCAGTCAGATGGGGTACCTTCTAACCAATCAGGGTATGCTTATATGAAACAGAAAGTTTCTCAAAACATGGGAACAGTGTAGAAAACAGTGCTCTACAATAGTCAAAATATGGGAACTCAGCTAGCCTATTGATAAGAGTAACGGGAAACAAACAGTCTCGTGACAAGCAGTCTTGTGACACAGAGAAGAAAGGATTTTTAGGCCTAGTGAAACTACAACCTCAAACTTTGAGAATCGTAGGAAAGAAATGTCTCCCATGACATTTGCTATTATGTTTAATATGATGGGATAATAGAAATCTTGTCTACAGGGTGGTCCATAAGTCCCTATCCTGGACAAAGAGACTAAGGCTCTGCTAGGGAGGGAAGAAGAACTCCCATTGGGCTGTGTGGCAGAGGGACGGGGTGAACTCTGTGCTGGGAGGAGGGAGAAAGTGTTCCCATTGGGCTGCTGGGCAGAGCGGTGGGGCAAATCCAAGGGATATAGCATGACGAGAGAGAGAGAGAGAGAGAGAGAGAAGGAACTTATGGGCGACCCTGTATATAGTTTAGTTTGAGTGCATTTTTCTTTATATATACATATCGAGTCCTACCTTTTGTGATCCCATGGATCATAGCATACCAGGCTCCTCTGTCATCCACCTTCCTCCAGAGTCTACCCAGATTTATGTCCACTGCATCAATGATGTTGTTTAATCATCTCATCCTCTGCCTCCTCCTCTTCATTTGCCTTCAATCTTTCCGAGCATTAGGGTCTTCTCAGTGAATCTTTTCTTCACATTTGCTGACTTGAGTACTTGAGCTTCAGCTTCAGTATTTGTCTTTCCAGGGATCAGTCAGTGTTGATTTCTTTTAGGATTGACTGGTTTTATCTCCTTGCAGTCCAGGGGATTCTCATACCGTATATATATTTCATGTATTATTATTATTATTATTATTATTATTATTATTATTATTATTATTATTATTATTATTATTATTATTATTATTATTATTATTATTATTATTATTATTATTATTGTTGTTGTTGTTGTTGTTGTTGTTGTTGTTGTTGTTGTTGTTGTTGTTGTTGTTGTTGTTGTTGTTGTTTAATTTTAATGTGTTTTAATTCACGTAAACTGCTCAGAATAGCTAGTATGGTAAATGGGGTGTATAGAAGTTGAATGAATGAATGAATTTTGCATTCACAAACACCAGGTATCAGTGGGAGGCTTTACAGCCTAATGTGGTTGATTTTTATCACTATCTTGATTTTCCCTTGCCTCTGGCATTTGAAGTAAACCTCTGTCTCTCTTTCTGTTTCTTTTTGCTCCAATCATTTTATTGATAACTCTCTTGTCTTATTTTGACCATCCTTCAAGCAGAAAGCATGTAGCAGATCCTGTATGCTAGAGTCTACATTCCTATTTTCCCTCTGACTGTAACTATAGATGATTACTGTAAAAACATGTTTCCTTCTACTTTAAATGATTCTAGAGTGATTTTTACCATATAAAGTGCTAGTATTGTGTGCAAATCAGGAATGGTTTATTGTAAAACCGGGCTGATCTCTCCACATTTCTTTGTTTTTGCTGCCTCATGCTCTGTGACTTAAAGGAATAACCAAATTTCCAGAAACCGTTTTCAATTAAAATTCTTCAGAAAGAACGTTCCTAGAAAGCATTAGGAAAAATAATCTGTACAAAGTGCTAATGGCAGGTTGCTGGCTGGAATTAGTAAATCAAAGAATGTTATTCCATCTTTATTTAATCTGATCTGTTTGTTTCTCTAGCTTTGGACCTAGAGAACATGGAACCAAGATACTTAATACGTCCTCTTTTTCATTGTGTCTCCTATGTACTCTGAATGGGATCAGAAGACTTGCTTTCTGTGTATCCACCAAATATCATTGATAGCTGCCTACTAAAAGCAAAGACTTTATTGGTAGTGTCATAATAGTCTCCCAAGAGAATAAAACATGCTTATGATATCAGCATTTGGCTAACTCCTTGTACAGTGAAACCTCACATAAAGAGTGCCTCACTTAGAGAGTAATTCGCTTAAAGAGCAGAATTTTCTCTGAATAGTCGCCTCGCTTAACAAATGAAACCAGCCAAAAATTCACTTAACAAATAAATTGGGTTTCACAATCCCCTCCCCCCCCCCAGAAGTCACAATTGGTCATTTACAATGGTGTTTTGCTTAAAGAGCAAACTCACTTAAAGAACAATCCTGTGGAACGCATTATGCTCTTTAAGTGAGGTACAACTGTATTTTGAAATGTATTTAGATCACACTAATGTTGTCAGTTTGTGTCTTATATTTTGTTCTCACTTCTGTTGGTAGCCTGAGTTCTTTTATGCTTCTTTTATTGTTGGGGTCTTTATCATACCTGCTGCTGTTGAGTTCTTTGATAGAATTAACCCTGTGTATCTTTAGATAGCTTTGATAGCCATCTAACCATTTTAATGAATGAATGAATGAATGAATATTTTATGAATGATTTTAAGAACTTATATTTCATGCTTTTGTTCTTCAAATTTTTCTGATTAAACTATTTGAAAATACTGTTTTGCTGAATATCAGTGTGATACTTTTTTCCTTTTACTTATTCCGGTGGCAATCCACTGACTATATTTATTTTTTAAATGGCATACTGTTCTCCTGCTTTACTGTATGAGGCCTTCGTACCTCATTGATTTATCAACTATTGTGAGCTTCTAAGAGTCTGAGGGCTTTACCTCTTTTATGCCAGAGACTAACTGCATAGTTATTCCATAATCATGCATTAAGAGGATGGTAGTGTACCTATTTTTAACTCAGCAAGCATAAAAGGAAGTAATTTTTACCATGAGCTGACAGTACAATAGTTCAAGAAAATTGGTATGTGGGATATCAGATTCACAATGGATATTAATGGCTTTGCAGGTTTTAGCTTCTCAGCAAATCCATGAATGTGCATACTTAAATTGCCCATCAGCTGATTCTGAAAGACACCACAAAATATTCCAATAAAAAGATATTATAAGAAAGAAAATAAAGGAAATGGTTCTACAAATGCTGTAAACTGAAAAGGAGAATTATACAAGTCTGAAATCTGGAAGATGGGAAATATCAATCCACTACTGTATAGGCCTCTGTTTTGCTTATCACATCCATTAACTTTTCAACTTGGAAGAAATTGTCACAGATTCTTGTGAGGGAAAGACCATGGCACCAATCAAACATGTCAATAAGTTGGAAACAAATAGACCAGTCTATCAAAATCATGGTGGCCAACTCTCATTTGTTCTCGTTCACAGATGAGGAATCAAAGTCAAGTATTAAAGCACCTGAACAAATGGAGCACTGAAAGGCAGATTGAAAGAAGATGAAAATAGTTGTCGAAGTGAAACTGAACAGCAGGTCCTAAAGTTACACATATTGAAAATACCGTCAATAAAGAGGAAACAAACTGGAAATGTCAGCAAAGAAAATTAGTATCTCTAGGAGATAGGCTGTGTTTTTGTAAAGCATTTCTGCAAAGTGATAGTGAGCCACTTGCTTGATAATGTCTAGGATTCCTGATTCCCTGGGGATTGAGTAGACTGCTAATTAAATTGCCAGGTTCTCTTTGTTTACAGAGCTGAACTGCAGGCACTGAGTCATAGACCTGTTTTTCATGCTGGAACCAAAAAGTATATGTTATCACACATTTGTAAGAAAGAAAACAATAAGCAAGTAAGCCATGACTAGGAAAATATGGTTTAAGTGCAGATATGTATTTCAGAAAGTCAAATTCAGCATAATGGACACATTCATCCAATTCTGGAGTTACAAATAAGGAGAAAATCTAGACCCAATGTGCTCAGGAAACAAAACATATCCCCACTAGTGCTTCCTGTAACTTTTGTTACTGGTAAAGTTATATATTGTTATATTGAATGCATTGCATGGGATGCACTGTCACTGTCATTGTTGCATAAATCCTAGGAGTAAAGAGAAGATTAGGAAAGGCAACTTTAGAGGTTCAGGTCAGATTTTACTAGATATAACTCCTGTTCCAATAAAGGAGTTGTGGTCAAAGAAAAAACAATAGTTCTTTTTTACTGTATTGTACTTTCCCATTACCCAATTAGCTCACTGTTCATATCTGTACTACAAGCCATTTTTCATACCTGAGTGGTCCTCCTTTCCCTAAATTGAATGAAATGATATGGAGAAAACATGTCTGCTTGACCTAGCCCTGGAATACCCTGGTTTTGTCGACTGCCTTTTACTTGCTCCGATGAAAATGTATCTGTCATGTTTGAATAGTAATATCAATTGCACTTATATCTCACCCCATAGTGTTTGTAGTATTCTCTGGGTGAATGCCACAGCAATATACAGAAATCTGCAGCAAACCCCTTGGTACCACCTGCTAGAACTAATCCTACATTATTAACATGGTATTAGAAGAATCACTGAACATGAATCTGCAACTCAGAAAAGTGGCAGCTTAGTAAATGCACAACAAATAGATTTATCACTGAGTAGCTGCCTAAATACCATATGTGTGGGACCTTGTGGCTATAAAGAATTCTATTTCCTACTGTGCTTCCTAGGAGGAGATCCAGCCTACATGGTTTTGAGAAAGCTGCAGAATCCCAAAGACCTACTGGAAGCAGGGACTGGTAAACTACATCTGAATACTTTGAATAGTAGCCATGTTAGTCTGTGATTCAGGCGTATCAGAAAAAAATACAAAACAACAACGCTACAGCATTTTAAAGACTAACTGCTATATTTTTAATGTGAACTTTCTTGGATCAGCCCAGTTCATCAGACAGAAGAGTGAGATGTCAAGGCATGATCTTATATACACCAGATACAGATTATCTCTGGTTGTTATTCCAATTAGCTCTAAACATTATCTTTTCAATTGTAATAGTGGGAATACCTGGCATTGAACATTTGTTAATGAGTTTAATCTTTGTGTTACTGTTTGAACACATCCTTTGTTTATTATTTATTATTATTTATTTATTGCATTTGTTACCCCGCCCCAATCGGGAGGACCCGACTCTGAGCGGCTTACAAGAAATAAAAACATAAAATAATCTATATCAATAAAAAATCAACAAGAGTTAAAAAAGTTATCAAAGTTAAAAACAGTACAGAAACAACCCGCAAATCCCACCTTCAGATCCAGGGGTGGCCATCCATTAAATAAGCCACCTAGTATGAGAACCCACGTTCCTGGGTCCCCAAACTTGTCCTGCCAGCCAGGTTTTTAAGCCCTTCCGGAAGGGCAGGAGCTCTGTCTGAAGGCGCAGCTCGGTGGGCAGGAGGTTCCAGAGGGTCGGGGCGGACACGGAGAAGGCTCTCCTCCTAGTACAGGGCGAGGTGCGCCTCTCTCGCCGAAGGAACAACAAGGGAGCCTCTCCGATCTGCCCTGGTGGGACGGACAGATGTCCTTGGGGTGACGCGGTCTCTTAGGTATCCTGGCCCACTACCATATAGGGCTTTAAAGGTAATAACCAGCACCTTGAATTGCACCCGGAGACATACTGGCAGCCAATGCAGCTCCTGGAGCAGCAGAGAAGCACGAGCATAATGCCCACACCCCACCACTACCCGGGCCGCCGCATTTTGAACCAGCTGGAGTCTCCGGATGGTCATCAGGGGCAGCCCCATGTAGAGCGCGTTACAGTAATCAAGTCTGGAGGTGACCAACGCATGTGTGACCATGAGCAGAGCGTCCCGGTCTAGGAGTGGGCGTAACTGGCGTATTACACGAAGTTGTGCAAAAGCCCTCCTGGCCACGGCTGCCACCTGCTCTTCGAACAGTAGCCGTGAGTCCAGGAGGACCCCCAGATTACGCACCAGGTCTGTTTGGGGCAAGACTGCCCCATCCAGAGCCAAAGGTGGCAGCTCCTGTGTTAACACAGGACCCCTTACCCACAGCCACTCAGTCTTGCCAGGATTCAGCTGTAGCCCGTTGTCCCCCATCCAGACCTTAACAGCCTCCAGACACCTGGAAAGGACTTGCACCGCACCGCTTGGGTCCCCACGGGCGGAGATGTATAACTGGGTATCATCTGCATATTGATAATACCTTACCCCATGGGAACGGATGATCTCACCCAGCGGCTTCATATAGATGTTAAATAGGAGAGGAGAGAGTACCTTTGTTCTGTGAGACATGTTGTGAAAGAGAATGTACAGGGAAGTTTGTGAAGGGGTAAAATATAACAAGATATAATATATATAGCAGCATATAACAATCTGTGTATCAAATTTGATAATGTCCCAGAAACCCCTGGCTAATATTCAAACCTTTGCAATGAGTTTTCAACAGATGAATGAATTTTATTTTTTCTGTCTCTCTCTGGATTCTAATTTTGTAATTTCTCTGTTTCTGAAACAGGTCTTGGATAGTGTGCCCAGGTAGATTGAAATGGTTTAAAAAAGGTTTCTCTGTGTTGCCATTCTGGATGTCTGATTTATGTCCATTAACTCTTTTGTGTAAAGAATGTCCTGTTCGTACTACATAGAGCACAGAAGGGCATTTTTGGCAAGAGATGGCATAAATCAAATAGGTACTACATCTGAATACTGTATACAGTAATACCTCGGCTAACGTTTTCCTTAGATAACGCTAAAATCGCATAACGTTAAGTAATCTGGGGAGGAGAATTGGATCGAATAATGTTAAGGTCCTATGGGGTGGATCGGATAACAACCGCTAAAGCCTGTGCGGTTACAATGTATCTCTATGGAGCTTTAACGTTATCCAATCCATCCCATAGGATTTTAACATGCATCGGATAACACTAAGAATCGGATAACACCAAGAATTGTGGAACCAAGTCTTAGCGTTATCCGAGGTATTATTGTACCTAGAAAACTCTGACATGTTTCTCAACAGGTCAGAATTGATTTAAATACCTATAATTATGCATGCATGAATTGGATGAATGGATGAATTATGAAATTCAGGTTTATGAAAAATACAGGTTTTTGAAACATTATTTAAAATAAAACATTAATAGTCATTATCTTACCATGGTAATAAGCGAAGAGGACCAAGTAAGCAGATCTTTGATAAGTGTTTGTTTATTATTTCTATTGAAATTATTTATAAAAAAATATACCTGATTCTTGTCACTAGATGAACCAAATACAATCTCTTAGCTGGAGACTTAATGCTCTGAACTACTTCTCTGGAAATGTACATAAAATGGTTTAAAATGCAGTTAGCACTTGTGGCTTATGCTTTTGTTTTGCACATTTTTCTAGCTACCTATGATTTGCAAGCATGATTTTTTAATAAAAAAAACCCTGAGATCACATTCTAATATTGGTAATATATTTGATAGGCATGTGTTGATGTAACCTGTGAAGGACACCAATTTAAGAGAGCAAGGTCATTTACAGAAGGTTCAAAAAGATATGTTGGAATAAAATTTAATAGTACATATTGTCCTTTTAATTATATAGCAACATGACACAACAAATATACAAATATACATGAGTAAAATATTTATTGCAGAATATTTACATAAATTTAATGTATACTTTCCAATCCCATAGAGGGTAATGCCAAAATAATGTTCGATTGCGCTCATCCCACACACTAGCAAGGTGATGCTCAAGATAATACAGGACAGATGTCAGCAGCATGTGGAGAGAGAATTACCAGAAGTGTGGGCGGGGTTCAGAAAAGGCAGGGGGACTAGAGACCACATTGCCAACATGCAATGGATAAAACAAAGGAATATCAGAAACAAGTCTACTTCTGTTTCATTGGCTACACCAAGACCTTTGACTGTGTGGACCACAACAAAATGTGGCAAGTAATTAAAGAGATGGGAATACCAGAACACCTTATATGCCTCATGAGAAATCTGTACAAGAGTCAAGAAGCAACAGTTAGGACAGAACACGGAATGACTGAGTGATTTGGAATAGGAAAAGGAGTAAGACAAAGCTGAATTTTATCACCCTTTTTATTCAACATATACACAGACCACATAATGCACAATGCAGGGATGGAGGAATCAGAATTTGGGATCAAAAATTTTGGGAGAAACATCAACAACTTGAGATATACAGATGATACTATCATAATGGCAGAAAGTAAGGAAGACCTAAAGAAGCTCCTGATTAGGTTGAAAGAAGAAAGTGCAAAAGCTGGCTTGAGACTCATTTTCAAGAAAACCAAGATAATGGCAACAGGCCCTATCAGTCCCTGGAGAACAGATGGGGAAGAAGTAGATGCAGTGACAGATTTTACTTTCCTAGGATCCAAGATCACTGCAGATGTGGATTGCAGCCATGAAATAAAAAGGTGACTGATTCTTGGGAGGCAAGTGATGAGAAACCTGGGGAACATAGTGAAAAGTAGAGACATCACATTGGAAACAAAAATTCATCTAGTCAAAGCAATGGTATTCCCGGTGGCAATGTATGGTTGTGAGAGCTGGACCATTAGGAAAGCTGAGTGCAGAAGAATAGATGCCTTTGAGATGTGGTGTTGGAGGAGAGTTTTGAGAGTCTCCTGGACAGTGAGGAGAACAAATAGGTCGGTCTTAGAAGAAATCGACCCTGACTGCTCCCTAGAAGGTCAAATAGTAAAGCTGAAGCTGAAGTACTTTGGACATCAAATGAGAAGAGAGGATTTAATTGAGAAGGCCTTGATGCTGGGAAAGGTAGAGGGCAAAAGAAGAAGGTGGCGGCAAAAAATGAGATAGTTAGATGGTATTGTGGATGCAGTGGGCACAGAGCAAGACGGGCTGAGAAGGATGGTGGAGGACAGAGGTGAGAGCGTGACCCAGCCCCCAGCTTGAAAAGGTTGGGAATCCCTGATCTACATTTTTATAAAAGATCTTAGAAAAGTTATGTTGATGGGCTAATCAAATCCTCCAATTGTCATGGATGGAGGCTATTTTGGACTGAGGCCTTCTCAGTTTTATTCCCCAAAGTAACTTTTGCAGACTAATTTTTTCTCCCATTGAACTTCATGTCATATAGCTTCCTGGGTAAGTGTTCTTGTATTTTCTCTTTTCATCAATAGAAAATTTTTTCCAGCAAGCATTTTACAAATTGCACATGATCATCATGAGTCGGAGATCAAACTGAGTCATGGCAGGACAGGACATTAGATGATACCCTGAAGGAGCTATCATTGCTAGCTATTTGTTCATATACAGAGATAAAGAACAATGGTTTCTTTGTGTTGTTCAAAGATTCAATTTCATATAGTCATTCAAAGCTACTTAGTTTTTAATGTGAGAAGAACTGAACATCTGCCTGAGATAAAACCTTGTTCCATGAGGAAAACTAAATATTTCAGAACATTTGCCAGACGTTTTGTATGTATTCGTTCACCCTTGTTTCCCTTTTCTTCACCAGCTTTTGCATTGGCAGACAAATCTGACCCCTGCTGAATGTTTCCCTTTTGTGTGTGTACTTCTGTGTGTCTTCAGTTCTTTTGCCACTATGCTGCGTTTTGATGTCAGCATTTCCTGAACAAGATAGAAATGTCTGGATTTTAGTTTTGTTTGTTTGTTTTAATGCGTTCATTTGCAGTACTGTTACACTGTATACTTATTTTATACCATTTTAATTTACATGCCTCCATGTGAAAAATCTTGAATTATTCCAATTTAACAATGCATTGAAAATTCTATATTAAGGATTCCTTTCGAGCAAGGGAAACCTTTACCTTTACTAACCCACTTACAAAACAGACTTTTGCTCTTCAGCTGCTGTTCTGCTGAATTTAGTAGGGAGATAGAATGGCCTAGCAACCATTATATGATTTGGTTCAAAGCTATCTGAAAGACTGAATTCCCTTTAATGAGCCTGCTCAGGTACTAAAAGTATAAGAGAAGACCTTTCTCTCAGTCTGGTCATGTTGAGGAGATAAGAGAGTTCCTTCCCAGTCACTGCTACCGTGCTAAGCTTTGGACCTGTGCTAAGCCTCCTGTGTCAGGCCTTCCACAAGCAAAAATCCTTCTATTGCAGCATGCTTTTTCTTAGAAAGAGGCTGCCTAAGGGGATTCTTACGAGAGGGTTAACATGAGTGTTTAGAATGGTTTTAAATTGGTTTTAATTCAGCGTCTGATTCTTTTTAAATCAGTGATGATGGTAATAATAATTTTGTGTCAGAAATTATTCTGGGTTGAAAGGATTTTTGCTGGAGAAACTCCGCTAGGGGACAACCGAATGAGGCTCCTTTCCTGTCCCCAAGATCTTTTCCCACTGAAATGGCCCCCATTTATCTACTTGCGATTTCTTGCTTTCCAACTGCTATATTGGCAGGAACTGGGGCAGTGATGATATTTGCTTACTATAGCAAAACAACATTCGACAAGGCAATTCTTAAAAAAAAGGTCACCCTAGACAAAAACTGGTAACTTTCAAACCAGGCTTTGGATCAGCACCAAATATGGCATAGATATCACCAACATTCTGCTCTTCCACTGTGCTAATACTGCTGGTCTCTTTTAATACAGCTAAGTCCCAGGTTGCTGTACACTTTGCAAGATGACATGTAGGCCTCCTAAGCTTGGAGGCTTTGGGAAAGTTCCATAGGGCAGGCTGGTAAAAGTCACTCGGAAGGAATGGGAGAGCCCCAACGGCAAGGGCCAGGTCAAAGACTATCTGTCACAGCTCATAAAAACCAAAGTACAGTATTTGAAGCAGCATACATTATGACCCTGTATTTTTGTCTCCTTTATTTGACTCCTTGTTGTTGGAATGCTTCCTCCAGTTGGATCCTTTCATTGGTATTTAATAGTACAGTATTGTTGTTTGTTTATATTTGTTTTCTTTTTATACTGTTTATATTTTGCATGTAACCTGCCCAGAGTGGAACACTTATCAGATGGGTGGTATATAAATGCAATGCAAATAATGAATGAATGAATGAATGAATGAAATATTTCCATTCATGACCAAGTGAAGCTAAAAGTTCCTATTTATATGAAAAGATGTCCACTATATTAATAAAAAATATTATCATTTGTGGTAATAAAAAACGGACCACCAGGTCATTTTGCTCATCAGCAACTTTACAATGTTACACTTCTGAATAGGAAGTTGCACACCATTGCCCACCTGTACTCACAGTGTTTTTCACTCTTCAGGGAATTTCCTTCTTTTGTCCACTGGATAAGTGATTGAGAAAGAAAAAGAAAGAAGTGTGCAGTAGTACTTAAAGTCAATTAATAGCTCAGGACTCAACAGAGGGAAAAAGAGAAAGAGTGAATAAACTATAGTACTCCCTGCCCTATTTCTATCACCACATATATGCACACAGTCAGTTGCAGAAATATTGTGGTGCACTTCTCTATATCCAACAGCACTTTCATGCATAAGACTCTGTAGAAGGTATGCTTTTCTTTTCTTTCAACATTGGAATTACTGGCAAGCCTTGAAAAACCACTGACTCATAGTGAGAATTTTTATTGGAATGGTAAGCATAACAATAAGGTTAAATTAAATCCTATCTGTATTTTCTCTACAGTATTTCTATTCAATCACTAACTAGCATTAAGAATGCTTTCTGTTTTGACTTTTGTTCCATCTGATTTGTCCTTGACTATTAAATCCACTTATCTATAATAACTGTTGTTTTTTAAACCTCACAAAGCATTTACAGATATAATAAGGGGATTGTGTATGGTTCTGGATTTGAATGGGAACGTATGTCCTTGTAAAACAGTTAAGAGATCAGGATGTCTCCATCGTTTACTGGAACAACGGGACATATTTTCTTCACAACCTTTGTTAGAATATACATTTATGTACTCTTCATTTCTCGGAGCATACATGCATCTTATATTACTGGGCATAATTCTCATTTGGAATTTGGTTGAATTGCCTTGGGCTTCTAAAGCAATAAAAATCTAAATTAGAATGTTGTGTGGAAGCATTATATATTTACTAGGAAATGTTACTCACCAGGTGGACCCAGTGTTTGGATAGTGCAATTTTTATTGTGATTGCTGAAACACTTTACCTTGTGTCAAACAACGAAGCAAGGATGGGGGAGCAAAAATAAATTTGATTGTAGATAACATTAGTCCACTGCTGGGTCATACCATGGTGGGGTGGGGAGGAATGGTTTTTCACTGAATTATGATATTTTGTTCCCAAGTGCCAAATATAAAAGCAGCACCCGTTCTCTTGCTTGACAAGAGTTTTTACAAATTTAGATCTGTTTGGTCATTGCTTCTACCAGCATGAGCTCCCACCAAGGTGTAACATGAGTTGGAACATAGCTTTCTAGTCAGGGCCATAGCCAGGATTCTAGATGTGGGTGGGTGAATTTTTTTCCTATGCTTTCCTATGGGAAACTACACTTTGTGCCCTCTAGTGGCCAGGAAGTTTGAGGGTGGGCAAACTGCTAACTCAGTTAGCTCCCCTGGCTATGGCCCTGTTTCGTTTGTCGTTCAGTCACTTAGTTGAGTCTGACCCTTTTCGACTCCATGGAGCATTGTATGCCAGACACCCCTATCCTCCACCATCCTCCTCAAACTGCTCAGTTCTCTGCCCATTGAGTCAACAGTGCCATCTAGCCATCTCATTCTCTGCCACCCCTTCTTCTTTTACCCTCAACCTTTCCCAGCATCAAGGCTTTCTCAAGTGAATCCTCTGGCTTTGATATCCAAAGTACTTTAGCTTCATCTTCAATATTTGACCTTCCAAGTAGCAGTCAGGGTTGATTTCCTTTAAGATCAACCTATTTGTTC
Organism: Furcifer pardalis; assembly: GCA_030440675.1. NCBI lineage: Eukaryota > Metazoa > Chordata > Lepidosauria > Squamata > Chamaeleonidae > Furcifer > Furcifer pardalis. The sequence continues at coordinate 49,063,453 of CP126895.1, forward strand.
TCCATGCTTTCCAGGGTACTCTCTAAATTCTCATCCAACATCACATTTCAAATGTGTCTATTCATTCATTCGTTCATTCATTCATTCAAATTTCTATTCCACCTTACTTGCATGGGCGACTCAGGACGGATTACAACTGATCAAGTAAAACGTATAAAATACAATTAAAAATTTAAAAACAATTTAAAGCAACATCTCATTCCTTTACATAAAGGAGAGAAAGGATGGGTATAAGATGTTAAATAAGCCAGTGGGGAGGGGTCAGTGAACCATCACTTCCCCACACCAGTCCCACCAGCCAAGTCTTCACTCCTTCCTAAAAGCCAGCAGCTCTGTCTGAAGATGTAACTCTAGAGGCAGGCGGTTTCACAGGGCCAGAGCGGACATGGAGAAGGCCCTCCTTCTAGTGCCAGAGAGTCGAGTCTCTCTAGCTGATGGCACAGCTAGGGAGCCTACCTGGTCTGCTCTGGTGGGATTGACAGATAACCTTGGGGAGATGGAGTCTCTTAAGTATCCTGGCCCACTACCATATAAAGCTTTAAAAGTAATGACCAGCACCTTGAATTGCACCCAGAGGCAAACTGGTAACCAGTGCAGCTCCTGGAGTAGTGGGGATGCACGGGAATAACGCCCACATCCCAACACCACCTGGTCTTCCACATTCTGGACCAGCTGCAGCCTCCAAATGGTCATCAAGGGCAGCCCCATGTAGAGCACATTGCAATCTGGAGGTGACCAGAGTGTGGGTGATCATGAGTAAGGAGTCCATGTCAAGGAGTGGGTGCAACTGGCGAATTACACAAAGTTGTGCAAAAGCCCTCCTAGACACGACTATTCTTCTGCGTCAGCTTTCTTTATGGTCCAGCTCTCACGACCATACATTACTACTGGGAATACCATTGCTTTGACTATGTGGACTTTTGTTTGCAAGGTAATGTCTCTACTTTTAACTATGTTCCCCAGGTTCCTAGCCTGGTATGAATACTAAGGTCTGTCCCAGAGCCAAATCTCGTTTTAATTGTGAATCTTTTCATTGCAAGCTGAGAGTGTTTTATTTCTTTTACTGAACACTTGAAAGGTGTGAAGAATCAATATAAGAGTCCTGGGGTCTAAACATGTGTAAATAGGATAATATGTTAGAATGGACTCAAAACTAGCTCAAATCCCCATCAATTCCCTTATGAAACATTTTCTATTTCACATGTATCTAAGAAAAGCCAGATTCTGAAAATGGATCAAACTGAAATTATCTGAGAGAGAGTTGAAGATAGGACCCTGCTTGAAATGAACTAAATCTTTTCATGAAGTATTGAGCAAGAGTTGAGAATCACAACTCTCCTATAGCAAGCAGCTTATGATCTAGCCAAGAGTATTTTAAAGCTTTGTTGGCCTATTAGCACTTGGTCAACAAAAATCTTGCCTAAATGAAATTGCTCTTGTCAATGCATTTTCACTAAACCCAGGCAATAGGAAATGACAAGTATATACATTCTGTTACCGTAAAGGCTAAAAATATTGCATCCACCTGAGTTATGGTGCCACTCTGTTACAAGAAAACCAACTAAGATTTGCAGGTACATAAACAATGCTGTTACTCTTTCAATTTTAATTCATCTTGACTAGGAAGATTAAAACCCAGCACCAGATTTGGGGCTTCAAACTAGAAATGAAATTTAGGCTGAATCATCTGATTTATTTATGTATTTCTTTGGAATGTTCCTACTGCACATTTCCATAAGTCCTCTAAAGAAGGTATTCTTGTTACATTTATCATGAGAATGTATTTTCAGAAATACAGCATGTCATAAGATATCTGCCCAAAGCTGTAACAGAATTGTGGCATACATGACATGTGTTTAATGCATTTCATTGTCCTAGAACTGGGCTAGACAAAGACAAAAGACCATTTAGCAGCACCATCTCATTCACCAACATAACATCCTTGGAAATCCTGCAATGTTATGGTAATTTTTTTAAAAGTAATTTCTAAAGTGCTCAGAATCTGATGCACTAAAATGGAAACCACTTTCATGGGGAAAGAAATCTTTGGGGAAAATCTAAAACTAATTTTACCACCATTCTATCTTCACCCTTTTTTCTGGAGCTGCATACAATGCTGTCCTTCCTTCACAAACACTACAGGGACTACAGTTGGGACTGTGGTGGCTTAGTGGTTAAGTTGATGAACTCGGTGACTAGAAGGTTGGCAGGTCAGCAGTTCGAGACCCAAGTCCTGCACAGTGGAGTGAGTTCCTCTCACTGCCCCAGCTCCTGCCAACCTAGCAGTTTAATAGCAAGCAATTGCAAGTAGATAAATAGGTACCATTTCAATGGGAAGGTAATAGTGTTCCGTGTGCTCCCTGCCACTTGTCCATGGAAATGTCTGAAGACTCTTTGGCTGTAAATGGAGATGAGCACTGACCCCTAGAGTTGGATATGACTGGCTTTTGAGCAAGGGTGACCTTACAAAGGGTCATGAAGCCTTCCATTTCTTTTGAAAGAAAAGGTGTGGCTTCTTTCATGAATCCATGAGGCAACCATTTATGTTCCTCCCACCCAGTATTACTGAATGGGATGGAATGTCAACGTACCTACCTACTCCTTAGACAATCTGCCCTGATTGATATCACCATCTTTTCAGCCACTTGGCCCAGTTGTTAACTGAGAGGTGATGGGAGAAGCCGTTAAAACTTTAAAGCACTCTTTTAACCACTCCCCAGAAATGCACATCTTCCATATTTGTTTTGAAATTTTATAGTGCAAATACTGTCCCAGTCCCAAATTAAAAGGGAAATCGGACAGGACAGGACAAGGAAGGATCAAAATTGAAAGATACACAGAGTAGAAGTTTACTAATCTGTCTATCTGGAGCTGCTGACTGAGTAGCTTCTGTTCATATTACAAATGGAAAAGCTATTCTCCCCCCCCCCCATGAGAGACAGTAGGATTTTTGCCAGTCTAAGAGAGATTTTGGATATTTTAACACTGGTTTTTTTTCATGTCTCTGCAAATTGCATAAGGATGGAAATGTTATAGTGTCGTTTTAGTAGAATGAACTGTGGTGCACAGAAAGAGCCTCCTTGAAGATTTTTGTTGAACCAAAGTTGGGAATACCCTAGGCAACAACAACCTTGTTGTGCTGGCTAATCTTTCTCACACTAGGTCAGGCAAAACGAACTATGGAATGAATTCACCCAAAGTGGCTTCATTTTGGCAGTTTCACATCTGGCCTAGTCACAGAAGAAGGAGTAGAATGAACTAGTAAAAGTAGGTGCGTCAGATGAGCTATGTCTTTGTGACCCATCAGTCTACCCTGTTTTGCCTTTTTAGTGCAAATATGTGTTTGTGTGCATTCATGTGTGAGTGAGCCAGCTGCACTACCCCACTGTGCCACAACAAAGGAAGCTTCCTAGCCCCTCAACAAAGGGTGAGATAGCTGCATCTACCCCTGTGGTGGGAAGAGGGCATTGCCGGTGGCGAAGGCATAAGTAACAGCCCTGCCTTCTCTTGGCATAGCCAAGATCAATTCCAAGGACTGAATTCTATTCTTGCCACTATCCTTAAAATATGAAAAAAAAATCTAAATTCTGCTTCATTTGTAGATTGATTTTCTCTCCACATATTGATGTATGGTTGGCTGAAATTGTTTTTTATTAGTATTTCAGAAGAGAACAAAATCCTTTGAAAATATTGTGTATATCATATATATTTCTCAGAGTCAATCAGATTCAAATGCACTTGATAAATGAGAAACTACTTTCCTGTGGTCTCATCTCTTGTGTGTAGTTCTGCCTCATGAAATATAGCAGGGTTTTTCAACCTATGGCCCATGGGCTGGACCCAGCCTGCATCCCCATTTCATGTGGCTCACATCACCACCAATGCCGCCACTGGAAGCAGAAGTGAACATGTTTACGACAGCCATAAATGCACCCATCAATGTCATAAATGTGTTTATGACAGCTGCAGATGTGATTTATGGCAGCGTTTACAGTGAGGGAACCACCAGTCTGGCCCACCCAGCTGTCTGAGAGGGCATGGTTTGAAAAGGTTGAGAACCCCTGAAATATAGAGACCTGGTTTGCTTAATCTGAGCAGAGGAAAATTGCTGATTTGTCTTTCCTTAAAAGCATGTAACTGTTCTGCTTACTCAGGCAGTTTCAGTGACAACCAATTTGATCTTGGACCCCTTTGAGTGACAAATTAACTAGTCAGTCCTCTGAAATGTCCACAAATAGAGGAAAAGCAGGTAATGAGACATACACAGCAGGAACCACTACTTCTGAACAACTTGCAAAAAACAAAACAAAACCCAATTATGGATTATCCAAAATGTATCTTATTCTTTAAAATATAAATTAAAAACATTAATATCAAACTGAACATAAAATGTAATTTTTAAAAATGGAAAAGTAACAGGAAATCAGGAAAGAAATGAAAACTGAGTAAAAATAAAGTGATAAATTGTGGCTCATTCAAGGACCACACTCTGGATGTAACAAACTATAACACAGGGTGATACCGATGCTCAATAGAAACAGGATATGTAAATTGTTTCAGAATACTGTATCTAACTTTTTATTTGATCAATTTGCCTGGTGCCACTTTAACACTAAAAGTAGTAATAAAAAATTGTTGTTCTTCTCATGGGCCATTAAGTTGGAACCGACACAGCAACCCTCAGAGGTCTTTCAAGGTAAGTGAGATACTTAAGGAGTAGTTTCACCAGTTGCACTCCCCCCAACGAGTTTCCATAGGAATAAACATCTGTAAAGATAACTGAGAATTCATCCATATCCTAAAATAGAATCCTCCATAATACTGTGGAGAAGTAACACGGCCCATCTTTTGAAGGCTCTGAAATAGAGGGCCAGGCACCCTGTGGAGAAAAGACATGGGTGGCTTGTATAAAGAGGCAAACGTCAGAAAAAGCAGCAGTCCTGCTGTGGCAATGGTGGATGACTCTCTCCTCCTTTAAATTGACTTTGGTAGAATGATGTTTCTCGTGCTGAGGCCTAAAATGTTCTCTAGCCGGGTGGAAAGTTCATGAATATTAGCACGAGATAAATGTACAGAAAATGAGTGCAACAGAGATAGTTGCCTAAAGTAAAGAGAGGGAAGTAGTTAAGGTATCCTGAACTTTTTCAATCAGAATAATTTAAAGGAATGCGGGTGGGATCCAGCTCCCTTCTCTTCTGGTGAAGCCTTGGAAACCTAATTGAGATGTCTAAAAGAGTCTTACCATGTCAAGGTTTACTTAAAAATTTGCCTACCATACTGCATAAATTGATGACAGTTTTAAACATGGACTGAAATTGTGGAAAAATGCATTGTTATAGAGCAGTGATGACGAATGTTTTGGAGATCTAGTTCCCAAACAGAGGTGTGGGGTGAGCTCTGTGCTGGGGGAGGGAGGAAGCACTCTGATTGGGCTGCTGGGCAGAGGAGTGATACAAACTCCGTGCTGGGGGTTGATGGCGCGCATACCAACAGAAAGGGCTTGGAGTGCTCTTTTTGGCATGCATGTCATAGGCTCACCACCACTGTTACAGAGTGTAAGAAAATGAATCTGTCCAAACTCTAGAAGACTGGATAACATGTTGGGGTTAAGACAGTGTAATGCAAGTTAAATGACAAGAGCATAGTTGTTTTCAAACAGGAATTTTATCCATTCCACATTGTGAGTCCTTAGGTATTAGTGAACTCACATCCTGTTGTAGAACCCCAGGGCATTAGTGAACATTAGAAACCAATGAATTATGCTTTTTTCAATGTTCAGTTTTGTAAAAAAACAAAACAAAAAAACCACACCTGTGAACCCTTATCTCAGATGCCTTAAGAAGAAATGTGTGAATGTCAATAAGTTCTTATCAAACATAAGCCTTGCAACAATCTCAGTTATTGAAGAAATCCAGGACACATATCTATCCTTGTCATGGAGACAATCTTGTTGCACTTGCCACTTAGCTGTTCAAGATAAGGAAGGATGACAGCCTAATTTGGCACCACAAACATATCTGAACAGACATGAGTTTTAAGAGCAAAGTATTCAGAGTCCTCCAACTGCAGGAATGAATGTGTCAGTTTTCTTTCTTTCATCTATGCTTTCAGTTTGACATTTCAGTTCCACCCCATAGCATTTAAGAAGAAATCTGCAGATTTTGAAGTCTTTACTGAAAACATGCCCACCAAAATTCCTATCCCTCCCTACTGAACATGAATTGCACTGTGAAAACAAAAACATGTGTAGAGAGAGAGAGCTCTCCCTGTGTTGATTGCCATCTCTCCTCTGCCAGCGTTAGTCCTGCAATCCATTACATCTGGACTGTTTCCTTTATGAAATCACCATGGAAACACTAGTCCATGTGATGAGACAAATAAGATAATTGGAAATTTGTCAGCACAGAGAAAGTCAGAGGGGAAACATTGTATGGGGTTGTCTCAAACAATTCAGAGGGAAATCTAAGTAGCCTCCTAGTGATGGGTGTATCAGAAGAAGCAACCTTATTAGATTAATAAGCATGAGCTTTGATAAAAAAAAAGTACATATTTGATCAAATACATGAGGGCGACAGAGAAAATGAGAGGCCTACACATGCATGCATGGACTGAGGTGGCAGATGCAGATAATGAGGAAAATAAAGAAGAAGAAGAAAAGGGGGACCATTTAAAGTGGAACTGCTGATTTATAAACTATAATCAGATTCTCAGAACAAAATATATGGGAAAGAATTGAAGGCTGCCATCTTGAAGACAGAGCAAGGCTGTTTTCTGTGGCTCCTAAATCAAATTACTGTACAAGAAAGAAGGTTCCAATGAAACACTATGAAGAATGTATTGACAATAAGATGGATTTCCTGATGAAATGGTCTACCCTAAAAGGACATTCATTCATTCATTCACTCATTCAGATTTATATTGCCACCCACTCACCGAGGCGACTCAGGGCGGCTTACAATTTTTGAAATTACATTTTTGAAAAGAGGTCAGATGGTCAACTAATCTGGATACTTTAGCTGTGGGTTCTCTGCATTGTAAAGATACATAATTGATGTCGCTTGCATTCCTTTTAAATGTACAATTCTATGATTTTAATAATGAAAGCATCCCAACATTTTGAAACTTTGTCAGAAAGCTCAGAGACATATATAAACTGGCTGCATGAATTCTTCTTAATAATCCTGCTTGATGCTTTATCTGTGCATTTGTTACTTCGACAGTTCATCTCTTCGTTATTGTCACTGCTGAATGTGTGTCTGTACTTTAGTTAAAAGCAAACTTGAAAATGAGAAGGTACTTGTCCAAAATAATGTAGGCTATGTAATTAAAGTAATACTCCAGTATCTTTTAAAAATGCACAGTGGAAAAAACTTTACATTTGTAGACATTCATTTTGAAAATAGCATTTATTTTGAAAAGAAATATTGGTTCTTTCTTTTAAAATTTAATTACCTGAAGAAAGATTAAGCAATGCGTAATCCTTTGGTTCTTTCTCCCATAGGCTAACCAACATGCAATGGAAACCAAAGAACTTAAGAATGAGATGTAAATGGAAGACTTAGTTACAGTAATGATTCCTGTCTTTCTGCAGTGTCTGAAGCACTATGCCATCAAATAACTACTTGGTGGAGTCCCTTCTTATACTGTAAAATGGAAAGCAGAAACATTTCTACATTGTATGAAATCAGTTTTTGCCATGATGCAATTCTCTGGTTTTCATCTACTGGTATAAGACCTTCAACTGCATCCTGTTCAATCTAAAGGTACTGTATACTAGCACATGATGAGCGGCATTTTAATTGTTTGAGTTTCTGAAGAAGGAAATTAGTCTTTTCAAAAGCAAGCGGAAGGTGAACAGGTAATAAAAGTATAGAAAGTATGATGGAGTGCAAAGTTTCTCAACCTTGGGTCCCCAGATGTTCTTAGACTTCAGTTGCCAAGAGTCCTGATCAACAGATATACTGACTTGGGCTTCTGGGAATTAAAATCCAAGACCACCTGGGAAACTAAGGTTGAGAAACTGAGTTTGAGTAGAGGAACTGGAGGGAACGGGTTGGAATCAACTGTGTGAGTGAACAACAACATAACTTCTCAAATATGAAGAATAAGGATCTGAAAAGGAAACCCTTATCTGTGGGTGGGACAAATCTCAATATAGTTGAAGACCATGTTTTGTGCAACAGAAAAGGGTAATACTCACTCACTGCCTTCCTTGCACAGTTTAACCCAGTGTCTCCCATTCTTTGGTTTTTGGACTTCAATTCCCAGAAGCTTAAGTCAATTCCCCAAATCACTCATCAGCCAACGTACTGACTCAGGCTTCTGGGAATTGAAGTCCTCTTGTGCAGCATATGCTCGACGTTGGGAAGCACTGGTTTAACCCTAATGTGAATGCACAACATTTAGCTGTTAAGCAATATTTCTCAGGTCAAGAGCTACATATGATATTGGGTAACTGTTGCAAGGGCATGAATGGACACATATACACATATTCTTTCCACAGTATACCCTACAATTACAATAACTGGATGCCTAAACATAGTTTGCATCTTTCAAGTTTCATGATAGCACAATTCTATGTACTGTATATTTAATGTGCTCCAAAAAGTTTATCTGTTAAGCCTCATGAATATTTCTACCAACTATGTAACTAAAATAAAAGAAATTAAAATATTTTATGAGTTATTGCATACCATATAGAGAAGGGAACTTAATAAGTGGTTATTTTGCATCTCCTCTGCTCCCTCTGCCCACACTACCCTTTGAGTTAACAGCAAGTCTTCATCTTTTTAGAGCTACAATTTTATTGATTTGCTGAAGGTTAATTTAGTGGTCTCTCAATTAATTTTAGAACAAGTATCTTCAGCAGAATGAAGTACTGAATTAATGAGGCATTTTTGCCTTTCTTTATCTATGTTCATTTCATGAAATCTTTCATTCTTGTACTAATGTGGCCAATTCTTTACCATATATTTTGTTCTAAGAAACTGAATATTATTTTTTTATTGTCACTTCTGGGTACCCATAATGCAATACTGAATAGCATCCCTCACAATAAATACTTAATGCCGATGGGTCTACTTGTTTCACTGACTAAAACCTATTAAGTGTTTGATTGGCAGTCCTAACATCTGGTTCCAAATGAATAACTTTAAGTGAAATTTGAAGCTGTAAATGTGAAGCAATTTGTATATTTTTCAGTCAACCTTCTGCATGTTTATTCAGAAGTAAGTTCCATTTGGTTAGATAGGGTTTATTCTCAGTGAAGTGAAGTATAATATTAATAGTCAATATGTTAATAAGCCTAAGAGAACAAGTAATTAACCCAGGAACTGACAAGTTTGGTGACTCCAGGGGGTAATTTTCTGCCTCTAGCATTTGTAGTGGCTACATGATTATTTCCACGACCAGTTCTGCAGCCTTTTAAAAAGCTATTTGCTTTTTTCTGGGTGAATATTGCTACTTATATTCAGAATGACAGCATTCACTGTGAACAGAAAAAATAGAAGATGTATCAAGCTGTGCATAATGGCATATTTCCTGCACAGGATTCATCCTAAAGGGCATTAAACTGTGTAGGATTGGGCATTCCTCTGTCTAGAATAACAGGAAAACAAGAAATGGGTGTGTGGAAAAATGAGATCACCATCTGATGCTTGTGGGAAGTTAAAAAATGTCACTGATGTGAAAGGAAGTCTTGTTGGAGAATTTGGCATGGTAAGACTAAAAAAATAGCTGAGAACCAGCTTCTTTTTTTGAGGACTCATCACATTTTTATTTTAACAAGAAACTTGTTGAGCACTAGGAGGCACCTTGTCTTCATGAAGAATGTATCAAGTGACCTTTGACAACCCTATGTGTGAGTTGAGGTTGCCCACAACAACAGCAATGGGGAGAAGAAGCCAGTGTAGGTTGAGGACTTTGCCGCTCCTCCCCCTGAGCCCACACCAATGGCTGGGGGGAGAAGAAACCAGGACAGGTTGAGGACTTCACCGCTCCTCCCCGTGAGCCCACACCAACATACTGTATGTATGTATGTATGTATGTATGTATGTATGTATGTATGTATGTATGTATGTATGTATTTATTTATTTATTTATTTATTTATTTATTTATTTACATTTGTATGCCACCCTACTTGCAGAGCGACTCAGGCTGGCTTATCATGGTAAGACAGGGAAAACATTAAAAACACAACAATCATAACGTCATAACCCCTCCATAAAAGTTTAATTAAAAGGATTTAAAAGTATTCAACAAATTAAAAAATTAAAAGATTAAGAGATTAAAAGATTAAGATTAAGAGAGAGGGGAGAATCAAATTAACCAACAAGCTGGGGTCATCATGTACCCCATACCTGCCCTGCCAGCCATGTTTTTACACCCTTCCTGAAGGGCAGCAGCTCTGTCTGGAGACGCAACTCAGTTGGCAGGAGGTTCCATAGGGCCAGAGAGGACACAGAGAAGCCCCTCCTTCTGGTGCTAGAGAGACACACCTATCTAGCTGATGGAACAACCAGAGAGCCTCTCCGGTCTGCTCTTGTAATGTAATGTATTGTTTGTAAGCCACTCTGAGTCGCTACGGTGAGTGGGTGGCAATATAAATTTGTAAATAATAATAATAATAATAATAATAATAATAATAATAATAATAATAATAATAATAATAATAATAATAATAATAATAATAATAATAATAATAATAATTTGGGGTTGGACATGAAGTTGGAGAATTGGTTATGTTCTCTTACACTGTTGCTCATTTCCCCCCTTAGTTGTATGCAGGCTGTCTCTGCTCTGACATTTTGTGGTTGTTCCAACATATTGGAATTTTACTAAAAATGTGATCCTGGCCAAATGGAGATAAGTTTCACATCAACCAACCTACTAAAAATTTCCAGGATGACACGTAATTATCAACAACATAATGCAACACCATTAAAAGTACAGTAAATAATGCAACTAAAATATTATTCAACAAAAATTAAAGATAACTGTTAAACAATCCATCAAAGATAAAATATATCAGCAATGGAAAAGCCTGAAATTATGAAATTTTCTAGTAGAGTCAGAGTGAAAATGAATGCAGTAAGTGAGAATTATTACTGTACTACTCACTCTTTATAATGCTGCTAGTATAACCCAAATAATATGTGCATTTGCTGTGATACCTAAAAGTAAAACCTTAAAAATTTTGCTACAATGAAAAAGAGTGGATCAGAATAAGACATTGAGCACAGCCCCAGCGGTGGCTTAGTGGTAAAGACACTGAGCTGGAGATTGGAAGGTTGGGTTTCGATAACTGAGAGCTGCACTTGGGGACATGAAAGGAGCTTCATTCGGGCATCCCCTAAAAATCTTTTCAACCCAGAGTAAACTCTAACATGAAATTATTATAGAGGTTGAGCATTCAATGCATAGTGTAATCTAAACTGCAGCAAAAGGCTTGTTTAAAAGAACATAATTGTTCCTCTGCAAATGAAAATTGAGAGTTTGGTGAGATGATGTGAATGCCACCAGAAATCTCAAGTGGCATAAATGTTCCACAGCCTTGCCTGGATCATTGAAGATACATAGGAAGTCTTCCATCCTCTATGTTTCCGCTGGGGTTTGTGGAAGTCTTCGTGCTGTCCCATGGAGAGCTTTTAGATTGTTGTTTGTTGTTTTTGCAGGTCTGTTCTTTTCTCCTAATCTTAACTTTTTAAGGGTGCCAATATTGCATAAGTCAAATTCATGATCAAATTCCTACAAGTTGATCAATGAGTTCAGGTATCACTTGAAATAAGCAGACATGAGTGCCCAAGTTTTAAGCCTCATCCCCAGTAAACACAAACATTTTATAGTGATAAAGGCTTGCAGTTCAGGGTACCCAAGGAAGCTTCTTTTATCACCTAATCAGAAATGTAAAGTTTAGGAAAAGGTGTTGGGGAAGGTCTCCCTATGATAATAGTAATAATGCTAGGTAGGCAAAGATCTGAAGTTCTTGTCCAGTTTACCTCGGGAAGCCTTGACCATGATGAGACTTCATGTGCCCTAATAGCCTGACTCAAATGATAACTTCCCTCACATTTTTCTTTGTTTAAATAAATGTGACCCTAGCTAAATCTATTTTTTCTGCTTTGCATTTATTCTTCATCTAGTTCTTTGTCTTCAAGGAAATCAAAGGCTACCTCAATTACAAACCCAACTCTCAATCTGGGTTAAAATGAATCCAAATTAATTCATTTCATTGAAGAAACCATGATGCTAAAATTATTGTCTTGATATGACTCACTAATGAAGGACTCTAAGGAGCATCATGATGCTGTGAAAAAACATGTTTTTATTACATGCACTCCAACCCTCTTACTCTTCACCATTCTTATTATTTTGAGTTCATTCACTTGTCTACTGCTGTTCCATTTGCCTCTTTATTAAGGGACAGGCTTTAAAATTAAAATGAAAATTAAAAACTGGAGAAAGGTCATTTTTAATTATAGCAAGGCCAAAGTGTTATTGAATACTTCCCTCCTAAATCCCTTTTCAATCCTTCTATATACTGCAGCTTGAAAAACTGATTTTTTTTCTGAAAGTACCCACCCTTGACCCTCACAACAAATTATTGAGCAAAATGGTCTGTCGTCTTCATATTATTTTCCCTAAGTGCTTACAAAATTGTGGGATAATCTTGAGAAGCCATAGTATTTAAAGACAAATGGCAATACAAGCCTCAAACAAGCCTTGTAGATAGTGCAGTTTTAATATACATGGGGGGGGGGGGGGAGTGATTTTTTAGCATTCACAAAAAGATCTCTGCCTATGCTACCTGTAGGAGCAGCTCACATATATGTATCAAAAACAAAATGAGTATTGTTATAATGCTAATTAGAACAGTGCATCAATTTCAGTGAACTCCTGAATTTCAAACCAAATTGGTTTGGTTCAGGCAAGTTTATAGGAGGTCCATAGGTCTGGCCCGACATCCCACTACAGTAATGGAGTAGACTATTCAGCCAGCAACTCAACACTAAGTGTTGGGCGGGGGTAAATAACCTGACTTCCTAAAGGGGCCAACGGCTATGGGTGGAAGAGCCCTTTTAGGTGGGGTGATGGTCCCCTCAATGGAGGAAACGCCACTGGAAACCATAATATTGCGCTCAATGGCAAAATGAGCAGAGGAGGAACTCTGATTTCCAATGGTCATGGAGGTGGAAGATGCCGTGCCAGATAGACTGGCTATGAAGGCTCACCTTGTCCATATCCTCAAGGATGTGCCAGTCCACTGCAGTCCCGGTGTTACATCCTGTATGTCTCGTTTCATATGTGCTGCAGGAGATGGCTCCATGATCACAGTGTGTGGGTCACTTCATGGCAAGCTGGGATTCACCTTAAACAAATTCACACCAATGACATTTTTCTTGAAGATGATTTTCAGGGGGGAAAATATACTTGGATACCAGTAGCAGCCATTGACGATGACAGGAGGTCAAGTGCAGAGCAGAATTGACAGTGTCAGTTCCGGGCCAAAGTGAAACAGTTGAAATCATGTGGACATATTCAGAAGTGTGAGCATGTAAAACAAGTGGGGAAACAATATACAGATCTAGGGGAGTGGAATGATGTGAGCAAGAGGATAGGAATAAGAGGGAAAGATGAGGAGGTAGGTATTGTTCATTTCTCCCTCTTTCAATTAATGATGTCCCCTTCGTCAGCTCTCTCTTGTCTTTTGTCACCTATGGGCTGCAGCAACTTTCCCTTTCTTTGTTAATTTTCCTTCCAATAACTCAGTGTCATAGATGATAGGGAAGTGTGTGCATCAAATATAGTACAAGTACCAAAGTGCATTTACAATGTGTCTATAATTGTGCCGCACCATTTAGGAAAGCTTTTAAAAAGTTAGAAAACAAATAATAATTGAGGAGGGGTGTTTACATCAATGTTACAACACATTGCCTATGTCACAGGGTTGTCACTACAGAGAATGCCACCCACAGCTCTATTTGGAAGCAGATTAAACAACTGTATGGACTGTAGAATGAGTTAATTAAGAGTGCACCAAATAAACTGTTGCTTCCCTAACCCTGTTCCAGCTTGCCAAAGAGTGGGATGTATTGCTGTTACTGAAAACAGATGAGTGATCATCAAAAAACAGGGTGGATCAAACAGCATCAAAAGTGAAGCAAATAGCAAGCCATGTGCCCATCTGATTGCGCTCTTAAAATTCTAATTATAGCTGTTTGAAATTTAGTAGAGTTACACTTCTTCTTAGAATCTATCATGTCTCCAAATATCATATATACAGTGGTGGGCATCAGCAGGTTTGCACCAGTTCACCAGAACTGACAGCAGAAAATCTGGCTGGCACCCCCCATCCAAGTTTTGAAATAAATTAGTCCTAATTCAGGTGCAACACAGGGATTTTCCCCCACCCACCCACACCCACCATACCACGTCCACAGTGGGGTAATAAAATTTTTTGGAGCCCACAACTGCATATATATCAATACAGAAAGAAGAAAGTTATAGCAATATTGGTTTTCCTATGGAAGGCTCGTGATTCACGAATTCAGATCCAAAGCACAGACTGAAACAGCAGGGGCACAAATCTCTTTGGAATTACATCAAGATCTACTCTGAAGTGTCTATTGGCTTCTGAACTGAATTGGGGAATCTGTACATAGCCCAGATGATTTCTTGAAGGTCTGCATCCATAACATATATTATCTGTGAGGAACATATAATTATCTGTGAGGAACCTCTGGGTAGCTTTATGCTGCAATAGTGTGTAGGACTTTAAAATGTAGTCAACTATCATTTATTTTTATTCCTTCATTTCCTTTGTTTTTATTTTATATTATGGATTTTATTGTATACTACATCAGCCAGAACCATTCTCTGGAAAGACATGTGACCAATCTAAAAAGCGGGAAATAATATAATATAACTTTCTTTTTGTCTCTATGGGCTAATATTTTTCACTTCCCAATAAAATTTCAAATGGGATGAGCTAGTATTATACATATGTGATGAGTCTGTGTGTGCATCCATTTTGCTCAATGTATGTGAAATAACAAATGTAGTGTTTCCTGCAAAAGAACTGTCTTCATAAAGCCTGAAAAATTGAGTACAGCTGTAATTTTGGATCACAGGCATTTTGATATACCTTGAAAAAGAAAGTAAAAGAATATGCAGACTTCAGCTCAAATCACACCAACGTGTCATGTTCAGTAGAATAGTGGTATGCCAGTTGTTATAGATAAGCTGCTTTTGTTTTCTGCAGTTCTTAGACAAGATACTTATTTCTGTTCTTTCCTCTCTTTACTTGCCATCAATACATCAAGTAAATGGCAATCTTATTTTATCCTGCTTTATTTTTCCTCAACAAACAAAGAAAGAATGAGAAAAAGGGAACAGTAAGTATAGAAAAAATTGGTTTAAAAATGTGAAAAGACAAGAGGAAAATATAGGTAGGTATAATAAAGACAAAACCCAGTTCTCACCACCACTTCAGGAGGCCACAACTCATTTCCTTGGGCTGGTATACCCCAAGATATTTTCCTTTTCATAGCTGTCAGTGAGATAAGGTAATACTACCAAAGGATGTTTTCCATGTTCTGTTGTATTTTGACAGGAATCCTCAGATCTCCAAACCAAATGGAGTTAGAATAGAATTAATATAAGAATAGATTATTTTATTCAGTACTAGAGCAAGGTAAAGTAGCACCTCAGCTGTTTTGCCGCAGAAGTGCCGAAGCTTACTTTTAAACTGCCGAATCCCTCAAAAAACATATTTTTAGACCCTCATGGTTGTTGACCCGTGTATAAGCTGAGTCCCCTTTTTGGACCTCATTTTTGGGGCTAAAAAACTCAGCTTATACTTAATGGTATATACAATAATGGTATATTATTGTAGTAGTTCCTTATCGTGCTGTGTTGCACCTGTCTCCGCCACTACATATTGAGCAATGAAGCTCTTCGTTGTTTTTTCAGCAATGATATTTATTTTATATTTATATTACATTTAGATTGACCTTCTGTCTCTCCTCAACCTTCCTTCATATCATTCTGAAGACAGTGTTTGACTGATCCAAAGAGCAGGTTGATACTATTGTTTCCTGCAACCGTAAGACTGAGGTAAAATGGTTGAAAATATTTTGGCACACACTACAATGTAAATAGCAATGTAGTTTCACCCAAAGGTGGAAAATATCACCACTTATCTTGGTAATGAATTTCATTATATGAGTCTGTGCTGTGTTACTAATTCCTATTACCGTCACCATTTAGTTTAATTGGATGGCTTAGTATTCTACTGTAATGAGAGGGAGAACCAACAATGTGGTTTATGTAGTCTCTTAGTCTCAGTGAGAAAACAGGAGAGAAGGATCTCTTATTTCTCCGCACAGGGAGATTTGTCTGTACAAAAGGTGCATTCACCCATCAAGAAATATTACCCATCAGTGACAAGAGATTGCCTAAACCAGGAATTCTCAATCTGCTTCCCATGGGCTGTATGCAGGCCACGGCATCATTTCATGTGGCCCCCACCACCTCCACCACACCAGGAAGTGCCATGTAGTGGAGGAAGGGCAAAGTGGCCATCTGGCTCCCAAAGCTGACTGAGGGAGTATGATCTGGCCCCCTGTTTAAAAGGTTGAGAACTCCTGGCCTAGACAGTCTAACTGAAGTGGACTGGATCAGACTAAACCATTCCTTATTACTGATTAAGGTCCTAGAGAGTTGAATGATGTGATTTTTGCAACCACATGTAAGGATCAGATGATTTTGGATCAGGAAACCACACCACACCTCAAGCAACCCTGTTTAACTTTATCAAGTTTTAAAAATAAAGGATCAGATTAAAGAATATTTAAAAGAAAATATACTATAAAGGCAAAATTTTCTCAAGATTAAGTGAACAGGCTGGCTGTCGCTTTGGAGAATCCACTTAATGATCTTGAGAAATGGAAAACTTTTGGTTGGCTCTCCTTGGAGGAGAAGAGATAAAAGCTTCCCACTTCTTGTTAATGGTTGCTAACTGATACAGTGCATCTGCAGATCATCATCTTCTAGGAGATTCTTTCTTATCAGCAGTGCTTTCATGCAGCTTAAAAATACCTTTAACAGCATTGTTAATATGTTAGCAACAATGAAAAAGAAATGAAAAAACTTCCTTTCCCCCAGTCCTCTGAGCAGAAACTTTCTATTTTTCAAGATTGTTAAGATTGTTAAAAGGCTTCTCCAAAAGAACAGCATGTCAGTTACTTTGGTTTAATATCAGTGATTGAATATGGATGAAATTAAACCCAAACTGAGTGATGCTACCTTCAGCTAAAAACAGTATTCCTTACTAGGGAGCCAGAAAGATGCAGGTAGGGATGCTGTGAAGTTGAGCTGGTTCATGCTGACACTCATGTTGTGTGGTTGCTTACAAAGGGAGTGAACCAGTCTATCCTCAGAACAAATCAAACAGTGGAACAAATGTCTGAGTGATTTAGTCAGGCACTGAAAGTCAGTTTTTAAAAACTTCTTTCCACATCACTACTCCATGCTATTCATTCTTGCATATAACTTGATCATGTCTCCAATATGCTCTACTTCCCTTTAGATATTCAGTACAACCCTCAAGACCTCTTTCTAGTATAGACAACTTTAGACTTTTAAACTGTGTAAAGCTCTGATTTGACTAAAGAAAGTAGTTTCGTTGCTACATTAAACAGAAATAATATATTAAACTGTGTTGATATAGACACCATGTGTTCGAATGTATGTTAATTCTAAAAGATTTGATTTTGAATTTTAATTCTTCTGCTTCCCTGTCCCAGCCCACAGCTTCGTTCAAGTTATGCTAGTCTTGAGCTGTTCATAATAGTCTCAGCACTCCTATGGTCCTTCTTTGTCTTCACTCTTTCTTGTACTCAGAAGTCCAATTTTTATGGAAACATTCATTCTTACTGTTTTTACCCTTTTGTTTCCAGGCTAGTGAAATCTAGCAGAATGTTCTGCTACTTGTGTCAACAGTAATAAAAAGAAATTTATTGCCATAGACAAAGCAGTGTAAAACCAATGGAAAGTACACAAAGATTAGATATTTTCTCCTTAAGTTTCATTAATTCCCTTTTCTCCTTTGCCTTAGTGGGTAATTATAGAGAAGCCAAGTCATTAATGTTGTATGTTCCTTTTCTCTTATAGTGCTTGCTAAGAGGTACTATAAAATTCTCCCTTTGTATCCCTTCTCTTTCTTTTATGATTGCCCAGTCTGCAGCAAATGCAATACTTGGTAATTTAACCCTTACTCTCCTTTTTGTCCTATAAGCTTCTTCCATTTAATCAATTTATAGTTCTTCCTTTTAAAACTTGCATTGAGTAGGGGATTTTGTATTACTCAGGAGGTTGGACTCAATGGCCTTATAAGCTCCTTCCAACTCCATTATTCTATGAGTCTATGATAACAGTCATTGTAATGGGATTTATTATTACTGAAATGTGAAGAAACCACAACTGAAGTTTGGTATGACTTGTATCGGCCAGCTGGGTAACATCAGATGCTGGAAAGGTTTAAGATCAAATATCAGCATGAGACTAGTACCCAAAGAACCCAACTATACCTTATTTTCTTGTAAATATTGGGACATGGATGGTTAGCATATTGGGATTTTCTGTGTAGAGAAACTAGTTTTATTTACAAGGATTGAACTGCACTGGTATTACTGACATTATTCATTTTATTTTATTTTTAATGTAAGCCTTATCTGGTGTCAGAAATGATAAGAATAATTATATGCTGACAAGTCAATTCCAATTTATGGTGAACTCTTTCTTGGTTTTCTATGTAGAAACTAGACAGAAGTGGTTTGCCATTCTATTCCTCTGCGGTCATCCTGATTCTAAGCATCTTTTCATGCTAGTCTTAACAAAACCTCTCTTGAAGATCTTAAGAGCCATAGAGATTCATAATGAGAGAAATATCCCCTTAGTTACCCAGGCCTCAGGCCAAATACTTTAGGCTATTTGGGTACATATCAAATCTTTATAAAACAATCAGTTGTGACATAGACACAAATAATTCAGGCTGAATTGAAGTGGATGATTTTTGCATCCCCTATATAAATCAATGGATGGTATGATTAAATAGGCAGGGATAAATTTTCCCATCTGTCACAATACCAGAACACAGGCACCTTCTTCTCGAGTAGATCCCATTGTTCTTCTGAGTTGCAGCTTCCTGGCTGGACAACCCAGGCCTCATATATGTTTTTAAAAGGTAGCAGCTTGGTTGGCAGGAGGTTCCATAGGGCCAGAGCAGACACAGAGAAGGCCCTCGTTCTAGTGCTAGAGAGAATGTGCCTCTCTAGCTGATGGCATGACCAAAGAGCCTCTCCGGTTTGCTCTGGTGGGATGGACAGATGTTGTTAGGGTGATATTGTCTCTTAAGTATCCTGGCCCACTACCATATAGGGCTTTAAAGGTAATAACCAGCACCTTGAATTGCACTCGGAGGCATACTGGCAACCAGTGCAGCTCCTGGAGCAATGGTGAAGCACGAGCATAACGCTTGCACCCTATCATGACCCGAGCAGCTGCATTCTGGACCAGTTGCAGCCGCCAAATGTTCACCAAGGGCAGCCCCATGTAGAGCGCATTACAATAATCAAGTCTGAAGGTGACCTGATCATGAGCACAATTGCCAGCTGCTCTTTGAGCAGGAGTCATAGTCCAGGAGGATCCCCAGATTATGCACCAGGTCTGTTTTGGGCAAAACCACCTCATCCAGAACCAAAAATGGTAGCTCCCTGAATATCGCAGGACCCCTGGTCCACAGCCACTCAGTCTTGCCAGGATTCAGTTGTAGCCTGTTGTCCCCCATCCAGACCCTAACTGCCTCCAGGCACCTGGATAGGACTTCCACTGCATCGCTTGGGTCTCCACGGGCCGAGATATCAGCTGGGTATCATCTACATATTGATGATACCTCACCCCGTAGGAACGAATGATCTCACCCAGAGGTTTCATGTATATGTTAAATAGGAGAGGTGAGGGCTGGACCTCTCACGCTCCAACCATACTGACTGGATCCGGCCCTTCAGAAATGAGGAAAACCAGGACCATACAGTGCCCTGGATCCCCAATCCTCAGAGCCTTTCCAGAAGGATACCATGGTCAACGGTATCAAATGCAGCTGAGAAGTCAAGAAGAGCCAGGATGGATGGATATCCACCATCCCGCTGTCTCCAGAGATAATCTACTAGCATGACCAATGCAGTTTCCATGCCAACTGTGAGAACAGTCACATGTCTTTTCTTCCAGAAGTCTTCTCTATTATTTCTGTCCTCAGACAAACCCTGAAACCAGGACCAATTGCACCAGGTCACTCTTCAGGTTGTCTGACCTGTCTTATCTCTATTGCTACCAAGACAGCCACAAGAATTTGCCCTATTATGAGGAATTTTTACTAGATCAGGGGTGCCCAAACTTTGGCCTGTGGGCCAGATCTGGCCCCCAACACCAATTCATCCAGACTGTGCATTGTATGGGAGTGTTTTACTTCTGCTTCCGGGAGTGACGAGGGTGGTGTGGGCTGGATGAATTGGTGTTGGGGCCAGATCCAGTCGACGGGCCATAGTTTGGGCACCCCTGGTTTAAGAAGTGAAAATGGCAGCTTAAAATCTCTCAGTTGGTGGCAAAAACATATTTCAAGGTGTGTTTTATTTCTGCTTCCAGTGGGAGGAACTACATGACTGGCATGATAAACCACGTGACTGGCCCGCTGAACCATGTGACCAGCCCATGTTGTCCAACCTTGAATTGAACACAGAAGCCAACAGGCAGCCAATGCAGATGAGGCAAGATAATGCCTTTCAAACATATCAGTGTTTATCTGGGTATCAAGATATAATTTTTGTTATTGTCAGAATGATTCCAGGCAACATCAAGTTGCCTATTTCTATCAAATTTATTTGTCTACATTGTTTGTATGTATAAAAATCCAATAGTTATTATAAATTTGTAACTTTCTGCGATATCACATGGCTGTCTCAGTTACACAAAAATCAGTTTTATGGCTGTGAAAAACCCTAACCACAAATGCTTAAAAGTAAATGATAAACATACAAAGGGTGAACTTAAGTTGCAGATAAATACTTACATGAGATTTCAATCAAAAATGTAAGAGGATAAAAGATACAATAAAAATATCAAAAAGAGTGTTTTAATTGAATTCTAAAAATGCAGGAGTTTATAGCCTAGAAAAGTACATTTTAAAAAAAGAGGATATGCATCTCTTAACTTTTCAAAGTTCTTAAAAATAAAAATATAAGAAAATAAAATATATTTCTTATTTTTTTATGCATATTCAAACACATTTTAAAATTACTGCTCACCCAGCCAACTGTCAATTTGAATCTATAGGGAAATCTACGAGCTTGTCTGTTCTGTCTTTGTGCAGCTGCTACTAAATGTTGCCTGGTGCTCCTTGGTGTCCTGTTTCCAGAGTATGATAGCTGGCGTTGTTAGTATCTTGTGAGGGTATCATGTGTCTCTTACTTCTCTATATTTATATTTCTCTCATATGTTTACTTTTCTCTTCAAATGTCAGCAACTAAGACTTTTTGATGGAGTAACCTGCCAACCGATGAAAAACATTTCCTTAAATTTCTATGTAAATTTCATTACTTTTGCTAACCCAACAACCCAGAATCTTAGTAAATTGCAAAGATAGTTAATTGTCTTTACAGTAAAATGTTATTTACATTAGAACTAGATTCTTTGAACACCTGTGACCACAGCAAACCAGCAGATTTGCTGGGGAACAAATTGCTGGTGAAGTATCAATTTGCTACACTTCCATTTCAGTACTCTACAAGTTTCAAGGTCTTCTAGGATTTGTCTTTTCCCCCCTTCCAATGTTATTTTTTCTTATTAGTCTTTACATGTCTTAGCTTGCTAAGAAAAAGATGACCTACTGAGGCAATATTATTTTATATTGACCTTGGTTTCCTTGTGATTGCTTTGGATAGACAGATAGCTGCAATGAATTTTCACACACTGTTGTTTAAACATCATCTGTAAAGCACATTGGGAATTTTCAGGGTTGCATTTTTACACTCCCCTTAATTATTTTGAGAGTCTATAAAATTTCATACCTTGATATTGTGACAGTGAAGAAAACTTTACACTTGGGCTTAAGCTTAGCTGATAAAAAGGCTCTTTCCTTTCTTCCAGAGAATGTGGTTTGCAGCCAGAAGAGCAAAAAATAATCCATTTAATGATCACATTCATGCTACAAAAGAAAAAAATAGTTCAATATCCTTGTTAAAAATCCAAAATAAGGCAAGGCAGTACCTTTATTAGACCACTAAAATGTTAAAAGCAGGTAGCTTTTCAAGTCCAATAATATCCTTCTTCAAGGAGGGC